>OX104028.1:57531859-59931859 GCA_944470205.2 Schistosoma margrebowiei | reverse complement strand
CTAGGGTAGGCTTAAGGTGAGAACAAACTGTTTTTGAATTCACAAAGGGGGTTTGAATTTTCGTATGGCTTAGGCTTCAATAAACCTTAGTAGATGGCCTTTTACACTTTTATACAATACCACAAAAGTCGGGTTAATATCAATTTTATGGTCTGTTTCGATTATATGTGTAGCTATAGAGGATGATGGATGTCATTTATATCTTATTATTCATATTCTCGTCATTATATCTACGACAAATAAAAAACTGCTGCTATGGTGATTCGATTCTGACAGAGTTAGTCTTATAAATATGTGCAAGATAGAAAATTAAAGTTGTGTATGAATCAACAGAATTTCCCTGTTAATGAATCCTAGTTCTGTAGGTAGTGTAGTGGACAGAACACGGGGTGGGGACAATCGAATGTATTTAACACAAAATTACAGGACTTGTCAATAGAATCTAATAATCAAATAGTAAATTCATAATTTGCAAAATGTTCATCAATTGTCTCATAATTACTCAGAATTTATTGTTCTTGTATTTTCATACAAATTGCATTCTGTTTTCATTCTTTACTGTTCGATCCTCTTGTCTCTCTGCCGCCAGACATTCTGTTTGCGATTAACATCATCTAATACTTATGTCACTATAAGTAGCACACACTATATGACGATGTATAGTTCACTGAAATTTATGCTAAAGTTGAATTTATTTATTTATTAATTTCTGTCTGATATAAAAGATGACATCGATGTTTTGGGAACTGTCGATAGTTTTGATTTTATCTTCAGTATAAAATTTGACTTCTTATCAAACAAATTAATTGTAATTATTCCCAGATCTGGGAATAGTGCTTATTTTAAATATCACTAATGTATGCATAAACGATATTTAACTATTCTGCCTAGTTTTTACGATACGATTTGAAACAAAATTGTAATGAGTTTTTTATAAAATGTTTTCGAGACCACCTTTCATACTAAGCGCTCAATGTCATGTCTAATTCAAATATATTAGAATAGTTGTTCATTCCTTTTTATGAATTTCAACTTACGTCGGTTATTTGCGCTTATTAATCCTCGTGAAGGAGCATAGGCCACTCACCAGTACTCTCCATCCAACTCTGTCTTGGACAATACTTTCCACCTACTTCCAGTTGTTATTCATCCTTTTCATATCTGATTCTATTTCCCAACGTAATGTGTTCTTTAGCTTTCCACTTTTCCGATTTTCTTCAAGATTCCAAGTTAGCACTTGTCTCGTGATGCAGTTTGATGATTTGTGTAATGTATGTCCTATCCATTTCCATCATATTTTCTTAATTTCCTCTTCAGCTTGATGTCAGTTTGTTCTCTCCCACAAAAGGCTGTTGTTGATGGTATCTGGTCAATGTATATTGAATATCTTGAAAAGATAACTATTTATAAATACTTGTACCTTCTTGATGAATTTTAACTACTTATATCTTAAATTATTGAAATATAACATACATCGAAATAATTATCTTCATCATGATTTCTTAAAAATAATATACATTACTCTGTGATTAGTTTAGCCTAGAGCTATTTTATTGAATGATTCTGTAGAATGAATGCATTCAGTAACTAAGAAAAAGCAAACAAACAATATCGCTGGTTATTAGTTGTTGTTACGTTTTTTTTTCAAAACATGTATTTCATATGTTATTGATGAATTCAGTAATTTATGTCAGTAAGACAAATGTTTTTCTTCTAGTTTCTTATATGTTGACGGAATTTGAAGATAAGCAATTTGTACATTATTTATACTGAAACTGGTTATTTGATTGCCAGATGTTGATTTTTATCTTTTCAGATATATAACAGTTTCTATTAAAGTAGTCAAAGTTATCATTAAAATTTGATAGAACATACATGTATGCAAGAATATAATGTTAATATCAATTATATTAAGTAAATTATATAAACGAATCAATCTTTAGAGAAAACTTCATATCACTGGTAATAATTTCATTGTGTTGTAATATAATAAGTCTGTTATTATAAAAAAATATAAATATATTATGTCTAACTTCAACCAATCCACGAAGTTACGCCACCGTACACCATTGCCTTCAGTGAGTTCCTATCTCACAACAGACCTGGTTGAACTCCACTGGTAACGGCTTCTCACTAGAACTTCGGGAGTTTTTCCTGAAGTCAGTCACTAGTGAGCAGTTGATTATTATCAGAATAGGTTTTGTGGAGATTTTAGAAATTTCACAGATTGAAATCATGAGTCAGTTGTATTGTGTATCGCGAGGTGGCTACTCTAATTTCTACCGATTGACCAGCTCCAGATGTCCCAGTTCGACCCCAATACTGTTCCCAATCTCCAATATATCAGAACACGAACCGTAGATGAAAAATTGTTTATGAGGTCAGGAGACGAATAATGATTTACAAACAAATGCATATTTATACAGTTAGGATTACTATAAATATTGACCAACAGAAAGATGACACGTGAAATAATATTGATTAGTAGGGAAACGACCAATAGGAAAATGACACCATTAAACGTTCAAGGGTAGCATTAGACTTAACCGGGTAATTGTTTTTGGGATATTTTTCTGAATATCCCAACAAGTTGAAGCTAGACCACCATTGAAAACCTGGAAGCGAGGCTCGAACCCAGGACCTACTGGCTTCGCCTGGGCGGGATCGTGGGTGCGCACTGCTGAGGAGTCCCATACTAGGATGAAACGGCCGTCCAGTGCTTCCAGGTTTTCAATGGTGGTCTAGCTTCAACTGACTCATGATTTCAATCTGTGAAATTTCTAAAATCTCCATAAAACCCATTCTGATAATAAATATATTGGTTTCTTTATCAAATGTATAGGATGTTACAGTGTTTACATTGTATAAAGTGAACTGTCCAATGTCTAGACTCACTGGATAATTAATGGTCTTGGATTTAAACCAAACTGAATTTTGATTCTCTAAGCATTTGTTGGAAGTTTAAAGTTTAAAAAACTTTTATTGAAGAGTAATTCGATGATATTCTTGTTTTTTTCTTAAATAGTAAAACAATTCTGAAATGTAATTTGATAGTTGAGATCATGAGTCAATTGAAGTTAGACCACTATGGAAAACCTCAAAACACTGTATTTCCACTTCGTTCTAGTATGGGACTCCTCAGTAATACGCATCCACGATCACGTATGCATGATTTGAACTCAGGACCTATCAGTCTCGCGCGTGAACGTTTAACCTTTAAACCACTGAGCCGATCGGCATCCAACGGTGTTAATTTCGAACTTCAACTGATCATCGAAATTGGGCCACACATCCACCATTATGAAATGATTATTAACTAGTATTGAAAATCAATTATTTTCACAATTTAAAGAGATTAGATTTAAATGTGGATAAATGATCTGAAAATTTAGTTGGAAATTTTGTAAGTAAGAAAACGACTATGAATAAATTTATTTTATGATTGATATACATTGTTGTTAAGTGACAAATTTATATATTGGTTTTTTTTCACTATTGACTTTAAAAACAATCATCTATACAATCATCATATATACTCGGCGCCCAACTTTTGTCAACCTATTCGTTCTAATCTTGACTTACTTGCTTACGCCTGGTTGTCGTAGTTTTCGAAGTTTCAGTTTCGTACAATAGAACTTTCTTGACGTTCGTATTGAAGATTCTTAATTTGATAGTGGTTGACAGTTTTTTCGAGTTCCATATGTTCTTCAATTGTAGGAATGCGGCCCTTACTTTACCAATCTTGAATATTTGTATAAATCATAAGATTAGTAAACCCATATTATTTAATATAAAGATATATCATCTATTTTATATGAATCATTGTTGGTCTATTTTTATAAAAGTTATTTTTACAAACCTTTGAGTTCATCACAATAATTCTAGCTTATATTCAAGGCGTAATGGTTCCATTTTCTGATAATTAAAATAACCTATACTGTCATTGAATAAGAGAAAGAGAATTCAGCGAAGAAAATTTTCTTTTCGACGAAATCATTTACTTTAGCTGTACATTCGTATATATAGTTAAATATGGAAAATGTATGTCTATAGAAGGATAGAATGGATTGTATCAAAAAAATGAACTCGACAATAAATAACAAATGAGGTTAACGTACTAATCAAGGGGTAAGGAAGAACAAAATTTAAGGGTCAGATAATAGTCCAATTGACAGATATGAAGAAAAACGACAAAACAACAAAGGTTGGTTCATTTTCTACTACTAAAAATTGGTATTTGAATATTTAGAGCACAAAATAATGTAAATGTTCTCATCTTATTTTCTATACATGAGAATATTTCAACACTACTTATTAAATATTCCGATATTGTAACTGCTAGTTTAAAAATGCAAATAAAAATACACGAATAGTTAACATTTCTTAATTTGCTAAGTGGATAAAAAATCAACATCATGAAATAGACGAAAAATAATGATAAGTGTTTTACTTAAGTGGTTATTAATATCATTCATTGTTTTTTCTAAGATATTTGAGAATATAAACAAGTGCATATAATCATTGTCTACAATGGTCCGTGGTTTTAATGAATAAAACTGTTGTTTTTTGTTTACAGAGATTGAACTTTTCTTGTTGAATCTGCTCACCTTACTGATACAAGATTTTAGGGAACTTACAATGTCCATATAATGAAGAGTGAAAACAGTATTGTCAACCATAGGATTTGCAGATTTCTACCGTAGGTACAAAATCACAATTTGATTTAACATGTTCTGACGACGAGGAGAACATTCATTACTAATCGGTTGTCCTGGTTATATACTGTTTTGTTTTAATGAATGTATTTTAAGATTCGTAAATTATAAAATACAAGAAGTGCCTTACAACAGGTGAACAATACTGAAGCAGTTTGATTCAAGTCTAACTTGAAAACGATTCTTAATTTTTTCAAGCGATGGTCTAACAATTACTATCTTATGGATGGTTGTTTTGAAATGGACTACATGGGAAGTACTTTTTATTCTGGCTTATAAAGAATATTTATAGAGTATCCATACGAGATTACAATACTAATTTTACATACAAAATTCAGTGTTACCTTCATAAATTCTTGAACATGAATTCATCTCACATATACTAAACATTAAATTCACTTAGTATTGTTTACTTTAATCTTCCTATTGATGTTTATGACTGTAATTGATCGGTCTCTTATTGGTATATGTGCATACTGAGCGTATTGCCTTAGGTCACAAGCAGTATAAGTAAAGGTGGATAGTGGCTAGCAGTGGACGCGCCTTTCGTCCTTTTTGAGACGCGTAAGCTGGATGTACCTGCACCTCAGTGTCGATGTTCACTCTGGGACTCAAATCCAGTAACAATACCAAGTGAATTTAAACTTCACTCCATTGCACAAGCAAGTGACTATCAGGACTCAGTACCTAAGTGGGTAACGCGACTGCATTTGAAGCGAACGGTACTAAGTTCGACTCCCAGATTAAACACTAACTGCGATGCAGGTACATCCGGCTGACGAGTTCCGTATAGAACGAAATGCGCGTCCTGAATTCTACTGCTAGCTTCTATCCATCTGCCTCGAACAAATCATGAGATTGTAATTTAATACGTTTTGAATACGACACTTCTTAAATGTATATTATAAAATTAACCACTGTAGTTTGCACACATAAAATTTACAAACAGGAAAAGTTTATCATTTAAAGTTTTATTTCATCAACCAACCTCCTTAGATACGAACTTTTGGAATAAACAAAAAAATCATACTGATAATCAATTCTATATTCTATCTTATTTGAATATAAAACAATCTAGAATAATTACTTGACAGTATTGTTTTATTTGATCAAATTTTGTTAATTATATTGACATTTGAACAAATCGATTGAGTAGTCATAATAGGGAAAGTATAATCTTTAAAAAAAAGTAAGAAAATCATTGTCCTTTTATGCTTGATTAACGTTTTATTTATCTTAAAATTTATTCTGTTTAAATGTGTCCAAACAACAGAAATGTCAATTTAAATTTTCTAATTCATCTTCATTTAATATAAATGGACTATTTTTTATTGCATTAAATAAATATAGACAACTATTGTGTGAATTATGTATATCTTCATTAGATAAAAGTTTCTTTCTTAAATATAATTTATTTAATTTATAGTGATCTAAGATCAAAACAGATCAAAACAGTTTATGCAATGGGATAAAGTTTCAATTCATTTTTCTATTGATTGTTTGAATCTTCTCACTGACGTTTAGCATTGTAATTAATCAGTCACTTATTGGTATATGTGTATCCTGTGCGGATGGTCTCGGTATTGTCTTAAGTCACAAGCGTTATAAGCAAAGATTGTTAGGATTAAGTCTTTGTTCCTTTTGAAGAGAATAAGCTGATCCATATGATTTTTAGTTCTTAGATTGTTATGATAAAATTATGTTAATGTATCCATGACAGCAATCAATTACAGATGATTTGAAATGTTAAAAGTCTTGTAATGTTGAAACGAGATCATGTGTTTGATTTGCTAGATTTTCAGACTGCACTTGCGTATGAATTCGATTGGTTCTAAGAGTTACAATTACAGACCTCAGAGAAATACTTTATTTAACCATGTTTTTTTCATTCTTCTAACTTACCTATGACCTTTCAACTAAATACAGTTGTATCAGTCGCTTATAGTTCATTTATCGATTACATTAGTTTGTCTAATGAACCGAAAACACTACAAGGATAACCATATAAAGTTATATGAAGATTAACTACACTAAGAACAGATTTCACTGTTTGTGAGGGAACATAAAAATCAACGGTTTTATTTTGCTAATCTTATCAGGAACAAATTTCTTATACTTGTAAGTTTATCGCATAACAGGTCGTTTCGTTTCCTATGAAATTGATAAAATCGAACACAGCAATTCAATAATTCTGTCAAACAGTAATAACACACAAATCTCTATTTTTACATGCAACGGTAATGCTATTGGATTTCTTCTTGTTAGGAAGTTGTGAGTGATATTCTATTGCACCAGTTCGGGTTTCTCATCATTAATTTACACTAACAGATTCGTTAGTGAGATATTAAAATGAATATCTAACTTATAGTAGGGAATGAAGGGAGGGACCAGAACATCTGAATCAACATAAATCTTCTAATTAGGTTATTATAGGCTCACCAATAAATTCACACAAATATGACATTTATCTAATGCACACTGAGATTTTATACAACAGTATTTCGCTTCACAATAAAAATATATGTAACTTCACTGAATAACTGGAATAGTTTTGGAATAAATCAGTCAGTGAAATCTAAGCGAATATGGGCCTAATCACAGGATCAATATATGCCAGCTATAACCACAATTATCAATTCAAAATTAATAACTGATGAAGTCTAAAGTATCTGAAATGAATTAAAATAAAAACAAAAGCTTTCGAGTCTATTATGAAGCATAATATTTCAGTCCAGGATTAATTAAAATACTCTCAATTTATTGTTTTTTTGGACCTAAAATGCGCTCCAATATTTTGGTTGTTTGTGAAAGTATTCCTTATACACTTTGCTAAACAGTCATTTAAGAATTAAAACTAAGTTATGTAAAACAATGTACCTAGACTTTGATTTTCATCGGATCCCTGAATTAATAAAAATAGTTGAAATATATATTCTATATCTCACAGATTGCAATCATGAGTCAGTTAAAGCTAGACCACCATTGAAAACCTGGAAGCACTGGATGGCCGTTTCATCCTAGTATGGGACTTCTCAGCAGTGCGCATCCACGATCCCGCACCACGCTAGGCTCGAACCCAGGACCTACTAGCTTCGCGCGCGAGCACTTAAACACTAGACCAATGGAGTTCAACCAGGTCTGTTGTGAGATAGGAACTCACTGATAAGTCTTGCTTATTTGAACGCTTTATTTGATTCCTAAGCTATTCTAGTAACTCACAAGCTAGAAATACGCAGCGAACTGAGCACGAGAGAAAAGACCGTGGAATTTAAAAATTTCCGCTCATCAACATAATAATGAAATATGTTTTCATTAAAAATATTATTCTGATTAAGGTCATTGAAGTTGAATTAAATTTATTGATGAAATTGTTATCAGTCAACTAAACTATCATCCTTTTTTTCTCTTTTTTAATACATAAATACGGATTTAAACGTTTAGATTTCCATGTAATTTCATAGACGAAATTAAAATAGGTGAATACTCCTTGAATCCTTCATCAATTTCATCGATTTATTTATTTTCAACAGTCGGTGGGAACGTTTAAATAGTTACATTTGTGTATTTAATAAATAAAAAATTAAAAGTTTTACTGGAAAAACAAAAAAAAACAAATGTATGATCGATAGTTCAAGAACGAAGAATTCATGAGCATTTCTTTCAGTTCATTTGCGATCAATAAAGATACATTTAATCGAATAGTATACAAAAAAGTTTATGAAATACTCAACAATCGCCTATTCTTTCTATAAGGTATTTTGGAGATAACTGAACTTAAAGTTTCGCATCACGAACCATTTTAGTGGAAATTAACCATGTAAGATATGGGACAATTATTGTCAATGTCAGTGGGTGATGGTCGCTCAATTATGTGAAGCAACCTAGGTAAGAATTGTAAAGAATTTAATACAGAATGTGCGGTATTAATGTTAAGCGGTCGCCATGAGGATTATTAGTTTCACATTAAGACAAAACGAGTGTTTAATTATTCCTAGATATCAATGGTTAGCTAATTGAATTTAGTTGCTAAGTTAGTTCGTGAATCGATAATTTTCAAAATGAATGAAAATGCTTTTGGATTTGGCTGAGACTAACAATACGAGTGAAACTTAGAAGTATCGATATAAATTTATCATCGTATGTCTTTAAAGTCATGCGTCCAATTCCTGTGAGATTGTATTAATGTCTTGTTAAGTAACATCATACTGAGGAGTACCAATGATTCATTTTTTCATGCTATTCAGTAGATGTCAGTTTGTAATTTAAACTAAATCTTAGTTCATGTTTGTTGGCCCAACAGAAATTTATAAACAAATTAATTTATGACACCTCAGTTACAACCGTATATCATATAGTCAGAGGACAAAAAACTGTCTAACATCTAATCGCTAATCAAATCTGTGGATAAATTAAGTTACTTTGCTTCAGTATTTCTTTTATTTTCATGCTTTTATTAAATGTTTAGTACATTTTAGATTGCACAACGATGATTCATTATTATAACAATGAAACTGTCTTTTACTATTCTTTATGCTGTCCTAACTAATGATACTTTTTGATGGTAATAAAAGAATAACTGTACAGTACACTTTAAAATATTAATTTATGTGTCTGTAGTCATAATGTAGCTAGGACATTTTACACTCATATAAAACGATGATAATAGTTGATAGTTTTAGTTCATTTACAGTAAATGTTTCTTAATTTGTACTTCTAGTAAATGGATCAGTCCTTCAACCATTTGTTTCACTAACTAGTACATAATAGAAGACATTGAATACGTAAAACAATTCTCCTAAACTAAACTAAATAGATCAAAATATTCAACTTAGTTGATTTCATCCATATTGTTATGGACCGTGTTAGCTAAAGTAGCATTTATTTCATTTATTGTGAAATGAAATTAATAAATAGCTAAAATTTTCACCGAGTTGGAGTTTATCATTCACCTCATTAATGAAAACTTTAAATTATAAAACTGGACTTGTAGAATTTCGAGTAAAGTATATTAGATACAAACATCCCATTTATAAAATTCACATGAGTAATTCCTGTCTATATCATTTGAAAGTATAATCGTATCGTCAGCTTTAAACTCTCCAGACAACCTTTCAGTTGAAATCTATTGACATTTATTGACTTTATTCTTCTGGGAATGTTCAAAGTAAATCTATACAGTTGGAGTGAGATAATGAGCCTTTAATAATTTGAGTAAGCTCCAAGTAAAAAATAAACTATATTTCCGTGTAATCCTCCAAACCTGGAATCTACGAGAAACTAAGTTAATGGATTTTATCTGTTATTTTTAGAAAACATAAAGTATATATACCAATAATTATATTTATGCTTTAAATGCGATTTTAAAGACAAATCAAAATGACCTCTTAAATTTGTGAGTTGCATTGGTTTGTTTCTATAAAATATTATCACGAAAAGACACTATTGTTTTGTCTTTAAAGGATAAAACATAATAACGTTAACAGAAATGACTATTCCATTAATTTGTGTAAATATCAATAATCAATAAAAGAAATTCATCATAATGGCTGAGTTTTTATTTTTAATAAATAATCGATTCACTGTATTGATGACTGATACTTACTTACTTACTTAAAACTGTTACTCCTCGTGAAGGAGCATAGGCCGCTCACCAGCATTCTCCGTCCAACTCTATCCTAGGCAATCCTTTCCAGCTAATTCCAGTTTTTATTCAACGTTTTCATATCTGATTCTATTTCCCGATGTAATGTGTTCTTTGGCCTTCCACTTGTCCGATTCTCTTAAAGATTCCAAGTTAGGATTGGCTCGTGATGCAGTTTGATGATTTGTGTAATGTATGTCCTATCCATTTCCATCATCTTTTGCAAATTTTCTTCTCAGCTTGAAGATGGTTTGTTCTCTCTCACAGAAGGCTGTGTACACAATCAAGAAATTGGATTTTATTTCAATTTTAGTGGACCTTTTTAAGAAACGCAAAATATTTCTAAACTAATATATTGTATAAAAGCTTATGAAGCGTTAAGTAAAATATACGCGATAATATATCCCTTTAAATAGATGTTATGAGAAGTTTAATTATATTTTCTACGCTTATCTTTGTGACCTTTAAGTCTTTGAATCCATTCAGAAAAATAAGTTTAATCTACATAAATCACAAGATTGGAAAATGAGTTTCGTGACTTATGAAATTTTCATCGAATATTGACAGTTAACCAGCTTTCCAGCAATTAAAAGTTAAAAAGTTTCATTAGTCATAACTTTTCATTGATACCATTGTTATTGTATGTGAAAAATACGATTTCTGTAAGAAAAAACATGTTTCTTGAAAATAAATTACATACTTTATTTCTTCAACCGTATTATAGAAACAGAATTTATAGAATTCAGCTTTATGATCCCTGAAAATTTAAATGCTCTACAAATCACCAATGAATGAGCATGTTGTTTTGACATTTATAAATGTCAAATACACTAATCAAGGAAGATTTTATCCTTTGACTAACCAAGTTATATGAGCATAGAAAGTATCAATAATTTTTATTGATTTAGAACTGCATTTTTTTAAGGACTTCTTGTTTGTTCATAAATCTTGTTACAGAAATGAATTAAACATAATAGGTTAGTTATCAATGATAATATTCAACAGAATATATTATGTAATGATAGTTTGGTTAATTCAATAGAAGAAAAAATCGATAAAACTTAAGTCGATAATGAGAAATTCAATTGTAAAGATATGAATCATTTTCTAATAGAATAATCGAGCAATTTACATTTTACTTATGCATTAAGAAACAAGAATTAATGATCACAACTATTTGTAAATTATAGTAGAAGTAAATATACACAATGTTTTAAAGTAGTTATACCTTTATACATATAGTCGGAAATCCAAGTACCTGATGAAAACGTTTATTTTATTAGAAAATAATCACACAAAAACACACATTTAAACTTGTCAGGGCATGATACAAGTTTTTATTACGTAATAATATTAACAAATTTGTTTATATGAAACGGTTCTTTGTTACTTCCGAGACAATTTTTTTGTTTTTATCTATAATAAGCTTAACAGGTAAGCATTTCATTCAGTTCATTAATTTTTCAGTACTCTGTTTTAAAAAAAAATGAGAAAAAATAATACTGGGATTAGTAAAAACTAACTACCCAAATGAAACAATGATTAAATTTATATGAAACAAATTATTTGTAATGAAAATGATTTTTATTTGTCAGTATGAGGTGGTGGAGAATAATATGTATTTGATTGAGATCATGAATCGACTAATGTTAGACCACCATTGAAAACCTGGGAGTACTGGACGGCTATTTCATTTCATTGTGGGACTCATCAGCGGTGAGCATCCATGATCCTCGTTGCAGGATTTAAACTCAGGTACTTCGGTTTCGCACATGAACGCTTATATGGTTTCATAAATAATTTTTTAACTTGAAAGGAATGAAGTTAATTTAATACTGTTTTATCTGTAGCGTAAAACGTTTACTGAACTTTTAAAAATTTCGTAAAAATATTTAAATACTTTGAAGTAACAAAAGAAAATGAAACCTGATAGACCGAGTTAACACACATCTAGATTTGTTTTCTTCAAAAAGTTGTATCCAGTGGATCCAGCAATATATTATTACTCGTGACATGTTTATGATTAAAGTATTAAAAATTTGAAAATATAATTCACTGTTATTTAGAATAGATAGTTTGCAATCTATAATAGAATACGAGACTCATATTTTGTCTTTTCTGAAACTCTTTAGCCTAAAATCAGTATTAGTGTTTACTCTGGAACTCGAATCTACCACTGCTCTTATCATTATCCACTGAGTTTTAAGCCCAGATAACTATTAAAGTGTCCAACGAATATGATGTTTGTATCAATAATGTTGAGTGCTTGAGTTATCTCTGTTATCAAAAACGGGATAACTCGGACGTTTACTATCAATGGCAATATGAATTTTCAAGTATTAAAGTTCATTTTCTAACTACATCTTTTTTTTATCCAAAAACTACACGATGTGATAAGCATTACTTGTTAAAATTTCACTAAACACACAAATATATCGTTTGAGCAAAAAATCCAGAAAAAGTTATTGAACAGGGAAATTTGCTTTTGGAGTCATCTAACCTCATCTAACCTCAAATGTATGCAATATGTATAATGATATTCCATATTTTATGTTAATAGTAGTTATATAGTAAACGTACTGATAAAGTTAAGATAATAATTAAAAGTATAAAAAAGTTCTACTTTCATTAAAATACTAACATTGGGAATTTTTATCAATCCCCTCTTTTAAAAAAATTAGAAAAATGTTGAATAAACAGATAAAAATGTATAAAACTAAGTTAGAAAACATTGATGAAATTAAATCAGAAACACCATTTCAAAATGAATAGCTAAGTTTTAGGGCAGAATACACAAGAAGTTTGCAGAGAACTATACTAAAAGAATAATAAATGTTTTGTTTATGATATCATGAAATGGAGAAAAATTGTATTTCTGACGTTTCATTACTTAATATAAGTTACTTCTTCAGAGTAAATAAATAACCGAAATAAAATTGACCCAAATTCGAATATCATTATTTCATTCTTCTACTTGATTTTATATTCAACGATTATTTAGCATTAACCAATATTTGTTACAAATCGTCCCCCCACTCTCTCTCTTTTGATAAACAAAAGCAAAATAATTAAATTAGAATTGTAAATCTTTACAGCTAAATACATTTGTACCTAAGAATCATCAATATTCTTCCAACTTCTTTTACATCAATGCACGTATAGTGAAAGCCAGAGCGGCTTATGCTAATCTGGACCATCTTTGGCGCCTTCGTGATGTTAGTCTGGCTGTAAAAGGTCAGATCTACAACGCATCGGTGAGAGCAGTTTTGTTCTATGCTTGTGAAACCTGGCCTCACCGAGTTAAGGTAGTTAGTCGACTGTCTGTGTTCGATCATCATTGTCTCTGAAAGATTGCTGATATCCAGTGGCAACTCCATGTTAGTAATGCAGAGGTTCGGCATCGTGTGTTCGGGCACAGAGACGATAATGCAATCAATGTCACCATCTTGAAACACCGACTTCGGTGGCTTGGTTATGTTTTACGAATGTCGTCCCAGAGAATTCCACGTCGTGCACTATTTGCCGACTCTGGAATGGTTGGAAAAAGCGGAGAGGTGGTCAGTATTCGACATGGTGTCGTGGCATGAAAGAAAGCTGCAAAAGACTGACTTGTGTTGGTCCTTCACGACTCTCTGGTTGGGGTCCAAAAGATGGTGCTACACAGTGGCTAGAGACGTTATCAGATATGGCTCAGAATGGAAGCCAGTGGCGATCCTGCTGTAACCTTCTTTTACTGTCTTCATAAAAAAAGGTTGGTTCGTACTTAACTGTAAGATCTCTTCTGATTGTACGTTCCTGTTTCCCCATTATTATTATTATTATTACACTACCTTATACTAATCTGTTCGTTACTGTTCTTTTTTTTAACGCTCTATACCTTTCATTTTTTTCCTCCTTCTCTTGAAAGTCTCATTGTTTTTTTTGGCGCATATATATTTGGTGCCCTCTAGTATCAATATTTGTGTTCAAATAAATAAATAAATAAATAAAAATCCTTCTTATACACATTACATTGTTAGATACTGAAATTTAAAATCACTTGATACACTTTAATCAAAGACAATATTTTTCCTTTTTTTATATTTTCTTTGTTTCGTATATTCTCCTTCATTTACGTTTATTTTACTTTCCTTATGAAAATATGATGTGTACAGTTTATATGTTTCATTTTCTTAACTTACATGAATAACAAATGTCATTGTTAAAACAGCACATTACATGTAAATGTATGATTTTGGATAACATGAAATATTATAGTAAATACTTTCGATTTGTATTAAATCTATTAATGTCATAATTTGAGAGAGAAAAAAAAGTGAAATTTTGTTTTATATTTAGACATGTGATAACTAAAATTTGAAACTATCCATGTTTTAATGAATATTTTATTTTAATGGTTAAGATCATGAGTCAGTTGAAGCTAGACCACCATGGAAAACCTGAAAGCACTGGACGTCCATTTCGTCCTATTGTGAGACTCCTCAGCAGTGCGCATCCACGACCTCTCCCCCCTTCGAGATTCGAACCCACAAAACACATCTGACATTAATCAACACATGCTCACTAGTGACAAGCTTCAAGAGGTATATCCTGGAGTTCTAGTGAGAAGTAATGACCAGTGGAGCTCGACCAGGTTTATTGTAAGATAGTAACTCACTGAAGACAATGATGGATGTGTCTTTCAATTTCGTGGGTTAGCTGAAGTTTAACATTAACACCGTTGGACGCCGGCTCAGTGGTTTAATGGTTAAGTGCTCGCGCTCGAAACTAGTAGGTTCCGGGTTCGAAACTCGCAGGGGGTGAGGTCGTGTATACGCACCGATGAGGAGTCTCACAATAGGACGAAACGACCGTCCAGTGTTTCCAGGTTTCCCATGGTGGTCTAGCTTAAACTGACTCATGATCTTAATCATTGAAATTACTATAATATCCACAAAACCCATCTGATCGAATATTTTATTCCTTGGTTTTTGATTATTATATCTAATCTCCAAGACAATAGATCAGTGCTGGATTTTGTCTAAAGACTATAAATAAAAAAAAGTGAAAACGTTGTTACTTTATCAGCATAACTGACCTTTAAACTAAATGTGACTACATAATTCATTAAATGAAAGAGTTCAGATGTAATAAAGAACTAATTTTAGAAATCTTCATGTATAATATATATTTGATCAATCAGTCTAATGCATCTAGCGTAGGACAATCTTATGCTTAAAAGAATTATCTGTCTATATTAACTTAAATAATAAAACAAATTTTCAAGAACAAAAATTAATATTACTGCGTCATCACTGTTAAAGAGTGTCGAAATGTTAGTAGAAGATCGAATGTCTTTTTTCCTACAGAAAATGACATGATGTAATCAGTGGTAATAAAGAAAAAGAACTTATTCGCCCTAGATGATAAACAAGAAAAACTTTCTCTTAATGAAGTCAAAAGATATAAAGTGATTGTTTTTATAATCACATCAAATGTATCCTCCATATGACGTAATAAATTTTCAAAGACATTAAATAGCAATTGTAAAGTACAAAAGATTTAAGAAAATTGTAAAGAAGGGAATAAATCACAATTAGTTTTAAATTCATAACTTTGTCAATGATAAAACTAACAAATTATGAGCTGTTAGACATTTATTAAATTATTTGACCATTAAATGATCATGTTTTATTTACCTATAGCATAACTGTTAAAACAATATCATAATAAAAACTGGAACTTACGGACAAAAGCTGTCAGTAACAAGAATATTTAGTAATAAAGATTAAAGGGAGTTGTTTTTCATATGTTTATGAAATTTACTCATTGCATAATATAAAACGTTTTGTTAAATACACTTGAGATTACAACTTGATTAGTTACTTATCATTTCACCTGTTCTTTTTTATTTCTGATATGACTGAAGTGATAACTAAAGAGAGCTACAAATTACAAAAGTTATTGTAAAATAATTGATAATTATTATTCAACAAAGAATAATCTTATAATCAAGAATCGATCAACCTTAGAAAACCGTTTATAACTAGAAAGTACTGAAACAATTTTTCATCCTTCCATAAAGCTGTATCTACCAATATACAGTGGATTAGAGGCAATACATTTAAATCTTTTGGCGAACGCTTGATAATCAAACTTCTAAGTCGTGATTAAGTAGTTTACACAACTGATCAATACTGTGGATTACCTGGAGGGAAGCACCACAAACAAAACCGAACAGCTTTTCAGGTGTTCTTGGTTTACAGTGGCCATCAAATTTAGGACATTTAGTTATCTCAGTGACTTTTAAAAACCCCCATATCAGCTAATGAAAGTCGAAAAATCTAATAACATGGTGTTTATTCTTGCTACCGATACGTCTATACTGTTTATTTAATCGGTTTCTATTACCCTAACTACTTTTATAGGTCCATTGGAACACTAGAGCTAAAGCGTGAATTACTGGTAAAAGCTCTACTACAAGTTTAGTCCATGTACAGAAAAATGAAGGTATTTATACAGTTGTACACCACTTTGGACTTCCGGATATTTCTGGAATCATACTAAGGTTAGTACCAGTGTCGGTAAATATCCAGTTAAAGTCGTGGCAAATAATCAAACCTACTCATATAAATACGATAATAGTACAAAAATGTAGACAAGTTTTTACTGATCTCATGGCTTTCTGTTAAATATGATTATTGAAGGGTTTAACAAAATTAGACATAATTGAACAAAAGTGTAGGTTAGGTGCTATAACATCCGTTTTCTACAGATAAATGTTACTGACCGCCATTGGTCAATTGATTAAACGTGATATTGTGAAAGTTGTCTGAACTATTGAATATTGTTTAGAAGTGTCAATGTTCATCATGAGTTTATAAATCTATGTTGTAATAATTTGTTTAGCGTCATCAATATCTTAAGTGTCGAACCTCTAAAAATACTATAGTTTATTAATGAGGTTATTCATTTTTCATAATTCTTGCACGTTACATTTGAAGTCATTGGTCAACTAATCACTTTTGCTTACAAAACTATACTTTTCTGAATCTCTATTTGCATCTTCTATTATGGTTAAGTATTAAATTATTCAAAACTTTATACGATAAGTTCGTTTGTCAAGAAATTTCGAAATTTTAGGCATGTTTTTTAAATCTTTTCTAATCACTTTAATGACAAAAACTGTTCCTTTATCCTATACGATATCTCTAACCATGCTCTAAATTTCAAAGCAGCAAATGGATTTTTAAAACTTATAACCGTTTAGTTGTATATCTAATTGATCGATGCTAGAATCCATCTTGTCTCCAGATGATATAAATATTTGGTAGTAATTTAATAATAACAATGACTGTAATAGAAGGGGAAACGTTCCATACCAAATAAAATGTCCGTCGACGCAATTCACATTAGAATGATCTATGGTATATAGGACCAAACTGACTATTGTAATATTTTGTAATTAACACCTTAAAGGAAGATACTTTTAATTATGTCAAAGGTACTTCATTTTGAGTTGAAATAAAACCAACGAATGTTTGCAGGTATTTTTAAAACTTTCATCGAATTTATTTGAATTTCGTAAACACATCTGGAAAGTGTTAGTATCATTATCAATTTGAACAACTATATAGAAAAAATAGATCATGTCTGTCTCTAGATTTAGGTAGCTACAAAATTTCTTTAGATAGACAAATACATAAATGTTAGCTCATATTTGAGCGCTTGACTGATATTAATTGATTGGTATGGTTTCTATATTATAACATACAATTATAATAACATATACTTAACAAATGGAACTCAAAACAACTTTCGACCAATGTCAAATTAAGGATCTTCAATACGAACGTAAAGAAAGTTCTACTGTACGGGGCTGAAAATTCGAGAACTAAAACAACCACCATCGAGAAGGTACAATTATTTATAAATGGTTGTCTACGCAAGATACTCAACATACATAGGCCGGATACCAACAACAACAGCCTTCTGTGAGAGAAGACAAATCAGATTCAAGCTGAGAAGAAAATTGGGAAAAGATTATGGAAATGGATTGGACATACATTACACATATCATCAAACTGCATCACGAGACAAGCCTTACTTGGAATCTTGCAGGTATTTGGAAACATGGAAGGCCAAAGAACACATTACATCGGGAAATAAAATCACATATGAAAAGGATGAATAACAACTAGAAGTAGCTGGAAATTATTGCCCAGGACAGAGTTGGATGGAGAATGCTGGTGAGCGACCTATGCTTCTCCACGAGAAGTAACAGGCGTAAGGAAGTCAGCAAGTTAACAATTAGTTACATTGATACAATATACCAATAACAATTTTTTTCTTTTAATTTATAAGTAATAAAATTTGTCAAATTAATTTTTTCTAAATAAAATATAAATCCTTTTTTATGTTAATTTTAATTAAAGTAACTTACAGAGAAATATCAAACGATTATATCTAGATGTTTAATAAAGCTCTATCTGTCACATTTTGGTTGAATTTGATTGTTTGATATATAATAGTAATAATAATAATAATAGTGATATAATGAAGTATGATAACATTTGTAATGATAGTGGTAATAATAATAATAAATTACATTTATAAGACAATTAAATGAAGCATTAGAATAAATAATTTTACTAAAAGGTAATAAAATATTCATTAATAAGTTTACTTTCAGTTATCTATATATTTCTACTTAATTTATTATGGTTGTATCGCTTTTATGTCGCCAATTGATATGAAATTCTAATAACCAAGGTTTCTGTTAGCTATATTGATATTTTTTTCTCTTCGAGGGGTTGAGGTGTGGGGGGGGGAGAATTTATTTTTTATATGAGATGTATAAAAGATTCATGTAAGTAATATATTTTCTTTGAGAATTTATCAGTCGTTTTGTATTTTTTATAAAAGAAGGTAAATCATTCTAAGTATTAGTTGAATAACGTTTTAAGAAATTGTACATTAGTTGATTAATGCTGATCTATGGTTTTCAAGGAATAAATGACTTAACCTATAATGAATGAAATCTGTTTTAAGTATTATTCACATATAACAAAGATAAGACTATTGATGAGATAAAATATAGAATTAAAAATTACCTATTTGAACATTGTTAATAACTGTACATTTGGATTATGTAGAATAAAAAAAGGATTTGATTGATTTTATGGTTATATGTGTTCTAGATTATTTATGTACTTGGCTTGAAACTAAGTATTTAACAGATACATTATCAGAGATTGTTCAAAATGCTATATTTCTGATTTGTATACGAAATATAGATTTCAAGTAAGTGAACTATTCTGAGATAAACTACCATAGTTAGTATTGTTTACTTGAATCTTCCGATTGGTGTTTAGGAATGCAATTGATCAGTTTCTTATTCAAACCCTATTGCACAAGCATGTGGCTGTCAGGACTCAGTAGCTGATTGGATAACGAGATGATGTTTGAAGCGAATGATACTGGGTTTGAGTCTCGGAGTGAACATCAAAACTGAGATGCAGGTACATCCATTTAACGAGTCTCAAATAGGACGAAACGCACGTCCTGGATTTTATTGCTAGCCACTATCCATCTTTGTTTATCATAACCATTACTAGTGAAGTTTATATAAACACACCTCCACTTTGTTTAATGGTTTATTGAGTGATATTAAGCCTTTTAGGTGTAGTCTACTTGAAAGTTATATGTAAAAATGATCGACAGGGTCACAGTTTCATATTATTATGTAGATGACCACTAGTCCATGTTTCTTATTTTCAAAAATGGCTAAAACTATTCACAAATCCAAACATTCTTGCTTGCACGTAGAAACAGAAACAGATGTGACGTTTATATATGTCGAATAATGATGTTAATAAACATTTGAAGGTACATTTGAATTTTAAAATCTGTAAAGTAAAACCGTCCTAACTTTAGTATTGAAGGTACTGACTTTGATACTGGATGACAGTTGTTTTGAGTTCTACATGTTTTTCAACTTCCTCGCTTTACCAATACTTGTCTTTATATATCTATCAGATCGTCTTTGTTCGTCGGTTAAGTTGCCCAGTGATAAGATGTAGATATCTATTGTCGTTGAACAATCTCGAAAATATGCAAAAAGATATACGTTGTTTACGCTTCTTGATAGTATGCTTAATATAATAGCTATCATCATAATATCAGCTGCATTTATAGATGCACAATGATATATCACTACATTTTAAGGTGAAATTCATCCATACATATAGTGTCTAGGGACATAATAATGACATATTAATAAGATTCAGATTATTTTAGCTTATTTTAAATATAGGTTTTTATCGAACACATAGAAATCAATCTCATTAGTTTCGATTATATTGAACTATAAATCTTGTAATTTTTAAGAAAATGGGAAAATAACATTTTTGTGAGTGATAACCATTTTTCATTCAAACAATAATGCTCATGTAGATCATATAGTTTTTTATTAGTTTAATAAAAAATCTTAGAAAGCAAAAAGAGAAAAAATCAATAAATAATTAATAGTCGAAATCATAAGTCGGTTGAAGCTAGACCACCATGGAAAACCTGGGAGCACTAGACGGTCTCGTGCGTGAACGCTTAACCTCTAGACCACTGAGCCAGTTTGCATCCATGGTGTTAATGTCTAACTTCAACTAATCCACAAAATTGAGCGACACATCCATCATTTTGTTCAATGAGTTACTTCTCATAATAGACCCGGTTGAACTCCATCGGTCACAGTTTTTCACTAGAACTCCAGGAAATAACTCTTGGAGACAGTCATTAGTGAGCATATGACGATTATTATCAGAAGGGGTTTTTGTGGATATTATGTTAGCTTCAATTGGATCATGATCTCAACTATTGAAATTATTATAATATCCACAAAAACCCCTTCTAATAAAAATAACTAATAATTTTTATTTTAAATATGTTACATTAAAAATTGATCTGACAGTTATTTAATTAATAATTCAAATAATAACTTCATAAATATTGAAAGAATCATTCTATTATTAATGCTATGAAAAACAGTAATGTCACATAGTTAATATGAAACTTCATTATATATGAAAATTATACTTCGAACTAATCTCAGTGACTGAAATTTAATATGATTCCAACGTTTCGTCCAGCAACTTTGCCTGGACTTCTTTAGGGTAATAATTTTGTTTAGTACCCTCTCTATACTTGGCGCTCAACTTTTGTCAAACTATTTGTTCTAATACTGACTAATATTTGTATAAAATATGAGACTTATTGTTTCCAAAGTTCATTGTTGATTTGAAAATGATGAAAACAGAATTAATAGTGTTTAAATTATCCTACTATAGGAGAACTTCCTTTTAATTAAACTAAGAAATCTGAATGTACTTTAATTAAAACAATTTTTTCTAACATTTTAGGATTCATAATTTAAATTTAACAACTAACTTCTAGTATATTGGAGTGAAAACTCCATCTGGAACCCCCTCTGAGGCTACTCCTAGTCCCAAGCTCGGATAAAGTAGGAGGGTCAGGCATGAGGTTAGTAACCCCACCAAGTAGAAAACTAACTCGTTAAAAAACGCTAATCAGAAAAAATATTAGAATGAAATACAATGATCTATAATTTGTTAAGAAAGCAACACATATAAATGACGTTTTTATTCCGATTTAACTTGAAGTTAGAGTTTTTTCTTGTTTTCATGAAATTTTTACGACTTGAGTTGCGTAAAAGATTATCTTTAAGAGATAAATAACATCTTTTGATTGAAATCATGAGTCGATTGAATCTAGACAAAGATGGAAAACCTGGAATCACTGGACGGCCGTTTCGTGCTAGCATGGAACTCCTCAGCAGTGGGCATACACAATCCCGCACCTTGCGAGATTCGAACCCAAGACCTATCAGTTTCGAGCACGAACGCCTAACGAACTAGACCGCCGAGCCGGCATTCAACGGCGGTAATGCCTAACCTCAACTAATCCACAAAATTGCGCGAACATCTTCCATTGTACTGAGGTAGACACCTGTTTCTACCCGACACGGATTAGCGGGGTGCGGGATCATGGATGCGCACTGCTGAGGAGTCCCACAATAGGACGAAACGGCTGTCCAGTGCTTGCAGGTTTTCCATGGTTGTCTAGCTTCAACTGACTCATGATTTCAATCAAAAACTTAACAATCTCAACAACCCCTAAAAAGATAAGTAATAATTTGAGTCATAATGAAGAATGGATTTTTTTATTATCACCATGATTCAGATAAAATACTGACTATGTATTTAATGTCTGATCAATGGATGAAATAACATGAGCCTGGAAACTTTCCTAGTATTTTTTACTATAAAACAAACAACATTTAAGCTAATGCTTGTGTCTAATGATTTTCTTAACATGTATCACAAATATAACTCCATATTTATGATATTACAGCAGCTAATACAAGTTATAGATATATTAGAGTGAGTTAAACATTGATGTAAGTTTAATTAATGAACTTTAGTACCAACTACGGGTTAATTATATGCAAAATGTTATTTCTCGGGTCAAATAGATATTTAGGAAAATATAGAGATAATCATTGTCATGTGATTCATCAATAATATTAAATCTTTTGACTGTAGATAGATCATAGGAAAAAATGTAATATTGCAATTCATAGATTCATATGGATGAAGGAAGATGTTTATGGAATCAGTAATATTACTAGGAGATCGGATAAAATAGAGATAAACATGAACGAAGACAACGGTGAAGGTTCATAGTATACAGCTTAAGAATGAAGTAACTCTGTTGTAAGACAAAGTAAAGATAAAGAATAAGTCAACCATCTTTTGGATACACAGGTGAAATTTCTTCAATTTGATTAAGATGACTTCAGCTTAATAGTGAGGAGTTACTCCTGCTAATTCTAGTAAATTAATCGATACTTTACAAACAAGAGAAATCAGTGAGACAAAATCTTTTCAGCGACTGTCACGTAAATAATTAGAAAAATACCATAAACTAAAAATGCTTTCAAAACTGTCACTAAATTATGTGAGTTCATATGTTTGAGGTAAATAAAATCATAGTTGATGAATATAAAAAGGTTTCTGGATACAATTTAATTATGCGTTTTTCATTAATGTTAACTGAGTGGAGTATCTCGTATGTTTTCTTCACGTTTGAATACTACTTTGTTAAATAAAAGATTACCTTTATATTACACATTTCGGATTATATTTTAAAAAACCACATCTGACATGATTGAAACGGTAGTGTAATTGTATACATTTATAAAGTTAATCATTCACACTTTTAATCTCATCTGTCATACCAACTCGCATAAATCATAAAGCGTAAAACGTTTCACTTTTAATCATCCTTCACTGAATGTCAAAAATTTTTTTCTTTCTACCACCTGAGATACTAAAACTATATTTTCCTATGAAAACTAAATTATGATAAATAATGTATTTTTGTATTATCCCAATGAGTGGAAAAATTGAATTTTCTGACTTTTCATGACTCAATGTGTTGTTCCGTTGTACTATTTAAACTTGGATTAATTTGAATTTGATTATTTATTCACTGAAGAAGTGGATTACACTGAGTCACGAAACGCCAGAACGTCTAATTTTTCTACTCATTAGGATATTATAAAAATATATTATTTATTTATAACAATCTACAATCAATTTATTCAAAATGATCAAATCAAACCTTGGTAAAGATATGTCATTGTGTTATCCTTATTGTAGTGTGATGGATTTTTATTCATTATTTTCTTCAGCTTAAAAGAAAACTTTACAGTGGTTGATTAAGAAATTTAGGTGAATGTTCATGGATATCGTCAGCAGAATTATTCGAACTCCAGTATCTTAGGCTCATCAATTGTAGTCCTAATTAACAATGGGAAGATACAAGTAAACAATTCTAAGTGAATAAATGCTGTATATATATCCTTGATCTCAACCAAAAAAACATTTACCCGGGTGACAGTGATAACAAAAATCACAGAATATAACAGTTGAATTGCAGTAAAACAGAATTTATTAAGTATTTTGTATAGATATTTTTTTAATCATATATATATATATATATATATATATATATATATATATATATATATATATATATATATATATAGTGAGCTGAAGAACCTTATGGTCCGATGTTGTTAGAACAAATAATTTATTATCAAGTTTAATATATGTAAGTAGATATAATTCAATGATATAGTGTATTAAAATTCAATGCCTAAGTATTCTTAAAGCTATTACGTAACAACTAATGGGTTTTAAACTTTGAATTTGTAGTATAACTCATTTTGTTAGCTACGTGTAAAATGTAATCGACTGTAGCTTGGATTATTTACAAACAATAGAAGAATAAAGAACTGATTATAAATCTTTTGTTATTGCATTACATTAACGATGTTTAAAAATTTTATTCTTTACATAGTGAGATTTTGAGATTTTTAAACTAACATCAATACTATGTAACCATGAAATATGGTGTTAGCAACAATTTTTATAGTGACTGTATCTGTATTCATTCTAATTTCAAACGTATAAAACAGTTTATTATGATTATACAATGTAAATATGGGATGAATGATTATAATGAAATGAATAATACTATACATAATCGAATATAGTCGATGTTAAAACAATAAGATAAGCTGACTGTCCAAAGTAACTTTTTTGTTTCAATTTTATGAGATTTTAGTTTGTTTTACAAAATAGAGTTTAATACAAATATTTTGTCAAATAATGAGTTTGAATGAATGAAACAATTGAGGCAGGAATAAAAAACAGTCTTGAAAGTTGGTTTGCCTAATTGAATTATGCATTTAAATTTAGGCTCTATTACTCAATGATGTAGGCGTTTCATAGTAAGAAAAATTTGCACAATTATATAACTTATTTGGATGGACTCAAACGCTTAGTTTGTTGTCAAGTAAAGTTTTCTATACTGAATTATACAAAACTAAGAAATTGATGTAAATATTTAAAAATTTATGAAAAAAATTATGTTCAAAACATTATGCTTAGTTTCAATTAATTTTCTAGAAGTTATTAACTAATACTAACTATGAAATGGCTTTATATCTTTCCCATATATATATATATATATATATATATATATATATATATATATATATATATATATATATATATATATATATATATATATATGCTAACAGAAGTCTGAGAAACTAAAAAACAAAATGACATAAAATATTATTTAGGATAAATCACAGAAATTTGTACTCGTTCCTATTTATGACAATTCTTTAGTTTGTGACAGTATTGCGATCATATATATACCGACTCGGTGACATACTAGAAATTGTCTGATTCCAGAATTTAAAAGTACTTGTTTTCGAGTTACTTTCAAAAAACTCAAATTAATAAGTTTGTATTTATTTTTAGAAGAAATAGACGAAATACTTAAAAAAACGAGTGATGAATTGTTCTTTGATGAAACACTTCTGAATGTTTTTTTGTTGAAAATTTTAGTAATTAATAAAAGTAAATCTTCTGAACTAGTTTGAACGTTTTTCTTTCTAGGAAACATTGTATACGTATACTTAGGAATATGTGAAAAGTCAGTTCTGGTTTAAAAAGATCACATAGATCCAATTTAGCTTTTATCAAGATTACTTACTGTACGCATGACCTTCATGAAATGATCATATTTATTTTAGATATATTTCATAATTTGTTACATGATACTTTTATTCAATTATCTTCATCTGTTGAACATGATTCATAGTGTTGATGTGTATTGTTTGATGTGAATATGTATAAATTAAATAATTATCATTCTGATCAAAATCCAGTGTTGATCGTTGGTCTTGTGTTGGGAACAGCTTAACGTTAGCTTTTACAATTAAGATAATAACAAAAATATTGAAATAAGATAATCTTGTCCAAACATTTATTCATCGAGAAGTACATATTATCCTTTGTTTGGCTAATGAAATGTAGGTACGATATATCTATACCTTATCATCATTTAAACGATTAAATCTATATATTCGGCCATTTCAAAGATGATCAAGATGAGTATTAACACAAGATATGTCGAATATAATTTATTTGTTTTATCAAAGTTTTGAGAAATCTAAATTCGACATCGTTAATGAACATGGTAGATCTGATACAGATGTAAAGGCGCAGATCAGCAAAGCAAGAGTAGCATATCTACAAATGAAGAACATCTGGAACTTAAAACAATTGTCAACCATCACCTGGTTCAGAATTTTCAATACAAATTTCAATATGGTTCTACTGTATGGAGGGGAAACCTGGAGAATTACGAAAGCCATCATCCAGAAGATGCAAATGTTTATTAACAGTAGTCTACGCAATATACTTCGGATCCGTTGGACAGTCACTATCAGCAACAACCTACTATAGGACAGAGCAAACCAGATCCCAGCGGAAGAAGAAGCTTTGAAAGTGAATAGGACACACATTGAGGAAAGCACCCAGCTGCGCCACAAGAAAAGTCCCTCTCTGATATCCTCGAGGCCAACTGAGGAGCGAAGACCGAAGAGCACATTACGCCGAGAAATGGAAACAGACGTGAGAAGAATGGATAAAAATTCGATAGAACTAAAATGGAAGGCCTGTAAAAGAGAGGGTTGGAGATTGCTGGTCAGTGGCCTACGCTCCATTGAGAGTAACAGGCGTAAATAAGTAAGTAAATTCAATATCTGCTGCTTTCCAAACACATGACCGACGAATTTCACAATCTAATTATTTTCAATTTTAATAGACTTTTATACGAAAATGTTCATCTTCATATTTACCTATAAAGTCTCTATCCAAAGAAATATTGGAATTATTTTAATTTCAATCATTGAGAGTTTTACAAATGTAATACGTCTTATTATCTTACATTAGCTTTGTATTAAACAACCGTAAAGCTGTTTAATCCAGTTTAAATGAGAAATACATAAACAATGTTGGTCTTATTAGTTTTAGTGATTGTTTAAAAAAATAACTAAATAATGTAAATGTTCTTTTGAGTACAGAAAATTTACACTGATGTCTAATAATGATTTATGAATACTTTCAATAGTCGTTCATTTATGGTAAATACCGTTGAAACTAAGCATCTTTCAATTTTCATTTTAATGGTTAAGATCATGAGTCAGTTGAAGCTAGATCACTATGGAAAACCTGAAAGCACCGGATGGCCGTTTCATTCTATTGTGGGACTCTTCAGAAGTGCGCATCCACGACCTCACCTCCAGCTAGATTCGACGATATTATACGATTGGTCCTGGGTTCGAATCCCGTGAGGCGGGGTCGTGGATGAACATTGCTAAGGAGTCCCACAATAGGATGAAACGGCCGTCCGGTGCTTCCAGGTTTTCCATGATGGTCTAGCTTCAACTGACTCATGATCTTAACCATTGAAATTATTATTATATCCATAAAACCCATCTGATATTTTCATTTTAGTTCAATTAAACTTAACATTACGTCAAAAATATTTTTTGTGGTTTTATCGATATGTTTTATGAAACATTCAAATTGAAATTCGATGTAATTTATTATAGAAATACTAGAAATCATGGAACAACAGTGACAAATATCAGTCCATAAATTATCAAAAATATGTAACTAAATAAAAGCATTTGTAGGAATTTCCAAAATCTTTTGTAGGAAACAAAAATATAGTTTATGGATTAAAGATATCTAAGAGTTTCTTTTTTTTTATTACGTTTCATTTCATAAAATAAGAAAATGACACAATTACTTTTTAGAACGTCAAACAGTCGCAATATTATCTAGATTTTAACATAAGAATCTATTCTTACTTTTCCAATGAATATATATGACGACATTGAAGTTATACTTGAAGTAATAAGATCTAATATTATTTACGCTCATGAAATTAAGATACCATTATGACATCATTACTTACCTAATATGTACTATATTATATATGACAAAATCTGTAAAATAACTTGATATGTGGCTTGTGTGTTTGACTATCTATCTAATTAAATATATGATACTTGATAGTTAAACATTTCTAAATTTCATGTTTAAAATACTAATGAATGTTGCCAACTCATCAAAAGGAATTAAGATGAGCATACACAGTTTTTATTCTCTAGAAGTAAATGAGAACTACTTATATAACTCAAAAAAGAATTTATAGAAGATTTTTTTGTGGTTACTTTCTGTAAAACTGCATAATTTCATTATTATTTTTCAGAAATAAAACAATAAAAATGATTAAAAAATTAAAAAAAAAATATATATATTACAATAGTTGAGATCATGAGTCAGTTGAAGCTAGACCACTATGGAAAATTCGTAGGCACTGGACGGCCGTTTCATCCTATTATGTGACTCCTCAGTCCGCATCCACGACCCCGCCTCGCGGGATTCGAACCCAAGACTTAGCAGTCTCGCATGCGAGCACTTAAATACTAGATCATTGAGCTAGCATTCATCTGTGTTATTGTCTAATTTCAACTAATCCATGGAATCGAGCGACACATCTACCATTGTCATCAGTCAGTTACTATCTCACAACTGACCTCGTCGAACTCTATTGGTCACTGCTTCTCACTAGAATTCCAGAATATACATCTTGAAGCCAGTCACTAGTGAGCATATGTTGATTAGTAGCAGAAAGGTCGTGGATGCGCACTGCTGAGGAGTCCCACAATAGGACAAGACGGCCGTCCAGTGCTTCCAGGTTTTCTATGGTGATCCAGCTTCATTTGACTCATGATTCCAACTATTGAATTTACTTAAATCTCCACAAAGCCCTTTTCTGATACTAAAATATATATTACTTATTTAATTTTTTCTCCCTTAAATTGAGTACCTCGAAAAAATGTACACCCAACTTAAAATACATTTTCAGTATAAAGTAAAAGAACTAGAAAATATATTGTGTAAAAACAATTGTTTGTGTTTTCTTTTCGGTATGTAACTTTTAAATTGTCAACCGACATGTTAATACTTTAAAAGAGTCTTCATTTGACTTATACAGTTTTATAACATAATCAACTTTTATTCTATGTGCAAAAAAGGTTACAACTAAAGATTGGATGAATATAAAAGTTCTAATTTATTATTTGTTACATCATAAAGGAAAAAAAATCTTTCGAAGTTGTTGCTTAATTACTATGGAAGTGAAATCAGTTTGATTACAGGGATAAATTTTATTACTATGATTGTTTTGCTAAGATATGATTATTGGTCATTTTTATCAACTAACTACATTCATTTGTATAGAAAATTATGTTCTGGTGTAAAATGAGATAACTTAAGAATTTTACCAACAGATTTTCTTCATTACTCAACTTGGAATTTAGTTGTATTAACTAATAATAAATAACAAATTATATACGTTACTTAAGAAACATAATCAATCTATTTCTATATTAGTATTGTAATGAAAAGGTACAATTAGTGTATAAATATTGAAATAATATTGGTTTTATATAAGCGGATGAAAATTTATTTATTCAAGCGGTGAGATGACAAATACAGGATTTTCTTAATTAAGTATTCTGCTTTTTATTATTTTTTTGACACATACAAGAACTACTAAGAATCTTGTTTATGATGTATCTATGGTGTTTATAAACACTTGTTTTCATTTTCTTATAAACACAAACAACGATGATATAAAGAGTTTATTTACGCGATAGTGGAAAGAAAACCAATTATCTTCAGTTAAATAAATAATAGAGGGTAGAATCGAGTTGTTTGATTAATGTTTCGAGTGATCTAAAATCAAATTCAAAGTAAATTATGAAAAAAGTGGAGTACAAATAACACAACCAAGAAAATATAAACAATTTAGAATACTTTTGATGCTCATGGTTGAGAGTAAATGAAAAGGGAGTTTTTTTAATATATGTTTTTGCCATTCTTTCTGGAAATCTTTTTCTACACACTATTTTGAGAATGTATATGTAAAGGGTGTGAAATAATAATTAATAGATTTTATTTGAAGAAATGATTATTGTATTGATTTATCGGAAATTGCATCTTATAAGTGTCTGTATAATGAAATAACATAAACAAAAGCAGAATGAACAAGACACAAAAATACATTGACAGAGAATGGCTTAAAAAACTTCATTTATTATCAGAAGTGAGTTTTGTGGAGATTTTAGTAATTTAATTAAGGAATTCACGAGTCAGTTGAATCTAAACCGCCATGGAAACCCTGAAAGCACTGAACGGCCGTTTCGACCTGTTGTGGGACTCCTCAATAATGCGCATCCAGGATGCCGCCTCGGGAGATTCGGACCCAAGATATATCGGTCTCGCACGCGAACTCTTAGCCTCTAGACCACTTGGCCGGTCTGCATCCAATGGTGTTAATGTTTAAGTTCAACTAATCCACGAAACTTAATGACCTATAAAAGTAGTTGACAATATAGAACATTGAAAAATGGTATTAGGCCGAAATATTTGTTCTTCTTCATATAATTTCAATCACATGTCATATACTTTTAATTAGGAATTAATTAATTCATTCGGAGTTATAAACGGGTACTAGATACTACTCACAATTCTCTTTAAGTCATTAATATAAACTAAAAGACTGCGTATTCATTCTTACATTTGTATCTCAGCTTATACTTCGATATAATTTTTGATGCTAAAACACATATATCACTGGTCAAGCTCATTACAAACATTATCACCAATCACTAACACATTAATTCGTTGACCATCTATAACACGGTTTAAGGTAAAGTTCGCATCATTTAAAAAAAGTATTTTTCGTATACTTGTTATTTAAAAAACCTAAATGATTTTCAGTGTTTCTTGCCTAGTAATATTGCGTTGATACTTTTTTCAGATGCATCTTTTGCTTGGTAAGAGGCTTATAATCGCAAAATATTTTTTCAACTACATCTACATAAATGATCTCGTTAGTGCATGAGACTGTTTATATATGATAGTAGATAACGTGCATAATTTATTTAGTTTGTCTAACTTGATTCATCGAGGAATTCGTGTTGTTTAATGGGAAAAAAAATAGTTACAGGATTTATTTTAGCTAAATATTGACTATCGACTCAGCTGTTAATTAATTTCATTTCGTATCAGTGAACTGACTTCAGTATGACGTGTAGTTTCTCTGAACTACAGAACTTTTCTTCAAACGGTGAACCTTTTAATAAATTTTGACAGAAAGTAGTGATTATATTTCCGGTGACGTACAAAATCTGTTTTTTCCAGCACATATTTTGTGTAAAAATTCACAAATCTAATTTATTTTTAGTAACTGAAGTTCTTAGAAAATGCAAATAAATATTTCACCTTTATCCTGTTGAACGATGGAAACGTTACTCCTAGTCAAAACTTGCAGCGTCGTAATGATATGTGACACTTTTACTCTAAGAAAACCTTTGAGATTAAAATAATGCTGTTTGAATGGAGATCCACCATACAAAGAGAAATATCTACACTCAGCTTCATTGTGTTATTACATTAGGATCACGTTATCATGTAATTATACTGAAGTACTAGAAAGTTTTGTGTTTGAATCAAACGATACTCTTAAAAATATAAATATTTCCAGAATCATTTAGGTAGTAACTTAATTTTGTAATTGAAGAGTAGTAAAAATCATTGAAATGGCTTGTTATCTTATCAATATTTCAAAAAGCTATCGCCCAACTGTAGGTCCCGATTGAATCCAACTTATATTTCATTATTGTTCATCAGAAAACATTTTCAACAATTTGGGGAAATCGATGGTTGCTAAATAATTTCAGCTTAGTATTATCAATAAAAATCACCTTATTAATCTCTCAGATTATGTTGTTGAGTCTTACTTACTCTTGTGAAAATCAATTGATTGTAGCATAGGTACATGAGTAGAATTCGATTCAGATATGAAGGAACAAATTGGCAAAACAAAAGGAACATTCTTGTAGCTGAAGAGTATCTGGAAGTCAAGGAAACTGTCACACAGTTTAAAATCTGAATTTTCAACATTAACATTAAAATACATTCTGATGATCATCCACCTGAGCTATAGATCTCCACCATTAAAACACTTTTATTGTATAGTGCTGAGACGCAGTGAACTACCATTATCATTGTTAAAAAGTACAGATATTTATAGATAGCTGTTTATCCAAGATACTCTAGATTTGTTGGGAAGGACCATCAGGAATAACTCAGTGTAATGGAAATCAAATCAGATACCATTTGAGTCAAAGTTTATATGAAGACAATAGAGTTGGATAACACACAATACTTGCAGAAACTATTAAAGTGAATTACAAAATATTTCCTAATTTAAAATCGTTAACGTAGTAGGAAAAGTGCTGTAATAAAGAACGACTGACGTCATAATATTATACTGAAATCAATGTTATGAAAAGTACTTGGTAACCACTGAAATTCGGAGCTGAGGACAGAGTTAATTTGGACTTCTTGATCAGCGATCTATACTCTATGAAGAATAATAGGCTCAAGTAAGTACGTAGATAAGTATGCGATAAAATTTCGAATTCTCTTGAATATAATAATCCCCTAGCTTATTCAAAGTTCTTATTGTTTTTTTAGAGCTATAATGGTGCAGTGAATCGAAGAAATTTACATTAAAAAATATATAAGCTTACAATGTTCTTAAAGTTTATTTTTACGGTTTTTGTTATATTGCTGATGATTATTATAGACCGAATGATAAAATGAAGAAAAAAAGATTTATTTCATAATTTCATGGTCATTATTCATATATATTTAAAACAATTTTGTTGTTTATGTGATCACAGATTACTTTGTTATAAAATGTTATATAATGTTATAATTGATCATACTAAAGAATTTCACTTGATTGAGCTAATTCATTTTCAGTGATTTAATTACCTCTTGAAATATATATATGAATTATTTTTTCATTATCAGAAACAGCCTTCTATGACAGAGAACAAACCAGCTTCCAGCTGAAGTAAAAATTAGGAAAAGATGATGGAAATGAATAGGATATGCATTACGCAAATCATCAAATTGAATCACGAGACAAGTGCTAACTTGAAATCTTGAAGGGAATCGGAAAACAGGGAAGGCCAAAGAACACATTACATTGGGAAATAGAATCAGATATGAAAAGGATGAATAATAACTGGAAGTAGCTGGAATGGATTGACCAGGAGAGAGTTGGATGAAGAATGCTTGTGAGCGTCATATGCTCCTCCACTATAAGTAACAGTTGTAAGTAAGTAAGTCAGTATATATATATTCTAGTATATATGATCATCATTTCTCCTCTACAGGAATATTATTATCTTACTATTCAATGAATTTGTTATAAAAATCAAATTGTTTGACAAGATACACTTGAAATATTCATTTGTGATTTATGAAATAGACAATATTATTCTCTAATAAAGTTATCAATAAAAGAGATAAAACTGAAATATCTGCTTGATTACAGTATTTAAATGATCTATTTTCAAAATAGATTTTAAGTTATATAACAGAATTTAAGAATAAAGATAATTCAATTTTCAATGTAAAAACAAAATGATATATAGAAGCAATTAGTCACTTATTAAACATTCTTTACAAAATTAAATAAATTAAATATCATTCTTTATTGTTAATGAAGAATGACAGTTTTCCGTTAGTTATAAGAAAAAAACGGTTTATTTTACAACCTTTAAAATCAAAGTTGGATATTGTGGCTGGCATTAGAATACAAGATGCGTGTTTCCTATAATCAGCACTCAGTAGATAAGTGAATAATTCAATGATGTTCAAAGCGGACGGTACAGGGTTCGAGTGCTGAAATGAACATCAAATTTGGGATGCCGGTACATTCAGCTGACGAGTTGTAAATAGGATGAAAGGCATATCCTGGATTCCACTGCTAGTCACTATCCATCTTTGCTTATAAAACTTGTGACTTTAGGGAATATCGAGGCGATCCGCACAGGATATACATTTTCCAATAAGAAATTGATCAATTTCTGTCCTAACCAACAATGGGAAGATACAACTAAATAACGCCAGATGAATTTATTTTACAGTGATTGTATGGAAAGTGAAGATTTCTTGAAGTAATTTTTGAATAATGTGATTAGAATATTTTCTTAAGGAAATAAGTTGACGAAAATATGTGAATTTTTTTAAGAGTGTTTACGAATTTTATGAAATTATCTTTTATTAACTGATAGTGACAATGATTTACTCTTTACACACTAATTTAACACAACGTAATCTAAAGTATGTATGAATAATGACATATACTATTAAGCATCATACTTTTAAGCCCTGTCATTTTTTTGTAAATGTGAAAATGTCAAATTAGATTGTCTCAGAGTTTCCATTAGACAAAACTTCTGCATTTTAAGGGTAATTACCGTTTTGGAATATCAACTTAAAGGATATATGTTTAGAAATTATGAAAATATGAAGCTCAAAGTAAATCATTAGATTTTACGTACAAATCAGTATGTTATACTTTACGTATGTATACTTACAGTTATCTCCAATGACAACAACAAGCATTCTTCAAAGCATTATTCACTATTAGACGCTTTAAAGTGTTAAGGATCCTGTTTAAGATGTTGAACATTATTGATTTGTTATTTGTAATGAAAATGGTATGGTGATTTTAGTTATCAAATATCAAACTTTTTTAATCAAACTCGAAATTGGGAAGTAAATCATTATTCTATTAGAATGAATCTTTGACACTAATATAATGGGAAAAGAATTAAAATTAACGACAATGACAAAAATGTTTTATTGAACACCGATACTTAAAAGACTGCAATGCAACATTTTGAGGAGAATGTTCACACTTAAATTTTCCAACCTAAATGGATAAAGAGGGATTCACCTAACTATTAAACAATTCACTATTATTATTGTTATTATTATTTGCTTTAATCAATATTATATTTTTGGTACAATATAGAATTCTCAGCGCAAGTTGCCGTTTCTTATTTCTTGATCGATCCTGACGATAAATGCTGAATGATCGCCAGTTAGAAAATAGCAGTCCAGTCAATCGACATATAAATAATGTACATTCTTTTCGATGTATATTGCCGGCAACTACGATATCGCTGATTGGGCGTTTTATAGCTTGTACAGCGAAAGGTCGTGAACTTTTCACAAACAGATCTGAATAATGATGTGTTAAAACAAACATAAAAACAAATAACTTGTTGAAATGTCCAGATGGCAGGAATAGGTAACCCAGATGTTCAAGCAGGCCGCCTAGTTAATCCCTAAGAAATTCATCTATAGATTGGATACTTCAAACACATCTAGATGAGACACCTATTCCAACAACAAATCTTTCTGGGGACTGAAGAAAGTATATCTAGGTAGAAATGTAATAATCACGATCGAAAATTGAATGTATTCATTTGGCATTAATATTCACGAATGTATTGTCGATTATTCTTTCAACCAACCTCTTGAATTTTTTGAGAAGTTATGGGTTCCCAATAAAAAGTAGTTATTATCATGTGAATAATTCTATAATTACTGACATTCTAAAATGACTGACATGGAAACAATTTGGTAATATCCAATAATGATGATGTATTATATCAGATAGGCCAGAATCCCTGTGGCTTGGCAAACATTTTTTGAATGGTACCCGAAAAATCTGTCTGAAAATTTTAAACGAAAATATATTCTTAGTATAATTAAGTCGTTTACAAGTTATCTAGAAAAAGTTGTACTAAAATTTGTAGAAAAAAGTTTCGTTTTACATTCATCTTAAAAATAACTCTTATAACGTTTAATAGTTTATAATCAAGAATATAAAAAAAAGCAAGTACTATGAATAATCCACATTACATAATGTTTGCTTCTTCCTTGAGTGTTCAAATGGTTTGTATTATTTTTTCTGGTTAGCATAGAATCCTTCACGTACCTGGAAAGCATCATCGATGAACAAAGAGGAGCAAATGCAGACGTAGAGGCGAGGATTGGCAAAGCAAGGACAACAATGATACAATTGAAGAATATATAGAACTCAAAACAGCTGTCAACAAATATCGAAGTCAGAATCTTCAATACGAACGTCGAGACAGTTCTACTGTACGGAACTGAAATTTGTAGACCTACTACAACCATCATGAAAAGGGTAAAAGTATTTATAAACAATTGTCTTCACAAAATACTCAACATCCATTGGCCAGATACCATCAAAAACAGCCTACTGTGAGAGAGAACATACTGGCTTCAAGCTGAAGAGGAAATTATGAAAAGATAATGGAAATGGATAGGACATACATTACTCAAATCACCAAACTGCATCACGAGATAAGTGGTAACTTGGAATCTTGAAGGGAAGCAAAAAAGTGGAAGGCCAAGGAAAACATTACATCAGGAAACAGAATGAGATATGAAAAGAATGAATAACAACTGGAAGTAGCTGGAAAGGATTACCCAGGATAGAGTTGGATGAAGAATGCTGGTGAGCGGCTTGTGCTCCTTTGCGAGGAGTAACAGGCGTAAGTAAGCAAGTACGTCCTTGACTGTTCTGTTTTCTATTATCTTTAAACCGAAAAACGGAATAATTCTATCCAAAATCATTCAACAAAATTAGATAATAAAGTGGTAGTTTATGAGTCACAAAGCAAACTGTATCATTCATTGAAATCTAACTTACATCAGAGTGCATAAATCACTACAATAGATAATGATTATACTGAACAGTAAGTGTATTTACGAGTTAATGATAATAATAATGATAGAAATTGAGACTAACTTTAGAAGTTATGGAACTGTGTGTGGTATTAATTATTATAACGTCATGTTGGAAAAAAAACATTCGTAGTAAATCATACACTATTTAGAATGAAGTTACTTTGACTGCAGATAACAGTTTTTCATGTTTTTTGTTGTTGCGGGAATAAAGTGTTTACTATTAGACTTTGACGATATAATTTAAATTTACGAAGTAGATTGGGCAAATATAGCCCTTAAATTGGATTAAATATTAGTAAAGTGAAGTAATCTTGTTTTAAATGTATGTATATTCATATATGTTAAACATTTTACGTGAGTAATTCTGTGGTATGTGCTACTGATGTTGACAGATGTATGTAGTATATAGCATTAATCTAAAGGAAATGCCTGGAGGCAGATGGCTAAGATGACCAAAGAAAAGAAAACGAGAACAACGAATGATTGGTGTGGAAACGAAAGAACAATGAAGTCTGAGACGATTGAATGAAATTTGCAGAAGGAACAGTCAAGTTTGAGACAGCTGATTGATATTTCGCAAATGAATAATTTACTGTATGGTTCACATATTTAACTAAGATGTTCTGTAATTCTTTATTCAAATACATTCGATTGTCCCGACATGTGTTCACGTTCACTACAAAACTATATCACATTATCTTTTGAGGGCGTCCCTAAACCAATATGTATAAAAATATCAATCGAATCGCAGTTCACAATCAATTGAGATTCATATTCGAGAAATACATCAATACTCTCAGAGATTTCAATCAGTCAGTCAGCTTCAATATAAGACCAGGCACATATATCCATCGGTTCAAGTTGCCATACCGCATTTACACAACATGATGAACACCGGATTCAAAGTAGTAGTTAGTTCATTGGTGGTAATATATGAAAGAAGGATTGCATATAAAGAGGTAATACAGGAAGAAAGATTTAGTACGTAGAAAAAAAAGCGATTTTACTCTCTTAGTTTAAGGGAAGACAGGGAGTGTATGCACCGACGCCATTGTGATCGATTCTCAGCCATGTCACCAAGAGTCTCCAACCATTGGTTACGATAGTCACGCGGACCCCTACCAACTAGTTTGCATCTACCAACAGAGCTCAAACCATATTATACTTCGTAGCTTTCACTTCAGCTACATAAAAGGTAATAAGTCCAGTCGTGCTATGACTCAACTTAAAAGTAAATAAAATGCTTCTATACCATTTACTTACTTCCGCCTGTTACTTCCTCATAGAGGAGTATATGTTGCTCACTAGGATCTTTAAAAATTGCTATTCATTCTTTTGATGTCTGCCTCCGAATTCCAACGCACTGTGTTCCTTTATCTCCCTCTAACAAGGAAACAAATTTTCAGATATTATATTATTCCAAGTATAACTGTTCTACTTATATGGATAGTGAATGGATCCATACTGACAAATCTGACTTCACTACAATAAAAGGACAAGCTAGATGTCCTTAAACTGTTTTTAATCTGATCACATTCACATTATATAACATGATTTCAATACATTGATAATACAAGATTTTAGTTTATTTTTAAGTTCTAATCAATAAAGTATATCATACTTATATTGTGATGTGGGTTACTTATATCCACATAAGTAGTTTATAACATCAATTAGCAGTCAAATTCCATGATACTTCCTCACTTATATCAGTACACGTGGACTACTGCAGCCACTCATTCGATTGGAAAAATGTGGAAATCTTGGACAGAGGAAATTCCAAAAACACCAGAGAATTTATAAAAGCCTGGTATTCAGGTCAATCAGCGATCAACAAGCACATTGAAATCGATTCAATTTATCAATTAATCAGGAAAATTATACACAAATATGGGAATAAAAACGAAACCAATGGGAAATACATCTAAAACAAAGATGTAAATAATGACAAGTTTAAAGTTAAGAAGAATCGATCAACTTCGAGGTCTATAGGCGAATCTGTGAACCACATATGGAGAAATTCGAACCCTTCACTTCTATCTGAAGTTTGTGCTGATGATATCGTTCGGAAGAATGATGAAAGCTCCACAACCAAACCATCCAGCTCAGAGAACAAAAAAAAACTCCATCAAAATCATCCACCTGATCTACAAATCTTCTCTACCATCTCAAGAACAATAAACTCTTTAGAAATGTTGATTAAAATAAAACAATAAAAGTTTATTAGAACGGGTTTGCGGAGATTTTAGAAATTTTCACAGATTTAAATCATGAGTCAGTTGAAGCTAGACCATCATTGAAAACCTGAAAGCACTGGACGGCCGTTTCGTCCTAGTATGGGACTACTCAGCAGTGCGCATCCACGATCCCGCACCACGCGGGGCTCGAACCCAGGACCTACTGGCTTCGCGCGCGAGCACTTAACCATTAGACCACTGAGCCGGCATCCAACGGTGTTGGATGTTGTGAGATATCAGTTCACGGAAGACAATGGTATATGGTGGCGCAACTTCGTGGATTGGTTGAAGTTAGACATTAACACCGTTGGATGCCGGTTCAGTGGTCTAATGGTTAAGTGCTCGCGCACGAAGCCAGTAGGTCCTGGTTTCGAGCCTCGCTTGGTGCGGGATCGTGGATGCACACTGCTGAGGAGTCCCATACTAGGACGAAACGGCCGTCCAGTGCTTCCAGGTTTTCAATGATGGTCTAGCTTCAACTGACTCATGATTTAAATCTGTGAAAAGTTTAATCATTAATAATAATAATAACAATAATAAATATTAGTTTTATTTAGAATTAATAATAATGAATCTTTTAAAATGATAAAATAAAGTGAATGATTCAATTCATAAAAATTGTGAATACATTTTAAACAAATAATTTCAATTATAATTCAATCAAAGAATTATCATTCATTTTAATTGTTTTCTCTTTTTTATTTATTATTAAAAGTCAATTATTTACTTTGATAAATTTATTTTCTTTTTTTTTAAATTAAAATAATATTGAAAATATGATTTAAAATTTTTATAAATAAATAACTGTTGACAACTGGTTGTCACGGAAACTAAAAAGTTTGGACAAATATAAATAAAAGTTTATTTAAGAGGAAGAATGGATTTGTAAAATCTAAGCGAAAGAATTTGAAGTGAATTCAACGTTTTTGCCTGGCGATCTGGTCTAAGCTTTTTTAAGGAAGGAATATTTACTTTAAATTCTTTCACTGAGATTTTACAAATACATTCTTCCTCTTTACTGTCTTACATTAACTTGGCGCCCAAATATTGTGAAACTATTCGTTCAAATTTAGACGAAAGTTCCTTTTTATTAGTCTGCAAGAGTTTATTTAGTTTAAATAAAGTATATTCAATAGTGAATTATTTTTTTTAAAAACAAATTAATTTCTATTTAATTGTTATACAAATAATGAATGTATGATTATACTAAATTAGTGCGATAATACCTTAACTAGCAAATATACTCTATGATGAACAAGATGTTAGAGTTAACCTAGTCAATAACTTGCTGTTAAGACTCGAGAAACATGATGAATGGTAACTTTAGAATTCTTTTATGGAGCAATACTAAACGTATATTTTTATCGTATAATTGTTAAATAACTAAACTATTCATATTCATGTTCCTCTTATTATAAGCTTTATTTTAACTCATAAAATATTATTATACGTTTTACGATTCTTGAGTTATACCCAGTATATTAATTACTACCTCCCTCATTCACAGCCACATCTGGCTAATTCTTGTACAAATGTTGTTTCATACTTTATTGGTACGTTGTGGTTTGTTTGATTGGTTTATAAACTCAATATGTTTGGAATATAACGATTCGTATCGCAAAGGCTGAGACTTAACTGGCTGGGCTAGGCGGGAAGTAGGATCAATCATAACTTTAGGCTGCTCATACGGGTTCCGATCGATAAATCACTGCTCCCTAATCGGCGGTCACAAGTTATGACACCCTCATTCTTAAGATATCTTTAATTTGGAAAGTTGTACAATATCACGTAATTTTTTAGCATTTTTTCCTCTCTTTTTTGTTTTTGTTTTCGTTTTTTGTCAGATAAACTTGTTGAAATACCTTGTGCTAAGAATTCTATATTGTACCAAAATATAATAGTGAATAAAGTCATTAATAATAATAATTATTGGTAACGTATCTGTATTTATGCCTAGCAGTAATACATATTAGATTGAACTTTATTTATGAAACATAAGTAGGAAATATTTATATGTACGGATAATTTCAAATCTATATTTTATACTTTTTATGTTAATCTAAATGAATAAAGCTTACGAAATTTGTTGAGCATAGAATTATCATTAAAATGAGGAATCAGTGATACTCAGATATTCAGACAGTAAAAGAATATATTGTGTTGTGTTCTTTCAGCTGAATGATTTATTTGATAAACTTTGATTGTAGAACTGAATAACATTATCAAAGTATGAATCATATAGTAACTAAACCATAATGGCCATGTTTAGAATTACAATGTAAACTTTACAATTAAGATACCGAATACAAAAGTTATAACACTAGTAAAAGTAGTTAATCGATGTAAAAAACTTTGAGCCGGCATCCAACGGTGTTAAGGTCTAACTTCAACCAATCCACGAAGTTGCACCACCATACACCATTGTCTTAAGTGAGTTGATATTCTCACATAAAACCTGGTTGAACTCAATTGGTAACGGCTTCTTACTAGAACTCCAGGAGTACGTCTTGAAGTCAGTCATCAGTGAGCAGATGATTATTATCAGGAGTTTTGTGGAGATTTTTAGAAAATTCACTGATTGAAATCATGAGTCAATCGAAGCTAGACCACTATGGAAAACCTAGAAGCACTGGACGGCTGTTTCGTCCTAGTACGGGACAGAAGTGCGCATCCACGATGCCGCAACTCGCGAGATTCGAAACCAGGACCAATCAGAATGGGAAGCATAATGGACCGGGATTATAATAAATTGACTGCATTAAACACTAAAAGTATTTCGATGTAATGTGTAAATAATTCCTAATCGCACCAGTATTCTCTGAAACTTTATAAATCGTTATTCATCTGATTAACTTTATTAATGTGAATAACGTCATATATTAACTCACTGAACTTCAAATATGTAAATACACATAAGCACAGATCAGAAAGAGTGGGTCAAATCTATAGTGGTACAATGTCAAGCCTTCATAGGTAATTCTATTTTCCGGACAGACCAATTACTTCACTCATCTCAGGCCACATTTTGATCTTGTCAATTATTCTATTATTAATCCTAACGGTTTTTATTTGAATGTGTGTGATAATTGCTTGCCCTATTATTACGTGTCTGTAACTTATTTTTAGTCTGACTATAAATATTGAGTCATACTTGATCAAATCAAGTTGACTCACTCGCCTTCTCCGCTATGCGTCCTTTTTTCATCTCACTTTCTCCTCTTCGATTCCCTGATTCTATGTTCAGATAAAGGAGTGTTTGAAATATAAGTATTAAAACTTCATTCTCATTTTTGACTTATTTTTACTAACGCGTTTTAGGTCGATAATTATATACTAGAATTAGATGGCAGTTGACCAGGAAAAGAGAACCTCGTGGAAACATCTTCGACACCATTTTTTATCTGAGATCGTGAACATCATCCAGAATTCAAATATCGAATTACAGTATAAAGTCGTTCATGAAGGACAGCTGACAGACGCATTCTATGTGAGGACCGATGTCAGGCAAGCCTGATTAGTCTACCCATTTCTCTTTCTTCTGGTGTTTGACCAGATCATGAGGACTTCAACATCCGAGGGAAAGCACAGAGAACAATTGACAGTTTGGATGCACCAAGACAATCTGGACTTCATAGATGACCTGGCTTTTCTATCCCGTAAACGCCAACAAATGCAGGTGAAGAAAACTAGTGTCTCAGAAGCCTTTGCATCAGTAGGCCTCCACATACATAGAGGAAAAAACAAGATCCTGAAATACAGTACACTGAACACCAACACAATGACATTTGATGGAGAAACTCTGGAAGAGGTGGAAGCTTAATGAACAAGGAAGATCTGAATCAGAACTAAAGGCAAGGATTAGTAAAGCAAGGACAACATTTCTATAGTTGGAGAATATATGGAACTCGAAACAACTGTCAACCAATATCAAAGTCAGAATCTTCAATACGAAAGTTAAGACAGTTCTACTGCACGGAGCTGAAATTTGGATAGCTACTTCAGTCATCATTAGAAAGGTACAATTATTTATAAAGAGTTATATACACAGGGTACTGAATGGCCGGTGGTTGGATACCATCAAAAACAGCCTTCTGTGAAAGAGAACAAAGCAACTATCATCTGAAGAATAAATTAAGAAAAGACGATGAAAGTGGATAGAACAAACATTGTGGAAATCATCAAATTGCATCACGAGGGAAGCGCTAACTTGGAATCCTAAAGGGAAATGGAAAAGTGGAAGGCCGAACACACTGCGTCGAGAATTGGAAGTAGATGTGAAGTGGATGAATCGCAACTGGAAACAGATGGAAAGGATTGCCCACTATAGAGTTAGATGGAGAGTGCTTTTGGGCAGCCTATGCTACTCTACGAGGGGTAACAGGCGTAAGTAAGTGACTGAAGGTTTATCATAAAAAATAAAATTTCGGAAGAGTCATGAATGACAAGATTATAGTTATATAATCCCTCCTTGTCCTAAATGTTAGTTCCTATGAGAAGATTCTTTATAATTTCTGATTGAATCATAAGCAACTTTTCAAAAGAACATTACTCGTTGTTACTGTATGGACAATAAACTGAACCACCTTGACAGATTTAATGTAAAACAAATTCTTTTAAACAAAGTCAGGAGTGAGATCCCGACATATTAGGCGAGTAAAGTGTGACAGAAAAAAAAACTTTTAATCTATCGTATGTTATGAGTAAAAATAAAGTTTGTATAAATTGAAAACTGAAAAGATAAATTTGATGATTTGTCAAAGAATGTTTTGAACACACATCTTCTGTCATAGGTCTGTCTATTGTATTTTTCGATGAAAACAAACTAGGAAGACAGTTTTAACATCAATCTTTCATATATAAGTTAAATATTTTATTGTCAAATATAAATATGCCAAGAATGTATTAATTGACCTTAACCAAATGTTTTGAAACAGTGAAAAATCTGAAAATGTACTTCAAATTATTCATTGATCTATTTCAAGCTTGCTGACAGTTAAATGTTATAAATCTTCATATTTGGTAGCTGAAGTATAATCATAAAAGAACTAATGATTCACAATAACGCAGAAAATGGATAAATACTGTTAAATAAATTTTGTTTGAATATATATGTAGGCTATCAGTATATTGAATGATGGGAAGAAATGTACCGCAAATCATTACAATTTATGGTATACACTCACTATGGCTTTTGAATGAAAATGTGGATTAATTAGTCAGATAATATTAGCCAACCAAATAACAATTATTAAGACTCAGAGACATTGGATGCAAACAATTCATTTCTCTTCGCTTTTTTGATAGAGTTTTTTTCTCTGAGATAGCGGGTTTGTTCATAGAGCTTTCATCGTTCTTTTAAACCACATGATCAGCACAAACGTCAGGTAAAAGTGAAGTGTATGAACTTTGTGCTGATGATATCGTTCAGAAGAACGATAAATTCTCCACAACCAAACCATCCATCTCAGAGAACAAAATTCTATCAAAATCATCTACCTGAACTACAAATATTCTCCACCTTTTCAATTTCCTTTAGCTATAGTTCAAATTATTTATTTGTAATCCATCATTATCATACTCCATTGTACAGTGTCAATTGAAGAAAAAAAATCCGATAAATGATGACATTTGCTTATATGTTTATTCATAAAAGTGCATAAATGTTTTGCAAAATAAACAGCATTCAAATGATAAAATACATTGGATTAACAAAGTTTTCTATTTTGATAAACGTTTGTAATTCATATTCATTACTATAGAAGTTTATTTATCACAATGAATGATATGTGAGAATATATATAATAAATAACATATGACTGGTATAATACTATTTATGGATATTCATTATTTAATTAGATAATGTTTAATGACAACATGTTAGTTCCTTGGAAACGCACGTGAATTACCACATTGACAATGAATATTTATGTTATTCATGTATGTCATATGATTTAATATAGTTGTCAAAAATGACATGTAATAAGTAGTTTAGTAAAATAAAGATAAATAGAATGATGATTTCAGAAATGTATCAACTAAGCAGTATGTTGAGGTTTTAGTTTCTTTTTAAAAAAATCAACATAAATTGTCACGTTTTTTACTTCATGATATATGAAATGTCATCTTGACTAAATAATAAAGTTACATCTTTGAAAACTGCGTCATTTAAATGTGTACAATAATCATCAATGAATTGAATTTACATTTTTGAAGCTTAACCTAATCTTACTCTTTACGACTAACAGGAACAAAATTAGTTAATAATCAAGTACTTGTTTTATTGCACTTTTTAGGAAAGTAGTTTAAGTTCGAGATGGAAATGAGCAAAATTCGTTACAAAAACCGTACGGTGTTGGATAATTGTGTTGTATAAGTCTAGGCTACTTACAAGGATACGCTCATTAACTTAAAATATACAGGAAAAATTATTGACAAGTGCTGTAATCGTCTTTAACAATCTGTTCACTAAGTCAGATAGCTGCTGCTAGAACCTACATTATCTTTTCTGTAAAACGCCTTCTAAAAATCAAGCAAGTTGACCTAAAGTGATGCGTTTCACTTTAATGATTGTTAAACAATAATGTAAAGTGTTGGGTTTTGGTCGATACATGATCGACCCTTATGGAATCCAGATCGTTGATTTCGAAGTTGGGCGTTCACTGAATCTTACGTTCGATTCAACAACACTGTTAAAAACGTTTCCTAGTACCAATAGTGGTATGATGTCTATCCAGTTCTCAATTTTCCTGAGATCTTTCTTTAGCATCCTGATGAGATATCCTTCACTCCAGTCTGTTGGTGGTTACCTTTCTTCTAGCTCTTCGTGAATAGAAGCATCTTCGCAGTTATCGCTGTGTTTGACCTCAGTGCCTCATCAGATATGTTGTTTGGTATTTGCAACCTTTGATTAGTCTACTGGATATGCTGATATCTTCAATCTTTGATGGAGTGACATACATAGTAAGGCTTGTGAGTGCTGCTTTGATGTCCGGTGAGCTCAGTTAGGCTGGTCTAGTCAAGAGTTTTTAAAAGTGCTCAACCCACCTGTTCCTCTGTTATTGAATCTCGACAATTGACTATTGCACTAAGATCTCCCATTAGGGTGGTTAGGTCGTTTCCTAAGCATTTTTCTACAATCGACTTCAGCCTCTCATAAAGCTCATCTTTATCATTTTCCTTAATAGTAATTGTAATCACCTCCTTCCTCATTTCGAAGAATGCTTGGACGATTCTGGATCCACGAGACTTCCATCCTATCAGTGTTCTTCGTGCTTCGTTGGTTAGTATCAATGCTAATCCGTGTGCACGTGAAGCATTTTTTCCTGATGATCAAAGTACAATGACAACCTTTTGGAATCTAATTCTTTCTATTCAGCTTGGGTTCAATGTGTTTCACTTATTCCAGGCACCCCTATGTTGTATCTTTTTATTTTATCAGCTATTTGATTAATCCTTCTGGTCTCCAACACTGTCAGGACATTCCATGCAGCCATATTAATTGTTGCATCAACCTCATGAATTTCGAAGAACCTCGGCTCTCCACATGCTAAATCAAAACTCTTCTAAGTTAAAACCCTTCAATCACTAGAACAGATTTGGAATGGTTTAAATTGTTTATTCTTGTTAACTTTTTTAGCAAGGTTGTTTTCTACGGGATCTGGGATTGGGATTGGCACTAATCGAAGAAGGGCTATGGGCAGAGCTGAAAGGAAATAAAGAGGTTTACTGCAAAATATAGAGTAAGACAGAGCATATAGTAATATAAAGAATATAATTGCCACACAAGACAAAAGATCACACCTTTCATACTGAATGAAATTTACACTTAACGTAAAATTGAATTGAAATAATGTTGCACTAAAAAATATAAACCTACTATCGTACTGATTGAGATGTTACACTGAGAAAAAACTCATATCAAAATATCACATTGGATATAAACTAATATCTTCAAGCTTTACATAGAGTTACAAAAATGTGGAACTATTTTATCCTGGACCTATCAGATAGCCAGTTGCTTGTGAAAAATGAATTTTCCATGATTTTGGAATAGACAGTTTTAATATTTTATTTCTATTCTGTTCCTTTTAAATCTAATGAACAAGAATCTGCAAAACTTTTTTTCAAACCAAATTTCATTTCAATTGAAGCATGTTATTCTATTGTTTTATGTAGTCGGTTTTCACAAATGATTAATCTTTGTTCTCCTACTTGAGGATTATACAACCTCTTAACAACTACATTTTTAGTTCCCATGCAACTTTATCCTATTTTTTTTATTTTCGCGTGTTTTGCTTCTACATTACATTGTTTAGTAAATTGTTTATATTATTATTATTATTATTATTATTAAACGTTTTGTTAACTATAATTTTGGAAAAAGACATATAAGATGAATTCTAAACTGAATTACTATTTTTGGTTTTGTGTTTAAACATGTGTTTTTCTTTATGTAAATAGATATATCGAGCGACGTCTACCTCATGCTTAAGATGGAATACTGCATAAATATGATATCCTTCTACTTGATTATTTGAGGATGTGACATTTGATACATGTGTGGTGTATGATATTTATGTCGATAGACATAAGTAGTTTGTAACATCAATCGTAAGTGGAAAATGTGGCAGCATAAGATTGGAATGATTGAACCGTAGAGAACGAAAACAGTGAGTGTTTGTTATGACAATGAGGGAGCGATAAAGTTTAAGACAATTGATGGAAGATTTGCAAACGAAATACTAAAGTTATGGTTTTTACATTTGATACAAGAACTCTGTAGTTATTTATTAAAATACAACAAGTTGTTCCCACGTATTTCCTCGTTCACAACACTTGAACTGATGCCTCAATCAAACATGAGCACACTTTTGATTGTAGAAGTTTAACATTTCATCAGGAAGTAATTATTACAAGTGTTAAATCCTCAGTCGTAACAAGAAATATCACTATTGCTAGCAGAGTTAGTAGGGAATATTTTCTATTTTACTAATAAAATAACTTCATATAATTATGAAGTGAGTTACTTATATCCACAGAAGTAGTATATGACGATGGTCACGAATAGAATGTATTTCAGTAGAAGATCGAGAAGGGAACAACGGGAATAGAAATCAATTGGTATGAAAAGTTACGAACAGCTAAATCTGAGAAGATAAACTGTGATTTGTAAAAGGAACAGATAAGTTTGACACAAATGATTATTATTTTGCAGACTAAACTATTTAATCTGTAGTTCTCAGATTTCCGTGAGATATTCTGTGATATACTGTCTGTTATATTTATTAAAATATTTGAATAGTGTGAAGAAATTATTGACTTTAGGACGAAATCATTTACCTAAGCTGTGTATTCGTATATAAAGTTATTTGGAAAATATATGTCTATAAAAGAATAGAAAAGATTGCATTATAAAATGGATTCGAGACTAAATAACTCATAAACTATTTTCTTCCTTACCTCTTGATTAGTACTTTACCTCATTTTTACTTTAGTCTATCCTCCTATAGACATATATTTTCCAGATAAATTTATATATGAATGTACAGATTAAGTAAATGGTTTCGCCGAAAAAAAAATTTTCTTCGCTGAATTCTCTTTTTCTTATTCAATGACACTATGGATTATTTTAATTAACTATAACGTATTATAAAATGTGTATTCACATTTTGCTTTGATTTACAGTATTTTACCTACCGACATACTTGAATTTTAAAATGTTTTTTTGTAGGACTAAGAAAATGCTGAATAAGAGGGGGGGGTGAATGAAATATTAGAAAAAACCCATATGAAAAATGTGAGAAAAAAAGATTTTAAAAACATGTTTAACCAATAAAAAATATTGTCTTAGACAACCAAAAAAAAGGAAGCATGTTTTGATTGAGATCATGAAAAGATTGATGTTAGACCACCGTTGAAACCTGGACGCCTTAGAGACGCGCATCCACGATCCTGCTTGCGGTATTCGAACCTAGGGCCTTCAGTTTCACGCGCGAGTGCTTAAACTAATGAACCACTGAGCCGGCATCCAATGGTGTTAATGTCTAACCTCAACCAATCCACGAACTTGCTCGACCATCTTCCATTGTACTGAGGTAGACACCTGTTTCTACTCGACACGGATTAATTCCACTGGTTACGGCTTCTCACGGGAACTCCGAGAATTTTCTCATGAATCTAGTCACAAAACGGCAGTCCAGTGCTTCCAGGTTTTCAATGGTAGTCTAACATCAATCGGTTCATGATCTCAATCAAAAACTTAACAATCTCCACAATCGCTATATGGAAACATTTTTTGTCGGGATTTACAAAGCATAATCATGACATTCATTTTAATTATTATTTAATGGATAAAAGATTTTAATAATGTAAACTATATACATTGATATTGTGAAATATGGAAGTATTTTAACCTTGAAAAAAAAAGAAAACCAGATCACTAGTTTACACCATTCTTTTTTTTCAGTTCTAAAACGAATGTGATTTTCTTTATTCTAACTTACTTCCACTGATTCACTAAATTGTAATATGAAGTATTTGAAATAAAGACAAAGAATTAATGGTATTGATTATTGTCATACTTTTAATGTCAGACATATTATAAAAGTAAATTTGAGTTATTTATATTTGTCTAATTTCTAAATAGTTAATATCTGTCTACCATCATACCATTAAGGTATGTATCTATGTTACTTTAACAAGAGATTGTATGAATAGAATGAATTCTATACAAAAAAACTTATCGAATCAGATCGTTTGACAAATATATAACATTGAAAAAATTAAGAAAAAAACGTTAGTAAACTTACTAATGAACATTTTTAAGTAGTATAAGCCAATAAGGAATGAAATTTTCTTTAAATTTTTTTTAAGATATTACAACTTCAAATAATCTGCGGTTTAGTGATGTATATTATGATAGCATAATACCTAAATTAAATTGTCTTAAGTTTATGCATTCTTTTTAGTTTAGGCAAACTTGTAATGTAAAGATTAGAAATACGATATTGAATGAATACTCAGTCAATGAAAATTATCTAATTTTAAAGTATAATTTATTAATTTCAATGGTTAAGATCATAAGTCAGTTGAAGCTAGACCACCATGGAAAACCTGGAAGTACCAAACGGGCGTTTCGTCTTATTGTGGGACTCCTCGGGAGTGTGCACCCATGATCTCGCCTTCCGCAAGCCTCGAACCCAGAACCTACAGGTTTAGCGCGTGAGCGCTTTACCACTCGACGACTGGGGTTGTGTATACGCACTGCTGAGGAGTCCCACAATAGGACAAGACGGCCGTCCAGTGCTTCCAGGTTTTCTATGGTGGTCTATCTTCAACTGACTCATGATCTTAACTAATTAAATTACTGTAATATCCACAAAACCCATCTGATATAATTTAATAGCTGAGATCATGAGTTATTTGAAGCTAGACCATTATGGAAAACCTGGAATCGTAAGTTTAGCAGAATAAATGGTATTTTTAATGCACATTACTTAATAAATACTACTACTCTTGATAAACACTACGTTAGTGAATATATATATGGAAAAGTTCTAATTTTTTTGTTATAAATTTCCAACAGTAATGTATTAGTAGTCATCTTTAATGAGAATCATATACGGTTTATTATAGCGCTTCCATTTAAAGGTATTTAAGAAATTAGTTGTATCATTATGTGTAAACTTGCGAAAACATGCTAGTTCACCCATACTGTTCAGTATAGTGATGATGCTCAGTGATGAAGCATAACGATCAGACATTTCATTAATTATGATTTTAAGATGAAGGAAAGACTATATTTTTTAAGATTATTTCAAGATTCAACAAGGCATACGGCTGTTCATAAAACATCATCTTATATGCAGATTGTGTTGAAAATATAAACTGAGAGATATGATGATAATAGACGTGAACAATTTCAATATAAATAATATTAGCACAAACTGGATGATTTATAAAGATTGACTTTAGTCATTCAACTCCCTAAAATATTAAACAAGATGGTGTTAGTGTCATAACTTGTGAACCTGCGTGCCCTGTTATTGTATAACGCAACAATACCGCCTATTAGAGAGCAGTGAATTATCGATCGAACTAGAGACGCATAAAACACATGCAAACAGTCTAGAGATCTGATTGGCCCTGCTTTCCGCCTAGCCCAACCAGATAAGACCAGAACACAAGTCTCGCCTTTGCAATATGAATCATTTATTTCAAACATACTGGGTTTATATACCAATCAAACCGACCACAACGTAGCATAAAATAGAAAATAACAATCGTACAATAATTGGACAAAAGTGGCTGTGAATGAGGGAGGTATTGATTAACAGAAAGGGAATAATTTAAGAATGGTAGATCGTATAATAATAGTCTATGGGTCAAATTAAAGCTTATAATAAGAGCCACATGAATATGGACAGTTTAGTTACATAACAATTATACGATAAAAAGATACTCATAGTATTGGTCCATAAATGGATCCCAAAAGTGACCATTCATTATTTTTATCGGGATATAAGAGAACAAACGATGAATATTATCTATTATAAAACTATAATTCATTTGTTATTCATCAGGTCGATTGGAATTGATTTATGAAAATCAGTTTTTGTTCGATCTAAGTAATGGATAAGTGGTAATTATAGGTTAAAAAAGCGGAATGAACATTTAGTTTATTTACATACATTAATGTTTCAGCTCAAATTATTATTGTACATTGATTTCATTGTGATCTCATAATTAGTTTGCGATTGTTACTGAGTGTACTAACCACTACATACTTTTTTTCTAGAGACACTTAAAACATTTACCAAGCAAAACCTCGAAAAATGTTTTAATTTCAACTACTGAGATTGTTCCCTATTATGAAAATACGTGTTTTTGCAATTCATGGTGCTGTGTGTGCTACTGATGTTGAATGATATAAGTAGTATGTATAACCGATCAAAAGTGAAATGTCTGGATTAGAAGGTTAAATAGATCAAAGGAAAGAGAACAAGAATAAAGTATGGTTGGTGTGGAGACAAAAGAACAACATTTTGAAAATAAATTATTTAGATTCAAAATGTCATATTTGTAAAGAAGAATGTCAATTGGGGCATAGCTTTGGGATAATTAACATTATGAAGTTAAGAAGGATCTTTGGAATGATGTAAGGATTTATAATACAACACGTAATATTGAATATAGTAGTTAGTCATAAAACTGAATTAAGCGTCATAGCCTATGAATTCAGGCTGATGTTGAGGTCATATTAATTATTATTGATCATAACAAATATAAATGATTCAATAATTTATTAGTTGAACACATGAGTCGATTAAAGCTAGACCACAATGGAAAACCTGAAAGCACTGAACGGTCGTTTCGTTTTAGTATGGGACTCCTCACCAGTTTGCATAAACGATCCCGGTTTGCGAAGTTCGAACTCATGTCCTATCGGTCTCGCGCGCGAACGGCCGTTCAGTGCTTCCAGGTTTTTCATGATGGTCTAGCTTCAATCGACTCATGAATTCAACTCTTAAATTATTATAATACCCAGAAAACCCCTCTCTAATTCAATAATTGTTTATTTAATTTTGTTTAAATTCAGTGAACAAAATTAAATTTATGATTTTCATTTAATCAATGAGCTGACAATGAAAAGAATGAGATTTAAGTTCTTAAATTTAAAACTGAAATTAAGTCAAACACACATGAACCAAATAACGTTTCTTAAAAATTTAACTTTATGTTTGACATGGATTATTGCTAAGAATGCTGTTTATTTATATATATTTGGGTATACTTTATTACAAATTTTTGATGTCAAACAAACTTCAATTGTTTTTTCGCGGATGGAATGTCAACTATTAATCTTCTTTGTACTTGATGTTGTAGATCATAACGACACCTGCCTATAGAAGCTTATTTCATTTCGGTAACTTAAAATCTTGTTCAACTAAGAACCAAAAGTTCTCGTTTATTGTCAGCTAGTTAAATTAAATTTCCTTTGGTTTGACAACATTTTATACAATCTTATATCATTATATCATGTGCCATTTTATTCACTGCCTATTTTGACCAATTGAACTAATAGCTTGATGAATCTAGTCATACTTTTCCAAAGTTTCATCTTTCAAATTCGATTCATTTTCATGTTATTTTTATCTGCTTGACTTGTTCGTTTAATTTTGTTTTATAATCTTTTGTAAATCCTATCAGTTGAATAGCCGTGATATGATTTTTCACCTTAACTGTAGATAAATTAAAAAAGTGAGGATCTAGTTCTTCGATGTTCTTGAGAGTCAAAAATGATTTTTGTCAATAATGAGTAAGATAAGTGCCTATTTTTTTATATTCTTGATAAATTATTGTCTTAAACAATTTAAAACAGAACTCAGCCTGATACACATAATTGAGGATTTGTTCTGATACAAGATTTCTAAAATCGTTTTTTTCAGTAATCCAGTTTGTGAATGTTTCTATTTTAAAAGGATTTTTAGAACATTAGTACTGTTATTGATGTGGTCTCCATTAGTTTGAACTTATTTCTCGGACAAATGGTTTTTATTTCTTAAGAAAAATCTACATCACTAATCTAATTTTCACTGTGACCTAAATGGGTCCAGATATAACGTTATTAATGATAGATAATGTCATACTACTAGGATTTTTAAATGCATCAATATTTACACGTGCAACAAAATAAGAAATATACAAGTATAAATTCCAACACGTTATTTAGACACTAAATTATTGTGTAGCGAACAAGTGGGGACAATCAAACGTATTTGAACACAAAATTATAGAATGTCTTAGTCAAATTTTAGAACCATACAGTAAATAATTAATTTGCAAAATATCAATCCATCGTTTCAAGCTTCATTGTTCTTTCATTTCCACAATAAACATTCTTTGTTCCCATTCCCTTTTCTTTCATCTTCTTAACCATTTACCTCCAGGCATCTAACTTTCGATTTATGATACGTACTACTTATATCATTCGACATCAGTAGCACACACCATATTCGTACAACAAATAATACAATAGTTTTGTTTTTTAAAGAAAAGAAATAAATATCGTTTTTAATTAATCAATGACAGAAGTTGAAAAATAAACCCTTTTGAATTTGTAGTTTATACAGCATAGATTGTGGCATTAACATAAGTTGATAAAAATGATCTAGATTTTTTCTGATTATTTCGCTTAAAAATAGATTTTGAGTAAAACATTTGCCAATAGTTATGAAACCACTGCAAAAGTAATAGAAATAATTTTAAGATTATCCAATAATAACAAAACGTCCAATTCGAATTAAGAAAACTTATGTTGTATCTAACTAAAACTTATGAGATTTTATTTTTTCAATCTTGTTTAATTTATTTTGTTCAATCTGGATCAATAAATACAATGGAATTCATTTATCGAGAACTGCTATCATAGTTTTGCCATGATAAAACAATGGTGGATGTGTCGCTCGATTTCGTGGATTAGGTGAAGTTATACATTAACATCGTTGGATGCCGGCTCAGTAGTCTAGTTGTTAAGTGCTAGCGCGCGAAACCTGTAGGTCCTGGGTTCGAATCTCGCAGGGGGCGAGGTCGTGGATGCGCACTGCTGAGGAGTCCCGTATTTAGATGAAACGGCCGTCTAGTACTTCCAGGTTTTCCATGGTGGTCTAGCTTCAACTGACTCATGATCTTATCCATTGAAATTACTATGATATCCACGAAACCCACCTGATTATAATAAGAATATTCAATTGAACGTAAGAATACATTATCATCAGACCATAACAAATATCATTTTTCGAGTTCAGTATGCAAGTGAGAAATTAATTCATCAATTTCTTTCACATCTCCGAGACACGGGAGATTTAGCAGTCGCGTGCGTAAATTGTCCAAAACATTCAACTGGCTCTCTCTGAAACGCTGCTACTGGCGATCAAGTAGTAGCTACAATTGATCGGGAAGGATAGTCATTTTCTGAATCAATAGGGTAATGAGAAATACTGTTATCAATTAACAACCAATGACTTACGTGTCACTGTAACCGATCAATAAAACGCTGCTTATCATAACCTGCAGTCACCCGTTACAACAATCATGTAAGTCATAAAAAGGTTCTTAGATTACATTTCACAATATTAAAGATACGCAAGTATTTGATAATGTTATGAAATTCGTAGTGAATTGAAGCCAATGAAAATTACATTTCCAAAAAGTTTATGGTGTACATTTTATATCCTTAAGGACCAGTAATCATTTTTAGACGTTTAGCGGTAAGTAATGTTATGTTAACTAATAAATTTCTGCTGCTTAAGTGTCTATGCATTTAGCAAGCTACTCAATCAAATGTTTTATTTTGATATCAAATGGTGAATAGAAAACTAAAGAAAGTCATAAAGAGAGTTTATCTGGTGATTATCCAACATAACACTCATTTTGTTAAAACAACTTCAAAGAGGATGATTGTCGCAGCAAAAATATAATTCAATGATTTACTATTAATTATCTTATATCACCATAGAATATAGTTATTTTATTGATTGTCTTAAATACATTTGCAAAAATTCATTTTCAAGGAAATAAATTGATTTCTCTTCAAGGACTTTTTTGGCATAATCTTAAGGATGATGGAAGACTAAGAAAAAATTACTAAACCACTTAGTGATTATTTTGTTAAAAAGAGATTAAAACACAATCGTATGAACGAAGAATATTCTTCTCAATAATTTCTCATCAGGTTCTACAATTATAAATCCAAATTAATAATCCATAAAATTGACCAGATTTAAGGCAGAGTACACCGTTTAAAATTGTAATATTCAAGAATGAAAGAATTGTTGTTTGTCATATAAAATTAAATCAAATGGTTAATGTTGGGACTGACCAATATAAAGTGTTAACTTGAATCAGTTTATAAGTGAAATGAAACTGTGAAATGAATGATCAGAATAAATATGCTCAACATGGGGTGAGAGAGAGACAGAAAAGAATGGAATAAAAATCAGAAATTGCGTAATATGTAAAATAATAGGGATTAGGTCAGATATAGTAGATAGAAGTGGATGCTGAATAAATTCCTCAAAAACGTTATCAACTAGTTAATAGTCAATTTTATAATATGGTGACATAATTTGATTAATATTCATTTTTATGTCCCAAACTTTTCTTATTATCAATATCTTTATCATTGAGATTATTTTCATTGCACTTGATAACCTTTTAGGAAAATTTATTCAGCATCCACCACTATCCCCTAATTCATATTATTCTACATATTACGCAATTTCTGATTTTTATTCTGTTATTTCCTCTCTCTCTCAACCCATGTTGACCATATTTAATCTGACCATTCATCTTACAATTTCATTTCACTTATAAACTGATTCAAGTTAACAACTTTATATTAGGCAACCCCAACATTAACGACGTGATTTTATTTTCTATTCCAAACAATCCTTAATTTACATGGTATGATTTTAAATGGCGTACTCTGCCTTATATCTGGTCAATTTAATGAATTATCAGAATGGGTTTTGTGGAGATTTTTAGAAATTTCACATATAGAAATCATGAGTCAGTTGAAGCTAGACCACCATTGAAAACCTGGAAGCACTGGACGGCCGTTTCGTCCTAGTATGGGACTCCTCAGCAGTGCGCATCCACGACCCCGCACCATCTGTGAAATTTCTAAAAATCTCCACAAAACCCATTCTGATAATAATAATCACCTGCTCACTAGTGACTGACTTCAGGAGACACTTCTGGAGTTCTAGTGAGAAGTCGTTACCAGTGGAGTTCAACCAGGTCTGTTGTGAGATAGGAACTCACTGAGGACAATGGTGTACGGTAGCGCAACTTCGTGGATTGGTTGAAGTTAGACATTAACACCGTTGGATGCCGGCTCAGTGGTCTAATGGTTAAGTGCTCGCGCGCGAAGCCAGTAGGTCCTGGGTTCGAGCCCCGGGTGGTGCGGGGTCGCGGATGCGCACTGCTGAGGAGTCCCATACTAGGACGAAACGGCCGTCCAGTGCTTCCAGGTTTTCAATGGTGGTCTAGCTTCAACTGACTCATGATTTCTATCTGTGAAATTTAATGAATTGTTAATTTGGATATATAATTGTAGAGCCTGATGAGAAATTATTGAAAAGAATATTCTTTGTTCATACAATTGTGTTTTAATATAATGGAAATTTTTCAGCGATTAAGAAGAGATTAACCAGAGAGCCTTGATGGAAGTAATTTAGAAATCAAATTACAAAATCTATTACAACCATACCAAAATTGAAAATATATACCAATCGTTTGCCGTTAATAAAAACAAAAACCCATTTTTTGACAGACTAACGTAAGCGACAAATTCATGTCTACTTTATATATATATATATATATATATATATATATATATATATATATATATATATATATATATATATATATATATAATTAAAGGCTGAAAAAGCGTGCATTATTAAAATCGATCAATACTAATTAAATCATCAAAACTATTATGTCTTATTTGCTATTTGTCCCTAGAAAGAAAGACTTTTTCTAAAGAACTTGAGGCTGTGAGAACCAAGGCTCGCAACAGTGCAATATCCCGGCATTTACTTGACACCGGGCATACCATCGACATCCCGTACGCCTTTAAAATTATCAAAAGACAAAGAAGTACGACTACTCTTCGTTTCGCTGAAGCCATCACAATAAAAAACGTAAACCGGATTTACGTATTCAAAGAGAGACATTAATAAATTTATTATTACCCTGGTAATCCAATTTTTTTGTTACTTGGGTTATTTTATTCATTTATTTATTACATATTTGGTTGTAAGCAGTTGACGAGAAACCTCGAAATGTTATGAATTCATACTATTCTGCATCAATATTTGTTCTTGCTCTGTTTAAATTTATAAAGGGAACTAATTGCATCAATTTTTTTTCTTTTCACTGAAAAGTGGAAATATAAAACAAACCGGAAATCTAATTTTTATTACTATTCCATAAACTTTTAGAATGTAACCATATTTTCAACAACATCAACAACAACAAAGACAAAATTTCTTCTAATACTAAATTGTCGATAAAATTTAAGTTTGTTGGAAATCAAAAGTGATGATATAATTCAGTCAAGGCGTAATGACATATAACATTTATATTTGAACAGGAAGTGTACAATATTGTAAAATGTACTATAATAATAATATAAGATTTTAGTGATTGAAAATACAGTAAATAATTGTTATTTAAGTGAATTTATTTTTTACCCATTATTCCGGATTCCATTTGATTGTATTGTGTAACATAAGTATAATAAGTGATTGAACGATACTATATTATGATTGGTTAAATAGAATATTAAATGTCAATAGAACAATAGCTAGTTATGTAAGATTCGTACATATATGTTAAAAACAATTGTTGTCATGTTTATAATAATCTGTGTTCAAAAACTTAATAAAAGGGGAGGGTTAGGTGAATTTATACCAAAACAGAAATTGTTTTAAAACAATATGAATTTGTTAAATTTTTCTAAATGTGATAAGTTGAATGTTTTTATGTGAAGAGAATAGACCTCATCTCAGTGAATAGTCAATTCCTTTATTGTTCCGTTAGGATTAAACATAAGAGAAATGTTAGAAAAATCTTTCATATATAGCTACAAAATAGCTTAAACAAATTATCCAGTAAATGTATATGGATGCAGAAATGGAAAAGATACTTGTTTAGTTCAATGTGTAAATTGTTAAGTATCCGATATTTTACATGTACTGTAATATTATAGGTTTACGTCACCATAATTTGTGGAATGTCTTAGAAATAAAATGGATATGTGTTGAGGGATTCAAATCTATTACAAGTAATTATTCATAGCCTCAAGCAAATTAAGCAATAATTTATTGTAAAATTACAGAAATATAATTATGAACCTTAAGTTCGAATATCTGAATGAGAAAAGATATTGTTATGTATTTAAATGGTCCTACTTTTAGTTCACTTAAGCTTTTAAAGAGAGTAAGAACAAAGAGTAATGTAGAATAATACGAATTCATTTTATTTCGTTAGGTTCTCATCAGCTGCTTACAACCTAAAATATTTAAAATTCAACATTATTACAGATATTGACATACTTATACATGAGAGGGTGATTAAAGATGAATGAATGCATCATGGTGTAGCGAAGATTCCGACAGAGTTAATGAGATCATGAAATTTTGTCTCGAACAAATAAAGTTTGAGAGGATAAGTGTTCCTTTGACAGAGTCTTTGACAAAGTTACGTGGAAATTCTTACATATTTTGCTTTGTAGATCTTGTATATAGTTGATAAATTTTATGCGACATACAATACTTAGATCATTGACTAATTCATCAAAGGCATTAGTTTCTTCCCTAAAACTTTCAATCAGTGACTTCGTTGATTCAATGTGAGATTTTGTGATGCGTCGAAGATTTTTAAGAGAAGGCGGAAGTTTACATGAGTGTCCTTCAAGGTGATTAATAAACAATCAGGCTCCAACCTTCTGAAATTTACTGAAGCATTAGCAATCAAATGTCTATAACCAGAACTATGTATACAAAAAGAGACAGTTATAATACTTTCTTTACCCTGGTAACAATAGTTCTTTTTTTATTCATCTATTTCTATTTATTCATTTAATCATTATACCAACTCTTTCTGAAGTTTAAATTACATCATACATAACTGACTGATTTCAATTCATATTTTCTTCAATACCATTAAACTATTTTCATGACTTCTAACTACTATTTCAATGTTCCAAAACTTTCAGGCTCAAACTTTATTTATTCGAGACAAAATTTCATGATCTCATTAACTCTATCGGAATCCTCGCTACACCATGATGCATTCATTCATCCTTAATCACCCTCTCATGTATAAGTATGTCAATATCTGTAATAATGTTGAATTTTAAATAATTTAGGTTGTAAGCAGCTGATGAGAACCTAACGAAATAAAATATTATTCTGCACCAATCTTTGTTCATGTTCTCTTCAAAATAATAAAGGGAACTATATGCATGAAATTTCTCAAAATGAGTCTCCCTACACACTTCAGCTCTGTTAGTTTTATCGTTGCCAGTACCTAATAGTCGTTACATATCTAGTATTATTTTCCGTGCACACTTTCGAAAGAAAACGCTTCCTAGTCACTTAGATAGCAACCACTTCATAAACCTTTCACTACAGAAATTTACACAAATAAATTAATAATTAATATTGGGTAAAATGTCTCTTATATTTAGGGTGAATTTGTAAAAAGATATATTGACAGTAATAAAGGAAATGGTTTATTGAAATTTCGCTACGGTTTTTATAATCTGCCTACTAACGTTGTCAGTAGTTTTTTCATCACATGTACATAGACATAATTTCGTTATCTGGAATTAACTGTATGCTTAAGTAATAGCGTATAGAATTCCATGTTCATATAGTTGAAGATCGAAAAATAATGGTTTTTTTTCAAGTAATCTGTACTGTCTTCAGAAATAACATTTTTGCAATGTAGAACAACTATTGTGTAATATGTTTTCTGATAATGTGCTACCATTCACTTTGTTAGTTAATTAAAAGAAACAAGACCATTACATCCCTTTATCTTATAAAAATATGTATGACTACGACTGTGAAGAATTTTAGATATTTGATACTGCTTTATATTAATATTGTAAAGGGATTATTTATGTAACATGCATTGTTCGTTGTCTATGAACAAAACTATAGTTATTTCCTAAGTAGGTATTATTGATATATAGAATATATATCGACCTACCAAATCAATAGTGTGTGTTCAAATATAGTGATATTTAAAATAGAACTTAGACAATGTGTCGTGTAGTGACATACTTAATTTTAATCGTTACTGGACAAATATTTCCGGCTTTTTTTTATTTAGAAAAAACCATTTAATGTGAATCAGACAACCTTTTGAAACTTTAATAATCATCCGCCAGAATAATTTGTCGATATTTAATTTTAACTAAATTAAAATAAGCAAAAGTGGATAAACGCTAGCAGTGCAATCCAGGACGCGCGTTTCATCCTGTTTGGGACTCTTCAACTGTATGTACCTGCATCTCAGTGTTGATGTCCACTCCAGAACTCGAAGTCAGTATCGTTCGCTTCAAACGCTTTCGCGTTATCCACTTAACCATTGAGTCGTGATAGCCAATTGCTTGTGCAATGGAGTGAAGTTTAAATTCACTTGGTATTGTTTACTTGAAACTTCCTATTGATGTTTACGACTGCAATCGATCAGTCTCTTATTGACATATTTGCATATTGTGCGTATTGTCTTGATATAGCTTTAATTCACAAGCATTACAAGCAAAGATGGATAGTGGCTAGATTCGAGTCCCAGAATGAACATCAACACTGAAATGCAGTTACATCTAGTTGACAAGTCCCGAATAGGACGACACGCGTGTCCTGGATTCCACTGCTAGCCACTATTCATCTTTGTTTATAATGCTTGTGAATTGAGGCAATATCGAGGCAATACGCACACCATGCATATATGACAATAGAGACTGATCAATTGCAGTCTTAAACATCAATGGAACGATTCAAGTAAACAATAATAAATGAGTTTAAATTGAAATAATTTGTTTTAGTTCCTACCTTTCTTATTATATGTTTTTATATCGTCATAATTATAGAAAACTATTCGACTAGCAAATCCGTTGATCATAAGACAATTGTAGGTGAAATTCAATGGAAAATTCGTTGAAAAAAGTTTTAACGAATATAATTTCTGTATTTAAAATCAACTGATAAATTAGGTTAAACTTCATTGAATGTTTCGTGACAATGAATTAAAAGTGGTAAGCATAAATTTGGTAGTATCCGATAGTGATTCTTTTAAGTGCATATCTATAGTATTTAGATAACAAAAATTTATTTTAGATATTCAATAGTCACTTAATCTATGTTTCCGAAATGCTCTTACTAACTATACATTATAGACAAACTATTCATCACATTAATTTGTTAGTATATATCCGATTCCAAGTATAATATTAACATATGAACAATCTTTAGATTATAAGTAGTCTTAAGTGCTCTCTGACTGTTATATTTGAATAATGAATTTATTAAAAACTAGAGATTATTTGATAAAAAACATTTATAAATTACAATGTGATTTGAACGAATAGATTTTGATGATACCTAAATATTGATTTGATTATCCATTAACCAATAGTTCAGTTCTTCTCCAGCATTTCAACCACCCGAAATAAATCAAAAAGCATTTTTTAAATACAATTTCATCTGCGTAAGTAGTATATCTCCCTTAATAACACAAGCAGGTATAAAGTAGAATATGAGATTGAAATTCGGTTATTTAAGGTAGTCATTAGAAAAAAAACATAGAGCAAAACTAAAACATTAAGAACTTACTACAAACTAATCAAATTAGTCTATTATTGACTAAACCCAGAATCTTATATTTGAAGTCAACTTCATGAGCACATTCAACGACAAGTAAGTTTGAGACATAAGAAAAGTAGTCTACCTTGATTTTATCACTATGAGGTTGTGGAGACCGTTAAGGTTTTTCATTGAGATCACGGCCCGATCAATTTAAGACTACCATTGAAGACCTAGAAGCTTTGGATAACCGTTTTGTTTTTGTTGGGTCGGCTTCCGGAGAACTTCAACGGAGTCTCCAGAGGCCCAAAAAGGAGCCGAAGGGCCCCAGCCAATCAGAGTGTGATGGAACGTTCGAGAATTCCAGCGTGGCGTGCTACCATTGGTCGGTAGCATAATATGACGTTAACGGATTGGCTGAAATATGATGTTGATTTAACAGACGCCAACATCTATAGATACCCTTGATTTTCTGTACCACAATGAACCTTGGGATAAAGTGTTTTCTCTCATACTTGTGTTTTCTCTCTGGTGTTCAAGTCGCTGTGTAGTTCTGGTCTGCGGGCTTCGGGAATAGCTTAGGAATCGTATATTGCGTTCAACCTACACGACTTATCAGTTTTAGTGTGAGACTCTTCGACAGTGCACACCCACAATCTTACACGTAGAACTTGAACCCGGAACCCTCGGTTTTGCGCAAATGCTTAACCTCTAGACCTCTGAGCTGCGATCCAACAATATTGCGTGACCATCTTCGTCGTTTTTGTCCAATGCTTGTCTTGTATGTTTTACTTAAAACTATGTAACAAGAAAGCTATTTAAAACCACTAAAGTTGATCCCAGTGTTATATATCCACCAATCAGTTGGAAATCAGCTAACGAAAATATATATTTATCTGTCTTGTCACGAGTCAGTTATACAATTTACGGCTGGTTGACATTTCAAATAAATATTTTATTACAAAAACATATTTCTTTCTATACTTAAATTTTCTAAAAACTGTCTTGATGTTTTGAAATTTACCCATTTTTTTAAATTATAAAGATATATTTTATTCACTTTTATCAGTTTCTAAATAGTCACTTATACGTTTCGACTATCCTTTAATTTAACAAATTAACAATTCAAATCTGACTATAAACTATCACGTCGTTCAAAACTTGAAGTACTATTTGACGACAAGTTCCAAATGACATGAAGCCTAGTCCACAGTTTCTCGCCTACTGTCTCCGACCACCAAGGATTGAAACAAAGTACATAAGATGTTGAGCAACTAAGACTTTGGAAGACATTGAAGCTCAAACGATAAATTATAATCGCCAGTAAAAACTGCAAGATATCATTGACTTCACTTCAGTGATAAATCAATTTAATTTACAATGATAATGTATAAATAAAACACCATATTCACTATCAGGGTTACGGTTATAAACTCGAAACTAGTTTTTCAACTCATTACTGTTTTCTTGATGTATTTAACAGTACAATGTATTGAAATTTATTCATCAATCTAACTAATTGTTGAATTATTACGCCCAAGTATTTGAGAAGAACATATCTTTGGTATTCCAAGACAATATACCTTGAGTTTTTTTCAAATTTTCAGTTACCTCTATATTTATTAAAATATTACTATTACTTATTACCTTGCGCGTGTAACCCCCGCTGGACCAACATTTTCCAAGCCATACTGTCCTGAACTTTTCTTTCTTATTCTATCCAATTGTTGTTCTTTTTTCCCATATCTGTCTCCATTTCTCGAGGTAATATGTTCTTTGGTCTTTTCTTCTCCTTTGACCTGGACAATTCCAAGTGAAGACTTGCCTTGTAACACAATTGGACGCTTTCCTCAATATATGTTCTATCCACTTCCTGATTTCTTTCTCCGCTAGAATCCAGTTTATTCTCTGCTACAGTAGATTGTTATTGAAAGTGTCTAGTCAACGAATCCGAAGTATTATTTTCTTTATTTATAAATACTAAACGAATAATATTTCACTAAGAAATGAAACTAAAAAATTTTTTATTTGAGTCCCTTGAGTCAATTTATCATGATTCTTTATAGCTAATAAAATATAAAAGTAGTAACCAGATAATTTTATGAAACTTCATTAAATATATTTTTTGCAAATAGATAAACAATTTCCTTTCTACCCAAAAATGACAATGATCTGTGAATTATATTTTATTGTCTTAAATGAAACTAAACTTTAAAAATAATCCAGAAAAAAAGCATCATTTAAATGTAAGTCACTTTTTATACCCATTAATAAGATAATCTATATAGTTTTCTGTCATTTGCATGATAATTACATTGTAAAAACGTTTGATAGATTTTCAGAAAGGTTTTTTAAATGGTTGGCTTTATTTACTAGTAAATGAGTTTATGCTTTCATTTAAACAACTTCTTTGTAAAAGACGTTTTTATGATGAAATTCTTTGAAAGTCCATTAAAAAGTAGAATTAATAGATAAGTATCAGTGTCTATTAAAGTTTCAACATAAAATTATTATTTGAATATTTAAGTGGGCACAAATGCGTTAAGCCACTAAGATAAGATTCTGTATTGTTTATTTTTTAAATTTATTCCATTTTTTATTTGTTAATGAAGTGTTCTTAATGATAGTTTGATTGATTCAACAGTATGTTTTCCTATCAAGTTGATTTCAATATAAGAATTCTGAGTACGTTCTCCTAATATTCTGCTTTCAGGTTCACTCGTATAAAATGAATGTTTTATGCATTTCAATAAAGCAAGAACAAATTCATAAAAAGAGAACCAATTGCATGAAATTTATGCATTTCAATTAACTTTTAATTTAATTCTACTGACTATGATGCTTTTCATTGAGACTGATTCTAGATATATGAGTTTTCTAGTGTTATCATTTGTTTTAGTTTCACTATGTAACTTTTGCTAATTTAATACAACTACAAAAATTTATTCTAGGATCAAAACTATTCACTGATTAAGTTAATTTATATAACAAGTCATCACATGCGTTAGCTTTTCTTGAAAACGTATTTTTATGTGAAAGATAATCGGCTGTAAAAGTGTTTGCGTTCGCTGTGAGCAAGATCAGACCGATTTGTTTAAGCTACTGATGTATTTTTCTGTATTATTTGTTATGATTATTGGTAGAATTATGATCATGATGACGACAGTTTATTTCTATTAATGAACCTAGAAAATGTCATTTCTTGATGTAACGGTAACATTCAACTACTTCACTGAACTGATGACAAATATGTTGACTGTATACCAAATGCTACATAACAGTTTTTAATATCTGATGCATGCTTTTGGAACTTATTCAACATTGTGTATGCTTCAGGTGCTTCAGGTTTTCAGGATTTGACAATGTTTTTGTCTGTAACACTTTTATAATAGAAGGATACCGACCCAATCAAATCAAAGGTCATAGGTGAATGAATTGAAGAATATACTTGAATGGTTGTCCATATGTCGAGAATAGACTGATCTAAGCTAGATATTAGTTATATATATACTGAAGTCAATGAATGGTTGTAATGTATATATTTCTTACATGAAAAAGCAGGTGTTTACATCACCAGCGAATATTTTCAGTGACCTAATAGAGACAATTAAAAAGTAGCGGTAAATAAATCCCCAAAATAAATAATTCGGTAAGTCTTCGGCATTGATGCTGATCTTTTAAGTTTTATTGGTCAAACCTTATCTAAAAGCACTCAGTGATGTATCTGTACTAGATCGTTAGGAGGAAAAACGTGGCACAGACCTCTTGCAACTACTAGCTAGCTTAGATCAAACGTTTCTCAACAATATGAACAACTATCCAAGTATATCTTTCAGTTCATTCATCTATGACTTTTGATTCAATTGAGTCGGTATCCTTTACAGTGATTAATAATCTTCCTGGGATTATTATAAAATCTAATTTATTCTTGATTGCTAGCTGTATATTTCAACAACGGCTTCTACAATAAATCATCAAAAGAAAGAACGTCAATGACAATAACTATTATTATCTAATTATAATAAATAAAATCAACAGAAATTACTATTATCATTTTTATATCCAAAGCATTTTCAACGCTCATATGTACGTTCATTATTTCAATGTAATCTTACTCATCCCAATAGACAAAAAAATGTGAATTCTAGATAGTTTCAATTTATTAATAGAACGATTTAACTAACCACAGTTTTTCTATTGCAGGCAGTCAGACAAGATTGTCGACAATAATAAATAACGAGTAACTAACTTGGAGAACCATATTATGAAGTATAGTTATTTATTTCTAATGCCCATAAAATAAAAACCTGGATATTGATTTTAGATAATTAATGTTGATTAATGGAGAAGGCTTTTATTTATATGTAGACTAGTTAATGTATACATATGAAGGTATATCTATAATTTTGTTTAAGATTAAACTTTATTAAATTCATTAAAACTCTCTCACGATATGATATCAACACCACTTCAAGTTTTCTCAGTGATAACATTTATATATCTAGCATCGATGGCATTTGATCTGCATTAAGAAGACCTAACAGACATGACATTGGTCACCACCGAATGATCAACCATTTGTGAATACATCTCAGTCCTACAGGAGATCGGTCGAGGGCCGAATGGCTCAGTGGTACCATCACTGCCTGTGAAGCTGGGTGATACGGGGGGCACCAGTTCCCTTAAGATCACAGGTACACCTTGCTGACTTGTACCAAATATCACGAAACCCTGGTCCAGGGTTTCTTGTTGACTACCTCCAACCACCATCTTATCTCAATATAGGGTATGCAATATTTACCACCTAGACTTGTGGCCACATTACAACTTGGTCGATTGCATTCGATTGCACTAAGAAGAACCTGACATACATAACACTGATCACCATCCAGTGATCAATCAATTGTGATTATATAAATAATTATAGTTTGGTTGAATTTGGTTAATTGCATATTATACGTGTTCAATAAATGTTTTAACATAATTTTTGACGAGAACTTGACACATTATACTCTATCAAAACAAATATAGTTTCTATTTAGATTGTAGTTTAATACATGTTCCGTAAACTTTCATTTTCACTTGTAAATACTTAATTTATCAGATTATTAGTTTGTATAATCTATATCTAAGGAAATATGAACAACTCAATAAAGATCATAAAGTAATAAATATTTAAGTATTTCTACAGCTTTGACTCATGTAGACATTGGTAAGTACTATTATTTGTTGCCTTTTATTAGCTAAGCAACGTAACATAGAGAAATAGCTCAGGTAAAGCATGATTCAAGCAGAGAGATGAGATTTGTGTTTAAATAAATGGAAATGAAATGTTACACTATAAGGTTTCTAAGTTATGATTGATTTAAGAAATAGAAGACAATACATCTTATGTCTACCATTGCTATCGAACGTAATAAAAACAAACGTTTCCTTAAAAAATCACGAAAGCTTTTATCCAGTTCATCGTAAAGTACTTTTGAATATTATTATAATTACACTATTGTCACTACCATTGGCTTCCATTATCACTATACTTGTAAGTATCGATGATTATGCATAACTCATCATCGTATTTATTAGCTTCAATCACTTTTCAACTTATATTTCATTGTCAAGATGTATTATATCAGTAAAGCTATTGATAAATCTCTAACGACGTGAAGTAAATGTACGTTCTTGAATATTTGGTTACATAAAAACGTACACTGAATCAATTCTTTTACCTGTATATGTTACAACAAACATCATAAATTTAATGTAAATATTTGAATATTTGAGAAATTCCCATATTGTGATTTAGATCAACATTTACAAGCGAACAATATTGTTTTCGATTAGATCTTCAGGCTTTACTCCAATATATATATATGCGAAATTATTAAACAAATTAAGGCAGTTCATGAGTCAATGATAACAGTGGAATAGATTACATCAATAAGTGAAGAGTACGAATTTGTAGTGTAATAAGAATAATAAAGGCTTGAATCAATGTTGCATAATGGCAAATAGGTCAATGATTAGAAAAATATAGACACTGAAATAACATTCATAAAAGTTATAACATTGCGTAATAACTGTTCAGATAATTGGACAATGGAGTGCATATTTGAGAAAAGAAAAAAGTGTGAGGAGATGAAGAAAAATAAACGAAACAAGCATGGAAAATAATAATAAGTAAAATCATTGATTAAGTCTAAGAAAGATATAAAGGTGTTACAAATTTACTATGAACACAAAGACTTGAACTGTTGGCTCGAATTCCTATAGCTTCTGCTATGTGTAAGAGACGAGATCGAACACCATAAGGAAAACTAGTAAGAATATGATATATAACTTTAAATGACTTATTTCTGTTTACTACATGATCGCTATCGATCTAGTGTGATAGGACCGTCCTGCGTAATGTCTTTAGAGTACCTTTTCTTAACTATGAATGAAGGTGTTCACTAACTCTTTAGTTCAGTTTTCTGGTAGTGCGCCCAATATTTGAATAAGCTATAAGGTGTTTTAAGTCTATTCACATCTATTAATTTTAGTGTAACTGAGAGCAAATGCCACTTTATTATATTTTGAAATTGAAACTAATTTTTCGACTGAACTGATTACTGTCAGTCGAATCTAATTCTCGATTATTTTAATTAACTGTTATTATTATTAACTGACAATCTTTTTTAACTAGTCATGTGTTAGATGAGGAACAATCATTCCACCAAAAATGGTTATTATTTTGTCCCGTAATTTTTGTCACTATGTTTGTATGAGAATAAAATAGTTAGTCTTTATTTGAAAAAAATATATCGTAAGATGTGAATTATAATGGCGTTGAATGTCACAAATGGTTGTAAAGTATAGATAACGATTGTTCATTTCTAGTTTTTTTAGATTAGTTAGGGAGGTTGAAGAGGAGAAGAAACAACCCACCAATAAGTATATATATATATATATATATATATATATATATATGTCTATGGCAAAAAACTGTTCAGATAATAAGCTTAAATTCATAACGTTAACGCTTGAGTCGCTTAAATTTTATTTTTTTTAATGACATCTGAAGAGATAGTTTTCAATTTGAAATGATAGAAGAATCTAGATTTTGATCACTTTTATCTAAATTATTTGATAATCTTTTAAATTAAGTTATGAATCTCAGATGCTCTAGATGTCTAATACAAGTGAACTAAGAGCTCGAGTGAATGAAGTTGACAGAAAAATACTTATCATGATACAGGGATTTATGGATTAATGATTTACACTACAGCTTTCGAAGACTTTGTTTCGTGGACGCTTATTTTATGGTTAGATTTTTTATTACAAACGTTTCTGGCCCCACATCTAATCCGCTTTATTTATCTGAGCTTAAGACAAGCAGTAATCCTAGAAGAGCGTCAGGTGAACGTTTTGGTGATACCTAGGTCAAAATCCAATAAATGAAGGAGATAAAGACAACAGTCAACAACAAGTGAACTAGACCAGATATAGTTAAGTTAGAGGCTGAATACGCGAGAGAAAACGCGTAATTAAAGTGGGACATTCGAGTTGACAAGATGAAAAGCTGAATGGAACACTGAGAAATTTTTGAATAGAAAGCTTTACTGAATCCACTGGAAATCAAAGCAACACACACCGACTCACTCCACCAACGATCAAAACAATCGGTATGGCCATCGGGCAAAACAAGAGTGGGTAAGCAACAGAACCAGACAACATTCCAGCTGACGCACTCGATTTTTAGAAAGTGTCTGACAGGGTGTATAATTAAACCTGATTGAAAGCTCTTCGACATTATGTTGTATCTGCAAAGATCATCAGCATCAACCGGAATTCATACGACGGATTACACTATAACTTCGTGCACGATGAGCGGCTGACTGATGCATTCCAATTGAAGACAGATTGCAGACAAGGCTTTTTAATCTCTTCCTGTTTATTTCTTCGGGTGATTGACTGGATTTTCAAGATCTCAACAGTCCAGGAAAAGAACGGAATGCGATGGACAGTCTTTATGCAACTAGAATATTTGCACTTCATACAAACAAATTTCAGCCGAAAGAAAAATTAGAAAAAGACGCTAGTGGTGGGTAGGACACATATTGAATTTCGTCACGGTAAGCCCTAAGTTTGGACCCTGAGCTGAAGAGGAAGACAAAAGTACATATTACACTGGAAAGTGGAAGAATATTCTGAAAGAATGGATGATAAATGGTAATAGTTGGAAAGAGGAGCCTGTGACAGATTTGGTTTTAGTATCCAGGCCAGCGGTCTATGTTCCAAGAGAGATAACAGGCGTAATAAATTAAGTAAGACGTTAATTTTGAGTAACTGAAATGGATAAATCTGTTGACAAGCAGAAAACTAGGGAATGTATAATAAAATATTCTGAAGAACTGCTTACTAAATTAAGCTTAGGATGAACTAGTATTAACTTGAAATGAAAATCTTATTTTGAAAATTCAACTAGAGAATCATCTCAAAATGTTTCAATTAATGTGAAGATATTTAGTAATACTTGAATTCATGAGTCAATCTAAGATCGATCACCAATGAAAACCTGAAAGCATTAGAAATTAGATATTAACACCGTTAGATGCCAACCGGCTAAGTGGTCTAAAGGTTAAGCGTTTAAGCACAAAACCGAAGGTCTTAAAGTTGAGTAGTGCATGCAGAATCGTGGATGAGCACTGTTGATAAGTCTCATACTAGGATGAAACGGCCGTAAAACGCTTCCAGGTTTTCATTGCTTGACTAGTTTAGATCGACTCACGAATTCAACTATTAAAATTACTACAATCCCCACAAACTCACATTCTGATAATTTAGTAATATTTAATCTAAGATAAATAACATCATTTATACAATTGTCTTTTTTCTGAAGTGATTGATTTTCGAATACTACAGTTTCATTGATCTGATAATATTTACTTTGAAATATAACCATTCCGCTTTGATTCAGAAGTAATTTTCGTATTTTCTATTTTGTAGTGAAAATGTCAATTCATTCAGATTTTAAATTTCAAAGTGATCCCATAGGATTCGTTATGGTAGAAAACATTTTCTCATGCATATACTTTATGAGATTCATTTGATATTTTGAACTTTTTTAAAAGTCTCTGAAATACAATGGCGCTTTTATTGGTTTATCAGTGTTCAATAATTCGTAATTGTAACTAAATAAAGATCATATAAGCATTGAAGTAGTAAATGCTAGGGTACTTGTCTTTTAAAAAATATGATCATGTACTGTAGTTTTACTTTACCGTCAAGGTACGACAGAAGATTCACAACGGATATTAAAAACGTACAAAATTGAAGCTTTCTATGAGATAACTAACACTCTAAGAAACGCTCTAGTTAGAATTAAAGATGGAATTCTGTTTACTTCTACACAAAATTATGTCTACCGATTAGGTTGTGTCGATTGTGATGCGTTCTGTATTGTAGAGCCTACTCGTGAGATCTCGACTCGTGCCATGGAACACTTGATTTACACAAAAAGACCTAATAATCAAGTAGAATTGGGAAAAAAATGTTAAATCAGCAATGGCCGTACATACTGTTTTCAATAATCACCAAATTGATATTAAAAATATCAAAACAATTCAGAAAGACTTTTCCAACCAGAATCAGAGGCGAGTAGCCGAAGCGTTTCACATAATGCTAAATCCCTCTACCCTCAAGAAGAAAGAGGGCCTGAATATTCATCCGAACTGAACTGTTTTTACAAACAACCACATTTAACTTTATTTATTAGTATTGCGCAAAACCTACACACACACAGACACAATCTCAAGACATTATTTCATATTATAAATACGTACATCTTTCATACACACATTCTGACACATAAATTAATACGTTGACAAGCTATACAAATTCACCTTCAGGAAGAATTACTTGACATTGGCACATTCCGACCTATTATGATTCTGATTGTACTAAAAATAGTTTTCATAATTTCCTTTGTACTATTTAAACTTGGGTTAATTTAATTTCGGTTATTTATTTACTCTGAAGAAGTGGCTCACATTAAGCCACGAAACATCAGAAATACAATCCTTCTACTCATTGGGATATAACAAAAAAATATGTTTATTAATTTTCTACCTAAAGATCAATTTATTTGAGACTATCTGGTTCAAATTTGGTATTGTTATTTAACTATATGATCGTGACTATAGCATTTAAAATAAATGCATAGTATTAAGATGTGTAGAAGTATGTAGTGGCTGTGCTTCGTTGACCAATCACCCTCGTAAACGTTATCTTATAATCACCAACGCTGTTTGAAATCAGAAGGCAAAGAGAAGCAGCGACTACAGTTTTATTAGCAAATAACTCAGACCACAAAGCAGAGAGAAGAACGAATGAGTCAGCGAACCGAGAGTGTAGAGTGTTAAATTTACATGTATATATACAGAGAAATGAATGGATCATCAAATCAATTAAGCAGTTAATAATAAAGCTATATGCGTAGGCGATAATTAATGTTCAAGCATACATATTTCATACAAGCACAACAATAATGAAGGTACAGTAAGTTGTTGTAGTACGGATGACTCTATACGCTAAATAAGTTAACAAAAAGGCTTAACCGAGTTAAATGAGAACAAAGTCAATTGCACGTGAGTTGGTATTACAGGTATTTTTCAATTTCTAATATCTCAACTTGACAACAAATACTTTTATCAACCTTTTACATTTAGTCTGTTTCCCACAATAAAGAATATTTATTCTGTTTCTTTTGGAAATGACTTAAAAGATAGACAGATCATTGTTCTCATAAATGATAATTTTCATTTAAATTAGTTGTATCAAAAACCTCTCTCACTTCAAAGTTACAGTTCACCAATTTGATGTTATATCTTTGTTAATAACTATCCATTGGAAACTTCAATTAATTTTATCCTTAAAATTTGTTTCAGCTTATTTATATAATAATTCAATTTCAAAAGCAATTAGTCCCTTTGATAAATTTCGATAATGTAATAAGAAGGCGAAAATTATCTGAACTATATGATATATTAGCGTAATACATTTCGAACAATCTGATCACACATATACTTCTGAAGAACATTTATGTATAAAAATTAAAAGGTCAACTAGACTAGAAATGAAGGGTAAGAGGAGAAAAGGATGATAAACAAATAATGTGGAAAAAATTTGAAACCTCATCACTTAAGATGATAAGTCAATATTACCGGGGCAGCTTTAAGATGAGAACAAACTGTTTTTTGAAGGGGGGTTTGAATTTTGGTATGGCTAAAGTTGGAGAATGCTGGTCAGCGGCCTATGCTCCATTAGGAGTAACAGGCGTAAGTAATTAAGTAAATAAGGCTTCAATAAACCTTAGTACATTCCCTTTAATACTTGTACAACACCAGTAAGCTGAATTTCGTCACTACTTCCAGTGGTTTGAAAATGAACAATAATTCGTAAATTCCATTTCCATTTGACTGAAAGAGTGCATAAAAGTACTTGATGTTAAACCTTATGTACAGACACACTACATATGTAGTTTCACTTTTACATCGTCTGTTACGTCTGTAGGCTACGTTTCATGATATGATTCATTTTATTTAAGAGTAGTAAGTAATTGAAACTTGATCTGTTATTAATTTACATGAAGATTGTTTTTTATGTAACCCTATTCCACGAGCTTCGTTCACTAGATTGTTGAAGATTTTTCTTAAAGATATTGTTTATAAAATCCAATTAAATGAGCATTTAATAGAGTTAGAGATATTGTAGTGAACAAGAACACAAATGAGGACAATGGAATGTATTACAACATAAAATTACAGAATTTCTTAGTAAAATCTGAGAACCATACAGTAAATTCTTCAATTGCAAAATGTCAATCAATTATCTCAAAGTTAACTATTCCCTATGCGAAATGTGAATCAATCATCTCAGATTTCATTGTTCTTTGGTCTCCACACCAATTATTCTTTGTTCTCGTTCTGTTTTCTTTAATCTTCTTAACCTTCTGCCTCTAGGCATTTCGATTGATGATACATACTACTTATACCTGTCGACATCAGTAGCATATACCATAATATCTCCGGTGAACGCGTATTTCAAGACGTGGAATCATTCAATAAGTATTTTACTGGAAATTTCATCAGATATAAACTTTAGACATCAAAACACTGTCCCAATAACTTAATAAACTTGGTGTGATAAGATACTTCGATCTAGTATTATCAGAGTTAAAGATGTATTCATTGACAAACTAAATAATAATGAAAATATTGAGTATTATATTAACTTATGAACTTTGTATATTAAATTATACTGAAACAACGTTTTTCATTATGAAACTATTATTCTTAACAAATGAAAAATAAAACACATTTTTTTCTTGGAAAAAGTACACTATAATATTTATCCAATATAAATATAATTTGAGACTAATTTATACTCTTTAGCCCTGGCCAATATACAATAGTCTTCACTCTCATATTAAACAAAAAAATAGATAAAAGGTACTGTTTAAACTATTAAAATAATGAAGAGTTCTGATTTTATAATAAAAACAACTTTTTTTTCAATAATAATATGATTTATATTAAAGTATTGATTTTCAATTACTTATTGATTTTTAGATGGTGGTTGGAGGTAGTCAACAGGAAACCCTTACAGCAAGGTGTACCTGTAATCTTGAGGGAACTGGTGCTCCCTGGCGGATTCGATCTCGTGTCACCCAGCTTCACAGTCAGAGACGTTAAAGTATTGATTTTCAATTACTTATTGATTTAGAAAATTAGGACAAACGTACAACTCACTAGGCAATAAGAAAATTCCCCCTCCCCCACCGCAAGAAAAAAAGGAAATCTTGAGTACAATGAGGAAGATAGATTGAAGAAATTAAGAAATCATTGATTATTAAACATTTTACATAAATGTTTTATAAAAATCAAAGTTAAGTGAATTATCTAAAGCTTTTAATTGTTAATTAATATAGTAACAATTTAAATGTGATAAATTTGAATATAAACTAGAAACAGTAGTAGTTAAGGTACAAAATTAAAAGAAATTGAATAAAATTAGTTAATATAATAATAAATAATGTAAATTTTCCTACAGTTTTACTACGCTTATATCTTATTCTCTGTAATGTTCTCCAGTTTACTAAAATACAAATCTAATGTTTTCTTAGATATTACTGTGTTACTAAAGCGAACGTAGATATCACTTTGAATAGTTACTACTTTTAATGTTTATCTAATAATTTTAAATATTCAAAGGCCTAGAATAGTAGAAGTTATGTATGTAATAATGTATGTTTCCAAAAAAAGTAGTTTATTTGTTCGGACTTACGGTAGAATAAGTGATGTCAGATTTTTATCTTAGAGATTGCAGAAAAATATGTTGGTCTATTTAACATGAAAGTAAATTAGTTTCATGTGAAGTTGTCAGGGTTAAGTTGATATTTTTGAATATAGTCACACTTACCACTTAATACTAACCAGTAATAAACAATAATGGTATCTGATTTTGTTTTGGAAAGAGCATAAACGGTATGGCAATAACAAATGAACATTTATTTTCACTTGGGTAACCAATAAGAAGGCAAAAGCTTCATTATAACCACAACTGTTTGTTTCTTTATGAATAAAATCAGTAATCTACACATGAAACTATTTTTAAAGCAGGTTGTCTATTTCATTTTCAAACAAATTCTGTATTGTTTCCTGCCTATTCTTTAAGAATGAATAATTTTTATTTAATTAATAGTCCAAACATGATATTATCAATGATGAGGTAAACAATGATTCCTTGATGAAAGTAAACAAGCATGATACTTCCGTAATTATTGTTTATAGGTAATAAGAAACCAGACGGTGAGGCGCCTGTACGAACTAGACTCCAACCCATATGGGTTTGTAAGTGCGGTATGATAAGGTAAATGAACTTAAATCAATCATCTATCTAATTCTGTCTATGTCTTTATTGTTTTAACTTTTGATGTTACCATGAACTAACTCAGTAAAAATAATTGATATTTTCTTGCTTCGATCAACACAAATAATGCAAAAGGGTATGTATTCATGTAAATCAAACTTGTAAACTTATTGACTGGAAAAAGAAACTCTATCTGTTAACCAATTTATTTAAATAATCATCACTATCTTCATTATATTGACTTGCTTAAATGTAAATCCAATTTGCATTTTATTTGGAAAAAAACTAACTTCTAGATATGTTAATAAGTAAAGTACAACACACAATCTTATCATTACAAAAAGGTTTATGTACTAGTCTAGTGTTAATATGCAACTGATATTTTAATCTAGTTTTCTTTTCTTTTTTTCAATAACAATTCATTTGTAAATTCAGATACGTCAAATACTTTAGATAGGCTACGAATGATGAAGTTTCTCATTTGTAAAATTATAGGATAATAATAAAGATTATTTGGGTTATTATTCATAATCCTAGCTACTATAATTCATCAAATAAGTTATGCATCAATGAACTTTAGGCTTTGTAACTTAACATAAAGAATGTCAAATGAGTACAAATAAAATCAAACACAGAAACATGATTAGTTGTTTTATGAAGAATAGGATCTATTTATGGAACCTTTAATTTTTTTAATAACAAAGTGAATGTTGGTTTTAAAAATTATTCTTTTTCAAACAAAATTTTCGAATACATAAATATTCTAAACTTAGATGAAAAGACTGTTGCTACCATCTAGAGTATCTAACGAGAGGAAGACGTTCTGAATCAATATACTTAACTTTAGCTATAAAAGCAGTTGGAAAAGTCATGTATTCTATTCTTTAACATAAGAAGTTAGAATCGTACTAGAGATACAATGTTATACTAGATATTCTGCTAAATATCATCCTGACAAAAAAATAGTTGTGGATAAGTAAAAATAATATTAACTGAAACAACATAACCATAACTTTAATTCTTTATTGTCAGAAAGTTTCTGTTCTACGAGTCATTTTTTCGTTTTCAATCAGTAATATCAAAATGAAGCTATGAGGGTAAAAGTACAAGATATTATAAATGGTATTCCAGATTTTTTTGAATGAAAACTCGTCCTAACATCAACTATATTGATGTTGGTTTACTACATGCAGTTCATTTTCAAAAACTGAATGCATTATATTATAGACTAATGTACCACAACAGATAACATTAGTAGCATCTATCAGTTAATACTGCAAACGAAAGTGTTGCGAAATATTGATTACCTCTAATAAATAAATCGTTTAGTGTATATACCTTGATGGGTGTATAATTTCTGTCATTTTAAAATCTATATGATATTGTAATTATGTTACATTCTTTGTGTAAATAAGCTTTCCAGAACTAAATATCAAAGAAAACTCTATGATTAAAAGGTTTATGACTGTAAGGATGTTTAATCAGAAAAGACTGTTGTACTCTACAATGATTTCCATTGCGATGATGATGTTTTTTTTAGTGTTTCATAACATTAACAACTCTTTGAGGTATGTTAATGTAATACGATTTATGAATTGAATAATCTGTTATTACTCCTATGTATTAATATAATCATACCTTTCCATTGGTATGATATGTATATATATAAAGGCGAGGGTCGACAAAGTAAGGACAGAATACCTACAAGTGAAGAACATATGGAACTCAAAACAACTGTCAACCAATATCGAAGTCAGAATTTACAATGTGAAAGTTAAGACATTACTGAACGGAGCTGAAGTTTGGATATCTACTACAGCCATTATTAGAAAGGTACAAGTATTAATAAAGAATTATCTGCACAAGGTACTGATTGGCTGGTGGTTGGATACCATCAGCAGCAGCCTATTGTGTGAGAGAACAAAGCAGCTTCCATCTGAAGAGAAAATTAGAGGAAGACGTTGGAAGTGTATAGGTTATATATTACGGAAATCATCAAACTGCATCACAATGCAAGTGCTAACTTGAACGTCTGATAAGAAACAGAAAAAAGGAATACCAAAGAGCACAGTGCTTCAAGAATTGGAAGTAGATATGTAAAGAATGAATAGAAACTAGAAATAACTGGAAAAAATAGCCGAGGACAGAGTTCGATGGAGAATGTTAGTTGTCAGCCTATACTGGCCAATATATATTACTCGAAGTTTGATAGATATTAGTTTTAAACTCCTTAATTTACAGTCCATTAGTTTTAATGTAAATTAGACTACAGATCATAATGTATCTAATATAAATCGATGTTTACTTGAGAAACTGATCACTTTCAATAAATGTATGGAATTTTGTGATATTTATAAAATGTTTATAGATCATACAATCTATCTTACTTTTTTCTAACCTTATTCCAGTTACCCAATGAATCACTCAATTCTTAAATGAACTACTACATAGTTTTGCAATTAAATTGTTCATTTTCTCATTGTAAGTTACCGTAATTCACTTATTTACATTAAAATTACAATATTAATTGGTCTACAAGCAGAATCAAGTAATCAAGTAATAGTTAATTCAATAAACAGAAATGGCAACTAACAAACTTTATTGCTAAAAATTACAAATTAATACGTTGAATTTTAAAGGATGTAGTTGATTCAAACTTAAGTGACTTTTCATGCTGATTACCTATTAAAAAGATAATAAAAAGAATAGTTGTGTCATTGAGACTCTTATAATATAATATCAAACATTTTTATTACGGCTCCCAAAATATTCATATTTCTGTTGTTATGGAAACTTATTTTTCCTATACTCAGACAGATCGATGTACGCTTGGGAAATACTTTCATAATAACAATGGATTTTTCTGAAAAAAATTATCAAGAAGTGTTTCACCCAACATGACGAAATGGCTTTAGGGTAAATATCATATGTGTTAAATTTACAATAGTGAGATTAAAGATGACAATAAAACAAATTTAGTACATGCAATTCGTGACACATTGCTTTTGGCAATTTAAGCAGTGAATAAGGCTATTATTATGTGTTGCAGTTGTCTGTTACAAACTTAAGCAGATAGTCAACTAATCATATACTATTAATGTGACCACAAAGTCTAAAAAATGTAGTTACTGCAGATTAATGACCTCAACTAACCATCAACTTTTTAATAATGCACAGTTTGGTAATTCTATGTCGCGTGGAAATCCTCGGTTCTATTCCTGGCTACGTGATCATGGATATGCACTGGTGAAGATTTCCATACTAAGACAAAACGGCTGTATATTACCTCCTGGTTGTTAATGGTGGTATAACTTAGATTTTTCTTCATGATTTAAGTTATAGCTCTCACTGTCGGTAATGATTTCATTGCGAAAATAGTGTGTGTCTTAGCTGCTTAGTAAAGTCTTCCAGTAGATCCAAGTATACGCTTTGAGATATTATCTGCTATGTCCACTTTAAAATCAAGTATCAGTTAATTTATTTATAGCTTAGACATTTATCACATTTCTCGTTTCAAAAAAACCATTTTATGACGAAATTGGCTTGATATACATCATCAGGTTGTGCATCTTTTGGTTTAGCCATTTCTTCTTTTCGTTATTATCATCATTAACCTAACTACATGTCCTTGATAATATATTCGTATAACATAGTTATAAATATTATCATGAGTTCTATTTCAATTATCTTGACATACTATCTTTCCTATTATGCATTTTATTCACTTGATCAATCTTATTGTAACTGTAACTTGACACTTTACAACGAATTTTCTCCACTATTTTATTAGGTAACGCATTTCGGATGCATTCAAGCTGTAACCGATGCAAAGTCACACCACTTGGACATATTATTTCATCCACTCATTTATTTAGCCATTGTAATATAAAGATTCTTCATTTAGAGCCTAATCGTTGAATAATTGAAAACATTTGTTAGGTCAAATATTATTTGCTTTTGAATAGCCTAACAATTGCGGATTTCCAGTGAGTAATTTTCCAAGTATAACAGGTTCAATTTTAACGCCTTTATTTGATTTAAAGCGATGTTAAACGTTCATCAATAGTAAAGTTTATTGAATTATCATTTAAAGGTAGAGTAAACAACATAATCAATATGCTTATGAAACTAGATAATCATCCCATGAAACATAATTCCTCAATAATAATTACCAAAACAGGAGATTGACTTTTTTCGTTAAAAATGAAGCGATTCCGCTAGTCATTGATGACTTTATTAAACTCTTTATCTTCCGGTATCAGTTTCCATATAATCTACTTATCATTCGCAAGCCAAGACCTAATATGACTAGCCAAAATATGGACTATCCCTTATACTTTATTTGAAGAATAAGCAGCTTGTATCTCAAAGTCGGTAATCATACAGTCAGTTGACTCCTCCTATAAAACTGTAAAGTAAGGATTTTTACTTAATAATGACTAAGTACTTGGTAATCATATCAAATGCTTCACAAGTAAGCCATAAAAGTATCTTGGTTAATATTATAAACGAAACATTAAGGCTACTCATCATATCCTGATTATGCCTGATTACACCGCTGCGTTTATAAACAAATATATCTAAGGATAGAGCAATAATCCATAATTCCTTTTATCAACGTCATGTTTACAGAGGTTTATTTCACTTGGCAGATATAATGTTGTATATCACGTAAAATGTATATCTATGTTTATAAGACTAAAATTTTTCGTTAACCACATTAATTTGCTACATCACAATTGATCAGAATCGAAAAGTTAAGCATATCCAACTCAAAAAGCTTCAACTACTCTTATGAAGGGAACTATTGGGTATATTTCTAATCTGGTACATTTATTTTCCACACAATATCAAATAAAACCAAATAACCCGTTTTAATTTATTGCTTATATTCCGAACATATCATATGGTTGTTATAAATCAATTATTCTTATTTTACATATTTGAAAGTGATGACAACTTCATTAAATATCATAACTTTGGTTAGTCTGTTCCTGAAAAAATTAAAAATAACCTAAAATGGATTGATCATAACATTTTAATAAATGAAAAATTCCCATCATATTAAAATACAAATAGGTGAACAACAACAAAATATTCTTTTCAATTTATTCATAACAAATTCTTCAATTACATAATCAAAGTAAGAATCTAAATAATGAACAGGTTTAAGGCAAAGCAAACACAAACACTAGAAACATATTTCAACAAGAAATCCGTTATCAAAATTCAAAACTATTGAACTTGGATAAATACATCTACTGTCACTAATAGATTTGAGAAACAAACAAAATCTACTGACTAGATGAAGACTAAATCTCACATTGGTATAAATGCAATAATTGAAAAATACTGAATGACTTATACAGCTTTTGAATACTTTCTTGGGTTTCATTGACATTAAATCGATACATTCTATGATGAATACTCAGTGAACAAGCGTAAAATACAATTATTTGCGTAGGTCTTTTTTGTCATCTGTCGATTCAAAATAATGTGTAATTGAAATACAACAAGCATTTTAAAGTGTTTTATTATAATCCTTGTAGTTGTAGTAGTAGTAGTGATAGTGGTGATATGTAAACATTTTATGTTTAATTTCTACCCCCCTCCACAACATGGTATCAGATTTCATTGAAGTAAAACATTGGAAATAGTAACTTCCAATGTTTCCATCTATTTAACCGTTATTCTAAAATATTATTCATTTGGTTATTATTTCTTAGAGCATAATGCTTTATTGACAATTAAAGGTTTAAACGAAACATAATTATCAACTGAATGTTTGGTTATTGTGATACAACTGAGATCGATTTTCAGTTTTTATTACGAGATTGTAAGTCTAAATTTGCAGCTAGATAAGTCATTATGCATATAAATATATCTAACAAACTGCGCATCTAAAAATTTCAGGGTTTTAAGTGATATGTCATAATGAATATTTGGGTGGCGGAAAAAAATAACTATTTGCAGTTAATGCCGCATTTGTGTGGTCGTTTAATGGGTTATTGGGTTTTCATTATATTTATGTAGTTTTTGCGTGACTGCCTGCTCTCGAATCAATATAGCCAATATTAAAACCAATTGTCTATTGAGTTATCTTTTATGACTTGACAGTGAACACTTTATAACTTTGAATTTCTATATTGTATTTTACATAAGAAGAAAAGTTTGATGTAGAATAAATGTATGTGTAAGTTTATCATAAAAGTGTATTTGTAGAGTTAGTTTTATCATTTAAATTCATGATTATATCTTATTCAACTTTATAAGATAAAATGAAATGCTATCAAGATAATGCTATACAATTGATGAGTTATTTCATAAAAAGATATAAAGTATATAAATGAGCACACTTAACTTAATGATTAGTTTTGTATATGTGTAACTACATAAATTTAATATTGTGGTAACAAATTTCAGTTTAAAAAATAAAACTTTTAAATTGAATGGATGAATATGTGAGAAATATTTTTTTACGCTAACCCGAATTCTCTATGGGATGTAAGTAGTAGTATTATAAATTGTATTCATGAAAATAACTAAATTCATTTTCTGTTTTGGCTTTTGTGCTAGAATACTGTGTAAACTTAAAATGTTAACAAAATAAACTTTACAGGTCTATTTCAGTTAGCTAGTAAACACTTTTCATACAACACAAATAAATGATTGAAAAATTTAGCAATGTCAAGTCTTATTTCCGCTTCAAAACCTCAGTTTAAGTGTATGTTTTTCCTCAGCAAAATATCTGAAGATAGTCAAGCGTATTAGAATATGTATTTTGTGTGTGCACAAATACAACTCCTTTAAAACATATAGATCATAAGGCTCTCTCAGAGACTTAAATTGATCACTAATTCTTGGGAGTAGATATGTTATCATTAAACTTTAAAATGCAGGATAAAACTGGAATTTTCAGGTTCACGAATATATCTTTTTGATGATGACCATTTAACATAAAAGTTAAGTCTCCAGTTTCAGGCCGGCTATATTCTTCCATTTGTTATCATCATATAAACCACGTATTTACTATTGTTATCCTAATCAGTGTTTATTAATTTACCAAAATATTTGTGAAGCTTCACGTACATCAAAAAGATTTTAAATATATACATCTTTGTAACAACATGCCAGAGATAGTTTAAGAAAATCTTAAAGTGATAAATCACCGTTTCATGTTTGGTTGTGTATTAAATATTACTATTATGTAAATGTTCACTTTTAGTGTAGACCCGTTGATTTTCCTCTGACTTACGCTTAAAAGAAACACAAAATCAACAAAAGTACTGTTCACTATATTCTCAACAATAACATGGCAATCAGATTTTTCCAAAACTAAGTAGACATTTTTGTATTTTCAACAGATTAACATTGAAATCATATATCTTTATAAGAGAACATATTTACTTTAACTAGCATAGACATTATATGCCATTTTATTTTGAAAATGATTTTTATTTTAGAAGGCGCCGTTTGAATGAAAAAGTTTTAGGTTTTCTTTGATTGTTTTGTTTTTCCAAAAAAAATTAATTTTTATTTTCTTTTTCTAGCCTTTTAAGCGGAAACGTTAAGCAAACAAAAGTAATTTCAATCTAATTTGTCGTTCACATTAGATTAACTAATATAATTTTATCATTAATAATGACAACAGTATTTATATGCTATAAAGAATATTCCGTTTTTATGAATAATTACATACAGATAAAAATTGATTGAGAAACTTGGAATTCGTTCTGTTGTGAGATCGTAATTCACTGAAGATAATAGCGGCATAACTTTGTGGATTGATTGAATTTAGATATTAATAGCGTTGGATGTCGACAGGCTTAGTGGTTTACAGGTTAAGCGTTCACGCTCGAGATCGTTAGGTTCTGGGTTTGAACAGGATGAAATAGCCGTCTATAGTGGTCTAGCTTCAAATGACTCATAATCTTAACTGGTAAAATTCATTTTAATTTGTTTTTTTTATATTTGGTGTTTATTTACAAAACACCTTCAAATTTTACGCATAAGATTTGCTTATGTTAAAAGTCATTTCGCCATAATACCGTGTTGGAATTATCATGATGAATGTTAGAAAACCTAAGAAGCACTATAACACAATACAGTATTTGGAAATTCGAGATTAGTTTTAAAATAAACCCTTTAGCACAAAATAAAGCAATTTAGAACAAATGAATACACCAGTTAATTGGAAAGTTATATTTTTAAAGAAAAAAATTGAGTAAAATTTGCTTTGATAACATTCATCAATCATCTAAGGTTTCTAGACAATAGCAATAATAGTGTCTAACAAATTAACTACAAAAGATTAAATATTATTTAAAGAAGAGATATAAAACATTCTTCTACGGATATTCTTAAATTTTGGTAACTGGGATAGACTGAACAAAGAAATTTATTGTAGACAATAGTGTGATTTTGAGATGGTGGAGAAGATTTGTAGCTCAGGTGGACGATTTCTGTGGAGTTTTGTTTTAGAAGACTAAAAGCAGTATATATCACAATTGTTAATTTGATAATCAATAAATAAAGTTGATCATAGAGCATTGAATCTGTTGATTTATAAATCCGACGATTATTGATATTTTAAGGTTATTTAAACCGTGTTCATTATGTTAGAGATTTTAATATATAACCACATAGTTTGTTATACAACAACTCGTATTTTTCAAATCAGTAATTTATTTTGCTAATATCTATTCCATTATAAAACTGTATGAAATATACCAATTTATGAATAATCATAACTAAGCCACGTTAATCATATTAAAGTGGATGATCAATTTTCTGTTTTCTATAACAATCATCTATAAAATAGTCTTTGAAAATATGCAGTATTTTGATCAAAATCTTTATTGCGAGCTATTTGAAACTCAACATCCGTAGATTATCACAAAAATCGTTAGTACGATACTGGTCTGTATAAAAGATATCATGAAATTAACTATTAGTACAGTTATAAATAAATTAATATATTTATAATATCCAAATGTGTAGAAAAATTAGATTTTCTGACGTTTCGTCACTCAATGTAAGTCACTTCTTCAAAGAATAAATAATCAAATACAGAATTTATTCTCTAAACAATTGACTTACACTAAGTCACGAAACGTCAAAAAATCTAATTTTTCTACTCATTGGAATATTACAAATATAATATTTTTATTTATAACAATCTACTCAAGGCTCAAGTCAAACCTTTATGATGATACCTATTATTACAATTGTACAAAACACATCTAATAATAAATTCAGTATGTTCAAATAATCTTTGTATTTCAAATCAATTCCATTAAGCTATTTATTATAATTATTAGACATATTCACCAGTTAATCATATTCATTGTCTAATTGAATGGTATAATTTTTATACTAATTCTATTCTTAATTAAATCTGTTAATGTTAGGCAAACTAATCATACATATAAAAAAAGCCAACAACAACAGGATACCATTAGAGAACATTTTTTTCTCTCACAGTGATTGAGTACATACATAATTAATAGGTAAATTAGAATTCAAATCCATCATTACAAAAAAACAAAAATAAAAGTAAACAAGGAATAAATGAATTTTATTTATTTATTATAATATATAATGAAGCATTTTAATTGAATGAACAATTTCATAATTTAATTAAGAATAAAACAATTTCAGAACAGCAGGTAAAACTCCCCTTCTTGTGTTTGTTTGTTTGTTTGTTTGAATTCTGACAATAATTAATCCTAATTTTAATCAACTATGTTTTCTTCGTTACCACCTACCCAACCCCCGATTGTTTTTTAAAAAAAAAGAAAAAGAATTACATTTGTATATTAAAAAAGAACAAATATAGCTAGGTCATATAAGGAAGAAGGAATAAAATATATTACTAATGAAAATGATAATCATATTTAATTAACTAAATCAATAAAATAGTAATATTAATCAGTAGTATATATATTGCTTTTATGACTATATTGTGTTTTTAATTTAATTTAATTTTAATTATAATATTGTTGTACACTAGTCATTAGTATTATTGATAAACGTTTTTTCCTCTTCTTCTTTTCATATGGTAAGGCAATTAAATTTAATCAAAATAGATTTAATTGAGTGAAATATCTCATTAGATAAAGCAATCACTTCATTACTTGAATGTTTTATTATTATTATTAATGGCTTTATTCAATATTATATTTTGGTACAATATAGAATATTCAGCATGAGGTATTTCAATAAGTTTCTTTTACAAAAACATAAAACAGTAAAAAAGAAAGGAAAAAGATGAAAAGAAATCCAACTCTGCACAACTTTTCAAATTAGAGACATGTTTAGGAATATAGGTTATTGACTAGGTTAACTCTAAAAACATGTTTGTCACAGAGTATATACGATAGGTAAGGTGTTATAGAATTTTTATAGTTTTGCTTGAGTGCATGGTATTTAATGTATTTAGGCCTTGTTCTACCAGAAGATGTTTATCCACAACATATTATTAATGACCTTAAAAAATTCACCATACACCTTACCAACTGCCTTTAGCATTCTCCGCAACATAGCAAATTCTTTCCTAAGAAGACTGGAAAAGAATAATGTAGAACAGTGAAAAATAATAGGTAATATGCAGCAGTTGACAAATTGTAAGAGTAAATTTCGAGTAATCCAATAAGCATGCAGCCTTTTTATGTAGTAAGTCAGATAGAAAACTTCCTTGAATAATAGTAAAACATGAGAAGACTAAGAGAGATCAGAGGAAAAAGAAACACTAATATAATTGACTTTCAACACTGTGTTTATCAAAGAGTCTCCAGTGGAACAAGCCTTATGGGATCTGGAAATGGTGTTTCAATGCCGTTCATGTCTTTTGCTAAAGTTAACAGCCTGGGCTTTAAACCGATTAAGTATGAAATCATTAACAACAGACCAACATTCAATACGAGACAAAAGTTCATTCATTTCTATGGGATGCAATGAGGTGGAAATCGACATATATACCGTGAGATCTTCCACATATTTCACAAAAGTGTTTTCTGTAGACGGCAGATCATGAAGAAAAAAGGAGTAAATATGAGGTGAAAGAACGGCTCCTTGTGGTACACCATCATGAGACAGTAGAGATTTTGAGAACTTTCCTCCAAACACAGTGTACTGCTTTTTTTTATTGAGATCCACGATCCCGCTCGCGTGGATGCGCACTGCTGAGGAGTCCCACATTAGGACGAAACGGCCATCCAGTGGTTCAAGGTTTCCAAAGGTGGTGATCTAACATCAATCCGTTCATGATCTCAATCAAAAACTTAATAAACTCGACAGCCCCTATAACAGTGTACTATTCTTTTCTAGAGAGGTAGGAACCAAAATTATTCACTGACAAATATTCAACTTATTGTACAAATGTTTATTGTAAGATAATACTGCACTTTCCCAACATTGAAATACACAATCTTTTGATAGTTATAAACTATTCAAATCTAGATCTTTAAACCTGTTAATATTAATTAATGCACAAGTAATAATGGTTTTTCAAGTTTTTGATATGAGCTAGGAAAACAATTGTCACTGAATTTATGCAATCAAACGTATTCCAACCTAAAGAAGGCAACAAACGTTTAGGTATTGGTATATATACATATATGATAAATAGTAATTTCTGAAGATATTTCAAGCTTATCAAAAATATAGCTAACGTAGTTTCATAGTATCAACGTTCTATCGTGACATGTGATTCTTTGAATGATATTATAATTGATGTACGTTTGTGATGAATACTGTCCTATGTAATTATTCTCTTGAAATATAATTTAACACAGTCAAACATTTATCAGCACTATCTTTTTGCATGCATACTCAGTTGATTTTGTTTATTCTTCTACTATGTTATTTTACATTTAAGATCTAATTATCCATTGAGTTACTTTCTATTTTATCTCATTGACAATAATTACTTTACTTCCTTAGAGTATCAAATTCCTAGCTAATTTCATTTACATTAAATTGTCTTGTTCATTTTAATTTTTTTTTTCACAGTGAACAAAAACAATTATCATCTTAACAGTAAGTTTTTTATGGAATGAAAGCAACATGTGTTCTATCAAGTTTCAATTGTTTGCATAAATTACTTGGAAAGTTGTTTATCACTGTTAACCTGAATGAATTATGAGTAAAGCAATGTTTCTTATTATGTTATTATTATTTTTATAATTTCCAGAAAGTGCTGTTGGGCGGCCTATGCTCCTCTACGAGGAGTAACAGGTGTATGTAAGTAATAACCTTCGGGGTTTATTCTTGTTTAGCGAAATAATGTTTGATGATAACAATCAGTATACAAATGAGATATTGCTGTTTACTTTCTATTTTCCCGGAACTTATATTAAAAATTTATGCTTAATAGTCAGGTCTCGTATGTTTCTTCATCAGTTATTAATAACATTCAAAAATAACTAGGTAAATGGTTATGTAAATTCAAATGACGCATTAATTCAGATGATAAGCACCCATTTCCACTTACCGTGGAATATATATAGTTGGAAGGGTTATGAAGACTGATAACTTTTGCAGTATGATACAGATGTGCTATGGGTCTAATAGTTAGATTTGCTGAAACTTTATCCGTATGAAAGTTTAAATAACTTCCACATATCTAAGATATAATTTATACTAGTACTGAATATACCGAGACAAAACTGATTTTAACTTGACATACGGAATAGGAGGAACAATACTTTTCTTTATGTTTCTGTGTTTCCGTGCAACTAGTTTATACATTTATTTCTCATAAAATGGTCTTAATTTATGGCCAGATTACATGGTATGTTCCTAACTAAAATCAAGTAGTTCTGATTTACATTGTCTGCTTATAGTAAAACCCAAACGTTTCAAAAGAACCAACTGTTTTTTAGTGGATCCTGGATACGCTTGTAAATAACATACCGCTTAGTGTGTTACGGTTTTGATAAGATTTAAATTTATCAATTAAAATGAACCATGCAATCCTTTAGTTCTATACAACATGAATTTCATAAGATCTTTTCAGTGAATATGTTTACAATACTCAAGAAAAACTGATATAACAGATAGATTTAAGTTTTCTTTTCTTCATTTGAGGGTTTAAACTTTGCTGAACATAAAAATGAGTAAACATTAAATATATTACCTTATTTCTTTTGCTTTTACATTTCATAAGAAGAAATAAACATTAAATTCTCATGTCTGATGAATGAAAATAATTTCTGATCAAACTTTAGAGCAACGAAACTAATATTTATAAGCTTGATAATAAACATTAATGATTTATCTAACAATTGACTCATCACAACTGTAGTATGTTTCAAATTTGAGAGATATCATGGTCAAATAGATGGTGTATACTTCATTACAAGTTATTTGAGTTAACACGTTAAATTTGATTTTGTTTTTCAAAGTCAGAAGGAGGTTACTAGTAAAATCTAGAATGTGCATTTCATTTTATTTGGAACCCGTCAGCTGGATAAATCCGAATTTCAATTTGGGTGACTTCATTTTGACTCGGACTTGCTGGACAAATAAAATTAAATAAACAGCTGTGTGTTCGATCCATCCATTTTGACCTGATGGGTATCCTGAGTTGCATGACCTTTGGTTAATGTAGAATTCATAAATCCATTTACTACAAACATGTCGTTGTTCTGTGACTAAATAACCTTCATTTAAGGAACATAGATAGTTGTTATTTTAAAAATTGCTGATTGACATGCGTCGATTATTTTTTCACTTCTAAAATTAATTATTAAGTCATTATGTAAATTTGTCCATCAATTAGTGTCAGTAAAAATAAATTTACATAACTCATAGGATACTGATTAGTTACTTTGAAGTAAATTACGTAATCTATAAAAATCGTATATTCTGTGAAATACTTCTTTTAATGTTTAAAGTTACTCAAAATAAATTATAAATGTATGTTTTGCTCACAAAACGCGATTATCACTGAAATTTAGTTGAACAAATCTTTTGCAATGATTTGTCAATCATCTTAGTCATTGTCATGAACATCCGGCTTAAATTTAATTCTCTTGAAAAAAAAATCACTAACTTAAGGTACAGAGGTTTGTTTATGTTGTTTTAGCAACTAAACTTGATTCAATTTTTAGTAATCAGTAAACATTGAACTGCTCATTTCTTAACGAATTGTGTGAGAAGTAGAGAACTCTTGCTAAAAAAAAGTAATCGCATGATCGATCAATGCATTCAGTAAAATTCAAGCATCTAAGAAATAAGAATCATTTACTGTGAGAACGTAGAATTGATAAAATAATAGTTACTTTGTTAAAGCACCAAAAATATAGGATGTATTTAGTGGCATTTACTAGCTCATAAGGTACTAATGAAGTGTCTGGACTTCATAAAGTACTGATGTCAATTATGGCACTATCAAACATCAAAACCGTAAGTGTACGAAATTTTGTTACACTTCAGTGAGTTTAGCCATCATAACTTGACTAAAATATATACAAATCAAAATGCGTAATATATTTAATTACTTTAATTTCAAATGTACGTTAGAAAATTTTATAATTTCTCATAATGGTAATGTGTGTAAACTAGTTGCACTGCATCTCTTAATTTTTCAATGGACATGACTGTCACATTTACGGTTTACAATTTAAATAAATCTCAAAATTCATGGAAGAAACGCTTCACAACAAATGCAGGAGAAAACGACCAGTGTAGCAGCAGCCTCAGCAGCAGTAGGTCTCAATATACACAAAGGAAAAGTAAGATTCTCCGATACAACACAGCATGCACCAATCCAATCACAATTGACGGAGAAGATTTGGAAGATGTAAAAACCTTTACATATCTTGGCAGCATCATTGATGAACATGGTGGGTCTGACGCAGATGTGAAAGCGCGGATCGGTTAAACAAGAGCAGCATTTTTACAACTGAGGGACATCTGAAACTCAAAACAACTGTCAACCAACACCAAGGTCAGGATTTTCAATACAAATGTCAAAATAGTTCTACTGTATGGGGCGGAAACCTAAAGAACTACGAAAGCCATCATCCAGAAGATACAGGTGTTTATTAACAGTTGTCTACGCAAAATGCTTGAGATCCGCTGTCCGGACACTATTAGCAACAACGTATTGTGAGAGAGAACAAACCAGATCCCAGCGGAGCAAGAAATTAGGAAGAAGTGCTGGAATTGAATATTGCACACATTGAGGAAAACGCCAAACTACGTCACAAGACAAGCTCTCACATGGAATCCTCGAGGCCAAAAGATGAGAGGAAGACCAAGGAACACATTACGTCGTGAAATGGAGATAGACATGAGAAAAATGAACAAGAATTGGATGGAATTAGAAAAGAAGGCATAGAAGAGAGTGGGTTGGAGAATGCTGGTCGGCGGCCTATGCTCCATTACGAGTAACAGGCGTAAGTAAGTAAATAAGTAAGTAAGTAAGTAAGTAAGTAAGTAAAAAGCTGAAACCAAATTTACGTATTGAGAAACGGATAACTATCAATTTACGATCATTTATTTAAGTCATAGTTTTGAGTGAAATTGTCTCTAATTTTTGTAATTATCGATATTTTGTTATGAATTCTTTCCTAGGCTGTTCTTTATTTTATCTACATTAACACTTTTTCACAATCATCTATAATTTTCATTCATTGAATTCTCAAAATATATGCAAACTTTTCAAGACTATAATTATTATACAATCCTTCTTAACAGTATTTCAACTCTGTATAATTACTGTCTCATCCACCTTATACTTTCTATTTCCATCTTTAGATGACCTATTATATATAATTCTGATAATTGTCGTTATTATCGATTTCTAACGGCTGCAAACGTTTATTATTCAATATTATATTACAGTTTCAATGTTAGAATTTAATACACATACAATTATAAATAGATAAAGAAAAACCATGAAGTAAAATATATTCATGCAGTCTTTCATATACTGTTGTGATCACATTATGTATAAATGAATTCATTTGTATGAAGACGTAGAATGTTTATTTACGAGTTTTATCAGTACCTTAATAAATAGCACAGAAATATATATGTGTATATGCTGTTACATATTATGTAAAAGGTTTGTATACATAGTCTAGAATGAATAGTGTTTAAAACATATGGTTGATTTATTCAAACAGTTACTATTTTACAATGTTTTATCATTAAACTACCACTTTATTAATGAGTTTAACAATTGTTAATTGGTATTCGTTCAAGGAGACATGTTTATTATACTATTGGAGTCAATATAGTTAAAAAATCTTTTAGACACTGATAATATAATATACCGATCTGTATTCGAAATCCTGAGATATTCACTAAACTGATACTGTAGTGTTTGCTACTGATGACGATAGATATAAGTAATATGTATTATCAATTGAAAGTGCAGTTCCTGGCGGTAGAAGGTTAAGAAGATCGAAGAGAAAGGAATGAGGGCAGAGAATAATTGGTGTGGAAACGAAAGAACAATAAAGTCTGATTGACGTTTTGCAAACGAAGTATTTACTGTATGATTTTCAGATTTGAATTCAATTATATTTGGTTGTCCGTAATGGTGTTTTCGTTAAAATATTTTACTATACAAATAACATATGAACATTTCACTCAAATAATTTTTCTCATAGATTACTTTGTGTATAGAATAGTTCAGTTTTTCATAACATCACAAAATATATGTAAATTGTATTTTTTTTCTTGATCGAAGTAGTGCTCAAAATTGTAAGATAACATGTGTAGCTTGGTAAAATATTTAACGTTAGTGGTTTTAATTAACTCCATAAAGAAGTTTTAAAGGCCTTTTTGTTGGGTTCATGAAACATCAATGTTAAACTACCATTGAAAACCTAGAATCACTGGACAGCCGTCCTGTCCCGCTATGGGACTCCTCAAAAGTGGGACTCGAACTAAGGACATTGGGTCTCGTAGGAATACTTAACCTCTATACTGCTGAGTCGGAAACCGACTGTGTTAATATCTTATCGCAACCAATCCACGATATTGTTTGACCATCTTTGAATCCTGAATGCAGGATCGTGGATGGGTACTGCTGAGGAGTCTCATACTTAGACAAAACATCGGTCCAAATTCTCTAGGTTATCAATGGCGGTTTAACCTTGATTAGTTCCTGAATTCAATAAAAAAGCTCGACAATTTCCACAACCATATACTGATCTAAAGAATATTAATCAATTTTAGTTAACTCAAATTATTTTAATTATATTATGAGAAGAGTGATCTTCAATTGACTTGTCATAAAGCTTGTTAAATTTTATTAACCTCATACATATAGTTCAGTGTTTAAAGTTTGCGAACATAAGGAATGATGAATTCAAAGAAGAAAATACCATCAGTTACACTATAAATATTATTCTACATAAACGTAATTTCTCATTTGTAATTACATGATTATCCCTCTCATCCCATGTTAACTATATTTATTCTAATCATCATTCATCTCACAATTTCATTTCATTTATTAAACTGATTCAAGTTAACACTTCATATTAGCCATCCCAAACATTAACAATTTAATATAGTTTGATATGACAAACAACAATCCTTAGTTTATATATTATAATTTTAAATGATGTATTTTGTCTATAAACCTAATCACTTTTGAACAGTTAATTGGGATTTATAATTGTAGAACCTAAAAAGAAATTATTGAACAGAATATTCACTTGGTGTTGTTTTATTTGTATCTTTCCTTTGTTATTTAGGACTGCAATTGATAAGTTTCATGTTGACATCTGTACATCCTGTGCGTATGCCACGATAAAGCCTTAAGTCACATATGCCAACATTAGACTGATCAATTGCAGTCCTAAGTAACAATGGGTAGATACAAGTAAAACAACACTAAGTGAATTTAAACTTCACCCCGTTTCACAAGCAAGTAGCTATCAGGACTCAGTAGCTGAGTGGATAACGTGATGGTGTTTGAAGTGAACGGTACTGACTTCGGGTCTCGGAGTGAACATCAACTCTGCGATACTGATACATCCAACTGACGAGTCCTAACTAGGACGAAACGGCCGTCTAGTGTTCCCAGGTTTTCCATGTCGGTCTAGCTTCAATTGACTTATGATTTCAACCAGTGAAATTTCTAAAAATCTCCACAAAACCCATTCTGATAAATATAGCAATAATTAAATTCAAATAAAATTTTGTATAATGAATAATTTTCAGATTATAAATGACTACATTACTAGGTCATTGTTTATTGTACCATATATAATTCAAAGTAACAACTGATGATATATTTCTCAGTTATTTCATTTAGGTCATATATTTATTCTTTTCAACATATTGACTTGTGAAATTTTATTCGAAACTAATCATTCAATAGATTATTATTTCAAGTGATTTTATTGTAAATTAGGTGAAGGTAACATTTTAAAAAGAAACAGAGGGATATGTACTTTAATTATTTTAGTGTTTTTAATTTCTTTAATATTGGAGATAAACATTAGCTAATTATTTGTAAGATATATTCGGATAAATCAATAATTAAATTCGAGTATTATTAATGTACATTCAAATGATCAGTTGAAGAATGTTTAGAATAAGGATATGTCACGTCTTGTATGTATTTTTCGCTTTCATTGATGAACTGGATATTTTCAATAGAACTCTGTATTGTTGATGTTAGGAATTTTGAAAAACAAAAAATACTTTACAATCGTGACAAAGAAGTAAAAACTGAATTTTGTCATAAATAGAATTCTAGAGAAATACTATTAGGCTGTTTTTTATCAAAGTTTTCTAAACGATTTGAAATATAATAAGGCATCCTAAAACAGCGATTAATTTTTCTGGTATACACAATCATTCGCGTTAAGTAAAGAAAGGTTCAGTTGTTTTTATGAAGCTGAAAACATAGGAGGAAAGATATGAAGTGATTCCTTCAGCATATTTCTGAGAGTGGATAACTCTTATGGATTTTCAATAAGGGATATAATAGAATATTTCTTTATTGGTATTTGAGTGCTGTACTCACTAGATATTTTTCGAAAAATATTTGTTGATTCATTACAACACTTGTCTATTGATAAGAAACTAATAACGTTTGTGGAGATTTTTTTAACTACGAATTACATAAATTTCCTGCAATACATTTTCCAGTGATGCGCAAGCCTGATAAGTCCTGGGTTCGAATCTCGTGAGACGGGATCGTAGATGCACACTGCTGAGGAGTTCCACAATAGGAAAAAATAGCCGTCCAGTGCTTCCATGTTTTTTATGGTAGACTAGCTTCAATTGACTTATGATCTCAACTACTGAAATTACTATAATATTCATAAAACCTTTTCTGATTCAAATGTATTGATGAATTTATGATTTGCGTTATTTTATATGAGCACTTATGTAATTGTTGAGGACCTTAGATCCCCAGAACACACTTGGGAAAGGACCTAATTTTGTAATTTTATTTAGAAAATTCGAATTCCTTTGTTTTCGCGCCAAAGGCGCTCTTGTCACCTTCATGTCGTATTTTACACCGGGAAATATGTTAAATGCTATTGGTCTGTATACCATTTGGTAACTCTCCCCAAGGACGGTCTTGCACTGTATATATATACGTTTCGAATTGTGTTTGTTGTTATCGCTCGTTTCTGGCTGTTTTGCAGAATATACTTCCCATTCCAAGTTTGGACTTCTCCTTCTAGTTAGCGGGGCTGAGACGCATCAATAGCTAGCTTACTGGTCTTTGGTCACCGAGTCTTGTTCTCATTCGCAGACTAAGTGGACTCGTGATAGCTCCAAGCCTATCAGTAATGTAACTGACATTTCACTATGAACAAGGTGCCGCTGATTTTATTTGCACACAAATATATATATATATATATATATATATATATATATATATATATATATATATAGCATTGAAAATTGATTGAATCACTACACATGAATATGTTTCGGAAAATTACATAAATCTTTGCAATTTCAGATTTTATTAGCTAGTGAAATTAATTATGAATTGTGAAATATGTTTCTGATTACTGTCTCCTTATTTTTTCAATGTTTCACATTGAATCTAGTTGGAAAAATATATACAGTAGTAATTTATTTGTAGTGAATCAACGCATTCCTAAAAGTCATGAATAAACTTTAATATTTGTGTTTTCATATTATTTCACATCTAAATTGATAGTTAACAAGAATTCCTACTTTATTGGTGGCCAAAATTAATATATTTGGGAGAATTTAAAAGCCAATTAATTATTTGAAAATAAATTTAGATTTTCTTTAATTTCAATGTACATCATTTACAAAATATTCTTTTGGTTGTTATATGGGAACATTTTGTTGTCTAAACAGCAGAAGATACATGTCATACGCAAATGTTAATATGGTAACATGTACAAAACAGTTATTATACTACGAAAACGTTCGAATATAGATACAAAAGTAAGAAAATTTAATGTTTACATGATTGTCTGTTGACATACTCATATTCAAGTTTTCGAAATGAGATGCTGAAGCTACTAATGCGACTAATAATAAGAAAGTTTGTTGAGATAAATAACTGGACTACTTTTCAGTTGATTAAGTGATTGATCAAAATATGATATGTACTTTAGGATTATTTTTACAAAACTTCAGCGAAAATTTGTGACCGAACTACTTTGAAGGACAATTAGTAAATAACTGACTAAAAGATAAAATGACAGAGTTCATTTTCTGCTCCGTAGAAAAGTGGTAATTAAAAAACAAAATGGCAATTTTTAGAGCGAATTCATATCAACTTCATTCTAAAAGCTTTTAAATTTCATGTAGATTCCTAAGTTTCTGAAGTCTCTTGAACTTTGAAGCCTGATTAAATCAGTTTCTATAGACACTAACGTGTTTGTAGTGAATACCCTGCTTCTCTAGAGATAACATTGTATTACAACGGAAAGGATGATCAAAATATTTAGCACTTTAATTAACAACAAGTAAGCTTGTTCTGCAGATCTTCGAAACCAGTACTTAGGCCTGCAACGCTCATTGTATATTTCCTGATGACCGCTCTCATGAAGCTGTCACTTGGGATCTGTGGTCTTGCTACCAGATTATCAGTTATATGGTAACCGTCTTTTTCTTTTTTATGTCTCTCAAGATAAAACAAATCCTTCTGCATAAGGGATATCAGTAACTGCACGCAGACCTCTATGATCATTCCGCTAAAGTAAGCTGATAACAAAATATATTACACAGTGGTAATATTTCTTCCATTTGTACCGCCAACTTTTCCCGTTTTATTCTGTTTGTTTCCAGTTAAAGATTGAGATTTCCGTTTGTGAAGCCATCATGTCCAGAAAACAAGCTACAAACTGTCCGTTGAACTTTTAAATATCAAGCAGAATAATAGGCTTTCGTAGGTGAGGAACCAATTACTTGTACAAAAACTCGTATCCAGTATTTCATTCTGGTCGCAAGTGTAGATGATATGAGAAAGTTAAGCTATGTCAATTGGAAGACGCTTGGAGTGATATTCAAACAGCTTTTGAAGCACCAGTGACATTTGTCAGTAATTCACGTGAGAAAGTTGTGAAAAGTTCTCGGTTTCGAGCGCCACTGGTTAGACAGAAATCCAAATCAGTCTAAGAGTTGGTTGATGACATGGCAATTATCATGGTTACATGTAAGACGTACAAGAAAGATTATAAAAAAACAGCGAAACTAGCTAACAATATTTAAAGTTATTAAAGATACACATAGTCTCTACCCAAGAGACTAAAAAGACGAGAAAAACATACATATTTTATTGACACTCAGAAACTTCCCAGTTGATGAAATAGTTTGATCATAAAGATACGTCCTTTGACTTCCAAAGAAGTCGATTATGCCAAACTCAACTTAAAGTAGAGGAGCGCATTGGAATATGATGTACTGTCCGAAGAGATTTTGTTTACAATATATACTCCGTAATTTTGCTCTACCGATATATTAAGAAATCAAATCTAGTAACATAATAAATCCTATATTTAATACTCTAAAAGATTCAGTGGATAATCAGCAACTGCCTTGGTGCAGAAGTAAACAGTATATCTTATTTTTCAGTCTTTAAAAATTCATAATATAACGCAATAAGTTCTGCTTTATATCTTCTTGTTTATTCAACAAATTTTAAAAAAATATACAAGATGAGCTAGTTTTTGATCCAGGCTCAACATTAATATATGTTTTTAAATTCAGAATCAAATCAATACAGAGTAATAAGTGATTGGTCAAGTTAACATTAACAGTAGTCAATCAGAACCTCAATGGATGTAAATAATGTAACGATTCTTAATATAAGGTTATTCAGTCCGCTTCTTAACAAAATCCATCAAGTAAAAATATGATTTAAGTTTGAAGTTAGTGAGTTAGAAAAGACTTGTTTAGTATCGTTTGTAAAGTTATTCACATGTTGTCAGTGAAAAGGGGACAAAGAAAACTAGATAATCAGATTATAAATATAGACAGATCATATAAACTGAAGTAATAAATTAAAATTGAACAGAAATGAAGTATTTTAAGACTAAATAGAATAGAAAATCATGGAAGAAATTAGTAACTAGGGTAAAAGCCATGATAAATTAAGAATGAATTTGTATACCTATGACTTCTGCAAGGATAATGGGATAAAATTATAATTCCCACCAATTTAAAATTCTTACAATTATTGCCTATAAATCAGTCATTTAAACAATCATTGAATTCTCACTACAATCTTATTTTTCTAACAAATTACTGTTTTCTGATGAACAATATATTTTCAACATTTTAGTTATATAAGTATTTCTAACTAACATTTGTGTTGATAAGAAAATAACGAAATTTAATGAATAAATTGAATCCTATCATAATCGCTATATCACTAATACTCAAAATTGACTGAAACCTCATATTTGTTCTGATAATTCTAATAATCAGTCTTTTCGATAATTGAGTACAAAACGTACAATCATGTGAATTTATTTTAAAAATCAAACATTTAGCTGAGTGCATATAAGTATACTATTATTTAAATAGTTGAGATTATGAATCAATTGAAGCTAGACCACATTGGTAAACCTAGAAGGATTGGACTGCCGTTTTCCCTTATTATGGGACTTCTAAGCAATGCGCATTCAAGATCACATCTTATATCAAAAACCGCAACGACACTACTAAAAACCTTCGGATCAGGTGTAGCACACAAACTGGCAAAATCACTATAATCAATCCTATGCAAACCAAAGGATGAAATGACAAAAGAAGACAAACCAAACATCATCTACAAAATAAATTGTGCCAACTGCGGACGCCCTGTTCATATTCACCTGCATGAACATCAATTAGCAATCAAACACCATGACATTTCCTCACTTATATCAGTGCATTTAGACAACTGCGAACACTCATTTGACTGGAAAAATCTGGTGATCTTAAGTAGAGGAAATTCTAAAAACACTAGAGAATTTTTAGAAGCTAAGCACTCAGTTCAATCAGCAATCAAAAAGCACATTGAAATCGATCAATTTATCGACCAATCAGGAAACATATATACAAATTGACAGATAATTCCCATTTAAACATTAAAATTAAAACACGAATTTCAGCGAAGGGATCTCTTTTCAACGAATTTATATATATATATATATACGATTGTACAGCTTGATAATAAATTCGTTGAAAAAGAGATCCCTTCGCTGAAATTCGTGTTTTAAATTTAATATATACAAATACAGAAACAAAAATCAAACCAAAACAAAGGAATAAACGTTGACAAATTTATAGTCAACATGAACCGATCAACGTCGAGGTCTACAGGAAAAGCTGTGAAACACATATGGAGAGATTCAAACATTTCACTTTTATCTGAAGTTTGTACTGCTGATGTCATTCAGAAGAAAGATGAAAGCTCCACGACTAGACCATCCAACCAAGAGAACAAAACTCCATCAAAAACGATCCCACTTTGCCTGACTTCATCCCAGGACCTATCGATCTTCTTTCAATATATCATAACATCCAATCAGTTTGATGACTTTCTTATTACTATAAACCTGATCAAAGCAAAACATTATGTATCAATAAAAGTACAGTATAATTTATATTTTTTAAAACTTTTCTTGATATAAAATAACAATTGCTTAAATAGAATCCTGTTCTTTTTAAATCTACCATTTATTTATATAAATACCAATTTATATTACCAAGGTTTGATAAATTAACGAGTAAGGTGAAATCCCTGCATGATCACTGTCAAAAGTGTAGTTTATAACTTGACATCTAAAATCATTTACTTATATAATAGATTTAATTATTTACTTTTGAATTCAAAAATTCATAATTAAAAACATTCATTCGATATTTTTAATTCAAAGTATAAAGTTATTATTTTAAATGTAAAAACAAATAACTAAACAAACAAACAAATATATTGATCTCCAGGAGTTCATTAAATATTATTGTTGAGATGAAAGATAGCACAGCAACAAGAACAAGAACAACAACAACAAAATCATTTTCAACTTTATACAAATGTTCATACTGATTGAATATTTACTACATAACATCCTTATTTCTATATCATAATCTGGCGAGACTCTAATTTAGGGACGAGCCAATCAGAAGCGTTTGAGCAATTTCAAGGTCACGGGGTCAAGTTCAACACGCGATGCTAACATACGATCGGTTTACAGCGGATTTTAGAGAGGAGGTGATTATTGAGAGATTAGAACAGATGGGACTTTTAAGAACTTCTTGTATGTGTGACTGCGGTCATGAGATGACTGCAGGAAATTCTGCAGACCACCATGGTGAGATTATTTTTCGTTGTTCTGCATGTTGGAAGAAAAAGTCTTCCCGAACGGGAACTTTTCTTGCTCGATCACGGCTGAGACTTAGACAAATCATGTTAATAGTGGCGAATTGGGTAATAAAAACACCAGTAACACTAGCTGCGGCATTTGCAGACGTTACTGAAACTTCAGCAGTTCAGTGGCATGAGTGACATGAAACATTTGGAGGAGTTGGAAAGACAGTGGAAATAGACGAGACAGTAGTTAAAATAAGAAAATACAACAAAGGAAGTTGTGTTAAGGAAGATTGGGTAAGTAGTACTTCCGTAAATATACTTGACAGGTACTTGGATTTTACGATCGTTCTACTCAAAAGGGACATTTACAAAATGTGAGGAACCGTCAGCCGAGAACAATAATACCAATAATAAATGAATACGTCCAGCCTGGCGCGATGATATATACGGATGATTGGAGAGCCTACAGATGCCTGGAGAGACTTGGGTTTGTGCATCGTGTTGTAGTGCACAAACGCCATTTTGTCGACCCGACGACAGGAGTTCACACAAACAATATTGAGGCTATGTGGTCTAGGCTTAAATAATTTTTGAGACCCTACCACGATTATTATGGAGCCACATGGACGAGTTTTTTTACCGCATGCATTACGATTTCAGGACTTCTGAACCTTTATCGAACCTTAACAAGTTTTTAACTCATGTAAAAGAAGAATACCCACTGTAATTCATTAGTTTCTTATAATATATTTTTACTTCATCCTAACTATCTTCTGATTGGCTAACAATTGTCAAGGTCATTTAAGATTCGTTCAAAGGTCGTCTCTAAATTAGAGTCTCGCCCATAATCGACTAGAACATTCACATCTGAATTAGTTCAAGAATTTATACCAAATCAAAATAAAAGGAAACTTATTGTGACAATCATTTGGTATCCTTTAATAATATATAATCAAATAGAAAATATTATTATCATTATAGTTTATCTCTATGTAGTTCGTTTTTTCCTGCAAAATGTATATTACATTTAATATTAAAACCATAATTGGATAATGTAGAGAATACATTATACATAACCAGTAATGTTAGATTGAAGAAAGAAATTAATCCTTTTTTTTCTTGTGTTTAATTTTTATCTGATCTTAAACACGTTTAATTCTATTGAATATTGAACAAAATCTATACAACACAAAGTTATGTAATATAATTGTAGCCTTATATTTCAATTATGTAATGGCATTATTCTCTTTGTATTTGAGAATTTTCGTTGTTCTTGCCAGAATTACAATCAATGATTTAACTGAGACATAATATTGGTTTTTGATGGAGTTTTGTTCTCTGAGTTGGATGGTTTAGTCGTGGAGCTTTCATCGTTCTTCTGAACGACATCATCAGCACAAAATTCAGGTAGAAGTGAAGGGTTCGAATTTCTCTATATGTGGTTCAAATTAAGGTGTACAGGACAAGCTGTGAACCACAAATGGAGAAATTTGAACTCTTCACTTCTACCTGGAGTTTGTGTTGATGGTGTCGTTCAGAAGAACGATGAAAGCTCCACGACTAAACCATCCAACTCAGAGAACAAAACAAAATCTTCTCCACCATCACATAATATTAGTTCCACAATGCACATTTTTTAAATGTTAGTTCTCATTTTAATCAAACTATTGTATTTGAGTTGCAGACAAATCGTTTATGTGATAATAAATATGGGTTCTTTTTTTAAAAATAAGTGGTAACTCTGTATACCACAACAGACCAGATCATAGAATAATAGTGTATTTCACTGTTCTTACTAACTAGTATCAAATGAATTCTGAGAATAATAATTCAAAACGATAGGGTATCGCATCAAGCAGAAAAATAATTCAGCTTTCTTCAACATATTTAATAGTAAGTTAAAACAATTGAAAAACGACTTTGAATAGATCGTGAATACTAATTGGATTAAGCTTGTTCTTCTGTTTTTCTTTAAGCTAACACTTTTCTCTTCGCTTAATGTTTTCATTCGGCAGTGACATTTGAAACAATGCAAAAAAGACAGATTATTAATGTCTTCTGGTAAATCAATAATTCTTTTTTTTACAATAGTATTAGTAGTTATTTCATTTACAATCACTTCCTTTTAATTTGTTATTCTTTATACTTGTTTGCATGTCATTATCAGTTTCTATTCTTCTTTTCAAATTCGAACCATGTCTTTTGTTTTAGTTAAATATGGTATTTGGTTTTATTTAAACAGTAAACTTAGAAGTATAGTCATTCAGTGATATGAATATACTTTAGAGAAGAAAAAAAGACTGTAAACTACTATTTAGATATGTAATGAAATTAGGATAAACATTTTGATATACAAAAATAATCGATCTTTTTTAATAAAAGATGGATAGTTGCTAGCAGTGGAATCCAGGACACGCGTTTAGTCCTATTTGGGACTCGTCAACTGGACGTACCTGCATCTCAGAGTTGATGTTCAATCCTGGACTCGAACCTAGGACCATTCGCTTCAGACGCCATCGCGTTATTCACGTAGCTACTCAGTCCTGATAACCATCTGCTTGTGCAGTGGCGATTCCACTGCTTTCCACTATCCATCTTTGCTTAAAAAGCTTATAACTTAAGGCTATATCAAAACAATCAGCATAGGAAGCACATATGCCAACAATAGAATAATCAATTGCAGTCCTAAAGAACAATAGGACGATACAAGTAAAACCACATCAAGTGAATTTAATCTTTTCTTTTTCCATTTGTATTCATGAATATAATTTTGATGAAAAAATTATATTCCTAATAAAAAAATTTCTTGTTTTAATCTTCTACTTAAATAAGTTTTAAAAACCTCTCAAAAATACCCCAAGAAATATGTTTTATAATGCATGAATGAATTTAATTTAACTACATTCTCTTCAATTTATTACATTTTGTCATTCTAAAAGAAATTCAAAATTTGCCTACAGATTTAATAAATGTGATTACTTGTTTGCATTATTAGTTTTATAGATTGTGTATATACCAAGAGTTGATAAATATCTGATAGGATTTAACAAATGTTCATGGATAATGTTATGTCCCGACAAGAATTATGAATGGTAACTTTTGGGATCTATTGATGGACCAATACTGAACGTATATTTCTATTGTATAATTATTAGGTAACTAAACCATGCATATTAATATTCCTCTTATTATAAGCTTTATTTTGACTTATAAACTATTATTATACGTTTTACCATTTTTCAGTTATACCCAGTATATTAATTACTACCTCCCTCATTCACAGTCACATCTGGCTAATTCTTGTGCAAATGTTGTTTCATAATTTATTGGTACGTTGTGGTCCGTTTGACTGGTATATAAACTTAGTATGTTTGAAATATAATGATTCTTATTGCAGAGGCTGTGACTTGTGTTTTGGATTTAACTGACTGGGCTAGGTGGAAAACAGGACCAACCAGGACTCTAGGCTGCTCGCATATGTTTTACGCGTCCTTGGTCTGATCGGTAATTCGCTGCTTCTGATTGGCGGGTTTGAGCTATAACAGTTAAGGAGTTCTCTTTGTATGTTGAATTGCACATCTGTCAACTGGCTTGCATTCAGATAAAAGAGATGGCAATAATTTAATAACATATATGCTCATAGTAAAACATTTCCTCAAACAACAGACCTTCATGGTAAAAAGAAATTGTTTTGAATTGTGGAAGATTTTCTAACAGCGAATTCGACACTTAACTTTTATGGTTTGTTAGACATGAAGATGCTTGGATTTATTGTGATGAATACGATATTCGTCTCCAATTCATTGTAGTGTATGTTATAAAAGAGGAAAATGTAAATGTTCTTTGCATTAACTCCGTAATGTTTCTAAATTTTATAGCCAACCATTAATACAAATGAATAAAAACATATGTCAAGTAGATCACTCCAGCTTTAGCTGAAAAGAAAGCTCCATAGTGTGCTTTTGTGGAACAACATCGATCCCGGAAAGTGTGAAGAAATGTATGTCATCGAAATAAAAGAAACTTAGTTATCCCTTTTAAAAAGAATGGAATTTCTGAGATACGGTAAACATGGATAGCATAAGTTTACTATATTCTAACTAAATATTATTTTTTAACTATTTTCCCGAACTAGAAATGGTAAAAAGATGGAAACTTTGATTGACATAATTGGGATAAAAATGGATATTCAAAGATTGCCTTGAAAACAATCACTTAATGACCCTTAACGCTTTGAATAAATGAAAAGCATTAACAAATTTGAACTAGAAAATAAAATATAGATAAGGTAACCTATTGTGTGTGGAGAAATTTTACCCAGAAATATGGCATTTAATAGAATCCACTCGGAGAATGAGATGCAGACGTAAAAGCGAGGATTGGCAGAACAGGGATGGAAGAACATATGCAACTCGAAACAACTTTGAAAAAGGAAATCAATACATTTATACTGTATGAAGCTGAAACGTGAAGAACTACTACAACTATCATCAGAAATGCGCAAGTATTTCTAAACAACTGTCTACTCACGATACTCAAAATCCGTTGGTTGGGTACCATCAGCGACAACCTACTGTAGAAAAGGACTAACTAGCTTCCATATGAAGAGGAAGCTAAGAAAAGACGCTATGGGAATTATCAAACTGAATCACAAGGCAAGTCTCAACTTGGAATTTTGAAGAAAAGTGGAAAACAGGATGGCTGAAGAACACATTTCGTCGGAAATTGGAAGCAGACAACTTGGAAAAAAAGCAACTGGAAAGAACTGTAAAGGATTGACTAGAACAGGGTTGGCTGAACAGTACTGGTGGGTGGCCTTTACGTGGGGTTACATGCGTACGGATAATTAGTTTTTATATTTTATTCGTTTTGTTTCTAGGTATTATATCACACAAAAATACTGACTGTATTTCATGTCACAAACATTAGTAATCATTGATCACAATCAGTTACACTAATAAAATTACTTAGAGGATAGAGTTAAGAGTAGATTTGTCGATCGGAAATGAACTAGGGTATAAATTAACAATGTATGACGTTTCCATGTTATAAGCTTCAATTTATAGTTTCTTTTTAACTAATCTGATTGTCTGGAGATTTGATTACATGATATTTTAAAATAGATTTAACTGCATTTTTGGATTATCTCTTTCATACACGCCACATATACGTCACATAATATCATAGATATGAATGACCAGTATTCATTTGCTGAATTCCTACTGAATGTTTTCTTTACTGTACGGTTAAATTTTCGTAAAAAAGGAAATTTATTAATATTTTAGCCATTAAATTAAAAGTTCAATGGTCAATCATAATCCTATGTTCATTTATTTCATTGCATACGAGGTATAATTCCAATTAAAGTGCATTCATAATTAGTTTTAAAATAGTTTCTCATTCTGATGTGTTTATTACACACCGATTTCATGAAAAAAACCTTTTACCTAAGGTATTATTAAAACATACTGCACACTTCGGAATCCTATACAGAGGATTGAATACGCTCTATAAAGTACCCCTCTTACTACATGGTTAAATGATTTCAACGTAATACACGTATAACTGATGATAATAAATAAAATTAATAAACAATGGAATATATCTTTCTAGTTCCTTTTCGCTGACAATGACCTTTCGAAATTTCATCTGGACTGATCCATTAAGTTGTTACAATATAACACTCAAAATGGCCTTACATATTTCAAGCATTATTTGCTAGGAGAATTTATATCTCGATCCAAATATGTGGTCATATTATTGTTAACTAAAGATGATAAGAATTATTCTACACAAAGAATATAGATAATAAAGTACATTTTGAGTAACATCTTATTTTAAATTTGCTCAACAAGGTCTATCAAGTTAAACCATTTATAAACACTTCCTTAAACTTCATAGATATGTGAAAGAGATACATTTATACTTTACTCGTTTCTCATTCATACATATAGTTGAAGAGATGAAAGACAATTTTTCGCCATACAAAAATATAACTTCCTCTGAGAGAATGCTCATGTTTATATGTGTGTCAGAAGGTACTGGAGCGGTAGCCGTGGGCTGAATGATATGCATGTAATGTGTAAGAGATAGTCTGTGTAGCAAATACATTTATAAGGGAGTGGTGGACATCTACCCTCGCAAGTGGGTTAATATATCTATATGTATGCTATAGGATGCATAGGATAAGACCTATGTTACCCATGGTCATGTAACATATATTTGACACAGGGTATGTATACCTGTATGTATACTATGGGATACTTGCATGAAGATTTGTGTTACCTAGTATACTTACAGACTACCTGTTCAGGGTAAGTAAAACCTTCAAAAATCATTTACTTGCTCTTTTACGATATCGAGAAACGCACAAAGACCTGCGAGGCTGCGGTTGCCTACAAAATCAAATCCACGTGGTGGGTTTGTGAGCCTTGGAAACACGGAATTCGTTCCAGAAGGGCCTACATAGTCTCCTTTAAAAAATGCCTTACCAACCAATTTGGTTGAAAAACCGTAATCAATGGTTGCTCTTCCGACTAGGAAAATGCGGGTGAATACTTCTGGTTAAGCTTCAAACACATGTGCGTTGTTAGAAAGAATAATGTCTTTCGAAAATAATTAGATGACTCTTCTCAAATTAGTGACATCTTCACGAAACTTATAAGTTATCAAAACGTTTAGTTGAATAACAGTCAAATTACATATTTATTCTGTGTACTTTTAAAGAACTAAATACATTTTTTACTCCTAAATGTCAGTTAGAAATCTATTCATATTGAAATTTTAAAATGTCAGGTTAATGTAGACTGACATAGTCAAATCTCTAATATAAAAGATAAAAATTATATCTTTTTATCAGTATATAATGATTGTTGGAAATATGATATAAACTATTTACGGTGTTTAAACTTTAGAGGAAAAATTCATCTAAGTTCATGTCTATATAACCAACTGTACATATCAAGTTTATGAATTAAAGTTACGACAAAATAGAGCGAAATCTTAACTACATATCGACAGAATAAAAAAAATTCCAATGCGGCCACAATCATGCCACAAGTCGAAGAGGATTGAGTAATAAGTTATTAAGAAATTAACCGTAATATGCGAAACGTCAAACAAATAACATTATATATGTGAAACAAAAGCTCCCAAGTAGGTGGTGGATACAAGAATATTATAGTCTAAATATGTAATAATTATACAATGAAAAATGTAAACAATAACTTCAGATAGGACAGTTCTGAAATCTCACTTTTGCTTAATATACATTTCAGCGTAGTACAGTCGTTGTTCAAATATTTGATATTCAATATATGAAACAATAGAAATTAATCTGAAAAACACTTAAACACAACGTTTATTTAGATACATTTATTCTATTCCATGAATAAACATTAAATAAAACAATGGGACATAGAGACAAATTTTCTAAAGTTAATACTTTGAAAAAAAAACTTTCTTATTCACAAACATCCTTACTATTGTACGTCCAGTAAAACTAGTGAATATGTAATAAGTAACAAATAAGCATTATAATGTCGTATTTTGTTTGATTCAATTGCATGTATGTAATAGTTTACAGGAAATGATCAGTTATAGTGCGCTTAATATAAAAAGAAAAGACTATATGCAATAAACAGTAATATCAATGAGACATTTCTATTTCTAAGGAATTATGTGTTGTGTGAGATGAAAAAAAAACAAAAAAAAACAAACTAGATGGACAGTTTACTATAGTTCCTAATATAAAACTTCATCTAAGAAAAACAGTTATGTAAAATACGCACGTCATTTATTTTACTTTTCAATATTGCATGATGATAAATGTCACAATGTAAATAGAGAGAGAGAAAAAAAGACATCGTTCCAGATGCTTCATGGGTACGTAACATAAACTAATAAAACATCTGGTTTAATTTAAGCTGGGTTTTTTTATGATTTCACTTATGCACATAAAACCAACGACTTTAGATTCAAATTACTTATCAATGATCACTTTAATCTGTTTCCTTTGGGCAGATTAGTTTCTTTTTTGTTTAGAAACAAACCATATTGTTTAATTAAATACAATTTTATGCATTAAAACAGTTTCATACATGGATTTTGTTTGTAAACATTTATAAATAATAGAATATTACAATATAGCCATTTGACTAAAGTTAGAAATTTAAACCATTTAGTGTCAACACAGAGATTTCAAAGTTAAATACTCTCTGAATGGTTGTCTAAGTAAATTCAGCTTGTTGCTGAAATTATAAAAAAAACTGAAGAAAACTGTTGAAAACTGAAGAAATATTTGAGGAGAACTCATGGTTTACATTAAACTGATGTCAGGGTATTTCAACTTAATGGATAACTTCTTCACATGTGTGAAGTTTATCCGTGAACATTATTTTTCTTTTGTCGTTATGCTTGATTAATATCTAATACAGTCTATTGTTAACGTAATTAAAACGAATGTATGAAATATTTTATCAAAATAAGTATTTGTTACAATCAGCTAGGTTGTGTTTGTCCTCGGTCAAAAGAGATCAGAAATATAGGAGTTATGAGTTCTTGCCACTTGTTAGACTCAATTATATAATAACATGCCTATGTGAACTAGTAATTGGTCTAAAATGAATAGGTCCTACATGCTTAATATTAGCCTATGTCTAATACCTTTTTGCAATCCTATCTGTAAGTCGTACTTATAAATTGTACGAGAGAAGAAACTTTCATAATGTGCATAAATTCGGATATATGATATAATAGAAATGAAGAAGAAAGATACTGTATAAATGAATAGATATAGTATCAGTTAATATAGATGAATGAATGACTATCATTACATTTGATATAATTCTATGGTATGTATTCATATTATTTAAAGCAAAACAAAATTTCAATCAAATGTCAACACTAAATTATCATTTGTGAACGGGAAGATAAGACATTGCATTGAAAGTCAAGATTATTATACTTCATTATATCACTTCATATTTGACATTTTAATTGTATGAACATAAATAGCCATTATTGGATAAGATCGTTTAACTGATAAATATATATAAAGTTATATAGGGTTTTGGATTAAAGAATTAGATTAGAATCGTATGTGTTATGAAATTGGAATGAAAAAGAAGGAATTACTTACTTGATTATTTGACATGAAAAAGTAAAACAAACAACGATGCATTTTGCTTTTTTTTATTCAATCATAGTTTATTTCAGTTTTGTTTTTAGAAAGAGAGTGAGGGCGAGAGAGAGAGAGAAAGGATAGCCAATTTAGTTTAGTTTAATTTGTATACCAGGTAAATCGGTTGTATTTCTCTTTCTGTTTCTTTACTTTTTATTCTTTCTCATACTAAATGTCTGTTATGATAAGTAAAATGGATTGAATCTTTCATTGTGTCTATTTATAATGAATCCAAAATAGTTTAAGGATATAAATTGACTGAATACTTCAGCTTACATGTGAAATATGAAAAACCATATTATTTACATTTAATTAAATAAATAAATCTGGTGAGCCTTGAAATTCAACTTTCATTTCGATACGGTACAAATGTGGTATTTATATAGATTTAATAAAATAAACAAAATTAAATTAAATAATCAGTTAAATTAGTATAAGCGGATATACTGGACAGTTAACTTTCTCATTATTATGGTGGAAGTCATGATGACATTAGGCCAATAACTGTTATATCAACTAGAGGTAATACTTAATATGGGTATATAGAATATGCAGACAGTGTAAAAAGTTGAAAAGATATTAAAATTGCTGCAAAAGAGAGAGTATTTAGCTTGATTATGTTTTTAAATAAGCGGGACTGACTGGACACAATTTAGATAAAAAGATTAATTTCGGTAGAGCTGTTATTGTGTTGAGATCATAATGAAGAAAATGTTCTAAACACATCACGAAAATCACTTATGAGATTCCATAGCTCAGAGATCATCAAAACACCGAGTCCTAAGTACCCACAAATAGGATCAGTTTTATAAGAGGCTGTAGTCCACTCTAGAAAACTGCTTGAGAAAATAGTTGATCATCCTGATGGAGGACCTGAAGGTTAACGCGAGGATGAACAATATTGGACTGAGCAAACAATATAAAATGGTAAGAGATATGTAAACCTATGTGCTTGTGATAAAATGGCAATACGCAGTCTCATTTTTTCTCACAAATCGCCAGATCACAGTACAGAAAACGAAAACGAGAAGATCTGTATCTATAGAAAAATTCATAAGGTCCGTAGAGGACATAAAAACAAAGACAGGAGCTTAAATCGCTTCAGATTAAGTAAGCAATAGCTTCAAAATGCTAGTAGGGTTTAGCATTAAGAAAAACGTAGCATAAAGGATGTATGAATGGCAGTCGGCAAAATATTCAAGAAAACTAGCAAGAAGACAGCAGTTGATGACAATCGAACAGATAAACAATCACTAAAGGTCATTAACAGAAGAGCAGGTGGATAAGGCACTCTAAAGGGTTCCCTAATAGATAAGCTCTACTCAACTTAGTAGATATCGAGGCACCCTGACAAAGGAGAATCTAGTGTATCGCTGACGATCATATTAGAATTTTAGAATAAGACACATTTTATAATCCATAAAGCATAATCGCAAGGCAAGACCCATATTTAAATCCTCAAAATAAAAGGGAATGAGGCAAAACAATGAACGGATGATGTCAGTAATGGGAGGCAAACATGGAGATCATTGGTAGAATTTGGAAAAGAATAAAGGAATGAGTGCAGAATATGGTAGGTTGGACATTTCTGGTGAGCGACATTTCACCCAATAGAGGAAGTTTTAAATGTAAAACGGAATGATTAGTTCATAAACATGAACAAGTCATGCTAAATATAATTTTGCGAAAAAATGAACAATAAATCTAGTCTTAAAATTTTCTTACCCATCAACTTAGTTATATCTAATTTTAGAGATAGCTGGTTCGGTTACAATTGTATCCAAAAGCACAAATTACATCATAAATTAAAATACCAGTTAAAACCAACTAACTCATCACATATCCTGCAATAATGTTGGTAGCAAAATATGTAAATTGTTATACTGTGTACTATACAATAAATTATTTATTACGTTTCGGTAATATCTCAAAAAATAACTTTTAATGATCTTTGGATTTTCACTTTAATTTCACGGAAACGAATAGTCAATGATACTCAAAACTCAATCCATTATAGGCTGGATTAACAATTTATCATGAGTTCAAATAACTTGTAGGTATAAATGTATTGATTTTATAGCATGTTTCTTTAACAAAAGTTAACAGTCGTTTATTCGAACTTCATCCCACTACGCATTGAAGAAATGGCTATAATTGTTATTTTCATTGATGTTTGCTCTTCCAATCTCTAACGAAGTTTTCTAACTATATCTAAGTAGAACTACTGATTTCTTTGTGTAAACATTTTAAATGTCAGTTAGATTTAACATTACGTACACTTGTAAATAAAAGATTGTCATGGTTAATATTTCTCGTCACGCCGAATGTGTATAACATTTATATCTTCATTTCTTCGTAATTCCTTTAAATAAATTCTAAAATAATGAATGTGACAGGGTAAGTTTAAAATCTTTCATTTTGAACTTAAGAAAACAAAATAACTGAAATATCTTTCTTTATCTTGGAAAAATTATATTTGCTTATTGACTAATATCGAAGAAGTAAACGAACAACATAAGAAAATATATAGTTACGTTGTTCATTGCATTAGAACTATGAATTATACTTTGATATTTTCAGTTTGTATTTTTTTGTATAGACATTTTTATAAAGGTAAACTGTAGTGTTTGTATGAAATAACAATTCCTTTGTACTTGTTGAATGATTATTGATTTTGAATTCCAAATACAGTACATTTATTCGTACTTATCTCGTACTTTTTGATCCGATTGTGTTATTTCTGGGATTGATAGTTTGTACTATAATTAAAATACTTCTAACTATCATATAAATGCAATTTTCATCACAGAGGAATGTCACTATAGAATGTATCAATTAATTTGAATGTATTAAGAACAGATCTAATTAAGCTTATTTTAAAAAGAACTTATAATGAGATTATAGCTAGTTGAAAATATACATATCATGTAATTAAGGTTTTAAGTAGTATAAAATTTTGACCTCAATAATAAAGAATAAAAATATCATCATAGAAATGAAAGTTTAAACGTGTTGGTTGTTTACTACATTATTTCAATAAGACTGATTAACTGACAAAAGCTCAGATAAGCAATAAAAATATGAAAATAAAAAAAAAATTATCATAATAAGGGGAGTGGAAAAAAAATGGTCCTATCTAATCAGCTCTTAAAATTATTCTACCTTAAACGAAATAATCCTACAAAAAAATATGTTTATTTAAATGTATAAACTTGGTTGAATTCTTTTTACATTAGTGTCTTCAGTGAAGCATAATAAATTCGAAGTTACACGGTTAATGAATATTTTGAAAGATTTTTATGCATCAAAGTTGATTACACCATCAAGCAAATGACCTATGATTAGATTGTTCAATGACAATATACATAGTTTGTTTAGATAAATAGTATCTAGATTGACCAGTCAGTTTAATAATACATATAATAAGTCAAGGAAACAAGTACCAAAGAATGTAGAAAGAAATGTACAACTATATGATCAAAGAGTCCCTATATTAAATCTATCAGTGAACCTTATTTTTCCAAGTTGTTATTCTTGTCATGTGTGTGCTCCATTTATAATATATAGAAATAGATATTTGAATCTGATTCTTTTTTTCTGAAAAAATATGCCCATTAGGCTTAGAATTCATACAAATGAACATTAGTAAATGGTGGTTCACTTTGCATAAAGACTTAATTTTCTAGAGTATATACATACTTCTCTTAAAATCATGATTGAGTTTCATATTTCTGATGTATTTGATATTTCAACTGATGTTCCTAAATTCCACATATATGACATCCTAGAGAGCTTACAAATTAAATCACAAGCTCGTGGAAACTATGTATATTGATTTAGATTGCCCATAATATTTTTCTGAAACCTTAAAAGGCGACATCATCGTCTTGGCTGTTATAATTTCCATTTCTCAATGCTTTTTGAATTATGTTGATCAGCGTTTTCCATTCAATATATAAGCTAACAAATCTAAAATAAATCTGAATTTTAATTCCATGAATCCTTCATTACGTCTAAAATTGTCTGTCTCTGAACTCCACTGAACTATTACACCTCCCTGATTCTAACACTAAATAATCTCTTGCCTATTCTTGCATATATATAAATACTTATTATTGGTCATTCCAATTCTTTATATTCAGTTGTTAAACACTAATACATATTTGGTTGTAAGCAGCTGACGAAAAACCTCAAAATAAAATGAATTCATACTATTCTGCATCACCATTTGTTCTGGCTTTGTTTATCTTTATGAAGTCCATAAGGAATGATTATAACCACAAAATTTATCATGAAAGCGTATTATGAGTTTATAGTTATGTAATCTGATTTGAATCAAGTGGGCTTATAATGTATCTCAGAGTTTCAAATTTCTACAACTGAAATATAGTTGATTTTAATCAATCAAACGAAACACATGGTGATAACACATTTAAGTCAATCAATCAACTAAGAACGATGAAACACTCACTATAAAGTAGTTGGTATAACCTGTAACACTAAAATATCCTAAACATACTATCTGAAATCCTAAAATACTAAACGTCATTTACTTTTAAGGTTAATTTTAGTTATATTTACAATGTTGCTGATAATAAAGGCATCAAATAATCACTAACCTGGTGGAATATCTGGTCACCTATTCTTATACAAATGAGGGAAAAGAATGATAAATATACATATACATGTAAACAACCTCCCGGTATTTAGTTGTATTCTATGGTAAATAATTTATCAACGTTCATTCACTAGTTTCTGTATCCAACATATATAGCAGTAAAATAATCCAGGTCCTTCAATACTAATTATAAGTGGTTTATTATACACTGTCTAGCCTTAGTTATAACTACTAAATAAAATAGTTATATCAACTATCCATCGACCAATTTCGATTATGGTTATTCTTGGTTAAAGCTTTTTATTAACTTACTTAACAGACAATGCTATTTGAACAGTCACAACTCGCATATTTCTGTATACTGATATGATCATTGGATCATATGGCAGACTCTCGCTAAAATGTTCATTGCTTAAATATCACTCGATGATTCATCCTCCTCCCCATGTATATATGTACTCAAATCCTACTATTAGCTTTTACTTTGTCTTGCTGAGCCCTTATGCAGTTTGACTATCACTTTAATTATGTAGTTGCTCGTATATACTTAGTCGCCTCTCTGCTTCAAATTCGCTGGATGTGCTTATAACTTTGGGATCTTCCCTATCGGCTAATAAACTGTAATTGCCACTTCTCATTGCCTTCTGATTTTAAACACCGTTGAGATTTATATTATAACGATTATCAAGGTGATTGATTAACAAATCAAAGTCATTATTAATGAATTCAAACTCAAAACTGACAATATCATACTATTATACACAATAGAAAGTATGTTCTTGTACTCTCTTGATATTTAATTAATAAACAAAACAATCAATATCAATTACATATAAGATCTTATATTTATTTACAAATTTAATAATGAATAATTCATCACATACATAGTTGTACAATGATTTAATAATTCTTGATTCACATGAAGACAATAAAGGGTTGAAAATAAAATCTGAAATAATAAAGATCTTTATAAATTTGTCTGTGAAACATGACCGTATAATAGAAAAAAGGATTGTTATATTAGTGAATGTATATCATTTAAATAACTCCGCCTGGAGTCCCTCTGAGGGCTTCTGCCGGTCCCAAGAACAACCGAAATATTCAATAATCTACAATTTGTTCTCCTATATATGAAGTAACTCAGAATTAACAATCAAACAATCATTTATAAAAGGCAAAAATCCTATGGAAGAATAAATGTTAGAATGATATATCTATTGTCCGATTTCTTTTATATTTATCTACAAGGAAAGAAAGTAAATTTTATAATTCACAACAATACAGAAAAGCTGTAGCAATCATACTTTTGCCTTTTGCCTGTACATTTAGGTATATAAAAACAAACAAACTTGAAGTCCTATTGAAATGTTGGAAAACAGTAATGAAAAATAATATTTCTTTTATACTTAAGTCATGAATTATGTTTTCTCTAACGGATTATTCATTTACATAACTATCTACACTAATAGTAATACCCTAACAATAATAACAGTTAGAAGGTAGGATTTTTTTTTTAATAAAAAAATATACATAATAGACAATAGTGGAAAAGAGATGAATTGATAAGATGTTCAATATTGATACATTATCAAATCTGGTTGAAGGAGGTTAATTGATTGAATTGGTTAACTAGAATTGTTAAACAGGACATATCGGATAAAAAGTAACAGCCCAATTACAGTTAACGTTTGTTTAAAAAAATCACAGTTTCAAACGTACCATTCTTTAGGATTTGTCGCCGACTTTTTTTTATCCGCTTTCAAATAAGTTTTTCTAATCTGTTTATTGTTATTATCTTCAATAAAATAGGTGTTTTGAATATTGTTACAGTCATCATTATTAATAATTGGGTTCATGTTAGTGATAGTTTTATCAATAACAATGACATCTGGATTATTTTCAGAGACTTTATCATTTGTTAAACTAGATTCGTTTATAATATTATCCAAATTGAGTTTGATTAGAGATCTGTCGTCTACATCAGTAATTTCAGAATTAGTTTTAAACAATGTAATAGATTTAATTAATTCCGGTTGTAAATTTATCAGTGGTATAGATGAATCACTTATAATATGTTTTCTACCACCAATGATACTGTTAGTTTGTACTGTTTCACCAGTATATGCTGTACTCTCTTCAACATTATATGTACCTTCATCACGTCGCATACATCGATATATAATACATGTTAAAATAATTAATACACATATACCACTGACAGAAACAGCAATGATCAATACAATATTAAATGAGAATTTTTTGTTTCGTTCAATAAATGAACCAAAAAGATTTTTTGATTTTTTATACAAACTATTATCAAATGTAGGATTATTTTTCCCATGTATTATTTGATCTAATGCTGGTGTTATTTCTTTATGTTTTTGTGATATTTTATTACTGAAATTATACCAATTGGTTATAAGTGGTTCCATTTCATTTCGATGTACAGTTGATTGATCTAGTTTAGAATAACCTTGAAGAAAATGACTATCAATTGTAGAGGATTGCCTATTAATATTAATATTATTGCTTTGATCCGCATTCCAACCTTGTTGAAGTTCATTTTTATCACTATAATGTTTATATAAAAATGAATCAAAACATTAATTTACATGAGCGAGTAGAAAACAACATAGAAAGAAGTAATTTACTTTATAAATTTTAAAAAAAGACTATCCTCTTCAATAGTACTTACAATACCCATTTCATTCACAAGATAGTTTTTGTATTCTCATCTTCAAAAGAATATAGGTAATATTATGCACAAATTTCATATAGAAATTGTGAGAAGGATCCACGGGTAAACTCAAGGAAGCTCTAAGAAGCTCAGAAAGAGCTGAAAATATTCCATCCAGTCATTTTATGGAAGAATATTCTAGAATCCCTGCGTGTGAGTTCCCTATTGGGCAAATGCTAAAAATCTTCTGTATGCGTATCGGAGGAATATAGTGATTTCGTTTTTAATAAAAACTATAAATACCTGACAGTTCTGTGCCATAAATGAAACTGTTTGGAAAAGCATTTCTGTCACTTGTCTTCTGTCTTCTCATTTGCGACTTGGTGGGTTCTAGCGCTTAAGTGATCTAGTTGTACGTGATATAATAAAAAACTAAACTCTGGATATAAAACGAATTAATAAACGGCTACGATAACTTTAAATATCGTTCTATCTGTTATATCTATTAAGTAAGTAGATCATTTCAGTTTTTACCCAATTTTAAATATTTATAGGACTTCTATCATGATTTCTGTCTCTTATAAAGAATTTATATTTGGATTACAATAATAATTTATTGAAAGTAACAAATTAAACGTCAACGGCTTCAACCATCATGTAAATATCATCAATAAGATAAGATGATGGTTGACTACCTCCAACCACCATCTTATCTCAACATAGTGCACGCAATATCGAGTCATCTAGACTGGTGGCCACATTTCAACTTCGTCGATAAGATTTAATCTCCACTAAGAAGGACCTGACATACATGACATTGATCACTACACAGTGATTAATCAATTGTAAACAATACGTTTTATTGAGTACCTAGTTTTAAAAGAATTACCATTTGTTAAAAAAATCAATGAAATGTTTAGGCAATCATCGATAGCCTAATTTAAATAAACTCCTACAATAATGTAATTTTGTTAGGTCATATAAATCTAACAGAATATGTATTTATTTAACTTTACAATTCAATTGTTCGTATATATAATACTAAACATCAAAGAGCTTGATTTCCTCCAACCATATCAAATTGATTTATGATACACTTTTGGGCATTTAAAATTGTAGCCAGATCATAATGTAGATCAATATAATTCTAGCTGAACCATAATTTATATAACATTGATCAGTGACTATTGGTTGATAAATACAATATTGTCATAGGATTCAGATACAAATTTTTCAAAGATCAACTTCATTTAATTGAATTATGTCACTTACCCAATAAGGCAAGAGAAAAAATGTTTTTAACTAACATTTTACAAAGATATAGATATATAAATTTCAATCTCTCTCTCTCTCATTTAACCTTAAAAGTTAAAAACCAAGGAGACATTCATAAACGAAACCAAGCTGAGAGGTAAATGTCAAGAATTTTTCCATGTGATTTAGTCAAATACATATATATATATATATATATATATATATATATATATATATATATATATATATATATATATATATATATATATATATATATATATATATGTATAACTATTAAGTATCATACATATGATTCCTGGAAAATAGTAGTGTAAAATTCTCTCAACAAAGTTGGACAGAACCAAAAAAATGTGAATATTTCCCATCTGTCAAAGTTAGTTACAGTTTTACTGAATTCCTAATAATTGATAAATACGTATATAAATTATTAACCGAATGATTGCCTGTTTATCACGAATAAACAAAATGGCTAAAACTGTTTTTAAAAATAAACTACGCATATACATATTGTATATAGCTTTATTTACTAGTATAAAAAACCTAAAGAAAAGTGATCATCAAACATTGTGAAAGATTATGTTTCAATGTAGCATACATATTTTTATCTATAAAATATGAAAAATGTTCACTTTCTGACATTATCATCGATATACGCAAATCTCAGCTAAGTGTTTGCATGTAACCTTCAAAGAGATTTCATTCTCAATCCTGGGACGCATTTATACTGCTTCAAGTTTATAGTTTATGTCAGAGAGGTTCTAAAAACTAGGATGATGGTTGGAAGTAGTCAACAGCAAACCCTGGACCCGGGTTTCGTGCTACTTGGCACTCATCATCAAGGTGTACCTGTAATCTTGAAGGAACTGGTGCTCTCTGGCAGATTCAATCTCGTGTCACCCAGCTTCACAGTCAGAGACGTTACCACTGAGCTATCCGAGCCGTGACTAAAATCCTGTAGGACTGAGATGTAAGCACAATTGATCGATCACTGGGTGGTGATCAATGTCATGTGTGTCAAACCCTTCTCCTTGACAACCTCCAACCACCATCTTATCTCAACATAGTACACGCAGCGTTGAGTCACCCAGACTAGTGCCCACATTACAACTCGGTCGATAGCATTCGGTCTGCACTAAGGAGGACTTGACACACCACCTAGTGATCAACCAATTATGAGGTTCTAAAAACTATTTTCCCACACATATTCCACTGTTTCATAGACTGAACTTTGAAGTTGAAGGCTTAATGTCTATCCTGTGGTAAAATTGCCTACCTCACACTGAATGCCTTATGATTATCACAAACTCTATACTACTGACAAAAACGCGATTACATGATTGTTTTCTATTTTTATGGTTTTTATTTCTGAACGTGATTAACAAAAAAATCAGATTTTTCACGGAACAGGGGGAACTAACATACAGCATTTTTAGTCCATTTTCTACCAAGTTTAAATTTTTTTAGTCCAACATAGATGCAAAAAATTATGATTTTTACTAATGCAGTATTTTGGCATTTGAAAGATTTAGTTCTTGCATTTGCATTTTATTCCATCTACTTTGATTTGATTGACCGCGCTATGCTACCAACTCTACTTATGATCGATTCGGTCTAAAAGTTTTGTATACATTGATTTATTAATATTGCTGATAAAACATACACATCTAACATAGTTAATCAGTATTTGATCCCTTAGATCTACTCTGATCTTGATTACACAAATAATTTTAAATCTACAAAGTACCTGGCAATACCATGTATTTTTATTTTTATTTTCCAATAAATATGCAGTAAGACCTACTAGTACTGTTTTGGAAAATAAGTTTGTATTTTTCCGTAATTTATATTTATGAAAATCAAAATTTAACTTAAATCAAATGACTTACATAGCTCGCATAGTTAAAGGATTATCGCTGAATGTAATTAATGGTTGGATTATACCATCTAAATCAGCTGGTTGGCATTCTTTATAGTTATAACTACTGTCATATTTTAAGCATTCTGTTTTCGGCACAACAATTGGTTGAGTTTTATAGTCGTTAATTCTGTCATGAAAATCTGTCTGAAATGTTTAGAAAATCAATGCGTTTTGGATTATAAATAGTCGAAAAAGCAGATGAAGTATAGAGACCAAAAGTTTAATATTAACAGTTAAGACTTAGTTCACTAAATACAAATGACATTGGCCTGATTAGAATAATAGCTGAAACCTTGCAAAAATGTAAACAAACGATTTTATTATATTATCTATACCATATTATCTTACCAGCTGATGATGGTAATATTTATGAGACATTGTCAACGTACTCATACAACAAATAAACGAAATAAATTTTAAAAATGCTAGATAAATTGTTATTTGTAGTTCTTGTATTACTATGTCGAATAATTTATTAAAATTGTGAGTGATTTCAGCTGTTTATGGACATTAGTCGCATTATCACAAAAATCAGATATAAATGGATCTATCTATTGAATCCATCTACGGCTGTCGCAAGAACTAGACTAATAACCTGATAACAAGAGCATTCCTTTCTGACTATGGACTTCAAATTCTCTATCTTGCTAGTACAAATTCACACCCTGAATAGTGACATTTCTAAGATAAATATCACTTCGAAGTTAAACTAATCCATTAGGTTAATTGAGTTATCATTAGTTAAAAGAAATCGAAAACGACTAATGGATGGATAGTCATTATAATCCTTGAGGCTATATCAGTGAAATATCGTCAAACAAACAACTAGTATTTTTTAACTATGATAATGAAACCAGTCTGATAGATATTACGTAAAATATTTCATTCATACATATGATGGATAGCAATAAATTATTTCTGTAAAACATTTGACCAAATCTCTAAATTAAATTCTCAGTCGAGATAGATGGTAGCTAGCAGTGAAATTTAAGACGGGTGTGTTTGTACTGTTTTGGATGATTGTATCTGGACCCCACAGTTTCTGTTCACTCCAGGACTCCAAGACTCATCAGTTACAGTCCTATATGTTAATGGGAAGATAAAAACTACTAACACAAAAATGAATTAAATCTAACTGGTTTGAATTATACAGTTGTTTATATTTTGACTATCTATCAGAAGTAAGTACCTAGGTAGATAGCACTTAAAGCAAACAATTATAAGTTTGATTTCAAAAATGAACATCAACTCTGTGATGGAAGCACATTCAACTGACAATTTTCGAATAGAAAGAAATGTACGTCTTAGATTTCACTCCTAGACTCATTCTATTTGTTCTTTGTTCAATATCTAAATTTCTATTGTCTTCATTAATTCAGCTATGTTCACTTCAATAAAACATATATATATATATATATATATATATATATATATATATATATATATATATATATATATATATATATATATATATATATTATTATCTTTTGTCAATGATATCTTATTGATTAACATGAAACAAATCAGAGAACTCATGACCAGTTTTTTCATCTTTCATTTATAATAGTATGAGTTTCGTGTCAAAAAAAATATTTTTCTTTTTTCTGGGGTTATTTTTTAAATTATATCAGTAATTCATATCCAATGCATTGTGAAAATAAAAAGATGGACTTATTTTCTTTGATGCCACTTTCTTTTACTTAGTTAACCCCTGAGGACTTAGCAAATAGAATAACCAGTTTAGTAATTTTTAAAAAAAACAACAACTTTGAATCAATATAAAGTTGGATGTTTTTTTGGAACAAACAGCGGTGAAATTGATATGTAATAGAAAATTAAATATTGTTTTTTTCCATCACTATTAGTAATTTGTAACTCTGTTTACAAAATAAGTATTAGAAAAATGGTAATTAATATAGAGGATAAGAGTTATTTTGATCAACATACCGCTGTAAGTTGCATATCGTTTGCTTCATTTTGACTTCTAGTTTCTGGTTCAGTTCTGCTCGAGGAATTCAAATTAATGATTAAAAAGTATTACATGTATTATTAGACTATAAATTATAATTTTATGAATAATCAATCAATATGAATATATAGTGATATTCAAGTTATTTTTAATACCTTCAAATAAATCTGTTTTTTTATGAAAATCCGTGAATGTTATGTTTAAAGATTTTAATAGATATTACCATTTGTCTTTAATAACTTAAATGAAGTAAATAGGATATATACTAATTTAATATGTGCTATACAATAACCAAAACTATGATATACATGATGTCATTCAGCTGGTCAAAATCTTTTGTTTAGTAAATCCAGTCAACCTCATGTATCAATTAGAAACCGTCCTTCAACTAAAGTGGTTTTACTTTTAATTTAATTTGTAAGGAGTATTTTAGTAAATTCAATTGTAATATTATGATCAATCATCTCGAAGAACAAGATCTTGATTATCTTTTTATAGTTCAACAGAAACATAAATGATTTAGTTTGAACTTTATGTAAATTAATCAAAAATCGTAAAGTAATAATTAACTTACATATATCCACGATAGTGATGTGGCCAGTAAAATGCTTATCTCCACGAAAGTCACTTGTATTCAATAATTTCGTTTAGCAGTATAGGGTTGTGAATATTATTATGTTTATGAACTGAATGATGTTAGACAAGCATTAAAAACCTGGAAGCACTGGGCAGCCGTTTATTCTCATTGTGGGACTCTTCAGCAGTGCACATCCACGATGCCGCCCACGGGGTTCGAACCCAGGGCCTTCAGTCTGGCGCGCAAACGCTTAATTTCTAGACCACTGAGTTGGTATTATTGTCTAACCTCAACCAATCAACGAAATTGCGTGCTTTAAGGTTTTCAATGCTGTTTTAACATCAATCAGTTCATAATCTCAACCAAAAATTTCATTTAAGTTGACGGAAGCTTAATTGACTGTTCATTTGCTTTGTATATTTTAAACTCTAATCAACTAATTGGAAACAAACTGAGCATCATGACAACGTTTTAAAAATGCCTGTACTCTAGCATACATAAGATAAATTAACAAAAACTCTTTATTAATATGCTGAAAGTAATAGTTGGTTTAATGGAAATATTATGGACTCTTTCATATTCAGTAATAAAATAACATGTAGATTAATTGATTCGAAAATACATGAGTTTTTATTGAATAAAGAAAAAAATAAAAATAGCCCAAGAGAATTTACTGATGTTCAGCACTACACATAATTTCATAGCGTGTCTCATCTCTGTTAGACTTTGAGATTATTTCAGTTAACATTCTGTACCTCGAATTCCTGTAGCGATATTTGGAATGTATCCAAAAAATAGATACACTACTTTAGTCATGCCTTATGTTCTATAATGTACAAAAAATCTACATAGGCCACTGTTTTATATTCAACCAGAAACTAAGTTGACATGTGAAATGCAGCTTATATTTCATCCAGTGTGTTCCCTTTACAAACTTAAAATGAGTAAGAAAAACGTTTTTAAATTGTGTTTGTATTTAAATCCAATCAAATGAATGATCAATTAGTTTTCGAATAAAGATATTTGTCTGTCGACGATTCCCGTTTATTTTTTCATTTTCTTAACAACTAATAGTCAATAGACGTTAGTTGATAATAATTTAAATTACAAGTTTAAATCATTTTAATTAATTAACAGCATCAGTTTGATAAACAACTCTAAATATACAGTTTTGTGATTATTAATGAACTGATAAACCATAGTTTGAAAAAAGCTTTATGTCGGATGATTAAGTCTTAAGTTCTTTTACGCTCAGTATTTCAGTTTAACAAATAAAGCTTCAAGTTTAATTTATTTAGCTGATAACTGCCTAAAACATATGCCTTAATATATACGAATATTCGTCAAGATTAGAACGAATAGTTTAACAGAAATTGGAGTCCGAGTAAATAGAAGTCATCTTTGATGATTTTGATTTTGATTATTACCTTGAAGAAGTCTATACAAGTTAGCTGGACGAAACGTTGGAATTATTTAAATTTCAATCGTTGAGATTATTTCAAATATAATTTTCTTATATAATATGTCGTAATATTTTAAAAACGCTATCATTCTAATGGTGTTCCAATCTATAAAAAATAAACGATAAATCAAGTCATATATGTATATATTACGAAAGGAATCAGGTCACTTTTTATCAATGTTCAAGTGAACTTACCTTTTACTATGAGCATGTAATTTCTTCATATTCGGTTTAAAATTTGGATTAAGTTCAATATTCTCTCGAGTTTTTAAATATATTCCAGGAATCATATTTCCATATAAGAGGTCTATCAAGTTGATATTGTTTAAATTCAAACCTGAAATATTCAAAAAACCGCAAAAAAACTTTTTGTCTCTTTTTACAATAATTTTATGGTTTAAAAGGTACCAGAAAATTTATTTGAAATAATTTTTTAAACATTCTTGAATTAGTTTCGGTTTAGTTTCATCAAAATAATTATATAGTAAGACTAACCTTATATATAAGACGTTTGCATACAAACGATAAAATTACAATTAGGAGTTTTGTAATGAATATGCATTCCCATGGCATATTCTTCAGTTGAAATGTTAAGGTAGAAATCTTTTGTTGTTACAAGGTAATATATTACTCAGAATAAGATTCAGTGGAAATTATCGAATATTCATAAGTTTTATATCACGAACTGAACTTATTTATGTTATTCCTGGACGACGGTTTCATCCTTGTATATCACTCTTCAATTGTGCATATTGACTAATTAGAACTTTAAAATCGAACCAAAAACAAGAGGCAGACGCTTAGCCTTTACAACTCTGAGACGAATTTTAATGGCTTTAATGTCTCATATATTTTTGACGTGCATGAAAAAAAGTTACAGATTCGAACGGATAAGCATGAAAAACTAATTTAAGTTTCGAATGCAATGAAAAAATCAAGGGATTCACTGGTATCATATTAAGATTCATGCTCATTTGACTTGAACATGTGAAATTCATAAATATGGATTTCCATACAAACTATACATAGAACATATCAAAGATACAGGTAGGACAAAGAAATTTTTCTCTCAAATTGATACTTCACTATTGTTCGACACTTTGTTTTAGGATTGTTAAGTTAACCGACTCTCATTTATCCTAATTGTAACACCTGTATATTAGTGTAATATAATGAAATATCATATTGATTTTTGTGTGACAGTAAAATATTATTGTTGTACACTTACATAACGATACTACACATGATCTTAGCTCAGAGAGCCGAGAGTGGGTTGGAGAATGCTGGTCGGCGGCCTATGCTCCATTGGGAGTAACAGGCGTAAGTAAGTAAGTAAGTACGTAACAGTTACATAACATATATTTATACATTGATATAACAATAATTCAACTTGAGTTTGTTTGAAACAAGAATTTCATACTTACACATTATGTAATATGGATATATTATATAGAAAATGTGAAGATAAATAAACATATTTATTTACAGACAGTTTATAAATACCATTAATAGTTAACTAAAGTAATTAATGAAATGTTTAGGTAGATACATATTCATGTCAAAAATTGTTAATCTTTGTGTGAATTCATAAAGTCAAGTTAATCAAAAAGAAACTATTCGGAATCTTTTTTAGCATATTTAACATGCTTGTATGATATCGATGAATAAATGAAAGTCAATATAGTGCAAACATAGATTATAAATATTTTAAATGATGAGAATGATTGTGTTATGTCAAAAATGAATTATGTTATGAAAGTGGGTTCCCTGGTTAATGAAGTACATATTTGTACTAAGCAATAAGATGAAATATAGTTAAGTAATTGGGAAATATTCCTCATTACTAACTAAGTCAAGAATATTAGAAACTAGGAAGAAGTAATTAATAACGCATCAATCATGTATGTATATAACTATACAGTTTTGGATTATTATTAGTCAAAAGAAATATTTACGAAAAATTAAGAAATTTTTCAGCGATTAAAACTCGAATTACATGTTCACAATGTACTTGATCTAAAACATCTTTTGCATATTCAAGCTGGTACTTGTAACGTTTGCAGGAACATATATCGCATTGAGGATATCAGATGAAGATCGTATTGTATCAATTAATGACAGAAGAAAATATGAACTATCAAACTATGAATTGTGTTTATACTGAAACACTATGTCGCTGTGATCTTACATAGATATATATCTGCAGTTTCGCTTCTGTGAACAAATTTCTACGTACATACGATTAACCAAATACTAACGACTAATAGATAGTACTGTTTCAATAAATTTATTCTTCCTTACATGTTTGTAATCCCGGTTTGTGATTTTACAATAAGTTAATTTATCAAGAAATACTATAAATTTTCATGCATACTTTCGTCCAAACTAACCGGTAATAAATCCTTCAAATCCTTTTCTCGATGTAAATTCACTATTGTTATTTACTGACAGCTTTTCTTTCATTTTTGGTACTTCACCAAAGTATATTCGTTTTAACAAATTGAAATGTTTATTGTTTTGATCTAACAAAAAAAGAAATACACATACGTTTATTGGCATTCATTAAAATATTTTCCAAAGACACCCGTCCGTATAGACATAAGTCAAAACATGAGCTTAATATTATAAAATATGTTGCCAATAACGAGTGAATTAGACAACGAATTATACATCGGTGTGTGAAGACACCTAGATCAAAAATCTTATGAGAATGCGCGAGTTGTAAATTGTGTCGACAAATCACCCTCGTAACCGTTACCATATAATCCTCAACGATGTTTGAAATCAGAAGGCAAAGAGAAGCAGCGACTACAGTTTTATTAGCAGATAACTCAGACCACAAAGCAGTGAGACAAACGAGTGAGTCATCGACTCGAATGAGTAGTGTAGTGTGTGGGTTTAAATGTACATGTTTATGTATACAATAAGTTGTTATAGTACGAATGACTCTGTCCGCTAAATAGGTTAACAAAAAAGGTTAACCGAATTAAATGAGGACAAACTCAATTGCACGTGAGTTGCTATATATTTATTATCATAGTAATACTACAGAAGTTTTTATTATTATTATACTGTTGTTCATATTACATTCCAGTTTGATATACTTATAAATATATTTGAGTTTCATTTTTATGGCTTATATAATCTACACTTAGCATACATTGAAAACAATCCAAACACTTGTTTAATATAAACACGCATTACATAAACAATATTCAGTTGGTACTTTACAAGAAATTTGTAATCTTTATACAAATCATTCCGCAAATTTCCACATTATCTCTTGCATGCACGACCGTCATGATTATTACATAAAAATTGCTACGAAAAGATGTGACTTAAACGATCACTTAAGTCATTATGTCTTAAGTGTCATACAATATAGAAAGGATCTCAACATGCAAATAATATTTATAAATATAGATCAATTTACTTTCTGCTATATCATTTTTCTCAGTAAAACCATTAGAAAATCACAAGTCTTATCTCTGTTGATGTGTATAAGGTATCTACCTCAGTACAATGAAAGATGGTCGCGCGATTCCGTGGATTGATTGATGTTAGACACTATCACCACTGGATGCCGACTCAGTTGTCCAGTAGGTTAAGCGTTCGTGCGCGAGAGAGAAGGCCCAGGGTTCGAATCCCGCGATAGGGGTCGTGGATGCTCACTGCTGAGGAGTCCCATAATAGGACGAAACAGCCGTCCAGTGCTTCCAGGTTTCCAGAGGTGGTTTATCATCAGTCGGTTCATGATCTCAACTAAACAATATTATATTGAATGAAGATAACAATGATAATAACGGCCGTCCAGTGCTTCCAGGTTTTCAGTGGTGGTCTAGCTTCAACTGACTCATGATTTCAATCTGTGAAAATTTCTAAAAATCTCCACAAAACACATTCTGATAATAATAATAATAATAATATCTTTTAGTTGAATTACATTATTAAATAAAATGCACATATATGTTAGAATATTACCTTCTGTTAGTTTCGTAATTTCATGTTGAAAATCAACTAACAATATACTTTTAGATTCTTGTCTTATAAATTGAACTATATGAAAATGTCCATCATTAAAATTCACATTTGGTTGAAATAGTGTTTGAGTTCCCCCACCCATATTAAATCGTACATGAAGATTAAGTTGATCCTTAGACAATGAAAAAGAAAAGAATTTTAAAAAAAAACAAAAGTAATTAAGTAAACATATTTGATAGACGCATAGTGATATAGAGAATTTTGTAAAAAAAAAACACAAAAAAATGTTTAATTACGATTAGGTAATTATTCAAATCAAGCTTAATGCAATAGAATAATTACATAACTACATACTTCCGTAAATTTAGACATATTTCTACCATAGAAAATCATTTGTCATTGTCATCTTATTCATTCTTTATGTCTGAAAATTATATGTATATTCATAATTCCTTCTTTCTTTACAAAATAATAGTACACAGAATAAACACAATACTATTCATGTAAATATTTCAGAGAGGATAACATTAAGATGTTTCCATCAAGTTACATCCAGCTGTGTTCAATTACAGTTCTTATTATTATTAGTTTTTTTCTTTTAGATCTCTTTGTAAAATTAATGACGTAATAATTGTGGATATAAAGGAAAGTTTCTCATCATTTATATTCCTTTTTTGAAATAAGATGGAATAGAATAATGAAATATGTACAGAAAGACAATGATACAATGGAAAATATCCATCCATAGGTAGCTAAGTATTTGTATTGTAGTTGTGTTTTTTTTTTGTTATTATTATACACAGAATCATTATGATTGAAATTTGAAAGGAAATGTATTGTTTATTAATAAACTGTACTAGATTATAGACATTTTTTGTCTTTTATATTTCAATAACAACAATGGTTTCATTGAATATTCTAATTCAGAATATAAGTCGCTAGAAATAGTGTTCAGTTTACATAAAGATTGGAGGGATTCAACAACAAAAAATGTTTAGATGATACCAATGTTATAGTGATAACTGATTTCTTATCACCTGATGGTGAAGTTATGGGTCAGTTTTATCTTTGTAATCTTTACAGTAAATAATAAACATTCTAGATAAAGTATTTAGAGTTTTAGGTATTTCATCTTATGTGCTCAAATATTAATATACGTGGATATTGCTTTTTCAAAGTATAGAGAGTATAGGGTTTTGTTAGCTAATAATGTTTTTCCTCAACCCGTCTGGTTATTAAACACTACTAGTTATTTATTGAAAAACAATATATACGGAAAAGTGTAATGTTATCTAATGGGTTGGAAGATAAGTAGTCTATGTTGCAGATTTTTTTCCTTAGGGAAATATGTTTTTCAGTTACGGATTTCAGAATGGAAGTACTTATAGATTTACTTTATACTGAAAAAATATAATGAAATCATTTTTTAAGATACTTTTTGTACTATCATCAAGATGTATATCATTATCATTTGACTAAATTCGTCTCCATAAACAAAATTATTGTTTCCTATGATGAACTAATGTTGTACTTCTAATATGTTAGGGAGAAGGAGTACTTTAAGTCGATTTAACTGGATATGTTTATTTTTACAAGCAACATGAATATTCATCTTACCTTATTGTATAATACAGATAACTGTATGAAGTCTGGGGACTGACCTTGACCTTGAATGTGTATTAATGACATTGTACCAGGATTAGTTATTTGTATCCCGAATGCCAGTTTATCTAATGTAGTATTCTGAGGTGAATTCAGTTCAAAAACAGCATATCTTCTAGGGAATTCTGATAGGCGAACTGATGTTCCGGCTGTTAAAGAAAATATTAAATACAAAACAGCTGAAGTAAACAATCATAATTCAATTTCCTGAAAATTCTAAACCATGTTAGATACTAGTCAATCCTCAAAAATTTTTTGAAATTACTCTCTCATATGGGATCGGATAGTTGCTATTCAAATGTAAATATCGAATAGTAGATGGAAGGCGAAGCCGAACCATCAAACATTTTAGTTATCAATCTTCATTGTGTTTTGAATTTCATTTTCACATTACTTACTTCCAACTGCTACCCCTCGTGCAAACATAGGCCGCCGACTAGTGTTCTCCAACTGACTATGTTCTCGGTCCCCCTTTCCAGTTGTTTCTAATTGTTGTTTATTCCTTTGACGTCTGCCTCCGATTCCCGACATAATGGGTTCTTTTGTCTGCCAGTTTTCGGGATTTCAAACTAGAGTTCGGCTGGTGATGCAGTTTGATGATTACCATATTGTATATCCTATCCACCTCTGATGATTGTTCCTAATATCGTCTTCACCTGTTAGATGGTTTGTTCTGTCACGGTAGGTTTTTGCTGATGGTATCCATCCAAATGATGTTGAGTATCTTTTGTAGACAACTGTTTATAAATACTCGGATATTTTCCATGATGGTTGTGGTAGTTATTCGAATTTCAGCTCTGTGAAACAGAACTGTTTTGACGCTCGTTCAGTTGTCGGAATACCGTATTTGCTTTGCCTACCATATAACAAACTGAAAGAGTCATTTTTTGACTTAAAGCAATATGCAGTCGGATTGTTTACAAAGTAATCTAAGGATTTGTGCGACAATCAAGCGAAACAGACTAAAAAGTCCAATTATTTTTCAACTCTCATTAACAATTCATTCAGTCTAGAAATGTGACACCAATAAGTAGAAAGTGTCATTTAAAATAGATGACTTGTTTTACGAAAATGATTGTCATTGACTTAATAGTAACAGACTAACACATCCAGATACCAATTTACTAGTCTGATATGCCATAAATTACATCTACAAAAGCCTCCAAGTATATGATATAATTAACTTTTCCTTAGCAATCAAATTTCACTACAGATCACCATGTTTATTTAGTATTATACCATCCTTTTAGCACACCTACTCCTTAACAGATTTTCATCACCGTCAGTCATTTTCATTGTTCCACTTACTCGTATTTCTGTATCTATCATAATGTTGTTCTTGTTTGCCCATTTAATTTTATCATTACTTCAAGAAACACTTAGCCCCTTAACCACCCAGTCATCAAAGCTGTGGATCTCATATGACCTTGAACTATTATCATTTGCACTTTTATTAATATGTTTCCTCTCGCCGCTAATGTGGTCACTTCGCCATTGTTTATGTAACTAAAATGCTACCATTATAATAAATTACTGAAACGATTTAAGCAAAAGCATATTTTCGGTTGTTTAGAATTATAAATAGAAATTATTATTCAGAACTTTCAAGCCCTTGTGTTTAATAGAATTATCATACACATATATGAATTATAGAATGAAATTGATGGTAACTGTTTTAACAAATATTTGCAACCATTTATGTAGTTTATTAAAAATTTATATTTGGGATAGTGGAATAACAAAATCAATGAATTAACGTTACACTTTGTGAATATTTTGTAAAATGAGGCTAATAATAATACTTATTATCATGACCAAAGTAACCGGGCAGTTATTATTGTAGTGATCCATTGATCGGTGGAAAAATATATGGTTTTAGCCTAGATAAATCTGATCCGAAAAGCCTAATGGTCATTGGCTCCGTTATGGTTAGTAAACGAAGACGAGCTAAACTAAGCTTTGTTGCGATATGCATATAGTGGGGGATTCTGAATTTATATCGATTTTATCCTGTGCCCACTAGATGAAAGAAGTATCGAACTTCTAACGGGTTTATTTAGATGTTTGTCTAGCCACATGAGATAATGTTAGAAAAAGCCGCTGTTTATTTATCAGATCGTTCTGAATATGCTTTTACTCCCAAAGAAGCACAAACATACATACACTCGGATGGATGTGGCCTGATTCTGAGGTCTATACTATGAATGTATCAGCCGTACACAGAGCGTTCTGAATATGATTTTCAGTGTGCATGCACGTAGTTTGTGTTTAAAGTTTCACGTAGTTCATTCGTTAACAATTCATTAATTATACGACCATTAAAAATTCAAGAGAAATAGAATATCTTCGTGCTCTCTGACCTTAGATGGCTTTGTAACGATTCTCTCGTTTTGTTATTGTATTACTGAAACCTTCTGACACTACGTTAGCAAAACAATTTTGAGGAGAATTTTGTAGAATCTCATTGTTTATTATGTCAGTCCTCTTACTAAATGTGAGGGCATACAGAGATTGATTTAAATAGACTTAATATTGTTATTTAAACTAGTTTGCTATAAAATTGGATGTTATTGCAACATATATATATTCGTTTAATTCTTTGCTGAGCAATTCTTATAATCAGTAGCACTGAGTACCACTTACCTTTATCACAGAACTTTCCAGTAAATCCAGTCAAACTACAATCACATGTTATAGAATTCCACTGTTGCATGCAAATTCCGTTGAAGCGACATGGATTCTCTGAACACTGATTCAGATCTAGATGTTTAGTGTTTGAAAAGTGGCAACCCATTTGTATATTGTGCAAACTAACTTTTTGCGTATCATTCGAATATAAATAGTTCACATGGTACCTTGATGGTGTTGTGTTATTCATTTTAATATTTAATGATGACTGATCATAATCAATGGAATAATTGAATGAAAAAGATGCTACACAACCTTGAAATCCTGTTGTTCTTTGCATGTAGTTACTATATGTATCGTAGTTTGAATTTCTAAAGAAATTTAATAGAATCAGTTAAAATACCATATATGTTTATATTCTACTACTTATCGCTTTAACAGTAAGTTATACAATGTTATCTTATTATGTTGTACGTTAGTATTTATTTGACCATATTTATGTTGTGCCTGAAGCTTACATTTTATGCTTGGTTCTGCTTAGATATTTTAGTCACTTTAACTCAAATGGCATTTGTGTAAGCAGATAATGAAAATTTACTTCGAATTACTAGTAGTAATAAAAAACAATAGATAATATTCCTTATTCATTTCACTGATTGAATTTATGTATTCTCATAGATTAAGATATTCAAACATTATTTTAACAGTAAGCTTTGTAATGAACGTACAACTGACACTCAAAATAATGAGTACTCATGAAAACTTAAATTTTGCTTTACCTATATTGATGGTAAATAAGAAATTAGAAATACTTTTTAGAGAAATATTTAGCACTAACGAAGCCTATACACAAATGTAAATATAGAAAATGTTTATATGCATATCAATCATTAATTAATTTTCTTAACTTTAACTATTCAGTTTTAATATCTCTTCAACAGATCTTTCTTTGAGAAAAAAAATCCCATTTCTTTCTAGATGGTCATCTTGAAGCTTGTAGCTGTTTTACGCATCCATGAGAAAGAAATTTTGATCAAGTTTACTATTTCGTTAAAATGATTTCTAAAATTTGCATATTACTATTTAAACAAAAGCTTCTTTACATTTTACTGTTCCTCATTTTTAAAATATTGAAAATATAATGGTTTTAAATTAAGTATCTAATATTTGATTGAAATCATGAATCGACTGATGTTAGACGACCATTGAAAACGTAGAAGCACTGGAAGGCTGTTTTCTTCCAGTATGGGACTCCTCAACGTGATTTGAACTCAGGAACTTCGATCTTGTGAGTGAATACTTAATCTATGTACCATCGAGCCGGTTAGCATCCAACTGTGTTAATGTCTAATTTCAACCAATCCATGATATAGTGAGGCCGTCCACCATTGTCTTTAGTGAGTCAACGTCTCTGTGTGAGGTCCTGGGTTCGAGTCGCGTATGCGGGATTGTGCATAAGCACTGCTGAGAGTCCCGTACAACGACGAAAGAGCTATTCAGTGCTTTTAGGTTTTTTAATGGTGGTCTAACATCAATCGATGCATGATCTCAATCAATAACGATCTCCACAACCCCATACTGATAAGATATCCATTGTAAGAAGTATTTTTTAAAATATTGATATAAGAACAGCGAGTATTATTACCACAATCCACATTTCATTCATACCTTGTAGATAAACTTCCAATATTTATTGTTTTCAAAGCAAAATAATTTGAAATATTCATTTTTACAATTGTCGATTGATTATTGACCCGAATAAGTATTAATTTAGTTGATTCTTGTTTGATGACCTGAATTAACGAGTTAAACAACCATATTAGTTCTTCTTTAAATTGAAGTTTAAAGACAAATTAAATATATATATATATATATATATATATATATATATATATATATATATATATATATATATATATATATTATTTCTGATAAATAATAATAATAATAACACTTTATTGTGAAATACGTTTGTTTAACTTGGTGAGATAGTTTGGCGTAATGAAATCCACCACCGGTTCATTCCTTTGACTGTGAACAGCGTGTGTTTCGTGAAGTCTAACGATACTCTCAAACTTGAGTTTGTGGATTGCTAACTAATGGCTAAAAATTGATTTCTTTAACTGCTGAATAACAGAAAAGGAATCTTTAGGTATCAATGCAAGGACTTGATAGTTTCAAAAATGTTTTCTACTCATTGTGATACAACAAAAATATGTTCATTATTAGATAAGGAATCCATTTGCCTCAATCACAGTAAAAATAAAAATCTATCCGAAAACTTTATTTATTCTTAATGCGTTACCTACTTCGATATGATACCACTCTCTTACAACCACTCTTTGATTTTCACCGATGAAATATTTCTCAGCTTGATCATTATTCATGTGTATCAATTGTAGTCTACCATCAATTGATTCTAGAATTAAATTCTGACGGAAACCATCTTGAAGAATGAGAACTGTACCATATTTCTATAATCAGAAAGATGAAAAATAAAATGTTGCATAAATATTAATACAAAAAATATTTTTCACTACAAATCTAAAAACATCATAAGTTAGAAACACTTCAGTTGCGAACTTTTATAACCTATTTTCGTGTCTTATTTTATTCATGGCATAGATCACTTAAATTCTGATATAGTTTTTCTCTCAAAATGACTAAGTGAACAAACCAGCAAAAACAAGGAAATATTAATCAACTGGTTTATTATGTCTTTAGACTTATCAGCATTAGGGATCCAGTACCTCGTCAAGGTTCAAATTAAAGATATTGAAATCACACAATAAGAACATAACCTGAAAATCGTCAAGTCGATATTGTCGACATCAATCGATTTATGACATCTGTGTCATAATAAATGTGGAAATTTCATAAGCATTCTTGAAGTTCTACTGAAATAGTATACTAGATGGATTTCAACTAAGATCATAATGTAGTACATTTCACCGAAGTTTACGACACTAAATCATGAACTGACTAGTAATTTTTTCACATTGTAAATTTGAACGATTTATTAAAAATAAATGACTAGTAATTATGTTTTTATTTAGAAATTTTTATGATAATTAAGTAGCTTCTTAACTTATTGTAAAAGAAACAAAAATCACTATTTAGCTAGTAAAAGATAAAACAAATTAGTTATTTTGAACTTGAATTCTAGGACATAACAAGAGAGAATTTATATCGTCAGGTTACTTACAATGAATTGCCATAGAAAAGAAATAAAACTGTTGAAAATATGCAAGGGACAATAAAACTGAAAAGTGAAAAAAACATATCGAATTTTTACAGGATTAAATTCATTCAGATGATAGTCGTTATTTCAGTAAGTAAATTTTCAACTTATATCTTGATATATATACATCTAGACAATATATAATTCTTCTAATTATGATTCTACTTACTCGCTATGACATGGTTCTATAGTTACAGATTAAATAGCCCGAAAGTTATTATTGTTATTTTTTCGAACACATAAATATTGATACAAGAGTGCGCCAAAAATATATATGCCACACAAAACAATGAGAATTTGAAGAGAAGAACAAAAAAAAGAAAGGTATGGAGTCTTAAAAAAAGGACAATAGCGAAAAGATTAGTGTAAGTTAGTGTAATAGTAATGGGGAAACAGAAACGTACAGTCAGAAGAGATCTTTCAGTTAAGGAAGAATCAACCACTTCCTGTGAAGAAAGTAAAAGAAGCTTACAGCAGGATCGCCACTGGCTTCTATTCTGAGCCATATCTGATAACGTCTCTAGCCACTGTGTTGCACCATCTCTCGGACCCTAGCCAGGTAGTCGTGAAGGATCAACAGAAGCCAGCCCTTTGCAGCTTACTTTCATACCACAACACCATATCATACACTGAGTACCTCTCCGCTTTTTCTAACCAGTCCCGGCGTCTGCAAATAATGCACGACGTGGAATTCTCTGGAACGACATTCGTAGAACATGTCCAAGCCACCGAAGTCGATGTTTCAAGATGGTGACACCAATTGGATTGTCGTCTTTGTGCCCGAACACACGATGCCGAACCTCTACATCACTAACATGGTGTTGCCACCGGATGTCAGCAATCCTTTGGAGACAACGATGATCAAACAGAAAGTCGTCTAACATCCTCAACTCGGAAACGTCAGGTTTCACAAGCATAGAGCAAAACTGCTCTCAGCGACGCGTTATAGATCCGACCTTTTACAGCCAGACTGACATCACGAAGGCGCCAAAGATGACCTAGATTGGCATAAGCCGCTGTAGCTCTCACTATACGTGCATTGATCTCATCACTCACGCCCCCACCAGCACTTATGCAGCTACCTAGACACATGAACCTCTCGACTACTTCTATCTGCTCACCATTAAGAGTGAGTACAGGATTAGAATCCTGCCAGTCTTGTAGAAGTACTTTGCACTTCGAAGGTGCAAAGCACATATCATACCTACGGACACTGATTGTCGACTGATTAAGTGCGGATTGCATGGCTTGGGCATTATTGCACAGTAAGACAGTATCCTCCGCATACTCAAGGTCGAGACATATTTCTCCAGGCAAAAGATCCGAAAGTTAAGAGAACATAATCGAAGTATTCTATAGGTTATGATAGGAGTGGTGATCTAGTGATTAGATTGTATCCAGTTTTCAACAAGTGAGTTGTAAGCTGAAAACCTCAATAAATCCATGAGTGCACACTATATTCTTCAATCAATACGTGAATTAGATATAATAAGGTTTTTGGTTGTGTATATTCAACGAATAACATCTCAAATGGATTAAAATCAAACAATTAAATAAATAAAACTAATTGGAAATAATTTCCTTTTCAAAACTCATTTCGTTTTTTATGGGGGGTGGGTACTAATCATACCCTTTTTTTCTCTTTAATACATATTAAGTTAATTATCTGAATATTTACTGAACCATCAAAGTAGAAGATGTTTATCAAAATCAATTCTATGGAAATAATCTAGCATGAAGTAATTTACTTTATTCATTCTGTTTATTTCCAAGACAATAAACTTGTTTTAATGAAATACCCCAATTATAGATAATTTTTAAAATAAAAATAATTGATTAAATCTTTAAATTAAGGTTTATACTGTTATGCAACGAATTATTTTAATCATTATTGTTGTTTCTGTTAGAAATTTCATGCAATTAGTCCCCTTTATGAATTTAAATAAAGCTAGAACGAACATAGATACAGAATGATATGAATTCATTAATATTTCGTGGTTTCTCATCAGATACTTACAATCAAATATTTACTGCAATTTTACATTGAGGTAAGATCTAGTGTAGAACAATTGACACAAGTGACTTGAAAGAATTGGAATGACAAAGGTTATCAATAATAATTTTAAAAGCTTGATTAATATCGATGGTATGTCAGGTGTCAAGTAAATCCCGAGCTATTGCACTGTTAAATACTAAGTTTTATTCCACTGCTTCTATTCGGTTTTTTGAAGCGATTGCAATCAAAATATTTAAACCTGATCTATGTATTCAAAAGGATACAGTCGTAAACCTATTACTACCCTGGTAATTCAATATTTTGGTCATTAGTTTTATTTTGTTCATGTTTAGTTTGTCATATTTCTCTTTCATTACCGAATTCTTATTTTATATACATCTTAACCACCCCTTCACTCACAAATTTCCACTCACTCCATTCTCTCAAATGGAGTAAACTCTTCTAATTCTGTTAAATTATTACGTAACCCATCTTACCAATTATTTTTATTCCATGAATCTTATGTGAATCCTTCATTATCTCGAAAATTATCACATAGTTTGTTTTATCTGTCTCTGAACTTCACTCAGTTGTTGCATCACCCACCCCTAATGTTTTCTTGATTCTAACACCAAATAACCACTGACTTGTTCTTGCACACATATATATAGTTAATATTGATAACCTTTGTCATTCCGATTCTTTCAAGTCACTTATGTCAATTGTCCCACACTAGATCTTACCTCAATGTAAAATTGTAGTACATATTTGGTTGTAAGCATCTGATGAGAAACCAAGAAATGTCAATGAATTCACATTATTCTGCATCCATGTTCATTCTGAATTTATTTAGATTTATGTTGACAGTTCAATGGTATGATTAAGTTTAGTAGTCTTTAATTTGTTCACTTTTTTGAGTAGTAATCAACCAATATTATGTAAAACATTGCACTTAGAGAATGTAAAATGCTTACATAATTCACGGCAGCTAATTCATTCAATGAATGAAAGTATTTATAGGAGATACTTGATTAGCTTGTCGAATTGAATTTCTAATCTACAAGCAGTGAACATAATGTACTCGTGTTTGCTTATCGGCGAATCTTACTCATGTAAGTGGTTTTTGAATATCGTGATTGTAACCTTAAGAGTTTGTTGTTGTTGTTTATTTATTATATAAATGCAATCATAGTAATAAAGTGGTTATTAGTAGCAAAAGCGAAAGATGTAAACTACTATAGTAATTATAAAATAAATTACTTCTACGTGAGGAATTTTAAAGTTTCTTTTTATCTATTCCGTATCATATTCGTACTGTGTATCTGACATTTTCCATTCCTCTAGTCTGAGTCATCGCACTTGTAACAACATAAATATATAGAAGATATGTTAAACAAATCAAAGGTTTTCCTAAGCGTTTATATAGTTCAATGCAATTAATTATCTAGGTTAGCAATTTTCGTTCTTGTTTACGTGAACTCAACGAATAATAACTCTTCAATAGAAATCGTGGAATAATGTCGGGTAAACATAATTACGGAGAATGTGAATGCGTGCTGCAAACATTTAATGAGAATGTCATAATAATATAAAAACTTAACAAATGTATAAGTTTTCACAACTTACCTTCCATTTTATCCACATTCCCAGGATAAATTCACTTGTAGAATGTTCAAGTTGAATTTCAATGGTAGAATCTTTATTGTTAAATGTTAATGGTAACTCATGATTTGGTTCATAATTACTTTGAGTAGCTGTAATATCTAGTTTATCTTTCCAAATGTATAAACTAGGATCATGTTTTAAATTTTGAGCAGTTCGTAAAAAATCAACTCCATTAAATAGAAAAACCATTATGTAACCAATAAAAACATGAACATTCAAATTGCTTATCTGTTTGATATTATGATTAAATTGTGTCGGTGTGTCTATCAACTGGTTTGTCAGAGAATCTTCAGAATTGCCAAGGATTAAATGACGATGTGAGAGATAACGACCATCTTTTGGAATGTCTACAGGATAAAATATTTAATTCATATCATTTGAAGCTTTTGGAAAATTTCACATTAAATAGTATCTTTATTTATAGTGAAAAATGATATCTTATCGACTGAATGTCTGATAATACAAATTCCTTGAATTTTACACGAAAAGCTGTCAAATGGATTTCTCAAATGGCTAAGAAGATTTGTAGCTCAGGTGGATGATTATGATGAAGTTTTGTCCTCTGAGATGGATGGTTTGATAGTACAGCTTACGAACACTACACTTTTACCTGAGGATTTTGCTAATGATGTTGTTCAGAAGAGCGATAAAAGCTCCACGACTAAACCATCCAGCTCAGAGAACAAAACTGCATCCAAAGTGATTTCTTTTGAAACAACTAAACTGAAGGAAATGGTATTTGAAGACAATATTACGGTTTAATATGTTCCATATTTATTTACATGAATTGAGGCATATATAATGATAAAACGAAAACGTTAGATGACTTTTATCCTTCCTGAATAATTTTAACATTAAACAAGGAGAGCAAAATATACTTAACCGTGCAATAGGCTGAATATGTATAAGCTTATTTCACATCTTATATTGACAAATAAACTCAATACCTACCAAAAGTTTGAAACAGATTATCAACCGAGAAGTTGAGAACATTTTGTCTTCTATAAATTTTTACAGTGTGCCATTGATCGTCAGCTATATACACCGGGTTATGGTAAATCTGAAATGGAAAAAGAAAATAAAGACTCAACATAAATATGAATCAAAACATTATTTACCGTTACATTACTGATCAAATATACGTAGGCTTGTTTTCCGATTATATTGAGAATTAAAGATCAATTCTATGGTTAATAAATGTTCACGAATTGTTGAAAATTAAAAAGTCTAGTGTCTTTAGTATGAATTCTACCTTCGAGCATCTAAACAGACATATACTTGAGTAAAATAATCTGTGAATAAAACCGTGTATGAACTGAAATTATTCAATTAATTGAACTGGGTTTGATGGCAATATCATTTATGATACAAGATCAAAGTGAAATACTTTATCTAAGAAAGTAATTAATGTAAATAGCAACATGACTGAATATAATTGGATTATGTAAAAAAAGAGACAAAACTATGGATGTGAGAAAATCCCAAATTGATCAATCTTACCGATTATTTTCATTGTCATAATTTTTCTTGACATACTTTTCAATCTCTACAACTTAGGGTCTTATATATTCTGTTTAACTAAAATATTTTAATGGGATTAAATTCCATATCTAGCTAATGATGAATTATCCTGTGCGGATGGCCTCGGTATTGCCTTAATTCATAAACATTATAGGCAATGATGGTTAGTGGTTAGCAGTGGAATTCAGGACGCACGTTTCGTCCTATTTGGGACTTGTTAGCTAGATGTGCCTGTATCTCAGTGTTGATGTTCACTCTGGGATTTTATTGTTTCCTTCCTATCGCATTGCTAAATATTCATTGTCATTTATGATTTTCCGAGTTTATTCTTAACTTAAAATTTTCTTAATGACTTAAAATAAATATTTATGCCAATGTTGTATGGGTAAAGCAAACTTTAAACGAGTGAAAATGTCATATGTGTAAACATGGTAACCATCATCAGTTGTGAATTATTTGCGAAAAAAAAAGCAAATAGAAATATTTACTTAATAGGATCCAATTTTATAAGTAGTTTTTTGAACACATTTCGGAAATTGTATGGAATGTTACAATTTCATTTATTAGTATAATAAGCCTAAAATATTTACACTGATGTCTTCATCTGTATATCGTGTGTTCTAGTACTGTTAAGTAAACATATGAATAAAAATTGAAGCGAAGCTAGTTTATTTACAGAAAGTGTACATCGTTTATTGAACTAATTTTAATTATAGACTTATATAGGTTACTTGGCAAAGAAGTCATTTCGATTTTTCTAAAGATATCGCTGAAACGATATAATGTACAAAAAGATGTTTTCAACTAGCATGTTTTTAAACAAGGTTGAAAAAGTGATTTATAAATCGTTATTATTCATTTAATAGAAAAATACTACATGGCATTTAATTAGATGTTTACAAAGATATACAAATCCCATGAGTAGCTAGAAACAACGAAAAATCCTATTGCGTCAGGCGAAAAAATAAAAAACTGATATAAAGAAATAATTTTCACTACTAAGGCATTACTTATTAAACATGTACAATCGTAGGTTAAATTTCAATTCACAATGTTATCAAATCAGTTTCTTCAGTTTAACAGTGAGCATCCACGATCTCGCGCTTAGGACTCAAACCTAGTTCCTTTGGTCATGTGTGCAAATGCTTAACCTTTAGACTATCGAGCCAACTGGCATCCAACGGTGTTAATATCTAACTTCAACCAATCCACGAAACTGCGTGACCTTTCACCATTGTTTTTAGTAACTACCTCAGTATGAGGTTCTGGGTACGAGTGCCGCTCACATGATCGTGGATGAGCACTGCTGAGGGCCTCATACTAAAACGAAACAGCTTTTCAGTGCTCCCAGGTTTTCAATGTTGGTCTAACATTGATCCATTCATGATATCAGTCTAAATGAAATTTAGTTGATAATACGATGGGAACACGTAAATATACTAGCGAAATGTTATCGTTTTCCGGCTGTTATGTGTATAGTTTGAATATATATAAAAGTATACAGTTGTACAAAATGGGTATTTTTTATAGGCATATTTTTGACAAAACATTAATTAAAAGTTATAAAGTATTGCATCGTGGTAATAACAATTTGTATATTAATTAGTTGGCGTAAAGCAGCGTTCATACATACAAAGGAACTGATTATTTTTTTTATCAAGTAACATCCAGGCTCAATCAATGACTTGTTGATATTTGTCAGCTTAACACTAGTCTATGATGCTACATTTGTAGCCTTCATGTTTGATAATTAATTGAAAGTTGAAACTCTGAACTTTGAATAAATGAATGGATGTGACTTTCGGAAATTAAATTAAAATACAATTCTATACTGGGTCATGGCCGATCGGTTTGGTGTGTGAATCTAAAGACAATACAATGTGCGCCTTTTGTAATTGATGTTACCAAATTATTTTGTTGTAATTCAGGCAGCTGAAAAATCAGTAAATGTTTTTAACAAAGCCTAAAATCCCCCAAAGTTAGTTTTTATATTTATGTGTATTTTTTCCCTATTTCTATTAGAAAGAGAAAGTTTTGTACTTAGCTTTCCTACTTAACTAATGAAATATTTTATGCTCGTATTTTTGTGGAGTTAATATTCGATTTTTGTGCACACTGATAAGAATATTTTATAAGGACAGACCATTCAAAAAGGTTAATAACTAAGTCATTTTAAGTAAGAAACTGTTCACAGTCACTTCCCCTACTTGTTAAATCAGATTGTGGAGTGGATTTCTCAATTCAATACTAAAAATTGATTTATGTGATGAAAATGGAAAACCTATTAATATTATACAAATATCTGCACAATTTTTCACTTAGAATTCAATAAGATTAGGAAAAAAACTGAGGAGTCCCATACTAGGACGAAACGGCCGTCCAGTGCTTCCAGGTTTTCAATGGTGGTCTAGCTTCAACTGACTCATGATTTAAATCTGTGAAAAAAACTACTATTGAGAAACGGGTATTGTTTGAGTTGAGAACTGTTTATAGTAGCTTTATCTCCAAGCTTTGTAACTACAAATTCAGCAATGTTGTATTACTATAGCCAGCGCACAATATTTAATGTAAACTAGTCAAATTTGATTTATTTATAGCTAAAATACTTTTAGAAATATGTGATTAGTTAAGTTGTATGTTTGAGGTTTAATCATTAGAATGTGAACTTGTGAATACAAAGCAAAACAAATCAAATATTATATTAAGGTGATTAGGATGATACTGTCAACCATACCCTACAAACTAGAAAATTCTATTCAATTAAAAATAATTTGAATTCAATGTTAAATAAAAAATTAGCATAACACGGCATCAATTGTAAGTATAATACTGAATGAGAATGAACAACCTAATTTGGATAAATATATTCAAACTTACATTGTCTACTGCACCTAAATTATATATTAACGATAAATAACCAGAAATAATTTTTAATTCTAAACAATCTGGTGCTGACAAAATAGAACTTCGTGTGGTTAACAGAAATCCATTTTCATATTTAGTTTTAAATCTCAAAGTCAATTCTTCGACGGATGATTGAATAGGTAATGGACTGAATTTTATCCATAACCATTGAAATCCATCAAAGCTAACAACAATAGGATCTAAATAATTCAGAAAAACATTGGTCAACATATAAATCTTATCAAATTCAAACTGATATTATAAAATGAATATACAACGACAATAAATGAAGTGAAATTATACATGAGTTTTTATGTATGTATGTTCGTGTGTGTGTGTGTGTGTTTGTGTACAGTTGATGTAATAAAACAATGCCGTTTTCTTTTTTCAAATTTTTATTTTACTACCAGTTCAATGTTTGTTTTATTCTAAGCAATAAATTCAACTATCTTCATAAATTTTCTGAACTAATAATTGAAATTTTGTTCTTAGATTATCACCAGGTATGTTGTGCTATTTCTTTTTGATTAAAAGAAAAAAATATTCTGTTTTATTAAAATAATTTATTGTCGACTAGTGATTAAACTTTGATTAATTAACAAGCTTTATGTAGATATGATTTCTGATTATGTAATCAAAAGAAAATCATTTCTTTAATTTACTCTTTTTTTTCATTTATTGAAGTGTTCTCTTCCATTTGTAGGATTTATTCAATATATCACCTTAAATCTTACTAATTCGATTATGATCATAATAAGTTTCTGTGGTGTTTGAATGGATTAATGATTCCTATGTACTTATTGAATTATTGATTTCGAATTCCAAATACAATGCATTCGTTTGTGGTTATCTAGTGCTTCTTGATCCGATTACGTTATTTCTGGGATTCCTAATGCATACTATAAGTATCATGTTGACGTCGCGAGCAGGATTCTGTGATGGAATTGTTGGATATACATTCAGATCTTGATGCTTTTGAGGATTACATTGAAAGTTTTGAAATTTGGGCTATGACCAAGGAAGATAATGAGGATGATAATATTGTGGCACATTTCCTCACATTCATCGGGAAAGAAGCATGTAGTTTATTAAAAACTCTGGCTTTACCGGATAAGCGCATTTCGATTTCTTATGCAACTCACAAAGATCTACTGCTAGACTATGTTCAGTATACAAATTTCAAATATCGGGAAGGAGGAAGATTTCGCAAATCAATTCATAAAGATACAAAAATTCCACTACACTACGTCATCCCAATTCAGTGTATACTGAAGGTTATGCAGATAATTCATTGGAGATTTGCAATGCAGTTCACGAAGATGGGCAGAAGTTTGGTCAATGTTTGTACTGTGGCAAGTTCCACTCTTTTAATTCATGTAAATTTCTTAATACTACGTGCTTTAATTGTGGTGATATTGAACATATTCAGTCAGTTTGTAATACTACTGTCCACCTTGCTGCTACGAATATTAATCCTGTAATTCTGATTCTATTAAGTTTAGTGTTCCTAATGATCATTATCCTTATCAACGATTTCAAAAGACAGTATAGAGTCATATAGCAGTTCAGAGTTAAGTAAAACTTCTAAGTATCACAGTTTCTTACTAAACAAAAACAGTTACTATAGCGGAAAGTGAATATTCGATCATCATGAGGAAACATGGATTCTCTTCAAATGACGTAATTTTCTAATAGATGTAGTGAATTTATGTATGTATTTTAATGTTTGTAGAACAACTGCTTATTTTTAACAGAAATTGACCAAATGATTTTAATATTAAACAACAGTAAACGATGTTTCATGCAATTGGTTCCCTTTATGAATTTGAATAGAGCAAGAACAAACATTGATGCAGAATAGTATGAATTCATATTATTTCGAGGTTTCTCGTCAGCTGCTTACAAACCAAAATTGTGATAGAATTTTTTACCTAATTCTTAAAATAAATTTTATTCATACATTTCCACCACCTGATCCTCTTAAATTATCTTAACTTTCCTAATCTTATTTAATCATTATGACGTAATTCCATTAATCTCTACACAATTTATGAACTTCACTAAATTATTACACCACCCACCCTGGATTAATCCCTCTCTTTTGACCTCTGACCTGTTTCTAGCATATATATATAGTTATTATTGTAATCCAGTTATTTACACTCATTTATGTCAATTGTTTCACACTATCTCCATGTAAAAAATTCTATCACAATTTTGGTTTGTAAGCAGCTGACGAGAAACCTCGAAATAATATGAATTCATACTATTCTGCATCAATGTTTGTTCTTGCTCTATTCAAGTAAACGATGTATTAATTAAAAATAATTTGTCTTACAATGATCATTTATTCTCATGGCAGATAGTGAAAGTCGAAGTGTAAAGTATTTCCAAAGAATATAACTTAAGGATATTTCGACCCCATTCGTCCTTATTAGAATTAAAACAATACACTGATAGGGAATTATAACCAAAATCTGTTCGACTAATAACAAGTGTATAGCTGTCCTTTGAATACTTTTATCAAACATGATTACATTGTGATAAGCTTCTGTAATAAGCTATTTTATATTATATATACTTGTATTAGCAACCAATCTCAAGGAGCATCAGTTCTCTCAAGATAACCGGTACACTTTTCTGATGGCTGCTAAATACAGGATTTCCTATCGACTACCTCCAATTACCATCTCAAATGATTAATATCTAACTGCATATTTACGTTCAAGGCATACCCGATAAAACAAACTGAAATGCTAAAACACTGGTAAATTTGCATATTATCGAGTATAGCACTTTGAAGGATTATTACGTCTGTTCTCGATACTGTTTTATAAGTAATAATACCCGGTCATATGAGTTGTTAATATTTTTAGTATAAATCATTCTAGATTGACTCCATACCAGTTTGCATCCACTACTCCATCAACGACTGCATTCAGGACCTACAAATCCTGTGGCTAGCGATTAACTTTCAGATTACTGAGGTGGCTTTCATTGGTTTACAGTTCTAACGTTAATCAATTAGTGATATTACGTTGCCGTTATCCAGCGCCACTGATGTCATTTATTTCACATCAAATACATTTGAAATAAACTGGAGAATGTTAAGCTTAACGTTTCACATCACTGACTTACTTTGGTTTGCTTTTAAAAAAAAATAGATGAATTGTTAAAATCTACAAGGACTTACTTTCTGTACATGTTTTTCCACTAAAATTAGTATTACTGCAATCACATTCATAAATATTCCAACTAGAGATGCATTGACCTTTATTTCTACATGGTTTATCTGTACAAAAGTCTATTGACGAAGACAATTTACATCCATTTTCCACAAATGGTTTAGACCAACATGGTCGCCTTTCTAAATCGATATCCCATAAGCGTTTATTTACAATGAATTCACCTAAACATCCAACAAAATCTTGTCTTAATTGTGCTGACCATACTTCAGGCGATATAAATGAGTTAATTTGACGCACTGACTCAGGAAGACCTCCAATATAAAAGTATTCATTCAAATTCAAGTATTTATATCTAGATACAAAAGCAATAACACATAAATAGTTGATTTACAATTGCATAAGTGAGTAATCAAATGAAAATTTGATTTGTGGGTGTGTTTTTAATATGCTCTTAAGGTGATGGAAAGATGAATTTTATGAAGTTTTTTTAACTATAAACCTTTATTGTAGTTAGTCAAACCTTTGTGATTTATTTGAATGTTTTTAATACCGAACTGGTGATTGCTGAATATGACAGATTATTGTGTTTTAAATATACTAAATTGAATGTATTGAGCTCGAGTCAAAATTTATGAGGGAAGTTTTTCATCTGCTAACAATTCCACACTTATGTGAATGGGTTTCTGTCTTATTTACTAATTAAACCATTAAAAAGTGATTACTACATTTTATATTTTCTCAACACTCGCTATACATCTTCTGAAGTACAGTCTTAATCCAAGATATTCATTTTCATTTTTCATAAGGAAATCATCTTTTGTGTTTAAATCATTTTTATTAATATTCTTAAGTAATTAATTAGATTTCTAAAAAATATCCATCATTCGATCGTTACCCCTATTGCGACACATTTGGACATGTTCCCCGATATTATCTAGATCTCGTGACGGTCTACCACGGAATAAATGTGCTGATTTGAATTTTATGTTTCATATTAGATAGTTAAAATATGTTATTTAAATTCATATTAACTAGGTCGTTTTAAAAGGGACAACTCATTCTCATTGTGAGAAGTAAATTTTGATATGAACAGAAAATAAATTTATAAGTTTAGATAAATTTAATGATAAAAATGGATTATCTGGTTTTCAAAGATAAATGTGTTCTATGTTAATATTATAAAAAAATGTTAAATTCTTTACATCGTGTGAATAGATGTACAATAATGGAGGATACAGTTAGTCAACTGGCATCTACATTTATTTGTTTACAAAATTATTTCAGAAATACAAATAAAGTCGTGTTTTATGGATTATAAAATAAAACTGATGTTCAAGATGTTTTAGCTACATAAAGTGTGAACAATCTTCAGTGTTGCATTCAGTTTTTATAAGATACACATGAAAAAGTATTTTGAATAAATAATAACCAATCGGGTAGAACTAAGTCATCTTTTTGAAAAAGTATATTATATTATATATATATATATATATATATATATATATATATATATATATATGTATATATGACTTGTAATTTATACTGCTGTTATCAGTTAATAGCCCGTGATCTGACTGCAGTTATATCGTATGATTGCTTGCTATTGAAATATACATATCGCCGATTGCCGAATATAACCATCAGCTTAAATCGCGTTGATGAATAATGGAATTAAATAAGTCAAATACGTATATTTTGTACAATCGTTGATCGGGATAGACAATCAGAGAGACGTAGCGAAGGAAGGGATGAAGAGAGAGAGAGAGAGTGAAACGAAACGAAAGGACGCTCAGTTGAGAAGCCATGTGAGCCAACTACATTTAATTAAGCGTTAATCAATATTTTTAGTCACACAAATATAAGCTACAGACATGTGATGAGTAGGATAAAATGTACACACACATAGGCTCATATAAAAACAGTCAAGGTTGATAAGTAAATGATTAACGATGTTAAAACGTGACTAAAAAAGAATGGATAAATTGGCCAGTCCATAAGCTAGAATAAGTTATATGGGCTTAATATAGTAACCGACAGTATAATCAAAACATATTGTTTAATACTTATGATCCAGGTTCTGGAAACCTTTTTTGAGTTTCTCATCATTTCTGTTATTCTTCAGTCAGAAATCTGTTAAAAAAATAGATTATGGCAAAATGTCATGCATAGTGAACAATGTTGTATATGCTAATCAAAATGTATTTTTCTAAACAACATTTATCTGCAAATTCACTGCAATTGATCAGTCTCATGTTGGCATATGTGCATCCTGTGCGGATTGGCTAGATATATTCTGTTGTCACAAGTTTTTTAAGCAAAGATAGATAGTGAATATGGAGTGAATATCAGCTCTAGGATACAGTACATCCAGCTGACTAGTCCCAAATAGGACGAAACGCGTATCCTGAATTCCACTGTTAGCCGCTATCCATCTTTGTTTAAAAGCCTTTATCTGTATTTCGACTTATGATAAATTGCATTTAAATAGTATCTAAGATTTCATCAAACCCAAAAAATACCGGTTTAATTTATTTACACAATAATTTACTTGAATATTCCAGTGTATATCTGAATATCAAAGTCACATAGTTTTAAAGCTATAATTAATGGGATTAAAGTTTACATATCATTATATATAATGTTTAGTCTATTCTTATCATGCTCAAAACAACATAAGCTTACGTTTTAATTCCTGTACCATGTGTTACAAAGTTTTCACCATCAACATTTATTGTTAAATCTCCTTCATCAAATACAATTTGAATTGAATGTTCTTTTCCATCAGAAATAAAACCTTTACTTTCTGATTCAAAATATTTTTTATCAAATTCTGGTTGAACAATACCTGATCCAGTATTTAATAAAAAATGTAATCTTCCTAAACGTAATTCTAAAGCGAATATATCATAACCAGTTTGTTTGACTTCATGTATATTTTCTAATAAATTTGGTTCATTAATTACTTTTGGAAATAATTCATATTCATTTATAGAATTACTATAAATAATTAATCCATTAAGAGTAGTTGTACGTAAAATAAATGTGATTTCACCATGAAGTACAATTTTCCATCCTGTTATTCTTAAATAACTACCTGGTTTAGTAAATGATACATAACTGTTTAGTTTTAAATGATTTATATTTCGTTCTGGTTGTAATAATTTGTAATCACAATTACGTAAATTAGATTGAATTGGTATTTGAGATTGAATATATTTTGTGTTTTTTGTACTTAATAATGGAATAAATAATTCTACACTTTTATAAATGATCTGTAAGATAAATAAAATATAAATTGATGCTTTCTCATATATGAATCAAAAGTTTAAAGTAATTAATTAATATACAAAATCCTATAATTGTTATTCAATAGTAAAGTTAATTTTTGATTGAAAGCATGAGTCAGTTGAAATTAGATCACTATGGAAAACCTAAAGGTACTGGACGGCCGTTTCGTTCTAGTATGGGATTCTTCAGCAGTACGCATCCATGATCCCGCACCCCGCGAGATTCGAACCCAGGACCTATCAGTCTCGCGCCAGGCACTTATCCAACTAGACCACTGAGCCGGCATTCAACGGTGTTAATGTCTAACTTCAAGTAATCCACGAAATTGAGCGAAACTCCCACCACTGTCATCAGCGAATTACTATCTCACACCAGACCCGGTTGAACTCCACTGGTCACTGCTTCTCATTAGAACTCCAGGATATATGTCTTGAAGTCAGTCACTAGTGTGCATATGTTGATTAGTAACAGAAGGGGTTTACTGGAGATCGTAGTAATTTAAACAGTTGAGATTATGAGTCAATTGAAGCTAGACCACCATGGAAAACCTGGAAGCGCTTCTTCTGCCACTTGATGAACGTTTTAGAGTAAAAAATTACAAATACTGAATATAAACTCAGAAAACTAAAGTTCGCAAGCTGATCATGAGACCTAAAGGAACTTGTTTTGACCTATGAAGGACATAGATGTCGTGCTGCCGAAAACTTTCAAACAAGGAATAAAGATCTATCTAGTGCTTTCTGATTTTGAGTTCATCAGGTGATGTCAATCTTTAATGAAAATCCACTTCATCTAATTACTGAAAGTTCCATAATCAAAAATTTTGTTCTTTACTGGCTATTATCAAATGATCAAGTGATAATTATTTGAAGTTAACAATTAACTTAACAGAACATGAAATGATAATAACAACAAAACTGCTTTAAATTACGTAACATAACCTAAGCGAAATCCAATCGAGAAAACTGGAGAAACATACCGATTGAAAGCAACCTCTAAAATTTGTTAGATTCCCGATACTTGGAATAAATCGTGTAAACGTTTCTTTTGAAGTATTCAAAAAGCTTCCTCCCAAGTGCATGACTCTTATAGTAATTAATCCATCTTGACCAAATGGATTTACTTTTACTTGAGGTTGACTGTCAAGTACAATTAATATCTGTAAAACACATGCAGAAATCACGTTGCAGTAATTTGAGTACATGAACAATTAATTAACAAATTAAAATAGAAATTCAAACCATTCATCGAAGAAAACGATAATTTTGTGCTTCATTATGTCTTCACGTAGAAATGAGCAATTAAAATTATATATTACTCAATGATAGTAAATAAGCTATTAAAACAAAACGAAAACTAATTAAAATAAGCACTCATAAATTCATAAATTTGGGTCGTTTGGAAAATTTTCAGATAACACGTTTTGGGACGTAGCTCGTAACCTATCTGTTGATTTTGGTTTTCAACATGAATGTCATTCAGCATCTCATTAAACGTCAAAAGAAAATGAACAACCATTTAGATGAAAAGAGTGGACATGGACGTTTACGATGATAAAATGTGCTGCGCTTACCGTGGCTCAATGATTTTATTGACTTTATACAATCGTATGTATTCCTTTACACTTAAACATTAGTATTCAATAGGGTGAGTAACTTGTTGGCATTAAAAGTCTTAGTTGGATCAACTGTGGCTAGACGATTTTGAATGACGTTGAACAAAAATGTTTGAATCTTAAGGAGATATTTATTTCCATCAACAGTTTAAACAGGTCTTGCTGATGATTGAAAGATAATACGAAACCTATGTTTAAGGCTTCCTCAAGAGTGATTCCAAACATATTGCACCAAAATGTCCAGTTACTTCCTAGAAGGCTTAGCAAAACGTAATTGATCGAACTTGATCCCTAATAATGACCAGACAATGTGGTTTTGATTATCATTAGGTTATCCTTTAGTATTAGCACCACCATTATGTATCTAGCACCATGGCATGTATATACACTAGTTCTTTTACAAATTGAATTCTTAGCACGAAACTGTACCAGTTATTTTATGTTTCATTAAGCTAATCAAGCTTGGACATCAATCAATAATTTTTGCACGTGAATAAACTGGTTATCTCTTTACATAATCTGCTAGTTAAGATGTAATATTTTCGTAATCTAACTGACATTTTATTCCCTTCATTTTATTGTTCTATAATATTAGACTATTAAAATTTAATTCAGATGATTTACTCTGAGTGCGTCATCAGTTGACAGTTGACTTTCTGGTTGAATGTAGATTTTCAAGCAAATCAAGGTGCATTAAAATTTTATAAATCAGAATGAAGTTGAAGAAACTAAAAATTGTGAGACTGTGTTAACGACGAATACTTACGTTCTCATAATTCTAGTTGTTCCTTAATTAGATTATGATGCTGAAGTTATATCACAATAATATACTGTAGTGCTCAATAATTATATCTTAGTTTGGTGAGACATTCTCAGTCACAGTCAATGTTAATCAGATTGTAAAATCAAAAATGGATTGAGTATAATGTAGATATTCTTGATTCGAAATTGGCAAAAATAGGTGGTCACTCATTTTTAGACAGTTTATGTTAACTAAACATTCTTTTGCTGGCATTTTGATTATAAAATGCCTGATCAGTGAGAATCGCTTTTGATTTACTAATAAATTCCAGTGACTGAATTGGATTCACAATTTTATAAACCTCATATTCTAATGTTTTGAAAAGCTCTATATTCGTTATATATGCTTCCAGGTTTTCCATGGTGGTCTAGCTTCAATTGACTCATGATCTTAACTATTGAAATTATTGTAGAAATCTTACATGAGGGCTTTGTTTCTCCTTGGGTGAATTTTTTTACTTTGATGATATCTTAGTGTATATTTTTCAGTATTCGCAAAGATAAGGTACAAGACACCGATTGCATTAAATATGAATATATGGTTGTTAATCATCATCACCTTGAATGAATTAGTTTGTCTTTTTTTCATTAAAAATTTTTTTAGAAAAGTTCTATTAGAGTTACAAAGTAGTTTAGCTTAAAACTTACATCATTCTTTTTTATCATCAATAGAATTTGATGCCATTGTGTGTCAGCGCAGGTGTCATAATCAGATATACAGGAAATGATCTTTTGAGTGTTTGCATGGTTTAAATAAGAACGTTTTTCTGAAAAATGGTTAAACAGATTTACAACCAATGCTCCATTTAATAAGTAACCAAGCAGATAAGAATCAACTTTCATCTTTGTATGTTGCGTCAATATGTCGGTTAATTCTGTTATAAAAACGTGGAAAAAAGTACTATAAATTTGTTACACGTTTAAGGAATATTAGAATACAGATTAAAACATCAGAAGTTTTGTATTCAAAAGAAGCAGGTTTAGAGATGGTGGAGAAGATTTGTAGCTCAGGTGGATGATTTTGGTCGTGACCAAGCAAGCAGGTTTAATTACTTCTGTTACTTTTCCTGCCTAAAACTCAATAAATATACTTGTCATACAATGATCAACTAAAGCTAATGCTGATTAACTCCTACCCTCTTTATTTTACCAAGATAATTGTTCATTAGTCAATTGGTTTACTTTCATATAGCTAAACATTACATGCATTGTATATCATATATTCACTATCTCATAGTTCTCATTTCGTCAAACACAGTGTAATTCATGATAATGTAATGTTGATAATGTAATTATGATGATAGAACTGTGATTATATTTATTCCTATAGATAATTTGTTAGCCAGTGTAGAGCTGATTTATGAGATGTTCCAATATTGTTCATTTTAACTGATCTCATCTATATATGGTTTACCTGAATGAAAATGTTGATTATAATGATTACTTCAACTTGGTTTTATGAGACACGTTTAAGATTTTTAAGCAGCATATTTTTACCCTTTATATTCAAAGTCAAACATAAACTCGACACATGTAAATGAATAACATGGATCAATTTCAGCCGTAGAAACATTAAAAACAGGAATTTTTGAATAACCACTATGTCTCAATCCGAAAGTTATCATTTAAATCATTTCTACAAAACTTTCTGTCATGAATGTTTTATTGTTCTAATAATTATCAAAATATGCTCAAAACCGACTGTTACATCATTTAGATGAACAAAGATTATTTTAGTCTATCATAGTATTATAGCGTAATAAAATGATTGTCTTGTACGAGTTTTATATTTGTAAGTTTATCATATTACACTTAGCAGTTCAACCTACACTGTTCTTATTGCATTCATTAAAGTTTCATTGGATTAATAAATCTTACTGAATATGATGGTCATATAACTTGCTAATTAAATAAGCCATTATTTATACCCATTATAGACTATTTATCATTTACGAAATTAGTAATTAGTCATTTCTATACTATACACTTTTTGTTAAGCTATTACGCTTCATAAAAATGAACTTCTGTTTACCAATAAAGATTTTTTTGTTATCTAATTACAATAGAGTAAAAAAACTTGTAAGGATCAACTTTTGCTTATTTGCTCGTTTAATAAAAATGTTTTGAAACTATCAATGTACTATGTATAATGGATGATAGAAATTGATGTTAGTGAGAACCGGTCAACAACATTAAGGACAAACCTGACACATATCATATTTTTAAAGTATCTTACAACATTAGGCTAAAATTCGTATTATTATTCAATGTGAATTACTCTTATTTTGTTAGTAATTCACTAACTGTAACAGATAATAAACAATTCAATGGTCACTTGGCGAAATTAAATTATATTTCATATAATGAAATCACCAAAATGTTGTGGGATATTTGTGTTGTTAAGTTAATAATAATTTTGTTGAGATTGCTGAAAAAATATAAACATTTAAAAAAAAAGGTGGGTTTTTTTTAAAATCTGTTGAAAAATGTTGTGATCGTTTGAAAACAGTTTAATGGATTTCCAATGTTAACCGCAGGCTGTGAATGACCTCGGAAATTAGAATAGGGAAGTCAATAATTAGGGACTAAGGTGAAGATAAAGAAAACATGGTAGGTGACCTGGAAAATAAATGCATTATATATATAAATCAGTTCAAAATATATTTTAGACAATAGTAATTAACAATTAATAATTATGATAAACTAGAGTTGTATGAACAAATCGATAGTTCTGAAGAATTGGTTAAACAGATTAAGAACTTACCAAAGCTAAATATTATTTGACTTTCTTTACGTGTTCGAAACTCGAAAAATATTTTTTCATCTATCCCATCTGTGTTAAAATGAAATGTAGCATGATTTTGTCCATTAAGATTCAATATATTTGATGAGTCTTCTAAATAATGAATTAGGAAACAAGAATAATGATTGTATAGATTATAGCAAAATAGTTTTAACATTCATATATGAATTACTTTTCATTCAATCATTTCACTTAAAATGAATTACATACATGTTAGAACAAGTGGTATGCCACGTAAATACATATCATCTTTGTACATGGGGCTTATTTGAATAAACCTTTTTTTATTCAGCACAGCGATATAGCTTTCTTAAGAATAACAAAAAGGTATAATCATACTTAGTCTGGAACAATAGCTTAATGATAATCCCCGTCAGTATAACAGCGGAGGACATATATGCATATCCTATACGATGCATCAGTTCCCTCAAAAATTCACTGGTCTGGTATCTCCTACTAAACTCTATCAACCACCTTATACTAACAGCTATTTTAATCTATATAAACAAACCAATTGATAACAACTAAAGACGATTTTACTCATTTATATTAACTGTTTAACGATTTAGATAGTTTATTAAAAACCATGTTGGATTCATAATTGCTCTAACTTCTAGTTGGATATAAAGGAGTTCGAAGAGTTTTGAAGTATACACTAGGTAATCTAACTTTACAGAACTAAAAAAAATAACGGAACAGGATACTGTACATTAAGAATGTTAACCAAGTTTAATAGTCTAAAAGTTACTCAAGGATTGATATCAACTGGCGATTCATTGAAACTTATAAAACGTTGAACAATCGTTTCATCCTAAGTCTCATTGGTACCTGGTTACAATTCATTCAAGGACATTAAACAATCGGACCAGTCACAAGGCATGTTGAAACCCACTAAGCTCAACTTATAATAGGATGAACTGGTTTTGTAACTTAATCTCTTTTAGCTATTCATATTTTTAGATCTAACTAGTTTTATAAAGAAAAGCTATTAACTTATTTACACTTGAATGATATTAGATAGTTTGGAATTATTTACAAACCATTTCAAAATATTCACTATATAACTCAAATCTCAAATCCGTAGTAGAAGAATAAAATTATTTCCAATCTGTCATATTTATCTATCGTTTCTAATCGCATGATATGAAAGACAATACAATTTTTCACAAAACTGTTTTACTGAAAATGAGCATAAACATTATGAAAATTCAGTGTCAAATCATTATGATGACTAGCAACGTAAACGATTTTATATATTTTCATATGTAACATTATATAATGTACATAAAGTGAGCGATATTCCCTATGCATTAAAGATAAAATAGTCATTATTATTAGCTTTTTTCAATATTATATTTTTGGCATAATATAGAGATCTCAGAACAAAGTATTTCAGAGGGTTTCTGTTTCTTATTTCTTTATCGATATGGACGATAAATATTGAGTGATCACCAGTTAGATATTAGTATTTCAGAAGTCGACATCTGAATACCATCCACTTTTTTCAATGAAAATTGCCAGACATCACTATGTTTCTGATTGTACATTTTCGTAACTTGTACAGCGAAATGTCATAAACTTGTCACAAACGCACCTGAATAAGTTATTCAATAATGATCTGTTAAAGCAAACAAGGAAACAGATGACCTGTTGGAACATCAAGATGGCAGAAACAGGTCGAATTCTAACCTCAAAATTGTCAAATATTCTAACGTTTTAGTACCTAAAACATTGTTTCGGTAGTAATAATTTTGTAGTAACCTTTTTGGTAGCCTGATCTCCCGAAAAAAAGATGTACGGTTCAAACACAGTGTTATTATCTTATGCAACACAATTCATTGATCATTCATTGCTCATAATTAGACCGGAAATGATACAGGAAAAATACACAACTTCACTTTAAGGAACTTATAAGACATACATAAAACGAGTTATTAGCCAATAAATACAATTACATTTTTTACAAAAAATATATTACAAATATGAAACACTGAATAGATATTTCAAACTAGTTTAAAACACTTCATTGGCTTTAGTGAATGAACAAAACTGTCATAAAAATCATGAAACTTCACTATAAAATCATTATGATGACTAACAACGTAAAATTTCTTGTATTTGGGATAGAATACATATTTTATTTGAAGTATTTTTTCTGGTTAGCGTTTTTCTGTAGCGAGTTAGTTTTCTACGGGATGGGGTCGCTAACCTCATACCTAACCCTCCTCCTTTATCCGGGCTTGAGACCGACAGTAGCCCAAGAATAGTCCCAGGCAGAACGCCCAGAACAAAGTGGGTTGAAGAATGTTAGTCAGCTGTCTATGCTCCATTGAGAGTAACAGGCGTAAATAAGTAAGCATCTATTTTCGTAGTCAAGACTAAATAGGTTTAATATACATATGTATATCTGTTATGTTATATGTTATTTTCCTAGTCATTATTCAAAATTCATGATTCAATAAAACTAATGGAATTCTATTATAAATGACTAAATGTTAAGAATTAAAAAGAAGAAAAATAATGTTCAGGTCATGTTATTATAATCATAAATTCATTAACAAAAAGAAAGAAAAAAAACAACAAAACAAAAACCGAATAGAATAAACTGGCAAATCACATTTGATAAATATGGGTTTCTTTTTTGTTTTGTTTTTTTCTCATTTAGATCATACATGATATTTAGTTATGTATAATATTTTACTGATTTAGGACATTTGTGGTTGATTTTTAATCTTTTCTAAGTCCCATGTGGCTTAACCTGTATGACTTTATTTGGATACATTATTATTACTTCCATCTTATATATCTAAATTTTGATTCAAATGACCTTGTGTAACAATCTCGGATATGATATGTTCTCAAATTTGTATGTTTTCTTTTTAATTGAAAATAGTAATGAAATGAAACTATTTTCAATGTTCTTTCTTGTTCTTTTCATTTTCGTCGATATTGAGTTTACTTAGATTTAAACCAAACTATCTTTTCAACCTAAAGAGTATGTTGAAAATAAAAGAATATAAGAATAAAGTTTAGGGGGAATAATAGTTTTGTTTATCTGAAATATCATTTGTGAATTAGCTTCTTTAAAGTTATTACCTGTGTAAAACCCGGATAAAGGAGGACAGTTGGGTATAGTGTTAGTGACCACATCCTGTAGATAATTAACTCGCTATCCAAAAAAAAACGCTAACCAGAATATAATTGATGATAAAGTTATTTGAAAAGAATCTTTTATTTAGTTTTCTAATAGATCAATAATAAATATGTTTTATTATTGTACAAGCGTCAATTATGAACCGTTAGATAAAGATAGATTTCAACACAAATCAGTATTGTATAAATTAAAAGATTTACATTCTGTCCAGTCAATTATAATCATAAGTGATTAGCTCTAAAATAAAATTTAGGTCGTTTATAATACATTCAAGCTTACAACAATATGAAAGTATTTTAGTAACTGTCCTAGACATTTTAAATTTAGGATATGACTAAATGAATATAATTTACTTAATAATATCGACATAGTTGAATGTTGACCGATTGTCCTTTAATGAACTTAAAAGACGTAAATAGAAGTTGCTACTTTTTTTTAATAAAAGACCAAAGTTATTAGTCGTTAATGGAACACATTATTGTGAAGTGTACGACATTTTCTTAAATATTTTATGATGTATTAGATTTAGATTAACTTAAGTTCATCGAATGAAGAAGATATTTGATATACATGTACCATAACAATAATAGAAATTTACGTATTGAGCAAGTAATCCAAATAGATGAGGAATCTGTAATCGTGACATGTAGCAATTCATATTAGAGAAAAGCTTAACAATGGCCAGATTTTATTTTAAAAATTAGATTTCCAAAGTTTAACATTACTATGTCTATGGATTTAGTTATAAAATGCAATAATTTATTGATGTGAAACAACTTTTCTGAACTGAGATATATTAGCATCCATATCTTCAATTAGAGTGTTAAAATATCTATTTTCTAATATTCATTTCCTTAAGTTTTAATTGCTCATTTATTGACATTTTAGGATAATGTTATTAATGATATTCAGAGAAAATGTAAAATTGAGTCAATTACCGGTAGGTTTAGTCATAAAATCAATATATATGATCATTGGCCTAATATTATTGTGTAAAGCGAAGGACCACATAAAATGTCCGACTTAAAGACATGCAAATCAAATTCAGAGTTGTTATTGGGCTTCTTTCAAACTGGCAACAACAAAAACAAAATGGGACGATTTGAACTCAGATATTACGTACAGTACTGTAAGGACCCGAGTTATACATAGCAGAATAATTATTGCTTGTTATGATGGAAAGAAAAGTCAATTTACGATTGAACTACTCATTCTGAGTTTTATCAAGTATTACATCCGTTTTGATTCAACATGAGGATCATTCAGTGTAGTATTTGATTGTTTTTCCAGTATGATATTTTCTTCTGTATAATGCACGATATTGTTGCATTTACTTGACATGAACTATGCTTAGTAAGTGATTTACTATAACTAAGTATGTGATCTAATCCTAATTATTAATCAAAATGGGTGTACAATCAATATATAAACCAGTGTATTTTAGACCACATTCGATTCATCGTCATTGTGTTTTGGGGCTAATAAATATTCACTTATACCAGTTTGTGTGTTCTCACTTCGTGTCGTGGGAAGTGCACAGGTCCCTCGTTCCGAGTATAAAAGATCAGCATTTTTTCCGGCACAGCAATCAGCGACGACGAACTATAACAAGTACAAATTACGAACAAATGTTTCCATACATTATTTTTTATAAATCTCATTCGTTCTTTTGAATAACTTAGTTGTTCAATTGAGATAAAGTTCGAATATTGACAAAACAGAGCATAAACGTTTTTTAGGTTTGCAGTAATTGTTTATTTCTGTCCAAAGTCTATGTATATCGTATTATCTACATACACAAAGCGACCTGGTCTTTTAAAATCAAACAATAAGATTTTAATCATAGATTCATCTGAAAAAATTTGACCTAATTTTGTTGAGTCACTTTATGTTTATCTGTATGTTTCACATTTAATTCAAAGGAAAAGATTTATTTTAGAGAAATTAAACTCAACTTAAATAGTTTCAAGCTGAACTGAAAAATAGTATAAGCCAATGCATTTTTTTAAAAAAAAAGTGAAAGTAACGATTGATTTAACCTCGGCATAACTTAAGAGTGATCAATGCAGCGGTGTTTTTATTTGAAGTTTGTAATTTTCAAAAAAAAGACTCAATTTTAATGAGTTAAAAGATAATATTAATCGATGTCATTATTAAACTACATAAACCACATTATTCAAAGACATTAAGTAAAGTAAGTTATACAGTTGTGTATATATATTAAAGTTCGAATCATCTCACCTGAATGTCGTTAGATTAATCCCACAGATGGCTGAAGCAATTGCCATTTGGATCAAAAAGCCAAAGCATTGCATCCAAAAGAAATATGTTCAACCGCTTCTTTTACCCTAGCCAACTTTGGGGCCAACTAGTCAATAATAAATTTTATAATATAGTGACGTAATTTGATTAATGTTCATTTTTATATCCTAAACTTATCTTATCGACCCATTTTACCATTGTCATTATTTATTACTATTAACTCTACTATTATTAATATTATTATTGCTAACCATTTTGAGAAATTTATTCAGCATCCACCCCTATCTACTACACCTGACTTAATGTATCTTATTTTACATATTACGTAATTTCTGATTTGTATTTGCAATATTCTCTCACTCTCATCCCATATTGACCATATTTATTCTGATCATTTATCTCACAATTTCATTTCACTTATAAACTGACTCAAGTATACGTATCATATTAGTCACCTAAACATTAACAATTTTCTTTTCTTTTCTATTCCAAACAATCCTTATTTCATATTCTGTGATTTTAAATGGCGTACTTTGCCTTAAATCTTGTCAATTTTATGGATTGTTATCATGGATATGTTATTGTATAACCTGATGAGAAACTGTAGTTTTTTTAAAGCATGAAATGTTAATAAAGTATTTTAAGGTTTACAGCTTTGAGTCGAAATGATTTGAAAGTTTCATTATTGTTTCCTGCTAAAAACAAGAACATTCACGCAATACGTCTATTCAACACGTTCACTAATGTTAAATAGCTATTTTTATATTCGTAACCAGTGTACGGGTTTTGTGTCAAATGCAACTGAAGGTTTTTTAAACGCATCAAGAATGGTTTTCCTGATCTATTTACTTTAGATTTATTCTTCATACATATCCGTATCTTTGAAAATAAACACCCTAACAAATATAAATATATATCGATATAATATAAAATATGGAATAGACTATAATTAGTTATCTGTTTGTGAATTCAGATATTTGAAATTTAGTTTCTTGTAAATATTTTCGATTGAGATCATGTACGGATTGATGTTATACCACCATTTAAAACCTGGAAGTACAAGACGGCCGTTTCGTTCTATTGTGTGGCTCCTCAGCAGTGCACAACTACGACCCCGTTCATGGAATTCAAACCCAGGGCTTTCAGTCTCGCGCGTGAACCTTTAAACTCTAAACCACTGAGCTAGCATTAACGTTAGAACCGTTGGATAACCTCTACAACCCCGTACTGATATTTGTTTGTAAATACGTTGTTAAATACATACTTAATATTTATCTCTTTATGTCTGTAACAAAATAAGTGAAATGTAACTGAATTAACTTTCAAATAATGAAGAACAGATGATTATTCACTCAATATCTCTTGGAATAAAGATAGTCAACCGGAAATACGAATTTCACCACGTAAAAAGCCATTAATAAAAATAGCAATATAAGTGGGTTTTAACTTTTGACCATATATGATCATAAAAACATTTGTCAGTAAAATGACTGATATAATGAGAGTTAAAATAAATTACATTTCAACTCGTAACATGTGAATTAATGTTTAATCACATTCATAATTAGTCTGTTGTGTGTTACTGATATCGATAGATAACAGTAGTATGTATCATCAATCTAAAGCGAAATACTTGGCATCAGATGGTTAAGAAGATCAAAGAAAAGAGAACGAGAACAAACATTGATCGGTGTTGAAACGAAGGAACAATGAAGTCTAAGATTATAGAATGATATTTCGAAATAAATTATTTACTGTATAGTTCTCAAATTTTACTAAGAGATTCTATGATTTTGTGTACAAATACATTCGATTGTCCTCAATTGTGTTCTCTTTCAATACATTAGTACTATTTCCAGTTAAAGAAGTTCTCCACTTTTTACAAATCAAAGACTTGAGAGTGATCCAACAGAAATATAACTAATAAAAATATATCTGCTGAAGATTCCAACCAGTTATTTAATTGTTCATTTATGCTAATATTAGGAAAACATTTAAATTCCACAACAAATGACTTAAAATATTTGTACAGACTTTTTTATGTGAATGAAATTGACATAGTTATCAATAAAAAACAATATTTTGAAAATATATTAACCGTACACATCCACGATCCCGCTTATAGGATTCAAACCCAGGTGATTCAGTCTCGTGCGCGATAGGACAAAACGGCCGTCCAGTACTTTCAGGTTTTCAATGGTGATCTAACATCAATCGATTCATGATCTCAATCAAAAACTTAATCTATACAGCCCCTATACTGATCAGTACTTCATCTTTATTCCTGTTATTATCATAAAACACAAGAAAAGTAGAGAGAAGTATTATATCCCCTTATGAGTCTGTTAAATCGATTGATGTAATTTTTTTCAAAAGTTTTATTCCAAGTTTTTCTATAATTTTTTTTGTGTGGTTTTAGAAGAAAGAAAAGAAATCATAGTCTGTTATCTGAATTGAAATTTTAAAAAATATGATTGATATCGGTTTCTAAATTACCTGCATTTTATGTTACCCCTTTCTGATGTACTGCTTTCGGCTTTATATAAATTAATTATAACATACAGGTTACGGGAATATTAAAGAGCGTATATTTCAAATTTGATTTATTTTATACTCTAAGTATAAAGACATTGATTTATCATATTCACTAAACACGGAAAACTAGTTATACTAAAATATTTAGTTTATTATCCATTTTTATAGGTTTCTACTATGAAAAATGCTGTATATTTACTTTATTTTCATAAAACCAAGAACTCTAGGTTTACATGATACTAACGATTTCGAAATACTATTCTATAGTTTCAGTGAAAAGCTGTGAACAGTTTAGTTAGACTATGTAGGATGTAAGACAGTTATCCAGTGCAGACAACATAAAGTAGTGATGCTGTACTGTGATGTACGCTACTTGATGTTGATCCAGTCGTGTAGAGGTTAAGTGATAAAACCCATAACCTTTGGATCAGGGTGATAGAGTCATGGATGAGCAATCCTAAGTAGTCCCGCACTAGATTTACAATAGTGATCAGTTTTTGATTTAAATTATGAATAAATTTTTATCTGAACAAAATTTTTTAAAAACTTTATCGCGTTTTTTAATTGTTGGCCGGGCGAAATATTATCGTCACTGTATTGAAAGTGATAGAAAATAACAAAAACATTCAGTTGACTAGTGAATATCATTCAAAAAGCTTTTAAAAAGAACTCAAGATTCATTATTAGCTATTCGCTGTCATATGAGAGGCGAAAAGACCTATGGTCTCCAATGATAAACGATTAGCGAAATCAACAAATACTATCAGAACTTCCAATTAAATTATTTTGTATTTGGTACACATCCTTTCATGTCCTAGGATGCACCGAATATCCATCTTTATTATTTTCTTGCTATAAATATTTAAATCCATTAGCAGACAAATTCTTAGTAATAATATTGATTACATTCACTTTATTCACTCGATAATTTCGGAAACAATTACGGTAAAGTGTTTAGGTCATTAATTATTTGTCAGTCTAAAGCTATGTGAATGAGTTGTATTTGTAGTCCGAAAAATGTTTCCCAATTTACACTCTCATTTTAAATTATGCAAACATATTAATGATAATAACGAATATGTATACTTTGTGTCAAAGACAAAATTAAATAACTGCCAATAGATCAACTTAATAAATAAAAATAAACAGAAAGATTAATCCGAAAAGTATGTATAAAATGCTTAATCAGTTAAAACTGATATCATGTGGTTGATATACAGTTTATATTTCAATGATTGCAGAAAGAATTATGCTTGTAGCGTTTCTAATAAATATTGAATAAAAACTCTAGTTATTATGTATATTTCATATCCACTATGATATTTTCTCACAAAGTTCGAACTATTAGTTATCTTCAGTGTGGGAATATGGAGATTGTCGAGTTTTTGATTGAGATTATGAATCGACCAGTGTTAGATCACTACTGCAAACCTGGAAGCACTGGACTGCCGTTTCGTCCTATTGTGGGACTTCTAAGCAGTGCTCATCCACGATCCCGCACTCGGGATCCTATGTCTTTTATACTTGTAGGAAAAACATCTGAAAACCACTCTTATTCAGACTAATTTTTAGACCAAGAGGTTTAAATATTCTATATTTAGTATCGGCATATGCGCAAAACTAATTTTGAGGGTGTTGTATTTACGTTGAATACCTTTCAAACAATCCAATATAGAAAAAACAAATCTTGACAACTTTCCATTCTGTTTTATCAAAACAAAGTCATGAAATATCATTACTTAGCTCTATTTATTCATTTTAATCTATCCACATGTGCCAAATATTTAATTGCTCGTTTATTTAATGAAAACTAATGTTAGAACAAAGGTGCTATTACTTTACTAAACTTTATACTATATAATCACTTCAATGATAAATTGGTAAACACTTTAACGAGATAATCATCTTGTATTCCCTTATACTTGACAGGCGTTTTCTAAAAACAACTATGATACTAACATTTATTAATATACTAAATATACATTACTCCAATATTTCTGTGGCTTTCACCATTCTTTGATATAGTTTTTAATTGTTATATTCTGAATAAATATAGATCATTATAATTTAAGAAACTGAAGTAATAATAAAAATAATCACATTTGTCAATGTCAACATAAATTCATACAAGTGACTGTCCTTTTCTTATTAATGTACTTCCCACTATTCTAGTCTTCTCTTCTTTTTTTCTTATTCTTTATCTATATGATATGATCAATAATATTCTTTTCTTGAACACTTAAATGACAAGAATGATATTCTTATTTCTGGACAAAATTCCCATGTATTTATGAATACGAATACAAATTGAAATGGAATCTTGGTAAACGACAAAACAAAATAAATCATAATCATGATCTATATATAAATAATTTATGATTTATTCATTAACAGATTGTAAACACCATTAATTAGTGTGGAAAGGGGAACAAAAAGTAGCAAGACACTGAAATTATTTCATCAAACCAATGAAATGTTTTATGTTTAATGATGAAATTACTTTATTTAAAGTGACCAAATACTAATTTAATGAAAGATTTTATAAAAGAAAAATAAATAATGAACAAATTCACATATATCTACCAAAGCAGTTACATTGGTAGAACAGAAAGAAGAGCCCTACGTCTAATTTAAAGAACATATTCCGAAAAGTTTAAAATCATTCAGTAGTACCATTGTAAGACATCTCCTTGACAAAAGACATGAAGTTGATACACTGAAGTCCTTTTAGGTGATGAACAAACAATCAAATTCCAACCGTTTTCAAAAATTTGCCGAAGTTATACAATTAAAGGTCTAAAACCAGATCTGTGTATATAAAAAGAGACAGTAGTAAATGTTTCTCTGCCCTGGTAACATTAAACCCACTTTTTATTTATTAGATCATTCATTATTTCATCTCTTTCTGAAGTTTAAATTACATCATTGTCATTTTTCCTTAATTCATAATTGACTGATTTCAATTTGTAACTTTATTACCATTAATCTATTTTCAGTTGCTTAATTACACAATCATCTAATGTTTGTTAACTCCATGAGTTCTAATCACTATTTCAATGTTCTGGAACTTTACCTCACAAACCATTTATCCGAAACAAATCTTTATGATCTTATTACTTCTTGAAATCTCCGTTACATCATGATACATATATCCATCTTTATTCACTCTCTTATGTATAAGTATATCAATATCTGTAATAACAATGATTTCCAAATATTTTAGGTTGCAAGCAATAGTGATGGCTGTCAAAATATAAATTCTGGCCATCCTCGTATATAATCATCGACATAAATCGCGTCAGTGAATAATGCAATTAAATAAGACAAATACGAGAATGGATATTTTAATGAGTATATCTTCTACACTCGTTGATAAACCCATACAATCAGCGAAAACGGAGCAAAGGAAGCGGAGAAGAGAGATAGAGGTGGAACGAAACGACACGCAGTGGAGAAAGCAAGTAAGGCAGCTTGATTTATTCAAGCCTTAATCTATATTTACAGTCGAACAAAAATAAATCTCAGGCATCTTATGAGTGAGATAACAAATGCACACACATGCGCTTACATGAAAACAGTCAGAGTTGATAAGTGAATAATTAACAAGATCAAAATGTATCGTGAGGAGAATGGATGAATTGTTTCGTCCAGAAGCAAGAATAAGCTATGTGTGTTCGACATAGGACCAGCCGCTACAGAATATGATTTTAGTTAATTCAATTAAAAATGGTATATTCTAAACATCCATTTTTCGATCTTGATATTCACAACTTTATTCGTTTAGAAGGACAACATCATAAGTTTGGTAAAGAATCTTGTTTACCTTTATTCATAATCATAAATTAAAATCAAGTAAATCTCATTACAATAATCAAATAGAAGTTTTAATAGTTGTGTATGGTGACATTTTACAATTCGTTATTATTTCTTTTCATTCCCCCTATATGATTACATTAATAATCAGTATGGTATTTTTGTCAAATCTGTATTGTGTACATCATTTTCATTCACGTAAATGTGACATGTATTTAATGCATAGATAGTAAAAGAAAAAAAATGTCCTAAGTATGCGAATGATTAAGTGAATGTCTTCAATGATACTTTGTCTATGACAAGCTGACGTTTTCTACTTTTCCACTTTCTATACATGATACATATACCATATACGTATGTTATGTTTGGATAGGTTAAACTATGTTATCTGTGGAGATCATACTGTAATATCCTATTTAAACAGGAGACATTTAGTCAGTCAGTCAGTCAGTCAGTAACAACGTAGAACTTCGTACGTACGTACATCAGTTCGAGTTGCCACACCACCTTAGCACAGAGATGCAGTTGTCGATTCAAATCCCGTAGTGGTAGAGGTAGCAAGAGTGTAAGCAGTGATCGGGAAGATTAGGGTTTGGAGATGTTATTTAACGAGTATAATTCAGTGAAATAAATTTGGTATAAATTTGATATAAACCAGTCTGGAATTTAACAATCAATTCACAGAATGTTTTTGGTGATAACGAATTATAAATTATGCTAAAAATGTCATTAGTTAGACACTGTCCAAAACAAACTTGTTAAATAATATTTTCTGGACGATATATCGAACAGGGAAAGTATTTATTACAATTATTATCACAGCGTTCCTAGTGTTTGATTATATTATCAGGTAATCATATAAACCCCTTGAAATTTCTCTGTTAATTGTGCTTCAATTTGTTAGTTAGAGGTAACTCCTAGTAATATATATATATATTGTAGTGGCTGCTCCTATGTCGAACACACATAGCTTATTCTTGCTTCTGGACGAAACAATTCATCCATTCTCCTCACGATACATTTTGATCTTGTTAATTATTCACTTATCAACTCTGACTGTTTTCATGTAAGCGCATGTGTGTGCATTTGTTATCTCACTCATAAGATGCCTGAGATTTATTTTTGTTCGACTGTAAATATAGATTAAGGCTTGAATAAATCGAGCTGGCTTACTTGCCTTCTCCACTGCGTGTCGTTTCGTTCCACCTCTATCTCTCTTCTCCGCTTCCTTCGCTTCGTTTTCGCTGATTGTATGGGTTTATCGACGAGTGTACAAGATATGCTCATTCAAATGTTCATTCTTGTATTTGTCTTATTTAATTGCATTATTCACTGACGCGATTTATGTCGATGATTTTATAGGAGAATGAGCAGGATGTATAATTGGACAACAATCATTTTTAGGATCTAATTGTAGTCAGATCCCAGGTTACTAAAATCTCATTAGTTTACGTTTCTATAACATTTAAAAATTCCTATCACAAATGGTATAACTTCTTGGCGTGGTATTATGAATACCTGCAGATATTCAATTGTTACTGATCACTAAAATCGGTGTTGAAAATGTATACAATTTCATCTGTTGATATTCTTTGAATTTAAATATTCATATCCCTTTTATTATATCAAATGATGTTTTCTTATCGTTTTCAGTTGTCAAGGTGATCATTTATTCTAATGTTATCAACAGTATAATTGGTCTAGAATCTTGTAAACATTAATAATCAACTAGTACCATGCATGATCTTTTGATTTATTTCCTTTATTGAATAAAAATTCTTATTCATTTTATTGTAGGTTAATACGTTGTTAGTACATCACAGCATGAAATACTCGATTAAGTATTTTTATAGATGTAAAAGTTATTTTTACAAAAAGGCACTAATCACTTCCTAATTGAATAGACAATTAATTAATTAACTAATTTTCCCAAGCACTTTTTTCCAATCTTTCATTCTTCTATAGAAGGTCATTTTATACTTTCGTAATTATTGAAGAAAGAATTTTTTTTTAATGACTAATTCAGATGTTCTTTTTTTCTCAAATATTTACATATGAATTCAATTAATCGATTTAAATGATCATACTTAATGAATCAATTCAATATAAACAGTAACATTGTTTCCAGTTCTAAGATTTTCTGCTATAATTCGTCTCTACTAAATTAATGTTCTTTTATATAAAGCTAGTGACTACAGATTTGATAAGAACATTTAGGTTTTATAGTTTTAAACCATGAAAATAACAATAATACATATTGATTTTGGAAGAAATAGCTCGTCCTAGCTTAACTAATAGATAACTGCTAAATAATATAGAATGGTAAAAATAATAAGAATATCAATATAATAGACTAAAATTTAAATTTTAATAAAACTATCAAATAACTGTTTTATATGCAATTGATTCTACAAAAATAAAACTGATCCTAGATTCCTGTTAATTCAATGGTTAAGAAGCTCTTCATGTAGATCGAGAAAAAAAAACCCGAAAATTTCTCAACATCTATGTCCAGTATATCAATACATAATCATCACTTTTGTTTTTGTTTTACAGATTTTCATAAATGTTTTCAGTAAACTGACAATTTAAGTTAAGAAGAAACTATATATCAACATGTTCCTGTCTATACTGCACTGAGAGTAACAGGCGTAAGTAACTACCTAAGTATCCAAGTATGTGTTTTAATAAAATGACAAAAGTTTCACAATATAAACTCACTATTCACTGGTATTTGAAATTGTTTTATTTTACATAAATGATTAGAATCATTGTAAACCATTAAAGGTAATACATCCATAATTATGATTATTTTCAAAAGAAACCATATGAATAGTTTATCATTAAATATCCACATTTCACCGGTAAATAAAAACAACAACAACAAAAAAATAACAAAACAAAACCGTAAGAAAAAAGATTAATCTAATGAAATTTTATTCTTTTCTTTTTGTTTTTATCCCTCATTTTTTATTGTTGCTATTGTTGTTGTTGTCGTCATCGTCGTCGTTGTTGTTGTTGTTGTAAAATCATCTTTCCTTATTATGTTACATGTTGTTTAATAATAATGATAATTAATCACTGGTTAAATAGGACAATCATATTCAATGAATGTTATTTCTTTTTTTCTTTTTTTAGATTAAGTCATTTAAGTAGTCATGAGAATAATTCATTAATTAAATTAGCTCGTTTTATATAATGATTCCATAATGTTAAATTAATAGTAATATCCATTATAATGTATAATGTGTCATAAAGAGTCTATCAAAACTTGTTGTTGTATTATTATTATTTTTTTCAATACAGCAATGATGTGCCTTTTATCATGTTTATATTCAAATAACAGTGAACTAATCTGATTGGTCGAAATAAATTGACTTGGATATATATATTCATTAGTTTATCTTAGTAACAATATATAACCATTTATTGTAAAGGCACACATACAAACATAATTATTATTTAAGAAGATCTGTCTAAGTAGAAAATCTTATTATGATTAAGTTTAATATTATCTACCAATCAGTGATAAATTAAAGTTGCACAAACAAACAAACAAACCAACGAATATATATTCACATATACATAATTAAGTTCTTGATTAATGAAATTAAATCCACGCATTGATATATATATACACATAGGAAAAGGATAGAATCACTCATTATATTGAAGATAATAGAAAGGAAAAAAAATAGAAAAGAAAAAAGAAAAGAAAAGTGAAATTTAAAAAAAAGATAATGAATTCAACAAGTGTTCAAGAGAATTACAGTTACTGAAGAGGAAAAAAAAGAAAAATAAGAAATTGATTTTTATTAATTATTTAACATTATTTATGTTATTAATTGGATAAATATATATATAGATGGTGCCAATCAATGTGTATAGTGCATATTTATTTTTTTAAATAAAAATAAAAATTAATTTCTCACTATTTTACGTATCATTTTAGTTTATGATGTATAGAAATTATATTGACATTAATGTGAATTTATCCATTTTATCCCTATTAGGAATAAATCTGTATGGATAAGTTCCTAGTTATATATGTGTAACAGTAGATATTATAAAGTTTAGTTCTTTTTTTTAAGAAAAAAGCGTTTTACAATGGTTATCGTACGTATTTGAAACTTCTTCATAGGGTACGACGTATGTTTACCAACTTCATTACATATATACAATTATTATAAACAATATTATTATGTAGAATTTCAATAGTTTATGAATTGAGAGTACTAATAAACTAAGATATAATAATAATAATAATAGAAATTCTGTTGCATTCAAATAAAAGTGATATCTGATGCTTGATTGAGAGATGAATTAGTTTGTATTATTGATGTTTGAATGATTTTTTTGTTTATAGCAATAATTAGGGAATTAAGATGAATCAAATATATTATAAATCATTGCTTATAAAAAATGCTTGTGAATTAAGGTAATATCGAGGCATACGCACAGTATGCACATATGTCAATAACCAACTGATCATTTTCAGTCTTAAACCTCAATAGGAAGATACAAGCCAAACGATAAATCATTGATATTATTAAAATACTGATAAAGAAAACTAAAATTTACACAGAATATAAGATTATCGGATTTTATATATATTTTGGTCTAAGTGAGCTCTTGTGAAAACGTTTCTAAGAAGTACATGTATATAGCAATCAGAAAGATGGATGAATGAACTATACATACGGAGCATATTTTACCGAAATATTCACTTCTTGAAGTAGATCCAGATGCAAATCAGTTTAAAACATTTTATTAATTCATATGGTTATCGTTATTATTGTTACAAATTCGTTATTTTTGTATCTATAAAAGATAAGCTTCCGCGTCTGGTCGCCTTCATGTGCATCTACCATTTCACGTGCTCTTGTGTAGCAAGGTACATTGGCCGTAGCCAGCGCTCACTTTCAACTCGGATACGGGAACATATCCCAGCTTGGTTCTACCAGGGTGAAAGGAAAGCAGTAAAGAGTTCTATACTTAGACACTTAATCAACTGTAATCATTCTACGGATCCACATTTTGATTTTAAGGTTGTTTATATGATTCGTTCAAATCTACTTAGATTTCTTCGTATTCAACTCTTAAAAATAGCCGAAGCTCTTACCATCCGGGAGCTTAAATCAGAACTATGCGTACAAAAGAAGTACGTCTTATCGTTATCGTTACCTTGGCCTTAATTATTCTGATTATCCTATTATTATTATTATTATTATTATTATTATTATTTTTATTATCATTACTTTTATAACTGCATTCCCCCTTTTACTTATGTCTTACATTCTCATTGTTTTATTCGTAAATGCTCATCATATCACCGTATTTATTTTTGCACCTCGATGACAAAAACATTTTAATCATCTTATTATATTCACCAAATCTACTGTCATTGTTATTATTTATATTACGTAATCTAATATTATAACCTTTTTATTAACTGTGTTCACATTTTCTCACGGAATTAGTACTTTTACAAAAACAAAATTTTCATATATATACGATTGTACAGCTTGATAATAAATTCGTTGAAAAGAGATTCCTTCGCTGAACTTAATGTTTTACTTTTAATGTTTAAATGGGAATTATCTGTCAATTGAAAATTTGTTATTGTGGGTTAATTTTTAGTTTGACTTTAGATAGACAAAAGTAAAAAATAGTAGGCCTTTTATAAAACTATTCTGTGATGAATTATGTTAGTCTTATTTCATGAATTAAATGAATTCTACAATATAAACTACTGGATCTCAAATCGGTGGTAGTTTTAATAATACTTTACTGTGAAACCCAAAGGTTCACGGTTCAATTACCAATTGGATCATTTGTAGAAACCTTCACATACTAGAACAACTTATTTATTTAGTGTTTTCTGGTTTTCGTCTGTTTCAAGTTAATCCGTTCTCATATATTTTTTACACCACTAAAAATATTTATAGATGTTCAAACCATCACACCATACCTAACATATATTCAACCTGTAGCTATAAGGAATTTTTATAACACATGAAAAAGACAGACTCAAAATCATAGACACCGTATATATAACAGTTTTCTCTAATTTCTATTTCATTGACTTATGAGGGTTATTCATGTAACCAGGAGATTACCACTGACACTTGGAACCCTTTTATAACCTAGCGTTACGTACTTTTTAACAGAATCGAGTGATAATTTTATTCGCTTATTTAAAAATAATTTCACTAAATCGTTTAGCTTTTGTTAGTGATTGCGAAAATATTTACGAGAAAACACTTTACTATTTATTTTTAAATAAGTAGCTCAGTTAAATTCACAACAATATTTTGCCTTATAAATTTTCGCAACTGATTTATTTGTATTGCTACTCGTCTTAATTATCGCTTTTTAGGGGGAATCTGTTAGTTCAGATTCAAGACTCTTGTAACAGTGATCTGGGTAGACTACTTTGAAAGTTTTTCACCAGTAGTTCGTCATACGTAACATGATGTATTGGCATCGAGTTAGAACATTATACAGTTGAGATGATATTAAGTTTCTTTCTGCCATTGGTTTCAATGACATAAAATACTATCAGTTCAATCGACTTCATTTAAAATTATCTTGGAATCTTATTAATTTAAGTTAACGGTTCTAAACAAAATAGCATCACATAATTACAAGAAGTGCTTACCACACACATTACACGTCTGAAGTATAAATGTACTTTAATTCAAAAATATTGACAAAGAAATGAAACTATGCACATTGATAATGAGGTATAATTAACTTATAGCTAATGTGATTGGTGGTCAATTTTCATCGACTTATTTAACGCAAAGAACACAAGCGTATCAGACCTGAATGTAAATCATTTTTTATTGAATTATCTATAGTGTCTACAACTGTCACCATTAAAATTAAAATTATTAAGGCATAAATCTTTCCTTATTCATATGATAGTGATTGAAGACTATCAACCGAAATATGCCAGTCAAGCACGAATTTGTGTAAAATCTATATGGATTTATAATTAAAGTCAACTGATGACGAAATTCGGCTACATATGGATGTAATGAATTTAACAGTTAACTAAGATGTTATGCTTAGTAATAAAAATGAATTCCAAACAATTAACTGATAAAAATGATATCTGGTTTTTTCTTTAAATTTACAGTTGAAATTACGAAATGATCTTAAGTAGATCACCATCGAAAACCTAGAAGAACTGAGCAGCCGTTTGGTTCTAGATTAGAACTCCTCAGCAGCATACAACCACTACTGCGCATGCGGGAATCAAACTCAGTACGAATTTACACACTCGGTTTGTTAGTGGATTTTTGTTTGGAAAATCTTTCTGTTAGAATTTGATATTGTCCCTTATCAGCAAAATAGCAATCTAGTTATCACACCATTTTGTTATTTAATCAGAAATCAGTTCAAAATAATAACAATCTCTTCTGGGAAAATGTTGAGCAATACACTGAATTATGTTTGATAATTGATTAATAAATAAGCATCATAATGAATAGTGACATGATTATATCTTGGATTATTATTTTTTTACTTTTTATATTAAGAAATCTAACAACAAAATGTTTCTGCTTAAATATCTTCTTAATAATTTTATTAATTTTTCAGTTTATTTATTTGGACACATAAATATTGGTACAAACGGGCACCACACAAGTCACTTGGTTTCTGTGTGAGCCCTGATACTACCTGAGTGTCCAGACCAAAGCAGGTGGTTTTCTTAGGGAGCCACACCGGGAGCCTTCTACCTAAAGGTCTGATCCAAAAGGCAATGGAGAAACATCAGAAAATGCAGTCGCATGGTAGCCGGTTACCAGTATACGAGAACAAATATGTGATAATCTAACCTTTTTTAATTGAAACAAATCTCATTCGGATATTTTTAAAATAATTTAACTCCATTCTTTTGTATATAAATGGAATTTGGAAAAAGCTATGAATAGAATGTTAAAAGTGATTTGAACTCTTTCATAAATGTACAGATATACAGCTTGATTTATGTTATAAGTACGAGTTATGTAGGTATGAAAGTGGTTTTCTCAATAATTTTTATTTGGTTTATTTCACTAGAAGCGCTCGGACACAACTGACCAGAAGAAAGATACTAAACAATCTAATTTCAACCACCGAGATTAAAAAAAAAGAGTAAAAGTTTATCTAAACTCTATGAGCGTTAATAAAAGCTGATTATTTCACAATTTGAAAACAACAAAAAGAATCTACTGAGTCATCAGATGAAATGCTACTGTAGCAATAAAAAAAGTCTGAACCCTACTGTAAAAATTTTTGTCAAAACCACATATAACCATAATATCACTATATTAAACAACCCTTCGTGAATTACGTAGACGAGACAAAATCTAGGGCGGTAGAAGCTGAACGCAAAATAACAAATGGATTATACGATTTACGAGATAATACTTGATGACGCTATTGTGAAAAGACGCTGAGAAGATATAACATTATGGCTATTGAAGAGATTAAGACAAAGGGAGTTCTACGCTTCTTTTTCTCAAAGCACACAAGAAATATGTATTCAATTATTGTAATATGTCGTTATCTGCCTTTCAAATACAGGGATTGTTTCTCAGTCCAAGAGTTTACGTCACTGACAAATGTTGATGAAATTCACACAAAAATACAATCCCGAAGTCTAATCAATTAATCATTTGATTTAGCTGCAGCTTCTGGAGACAATTAGATAATTCATGTCCACCTTTGTTAATTGTTACTACCAACACATTAGTACAAAATGTGCTATGAGACGACTCCTGTCAAAAAATATCTTAACTAAATAATTACTTTGGAAATAAGGAGTTACTATCAATTTGTTCACATGAACGTGCTGGGATTGTCGTTTGGATCGAATGGAATTAACTAATAAATTTTTTTATTTAATAAAAAATATAGGCGAGTTCCCTAAAGAAGCTATCAAGAAAGATACAACTAATCCAGTTGAAGACAAACTGACAAAAATCTAAAGAAAAATAAGAGACAAATCAGTCATTAGGGATAATTTGCTTAAACGCTTGAGATAGTCGGGCTCGACCGTCTGAAAAAAGGAAGATTTTTCTCTCCGCTCTATAATAATATCATATGGTTTTTCATATGATATGTTGAGATTTTCAAACCTTTCAGAATCAGTAAACATAGCATTCACGAACTTTTTTGATTCGATAGCCCACACTGATTTCTTTAGATAACACCTCTATTTTTACAAATGTGTCTCTCACATAGACAACCAGTTTCCCTTGTAATTACATCAAGGATTACCTTATCAGTAATGGTATTCCATGACACTATCTCAGAAATCGTTTTTGTGCCGTACTTACTATGTTCAGTTCAGATACTAGTATGATTTCTACAGAAAAACTGATGACGTTTCTAAGGGTTCCATGTTGAGTCCTCTCTTACAATAATACACCATAATTAATCTAATGCACACTGTTTTTCTTTAAACAGTTGATGGCTTTTTATTTTAAAAAAAAACATTATATGGATGTGGTGAAACTAGTAAGCTTAATAAGGTACAACATAACGTAGCATTTGACTGCCTCAATGTTTCAATCAGAACATCACCAAACAAATATAAGAAGTTACATTGTAATTACTAATTTTCCTGACCTACAAATCTTATATGTTTTCCATAAAGTGATCGAAAATATTTGGTTATTATGTTAACAACTTAGTAGTTGTAAACAAAATCTAGTTAACAAATTCATTAATCTGTATAAATCTGTATTCACAACTTTGAGTACATTTCGGGCGAGACTATAACTGATGGATGAACCAATCAGTTATAAAAGAATAGGTTTTGGATTGTTTTGCAACCCTTATTTAGTCCTAGTAAGTAGATAGACACTCTCAAGGTCACTTTGGCGTCGCTTAAATGTCGTCCATAAATTACAGTCTCACCAAAATTTCTTTAGTTTCTGAATAATTTATTGTCAAATTTACAAGAGCATATGTTAGCTTACAAGTTTTGTCATGTATATTAAAAAGGGTTTTCTTATCTGCCTAACATTCATTTTAGGAATTATCATACAAAGTTATGTCTGTTCGATAAAATATTCAAAATCTTTTCTGGTGCACAATACACCATGTCTTGTGAATCAAAATTACCTGTCTTACATCTATTTGAATATAATCTATCTGAACATACATAAATTCCTTATTTCAAATAAGTTTAAATGAATAGCGGTAACTTTAAATATGTGCACAGTTTTCTTAATATTAGTAAGAAGAATGTTTCTGGGGTTTCATTTTGAAATCTCAAGAAATACATATCTTTACATCCATCATTAAGAATATAATTTGTTAAAGCATTATGAAAAGTACAGTTTAAGTAATAATCATATTCCGACAGATAGATCACTGAAAGTACTCGGCGTTATTGCCTAGCCTAATATGTAGGGATTATAAATACATACATACAGAAATGCAACTTTTTGGATTTATCCTACACTACGGTCTTCGTTTCAACGAGCTAATTTCCAAGTCGTACGACTTTAATATGAAAAATTCATCCAAATAATGATAAAAAAACTTTGTTATACTGCAGAATACGAAAACTTGATGGAGAAAACCAATTACGCAAAAATATGCAGTGCTTCTGTAAAACATGAAAATCATACATTAAATACATCATTCACATATCTTTCTTCACTTGTTGTTTAAGTAATTCACAATTCTTCCGATTTTGTTTTTATTACAACTGCTCTTTGTGTTCATTCATTTTCTTTTTATTGCAATATTCTGAAGGTAAGCATTCATTTACGACTGCTCCAACATACTACTTATATCTGTCCGCATAAGTAGTGCAAACCACAATATAACAAAAATTAAAAATTAGAACTTTGACTAAAGTTAACTAATTAGTAGTGTCAATATAATATAAATTAAACATTCCGAGAAGAATCATGATGTTGCAGAGCTAATACAATATGATATGAGCTGAATGATAAAAAAAACAGAGAGCGTTAAACATCCCTTTTTTCCAGTGATTGTGGTCAATTTGTTGAATATCGGTTCAACCCTCAATATTCTATATACAGTGACTGATGTTTCCATTTAAAAGTTTGCATTCAACTTCAGGGAGTTTTAAAAACGAAGATGCGTATGTATCAACATATACGGAATAAAGATACTTGTTAGGAAAATAAGGAAATGATAAAAAGTGATAAAAAGCTGTAGATTTCACTATTTATATCCAATATCTTGTATCGTTTCTCTTATACACATTTGCTAAATAATTAAATTATATTGCTTGGTGCTTAAACAAACCATAGTTAAATAAATACATATATAAATGCTTATATACTTAAATTACTGAATAACAACAAACATAGGGACCCATCCATAAACTGAACACTTATTCATTGGTCTAAAACGAATATTTTCATTATGATATCTAAAATCCTTTGAATTGATTACTGTTTTTGTCATGTGAACTTTTGACAAGTATGAAAACAGGATAAGATAATAAAAACTGGTTTTCTTTGGTTCTCGTTGGTTCATTATTTAAAGTCAGTTTATTTACAATAGTTAAACCAAACATTATAATCATCAAACCAAAAACTATTGAATTTTTATCATTTTTTAAAATAAATTAATAAATGACTTCATCTTAGTTACGTTTGGTTCATTTAATCTTTTTAGTAAGTTGAATGAGGAAACTATATTTTATTTTAATCCCCCCCCCTAAAAATGAGATTGTAAAACTAATCTACCCTCTTGTTTATTCACTTACACCTTTATGTACTACTCATATATAGCCTATGGATACATTGTAATCATGAACAGCTATATGAGAATGAATGGAGAAGATGAATTTTGATTGGAAATTTAAAAGGGCGACATAATATAACTGAACTTTTAACATTTATGGACTGTTGTCATTTCATTAAATATAATGTATATATATATGTATTGCACTGGAAGACTTGAAATTACTATGTAACAGTAAAAGAAATTTCTTTTTAAATATTTATGTAAAATTGACTTCTGTAGGTTTTTTTATTTATGACAAGATATTTCCATTATATGATTTTTCTTTTTTAATCAAATGTAAACTTCATAGGAACTAATTTCAGTGACAGATTACAACCTGTTTGCCTATGAACAGAATGTATGTTTAAGCTGTATAAAATTTGATTAGCGTTATAACTTGTAGGTTTGTATCTATATCAGTATATAACGTAGCTATACCATCAATTTGAGAACAGTGATTTATCGATCGGACCAATGATGCATAAATCTGCACGAGCAATCTAGAGTCCTTATCAGGTCCTTCTTACTGCCTAACAATGCCTGTTCAGTCCAGAACATTACTCTCAACCTCAACCGCGATATAAATCATGTATTTCAAACATACTAGGTTTACATACAAACCAAACAGATCACATCGTACCATGAAATAGAAAATAACATTTATGCAAGATCTAAACAATGGTGGTTGTAAATGTGGGAGACTGTAATTAATAGACTGTGTATAACTCAAGAATGGTAAATCGTATAATAATAATTTATAGGTCAAAATAAAGCTTATAATAAGAGGACACGAATATGAATATTTTAGTTACTTAACAATTATACAATAAAAGTATATGTATAGTATTAGTCCAGAAATAGATTTCAACAGTTACAATTCATTATTCTCATGGGGATATAACAATTAGGAAATGTATTGATTTCAAATAAGATAAAGCTATAATTCTATTTATTCGTTAGCTAATATATGAGTTAAATTAATTAAATAGTAAAGCTTGATATGCACTGATATTATAGAGTTAAGGCGAAAAAAAACATAATATTTATACGAGATATTTCTTTGTATAATTTAAGCATAACTGTCAACCAATATTAGAGTCAGAATCTTTATTACAAACGTCGACATACTTCTACTGTACCGAGCTGAATCTTCAAGAACTACCACAAATATCATTATAATAGTACTAGTATTTATAAACAAATGTCTACTCAAGATACTCAATAACCGTTGACCGGATACCATCAGCAACAGTCTACTGTGGAAAAGAACAAACCATCTTCCAACTAAAGACGAAATTAGGAAAAGAATTTTGAAGTGGGTAAGACATACATTGCAGAAATTATCAAACTACATCATGAAGCAAGCGCTTAACTTAGAATCCTACGTTGGGAATTGGGAGAAGAGATGAAAACGATGAATAACAACTATAAAACACTGGAAAGGATTGCCCAGGACAGGGTTGGACGGAGAGTGCTGGTAGGCGACCTATGCTCCTCTGTAAGGGGTAACAAGAGTAAGTCAGTAATACTTACTATGTGATATGATAATAAGGCCAGTGGAAATATCTGAATAACATAAATGAAACATTAAATATTTTGTCTATATTTCCAAAACTTATAAAAAGACCTTTTGAAATGAAGGAAGAATATTCTAACTGGCAATTTGTAAATTCCAAGATATTTTTGCTTCTAGATCTTTCTTTATAGAATACTTAAATCAAAATCAGTCTAAAAAGTGTCCATAGCTCAGTCTTTTAATATTGTATCAGCAAAATAATCATCAAAAAGCTTGTAAATTGAATAAGTTCAGTGTACTTGTGTAATGTTTATTCCACTTCTACGAAACTATGTGTATCAATGGTAACATGCATTAAATAGCAAATTCTCTTAAACATTTAGTCTTTGTGATTAGGATCATTTACTTATGAACAACCAAAATGTTTTAAAGCATATGATTCAGGAATGTTTCTATGTGTATTGAAGGGGATCTAAGGACATTTTAGTTTGAAATTAACCTTAACACATATTCAACACTACTTATTATTAAGAAAAATTTTTTTCATGATTATCATTGTGTTTAAGGCAGTATATTCTTACACTTATTAAACAAGTTTATACCACCTAGTGAATTATGACCGAGAATAGGAAATTATTTTATTATCATTAACAAATAATAAATAATAATTACTTTTAGCATATTCTCTTTAAACTTGAATGTAAATTATTCTGATTCTAAAAGAATATTCATAGTTAAAATATGTTCAAAGACAATTAGATGGTTGATATAATAACAAGTTTATGCTTATCCAGGTTAGTTCTTTCATTGAAACATCCTATAGACTATTATTATTATTATTATTATTACTTATTGACGTATTCTCTACGTAATTCCTGACAATTTATCTCTACTTTCATTAGTTATTTTAATTTTATTGTTATATGTTAACATTGAACAATGTTCTATAATCTAGTTTCTAATTAATTTTTTCTTCATAAATATGTACCTCCCTTATTTAACCGAATCTGATGTCATTATGGTTTACTTAGTAAATCTAAAATAACCTAGTAACATAAGAGTTATGTTTTTGATGGTTTGCTCACGAGCAAACTATCCAGTTTAGAGAACAAAACTCCATCAAAATCATCCAGCTGAGCTACAAATCTCCTTCACCATCTCATAAGAGTTTTGTATTTTGTTTTATTATTTTAATATAAACTTATGGCTATTTGTTACTATGACATAACAGAATCAGGTAGATTTAGTTTACTCCACAAATCTTATTGTTAGTTATTTTTTTAATGAAATTTTATAGAAAATGTTACGTTTCACAATTGAAATTGGTACCGATTATGTAATGAAAGTTTAATGTTAATTCACAAGCACAAATGATAATACTATAAATAACGTAATGAAAATATAAGCTTTAAATGGAAACGAAAATCCTCATGTAGTAATTGTAATGTCACTTCACAATTCTGTAAACTAAAAATATTTCTTTGTAAACAGCTAAGCAACTGTAGTATATTTTGATAATGGAAGTATTTAAAAAAGAAAAAAAAATTATACTTGGGGGTTTTGATTCACTAAACATAAATGTAGCTGTATTCCTTTTAAGTTATGTCACTCTCACCAACAACACATTCTTGAGAAAAAAAAGATTATGAATCAGTCATAGTATACTTGAATTCATTCCTTTTGTTATCAATAAAGATTTATCAAACTGATTGGGTAAGAAATACCTGAAGTACGGCTACCCAATCAACTTCATCAAAAAATAACAGCCGCACGCATCATCAGAAACAAAGTCAAGCACAGTAATGAACAAAAAGAACACCCGACCATACAAAAAACATATCAGAAACCACAACGAGACTGCATAAAACTTTCGGAGTATGTGTTGCACTCAAACCGAAAAAATCACTACAATCATTCCTATGCAAACCAAAGGATGAAATGACAAAAGAACACAAACCAAACATCATCTACGAAATAAATTGTGCCAATTGCGAAAAACACTACATCGGACGAAGCGGACGCCCTCTTCATATTTGCCTACATGAACATCAATTAGCAGTTAAACACCATGACATTTTCTCACTTATATATATGCATGTGGAAAACTGCGAACACTCATTTGACTGAAAAAAGTGTGGAAATCTTGGGTAGAGGAAATTCTAAAAACACTAGAAGCTTAGCACTCAGGTCAATCAGCAATAAGCAAGCACATTGAAATCGATCAATATATCAACCAATCAGGAAAATTATTTACAAACATAGGGACAAAAATCAAACTGATGGGAAATACAACCGAAACAGGTTTAAGGTCAACAAGAACCGACCAACTTCGAGGTCTACAGAACAAGCTGTGAACCATATATGGAGAAACTTGAACGTTTCACTTCTATCTGAAGTTTGTGTTGATAATTTCTTTCTAAAGAACGATGAAAAATCCACTACTATACCATCCAGCTCAGAGAAAAAAACTCCAGCAGACTGACTTGAAATCTAATTGATGGTACTGTTTTACCATCAATACTAATTTACTATTTGCATACTTGTTTCTTATATGTTAAATTACTGTCCAAGCTGATATTAGTAAAAGGGTTAATTTAATCAAGCAAAACATTTAGGATTCATTAAATTACATATACCGTCCAAAGTTTAACATAATGTAATAATCTATAGAAGGGGTAAAATGCATAGTGATGTAAATACTATATAATGTTTTGTCATTTAATATTAATGCGCTTGTTTGACATGAAAAGAGATATCTTTGAATCAATTGTATATAAAAAGTATGGAAAAACACTAGCAATCTATAGTAAATGTCTATTGTTATAAGTATCTAAAAGATTCATCAATTCTTTATTTAGATTCTTAGTTGACAAATATTGTTCTATTAAGTTTTGCATTATATAATACCTAGTCATCTTTTCCCTGTGTAATAACTTCACACTGATAGTTATGATGGCTGGAAAACAGTTACCAATAGCATAAACACGTTGTTTAGGGATATTATTTTGTCAACTCTATGTTCACTTTAATTAGATGGTATAGCTGTAAAATCGTTATTATTTTAGTAAATAAAAAAGATTTCGTAGACTGATGATTTTAAGTTGAACCAAATTAATCTATGACGTTGTCTACAGTCTATTTCTTACAGTAATCAATTTTATTTTGTGATATAAATTAGATCGATCACTAGAGCTTACTGCCATCTATAAAATGATAGTCTATACTGAAATATAACTTTGTAATGGTTAACATTTCATGGAATAATCCAAATAAATATACTGTGTCGACCTCAGATTCATGTTGAATTATATATTTAAAGTAGTTTACATTGTTGTGTTTTGAGAATATACTCTTTGTATATATATATATTAGAAAGTAATTAAGTATTTAGTAACTTATTAAAAGCATCAAATTTCAATTAGAGAAAGTGATTCACTTACTTACTCACTAATTGGAAGACTAACTTATGTTTGATAAGTTTTATTACCCTTATTAATGTTATTTATAATAATTTAGTGAAATATATGTATTATTCTATGAATAAATGTCAATCAGATAGATTTCAACAATACTTATTATGTTATAGAATCAGTTTATATCATTAATGTAATGAAGTAAATCATGTCAATCATAACTCAACAATACTCTATTTGTTATTAAACGAATTCTGAGTAGATAAGTGAATCAGTGATTAGAATAAAGTAAACAGTCAACTTATTTAGGACTACAAAAGTTTGCTTATTGAAATGAACAATTTAGTAAATCATATAGATAAATCAATCAGACTTTTATAAAATAGAAGAATTTAGTTTTTAGTTCATCAGATGCTCATATATCTTGTATTCCATTCTAAAAAGATACTTCTGTTTCAACTAACAAAAGTATTCATAGATTTGACTCAATAGATATTGGTTTTTCTGTTCACTTTAAATACTCTAACTTAAATTATGGTTTTCAACTACACATTTTTTCTTACTAATCTGTAATTATTCAATCTATTTCTCACTTATTGCGTAATCATCCCTATTTATTTTCTTAAATTTGGATAATCCTTGCCACACCCTGTTTGAACGTTTTCTACAATATCTGTTATTTTTAGTATTCACGGTCGCCTTTTTAATTATAAAATATTATGTAAGTTTTCGTTCCTATCAATACAATTTAATAATTCATTCAAGGTTGTATCGTAGATACTAAGAATTTTAAGTGAAGTGAAGAAATATTACTCGGCTTAAACTGATATCCTCTTATTGTAAACGTTTATAAAAAGAAACAGCTTTATTATAATCAGATTTTAGGTTCTTTTTCTAAGTTATATTTCACTGATTATTTCTAAACAATGTATGTTATAACTTGTGGACCACTGCATATTAATGTGTAATATAATGATATTGCCAATTAGAGAACAGTGATTTATCGACCGGACCAATGATGCATAAATCTGCACGAGCAATCTAGAGTCCTTATCAGGTCCTTCTTACTGCCTAACAATGCCTGTTCAGTCCAGAACATTACTCTCAACCTCAACCACGATATAAATCATGTATTTTAAACATACTAGGTTTATATACAAACCAAACAGATCACATCGTACCATGAAATAGAAAATAACATTTGTGCAAGATCTAAACAATGGTGGTTGTGAATGTGGGAGACTGTAATTAATAGACTGTGTATAACTCGAGAATGATAAATCGTATAAGAATAGTTCATAGGTAAAAATAAGGCTTGCAATAAGAGGAGTACAGATGTAAACAATCTAGCCACGGCAAAGTTATACACAAAGAATATACGTATAATATTTGTACATAAATAGTCATCAAATGTTGTCATTCATAATTCTCGTCGGGATATAACGTTATTTTTATGCCAGTTTCAGGTACAAGATGCTCGTGATTCCTGTATTTCGAATGAAACATAGCATAAAACGACTGTTTCGATTAAAATACGATCTAAACCAAGTTGATAAACAATTCAGAAAGCAAGCTACTAAGATATTGTTGTTGTGACTTTATGTCCGGCTTTTTAGCACGTGATTTATCCACCAATCAAAATACGACTTATACAATCTTCGCACTGCGCCAAACCAATGACGTTCTACCGGTATGGGCAGCCTAGCGTCCTTATTAGTCGTATATGCACCTAGCCCGTCCATTTGAGTCCAGAACACCAATACCAGCTCCCAGTATGCAAATCGAATTGAATCATTTATTTCAGACATACTGGGTATATATATCAATCAAACAGACCGCAACGCACTATAAAATAAGAAATAACATTTGTACACAATCAAGCCGAAAAGTGACTGTGAACGTGGGAGGCAGTAGTCAATAAACTGAACATAGCTTAAGAACAGTAAATCGTACAATAATAAATTATAGGTGGAAATAAAGCTTATAACAAGGGAAATATAGATATACATAATCTAGTTACCGAATATTTATACCATGAGAATATATAAATAATAATAGTCCATTAATAAGTCTCAGACGTTACTTGTTATGTAATCTTCAATAGGATATAACAATTTTAATTAAGAATAAATATTGCATATATTTATTTGCTCAACATAGGATTATCTAACACACAATACAATTCTTTAAAATTAAGGTTGGTAATCTTATCATCACATTAAAATATTAAAAATCATTTTTTTTTATTGAGGTCATGAATCGATTGATGTTAAACCACTGAACCAGCATCCATCTGTGTTAATGTTTAACTTTAACCAAGCCATGATATTGCTCAACCATCCTTGATTGTAATGAAGTAGACATGGATTAGCTCCAGTGATCACGGTTTCTTACTAAAACTCCGTGAATTCCCTCACGAAGCTAGTCCTTAGTGAGTACATGGTAATTACCATTATGGGGTTGTGGAGATAACTAAATTTTTGATTGGGGTGCCGGCTCAGTGGTCTACAGCTTAGCTGTTCGCACGCGAGACTAAAGGCCCCGCGTTCAAATCGCTAGAGCGGGATCGTGAATGCACACTGCTGAGGAGTCCCACAATAAGACGAAACGGCCGTCAAGTGTTTCCAGGTTTTCAATTGTGATGGTCTAACATCAATTGGTCCATGATGTCAACTAAAAACTTAATAATCTCCAAAACCCCTTCCTGTGAATCAAACGTTGTTGGAAAATTTATTATTGTATTGAGCATTTGTATTAACACCCTTCATTTTCATATTCTATCACAATGGAAAGTTTAATATTCAACAATGAAATGGCAATACAGACGGTGTATTTATTTTCCCAATAATAAAGAAGAAAAATATGAAAATTTAATTGTGGAAAATTCTTAGGCGGATCATCAATCATTTTTATCAAAATATAATTAAATTAATCTTGTTTCCAAAAAAAAAATCATTGATTTATAGATTTTAAGCTTTAATTTTTTTTTGAACGATTTAAAAAGATTTTTATGTTCAAACCCTGAAAAATATTGAATATTGATTAATTACAATAACCGGTAATAATAATAATAAGAGGAAGAAATAGGCATGTAAAATTGTTACGCAACAACTATTTCGTCTATTGTTGATAGGATATATTACAATATAATACCTAAGAAAATACATGGATATAAAATAGTTTTTAAAGAATAACACAAGTTTAATACCAAGTAAAATAGGAATGTGAGCATATAGCAATTAAGAAAGTTTATAACTAACTTGTTTTATAGAATAAGTAAACTGAAACGCTAGGAAAATATTGAGCATCAGTTATATTGTAGTGAACAGAACACGGGTGAGGACAATCGAATCATATTTAGCATAAAATCACAGAGTTACTTGGTAAAATAGAAAAACCGTACTATAATACTTAATTTGCAAAATATTCAATAATTGTCTCGAACTTCGTTGTTCTTGCATTTCCGTACTTATCGCTTTCTATTCCCTCTCTTTCTTTCTTGATCTTCCCCATCTTCTGCTGACACACATTACATTCCTGACTCGCGTCATATACTACTTATATCAATATAAGTACCAAGCATCACATTATTTGCAATGAAATGATGAATGCTATATTAGTTACTTACGCCTGTTACTCCCAATGGAGCATAGGCCACCGACCAGCATTCTCCAACCCAGTTTACCCTGGGGAATGTTATATGAATGAAATTTATTATCAGAAACTATATATTTAATTTAAAAAATAAGTAAAACAAATACTAATTCATGTTGGCTTTATAAAAGGAAAAAAACTGAAGTATTTCATTATCATTTATATCCGACAGTTTCTAGTGTCCCAGAATCTGACTTCAATGTGTTTGCATGAATGATTGCTGTCGAAATATATATATATCTCCGATTCTCGTGTAAAATTACCGATTTAAATTGCGTTGGTGGATAATGGAATTAAATAAGCGAAACGAAACGAAACGACGCTCAGTGGAGAAGGCATGTAAGCCAACTCCATTTAATCAAGCGTTATTCAATATTTATAGTCACATAAAAATAAACTACAGATATATGATGAATAGGACAAAAAATGTACACACACATACGGTCATATCAAAACAGTCAGGGTTGGTAAGTGAATAATTAAAAAGGTTAAAATGTATCTTGAGAAGAATGGATAAATTAATCAGTTCAGAAGCCAGAAAATGTTATATGGGCTTGACATAGTAACGGACACTACAAGTTCCGCTAAATGCTTCGATCATTAAATTAAGAACTTTAGGTATCATAGTGATAGCTTAAAATCTTATGAGGTGATGCACATCACTATCTTTTGGAGTATTCCGACTCATCGTTTCATAACTTTTTTCAAGACGTCATTTTTTTCCAGTACATAAAAGAATCTTGTTTTGTAAACTTCTACCTGTGTACCTAATATTAATTTTGTTTTATTAACTTAAATTCACATATCAGAATGCTTAAAACAATTTGATCGACCAAATTACGATGTTGACATCCATGTTTGTTAAACTAATACAACTTACTGCATCTTATCTAAGATTCTCTACTAAAACTTTGGAAGTTATAAATTTTATTTCAATCAGTTGGTGAAGTAAATATCTCATCAGTAGTGTACAATTTTAGTACATTTTTATGCTGCGCTCAAAACATTATGTTTTTAAATTCAGAGTATTAATGAAGTCAAGTGCAAGAACAAAACAAAACCTGAAATGGTTAAGCAATACTCCAACAAAGAATAACCGATGAGCTAAACATACAAATCATCATTATACTAAAAATGAACAAATAAGAATGGGATACAGGTTTTAACAGATTTTGAATATTACCAGAAAAAAACACATTTTGATTGATATACTGATCTGGCTAATCAAATGTCGAATTATAGTCTTGATAGTCTCTATCAGAGTATAGTCTTGATGAGATTAAATTTACTAATCAGTTATTCAGCCTATGTTGTATTGTTACACTAATGTGAAAAAAGTCATCTTCAAGAATATGTATTAATTATTTATAACACACAATTGCCTACTTTATTATTAAAAGTGTTTAGAATAGAGGTCAAGTTCAAATAATTGTTGTAAAATAACTATTTAATATGACTTAAACTAATAAAGATGTTTAAAACCCAATAATTAGGCAAGGACAAAAAAGCTATTTCAAATATAATGTTTATTTTTCAGTTCATTTAGTAAGTTCACAATTTTCAATTTGTGTAAACACTTAATCTTATTCAAATGTACATATATAACTGAATATATTTAAAGTATTTACAATTGTTACCTGAAGTATATGGATACATTCATAGGAGCAACAAGTTTCTGAGTGTGTATAAATGAAAATTCTAACGAACATTCAATTCAAACAATATTGCACAAACGACAAGACTGATGTTAGCACTATAGTAATTTCTTTGAGCCGTTTAGAATAATAAGTTTACAATCTGTTTAGTTTCATGGTTGATCAATGACTTATAAGTTACTATCTTTTTTCATAATCTTCACAAAAAAGGGTTTAGCAGCAAATTATACTTAACCATCATTACAAATATTGGAGTAAAATATCAAGATTGTTTATTTTTATTTCATTGTATATGTACCAATTCACTTCAACTATACACATTCAATATTTAACTGAAATAAAACAAAACGTTCAATCTTTCACAATATTAATCTAAACTAAGTCTGAGAAATTAGTTTGATCAAGAGACTAGTTCAGTTTGAATAGTTAGTTAGTTTTTGATTTTAGAAATGCATATTATCTAGTTAATTTGTTATGAAATAGTAACAAATATCTGTTTTTGATATGATTTAAGCACCATGACATTTAACGAAATAATATTGTATCCAATTTGTTAAAATAATATTTTAGACTTACTTCAATCTATTTAGAAGCAACAATAATATATAAATCATCTATTATATAAATCTATGTTTTTAAGTCATAATTCAAAATATTAAAGAAAGATTATGATGGGTAAAAACTGTTGAATTGGTTAAGCAGAAGAATATTGATTGTAAGTTAACAAATAAAACTTAATTTGATGTCAGTAGCTAATAATCAAAAAATCTTAAGCTTTTAATAGTGATTAACAAGTGATTTCAGATAGGTAAGACATGATAAATCTTAATTTCTATGTTTCATTTGTATTTAGGAGTGAACATTTTTTAGAATACATCACAAACAATTTCAAGTTATGATCAATTAAATCTCGTATGAGATCGAATCCGTCAGGGAGCACCAGTTCCCTCAATATTACAGGTACACCTTGCTGACGAGTGCCAAGTAGCACGAAACCCGGGTCCAGGGTTTCCTGTTGACTACCTCTAACCACCATCTAAATCTTATTCCAATAATACACATTTTACTACAGCTGGTTAAAAACGGAAATATTTATTCTAAATGTAGCAGCTTCGCTTCGTTCATCGATCACCTTGATAACCGCTATATTATAAATCTCAACGGTGTTTAAAATCAGAAGACAATGAGAAGCGGTATTTACAGTTTAATTAGCTGACAGCGAAGACCACAAAGCTATAAGCGGCGAAGCGAATAAGCATATGCGAGCAATTACATAGGCAAGTTTATAGTTGAATTGCATATGGGTGCAGCAAGACAAAGCAAGGACCAGCAATAGGATTTGAGTACTTACATACGTGGGAAGAAGGATGAATCATTGAGTGATATTTAAACAATTAGCACTTTACCTAACGTCTGTCATGTGCTCTAGTGATCATAACAGTACAAATAAATATGCGAATTGTTACTATTCAAATAACGTTGTCTGTTAATTAAGTTCACAAAAGGGCTTGACCAAAATTAACCACAATCAAATTAGCTGTAGGATAGTTGCTATAATACATTTATGTACTATTTTATGTATATTAATAGCATGGTCTATTTTATGTCTTGGTTAAGTTACATCAGTGAATTAGAACATTCTATAACTAAATTATTAAATTATTAAAAAATCATGAAATCATGAGATCCAATTGAAAAATGCTATCGAAAAGAAAATACATAACTATTTTACCAAAATCCTTAGATGAGTTAAAGTAATAATTTTATTTCCCCTGTGGCGTGACTCTAAATCTTATTTGATCTACGTTTATGCAAATATGATGATAATTCATTTTATTACGGGAATGGAATTTTTCAGATGGTTATCTGTTCAACTGTATCCTTGTTGGTGTACTTCAAGTTTATATCATTCAAGTTTAGAATTCATATCATCCAAGTAACAGAATAAATAACTACTTTTCTGGGTTCAAAATATTGAATTGATCAAACTAAGAATATGTATTCATCGAAATCGCCCACGGTTTATTATATTACATAATCATGCTACCTAAAACTTAACATTCAGATTCAGGCTGGGGAAAATAAAAATCATTTAATATTTTAAATATTTTCAACTGAGTTTCGAAATTAGTTTATTTGGGGAAACCTGGGTAAGTAGCGTAAGCGTCGAGTTATTAGATAACAATTCTAAGCAATGTAATGAATAGTCACCTAAAGTCATTATTACATATAAGTGATTTTATTCATTTTGTTGATGAAAACTTTTTATATAAAATACATGTAGAAATTATAGTAAATCAATTTGACCCAGATATTGTCAGTATTAGGAAAGATAAGTGATGTTATAAATAAGCCATTTCTGAAAGGTGTAATATTCGTTTCATTTAATATCAACCGTAGTGTACGTTTTATTATGAGTACCTTAGTAACAAATAATTACACTATACTATTCTTGAAATCCATACTGTTGTAAGTAGTCTGTTACCAAAAGCGTACTTCCTTAAAAGTTTGTGGTCGATGCTTAAAATGATACATTTATTCGAAGTTTTTGACACGTTACTAATATTAATTATTGTTTTAGATCATTTAGTCATTTATTTTTATTCTTGAATGTAAGCGTCTTAGCATTAAAATATTCTTCACCATTTCAGAGATTTGTGTTCTTCAAATACGTGAGTGTAATTAAACTATCAAGAAGATTGTATTGAAGCAAGTATTAAAATAGGATCATAAATTACTCACAATTAAAATAATCAAGTATTTCATCTTTTAAGTTAACTCCGCCTGGAGTCCCTCCGTGGGCTACTGCCAGTTTCAAACCCCAATAAAATAGGAGGGTTAGGCATGGGGTTAGCGACCCCATCCCCTGGAAAACTAACTCGCTAAAAAAGACGCTCACCAGAAAAAATTATTAAAACCAAATAAACTCTGCCCTGGGAGTTAGAAGGTCTTCATTTAGAAGAGTTATGACGCCTCATGGTGTAAGCCAATTTTCTTCGGAAGCCACAAGGCCTATGTCCCTTCTGACAACAAGAGCAATTATTTATTTAAATACATTAAACTAAGGTGATGGAGAATGGAATGCTCGAACAATGTGGGAGACTGCGAGAGTCTTACAAACTGCTGCGGAAATGAGAAGATACAATCTAGAGGAGCTTGAGATCAGTGAAACACATTGGACGCAAGTTGGACAACAACGACCAGCTTCAGGGAAGCTTCTGTTATACCCTAGCCATGAAGAACGAAATGCCCCACATAGACAAGGAGTCGCATTGATGCTATCCAAACAAGCACAAAAGGCACTTATAGGATGGGAATCTCATGGACCAAGGATCATCAAAGCCTCTTTCGAAACAAAGAAAGAGGGTATTACAATGAACTTCATGCAATGCTATGCGCTTACCAACCACCAAAATGAAGACGCTAAAGACCAATTCTACAATAGGCTGCAGTCAATCGTCGAGAAGTGCCCAACAAAGGACCTGAGCATTCTGATGGGAGATTTAAATGTCAAAGTTGGAACGGACAACACCAGGTATGAAGACATCATGAGACAACACGGACTTGGAGAAAGGAATGAAAATGCTGAGAGATTTGCAAACATATGTGCCTTCAATAAACTGGTAATAGGCGGCACTATATTCCAACACAAACGCATTCATATAGCCACATGGACTTCACCGGATTACACTACGCAGAACCAAATCGACCATATCTACATCAACAAAATGTTCAGGAGGACAATAGAGAATATGAGAACCAGGAGGGGAGCTGATATAGCATCAGACAGCGTCACAAAAGTTTAATACGGCTTTTTTTCGAGATACTGACAAACTCAACAAATTCAAGATAGTCCTCAGCAATACGTTTCAGGCCTTTCATGATCTACTCAATGGAGAAGGAACTACTATGGAAAGCAACTGGAAGGGGATCAAAGAAGCAATCACTTCAACATGTCATGAGGTTCTGGGCCACATGAAGCACCATCACTAGTAATGGATCACTGTTGATTAACTGGGTAAAAATCAAGAAGGGAGCAACAAGAAGGAGGCAATCAATATCAGTTGAACAAAGGAAGAAAAAGCCAAGGCACAACCAATCCACAAAGTTGCTGAACTGAAGGCCCTGGGTTCGAATCCCGCGAGCGGGATCGTGGATGCGCACTGCTGAGGAGTCCCACACTAGGACGTAACGGCCATCCAGTGCATCCAGCTTTTCAATGTTGGTTTATCATCAATCGGTTCATGATCTCAATCATAATTTTGATTTGATAATTCATCATAGAGATTTAATCAATAAAATTCCGGAGGTAATGTATTCAAGTTTTGTTACTAATCATTATTTTATCCATAACATACGTTTAAGGTTCATTTCAATGGTTGAAATTATAAGTCAATTGAATCTAGACCACCATGGAAAACCTGGAAGCACTGGATGGCCGTTTCGTCCTATTGCGGGACTATTTTAATTTAATCAATCATGTCGGAAGATTGATCATGGTAGTTAAATTTCTTAAATAAAGTATAAATGACTGACAATCTGAATTATGACTGTAATTTCTGAAAATACGTATGAAGAAGATAAATTCAAGAGGTAATTAGATAATATTCGTTATTGAAATATAATCTACTTTTATGATCTTATACATGATCAATATTTTCTGAATTTTATATTGGAAATTATTGAGAATACAAGAGTTAAGATGAGATTCAAACTGATTACTGTATTTAATGATAAGATTAAATAATCAAAATACACTATGAAAACATGAATAAAATGTAATGAAACTTACTGTTTATTATATAAATACTTAAAAGGTCAAGTATCTATGATAAAAACGATCGATTTCTTATTCCTTTAGAAAATTGATTTATTGACACTAAGCAATAATAAAACATGTTAAACTGTTCATAAATAAGTAAATGGTCAAGAATTATGCTCTTTTTTTGTTATTCTGAATTATTCAACACGCAATAAAATAACTGTGTGAATAAAAGTTCTTCTAGATTTTTATACAGATAAGATAATAGAAAATAATAAGAATGAATATATATTCAATAAATTTTAATTTAATATACGATATAAAACTATGCTGATCGTAATTATTTGCAAAAACTACCGAAACCAATGCAATAAAACTATTAGACTTTATTAGGCGCTGTAAACTTATATGCAATAATTTGTTTACTAATAGTGTGGTGTGTGGTATTTATATCGACATAAGTAGTATATGATGTTAGTCGTGAATAGAATGTCTGGAAGCAGAGAAACAAGATGATCGAACAGTAAAGAATGGAAACAGAATGCAATTTGTATGAAAATAACTGTGTGAATAAAAGTTCTTCTAGATTTTTATACAGATAAGATAATAGAAAATAATAAGAATGAATATATATTCAATAAATTTTAATTTAATATACGATATAAAACTATGCTGATCGTAATTATTTGCAAAAACTACCGAAACCAATGCAATAAAACTATTAGACTTTATTAGGCGCTGTAAACTTATATGCAATAATTTGTTTACTAATAATATGGTGTGTGATATTTATATCGACATAAGTAGTATATGATGTTAGTCGTGAATAGAATGTCTGGAAGCAGAGAGACAAGATGATCGAACAGTAAAGAATGGAAACAGAATGCAATTTGTATGAAAATGCAAGAACAATGGAGTCTGAGTCATTCTGAGACAACTTATGAATATTTTGTTAGATTTTATTAACAAGTTCTGTAATTTTGTGTCAAATATATTCGATTATTCTCACTGATGTTCTGTTCAGCACAATAAGTCCTGGGTTCGAATCTCGCCAGGTGGGATCGTGGATGTGCACTGTTGAGGAGTTTCCTACTACTAGGACGAAAAGTCCGTGCAGTGCTTCCAGGTTTTTCATGGTGGTCTAGCTTCCATTGACTTATGAATTTAATTACTAAATCATTTAAATTTACTTAATAAGTAGTTTGTTATAAAAACCTGTACATTAAATATGAGTTCTAAAGCAAATCGTTAAAACAGAACCTTTATTAGATCACTGTTGAATTTGAAAATAGTTCACATGACCAAATTTACTTTTAGCTACACAATCACTGAACACCAGATTGTGGTCATTTGAAAGTGTAACGTTCAACAACTGGGATTATCAAGCATAGCTTTTGAGCATTTATTCCTCACTACAATACTTTTTATATAAAGTGATTACTACAAGTAATTATTGGTTATTCAGAGTTTGCTATCGTAGTTATTTTATTTATGGAATCGACCAAATGAGTTGTTCCGTTGAACGAATTGGTTTCTTTGATTAGTCACATTAGGTTAAAGTATTCCACATAATAAAATTTAAAATAACAGAAAGATTCTGACATATTTTTCACTCAGTGACTAACTGATGCTTAACAGAATATAAATATTTTTTTGATTACGTATAGGAATAGTATTATTTTCAATTCAATTTTGATGAGATGCCCATAATTCACAATGTGTACCCGAACGAATGTTTTCTCTGAGTTGTTTTAATATAATTAACATAGTAAATCTTTTCATTCAAGTCAACTAAACATACTATTAGTTCATTTACTTATTGTACAATGATATGTTGTTTGACTTCATCTAACATTTATATTTTTATCTGCATAATAGATATGTCTCTTACTTCACTTCTACCTGTTTATTAGGCTGATGATGTTATTTAAAAGAACGATGAAAGCTCCACGACCAAACCATTCAACTCAAAGTACCAAAATCATCTACTTGAGCTACATATCATCTTTACCATCCCTATTTATTCACATTAGTCTTGACTAGTTTACAACAATTTAAAAGAGTACAATACATTATCCTTTTCTATTGAATTGATAACTGGTAATAAATAAACTTGATAGAAAAAAAATTTAACTTCTGGTGTAAAAAAACACAAACAAAAACTATTTCATTTGTTTTATTTCAAAATCATTAATAATTCACCGCTTAACCAGTTAGTTGTTAGTTATTTATATTTTATAACATTTCCCAAAAACATACAAATACATTTTTTTATTCTTTTTGCTATCAAAAGTTCTTTCATGAAAAAAAATATCACATTTTTGATTAGAAAATGATGAATTGTACATCATAAGGCAAAAAAAGAAGAAAAAAACACAAAAAAGAAAAACCCAAAAGAGAAACAAAACAGAAAAACAAAAAAAAATGAGAAAAGACAATAGGAAATATATGCAGTCAAAATTCAATCTCAATATTATTCGATCGAAATTTCAACTCAATGTAAAATGAATATTTTTTTAAAAAAAAAATATGAAAAATAATTGAATTTCCATTATACTCAATATCATCATTGTTATTCGATTTCCGTCATATTCTTTCTTATTTATTCAAATGATATAACCATAAATACTCATATAGATTATAAAATACAATGAAATTATGACACTATGGGTAGACATATTAATTTTGGTTGAATGATTTATTTTATTCACTTGATATTGTTTGGCATGTATCTTTACATTGAGGTTTAAGACTGTAATTGGTCAGTCTGTTATTGGCATATGTGCATATTGCCTCGATATAGCCCTAATTCACAAGCTTTTTTTTAAGCATTGATGAATAGTGGCTAGCAGTGAAATCTAGGACGCGCTTTTCATCCTATTTGGGACTGGTCAGCTGGATGTACCTGCATTTCAGAGTTGATGTTCACTCTGGGACTCAAACGTAGTATCGTTCACTTCAAACTGCAGTGCGTTACCCACTCAGCTACTGAGTCCTGATATTTTATCATTATTTTACTATTATTATTTTCTATTATATATTAGTTACTTAATAAAGGAAATGCGTAAGTTATAATATTTAATTTGTAAATGGAATACACCTATTATGACATTAAATAAGAAAGATTAATTTAGTAAAGTGTTCTTATTTCGATGAATTCATTTTCAAAGCTGTACAATCGCATACATGTATATATATATACTTATCTTTTTGGAATGATAATAATTATAATAATACTGATAATAAACGTCTGTTAGATATGGTGACAGTGAGGTAAAATAAACAAAGGTATTAAAAAATCTTTTTAAACAAGGAAAACTTTATAATCCTTTGGTTGTTAATGGTTTAAGTATTCATTAAAAGATAGGAAAATTATCATTGGGAAAGAATTTCTCATTAAGATAAGATTGAATGTAATCAAGAGGATTGTAGAAACCGAAATAAACCATCCAGAAGTAAAAGACATAAGGGGAAGATGGAAGGTAAAGCAGATGTCTGTAAAGGAAGATGAGTATGAAGAAAGAAAATGTGTTTTAACCTTTTTATTCACTTGTCTACTATTTTCTCTTATACATTTCTGTTTTAATTATTCCTTTATATATATGATCCCTTCTTTAAATGTTGGATATCATGGTGATTGAAAATTTTCATATAAAATAAATAATAAATATGTGACAGGTAAATATGGTTTGAACTATTATTTTAAACTATGTAAACACAAGATCAAATCATTATTTTTTGACTATGTAACAATGTGTATTCAGTACTGAGTAAATTTGGCAAGACTATAATTTATGAGCGAATCAATCAATTTTAAGATAACAGGACTTGAATTTCGGTGCGAAATTTATTCATTCATTTGGCTAAACAGAGTTTTAGCATTATGGCTGATGTTTGTTCATGATGAAAACTCTATATCTAATTCCTAATCCTAACTATCAACTGTAAATACTAATCTTAATTCCTCACACTGGTTAATTGCTATGTTTGAAAAGATTACAAGTTCACCTAATCTGAGAACGGAACGAAGACTCTGTGACAAAATGACCAATAAGCTAACTATTTCAATACGTCCCAGCCTCGCTAACTGGAGAGAGAAATCCAAGTTCGGAAAAGAGAAATGTATTCCACAAGCAGCCAGAAGCACGAACAATATTAACAAGCACAACTGAAGCATATTTATACAGCATAAAAATGTCCTTGGGAAGCGTTTCAAAACAGCAAAATAAAAGATATAAAAACCAATAGCTCTTATGATCCTCTCTAGTCGGAAATATGACATGAAGATGAAAATGAGCACTTTTGGTGCGAAAACTAGAAATTCAACTTTTGAAAATAGAATTACAAAAATAAGGTTTTTACCAAGTGAGTTCTGTGGATCGAACATACCCAACATTAATAACCGTCATTTAGCCGTAGTATGTAATCGGACATTCTCAAGATTTTATAGCGTTGCTCATAGGTCCTCCATAAATTTTAGACTCACCGTAAATTTCACTATCAGCGAAAGTAATAAATTTAAAATCCACTGATATTAGCTATTGTTATAGTACTACAAATCATATACATGATTTCAGGTATACTTAAGTCAAAATATAATTTCTATAAAGTAATTCAGTTATAGAAATGGATATATACTCATTTTATAATGCGTTAAGGATCATACAAATATTTTGATAAATATATTCACTTACATTACTTGAATTTAATTATGCATGTAACTGAACATTCATGTTTTCTGAAAGCAGATATATTACACATGCAAGATACCTTAAATAATGGAAATTTGTATTTGAAAACAGTCTACATAACTTATCTAGCTTTTGCTCATTTTAAAACTAATTCTCAGCTTTAGTGATAGTGAGCTTATGGAAATCCTCAATTTCAATTGATTCCACAGCTCAAACTTCTGAGTACTCACAGTAGTTTAATATCTTACATTTGTCTAATAAGTATTATTTTCATTATCTAAATAAAAAACATGGACTATTTAGTCCCTTGACTCTGGATGGTGTTTGATCATATAGTATGTAAGGAAGCAAAGACTGGTTAAGACTTTATGTTACCGAGTGACTGAACTTGTAAAAATATACCAATAAGCTCCATATTAACCGTCTGGATCAATTAACTTATCATAGGAGCGCATTGATCAAGATATTTGAATTAGTTTAAACAAAATAGAGACCTACTGATGAAAACTGCATCTCAAGAAGCACAAATGAATTATTATTAGAAACAACTAGTAAAACAGTTCTCATGCTCCTTGTGGTATAGTAATCAATTAAATGTAGTTAAAATAGTTTCCTACAATAATGCATTAACTTAGTTTTTATACGTAATTTAGTGAATGTAATTATATTTTTAAATAACTTTTATTGTTCAGATATGGAATTATGACGTTAATAACTTTACATGGTCATATATTATTTTTTACTTTATTTCAGAAAATCCCGGAATGTTCGTCAACAGTACTACTGATATCTAGATTTGTTTGCTGAAGATATATATATATATATATATATATATATATATATATATATATATATATATATATATATATATATATATATATATATATATAATTAAAAAGATAGCGACTGATAATTTATCAGATATGAAGTGAAATTTTCATGTTTGTACAATACAACTACTACATAAGGTATTGTGAAATTGTGTAATAAATAGTACACTAACTGTTAAGCGAATATGAAATATGATCGAGCATTTTTTGTATTTTAGATTTTAATTTACATTAAACACAATGGAAAAACCAGCAAAATAATTAATAATATTTTGTATGTGTTGTATTTAATGATATAGTTGGTATATTCGTTGAGTTTAAAAAATATGTTCAGACAATATCATCACTCCATACTCGTTATTATCTACAGAGACAGAAAAGACTTGACTATTAAACTATTCGTCTCCGAGTGGCCTCTAAGTTTTTATCTCCAGAATCAAATATTATTCAAGCAAAATATGTGAATTAAATACACAACACTGAAGTTTCCAGACTTAATGAGATGAATGACATGAGATTAAGTTCGACTTACACTATCTCATAGTGCTTTTTGGATAGTGGGTGATGTTTTTCCCCACTGCGGAAACCGAATTGACCAACCATTCAGTAGTCAAATGGAGAATAATCGTCCACTTCGTCTTAATCCTGATTATATGAGAAGAGACGTTGGCTTGAATTGGTTGTACGGCTGGAGTATTGGAGACAAGTTTCATTTAGGTGCCTGAGAAGACTAGTCTACCAATGCACAGCGATAGAGAATAAACCGGCTTGTGGTAAGACTGTGAAACGAGCACATCGTCTATGACGACCTACTTATAAACCGCTTAGAATACTCCATAATCATTCAGTGGAAATGGTGCAAGTTTGTGAGCCTGGGTCGTGACACGCATGCTATATATGCATGTGTGATATACTTGCGAATGAAAACCTCTGTGCCTATATGTATTTGTTGGAGGCATGGTTATGCCTACGCTTTTTATAATTACATGTACACCATACTAGCAACCTCGCCTAATTAGGCCATTATGTATATCACCGGAATGTGTGTATCTTTGATACCTGCATGAAAATGAAGCATACATGGGGATAGTTTTTCATGTTTCTCCATTGGTGAACTTATAAATAGCTCATTAGCGCTTTTGGTTTGTATAAAAGCTGATAGTAAAAGATCCCTACATAAATATATTTTCCAGTGTTCAGTCGCGCCGTCTTTTCAAAGTTCTTATTTATCCGACGAGCTATGGGGCTTCCCCGCTTTGTTGACTGGGTAATTTTGTTAGATGTTTAAAGAAACGACTAGTGAAGTGACATATTAATTTGAGTAAGGTCAACGAGTATCAGACTATTTCACCAAGGACTCCGTTTCATCTCAGTTTCTTAGTGATACATACTGTAGTATCCTTATCAGGAAGTTTACAAAACGTGCTAACAACGTTTAAATAAATTAGCAAGGATTTTCTACAATTTTATCATTCTGTTGATTTATTTTTTATATCAAATATAAAACGTGTAAACTCTAATCTTACGGCTTCATTGTAGATCAATGAAATAAATTTCAGTTAATAAGAAACAGGAATAACTGAAAACTCTCAACAGGTCGTTTTTATTCACTGATCAAGCTATTCAAATAGTGAAATTTAAGTGCGATTTTTGACGATTTCACCACCTTACCTTAAGTTTTATCAAATGCGTACTTCATGCATGATTTACTCTTTAAAACTGAAAACACATTTTATTATCTTAATGAATAAATTAAATTGAGTACGTTTTCCTTATTTCACTTAACAGTATGAGCATTTATAACCCTATCTAAAATATTCACTTATAAAGGCAATAATATAAAAAATATAACAAAATCTAAGATATTCTGGCGTACTGAGTTCGAGTTCCAGAATGAACACCAACCCTGAGATGCAGGCACATCCAGTTGACGAGTCTCAAATAAGACGAAACGAGCGTCCTGGATTTCACTTCTAGCCACTACCCATCTTTGTTTATCATATCCTGTGTTAAGTGATCGGGCTGTGCACTAAAATTTTTATTTTCTTAAAACATCTTTTAATTTAACTGGACAAGATTTCACTAGATTTTAGTAATCAATTTTGAAATGCATTAGTTCTAGTTCATTAGTTCTAATAAAGTTCCTAATACTACATCCAAGAAATACCCCGGATTAATATTAAGAGGTTAACAGCTCATTTTGAGAAAATCTGGCCGATTTCGGTTATGTATATATAACGTAGTCATCATTCAAAATTATGTACAAGTTAAATGATTTGGATCAGGTATTCGTGAACACAAAATATCCTTACCATTTTATCTAATTATGTTCATTTCGTCAAACTCTTTATTTCCTTCAAGTGAAACTTTATCTTGCCGTGCTCTCTTCCAGAAGGTATTTAGATTTTGCTGCTTCTCATTTGATGTTTGACAGTTATGTAATCTTTTAATAAAAACGTTTGATCACTTTGTTAATAACTCACCATCACGTAGTGGTTAAGTGAATTCGAAGCGCCATTTATCTTGGTAAAATAGATTACGGGCTGTATTACTCAGTAATATATTTCTCTAACCAGTCACTGAAAATGATTGCCTTGTCTAAAACATGTATGTTTTGTCTAGCCCATGACATTAAAATAAAAGCACAGTTTCAAATGACTATTGATAAACATACTGACTACTGATTTATATCGATTAATACACGAATCTTTGGTTAAACTTTCATTTTCTTGACTCTTCTACATCATGAAATTACATTAGACTTAGTTTGTTTACAACTCAAAGTCAATGAAACATCTGAAAAACTCTGGAGAATACTTTCATTTTCATGTAATAATATGTTATCAAATTAATCTATCTGTTTACTGAAGCTTGATGGTACCTCTCAAAATTAAACTTGAATGTCAACTGTTTTAGCTATATTATAGTATATATATATATATATATATATATATATATATATATATATATATATATATATATATATATATATATATATATAATGAAACAAATGTATTTATTCCATTTAGCCTTTAAATCCATGATCCATGTATCTAACGAGAGTATTCCATCGGTATTATGTTATATTTATAAGTGATATTACTGCGTTCATTAATGTTAATCGCGATTTATTAAACCTTATATAGTTTGAATAAATCTTAAGCTATTATGAAAATTTAGAAGAGTAGTGATTCAGTTCGCAATAGAACGAATATTTATTATGATCTGTAATTAAAGTATACAACCTAATAAAGACATCATCAACGAAATCAAAGTCGTTCACTTATAAGTTAGCCTCTTATTAAACATCTCATTTCGATCATTCATTTCGCACATCTATAGAAGTAATATCATACTCTCTAAAAAAAAGTGAAATAATGAGTATGTAATGCAAAGTTTATATTTATTTAGTTTATAAAAGAACAAAGCAGTGTTTCAAAACAATTGTATGTTACTTGATAATTAACTTATTTATCTTTATTATTACAAGGCATTGTTCATTTAGCTAAAAACTTAACAGTCACATTTCATCGGTCATTTTGTTCAGTAAATGTATGTTCCAGTAAAACAGAATTGATAATTCTTTTTTTCTTGTTATTGTTTTTAACATAAAATAAATGACCATATACAATGTTTCTTACTAATATTAAACAATCTAAGATAAGAATACAAATTATAGGATCCAATTTTTGACAAGTAAATATATGTTAAGTACTATATGTATATGTTAGTCTTAAAGATTATTTGTTTTGTTCATTTGAGTAAATTAGTCAATTTATTTCTCATTCAATGTAAAATTCAGTCAATAGAATGTCTACATTGACAGTTTATCATGTTTTTTTACAAGTTAATTAAGTTATATGATTTATAATGTAATATTTTGGCAAAGGGTTATTTTCATATTGGCATAAATGTGATATCCATGTTTCCTAATTCAAATGGTTAAATTGTACTTCAAAGAGGAAGAATGTATTTGTAAAATCTCAGCGAAAGAATTTAAAGTCAATCCAATGTTTCGCCTGGCAATCTGATTCAAACTTTTACAAGGAAATATTTTCTTGATAGGAGAAACGTTGAATTGACTTCAAATTCTTTCTCTGAGATTCTACACATACATTCTTCCTCTTTAATGTTTCACATTAACTCGGCGTCCAAATACTGTGAAACTGTTCGATCAAATTTAGACGAAAATTCTTATTTATTTGTATATCATCTGTTAATATGCCTTTTAATCAACGTGAAAAGTATTTTGAGCAAGAATATATGCTTGATCTTTGTCTATGTTGCAGTATACTGTGATTAACAATATTCAATCCATATTTTAATATCTTCAAAAACAAAACGGTACAAAAAAAGCCTGGATAACACTACCTGGATAGTAGTATTATCTACATGAAGTCGATTTTTAAAAGATTTAAAATTATATAGTGTGTTTAAAAAGTTTTTAATATGTCACTATGACTTCATCTCCAATGAATCATTGATAAAGGATGCCTAATTTATTATCAATAACAATAACAAAAGTCCAGATCATTTAACAATAACTTTAAATTATGTTATTGTACTACTAAAATCAGAACTAGAATATTTTTTTAATTGTAAAGTAACACAAAAACTTTATGATAGATATTTCAAAACATTTGGCAATATGTTTCTTTTTCTGTCGAAAAAAAAATGAGAAGAAAAAAACATTTTACGAATATTCATGAAATGTATCTCCTAATAATCCATCGTGATAGATGGACATATGATCACATAAGTAAAGAATTAAATCTGTTTAAATTTGTCAATTTTGATAATAATCGTTTTTTAAATTTCAGTTTAAGTCAGACAATACAAACAGCTTTTTGAATTAAATATTTAATTTTTATCTTTGCAAAATGCGAGCAGATATACATCTTTTTGTTAATGTATGATATTCAGTATATTTTCAGAAAGGGTTTTTGTTGGAGATTTTAGAAATATCATTGATTGAAATCATGAGTCAATTGAAGCTAGACAACAATGAAAACCTGAAAGCATTGGACGGCCGTTTAGTCCTAGCATGGGACTTCTCAGCAGTGCCGGCTCAGTGGTCTAGTGGTCAAGTGCTCGCGCGCGAAACCAGTATGTCCTGGGTTCGAATCCCGCAAGGGGGTATGGTCGTGAATGCGCAGTTCTGCGAAGTTCCATACTAGGACATGATTGACTAAATCACGATAGTCCAACAATAAGACAGAACGGCCGTCCATGGTGGTCTAGATTCAATTGTTTCATGATTTCAACCAGTGAATTCAGTATATTTGTATTGAAATTTACAAAGATAATATCTATACTTCATATGTCCTTTATTCTGATTCCTTTTATTAGATAAGTCACAATGTTGTGCATAGTTCAGAAGACAATACCAATGGATAATTATAATTTATGATTGTACAAAAACATATTACAAGGTAATCAAATACACATAGCGAATTCAAATAAAATTCGATTGAAAATGGATAGATAAATGGAATTTAAGAAGCATTTATATATGAGCAAGCGAATGAGTTGTCAAGTGTCAATGAAGCTAGTAATATGAATATATGTCTAGGCTTTAACTAATGGTCAGGCATATATGATCATAGCTGCATGAGAATTATAACATAAAGATATAAACAAATTATTACCGACATAAATTACCCTGTCTATCAAACGTTTAATTAAATGGATTGATATACTTGATTATATACAAGCTCAAATATGAATAAGAGTACTATATATTTGTAATATTTGAAATGTTATTTTGTACACAGTAAAAAATTATATAATGTTTCGGATAGCTTCATACTTTCAAACGAAATTGTAAACATTTATGTATATATTTTATACGAATATTTGTAAAGATTAGAACGAATAGTTTGACAGAAATTGGGCGCCGAGTACAGAGAAGTCATTATATGTGAAAATTATATTTTAAATAATCTCAACGATTGGACGGCCGTTTCGTCCTAGTATGGGACTACTCAGCAGTCCGCATCCAAGACCCGGCCTTCCATGAGATTCGAAGCCAGGGCCTATCAGTCTCTCTCACAGGAGCTTAACCATTAGACTACTGAGCCGGCATCCAACGGTGTTAATGTCTAACTTCAACCAATTAACGAAATTGTTCGACCGTGCACAATTGTCTTCAGTGAGCTGATATCTCACAACAGACCTGGTTGAACTCCACTGGTTACTGCTTCTTACTAGAACTCGAGGAAATGCATCCTGAAGTCAGTTTTCTATGGCGGTCTCATAACTTCAACTATTGAAATTACTAAAATCTCCACAAAAGTCCTTCTGGTATATATATTAATTAATATATAATAATAGTTAGAATAAAACTGGATTCATAACTTAATTTTGTCTGAGAATTTACTTAATTATTTCAGTTTATCTGCCTACTTAAATGGTTTTAGATATTTCGTCTTATTATCTAATTCAATAAATAACCAGATTTCATTATAGGTTTTTAGTGTTGAAACTGTATAGGATAGTATTATTCAGTACGAAGAAGATCGAAATGTTTAAACGATTAAGTAAAACAATGATATATGAACATGAAATAATCTAGCAGTCCTTTTAATGAATCCAGTTTTATATATGGTTTCAGTTTAATAAAGTGTATTTAATTGATCAAAACAATGAAAAATAAAGTTAACTAACTGATTTCATTCACTTGATGTTGTTTTACTTGTATGGTCCCATTGTTATTTAGGACTGCAATTGTTCAGTCTCTTGTGTGTGCATCCTATGCGGATCACCTCGATATAACCTTAAATCACAAGCTTTTCAAGTAAAGATGGATTTTGGTATTATGAAGTGTAGCTTTGAGTGCAATCGGTAGAGCTTAGTTATTTTATCTCAATAAATGTTTCAATAAATTTGAGACTTTTGAATGTCGTTATTAATAGAACACTTATTATGCTTACACAGACATGCCTGTGATATAAAATAAACCAATATTTTGAATTTTATCCCATTTATTGAATATTTTTCACTCAGAACCAATCATTTTTGTTATAAATAAGTATGTTATTCAGTTCTGTCAAGAAGAGTCGTAGATCATAATTTTCATTTGAGGTATCTTGTTACTTTGTGGTAAACGTTTAGTAAGCGTATGTCTGACTCCAAGTGGATCGTGTGAATGATTGTTATTCAAATATACATATCGCCAATCCTCACATATAATTATCGACTCAATTCGCTTTATAGAATAACAGAATTCAATAAGTCAAATACGCGAATGGACTTTTGAATGAGTATATTTGGTACAATCATTGCTTGAAAAACGAAGCGAAACAAAATGACACGCAATGGAGAAAGTGTATGAGCCAAATCCACTGCACGTTATTTCTCTTCACTCTGTTTTCTTCGCTTCCTTCGCTTTGTCTTTTTGACTGTATGTCCAGATAAATGAGTAAACAAAATATACGTATTCAAAAATCCGTCTTCGTATTTGACTTATTTAATTCCATTATTCACCAACTTGACTTAAATTGATGATTATATTCGAGGGTTGACGACATGTATATTTCGATAACGATCATTCGTACGATCTACCTGGAGTCAAATATTCGAGGGCCACTAAGGCGGTGAGCACGTCGATAGCATTATCACCCAATCTACTTGACGTCAAACTGAGGAGCTTCAAAAAGTGGTGGAACCGCCGGTTACTAACCTAATGCAGCAAACTACGTCTCTGAACTCAGAGAACAAAACTCCGCCTAAACCAGTTATATACATTTTAGCTCAACAAATACAAATAAGAAGGGGTGTTTGCGGATATTATAGTAATTTCAATAGTTGAGATCATGAGTCAATTGAAGCTAGACCACCATGGATAACGTGGAAATACTGGGAGGCCGATTCGTCTTGTTGTGGGATGTACACTGCTAAGGAGTTCCACAATAGGACAAAACGGCCGTCCAGTGTTTCCAGGTTTTTCCTGGCGGTCTAGCTTTAATTGTCTTATGATCTCAGTTATTGAAATAATAATTAATTAACGTGTTGATAATTCGTCAATTTATATCAATTTACAAAAAGAATAAGAAAAAAGTTAATACATAAAAGACATACTTTCAAACAGTGACAAAATTCAATAAAGAGACGAATTTGTCATATGTATTACTCCTTTTTCATATCAAAACAACAATAATTTAATTATATGAAATACAGAGTTTGAAAATGCATTTGTATAGATTATGGTCAAAATACTTAATCCATTATTTGTGTTATGATTCGTCTTACTCGAATGGAACGAAGGATCAATGATTCAGCGACTCGATAGCTATCCTGGTCCGCTGTCCCCGACTCACCTAACTCGATCAAGAAGTCTGGGTGAGGCGTAGAAAGTGTATTCTACTGGCAAACAACAGATTACAAGTCAGGTCAAACACACAAATCAAGCTTATCTATACAAATATTTATAATTGATAATGTCATGGAAAATTTTTAAACATTAATCAATAAGTTCATCAATTGGCTGCTATTTAAACATCTAATCGATTAGTTCATCAATCGACCTATTCGCACATTTAATCGATAAGTTAATCAATAAGATGAAATTACAAAATATGTGTTTTCGGGATCTGTCGTCCCCAACAAAGTTATTAGTAATAACTTTTGACTTTATGCCTTTGGTACCCAGATTCGCATATGATTTATAAACTGAATTCGAATATATCCATGTCACATAAAAGATATAATTGTTTATATTTAATGTAAACAGAAACAAAACGTGATGAAAATGATTTAATGAAACACTTAACTTGAATCAAGAGATACATTATCTTAACTTCATTTGATTTATTTGAATTTTCTCATAAATAAGCACTTAGTAATTTATGATAAAGGTAAATCCTTGTTTCCATAAAAAATATATATTTTTAACATTCATATTATATAAGAAATATTAGATTATTTACTTGCGCCTATGGCCCCCAATGGAGCATAGACCGCTGACCGGCATTCTCCATCCCACTCTATCTTGAGCCTTCCTTTTTAGTTCGGTTCAACTGTTGTTCATTCATTTTATGTATGTCTCCATTTCTCGGCACAACATGTTCTTTGGCCTTCCTCTTTTCCTTTGGCCTTGAGGATTCCATGTGAGTGGTTGTCTTGTGACATAGTTGTGAGCTTCCCTCAATGTGTGTCCTATCCACATCCAGCGCTTCTTCCTGATTTCTTTCTTCACTGGGATCTGGTTTGTTCTCTCCCACAGATGGTTGTTGCTAATAGTGTCCGGCCAACGGATCCGAAGTATTTTGCGTAGACAACTATTAATAAACACTTGTATCTTCTGGATGATGGCTTTCATAGTTTTCCAAGTTTCAGCTCCGTACAGTAGAACCGTCTTGACATTTGTATTGAAAATTCTGACTTTGGTGTTGGGTGACAGTTGTTTTGAGTTCCAGATGTTCTTCAATTGATTTGCCGATTCGAGTTTTCACATCTGCATCAGATCCACCGTATTCATCAACGATGCTGCCCAAATATGTAATGATTCTTACATCTTCCAAATCTTCTCCAACAATTGTGATTGGTTTGTTGCATGCTGTGTTGAATCGGAGTATCTTGCTTTTCCCTTTGTGTATATTGAGACCTACTGCTGCTGAGGTTGCTGCTCCACTGGTCGTCTACTCCTGCATTTGTTGCTGCATATGTATAGAGGAGTATTAATTGGATGCTTTGCATATATTTAGCTTCTAATTTGTCATAAAGCTAATCGAAGAACACGTGAAATCTTTCATAGTAGTTTATACATAGATTGTCTACAATTTTCTTCGAACAGGTTCTATAAATTTTTGTGACATTTTTATGGTCTAATAATTTTACAATAACAAAAGTGGAAATATTTCTATCTAAACTTATCAGATAACACATTTTCCATAAGTTTTTAACGGATAAAATTGTAAAGGTTAGTTTTACATATAATTCTACGATAATCATAAGTAACTATCAAACAAGGTATGTGAAAATATGACACACCGATTTCTTTGATACATGAAAACTTAAATACTGTAAAATGTCTATTTTTTTAATTTTTAGACAAATATATTGAGCAAACACATGGGGCAGTATAAAAAAACTGAGCATAGATAAAAAGATCATGAGAATTGCAAAATTCCCAACTTATTTGTTTAAAAGCGATAAATTTAGTTAGTCTGCTTTCCTAAGAAACAAGAGTGTGAATCAATTTATGATAATACTGCTTTTATACATAATACTACCTTTAAACCACCATTTTTACGCATATAGTTATCTTTTTCCATTGTTACATTAGAATGTTGAGTGAGTAGTTAAGTTTCATAGTACACATGACATTATCAATACTGTCATTAGTATCCCACTCACTATTATACTCAAACTATTACATATAAATAATCATATAACACCGGCTTATTTGTTTTATGCATGGATTTCTAACTACGCTAATCGCACATTTTGCGTTTTACTGCCGAAAATAACGTCAAATCCTATATTTCTAATTGTTTGGGTATTAGTTTGCAATCAAAAATAGACGTGAGTTTGTTCCTGTCTGGTAGTTATCATAAACAAGCTCTTGTATTCCACAAATGGTAAAACACTAAGACTAGATTTTACAACTCATCTCAAAATCTAGCGTGTTATCCACTAAGCCACTGATTCACAATAACTGTTAATTTATTCAATATACATGATATTTATTATTAGTAATGAATGTTAATAGGAAAAAATGAGCATCTCTTATAGTCTTTCAAAAGTAGAATTGCTTTAAAGCTCTAAAAAATAATGAGTTGTTTGTTCAAATATCCTAAATGATATTGATCAATTAAACATCTTAATATAAACAATAGGAAAAGACAAACACCTCCTAAAATGTAATCAATATTTTCTGTGTAATTTTGATTAATTCGGTCTGATTTCTTGTATATCTTGTGTACTGTTATACAGTAGTTACAAACTTATAGTTGTTTGGATTCAAGAGTAAGTTGGTGGCTACACTTTACTTAAATGTTCTTCGTTTAAACACGATAATTTGTACCATGAGGCTGATATTATTCAGCAGAAACTAGCTATTAGGTAGAATTATAATTACAGCACGATAAACAATGTCAAACATAATTGACTATCAGTGAATAACTCAGTTATTACATAATTGATGGTTCTTAGCTTGAATTGTTGATACTAAACAAGAACTATATGTAATCGAGTAATCTTCAGATAGTTTTTTTGACAAACTGACATTATCTGTTGAAGAATCAAAACCAGAGTATAGTTAATATCTGTTTATTTTTAGTTTTGAGTCCATTTAAAATTTTTTGACATAATAGGTCAAGGGACGTTTAGGTCTACCGATAATTTAATAATAATTCAACCAACTGAAATTTCTAATTGTTAAAATTGGTAATACAACCTGTAGGGTAGGAGAAAATGGCTTCCCATCAATCCCCTTTTCATCAATGCTTTTTCCATCTGATATCATTTAGTGATGAAAACCGTATGATAATCACTTATATACTACATTCATTATACTTGATGACATTCCTTCGGTATAAAAATTAGAAATTAATGTGTTGATAAATAATATTAAATTGCCCTCCGATACTATTAGAGACCAATACTTTGTTTACATTATTTGCTCTTTGGTTCTGGTATTTCTTTGGAACTACATTGTCCTTTCCCACATATAATGTAAAGTTATACGTAAGCTAATACAGTTTTACTTTTCATCTTTTTCTTGAAACATATGATATAAGTTATAAGTAAAGTATAAATGTGTGCAGTATTATTCCTTTCAAGTTTGTTGAATAAAGATGAATAATAATATATGGTTTTATTAACTGAAAAGACTGGAAAATAATTTGTGACCCCTATTGATCAGTACTGGGTCAAATCCCTAAAACATTTGTTTAATATCCAAATGTCCTTAATTCAGAAGTAGTTTATCTACCACTTTGAATTCTGAATTTTGTAAAATCATATGGTTATACTTCTGCCACACAAGCCAATTTTTGAAACGAAGAATTTAGGTTGATATCCATGATATATTTTTCTAATATATATATATATATATATATATATATTCACTCATTATTTACAACTAAAACAACAAACTGTTTATGTTGGTCACCATGTTTATATTTGAATGTTCAATCTCTTGGTCTTGCACTGACAAAAATAACGAATATATATGGGTTTAGAAGCAAATTGTATGTGAAACGAGATCTCATTCAGTATGACCTTATTCTATACGAACTTAAAATCACCAATATTGATCTATGGTGAAATTAACATCTGATTACTCATAGACAACTTTATTAAAATGCACTCTTGCAGCTCAACAGAGATGTGAGAGTATGCTGCTAGAGACCTGGTGTAGATACGTATATGACATAAGCATATTATTTTGATGTTGGATAGTTTCGTTTTAATATTAGGTTCACATAACCATGACTTTCTTCCAGTTTTTAGATCTTTGTCATAATGTTTATTAAATCTTAATTCCTAATATAATCCCATACATTTTTCTTCCTATTTAGGTAAAAGTAGCACAAAATCATTAAAACAATGTTACTTATTTCAAGCATAATTTTACGAAGAACTGAAGCTGTAAGAAAAATAAGTTCATGAATCTTTTTTTATTCATTTGTGCTTTATCATGCCATGTTATTTACAAAATTCCATTTGTAAAACAAAAACAGTTATTTTGATTCCTTTATCTTAAAGGAATAAAGATTTTTAGTTCATGTAACTGTTTCTATTGCGTCTTGCTCACTGAGCTAGATGGACCAGTTGTAAAACCTAAGTTATCTTTCTAGACATCATGAAAACCTGCCTCGGCTAAAATTATTTTATTTTAATCCAGAAGTGTCAACTGAGTCTTTCTAGATGACTATGTATGTGTGGTTGTTTCCAAAAGTAAAAGAATCTATTTTCAGGTTTATGTGAAATATTTACTCTGTTTCATTGGTTACATGTAACGTCTTTTGGTTTCCCCTATCTGAAGAACATTTTCATGATTCTCTATATTCGACTAACTAAATTTTAATAGGATTTATAGTTAGAGGTTGGCGTATATCGTTATCCTTCAATAGGTATTCGGCTTTTTCGGTATAGTACTGTTCATATACACATCTCCATTTATGATGTGTTTAAAGATCAAGCACATTTACATCTGATCTGTAAACTATTATGTGTTAATAAACAACATTTTTGTTAACTTATCAGGTATTTGGTAAGATTTACTTTTCAATAAATTTCTATAATATCTTCAGACTACTACATAAACAAAGTTCATAAATAAATAATTAGGCGTGTGCTACATAAATTTTTAGACATAGTGATCGCTAGTTTATAAAAAGAAATCAGCCTTACTAATTATCATAGCGTTCAGTACTATATTACCTTTTCTATTAATCTTTATTGAATTCATATGTAAGAACAGGAAGGAAATGAATAATTGTTGATCAATTAAAAAAAAAGCTTATATATGCATCGTTTATCACTAAACTATAACAATTTCCATGAAATAAACAATCTATGAGAAAAAACGTTACTCATTTACACGGATTTGATTCTAAATTCGGTTCTTATTAAATTTGTAATGAATGAATCCTAATTTTTCCAAACAAATGATATAATACATTGAACAGTATACATACTTTACTAAGAGTGTAGCTTAAATATTTCAGTGCTGAATGTTATTCTAAGTTTTATGCATTAAAGCAACTACTGAAATTTTAGATACTAAACAATACAAGTTGATATCAACCTTAAATTATTATGAAATTTTGAGGACAAAGTGGTTTCAACATTGTTAGAATTATATATATGTACATATAATTACCGTTCACTTGTGATATTTCATACCGACTGATTTCAATATAATGAATTCGATCCTCTTGGAGTCATCAGTTTTGGTTAATAGTAAGTCCCAAACGAAAATGAAACAGATATTCAGTGCTTATAGGTTTTAAGTGTTTACAAAACTTCTGTTCATTTACGACAAAAATCAATGAACAGTTTACATACATTTGTAAAATTCAACATTCTCGATGTATGTAAGAAAACAACTAAGAGTTAAGTTTACCGAAAGAGTAGAAAGATAATACCTAAAGTAGCTCATAGTGATCGATTATCTGATTAATTTTTTTCTCGGAACATTTTTTAATACTGTATTGGAATTGCCTATTTGTAAATTAACTTACTCATAAACAGTGTTCAACAACAAACATTAACATCTTTTGTTACGTCCATATTATTAGTGTTAACCATTGGCTGGTTGGCATTTTTTTACCATGACTACATTTTTAAGGGATATGGTTACTGACCTTATGTTCAACCCTCCTTCTTTTATCCGAGTTTGAAACTGGCAGTAACTCTAGAACAGCTTCAGGTGTAGTTTAAACAATGGATGACTAAAAATATTTATTTGTTAGTTGCATTAATAACAACTTAGTAAATGAAGGCCCCTTTCAGTTTGTACAAATCACCTATGTATTTTAAAATAAAATTAATGATATAGACGAGAAAGTGAATCAGTAATGATAGTTCTTCTTTTAAATATATATCCCATAAAATGATTTAAATATGATTAAAATCATCTAAAATGTTGATTTTTAAAATGTCACTAACATTAAGTAATACATAACGAATTCATTGGTTGTTATTCTAAAGCATAAAAGAAGTTTGTTGTCACTAATTGTTACCGCCGATTTTCTTCGTATTTTACTTAGAAGGATTAATCAATAATTGTCACATATATATAAAGAAATGTTTTCAAGTAATGAATCTCAATCTCATTTATTATAAAAAATGTTTTAATAACATTCAAAATGTATCAGTCAAATATGTGAACTATTATTATGAATAACCATTGATTATTATCAATATGAATGAATGATCCATTTGGTCTATTTCAAAAATCACAAATATCATGTTTGTTTTCAAATGTATCATGGATATATATTAAGATTTTATATTAAATAAAATAATCAGATCATTTCAAGATTTGACAAACTTATATGTAAAAGACTAGTATTTGAACGAAGAATATTCTTTTCGATAAATTCTCCTATATGTAATAATATAATGGAGATATGGTCTATTCAATAATACATAAATATTCATATTCTCAAATATTATTTCAGGATAAACATAGACCGGTTTCAATCATCATCTTTACAGAAAGAGGTTCGTGATAACTTTAAGGAACAATTCTAGGACAATTTTAAGATGGTGGTCGATACAAGAAAGGAAAATTAATGTACTACATTGAAGATAAGTTGATATGGTCAAACAGAGAAATGACTAAGTGTTACATATTTATCATAACAAATATTAAACTTCTGTCTACTTACACAAAAGGTTTCAGTCGTAATGTAATCGAAAAATCTAATTTACTATAGACTATTCATTTTCAATATAAGTAGATTTATACTTCAATGTAATTTCACTGAACACATACAAGTTATATAAGTTTGAGAAAGAATATATATATATATATATATATATATATATATATATATATATTTAAAACAAGGACAAACATAAATCGTCATTATTATGAGGTGTTTCCAAAACCCTGTATTTCTTCGAAAACACATGTGGTAACTATGGACTCCATATTCAACATCATATGAATTAATAAACACACGTCCGTAGAATCAAGACGTTTAGAATTTTAATCGCCATGCCATGGAATAAGATCTGCTTCAATTTGAGCCTCACATACAATACTAACTTATCGTGATTCATTAATCATCGTCAAGTAGGTTTGTGTGACATTTTTCTTATATACTCCCTAATATCGGTTTGCCAATATAGGTATGATGTCATTACTTACTTACGCCTGTTACTTCTCGTGAAGAAGCATGGGGCGCTCACCAGCATTCTCCATCCAACCCTGTCCTGGGCAATCCTTTCCAGCTCCTTCCAGTTCCTATTCATCCTTTTCATATCTGCTTCTATTATCCGACGTAATGTGTTCTTAGGCCTTCCTCTTTTCCGCTTCCCTTCAGGATTCCAAGTTAGGGCTTGTCTCGTGATGCAGTTTGATGATTTTGTAATGTATGTCCTATCCATCGTCTTTTCCTAATTTCTTCTTCAGCTGGAAGCTGGATTGTTCTCTCCCACAAATGGCTGTTGCTGATGGTATCCGACCAATGGATGTTGAGTATCTTGCGAAGACAACCATTTATAGATACTTGTACCTTCTTGATGGTGGTTATTGTAGTTTTCCATGTTTCAGCTCCGTACAGTAAAACTTTCTTGATGTTCGTATTTGAGATTCTGACTTTGATATTAGTTGAAAGTTGTTTTGAGTTCCATATGTTCTTTAATTGTAGGAATGTGGCCCTTGCTTTGCCAATCCTTACCTTTACGTCTGCATCTGAATCTCCTTGTTCATCGATGATGCATACCAGGTATGTGAAGGATTCTACATCTTACAGAGTTTCGCCGTCAAGAGTGATCGGATTGCTGTTCTCCGTGTTGTATTTGAGGACCTTGATTTTCCCCTTCTGTATATTGAGGCCTACTGATGTCATATACAAGTCAAATTTAGTTTAACAATTACCTATTAAATCGCGGCTCAGTGATTTGGAGATTAATTGATTGCGTGAAACTAAGGGTATTGGTCCCGCGCGCAGGATTGTAGATACACATTGACAAGGTGTCTCAAACTAAGAAAAACCGGCTGCCTGGTGCTTTCAAGTTTTCAGTGATAGTCTAACATTGATCAATCCATAATTTCTACAAAATTCAATAATTTCCTCAACTCCATACTAAAAATAAATTGAACATTAAACCTGATAAACGTTTCACTCATCAATATTTGCTTAACACGAAAAAAACGATTCCGCATGAAATAGATAATTTCTGAAATATTATAAAGCTTTATTCAAAAAGAAGTTGTTTATTCTAATAAAAATAATAAAAATAATAATAATAATAATAATAATAATAATAATAATAAGAAGAAGAAGAAGAAGAAGAAGAAAATTAGAACATTTAAAACTCTTGCATAATTTATGTAACAAGTTTGATTACAGTAAAAGAGATTCTATACTGAATTTCACATAGTTTTCATTAAAACGTTCCGCATGACTACACATCATTGCATTAAAACAACAGTTGAAGAAAAAACCTTTCTTGGATAGTAACAATTCTGATATTCAATTTAGATTTAGATTATTCTATGTTATCCTCTTTTCTTTTCTTTTCTTCAACGACAATATATTCGACAGATAACTAGACTATATAAATATGTTTGGTATCTCATTAAGACAAAATAAATTTGATATATATATGAATTCATGACAAATAACAATGAATTATACATTTGAGTAAATGGTAAGATCAGTAATAATAATACTAATAATAATAATACTAATAATAATAATAATAATAATAATGTGTTTCTCATTCAGTTAATTATTAATAATGCATTATATAATGTTCAGGAAATGTTTTATTCACATTATCATTATATTGTTAATCATCATAGAATATATAAACAAGTAATAGTTATCTATAATGAATGCTTTTCATTAATACTTTACATAAATTTTATCGTTTCTAATCGAAATAAATTGACTTTATAAAATTATTTTAGATTTATAAATAAGTGATTATAGATGTGTTAACTTGCAATCAATATTTCGATAAGCTGCATGCAATTCGTTGATTATTAATGATGAGAGGATCAATGGCGGTCTGTTTGAACATGTAGGCTATCTATTCCCGACATCTAGCTATTTCAACAAGTTATCTGTGTTTTGTTTGTTTTAATACAACTTTATGGCTGTTAATAGCATAACCTATTTAGGTGAGTTTCTGAAAAGTGCATAACTTTTCGTTGTACAAATTATAAGAGGCCTAATCAGAGATATTGTGGTTGCTGGCAATATGCAGCGAAACGAATGTATATTATTTAGATGTCGATTCCTGAACTGTTAACATCTAACTGACGACCAATCAATATTTATCATCACGATCTGTCAAGAAATAAGAACTAGAAACTTGTTGAAATACTTTGTACTGAGAATTCTATATTGTACTAAAAAGACAGGATTGAATATAGCTAATAATAATACAGTATACATTTTAGACAATTCTATCAATATATAACAAGAGATTACAATAAGAAAAATAGTCTTTCCTGATTCTAAATTTAGTCAAATAAGTATGTATAATGAAACTTTTGATTTTCCTTTAAAAAAAAATCATTTACAATGAAGTTTATTCATAACAAAGATAAACATTGTATATCTGAAAGAGAAAAAAAGATCACACATATTGAAGTTGAATCTTCGACTATTACTAAAGTTAATAATTTCTCGAGAAAATGTCACGTAAACTAAAAGATTTTGTTCACTGCTAAGAACAATCACAAACATTATTGATTAAATTTAGTTTTCAGTTGTTATTATTACGTAACATGACTGAATTCTCAATTTCTCAATTTTATCATCAGAACGATCGACATGAAGTCATAGAGATTCAAAGAAATATAGTTGAGTATGAAGTTTTTGATTACAAAATTTTCAATCTTTTGTAATCAATATTTCTGTGAGATTTAGTACTTGCGAAAATTCGAACAAAAGCAACATTTAAGAATTACATATTATAGCATTTATTGGCTTTAGCAAAGTGCATCTTGATATTAACTTTGCCCACATTCTTTTGAATTATCTCATAAAATGTAAAACATCGAATAGGAATGTGTTTCAAAAGCGATAATTTCAAATATATGTTTAGGCAGATAGTTAATCAGTATGATCAAATGAAAAGTGAATACATTCCGAGTGGCATCTCATTTTACATAAGTTCATAGGTTCAGTTAATAAAATAAAAAATGAAAACATTAGTGCAGATAAACTCAGAGACAAGAAAAATTATGTTGTTAAAAGGGAAATAACTACTTACCTAAGGATAAGTAAATTTGGTTAATAGGACCATTAGCGATAATTATAGAGCCTTTATAAACAATAATAATTTAGGTAGGCGTTTTATACGCTTAAGCGTGAGGAAAAGAATACTTCAAAAGTATGATATAAGAGCGAGTTTAAAACAACTGTGACTAATCTCAACTATTTTCTACCCAGTGAGAAAATTGCTTGAATAAATGAGTGACTTTTGTAAAATAAGATACTAGCGTTTCGAAATGTAAGTCGATTTTACATAAACAATAAATCTACTGACATATTCTACTGGTTACCTTGTCTGTAAATCAAAAAAGTAATAGCATATAAATGTCTCCTTATGAACACTGATTGTTAGTCTTCTCAAACCTTCAAAAAGACCCAGATCTAATTCTAAGTATTCACATATTTCTTACTTAGGGTAACGTGTTTAACATTACAATTATAATTTAAGAATTAAAGGTTTCACTACGAAGTGATGCCAGCTAGAATTAGAAAATACTCTGGAGCCATATGGATGAACGAATTTCGTGGTGAAATTCAAGAAGCGCTATCACTAATATATGGTGTCAGTATTAAAATTTTCTCAGGATCATCAGAATAAGGTCAGTGTTGAATTATTTGCTGTATACAGTTTTAATGAACTGAGGTTGTTAAGCTAAACATTATCATTTATAATACTTGGTGGCAAAAAGGACTTTTTTGATATCATATTAAAAATTTGAGCGGTATGGAAAGCTGTTTTTACTGATCATTGTACAAGATATTTGAATTTTACTGAAAAACCTAAACGTCTTGTTCTCGATTCTGACTTAATCATCACTAAACGCTAAACTTCTTGAATATTCAATGAATAGTTGTTTCGTTTTAAATCTCTACCAAGGTTTATTTAATTGAAAATGTTTATTACAGTTTATTCCAAACTTGTTGATAAGCTGTATTATCCAATTAAATTAAGATTCGTAATCGAACGAAAAACGTCAACTTTAAAATGTTTTAAAAGCCTGAAGTTTTTATTCAAATCATTCGAGCAAACATCTTGATAACAGTTGAATAATGTCTACTACTATTTGCTTTCCGAATCCATTCGGACAGTTTACTAATTGTGCATAGACTTTCGAAGCTAAAATGTCTCCGTACACTGTGTATACATTCCAGATAAGTATGAATGTATTACATAAATTGTATTTAAATTACCAAAAAATTCCAAAATATTTCGATCTAACTAATCCTAAAATCATTTTACAAATTCCTTGTACAACCATTTTTGTTGTTTATCGTACGATTTCTTATTTCAACAACTAGTTCTGGAATTATTACTATTTCATGTCAAAACTCAGCCTCGCAAGTTTACCAGTTACCATCAGTAATTATGCATGCCAAAAGTCCTACTATGCCATGTGATGAATTTACATATATATGAATACTATTTTTTTTCATAATTTAATGTAAACATTCACATTTAGGTTCTAAAATTAATCTTTCCACACTAACTTTAGTAAAAAAAAATTCATTTTCAATTTTTGCGTAATTAATATAACCATTTGGTTAAAATATGATGTTACTTGTTCCAGACAAGAAAGATAGACTTTTACATGCGTCTGTTTTAATATAGCTGGTGAACACATGTTTTAAAATTACAGAATTATATAAATATATATTCGACAGGCAATAGAGAGGTATCTTGATGAGAGATGTGACATAAAAGAGAATAAGTTTACATTACCTTACTGGCCTGCTTGGATATCTGGGCTACCTGTTTCTGCTATTTCTGATCATACATTATTATTATAATCAATAAAGTAATTATTAACAATAATAATAATGTCTAAACGAAAAAATCAGTCCAGTAAGGCAAATAACACAAATCACATCGTAATAGTTTGATTGTATCTGGATGGAGAAGGGCTGGGCAGAATCACGTAACATCTGTAAACATAAATGCTAAGTTATCTAATTATTTATTTACATCAGTTTTAGAGTTTCGTAAAAATATTGATTAGCATTGATCATAATGTTTTAATACATTTAACTAAATTAGTAGGAGTGATTTAACAATTTTACTAGAAACCTAGAAACAATGTTACTCATAGACCATTATTATCATACACTGTAATATCAACTCTTAATTGATTTGTATTACTAAGCACACTTAATCAATGAAATGTTTTATTTATTAGTTTAAAGAATATACCGGATTTCAATGCGAGATAATTGTAACACAATTGATTTATTCCTTGTAAAACATTTTTTTAGTCTTTTTGTGCATAATAAACACATTTTAGGGATTTGATATTCTTGATGAAGTACAGATACAAATTTGTAAAATATATTTCAGGAAATAACATCAAACAAAGGCTGTAAACGATTGTGTATCTACAATTATTTACCAAATATTTACTATATACACAGCATATGTTAATCCACAAATTTTCATGAATGTTGTAATTCATGTAATCTCTGAGCTGGATACTATGAATGTGAATTCTCATCACAATACCTTCAACAATTCTCATCTTGAATTCTAAATATTACTCATCACTTGAATAACAATAATATTTGTACTCATTAAATCTAGTTGCTAAGCTGAAAACATGATAACCGTACAATTGATTAGTGAATAAGAAATAAAATGTTAATTGAAAAATTCCATTTAAATAATAAATATGCATGTGAACATACAATGTACTTTATTAATATGAACATGTATATATGTATATATGTATTATATTAGAGGGGAATTAAAAGGCATTCAGGGAAGAAAAAAAGCGAAACAATAATATAATAAATTAAATGTAAAATGTAAATAAATTTCTAATAGATTGTCATTTACTTATTTTTATTATAATTATTATTACAGAATAAATGAAGAAAAGAAAATTTCCCCATAGGAACCTAATTATATCTACATTATAAATAATCATTATATATATGCTTTCAGGGTGTTCAGCTAGTGAGCGGAAAAGAAATAATTTTAATAAAAGTAATTGATTAGTCTTTTCCATTAAATTTTATATACAGTTGAATAAATGGCAATTTGTTAAGTAATTGTGAAAATCTTTTTTTTATTTGCTCTTAGGTAACATGTTTTGATATTTGTTGAGACTAGGTTATTATATATAAAATATTTCATTGGGTTATCTTAGTGAATACATTAGGCTTTTTGAATATGCTATACGGTAAGCCCAAATGTCAAGACAGTTCTACTGTATGGAGTAGAAACTTGGAAAACTATGAAAGTCATCATCCAGAAGATACAAGTGTTTAGTGACAGTTGTCTATGCAAAATACTTCAGATCCGTTGACCGGACACTAATAGCAGCAACCAACTGTGGGAAAGAACAAACCAAATCCCAGCAGAGGGAGAAATCGGGAAGAAGCGCTGGAAGTGGATAGGACACACATTGAGGACAGCACCCAACCACGTCACAAGACAACCCCTCACATGGAATCCTCAAAGCCAAAGGAGGAGAGGAATACCAAAGGACACATTACGCCGGGAAACGGAAATAGACATGAGAAAAATGAACAAGAAATGGATGGAATTAGAAAAGAAGGCTAAGGACAGAGTGGGTTGGAGAATGCTGGTCGGCGGCCCATGCTCCATTAGGAGTAACAGGTGTAAGTAAGTATGTAATACAGTAAACCATAAGTGGTTCATTTTTCGAAATTACGTAACTAATAATATTTAACAAAAAGAACTTGTTCATATACAATGTGAAATTATATTTAATGGTAAAATTATTTGAATATAAGAACTAAAATACATAACTAACATAATTTGTTGAAATGTCAATTGTACTATGATGACTAAGACCAAACTAAATAGAATGAAATTTTGAAGATAACCCATTGTACATAGTAACCGTTATCTATGCTTCTTATGATAACCGAAAGAAAAAACTCCTTACGACAAAAGCTTTTAAAGTAAAACAATGGTAATTGTGAATTTCGCACCAATGTTTTTACTAATATAGAAAGTTTAACTTGGGAATGATATACTATTTGATCATAATATATTCAATCTAATTATTAAATTATGCAACGTTACTTCGTAAGATCAATCGAACTGAAAATCTCAGGTATTGTGATTATCATAAGTATAATAATAAATAAATCATAACAAGAATGAGTAGCCTGTAAGTGTATTTCAAGATTTATTTCTATGTTTCAAATCATATCAAGTAGACGAATGTCAATGTTGAAGTTATGTTAACAGTTCATTTTGTCTACATAGGTCAAATATCCAAGGATAATATAAACAAATGGAAATGAACGTCAGGATTTTATAATTAGGTGATTAAACATAGACGGGCAAAGATTACCTCTTCTATTTGATTAGTATATTTCAAAGTGTTTTTTAAAAAATTTATTGTTCCTGAAAGCTGATTTCGACTGATTTGTATGTTCTGTTTGAAGTAACTTAATTATTAATTTCACTTCAGACATTCTTATTTATAAAAAATAAACTTTATACTGGAAAACAAAGTACTTATGATAATAAATCAATGAAATTATAAAGCCCTGAAGTAATTACTTTGAGTGCTCCATACATTCTAACGTTTTAGTGAATGACTGGATTCAATATATAATCAAAGATTGGTAAGTAGGTCAATTAGTAATTTCTAATATTTCACCTTCATCAAACTTCAATGATCAGGTATGCTCGACTTAACGGAAACTACGTGATTTTATTACTGTAATTAAATAAATACATCTCAGTGAAAATCCGATTCAGTTCTCACTTATGTAACAGATTGAATTTATTTTTTCAGTATGATCAAAAGAATCAAATTTAAGTATTCTTTTAAATAAAAAGTAGAACTTGATAAATAATACATAGAAATTGGGAATCATTCCTATTGATTATTTTGAATTCTTATGAAACAATATGGAATTTTATCTCAATATTAGTTTCATATCGTATCTGTGAATGACAGAATGGAATTTCTTTTAACTTAAAGTAACTCACTTTCTCACAAGAGATCAGATGATTCCAGTTTATTTAATTACAAGATTTATAAAACTCTGTTCATGAACTTCAATGTTATTTTATTCAACAAGTGGCAAATAAGCAATGAATCTGTCATAATCCTCTTTTACAGTTATGACCCAGCTATTCCTAGTGCCTATTATTCTCGGACACCGATTCACTCCACGAATTCCCCAAATCAGAACACAGTTGTGCAGAAAAAGAGATTATATTCCAAATAACAAGGTTAGATGGAAGTAAGAAGCACAATAGGAAAAATGTTAGTGTATTTATAGTTTTTCACATGAGATTTCTAGGGTGTTCCCTAAGTATTGGCGCACGCTGATTGACTAATTCTTATCCGATCAGCGTGCGTCAACGCAAGCGTGTATTGAGCATGATTCAATTCAATCTATGTTCCGTTAACAGAATCAAATGTAGATATTTCAAAAGATTTCAAAACAATGATTAAACAAACTTATCATTATTATAGCTAGATATTACTCATAAAAATATGGACTCAAAATAGAGAACTAATTTCAATCATTATTTACATTGATGACATCAATTGTATAAGTTAATTATATTAAATTATGAAATTCATTGTTATTTCTAAAAGCCTTTGCTTAACAAATAAATTTGCTCTCCTTTTTTCTGTGCTCTTTTACCTAAAATACTAATCTCCCAGTTATTCCTTCTCCGTTTTATTCTTTAAACTATTCACTTGCTTAATCTCTAAACGATTTAAAGAAAAAATTCACATTCATTGTCTTTTTTATTAATTTTTATCTGCATGAATCTCAGCTTTAATCAAGATGTTGCTTTTAAATGATTAATTTTAAAAAAAAGCAGCTGAATAGAATCTTCGAAGTAGATTAACATATTATTGTTTGGCTATGAATGCTTTTCTTGCTTTAATAAAATGTATATAAGATGGATTGTTTGGTCCCTCATTGTATGGTGCGTCTGCATTTCTGTGAAATATCATATCAGTAATATAGATGTATAGCTGTATTATGGAGAGTTTATTTGTTCCATATTGTCTATCATGAAATCTTATATTGAAGCATTCAGTATAAAACATTATGGGTTGAATAAAACAAATTAGATAATTGTTTATACTAATTCTACTTTACAATATTGTTTAGTCATTAACATGACCACAAAGAAACGAAAGCCATGCAAAAAGTGATTAATAAAACAATTTTGAAGGAGAAACAGAACATTTGTATGTGTATATATGTGGCCAAATATAGAACGTTGTTCAAACACAATGTATTACTCAAATAAATATTCGTTCTACCTTCAGAAACGTTATCTTATTATCTTTAGTAAAGTAAATTCAGATACTACTCATTTAAATTAATTTCTGTCCAATGTATTGACGTTGATTTCACTTAAGAATAAGCTTATATCTATTAATACAATTGAATAACATTTTAAATGTATATATTTACCCTAAACAATATTTGTTTCAGTAATTTAGGTTATGACAGTTAATAAATTGCTTCACGTTGTCACATTTCATTATACAAGTATGACATAAATGAAAGGCAATAAATCAACAATTAAGCATAAATGAATATAATCAATGTCTGATTCTTAGAACGTAATAAGTGGTTTGTGTCGAGAAAATATATATTGACGAATTCTATGATCAGGGATGAGTTTAAAAGATTCTCTTATTTAAAATTCACAAATATGATGCATATAAATACAGAAAATTATAAAAATATTTTAAATGAACTCATTTACCAAATAGTTGTGTATAAGCAAGGGCTAATAATACTACCAAGTTGCTTAAATCAAAGTGAGTGAAGTAGGGTTGGAACTAAAGACTTAATGGCTAAAAGTTGAACATCTTAACTACTAAACCACTTTTCCAAATCTTTAGGTATAGTATGAAACATTCACTATATACTACATTACATAATACGGTGAGACTATAATTTATGGACGAACTTTGAGCGACGCTAAAGTGACCTTGATAGTGTCTACCTACTTACTAGGGCTGAGCGAGGGTTATAAAGCAGTTTGAAGAATAAGGATTATGATTTACAGTTGATGGTTAGGGTTAGGAATTAGATTTAAGGTTTTCATCACGAACTGACATCAGCTATAATACTAGGATTCCACTTAGTCAAAAGGGGGAGTGAATTTCGCACCAAAAGACAAGACCTGTTATCGTAAACCTGATTGGTTTGTCCATAAATTATAGTCTCATCCATAATACATATTATCATCATCCTATGTTACTTACTTACTTACGCCTGTTACTCCCAATGGAACATAGGCCGCTGACTATCATCTTATGTATTAGTTTAATATTACAAAATCATCAAAAATCATTATTTCATCAAAACAATAATCATAATTTAGATCAATAATTAAAATGAAAATAATTCTTAAAATCATTTTAATTATCAAATAAATAAATAAAAATATGTAAAATGATTTCTAAAGTAAATGTAAACTGGAATAGTCTCGAAATCGAAATAGATTAGTTTGTTTACGTAACGGAAAGATAAATCAGTATTTTTATATGCGAAAAATCAATAGGTACATATTCTATTGAAATATATCCAAAAGTTTATACATAAGGCTTATATATATATGGATAGATAGATAGATACATAACCAGTGCACTTAACAAAGTGCAAGAACCATTTTCACTTGTAAGAAACCACAAAGAATGATAAAAAGAGAAAAAAAAATGAATATTTCCAATTATTATATATAGATCCATATAGATGTAACATATAATCATATGGTGCTTTAGCTATCTCCACCCTTTTATCAAAAGGTTAACTTTATTTTCGTTATTTCTTAGTTTATTGATGAAGTTTTTATTCTTATTACTACTGATAATGATTACATCCTAAAATTTTTATTCACTTGCATTTATCCATACAAAAAAAAACACAATAACATTCTTAAGAAAGATTTAAAGAGATTAATAATTGTATTCTCTTACATTAGACAATTCTATAAATTTATATATTTTGAAGGAGACTACTTTGATTATATGTATATATCAAGTTAAATTATAAAAGTAATATCTCATTTAATTTCTAATGTAAATCATTGAAAAAAAAGTGGAATTATTATTTTTTTGGCATCATATGTAATGCAAAGGTTAACAAGCAAATAATATTGGATACATATGTATTTTTGGTTTTGTTTTTCTATCTAGAAAAGGGTAACATTATCAAATTCTGACAATATATAATGTAATATATCTATATATTCTAGTTATATACAATCATGTGTTATTACAAATTATTATAGGAATAATAATATTATAATATGGAATTATGCAATTCATATTTTATGTAACTGTTTGTTGTTGATAGATTTATGTAATTTTTAGTTTTGAATGGGACCGGAAAGGAATATTGATCGCATCATGATAAAATTACATTTTATGTTGACTATGTGGGTAACAAAACATTCACGTCTAAATGAAATGAAAATACTATACATAAATTCAAGTAGAGAAGTTACTTTTATTTAATCAACTAGTTTACTTATAATCAGTTGATAAAAGGCAATTAATTAAATTAAATTAATTGATCTTTCCTAGTCTTTAGGTAAGACTCTCTGATTACCTGGATTGTTTCAATTCATCTCGTTCCACTTCAGTGATATAATGTTTTTAAGCAAAAATAAAACGTATAGACAAAAGTATTATTTTAATACGGGTGGGCTGCTTCAATTAGTCATTGTTAATGTTATCCAGAAAAATAACGAAACATAAACAATCATGTCAACCATAACAGATTATGAAACACCATATAAGAAACCGTCTGGACTAAATATCGTTTCCATATATTGTATTCATAAACGTTAGTAAAATATAATATACTCAAAATAAATTAATAAGTAAATTAACTGTGGTGTGTGATACTTATATTGACATAAGTAGTATATGATGTTAGTCGTGAACAAAAGGTCTGGCAGAAGAGAGACAAGAGGACTGAACAGTAAAGAATGGGAGAAGAAGGCATTTTGTATGAAAATGCAAGAAAAATGAAGTCTGAGTCATTATGAAACAAGTGGTGGACATTTTGCAAATTAATCTTTTATATTATAAGTGTTAGATTTTATTATTAAGTCTTGAAATTTTGTGTCAAATATATTCGATTGTCCCCACTGGTGTTCTTTTCACAACATAACTACATCAATCGTTATTCTGTTTAACTGATTTTGAAACAAATGAGATACAACTAAAAGTCACAAACTTACTTAGGTATTATCGTTTCATAAGTGAAAAATGGATCACCTTACATACTCGATTTTTCATAATTCTAAATTAAATGATTGACGGTTATAATGAAAATGAAATGATAAAAGTGAAATTCAGTTAAATATTTTGTCATGAAACCAATTTACATTTCAATTAATTCTTTACAATGGATTTTAATTACATAACTTATTTTGTGGTTTCATTTCTTTCTTTTTTGAAGATCATATATTGGGATAATTACAAAAATAGTGCCTATCTAATTGATAAATTCCTATCTAACTTCAATTATGCCATGTTGACTTTTTCCGATATATGAAGTAATATGTTGAAAACATGATTTTTTTATTGTTACTTTTAGCTGGGATAGAATTCTAAAAGTTATCCAATGTCATGAATTATAGAAATATTTGGATAGTATTTTAGCATTGAAAACTTTAGAAGTCAAGATAATCAAATTGTCTTTTCCACTAATCTGATTGTATTGGTTTGTCTAAAGGTTTGCGATAAACTTTCCTACTAGACTTCATACGGATTTCTGAATATCTTATAGTTATGGTGATTATCATAGTAACGAGAATTTATTCCATTTGTATACAAAGCTAAGAAGAAAGCAATCACTGGCTACATTATATACTATTTGTATAACAAGTATTGTATAGCGAAATTTTGTCAAAGAACGATGAAAGGTATTTTATTTTCATATAATGGAGTTAAATTTACTTAAGTAAATGAAATAAGCAAAAAATACTGTTACATAAAATTTCGTGTCTATTTTTCAGTAATATTCTCAATGAGATCATAATATAGGTCAGTTCATTAGTTTAAATCCGGTTGATAATTGTTTAATTATGTAAAACGAAATATTCATAAATAGTGATGGTACTTACTTTCACATCGTACAAATGGTGTTTGCTTTTGAAACAAATTGAAATAACTTGAGCCATTTATTAATCCATGAGTTATATTTGAGGGGTTATTTCGAGGTGAACAGAAGTGTGATAATTTATTTAAAGAACTAGAATAAGATTGAATTTTTAATGCACCGTTTTCCAGAATAATTGGTTCATATGGTATGCATTGTTTTGAAGAATTCATTTCTATTTGAATTTTGGAATGATATGAAGTAGTGCATTGGATAACATAAATATCCTTTACTATACCTTGAAAACTCGGTTGCATTGCAGCACTGAATAATGCACGCTGAGTTGCATCTGAACGCATTTCATCTGAAAGTTGTCCCATAAACACATAGGGACCTAGTAAAAAGTATTTTGACGTCGAATAAAACTTTGACGGAGAAAAATCTACTGGTGGAAAAATTTTCATATAAGTGTGATATTCATTAATTTTTAATTTTACTCCATCAATCGTGTGGTTTGTCTGTGATTCGAAAGTAATTTCCACAGTATTCCAACGACTAGAAACAATACTACCTGATTTATGAGACAAACGTGAATCAAAATCACTTAAATATGTATCAGTTTTACTCTTTTCTGAATAATCTAACGTAATAGTTGTATGTGATCTTGTTATACGATATTGAGGTGAACGTAATTCCAATTCCAATTTTATTCTACTATTCGGTAACAATGTGAGTGCAAAAAATTGTCCAGTAATATTATTTTCTGTATACAACAACAAACCTGTTGAAGTTGCACTGAAAAATTTAAAGTATAATCCACCTGAAGGGCATGGTTTCAATTCTGGAAGAATTGCATAACTACCAGGAGTTCTAAACAAAAAATCAGTCATAATTCTTTGCTGATATGAGAACAACATGATTAATACTACTATAAAATGAACAAAAAATCTAGATTGATTCATTATCCATAATACAAAATTAGAATATAATACAAAACAATTTCCATAAATATATAAAGTTTATGATAATATGAAAATTCATTCCAAATCATATGAATTTTGATAGAATTAAAGGGGAACCAAATAGATTTTTTTGGTTTTTTTGAAATGAATAATAATTTTATTTAAGTAGTTACTATGATGAATTTAATATTAAGTAAATAATAGATTAGTCAATAGTATATGTTTATTTATGAGACATTTTCTGATTGGTTAACATTCAATCTTAACCAATCAGAAATTTTAATAATTCTTCTTTATAAAAATATGAAATCTATTCCTTGTTGAATAATTTCATGGACAACAAGTATATTTGGATAAAGGAATTCACTAAGAAGGAAAAAAATGTAGATGTTGAAAATGTGTTAGGTAATGAAGAAGACATTGTAAATTTTCTCATTCATTATTATGATTACTGAAACTTGGCTTCGTGAAGGAATTCTCGGAGTTCTCGTGAGAAGCCGTGACCATTGGAGGTAATCCATGTTGGGTAGAGACAGTCATCTACCTCAGTACAATGGAAGATGGTCGCACAATTTCGTGAATTGGATGATGCTAGACACTATCACCATTGGATGCCTGCTCAGTGATCCAGTAGGTTAAGCGTTTGCGCGCGAGACTGAAGGCCTTGGGTTCGAATCCAACGAACGGGATCTTGGATGCGCACTTCTGAGGAGTCCCATAATAGGACGAATCGTTCGTTCAGTGCTTCCAGGTTTTCAATGGTGGTTTAAAATCAATCGGTTCATGATCTCAATCAAGTTAAAATTTGTAATTTATTATTATTATTAAGGGCTTTATTCAATATTATATTTTTGGTATAATATAGAATTCTAAGAGCAAAGTATTTCAACACTTTTCCGTTTCTTATTTCTTGATTGATTCTGACGATAAATGTTGTGTGATTGCCATTCAAATGTTAGCAGTCCAGTAAATCGACATCGAAATAATGTACATTCTTTTCGATGTATATTGCCATCAACCACACTCTCGTTCTCTTTCCTAACTTGTACAGTGAAAAGCTATGAACTTTTCACAAATGCATCTAAATAGGTTGTGCGATTAGATGACATAATGATCTGTTGAAACAAACAAAATACAGATAACTTGTTGAAATATCTAGATGGCATGAACAGGTAGCTCAGATATTCAATCACGCTGCCTTCGATAAGATATTTACAAATAAACTGAAGAAATAATAGTTAGCAAGTCAGTTACTAACCTTTTTTTTACCTCACATCAGTATATCGATTTTTATACTGTTAGAAGTGTAAAAATCGTTATCAAATCAAACTTGGTAACTAATGATGAAACAAAAGATGTTATTCTTTAAGATTTTTACCGATAGTAAGATTATCAGAAAATCTAAATGAACTACTCTCATTTCATTGTTAGGTGTGAGTATTAAGGTATTTATAATAATTTTTTATTCAATAAATTTTTTTACACTAAAATTAATTTAATAATTTTTCTGTATAACACTCAATAGAAAACCTTATTTATTAGTAACTTTGCATCGTTTTACTCTTAACTATACATAATTCATTTAAATACGAAATTGATAGTTAACAGTATTTTGACAAGAATTCAATTTACTAATGGACTTCTTAATGAAGTTGACAATTAAAAGTATTTTTTTTGACATAGATACTGATGAACTGTTTACCGTATCGTATGATTTCTACTTTACAGTAATTAGAGGGTAGACTTATATTCATTGGAAAATCTTAACCATATTGAAACACAGATATATGAACGAAGAATATTTTCCTAAATAAATTCTCTTCAGTTTCTACAATTATGTATTTAAATTAATAATCTGAAAAGTAGTCAGGTATAAGATAAAGCTTATCATTTAAAATTGTAACATGTTAATCAAGGTTTGTTTGCCATATAAAATAAAATCGTTAATGTTTGGGTGGCTAATATGAAGTGTTAACTTGAATAAACTTATACGCTACATGAAATTGTGAGATAAATGATGATCAGAATAAATATGGTCAACATGATTGAGAATGAGAATAATCTACTTACAAATCAGAAATCACGTAATATGTAGAATAAAATGAGTTGGGTACGGAATAGTAAATAGAGATGGATGTTGAATACATTAATATAAAACGTTGGCAGGTTTTATATTAATAATAATAATAACGATATATGGATCTATAAAAATGAACATTAATCAAATGACATCACCGTATTATAAAAATGATTATCTACTAATTAAGCCAAACGTTGACTAAGGTAAAAAGAGTGATTGAACATATTTCTTTTGTACACAATGCTCCAGTTTTTTGATCCGAATAACTATTGCTTCAACCGTCTGAAGAGTTCTCAGTCTGAAAGATTTAGGCAGATTGTTGTTAACAAGATATATTATTTTGAATGTTTGCTCCTTATTGGTTGTGTGGCTGGTTTGTACTAAATGAGCCAAAATCGATGAGTTAACAGTTTCAAATATACTCTTGCATGACCACATTGAGAGGTGCCTCAGAGCCCGGAAATATAAATTCCTAGAATAACTACCAACCTAACTGAATCCGAAAGAGCAGTTGAATTGACAGTGTAGCATCGTTTAATTATGTTAAGCCTAGCTTTCGGACAGGCCAATCTATTCATTCTACTTGAGTCATATTTTGACCTTATTAATTATTCGATTATCAATCTTGACTGTTTTTATATGAGCGCATATGTGGGTGTACATTTCTTATCCCAGTCATCACATATCTGTAACCTATTTTTATGTGACTATAAATACTGATTATGTCTCTATTTTCTTTCGCATATGTGAATTTTATAAACGGATGAACTTTATTAAATCGCTAAAGTGTTTCTATCAGGTCCGTATGACCGTTATAAAGGATGAACTTATCGTCCATATATCAGCAATAAAATAAAAACTTTTCAATATTCTGTGTTGGAGAACCAATTTCTAGGTTATTGAGGAAAAAATCTTAGTAAATATGGAACCTAGTAGTGAATCCATTGCAACACCATCTATTTGTCTACATGTATCACCACTGAATTTGTAGTTAGTGTTCATAGTGCAATTTTCTAATGATTTCTTAATGGTTTCCGCAGAGAATTAAGTCTAGTTGTTGTTCACTGAGTTATTCACAGATATATTCTACCATCTACCTGAGTGGGGCATTTGTAAACAATGATGTTGCGTCCCAGAACATCATCGTTTGTTCGTTTGTGTAAATGTTTGTGATCTTGTCTATGAACTGGAATATATTCTTGATACTGTGCTTCATTAGGTGTTTGTGGAATGGTTTTAAAATGGCTACTAACCGTTTCGCCACATTATGATAAGAGAAACTGTACATGTCCAATATTGATCTCAATGGGATATTCGCTTTGCGTACTTTCAGTAGTCCGTATAACCTTGGTAAACGGGTTCCTATCGACTTAATTGTTTTGCATATATTTGGTGGAAATACCTGTTGATTTATGAGCCTTTTAAAGATATCGTCAGTTCATTCAGTATTTTATTACTGACGTTTCTCTGGCCATTCAGATTTTAGAATTTTAGATGATCAGTCAAGATGTTATTCTTTTTATCAATATAGTATTTTTTGTTAGACAAGACATTTCCTGTTCCTTTATCAGCTTTCATAGTAATAAAATTTTTCATCATTAGTAAGTTTACTGATAACATTTCCGTGTTCTGTTAGTCAAAATACCTCTGTAGTTATATCTACCATCCTTAAATTGATAGCACTAATCAATCAGATTTGATATGAAATGTTCAAGCTATTGATTAGAGAACGTTGGCAAGAAAACTTGAACCTATGATTCATGTTAGTTGCACTGATCAACAAAGCATACTAGCAATATTGATGGAATGTATGATTCTTGTGGAGTTAATACTTCATTCAACTTCATAGTATGAGATATTACCAGTGAGCGTTTGTACAGCAACTGACCCCCAGTAATTCTGAGATATTTGCAACTGAAGTGAAATTATCTTCTTGCTAACATAAATAATTCCATGATCTACAGTAAAAGTTGAACAACAGTAAAGTCCAATAAATAAATAGATTAAAATGGAAAACATGCTGTTTGAAAACTTTGATAAACAGAGTTAAAATATAAACGATGAAATTTAATTTGAGATATTTATTCCAAATATTCAAAGTATTTTTCTTATGAAGAATTCTACTGTTAGGTATGAATACTTGATCATATTAAGTCAATTTAATTGTTACAATGCACAAATCAGTACACTCTATAACTAGAAAATTGATAGGAACCTTAAACCATAGAAAAATCTAGAAATAAATATCAGTATGGGCTTGTGGATATTGTTGAGTTTTTGATTGAGCTCATAAATCGATCAATGTTAGACCACTATTGGAAACGTGAAAGCAATAGACGGTCGTTTCGTCCTAGTATGAAACTCTTCAGCAGTGAGCATCCACACTGATCGATTCATGATCTCAATTAAAAACTAAATTTCAGATATTTTAATGTCTGATGTTCATCTTAAGACCATTCTCTTCAAAACCATGTTTACAGAAGTAGTAAAAATTTATTAGTCAAATCAAGATTATAGGTGTGAATGGAAGTAAAATTCATTAATATTGAATAGAAATGATGCATAATTATTATGAAAAATCCAAATTATTTTAGGTCTTGATAAAGTATTTAACTGTGTGGATCATGGAAAAACAGTTGCTGCATTAAACTATTCACAATGCATCGATTTGTTTAGCTTCCAGTCAATCCCACTGTATAATTACTCTAATAACAACTAAATCCTTAAAAGGATACTTTATGATTTTTCCAAAATCATCAAATTTACAACCAAACAAAAATATCCTAATCCAGTCAAGAAACAAAGTAAGAAAATTAATTATGATGTCACATTAGTGGTATTTTTACTCTGAAATAATCACTAAAATGTATTTTAAGTATAGTACACTATTTTCATCAAAGTTAATCAGCACTGAGGACTGGATAACATGATTTAAGTTATTACTCAGTGAATGATTGATGTATACATCTCAAGTTCTCGATGAATGAATTATGAGTTAGAAATTTCTTTACTATACATTAAGTTCAGTGAATATAAAATCTCACAACAAGCAATATTTTCTACACAATTTGAAACAGTTCATACTAAGGAGTACTAATTTGCTCAATCCTCCCTTACAAAGCTCCTTCTCTATCCATCCAGATGGTTTACACATTACACGTTGTAGTCAATAGTTTTCAAATGTAACACTTTAGATAAATAGAACTGCAGTGAATGATTTTGAATACAGAAAAAAAATTAAATCCGAAGTTCCATTAGTAAGAAAACAGATTAACAAACTTGTTATGAAATATGCCAAAACCCATATGCAGTTTTATAGGATCACGATATACCATAAACAGTGTATTATACATATGAAACAAACTTAACCTTGAAAGTTCAAAAGACTCTTTATCATATCTGAAATTTGTTAAACAATAGAGAATATAAAGTTGTTTTGTCAGACGACCTATACTTTATAAAAGTAAACAGTTCGACTGACATGGATCTCAATACAGTTTAGAAGTATATTCATGATCATGGATATAGATATTCATGACAACACATATTTTTTTATCAGTTTGGGGGTTGTGAAGATTGTTAAGTTTTTTATTGAAATCATGAGTCGATTAAAGCTAGACCACCATGGAAAACCTGGAAGCATTGACATAAAGTACGGGCCCAGCCGGCCCAGTGGTCTAAGTGGTTAAGCGCTTGGAGAGAGACTGATAGGTCCAAGGTTTGGATCTCGCGAGATGCGAGATTGTGGATGCACACTGCTGAGGAGTACCATATTAGGACGAAACGGCCGTCCAGTGCTTTCAGGTTTTTTCATGGTGATCTAGCTTCAACTGACTCATGATTTCAATCAAAAACACATTTTTCATATATCTACACTTACTAAATTGAATTAATAAAATCTTGTGGTAAAACAAACATAAGTAAATAAATTATATATCCATATTATGAGAGAAAATCCAATAAACATTAAGCATTTTCTTTTACAAAGCACTAAGTAAGATGATTAATCCATGATGAATGCTTTACAGCTTGACTATATAATTTTAACGTTAGGCGAAATTTTATTGCCTGTATTTATTATATTAGTAGTATCTATTAATGTTTACATCAAAACAACAAAATTATGTGTACTTCATTGATTTTTTGCTAATATATTTGTAATTATATAGATGATTATTAGAATAAAACAAAATAGCTTAACGATATGTGTTATTCACCATTATAATCTTCCATATTCATAATACTGTAGACGTCTATTGTAGCGACTGAACTATTGTTACACTCAAATGTGCAATGATGTAAAATAAGTAAGAAGATAAATCGCGTAAACTAATACGAAGTTTAATAGTTAAATTTATAAGTCAAATAAAGCTAGACCACCATCCCAAACGTGGAAGCACTGGACGGCCGTTTCTTGCTAGTATGAAACTTTTCAGCAGTGTGCGTTTACGATCCCCTCCCGTGAGATTCGAACACAAGATCTATCGGTCTCGCGCTTTGAGAGGTATTTTATTAAAGTTCTAATCATGAAGACAATGATAGACAGTGACGCAACTTCGTGGATTGTTTGAAGTTAGACATTAACCCTAGCTCAGCGGTCTAGAGGTTAAGCATTCACGCGCGAAACCGACAGGTCTTGGGTTTGAATCTTGTAGGACGGAATCGTGGATGCGCATTGCTGAGGTGTCTCATAAAAGGATGAAACGGTCGTCCAATGCTTTCAGGTTTTGGATGGTGGTCTAGCTTTTATTGACTCATGAATTGAACTAATAAATTACTATAATATCCACAAACCCCCTTCTGATAATACTACAAGATCGTGAGATCAAAGATACATACTTGAAATCAATGTGATTTTATGCACTTTTAATGTAAATGGAATGGATTTACACCCTTATTTATCAAATAATCGTTAATCAATGTTTTAAAATAATATTTAGTGTCTATCGTGCTGAGAATAGAAGTTTAGTCAAAGTTAGGTTACCAATTTCACTGCTTCTGTAAAGCTGGTTACATAAGTTGGACTCAGAATGCTTCATCCATGCAAGCCTGTGAACATGAAACAACATGGTTAGAGAAATGAGTCAAAAAATCTGCTGGAAGCGCCATTTTTTCTTACTTGGCAGATAGTAAACATAATGAAATAAATGACGCTTCCTCTGTTTTTAATCGAGATCCAAACAACCTAAAGGAACTATTTTAATACTCCTCTAAATAGCAAGTCATCCGAATCAACTCGAAGAAACCGAACTTATGTATCCAGAAAAGCTATTTCCAGCATATATGTTTACCTTGGTCCACGACCGGATCACTAAATACCTAAACCAGATATTACAATCCTCTTATCCCTCTCCATTTGTGTTCGCATATTTATTAGTCAATTTGTTCATCTTTTTAATTTGCCATGAATTTTTCACCATTAATTACCTGGACAACACCTCTTTTATTACATATTATATACACACAATATTATTATTATTACTGGGACTAAAATCTACTATTATGCATTTTATCCAAACGATTTATTTTATTAATATATTTATAACAATTTCACACCTTACAACAAATTATTCTGACCTTTTGTAAATGACTATACTAATTTACAATTGACACAATTTTGAAGTATTTATTCTATAACAGATCCTAAAGCTAGTTTTGTTAATACATTAGCCTTCGATTGAATGCTGTATATTTCAAATAACAGTGCTTTCTTAGTAATAATACTTAAAAACTAAATTTTACATAAAAAGAGTTTGAATGCATTAGTTTATGAAGTATAAACTATAGGACCATTGCTTGTATAAGCATTATCGTATGTGTATAGAAAACTCTGAGTCGTTTCTTAGTCCATATTTAATGACAACTTGTATCAGTCAGATTTTACATGTGCAATATTATATAGTTCGGTTATTCTGTCTTGGAATATCCAATTGACCATCGTCATTTTTTACTGATTATTGACTCATAATTCTAATAAACGTAATATATCTTATGATACTATTCAAAGAAGTATTGATGCTGTGACTAAATACTCAAGCTTGGAGGATACCACAGAGTTACTTTTCTTAAGTAATCTGGATTGTTATTTTCAATAAGGAAATCTGATCGCTTCTGAGGACAAAAGTAAACATTTTTCAATATTTAGATCTCCTGTTAATTAAACAACAAATTGGACAAAATTTTGTTTAATGGCAAGAGAGATATTTTCATCAATTGATTATGAATGTTTATTGACGTTAAAATACAATCATTTTATATATTCATCTTCAGTATGCAACTTTAGGTTGTGCACTTTAGCTGTGTGGTCTTACATGTTTATATCTTAAATACTTTGGTTTATTTGGTTTTATTTATTATTATAAAAGTATTTGCCAGATGTACCATGTTTATTGATAAAATTCTTGCTGGAATAATTGGACAGATGAATATACGTAGAACATAATCAAACAACAAACATTTTATCTATATTTAACTTGAATATTCATTTCATTTTTATGTATATAATATCAAATATCAAGGTTTTTAGGAAATAGATTAACTCAATAGAACAATATCTTGATCTCATTGTTGGCTACACACAACAAATCGGTTGATATAAGCAAAGAAACGATGAATTACGTAAAACTGATATACTTGGATATCGTATAAATAAAGGTTTATGTCTTATTCCTAGTGCATAGATTGATACGTCAATATTACTCAGCAATACTTACAGTGTACAACTTTGTTATAGACATGATTTATGAAATCTGGTTAAGGTGTTAATGACCAAATACTTAGTGATCTTAATAAATCTCAAAAATGTATGGAAAATAAAAATATCAATGAAAATGTAGAGAAACAGCTAACTAATTCTCTTAAAGAACTAATGCAAAAGCGTATAATTTCGTCCGAGTTTCACGATTCACTTAAACCGACTGAATTTAATATACTGAGACTGTGCGGTTAACTCAAAGTTCATGCGTCACGTTTCCACCTCCTGCTAGTTTTAAATATGAATAATTCTCTATATCACAAAACTAAGAAATGGCTAGTCTGAAACTTGGAGCTTTCGCACAAATTGATCGTTAGATGGAGCATCAAAACGTTTTTGATTTCATTTTCAAAGTAGCAGATATGAATTTTAGTAGCAAATATATTATATAATTAGATGTCTTATTTTTATTTATCAAAGTATGACTACTCGAGTCGGTCGAACTCATATGTAAACAAATATCGGAAAACCAAATTAGTATTAACGTCTCTAACAACGGTCGGAAAAAACTACACTTAAGTTATATGCTGAATGTCCATTTTATCTTCTACAACATGTATTATAGACAAATCGGTGAAACAACTTTGGGCTCACTTAGAGGCTCACATTGAGCCGAATTTTTCCTAGCAAAATTAGTGAGGTTATTAATAAACGAGATTTATAATACCACTAAACTGAAAATTCATTCATTATCATAAATCAGAATACTAGATCACTTCAATAGTGTAGACCCAGAAATCACTAAATTTTCTTGACATCTTATTAGTTAGGGAAAATGAAGGCTTGTTGGGTAGAAGCGTGTATAGAAATACCTCCTCTACTTGCCAACACACATACGTTTTTAGTTTTGCACTCATTCACTGCCATAGATATTTGGCTAGATGTTTCTCAAGTAAGGCAAGAAAGATCTACTCGGATGATACCATAAGGAGCGCGTTTGGGTTTGTCAATCATTATCGATTGATTATCAGTAAAGATTTTTTAAAACGTACATGTATGCGGGCACAAATAAGCTGGAGATACTGACCAGTCATATGAAACCTCAATTCCTTAAACTATAGTTCAACGGCGATTTGGCTAGCGATGTCATGGATAATAAATTAGCAAGAAATTTCGAAGCAGTAATCTTTGAATTGATATTTTCCGGTTTACTAGTGATATATACGTGAAATGATAAACTATATGGTTTTACCCCCACGATATGTATCTACTAATTCAGATACTCCTGCAGGGATAGTTATATTAGGGATAAAACCAGGCAAGTTAGCCAACGAATAGGTGAACATCTACCTGTTTAGTTTGCAAAATGCTAGACATATACAAAACGTAGCCCTATCTTGTCACGCCTAGTTGACATGGTGCATATAGTATGGAAAACCGAATTACCACATACGTTCATCATTTCTCAGTGGGTTGCGATCCCGTCACGTACATATAGCAAAAAGCATAGGAATCCGAATATAAAACTTTGGTTTATGTGTCCAGAATGAATTCGTGATACCTCTGTTTCTGCCTTGGTTAGATTTGACTTAATAAACGATTCTACTACACCTAACATTTCAAAGGAAGAACCGATAATTCTATACTGATTTCAGAATGTACTATTGTAATCACAAGAGCTGACAAAGGCAACAGAACAGTAGTCATGAATAAAAAGGATTATGATCCTAAGGTTTTTAAGCATCTAACCACAAAACCATGCCAAAAGACTGATAAAAAGTTCATATGATAAACAATATATTCAAATCAGACTTGAAGCTAAAACAATTCATTGGCGTTTACTTTATATTTCACATCACTTTTTTATACTTTATACAAACTTCATAAACTAGACATCCCATTATAACCTATAGTAGACTTTACAAACGCGCCTACATTCGGATTATTTAAATACATGTGCAGAATATTAAATTCACTTTAACACAACTCACGAAATGTTGGTCACGAAATGTAGTTAGAGATTCCTACGACTTCATATCATAACATTTCGAAATTACATACACATGGTTCCCTTTATTATTTAAAAGAGAGCAAAAACAAAGACTGGTGCAGATTAATATTTTATTTCGTTAGGTTCTCATCAGCTGCTTACAACCTAAAATATTTGAAAATCAACGTTATTACAAATATTTACATACTTATACATAAGAGGGTGATTAAGAATGCATATATGTATGATGATATAGCAAAGATTCCGATAGAATTAAGGAGGTCATAAGAATTTTGTTTCGGTTAAATAAATGAAATTTGAAGGGGAAGGTTCCAGAACATTGAAATAGTGATTAGAACTCATGGAATTAAAAACACAAATGATTATGCAATGGAATAACTGAAAATAGATTAATGGTAATAAAGAAGGATATTAATTGAAATCAGTCAGTTATGAATGATGTAATTTTAAAAAAAATTAGAAAGAGTTGGAATAGTGAATGGTGTAATAAATAAATAAATAAGTGGGGGTTAATGTTACCAAGGCAAAGAAAGATTTATTAGTTTCTTTTTGTATACATAAATCTGGTTTTACACGTTATCTTGCTATTGCTTCGGGAAATTTCAAAATGTTAGAGTTTAATTATTTGTTTTTCACCTATAACGGCTTCAGTGTATCGACTTTATGTTCTGTGTCAAAGAGATTTCTTAAAACGGCACTATTGAACGCTTTTAATCTATTTGATTTTAAACTTTTCGGAATATGTTCTTTGAATTGGACGTACGCTATCCTTTCTGTTCAACCAATGTAACTGCTTTGGCAGATACATGTAAATTAGCATACACAGTTGGTGGTAACATGAAACGGATACCTGTCGACCTTTGATCGTGTCAAAGAGCATGTTGTTTTGGACAGGACGATCAATTTAGCTACAGGATAAGTTCTTGTCAATGTAGTTTTTGTAGTCTCGTATTGACTGACCTTGTGACATTATCACCTTTGAATTTGAGTTGGATAAAAATAAGTTTTTTATTCACTGTAGTTTCTTTGGGTTTCTATCTTCACATTTCCCAGATTTTTATATAAATTTCAATGGGCATACGTCATTCCTTAAACATTTTCTAACATTCATAATTTCCTCTTCTAGTGTGTCGACAGTACATATTTTTTCTTTTCTGTGAAACAGTGTTTTGAAAAGTGCCTTTTTGTAATTGAGATAAATCCTATTCCACGTGTTTTTCTAATAAACTGAGCGTTGAACTGTACCATTCTTTCTTCGCTTCATCGTGATATCAAGAAAATGGAACTTCTTTTCTTTTACATGTTCCATAGCGAAATGGATATTTGGATGAGCAGATTTTTTTAGCAGATTTGTTGCATGTTGTTGATTATTAGATACGATGAAGTTATCATCAACATACCACGAATAGTACATCATTTCATCAATCGCTCTTTTGAGCTTGGTTCTTTCCAGGTAAGCCATGAAAATATCTGCTAGGACAGGACCCAAGGGATTTCCCATTGCTACACCATCGGTTTGTCGGTATATAATACTGTTGAATTGGAACTGAATATCTTTTGTACACATGTGTAATAGTCGCTTGAAATCAGTTTCTGGTAGAGGCAGGATGTCAGGATTCTGACAAATTATGTCTATGGTTTCAAGAAGTGGTATTTTTGTAAACAATGATGTCACATCCAAAGAAACCATAAACTTACCAGCAATATTTATGTGATTCATGCTGTCATCAAATACAAATGAAATCAATTATCAAAGAGAATTACCGATGTTGTATCCTTATACACTAACATTCCTGTTGATAGGTCCCTAGACTAGAGAATGATCATGCTTCATATGGCATATGTGACTTAAGCTTTAGTCTAATCATGAAATCCCTAAAAGTATATTTATATTCAACCTTATTTACTTATAACAGGACTATACACAAACTTAATAGTGAATATCTATTACTCAAAAACATACATTTTCAACATCAATCAAAATTTTTATTATGAGATTCAAGATATCTCTTTTTTGCTTCATTCATAGGTGTAAAATTAAATCATTTTTCCCCCTGATTTCATGTTTGAAAAGTGTTTTATTTCTTTTCGTCTACAATTACAGTGATTTAAACTTTGCCTTTTCTTTTAAACAACATTAAGTTACTTTAATATTATATATACACAGTTTTTTTAATCATTATTTTACTGATATTTGATTAGATATTACAAAATTCTTCTGTTTCCGACATATTCAAGAATCCTTTTTCAAACTAGAATTTACTTATATAGTCACAATACTTAGACTGTAGATAACTGTACAAATGTTTTCCGCTTTACATTATTTCTTAAAAATGCCTTTATGTTTTCTTTAAAATAAAAGAAAAACAAGAAAAACAAGAAATTTACTCAAAACACGAAATATCCATATATCACTATGAATACGAAAAAAAATGAAAAAAACATTGTATATTACTAATAAAATCTAAATAAACTTAAATACCGACAGAATTAGAAAAAAACCCAATATATGAGTAATAAATATGAAGGGAGAATAAAGGACTTATACTATAGTGACAAAGCCTTCGGCAAACTAATCATCATGACAAGAATGACTAGGTTTTAAACTTTTCATTTTGTCAATAGTGTATAACCCATTTCTTTTTGTTTATTTTATATATGAACTAAAGAGCAATAACCCGGTTTGAAAATAAAACCAAAGAAAAAATATTATTGAATTTAGTGGTTACATTTATTTCTTAATTCAGCAGAATGTGTTCAAGTTTGAAATAAGAAAAATGTTCAAATTATTTCTAAATATCAGAAGTTATGGTATGGAAAAATGTCTGATTCTTTCTACATTTGATTATATATATAACTTCAATGAAATCTACATTTTAATTAAGAAGACTATACAGATTGTAAGACATGTATACGTTGTCATAATACCAGCGGACAAATGACGCACCACAGTAATCATGGATAAAGAAGAATACGTCAACAAAGTCGAAGAACTACTAGAAGATATGAGCACATACAAAACAAAAGAAACACATACGGAGAAATTCGAACACTCCACTTCTATTTGAAGTTTGTGCTGATGATGTCGTTCAGAAGAACGATAAAAGCTCCACGACCAAACCATCCAGCTCAGAGAACAAAACTCCACCAAAATACGTATTACTGATTATACGTGTTGCATCAGTCCTAGTCAATGCTATGGCGATTTGTGAAGAGGTTGTAATACTATATTCTTCTTCCTACTATTATTAATAATAGATTTATTCGACAGTATATGTTGAGTGCAACATGGAATTCTTGTCACAATGTATGTCAACAATTTGCCTTCATTAATACGTCTATGTACAATCATATTCATACTGAGTTGAAGGAATTTAACACACACTCTTCTAACTGCCTTCAGCATTCATGATAACACTGCGAAATATTTTCTTAGAATACTTAAAAAAACTAACGAGAAACAGTAAAGAATGGAAAATTACACAAAGGAATTTACGAGTCGTTAAAGTAAATGTCTAATAATCACAGAAGAATTAATCCTATTTATATAATAAATCAGAGGCAAACTTACACTAAGATAAATGACCTTCGATATTTATTTTACTACAGAATTTCCAATCGTACAAACTTTATAGGATTCCAATGAGATGTTTAAGTGCTAGTCATGTCTCCAAGTACAATTAACAGTTTGACATTTGAAAGGATTAAGTGTATTTAAACCTTTTCTTAAGTTTAAGCAAAAAACCGACAAACAATATCAACACAAACAACAATATGCAGATACAATTGCATGTAAAAAGATAATGTATTTGAATGAATTTTGAACGACTGACAGAATATTCCGTATTCAATACTTGAAAACACAGAAGGACATTTACTGGAAGTAGCCTCAGCATAAAGTGCATGACGAACGAAATAACTAAATTATGTTGTTAGTGAAATTAAACTAAAAATAACTTAATTAAAACTAATGTGAATAAAGTCAAGATAAAATTTTGCATGAATACACATTTTGAAACTAACCTGAACTTAACATATTCAAACACTTGAAATATACAGTTTGTCTAGATGAAACACTGGAAAGAAAAATGATATACCTACAGCTTGCAATTCGTATTACATATTCTAACAATTTATGTCTTACCATTTTTATTTATCTGCAAATTCGAACTGTTTGATATTTATGTATTCATTGAAGTTAGGTTGTTTTATTCAAGCCATAATAATGCTTTAGAATGCTTAGACATAGATGTTGTTAATCTAAAGTGCATCAACTGTTATGGAGGTAAGTTATGCTAAACAACTTCAAATACAAGTGAGATGTAGGGCTTTTGTCTAAGAAAAATTATAAAAAGGTATTTTTTAATAAAATACACCAATCAAAACTGTTCAATATATAAAACGCTAATGAAAAGCAACTTAATAAATACTACAAGAGGCGGATAGTCTTGATAAACGAGCCATAAGTTGAATTGAAAGAAAATTTAAATGCATCCTTACATCGGAAATCAACTGTTATTAAATGTAAAATCTACGAGTTGACCTAAGCTAGACAACCACTGAGGATCTGAGAACATTGGATGTCCGTTTTATTCGAGTATGGGACTCCTCAGCAGTGCGCAATCATGATCCCATATTCGGGATTCGAACACAGGTCTCGCGTATGAGCACTTGACCTCTAAACCACTGAGTCGACATCCAATAGTGTTGATATCTAACTTCAATCGACCTATGATCTTGTGCAACACTTCAACCATTGTCCGAGGTGGATAACTATCACCGCTCGACATGGATTGGACTCTACTGGTCACGACTTTTCATTAGAACTCCAGGAAATCCATCTTGAATTGCAAGATCATGGATAGATTATAGTTAAAAATTGACATATTTGGATGCCGGCGGACTCAGTGGTATAGAGGTTGAACGTTCATACTCAAGATCGAAGATCCGGGGTTCAAGTCGCGTGTATGCGATCGTAGATGAGTACTTCTAGGTAGTCCCGTACCCTGACGAAACTGCCGTCCAACGTTCGTGAATTTTCAATTGCTATCTATCTTAGATCAACTCATGAATTTAACTGTTAAAATTGATACAATCTCTACAAATCTCCATTTCGATATTATTAAATCACCAATGTAAAATCATGAATAAAATTGTTAACAGATGACAATCATAACAAGCGATTAAAAATAATCTGACCAATCTAGGCAATCTAAGTCACGACGTATTCTCAACTTATGATTATGCATCCGATATTCAGTGTTTTCTTTTTAATGATATACCAGTTTTATAATGTAAGAATGTATTACATTTTTGTAATTATATAACGTCATTTAAAAGGTTAATGACTTGATAAACAATAACTGATTGATTTTCAATTGTCTTAATCGACTGTGTTTGTAATTTTATATCGAAATGTCAGACTATCCTAATTAGGAATTCAGGAAACAAGACAGGCAATCATAATTTAAAGTTAGTATAATGATGACGTTTAATGTAATATGTATTCAAGTATAAATTTGAAATGCCAATATCAGAAAAACTTGAATTCCGCTTCAATCAGTTATGTGCTTTTTGATTAGTATCTCTCATTTTTATAGAAATGAAATGTTTTAAACTGTTACTGACATCTTCTATTTAAAGTGGTGCCTGGCTTATAAGAGTTTACTATAACAGTGATTTACTATTGTAGATATCAGCACACAACACACATTGACAGTATTTAGTGGACTTTTACAATTTTTATTTCTGTAACTTCACCATATGTTGTACTGTGTGATATTTTGAACAAATTCTGTCGCGGTTGGTTTAATCGACTTTTAAGACTTGGAGTTTGTATTGTTGATTACTTAACCGTTACTGATAACCACTGAGAAAAAATCTGACGGTTGATCACGTAAGATACAACAGTTAGTAACAGCAATCTTTTGGATGGAATACAAATCATTTACAGAATTTCTGGGAACAAAAAATGCCTAAATAATAATGACAATAACAAATAGGATAACCACTTCTAAAAAAGTACTTAAAAAGATGGTAGAAAAAGTGAAATGTTTGAATACCGTTGAAACTGATTATATCAGTTAATTATTGTTTTACTCGACTGAGGGATATGAAATCTTATTATCTGAACAATATGTCAGGAATTGTATAATCAAATCATTTCAGTTTTCTTTTAACTGTGAAATTAGATTCTAGGTCACCTTCATGATATGTATCTAAATAGAATGGTTCATTATCAGCTTCATATATATTTGTTCAACTGTTTATAATGTGAACATATATACAGTCTAAAATAGATAAAGTAACGTCTAATGCTGAATCCATAACTTATACTCTCATTTTATGTAATTTTTACGTTTATTAAACATTATGTTTTCTAATGGGATATTGAATATAAGTTAAGATATATGGGTTAAGAAGAATTAAACAGGCTATATCTAAAATCAATTTGTTTTAGACTCAGGATTTAAAATAATGTTAATATTGTATCATTCCAATTAATTAAATGTGTTTTCACAATAAACAATGAAAGAAAAATGATTATTTAGATTGTAATCTCAATGAGAAACATAAAACCGAATGAAATTATATGTTTGGATAATTTTTGTTATGTTTACTAGTTAGTAATTTTTTTAGCAAGTTATATTACAGGACATACTTGCTGACCCCAAGTTCAACCCTCCTGCTTAACTCGGATTTAGGACCTGCAATAACCCTAAGAGAGCTACTGGTGGAGTTCCTTTGTTATACTAGCCTCGTAGAAACGTATTTATAAATTAGTATATTGGATCATTTTTTGTGAAGTCGATGACTGTCATTGATTACTGAACCCTTGCTGAATCATCTTTTAAAGAAAGCAGAAACGATGTCGATTAGTAAAAGCTTAAATTATTTGAAAAATATATAACAGATGTTTTAAAAGTTGCGAATCAAAATACAGCTGTGTACACAATATAATGAATTGGTTGTTAAAAATTTACTTTCATTTAGTCACTTCTTGTGCACTTACAGACAGTTACATTTTCTAGGACTGATTTCTAATAAATCACCGTTTTTACAGCTTAAAAGACATGATTGGATCACAAACAAATAGGATTACCTTTTTTCAATATAGACTGGTTGTAGGAACATGGAATATTTAACATTTTTTTTACTTTTATTCATATATTTTTTTTGAATTGACAAGCACCAGGTTACATAATTGACTTTAACGAAACCCTCTGGTATGATCAGGTATGTTATAAATTTTCTAGGTTGATTAAAAGAGTATTTATGGCAAAGATTACCCACTTCGACACTACATTCATAAATACATTCACATGAACAATGAACATTCAGCAACGTATTTAATAATAAGTAGTTTATGTTATATTTGAATCAACATTGTCATAAAATATCTGATTAATTGTACAAGACAAAAAACTAACATTCATTTATCTCTTCATAGTTTAAATGATCCTAAAATATTATGCTTACCTGACAGTGAACACTGAGTAATCAATAGTTTTGATTATCTTTTAAAAGAATCATTGTACGTGAAACTTAAGTTAATTCTTTACTAACGAAGATGAAGAAGATACTTCAAGGAAAAAAATATTAACTAAATATTTGTATTTATTCTCAATAACAAAGCCATTCAGACAGAGAATATACTTTTCACATTAATGCATTACTAAATAAAATTGACTTTACTGATTATAAAGCTTTGTAAGCTTTAATTTTAAGAGATACTACTCATAAGAAAACACGTGATCATTTCTCCAGTAACATTATTCAATTTGTTTAACAGGGACGTATATTTCTAAACGAATAACAGTAATAGTTCAATCTACAAGTATTTCCTACAATTTCCTTTATGATAATGTTATTCAAGTAATTTTCAAATATGGATTGAATACTGAAAAGCTTTTCAAGAATTAATACCAAAACATTGACTGTTAATTACCAGATCATGTGAGCTTAAAAATTAATGATATAGCCATACACAGTAGTCTCTTAGCATATATTCATCTTCGTATATCGTTTGGGAGCTGTCAGTAATTTGTTAATCTACAGAAATATCTTTAGCATATGACTTTCATACTCGATTATGTTTGTCAGAAATACCTAACTGCAGTTTTCAAGGAAATGAAGTTATCTATAAAATGTGAACCAGCATTTCCTACTTTAAAATTCAGAGAACATACTGCCATGTAGTAACCAAACACCATATGATGAAAATCTTTAGGTTAATTGATAACTAAGTGATAATCATTATTATAATCTTTGTGTCTTTAATTATTTTCGAATTATGTAAAAACAAATCCTCATAAATAACAAGGGTAAAATATATTCTTAAACATATCTATACTCAATGCTTATCTAATCACGATTAAATGGTGATTTTGTATATCGTCAGGGTATGAGTCATTAAAGCAATTAGTCCCTTTTATAAATTTTGATAGAGCAACGAGAGGACGGAGTTGATTTGAAAAATGTGATGTAGTTGCGCTATACATTTCGACCAGATTGTGAGGGAAAAATTACACAAACAAAGCTCTAGATATTAAAGATTCCCATTGTGAAAATTAGAACAACACATATAAGCGAACAATTGTTTTCAATTAGATCGTCATCAGGCTTTACTCTAATATACATGAATATTTATACGAAAATGTTAAACCAAACAAGGCAATATGAGTCAATAATCACAATGAAATAAAATAAGTCTCTAGGTAAAAGTACAAGTTGATAGTAGGAAGACAGGTGAACTGATAATAATTTCCCGACGGAGTCCGTTCCCGTCTCCTATATATAGCTGAAGCCATTGGAATTCGTACATATAACCCCAATTTATGTGTACAGAAGAAATACGTGACCCCCTATCCCTTCCATGGCCAGTTATAACTTAACTAACAATTCTTTTTATTTATTTATTTTATTATTATCCTTATTCATTTTATTTTATTTGTGTTATCATTGACCTTATTTTCACATCCATTATTTGTTTGTAATTTTCCGCCTCTTTGTATTCTTCACTATCTAATTATTTACACACATCTTATTACGTAATGATTTTAATGTTTTGTGATTACTATTCCTAGTCTATTTACCCATGTTTATTTGACCTTCTATTTCCAACGTTTAATTATTGATAAGAGTTTTGTTATTGTATTTTATTATTCTCACTATTATCAGTTCACCTGTCTTCCTACTATCAACTTGTACTTTTACCTAGAGACTTATTTTATTTCATTGTGATTATTGACTCATATTGCCTTGATTGGTTTAACATTTTCGTATAAATATTCATGTATATTAGAGTAAAGCCTGATGACGATCTAATTGAAAAGCTCTAGATGTTTCGATGCATTTCCAATCGCTCTTAATTTAATATCACAACCTACCATCTGACTAGATTTTTAGAAATAATAATAATAATAGTAATACATTTTTCAGATCAAATCCTTCTTCTCATTATTCTATTAGTCATTTGTTGTAAAATATGCTTAAAATATTACATTTGTATAGATGTGTTTGTATAAAGCCATTAATAATAATAATAATAATAATAATAATAATATATCAGTATGTTATTGTAATTAACCTTAACTGAAAAAGTGTAATTCTACGGACATGCTGTTCATTTTCTCCATTATAAACCTAATAGTATATTTATGCGAAATAAGCTTGATCACACATTATGAAATACAAGATAACCAATCACTTATTATTAAATACTTAAAGCCATATTCTTAAATTTTCATTGATAGAAGTCAGAAATCACAATAATCGTCAGAATAACATTAGCCGGAACATATTATAGTCATACAGTCGGTTGTGATTTTAAATTAAAAACGTTTGGAAATGCATCAAAACGTATAAAGCCTTGTTTGTGTATTTTCGCTTTCACATTCATCTCTTTATATGTTTCTTATATAAATAATACACTGATGATATTTAATAGAAAACGTTTCTCTGATTCTCTTCTGGTATCATATTCTTGAAGTTCATTTATCCGGATCAAATAATATCACTAAGAAAAACAAAACTTTTATGTTGTACTTGTTTAAAATGCTCCTGATCTCTCTTGATTTTCTTGATAGACACTCAAATCTTTTTTTCTTTTTTCATTATCTATTTCGAAAACGCAATAAGATAAATATTTACTTCCAAGGTGGATAAGATTTGATTTATATCGGTATGTTTATCTTCTCTCTTTCTCTCTCTCTCTCTATTGGATTATGATAACTCTAATACAATGAACAGTACTTATGATTTATCAAAGTTATGAAAGAAAACATTGTTGTGCAATCTATTTCTAGCATTCAACCCGAATTGAAAATGCACTGATTAACGTAATACTTTTCTACTGAAACATCAAGATGTTCTTAGCATCATAGCACGTAAGAATCATATTCGCGACAAGTAATTTACTTACAGTCTGTATTAAGTTTATATTATAAACATGTCTAACATTTTATATCATTCAGTTTCTTTGCTTCTAATCATAGTGGAAATGTTGAACTTTCAAAACATCCCTAATCCTTATAGTATTTTTTAAATACATATTGCAAGAAAAGAAATCTATTATAATGTCTAATGCATTCAAAAACCATTGAAAATATCCTTACATCATCAGTGTAACTAATATTGAGGCTACTTCTAAAATAAATCCACTAATCTTAGTTGTATTTTTTTTATCTGGAGAGGAAATTCTGACAAGAAAGAAACTGTTGATTTTTTTATTAAACCTTAACAAAAGAAAAGTAGTCAAACGTCAATAATCATCCAGTTAAACCGGAAATCTGATAATAATGATAAAAATGAAACTAGACATTACTTATACAGTGTTCCAAGTATAAAGCCAAATATTGAAGTTTCTCAAACTATCTGGTGTACCCACCATGATGTTAAATTACGAATAACACGTCAATAAACTTCATTGTTTTCTCCTTATCTGTAGGACATAAGTAATGTGAAAAATTACTAGGACTAGAGTTTGGGAAATCAGTATATGAAGCTCAAATCAAAATTACAATCACTAATGTATATACACAAATATATATAAATTCATATAGAGTCAGTACATGATTTTCTTCAGTGCGTAGACTCCGAAAACTGTTTATAAATAATGGACAGTATATTGAAACATAAATTATATATTCGAACTACCCGTTATTCTAAGTGAAGACTTATAAAGTTATTCATAACATCGAGATATTTATATTACAGATCAGTACAATTGGTCATAGACTTCAGGTTCTTAAGTTCTACCCAAAGAATCATCAATCTGTGATTATTAAAAATAGTGTCATTTATCGATTACATTTAGACTGCATATAAAAAGTGATTTATCAGTAAATCGAATTTCAGTGATTCGACAGAGTACTGAGAAACTAGACTGGGTTGACTTAAAAACCCATCTTAATTAAGCTGTTAATAGCTCTTGAAATATAAATTAGTTGTATACGTTAGAAGTAACATTATCCACATCAAAGACCTAGGACTGCTTGTTTATTTGATTGTATAATCTTGCCAACCATTAAGCGGAACAGTTAGAAGCGATTTCTGCCTACAGTTTGAAGGGCAATTTATAGTTCGTTTAGATGTATAAAATGTTGAATATCTCTGAGAATTCCATACTTTCTTTGAAGATCTTTCTTTTTTATTACGATTCCTCATTAGGAAAACATAAACGTAATATATTAGAGCTCAGATCTTTAAATATACAGTAACAGATTTAACTCGATCTTACTCATATACCTCAGAGGTGTCTAATCTGAGTTGTTGAAATAGTTTTTTTTTGGTGTTTGTTAGATACACTAGTCATAGACAATCTAATAAGAAAATAAGAACAAATATATTTAATGAGAAGTTAATTTATATCTGAAATGGTCAGATATTTGTTATCGAACTGGTTTTAAAAGCAATACGTCATAATATTTAAAAAAAACACTATTATTGGAAAGACTCATAAGATGGAAAAGTTATGAACTTCCGAATAGCAAATAACAAGGAATCTTTGGTTAGATCTTTGTGTAGCACTACATGTTAATCGTTTTCAAATTGGAAAACACTACAAGATATAATCGTTGTTAAAAGTTTTGTACAATAATGGTTACTTTCTAGAATTCAGTAGTAAATAGAAGGACTTAAAATGAAAGGAACAATTTATTATGTGAATTTTCTTGGTAATTCTTTCAAAGAAAATGATTTTTAAAGCCATAATTAATTAAATTAATTCAACATTACGGCTAAACTCTTAAAAAAGTGCAACGAATGTTTTGAACAAAATCTGTGTCGTCAACCTCAAGCTGTATGAAACTGATTTATTTGCCTTATTTTGTAAGGTAAATTCAACATATTATGCCATTCTATTTAATGGTCAAGCAAAGTACTTCATTAAATAAAATCTTGCACTCCGTTAACAATTACTATTTAGTTGTAACATTGCTCAAAATATTATCTTACTTCTAGAACATTTAATCACTTGTCTGAATCCATGAAAACTTATTTACGCATAGCTAATTTTTGATTGTTTTAGACTCACGATTCCTCACTGCTGATCAGACCCATTATATGACGAAACGGTCGTCCAGTGCTTCCAGGTTTTCGATAATGGTCTAACATTGATCTATTCATGATATCAATTTAAGCTAAACAATCTTCACAACTCTATACTGATAATGAGCTTAGATTCACCAAAAAACAACTGCAGCTAACTGTTGAGTACAAAACTTTCAATAATTATGTAGATATTAATACATAAAAATAAAAATCGGTCACCATGTTCAAAACGTTTTAACTCATCAATTAGGTTAAACTCGCAGACTAAATTCAAATGATAATATCAGTTAATTTGCTATTTATTGTTTGTGAACAATTGATTAGACGTACGTTTTGATAGTTTTCAATCAAGATCAGGAAAAATGACATCTGTAACTACTCAAATGTTATTTTCATTTGAAAGATAGAGAAAACCTTCTAATACAAACAGATGGTAAACTAACAAAAGTAATAACCGACCACTGGCAGTAAATATGGAAATTAATAGCGTATTCACAAATCATGGCAATATAATGTATTTTATTATATTTATGGGACTTAATATTCAGGGTGAATTATTATTGATTTGCGGAAGCCAGAAAACACAGTTGAATTATCTGAATTGAGACCAATGAAAATTCGTATATCAACATTTAATAAAACGACGTACAGAGAGGAAAAATTTGATTTTAACTAATTTTTCCTTGTGGTTGTTCCCTGTGATTTACAGTAGTAAAGTAATATTCATAAAAGTTTTGTACAATTAAATGGTTTTCTAATTTCAAAGTGGTTCTAGAAACACTATAGAATGATTAATCATCAGTTATAAAGGGAACTTATAAAATTTTTTAACTTATCATGCCAAAATGATTTCCGACGACGACACTATTGATGATAGGTTGATTAATACACCGAAGCTGCTACCTTGACGTGGTGGTCGGGCTTGCCTATCGTGATGACCCATCCGAGCTATATTGGCTGGAACATATGTTCCTGTAGGTTCTACCATGCCAGGCAGGTCGATTGGTGAACGGTAAGACTAAAAGCAGCAACTCAAAGTCTGAGGGCGAAGTCGTACTGCTGACTGTACAGAGGTGTGACAGCAGTAAGGTGTTTCCTTCAGACAATCAGCATGACAGCGATGCTGCCTTCCCACAAGGAGGGGTGGGGTTAGAAAAGGTCGACCCTAAAAATGTCACACCTCACCTTACCTCACGGATTTCCGTCTCCGGCGGTAAGGCCATCTGAAGAACGGAGCTAACACGTCAAAAACCTTCTACAAAAAGGCCGTGCGCGACCGGCCTCAAGCAGTTGTCCCTTGGGCTCTGCGGTCATGCTCCCAGGTCGTTAAGACCAACACTAATCCAATTTCCTTTTCAGGTTCCTCAAGAAATACCCTTCCACGGTGTGGGCAGCCGGGAAGTGACATCAGCCCTCATACCCGTAACAGCACGCGAGACAAAGTTGGTCACATTCAAATCCTTCCTACACCTTCTAATACCTCTCTTATCTCCATGACTAACCCTCCTCACGTCTCTTTATCACCTCGCACCGCTAGGGTAAACGATTCGAGTACGTGGAACTCTATTCCTGGTCTCCTCAAACCACGCTCTAAACTACACGTAGGAGCTTTTAACGTCCGAACACTGTGCCAAATAGGACAGCAGGCTTCCTTAGCTAGGACTTTAGAATCTCGCGCCATCGATGTGTGTTGCGTCTCCGAAACGCGCATACAGGATCCAAGTAGCATCATTCATTTGACCTCACCATGCCAAAATAAAGATCCGACTCGATTTACGCTTCGTGTATCTGGAAGCCCTGATTCTGCTTCCCGTGGCCTCGCCGGCGTAGGTATAGCACTGAGTCCTAGGGCAGAACTAGCTCTCTTAGAGTGGATCCCAGTAGACAGTCGTTTGTGCGCTCTCCGACTGAATGGAACAGTAAGAATCCGGAAAGATAGGGACACTCGTCGTTGCCTCTTCGTCGTCTCTGCCTATTCTCCCACTGACTGCAGCTCAGATGATGTAAAAGATGAGTTTTACAGAAAGCTTTCGGACCTTCTCCGAAAAGCTAAGCGCTCGGATGTAGTAATAGTGGCCGGTGACTTTAATGCTCAAGTAGGTAAACTAAGCGATAGGGAAAGACACCTTGGTGGATCTTATAGTATAGTGGCTCAAAGAACAGATAATGGCGACCGTCTGTTGCAACTATGCTCAGATAATCGCCTGTTCCTTGCAAATACTAACTTTAAGCATAAGGAAAAACATCTTTTAACATGGCGACCCCCTAATTCGTCCCAACGTTGGACCCAAATAGATCACATCGCTATCAGCCACCGATGGAGGGGCTCGATAGAAGACTGTCGCTCATTCTGGAGCACATGCCTAGATTTAGATCATGCTCTAGTACGAGCGCGTATTTGCCTGCGTCTTACTGGACGTAGGAAAACCGCTGCAAGGAAACCTCTTAGGGGCCTACTTAATGATAGTCAAGCTAAGAGTATATTTCAGGAACAACTAGGAAAACAGTTAGGCAGCCATGTATGTGATGCTCACCCCGAGGCAGCATGGAATGATATCCGAAAAGCTGTGGAAACAGCAGTGATATCTGTTAGTAAGGTAAACCAGAAGGTTAGGGAGCAACACTGGATCTCAGCAGCATCTATCGCACTGATAGATGCTCGGAAACTCATTCCACCTGGCTCTGAACATAGTGAAGAGCGGAGTCAGCTTAAGCGCAAGCTGACAAGAAGTCTACGCAATGATCGCGAACAGTGGTGGGTAGCGAAAGCAAGAGAGATGGAAAAGGCAGCGGCAATAGGTAATAGCAGACAATTGTTTAGACTCGTTAAGGAAACCGGAATTAGGAACCCGACTGTTAGCGAAACAATCTCAGAGAAAGATGGACATATTATTCATTCTCAATCCAGGGGATTGGATCGATGGGCAGAACACTTCAGTGATCAGTTCAACTGGCCTTCAGCCACACTTCGGTTTCCCATGATCTCCAGTCAACCTGAATGGCAAGTTAATGTAGGTCCTCCGTCTCTTTATGAAGTTGAAAAAGCCATAGGAAATCTGAAACGAGGGAGAGCAGCAGGCCCTGATAGGTTTACTCCTGAGATTTTTAAGGATGGTGGTCCAGTATTAGCAACGAAATTAACCGAGGTCTTAGGTAGAATTTGGGAACTGGACGTAATCCCATCTGACTGGTCTCAATCACTGATTGTGCCAGTTTATAAGAAAGGACAAAAGTCCTCTTGTGACAATCACAGAGGAATCAGTTTGACTAATATAGTGTCTAAAATATTAGCTTCAATAATACTTCGACGCCTAATCAAAGCTCGTGAAGAGCAGACTCGAGAAAATCAGGCTGGTTTTCGACCTGGACGTGGTTGTATAGATCAGATATTCACACTACGTCAGGTTCTAGAACACAGACACACGTTTAGACGCCCCACAATGGTAGTATTTCTCGACCTTAAGGCGGCATTCGACTCTGTTGATCGTAAGGTTCTATGGCAGTGTTTGTCACTGAAAGGAGTACCAAAGAAGTACATTAACCTTATAAAGGCTCTCTACTCGAACACAACTGGTAGAGTGAGAGCTTATGGCGAACTGTCATCAGAATTGATTACCTCAAGTGGTGTTCGTCAGGGCTGTCCACTCTCCCCATTCTTGTTCAACTTTGTGGTCGACGTACTTTTAGAGATAACACTCTCCTCATCCAAATTTCCGGGGGTTGAACTTCTACCGGGAGGTTCACTTGTTGACTTAGAATATGCAGATGACATAGTTTTATTTGGTGAAGACGCTGACAAAATGCAGAGTCTTCTGACCACTCTAAGCAACAATGCAAGCATGTTCGGGATGCGATTCTCTCCCTCGAAATGCAAAATGTTGCTTCAGGATTGGGTTACATCGACACCCGAACTAGTGATAGGGAGTGAAGTAGTTGAGTGTGTCGACCGCTTCACTTATCTTGGAAGTCTCATCAGCCCTTGTGGTCTGGTGTGTGACGAAATCTCAGCACGGATACAGAAGGCTCGACTAGCTTTTGCCAACTTGCGTCATTTATGGCGTAGGCGAGATATCCGTCTACCAACCAAAGGACGTGTTTACTGCGCAGCAGTTCGTTCCGTCCTACTTTATGGCTGTGAAACATGGCCGGTAAGAGTAGAGGATATTCGTAGGTTACTAGTATTTGATCATAGGTGTCTTCGAAGTATTGCTCGTATACCCTGGGACCACCGAGTAAGTAACGCAACTGTTAGGAAACGGGTACTAGGTAAGGATGGCAAATCAATTGATGAAGTAGTGAAACTTCATCAGTTGAGATGGCTGGGACACGTGTTACGTATGCCCAACCACCGACTACCTCGACGTGCTATATTCAGTGGTATAGGAGTAGGTTGGAAGAAAGCTAGGGGCGGCCAGACCAAAACATGGCACAAATCCATGAAGTCACTGACAAGTGGACTGAGTCATGTTGGTAGGTGTAGACTACCTGGTTGGGGACCGCGAGATGATAGCAACCGATGGTTAGAGACCCTGAATGACATGGCTCAAAATCGTTTGCAATGGCGCAGGTGCATCCACTCTCTATGTTCTCCCAAATTCTAATTATCTGAATTCTTCATGCCCCTTTTTTTCCTCTTTCCAAATTTATTGCACTGGATTTTACTCGTTAAATAACATCTCCAAACCCTAATCTTCCCGATTACTGCTTATACTCTTGCTACCTCTACCACTACGGGATTTGAATCGACCACTGCATCTCTGTGTGCTAATGTGGTATGGCAACTCGAACTGATGTACGTACGTACTAAGTTCTACGTTGTTACTGACTGACTGACACTTAAATAATGAAACACATAAATAGCATAAAAATAGAACCGACGGTACCAAAGAAGTGACATTTCTCAACGTTATGAAAACCTGTTCAGAAAACATTTACTACAATCAAAGTGAATGCGATTTTCTACATTCATGTAAAGGCATGAGGAAAAACTAGCTTAAATTTTTTTCATTCTATTTATTTTTCTATCTTAATTTAGTCCTTAGGGATTGGACACTAGCTAGGTTTTCAATAGTAGGTGACAAGCTAATCAGTTTTAGTAAGTATTAAGTGAAATGAATATATTTCATGTGAGGTATTACAAAACGTCGGTTACAGTAAACTTATTTCTTTCAAGCATCATGTGAAGTTACCGTAATACACCTCACACAAAAAAAATGAATCTATTTAATTACATAAGGAATTTTTTTCCAACTTATTATTTCATAAATATGGCGGAATTAGTGCATGAAGTTATTATCATCAAGTAAAATTTTTATAGTCGTATTTCATGAAAAGATCTTATCTAGATCTACACAAAAGCAGAGGAACAATGAACAAGCGTTTCATCCTAGTACGGGAATCGTCAGCAGTGCATATTTACGACCTCACCACTACAACTTCAGGAACTTTATTTTGAGTCTGTGTTTGTGCTAAGTTTCCTAATCAGTCGGTATCCCGTTTTTATGTTTTCGTTATCACTTATCTTCTAAACCCATCACATAGATTAGTACGGATATGTTTCACTTTATTGAAATGTATGGTTTCGATCAACAATTACGCAGTCACAATCTGTTTTGTAGCTTAGATTTCAAAATATGGCTATGGTACAACTATCGGATTATCGGGATTTATCCTTAAATCCCTTATTCAATAAAATGTAATAGACGAAAAACTACCGGACTTCTTGAACTTATCTTTAAAAACTAAAAGTGTTATTTTATATACAGCAAATCCAAACAAAATATTAGAAGTCTCAGAATGAGAGTGATTAAAAAGGAAGAATGAGGGCCGTAGAATAATAGTATCCTTCTTCCTCCTGCTAAGTACTTCACACTAGAAACCTTGGTAATTTTCACGAGGCGAAGTGCAAACACAGAAGACTGATACAAATGGAAAATTACTAATCATTGAAAACATATCCCCCCAAACTAAAAAATATACTCATGTATAGATTGATCTGTGAGCTCACTTGGTGGTATGTACGTACATGCAGGTGTTCCGAATCTTAACCCAAAAATATGCTGCATTCCGACCTAAACGGAATTAACATGATTTTAATATAAAGAGTATGAAAATGAATAAACATCACACTAAAAATGTGACAGACATTGTGCTAAATAAGTCATTACTCTAAAAATAAGACGAATAACTTCTTTAAGGAATTATTATTATGAATCATAACGGTGTTGTCATTAAGCACAAGGTAAACTGGGTTAAGAAGAAAGCATGACCTTGCCATGTCATTCTGAAAGCTAGTTAAACTAAATTTGAATTATTCTCCAAAAACCCAAAGAACCACCTACGTATGTTTATAATTTCATACGAAATTCCTTAAAAAGGTAAGTACAATTTATTAGAGGTTGTTAGAAATATTGATAATAATAATATAATGTGAATGTAACTACCGAAACGATGTCCATCAAACCGTAAAAGAAGAGGAAACAACTAAAGCTAAGAGTAGAATATCTGAGTCAATGTGATTCATAAATTTTGACTGAAAAGTTTGGTTTCAGTTTTATGAATAATTAAAAGTATACGACGTATGTGAAATACACTATTATGATTCTCTTTTAAGAAAATACATCGTTACTTATATAACATTTACTGTATTAGTGGTTAAACCTTTAGGCATAAAATTTCCATTAACGATTATAATGTGATATACGTAATCTGGAATCCCAAGATGGTGACATATTAATTTTTTTGTGCGTGTTAGAATTATACATGCCACATATTTTCCCATAAAAGATTGCATTAATTAGATAAATTATTAAAATTCATTTTCATTTGTCATTTACCCATTTTGTTCAATTCTTATCGGGTCTCATTGGTAATATTCATAAGTTTTAATAAGTAGAGAAATTGCATAGTTCGTTCGATTCCTTGTTGAACATTATATAATTCACTGAAACAAATTACATCATCTCAAATATCTAAGATTTCAGTAATACAATAGTTATTATGCAGAGTTAATAATTTACTATCGAAATCATTTAACATATTGTGGTAATAACGAGTATTTGAATTATAGTATGAACTAAGAATCCCAGAAATAACGTAATCGGATCAAGAAGTACTAGATAACCACAAACGAATGTACTGTACTTAAAATTCAAAACCAAACATTCCACAAGTACAAAGGTATCATAAGTTCATCCAAACACCACATATATTCAAGCATTCATCAATATTATAAATTTATATTTTCTAGTGAGTTTGTTAATGGTTTAGTATTACCTTGTTAATACTATTGGCGTTAAGTGGCAAAACATCAATAAAAAACCAATGTCATTTTCTTTTCCTACTCATTAGAAAAAAGAAATTTCTAATAATGACAAACGTCATTTATCCAATGCCCAAATGTTTTCAAACTATTAAATAAGAGTTGATTTAAACACTTATATACTATAATAAATCCATTTTTGTGATATCCCAACGAGTAGAAAATTGTATTTCTGACATTTCGTAACTTAAGTCACTTCTTCAAAATAAGTAATTATTATTATATATATTTATTATTAGCTTTCTATCCAATGCTTGATTTATTAGACAATTATATTTAAGTATGTTCATAAGTAAGTAGTGAAATGAGTAAACCAAGTGGTTGTTTAAGTATAATCAAGAGAACTAATACTCAAGTTTAGGGAATACTCTCAATCTTATACTTAATATTTGTTTGAAAATATCAGATGTAAAAATACTTTATTTGTAGCCAACCTTGCTACATTTGATCATATACAAGTTCTCTAATTCTTGTGAAGTAAGTTACATAAATTAGTATTCAACGCATTAAAATGTAACATTTGTAGTGTCGGTTATTATGTTAAACCCATAAACCTTATTCTAGCTTTCGGACAGGTCAATCTATTCATTCTACTTGAGTCATATTTTGACCTTGTTAATTATTCGATTATCAATCTTGACTGTTTTTATATGAGCGCATATGTGGGTGTACATTTCTTATCCTACTCATCACATATCTGTAACTTATTGTTATGTGACTACAAATACTGATTAAAGCTTGACTAAATGGAATTGGCTCAGCCACCATCTCCACAGCGCGTCGTTTCGCTTCACTCTTTTCCATTCACTTCACGTACAAAGTATATGTATTGAAACGTTCATTCTCATTATTTGACTTATTTGATTCCGTTAATCACTCAACGCGGATTAAGTCGATATAAATATACGAGAGTAGTCAGGATATATATATTTCAATGACAAGCATTCATATGATCTAATTGGAGTCAGATCCTGAGCCACTAAAGTGGAGAGCCTGTCAAAAAACATCGTCCGATCTAAATGACGACAAAATAAAAGGCACCACTAAACATTCGTCCAGAATTCTTTGATTCATGGAAAATACTTCATATTCAAAGGAAATATTGAAAAAATTGCATTTATCTGTTGTTATTTGCAGCATCTATTCATTACTAATAAACGTTTATTCTATGTAGTAAATCCACTTAATGTTGTTTACTTGAATCTTCCAGTTGTTATTTAGCACTGAAATTGATCGGTCTCATGTTGGCATATGTGCAGCTTCTTAAGCAAAGATGGATAGTAGTTAGCAATAGAATACAGAACGCGCGTTTCATCCTGTTTTGGGACTCGTCAACTGGATGTATCTGCATTTCAGAGTTGATGTTCACTTTGTTTAATTATTTGAATTGTCATCTATATTTAGATACATAGATAGTGTGGTATGTGCTACTTATATGGACAAGCATAAGCAGTATGTAATATTGAATAAATCCTCAAAAATATAGATTATATTTAAACAGTTTATAAAAAAAAACATTAATACGGTTTTACTGTTTTATTTTCAATCACTATTAAATTCATTAGTTCCATTTGAATGACCATCATTATTTACGATACTTGTTTAATTGAAAAAAAGTCACAGCAACAATCATTGTGTTCAAGTTACTGAGTGAAATAATCTTTTTAGATTTAAATCACTCACAAATCATACATTATTTGTGGTTGTCAGTTTTCGAGCTACTTTTTACACGATGACATCTGATATTAAAGTTGTTTTTTACTTTAAGTCGTTTTGAAGTCATTGTTATCACATACAATTGCCAATATTAGATCAACTTATTTCTTCAACTAATATTATTTTCTATATATGTTAAACAATGGTTTTCTAATTTTTCACAGTTTACGTCAAGAATTTATCATAGATCATCGTTAGAAACCTACAAACACTCGATGGCCATTTCTTCCTGATAAAGAACTTGTCAATAGTTCAAATTCACGAACCTTCATCCGGTAATCAAACCAGTTATCAATCAAGGAAAGAATCATGCAACAATACATATTTGAACAAAAATAACTTCATATAAATTACTTACGACTCACTAACTATTGTACGTTTAATAACATCGGTAACTTGAAGATAGAAAGTTCAGAGAAGGAATCTCTTTTCAAAGAACTTATTATCAAGCTTTACATTAACACCATTGGATGCCGGCTCAGTGGTCAGTAGTTTAGGCGTTCGCGCGCGAGACTGAAGGTCCTGGGTTCAAATCACGCGTGCGGGACCGACGATGCGCACTGCTGACAAATCCCACAGTAGGACGAATCGTCCGTTCAGTGCTTCTAGGCTTTCAATGGTGGCCTGACATCAATCGGTTGATGATCTCAATCAATAATAATATTACTTAAGGACAAGATAATGATGACGATAAGACGTACTTCTTTTGTACGCTTAGTTTTGGTTTGAACTCATGGATGGTAAGAGCTGCGGCTATTTTTAGGAGTTGAATACGAAGAAATCTAAGTAGATTTGAACGAAACATATAAAAAACCTCAAAATCAAACTGTGAATCTGTAGAATGATTACAGTTGATTAGGTGTTCACCCCTGTAGAACCAAACTGGGATATGTTCCCGTATCCGAGTTGAAAGCTAGCGATGGCTACGACCAATGTACCTTGCTCCACAAAAGCAGGTAGACCGGTAGATGCACATGGAGGCGACTAGACGTGGAAGCTTATCTTTTATGGATACAGAAGATAAGCTTTCACTTGTGAGGATTACTCACAGTTTAGCAGCATTAAATGTTCTATTAATCGCTATTATGAGATGATCTTTAACTAAGTCTGATATTCGATCACCTTTAAATTGCAGACTTAAATAATGGTTTGTCTTTGGAACGGAACAACTCGATGTCCTGTCGCAACTACTTCTATTCATATTCTTCTCTATGAAACGGTCTGAGTAGCCACTTTTTGTTTTCTCGAGGAATGTGAGTTCTTCGTTAATTCATTCCGTGCAGCATATCCGCTGTATTCGATGATATAACGAGTGGATGAGATTCCTTTTTCTACTTAACGGAACCCAGCCTTAGAAGTTGGTTGGCTAGCCATTACGTGTTTGTTTTCCAAAGATTGATTTTTTTAAAGATCTATTACTCCTTGTCATCAGACGTATATACAGAAAAAATTTCATATATATACTACGACTGTACAGTTTGGCAATAAATTCGTTGAAAAGAGATCCCTTCGCTGAACTCCATGTTTTTAATTTTTAATGTTTAAATGGGAATCATCTGTCAAATTGAAGATAGTTTTATTATGAAACTCAATAAACTAGGTAGCACTGATTGTCACTTTTTATTAGCTTGGGATTTAAAAAAATTAATTATTCACTAGTTTATTCGAGATCGAATCATCACATTTACTGTCAGCTAGAGCGGGAAATAATTCTTAGGGTCGTTATGAAACATCATATTTGATGAACTACAACCGTACGAAACACGCGACAGGTTTAGTCCATAACTTGGGTGTTTGGATTCTGATTCCGTTAGCTAATTGAATCCTGACTAACACAATACCTGGATGCTCTAAGTTTGATTCTGCTTAGGTTCTTGGGGAGTGCCGCAGAGAAGTCGCATAATGAGATGTAACAGTTTATGAATGATACTAGATATTTAATGTCTCCATAGTTCATGATAGTTCACAGGTAAAGATTAATGTACAGGCCTCTAAATCTAATAATAATAAAAATGGCATTGACTGAACGAGATACGTTTACATAAATGTTGTCACTGAAATAGAATTTAATAAAACTTTGGCTTATAGATTCATTTCGGTGAAGGAAAGTCTGTTTTCAACTCCGTAAGAAAATTGTTGTATTACTAATGGTCACAGCATACCACCCATACTAAGTAACTATTTGATTCCGTAGTTTAGTTTTCAAAGCTAATTTCTTGAGTATCCAAAGTGACCATTATACGTTATGGAGATCAATATTACCACATTTCGTTTTTGTGTTTAAAACGAGCTCAAAGTACATGACTCCACACCAAGTTTCTCGTTTACAAGTGGTCTTATTTCCAAATATATTTTTTACGAGATGCTCTAAACGTAAGTAATGTGATATCTACATTTACAAAAAGCTTCGTCAAAGTAATTAAGACAGAAGTAAATTAATGTCATAGTAATTATTGTACTAGTCTCATCTATTGATAATTTCTTCATTGCCCATGGAAAAGAAGTAATTCGCCTTTTGAAAACAACATTATAACTAATAATATCTTGTCTGAAATGAACGTAGTTGAGGGTGAATGTTAGTTCTTGCATGTTTTTAAAATACTGATAATTTTTAATTTCAACTTCTGCATAAAGAATATTCAGATGTACATCTACCCACTCATTTTCTACCAGTTCACTTTTGGATTTTATCTAAATTATGACACTTCTTCCTATCCACTTTTTATTAAGTTTATGACAAATCAATTTATGGGGTTTAATTACTTAAGTTATCATTCACATTTTGGTACATAGTTAATGTGGTATGTGCTACTAATATTGGCAAGTATAAGTAGTATAATGTATCCACATAATACACTTAATTACCCTTCAATTGCTCATTTGCATCTTCCGGTGTGTTCTACAATCTGAACTTTGTACTCAACTGGACTCCAATTGTTCTGCTCACACCGTGCTCCATTGTGGATTTGATATTGTGTCCCACAGGTTCAAATTTATGGACCTTACCATCATCACTTTATGTCATAATTTAGTACACATAACCTTAAGTCGCTAGCACTAGTGACTATTTTTCAACTTAATCGATGGAACTCGATTATCACTAAGAAGGATTTCGTATACATGTCATCGATCACTACTCAATGATCAATTAATTGTAAATTTAAAAAGATTGTTTGTCTTCATAAATTATTCCACTGCAATACCGAAATATTTTACCTAGGAAGCCTGGGTAGAACACAATACTTCTATAAGGCCGGTAAGAAAAATAATTGAGGACAGGCTATTGTTAGCAATTAAGCAGTTCACTTAGCCATGGTCACCGTCATTGTACCCTTTGGTTCATTAGAATACATGTATACATATAATAATCAGACATAACACTTGTATGTCCTTCACTTGGCTTGTGAGAATAAGAATTCTAACTTCTCTTTTGTCTTGCACTATTCATTGTTGACTGTGCAGTCGCTGAATGGCATCCATTTTACTCGAATTTTTAAGATAATGATTCAAATGTTTCATGTCTTCTAGAATGAATAAACTGTTGTTAGCAGTGAATTCCAGGGCTCACCTTTCATTCTATTTAACACTTATTTGCTGTAAATAGCCGCATCTCGAAATTTATGTTCACTCTAACTAATATATTTCGCTCGGAAACGCATACAGGTTACCTGCTCAGCTAATAAGTTCAGATAGTTACTTTCATATTCAGCAAGTATGAATCGCTTATTTGATTTGTAATGATTTTAAAATTGTCCTTTCCTGAGTTTCACTGCAAACCACATTCTATCTATTCTATAAACACTTACAACAACACGCACATATGCTAAGACTTAGTAAAGAGCATTTAAAAATGTCAGCAAATGGAAAGAAAATCAAAAAGACACTAGCTGTGTCAAGGTCCACTTCATTTTCACTGACAACAATGATATACAAAAATGTTTGAAAATATTTCTTTTTTTAAAACAAAATTGAAAATGATAATATTTTTATCGTAAATCAAAACCATTTACTATCTAGATCTGTTCTCTGTTTTAGATTCTAAAGTGCCATGCATATGTTTCAAAAGTTTTTGATTTGCCTATTCTAATTGGCTAAATGTATCATTAAAGCTCTATGAAGTACAGATACCCAGTAATTACGAAAATCTCAAACATTTATGCACATATGAGCATGGAAATAATACAATGTGAGCAGAGTTTTATCAAATGGCTTACACTAGCAATACCTAATACAAAAAGATAATAGTTTTAGTTTTAAGCAAGACATGAAACTACGGTATATGAATGTAAAGTGTCATTTCCAATATTAAAATTGAGCTTTACTCCATGGTTAGAGACAAATCATTCCGAAATAAAAATTTACGGTTTATAAAGTTTTAGTTAAATTAAATAAACGTCTAAACAATTGAAGTTTCTCCTCTGACATTCGAATTCTTACCATTGAAGATGAATGATGAAGTTTTCCGTTCTATTTTGTTTTGCTTATTTAACCCTATATATTGTACAATCTTTGGTCAGTGTTTATTTAGCGAGTTAGTTTTCTACTGAATGAGATAGCTAACCCTATGCCTGACCCTCCTCCTTTGTCCGGGTTTGGGACCTACAATCTCTATATCTAGGATACTGGGAATACTATTTTAAATATGTTTATTATGTATAGATTATTCTTAAGTGAAATATAAGGTTTAAGAATATTATGACTCATCAGTTATGTTTTTGAGGGATTTTGTTTGTGTTTACTTTATTGAAGACCTTCTAAATCATCTACATAAGTGATATTTCCTTTCATAAACAAATAAGTGATGACCTAACAAACTCAGTAGAATAACTATGTCATACTTGAATTAGTTAATTAGTTTGCTGTTATTTTATGAAAAGTATATTTTATCTAACACTGACTGTGACAAGGTGGTCGTATAGCAGACCAGATAATTGGAATTTTGAATGATTAGTTCATAAATTTCATCCACCGTGAATTAATAAATCATGACGGTTTTTTCTATACTTCATGTGTTACCATTAGAGAGATAATTCATTCGTTCTGATTGTTTTCACCTAGCACATTATCATGCTAAATAGTCGCAAATTATCAAGTTCAGGCTAAATTTTTAAGCATTTATCAGTTAATTAATTTTATCAGTCCATATTATTCATCACATAAGGATTAGTAATGCTAGTATCTCTAGTATTAGAAAGAATGTATTTGTAAATTCACTTGTTAAGAAATGTACAGACAAGAACAACTGATTACTTAGGACACAACAGTAAGATACTGTACTTTCAAATGTTAGCCTTTGGTCTATGCGATAAGCACAGAAATTCATTTTTATGATAAAAATTATGATACTATGAGTTAACTGATCGAGATAAAATCATTTTATGAAGTAAAAGATATGCTAAAGTTCTGTCGTATATAATCTGATACATACTAAAGACAAATACGGAACATTGAGGTACTGTTTTTATCAAAATTCAAAAAATTTTAATGACTAAGTGAATAATCGACAAAGAAGAAATTGATTTTTTCTTAACGATACTGCTGTAATATTCTTTATACAAGTATGGTGACGCTAACAAAACTTATAAAACTTTCAGTTAATTAAGCTTTTAGTATACTTACATATTCCATTTACCTAACAATTATCAAAATTTCAATTGAGGTCATTAACCGATCAATGTTAGATCTGGAGGCGCTGGACGGCCGTTTCGTCTTAGTATGCTCATCAACGATGCTGCCTGCGAGATGTGATCCAAAGACCTGCGATTCCGCGCGCGAACGCTTTGCCTCTAGACCGCTGAGCTGGCAAGTATCCGATGGCGTTTATGTCTAACTTCTATCAATTCACAATATTTTGAGACCGACCACACCACACCTGACACAGATTGAATTCCACTGGCCACGGCTTTTCATGAGAAATCCGTGAATTAATTCCCGAAGCTAGCCATCAGTAAGCGCATTATAAGTATGAGAATAGGGTTATAGAGATTGTTGAGTTCTAAATAGTCATAGATTTCATTCTTAGCAAACGTTTATTTTTTAAAAAAATCGTTTTTATATTTATATTTGTGAATTGTTATTATTTTCATTTTATAAATGAAGCATAAAAATGAATAGCAGTCAGCATTCAAGTATAAATTCACACAATACAATGTGACATTAATGATTAGATAATCAAATCATTCAATGCAACTTACTTCCTTCTTTCGTCTTATACCAATTCTCCAGTCAATTTTTATTAATTTTGAAATATTCCATATTGAATATATCTTCTTACAGAATCATTTCATTTTTGATACAAAATAGAAAGTAGATTCTTTCAGTCAAATAGAACGATATAATCCCTTGATTTGTTGTACATTTTGTGACAAATTGATATCACGGAAGATAATTATAACTAATTATATATTGAAGTAGTTTAACTTAATGCTTTATATTTATCAATAAGTAGTTTTCCCTTATTATAATATGACTGTATTTGTAAGAATTATGGCAAAGTTTTTGTTTCCTTTATAATTTAATTGTTACATAATTCATAATTGTCAGAAAGTCAGATGAGACAGTGATTCAAAAAAACTAGAGTATTCGTATATCGATGTGTTATTTCAATTAGGAATTGTTTCACACATCATTTAGATGATTTATTAGAGATTAGGGATAGAATATAAATTGTTTGTAACCAAAATGAATACGTCAATGTCAAGAAAAATGAGTATATAAACAAAATTTGCTGCCAAACGATATTGACCAATAAAGATGTGAACAAGTGAACTTTTTAAATTTACTACATCACGGAACTTGTGAAACGGGTTATCGAAATGACCTTTATTATTGTAATTTTGCTAATAGAATATAACGTATGTGACAATGAGAATTGTTAACTCTAATTTGATTTACATTTACAATTGAGCGATGTCATACAACTGCTATTTATTAAAACATTCGATATAACTCTAGTTACAACTTACCAAATATATTTTTATTAGCTAACGTTATTTAAAAGTCCCATTAATGTACTTAAAATGTGGAAAACTAGTATTTGCTTCAATTGTGTTGAAAGGAGCGATGTATGAAGGAACGATATCCATTCTTTATAAGAAAAAACGAATAGTGGCTAGAAGTGGAATCCAGAACGCATGTTTCGTTCTATTTGGGATTCACCAGCTGGATGTACCTGCATCGCAGAGTTGATGTTCACTACACGACTTGAAACTAATGCCATTCGCTTCAAACGCCATTGCCTTATCTACTTAGCTACTGAGTCTTGATAGCCATTTGCTTATGAAATGGGGTGAAGTTTAAATTCACTTCGTATTGTCTACTTGAATCTTCCCATTGATGTTGAGGACTGCAATTGATCAGTCTCGTTTTAGCATATATGCATCCTGTGTGGATTACTTGGATATTGCCTTAATTCACAAGCATTATAAGCAAAGTTGAATAGTCCTAGAGTGAATATCAACTCTGTGATGCAGGTACATGCAGCTAACGAGTCCCAAAATAGGATGAAACATGCGTTCTGGATTCCACTGCTAGCCACTATCCGTCTTGGCTTATAATGCTTGTGAACTAAGGCAATATAGAAGCAATCCGCACAAAATGCACATATACCAATAAGGGATTGATAAATTGTAGTCCTAAATAACAATGTGAATGTCATGACTTTATGTCCAGCTTTTTGTCACGTGATTTATCCAGCAATCAAAATACGAATTACACAACATTAGCACTGCGCCAAACCAATCACGTTCGACCGGTATGAACAGCCTAGCGTGCTTATTGGTCCTATGTCCGCTTAGCCCGTCCACTTGAGTCCAAAACACCAATACAAGCTCCCAATATGCGACGCAAATCAAATCGAATCAATTTTTTCAGACATACTGGGTTTAAATATATCAATCAAACAGACCACAACATTTGTACACAATCAAGCCGAAAAGTGACTGTGAACGTGGGATGGCAGTGGTCAATAAACTGAACATAGCTTAAGAACAGTAAATCATACAAAAATAAATTATAGTTCAAAATGAAGTTTATAATAAGAGGAATATAAATATACATAATCTACTTATTGAATAGTTATACCATAAGAATGTATAGATAATATTAGTCAATTAATATGTCTCAGAAGTTACTCATAATTTAATCTTCGCTTGGATATAACATATAGCATGTCAATTTATATTTATACTTGCACTTACTGAATAAGATATTTTCCGGATTTATACATTTTTATTTTCATGTTTTATTTCTTTTCTTTTTTGATTATTTATCCTTTGACATTTTTGAAACTATTTCACTATTTTAAATTAATGAAGTAAATTAGTGTTTTATTATTTCCCATGTTCATTACGTACCTTTTCTCTTAAAAGTCTATTTCAATAATCTACGACTATGTATTTTCTCTTTTTTTGTTTCTTTCATCATTATGGTATTTCATCAATTTTGTTTACTTTATAACTAACTAATCAAACAAAATAAATTCACTATGTATAGAAAGTAATTTTAAATAGTTAAACCAAACAACAAAAAAAGGTTAGTAAATATAGTTTAAGGGAACCATTTCAGCGTAGAAGTAATTTATGGTTCAATCAATTTTATTGTTCTTAGTGTATTTTTGTAAAAAAGAAAAAAAACCCATTGTTCATTAAATATACTTGAATGTATTGATGCTGAAACAATCAAATTAAAAGCAGAGTTCATTTATAATGGGAAAAGAATTTCCAACAGTTTAAATAATAAAAACAAAAATATTAAATTTTTAGTGCATAAATATAATTTAAAAAAGAAATTTATTTAGAAAGTTTATTGTTAATTAGGTCACTTATATATATGCGGCTTTATACATGCATAACATCAAGACAAGATGGATAATGAAATTCACTTGGTATTGTTTATTTGAATCTTCTATGTTATATCTGAGAGGAGATTAAATCACGAGTAACTTTTGAAACATATATTATCTATATATTCTTGTGGTATAACTATTCATTAATTAGATTGTGTTTATTTATATTCCTCTTATTATAAGCTTCATTTTGAACTATAATTTATTTTTGTATGATTTACGGTTCTTAAGCTATTTTCAGTTTATTGACTACTGCCTCCCACGTTCACAGTCACTTTTCGGCTTGATTGTGTACAAATGTTATTTCCTATTTTATGGTGCGTTGTGGTCTGTTTGATTGATATATTTAAACCCAGTATATCTGAGATAAATGATTCGATTCGATTGGCGTCGCATATTGAGAGCTTGTTTTGGTGTTTTGGACTCAAGTGGACGGGCTAAGCGGACATAGGACCAATAAGCACGCTAGGCTGTTCATACCGGTCGAACGTGATTAGTTCGGCGCAGTGTTAAGATTGTATAATTCGTATTTTCATTGGTGGATAAATCACGTGGTAAGAAGCCGAACATAAACTCATAACACTATAGGCAATCACCTATTAGTGATTATAATATTTTATGAATTGTAATTGTATAATTTGTTTGCACAAAATTGATCACTTTTTGAATTTAATAATAATATCAATAGTTGAGATCATGAGTCAGTTGAAGTTAGATCACCATGGAAAACTGGAAGCATTGGACGACCGTTTCGTCCTAGTATAGAACCCCTCAGCAGTGTGCATCTATGACCCCACCTCGTGAGATTTGAACCAAGGACCTATCAGTCTCGCTCGCGAGCGCTTAACCACTAGACCATTAAGTCTGCATCGAATGGTGTTAATATCTAACTTCATCTAATCCACGAAATCGAGCGACACATCTACCATTGTCATCAGTGAATTACTATCTCAAAACTGACCCCGTTGAACTCCATAGGTCACGGATACTAAATAATAATGATTATTTTGATTAACCAAGATCTGTACGCATTACAAAGCCTAAAGAATGATCAAAGTTGATTCTAAAGTTCAGATTTATTTCTTTAATACAATGCAAATTAATGTTTAACCTGATTGTATAATACTCACTTGTATTATCAAAAACGTCAACTAAATAAATAACGGGACAACTAAAACCCTATTTACTTATTATGTAAGCTTCATGAATATCTATAGTTATTTGTCCAGTGGATATTGAATCGGTGATCTAAAAAAAAGTACGGAATTCAAGTATCAATATGAAAATCACTGAAATGCAAATCCATCCAGCTAATAAAAGAATGAAAAGCACGTTCTTAATTTCGCTGCTAACCATAATTCGTTTACTCTGAGTAATTCCCTATTTCTGTATGTTATTTCACTAAAGAAAATTCATTTTTGTGGTGGTAATGTTATTTCGAAATATATCGTTTTCACTCACTGTAAGTTTTCTTATCAACCGGTAAGTTTGATGCAATGTGGTGATGAAACTATGCAAGCAAAAACAAAATATTTCACCTTAAAGTTATGGTCTATAATAAAGTGATAAATACTTGTGCTATCGGTAATTAATAGCAGTAACCTGAGTTAAAGCGACAAATATTTTTCTAAAAATTTAAAAGAGCATTATGTCTGTCGACACAAGTAGCATACACCACAGTAGCAGCGGCTGCACATATACATAGATATAAAAAAATTAGTGAGACTAAGCAATCCAACTTTATATCTATGTTAAAAACACGATCGTGTATAGAAAATCTTTAAATGGGAAAGAATCTATTAGAATCAAATAAAAATGTTGCAAATTTTTAACTTTCCTAAGTATAAATCTTACTTACTTACTTACTTACTTGCTTGCTTGCTTACTTACTTACTTACTTACTTACTTACTTACTTACTTACTAACTTACGCCTGTTGCTCCCAATGGACCATGGGCCGCCAACCAGCATTCTCCAAAAAACTCTGTCCCGGGCCTTTTTTCTAATTCCACCCAATTCATGTTCATTTTTTTCATGTCTAAGTATATATCTACAAACTGTTATTTACTTCATCGTTTAATTATTCGCATTTTCGTTGTTATCAATGGTTTATTGATTTATTAATCCAAATAAAAATTATTTAATAACCGATATCCTGTGACTAATTCTAAACAAGGAAGCGTTTGAAATGTTTAAAACTAAGATGTAGCTATGTAACGAATTAAATACTTTATAAAAATGACATGAAAGAATGATACAAATTTCTTAGGAAAGATTTAAAATCCACCTGGAAACTGGAAAACTGATTGTTCAAATATAAATTAATTGAATAATGCAGAACCTATACATTATAATATTGTTATATGATTAATAACTCAGCCTGTAGGTCTCCTAGCTTTACTGCTGGTCTCCACCACTGGTAAAAGAGAAGGGTTGGGAATAGGGCCAGTAGCCCCATTCCGCAGAAAATAACCTTTCCAACAAGCACTAACTAGAAAAAAATTCACTACAAGCTATTGAAACTCCACCCTAGAATTTGAAATACCTTCATTTAGAAGGATTACGTTTATAATGAATTATGATGAAAGCTGAGGTTCCTGAGGTCACAAAATGTAGAACCCTTTTAATAACCAGAGTAAAAATTAACACCAGTATATAAAATGTCCGAACAGTATGGGAAACTGGAACGACCAGTCAATCAGCTGCAGAAATATAGAGATAAAACTTGGCGGTATACCAAGAATCATGTTTACCTATCAATTGAAACAATACAACTGTATTTCTGACATAGTGTATTTTTTCATAAAATGTAAGTCTGTATGCATCATTCACATTTAATCAAGAAACCATCAATGGATTTAACGTTTTATTGTATTATTCATTTTCTAACAAATTATAACTTTAATCATTCATCAAATATGAAATTGATTCAGATCTTGAACCGACTGATGTTAAACTACCATTGAAAGCCTGTAAGCACGGGACGGACGTTTCGTCTTATTGTGGGACTCCTCAGGAGTAAGCACCCACAATCCCGCTTACGGGTAGAGACAAGTATCTACCTAAGTACAATGGAAGATGGTCACGCAGTTTCGTGGATTGGTTTAGATTAGACATTAACACCGTTGGATGCCGGCTCAGTGGTCCAGTGGGTTAGGCGTTTGCTCGCCAGACTGAAGTCCCTAGGTTCGAATCACGAGAGCTGGATTGTGGGTGCGCACTGCTGAGGAGTCCCACAATATGACGAAATGGCCGTCCAGTGCCTTCAGGTTTTCAGTGGTGGTCTAACACCAATCGGTTCTAGATCTCAATCAATAGCTTAATAATCTCCACAACCCTATACTTAAAATATAAAATTATCAATTAGAAAAGTATTTTAATGCATAATTCAAGTTGAATTGATATTTCTTCATAAATTAAACAAACTATCCTGTTTCAACCTTAGAAAACTATCTAAACTATAAATGAATTTCAAATCCAATACATCAATACTTACGACAGCGTTCTTCTAATTATTAGGTTAAAATAGGCATCCAATAATAATTTTCCTTTCATAAATAACAATTACATTTAAGAATTTCAAACCATTATTGTCAAATTGTAGAAACACTCTATACAAATATTTTCGTCAATATAGATACATATATGTTTACAAAAACATTACTTATAAAATATTCATTTGTCTATATATCACTGATTTTGAATAGATTACTTCTCATTAAACAAATCACTTTCAAGAATACACTACGTAAATATTACCAACCGTAAGTGGATTAACACAATGAAAAATGTATTTAGATGTTTTAAAGATTGAATTACTATGTTATAGTGTGAAAATGTAAAGATTCAACATACTGGTTCAAATTTTGTCATTTTTAGAACTGAGATCAAAGAAATTGATTTTAGACAAGTATTTAACAGTTTTTTTCTTAATATTTCTTTCAATTCACAGTAATAGAAGGTACAATAATTTATAAACAGTTATCTACGCAAGATACTCAATATCCATTGGCCATATACCATCGGCAACAGCCTACTGTGGGAGAGAGCAAACCAACTTTTAGCTGAACAGGAAATTAGGAAAAGAAGTTGGAAGTGAATAGGACATACATTATTAAAATCACCAAGCTACATCACAATGCAAACGCTAACTTGGAATCCTGAAACAAAGCGGAAAAATGGAAGATAAAAGAACACACTCCTTCGGGACTCGGAAACAGATATATAAAGGATGAACAGTAACTGGAAAGAACAGGAAAGGACTGCTCAGGACAGGGTTGAATGGAGAGTGCTGGTGAGTAACCTATGCTTCTCGACGAGGGATAATAGGCATAAGCAATTTATATGCATATAAACTTCACTTGTTTCAAGAATTTAGCAAATGAATCTTTCTCTTATAAATTAACAAATTAAATTAAATTCATTAAATCTTATATTTTATAATTTGGACATATTTTTATCTAGTCAATTTACATAATAAATGAACCACATACCACATTTTAAATTTATTGCTATCAATGACAAAACAAATAAATAAATAACTAAGTAAATTATAAATAACTGAACAGTTGAATATACTTTTATCTTTATTTATTTAGTTTTATTTATACAAGGATTAAATATACCTCAATTCATTAAAACAGCTTACTATACTACTAAATAAGCATATTTTACGATTAGCTAAAGTAGAATAAACATTTTCAGGAGAAAAAAAATGATCAAGAAATTGAGTTTGGGTATCATTGTTGAATGATGAGATTTTAATTTTTCCGTTTTATGCTAAACAACCAGAAGGAAATCAAAATTAATATAAAGTAAATGAGATCAAGGAACAGGAAGATACCGAAATAGTTTGTCATTCTATATCTCCATTGCCAGGTAGTTGTTTGTGAATAAAATATCGATACCTGTCTATATATCACGTACCTGGGAAAAATTATTGATGAACAAGGAGGTTCTGATGTGGACGTAAAAGCAAGGATTAACAAAGTAAGGGCCGCATTCCTACAATTGAAGAACATATGGAACTCAAAATAACTTTCAGCCAATATCAAAGTGAGAATCTTCAATACCAACGTCAAGGCAGTTCTACTGTACGGAGCTAAAACTTGGAGAACTGCAACAACCACCATCAAGAAGATATAAGTATTTATAAATAGGTGTCTACGCAAGATACTTGACATCCATTGGCTGGATACTATCAGCAATAGTCTTCTGTGGGAGAGAACAAATCAGCTTCCAGCTGAAGAAGAAATTAGGAAATGATGATGGAAATGGATAGGACATACATTAAGCAAATCATCAAACTGCATCACGAGACAAGTGCTAACTTGGAATCCTGAAGGGAAGCGGAAAACTGGAAGTCCAAAGAACACATAAGAAGCAGATATGTAAAGGATGAATAACAATTGGAAGGAGCTGGAAAAGATTGCCCAGTACAGGGTTGGATGGCGAATACTGGTGAGTGGCCTATGCTCCTTCACGAGGAGTAACAAGCGTAAGTACGTAAGTATAACACTAACAGATTTCTAACCATAACAAAAACAACTGAATTTTCTATTGTTTTTAATCTTAACAATGATAATGTATATTCCCTATTTTGTCAGCTTTTGTCTATTCATCATTAAAATAATAGTATAATTGCAAACTATACAAGAAAAAAAGGATTATTACTCAATAATCATAAACAACTAGATTCTATTCAATATAGTAGTATCTAACATATAAATTATAAATAAAACAAACAAACAAACAAAACAAAACAAACATCCTTCAACCTTAATCAAGCCAAAAGAATATCTAATCATTATTTAGATTGTTTTTACGAGATTGTTTACATCTTTAACATTAAAGAAAAAAAGATTTTTTTACATTGAATCAGCTAATAACGTGTTATATGGTCAATAGAATAATAAGACTTTCATTTATTTTATTGTATAGACACAGAATAAATAATCAAAAATAAATTTTCTTAAATATGTAATCCTACATACATTTCCCTTATTAAATCTTTATAAAGAATACTGATAATGATTCTTGAAGATTTAGCCTATTGTTTATGAGTATATATGAGGAGTTATTAAAGCAATTTATGTAATTTAGCATAATAATAATAATAATTTACAACTATACAAATAAGCCGAAATTAGAAATAAACAACCGTAAACAAAAACAAAAAAACTAACAGAAACTGTGATAAAGAGATTAAAGAAATCAGTCTAGAAATTAGTCATCAGCAATATTAGTGACCAAGACCTCTCCTCTCTCTCTCTCTCTCTTTCTCTCTCTCTCTCTCTCTCTCTCTATATATATATATATATATATATATATATATATATATATATCACAAAGGTTTTGTGGAGATTTTGAGAAATTTCACTGGTTGAAATCATGAGTCAATTGAAGCTAGACCACCATGGAAAACCTGAAGGCACTGGACAGCCGTTTCGTTCTCGAATAGGACTCCTCAGCAGTGTGCATCCAGGTTTTCCATGGTGATCTATCTTCAATTGACTCGTGATTTCAACCAGTAAAATTTCTAAAAATCTCTACAAAACAGCTTTTGTTAATAATCATCTGCTCACTAGTGAGTGACTTCAAGAGATACTTAAGGACTTCTAATGAAAAGTCGTTACCAGAAGAGTTCAACCAAGTCTGTTGTGAGATATCAACTCACTGGAGACAATGGTGTACGGTGGCGCAACTTCGTAGATTAGTTGAAGTTAGACATTAACACCGTTGGATGCCGGCTCAGTGGTTAAGCGCCTGGAGCGAGACTGATAGGTCCTGGCTTCGAATCTCGCGGACTGCGGGATCGTGGATGGGCGCTGCTGAGGAGTCTCATACTAGTTTGAAACGGCCGTAGTGATCTAGCTTCAACTGACTCATGATTTTAACCAGTGATATATATATATATATATATATATATATATATATATATCGGAAGGAGAGATGGAATACAATTAACTGTCCTATTGTAACTAACAATTAACAGGTAAACCCAAACTCCTCATTCTATTTAATCTATCACTTATTATCTGAATAATAACAATTACATTTAACTGTTCTATTCAGTTGTCTTTTCTGAATGTGTTAAAAAATTAACGGGAACAATAAAAGTAACACAAACATTTATTTATTTTTATTTTGTTTATTTGTCTTCATTTTATGCATACTGGGACATATTTGATTTATATCATATAAAACAATTGTTTATTTTTCTTTAAAAATTTACCGATCAGAGGCAATAAATAGTCGATGGAATTTCTCATCATTCCTCAGATCAACTTACGAATACACACAATCTGTTATTCTAGCACACTCTTCAACTTTTCACACCAAATGTCTCATACACACTACAGGGAATTCCTTCAACATTGTTAACATGATTAGATAATTTATCTAGAATACAGTTAACGGAAGAACTATGTACCTATTTATATTCGATTATTTTGATGTTTGATCATATTTTTATTGAAAAAGCTTGGACTAGATTGACTAGTGAAACGTTGGATTTGATTAGATTTTATATAAATCCTTCTTAATTTTTAATATTAATTTGGTGCTCAAACACTGCGAATTATATCAATTATGTTTCAGTTATTGATAATTCATAACTACTGAATGTCTACAAAACTATAGGTAGATGATGGCACTTCATAGTTTTTATGCCTATAAATTACCATCTTCTAATCAATTTTATCATTCTGTTCAGTTAAGGTTATAAAAATTGAGTAAGTAACTGCATAAAAAATTAAAGTGCTATAAAAATGATAACACTAGTATATATCAAATAGTTTAAAGTGTTGAAAAGAACTAAGTGATGTTATGAAATAAGGTTTACGCTATCATAACAGAGAATGATTGACGATTGGTTCCTTTCGGACACATAATTCGGTTTCTGGATCCTAGGTGCAATAATCTAGAAAACTTGATTATGAGCACGTTTATCATTGGATAAAAAGGCTGGAACTTAAGCGATAGGAAAAGCTTTCGTTCAACTGTTAAGAATTCCCATCCTATAACAAAAGAGCCGTCCAGAGCACTTTTTGTGTAGATTCGTGATCTTAATATTTTTAAGTATCTGTCAAATGCCCTGTATCAATAGACTGAACCATTCAATTTACCTAATGTTCTTGGTCTAAGTGTTTTATGAACATGTTTGAATGCTCTAAGGTATGCCCTCTTTCCTATTAGAATAAACTAACCGGTTTGGCAGGGATTACTAAACTTACAGGTAGTACGCAAAGAACTTCCTGCCGGAGCTAGACTAATTTAATAAAGACGCTATCTTATGCAGGATTAATCGTTTGTCTACAAGGTAGATTCAAGCTAATTTAGTGTCAGTCCTTTTATTAAATGTTTTAAAAACATCATTGTCGAATTACTGAGAAACAAAGATTGAGACCGAAGGTCCTGGGTTTGAATCCCGCGAACGGAATCGTGGATACGCATTGCTGAAAAGTCCCATGGTAGGACGAAGTGACCGTCCAGTTCTTTCAGGTTTTCCATGACGGTCTGTCTTTAATCGACTCATGATGACAACTATTGAATAATGATTGGTTTGTTATTGACTGTAGCAACATACAACTGGTTGTCTGAATTTTTCTCGTGCTTATCAATAAATGTCTTATGAACGGTGATGATCATTTTTCATCTATATTCCGTAGTAATGTGTATATTGTGGTGAATCTTGCTAAAAAGCTTTAACAGGTGTATTGAATGTTATGTACAGCTACAAAAATTCGTGTCATCAACATTACTTACTTACTTACGCCTGTTACTCCTCGTGAAGGACCATAGGCCGCTCACCAGCATTCTCCATCCAACCCTGTCCTGGGCAATCCTTTTTAGCTCCGTCCAGTTGTAATTCATCGTTTTCATATCTGCTTCTATTATCCGACGCAATGTGTTGTGTCATCAACATGCCCGCAATATTTGATTATTTCGTTAACTTCTTGTTTAATCTCAGTATTTTCAAGTTTCATCATGCAAATATCTGCAAGGGTTGGACTAAATGGACTCTAGACTGCAACATTAGCATTTTGACCATAGATGACGTTATTAAACTGAAATTGAACGTCTTTTTGTATGCATAAATAATAATCATTCGGATAGTGCTATGTTGACATTTTCACCAATTCGGTTATACTGAAAAATGTTTATAAAATGATTTCCTTAGAATGACTTATTTTGTTGATAGTCTTAGATACTATTGACAAATTATTTGTGATTATTATGCTGTAGTGGGAATGATCTTATTATCAATGCATTCATACATGCATCCTCTCTAAACTTTAATGCTAAGGTTATCACTGGGGATTTCAATTATCCTGGGATCAACTGGAGTACTGGTAGCTGTCAGACATGTAATGATGAGATCTCGGCAACCATTAACATGCACTGCTGGTCACAATGGGTTCGTGCCCCAACTAGAGGCGATGGTATACTCGATCTAATATTTAGTAGAGATGTTATACCACTACCTGTAAAAGTGTATGATGAATTTGAAAGCAGTGACCATAAGATAGTAGTTTGCGCTCTCCCTATCTATCTCTCTTATAACCCACCCATTCAAAAAACCTGTCAATATAGAGACTATGAGCATGCTGACTGGGACCTCCTGCATTCATTGATTAAACTATCAGACTGGGATAACTTTTTTTCATGTAATAGTCGCATGGATGCTATCGATGAATTCTATCTGATCATTAACTCTTGTTTAGATTCCTGTGTACCTGTTAAAACGTACAGGTTTAGTAAACCTTACTAATTATATATACCAGCTAAATATCGTAATAAACTAAAACGCCTACAGAATCTTTATTTTAAGTCAAACGACTTCACAGCAGTTGCACAAATAACAATAATTTTTAATCAAATTAAAGAGAAACATAGGTCAAAAGCCATTAATGAGGAACTGTTAGCCCTTAATACTAACTCGAAAGTACAAAACTTAACTCTTCTTTTCAATAAACGCACTAAAGCAACTCGAAATGTTGATATACCGTGCATCCAGCATAATAGCACTTTTATATACGACTCTGAAACCATGGCCGACCTTTTCAGTAGTACATTCGCCAATGTTGTAGAAAACATAAGTGGCTGTGCTTCAAGAGCTGTGTGCGTGACTAGCAACTCAATAAAATCTATCTCATTCACATGCATGAAAATTAGTAAGGCTATAAATACCCTTAAGCTTTCGAAAGGTCATGGAGTAGACGGGATTTCATTATTTCTCTACAAATATGGTGGTCCAGATATTCCACTTCTTCTTCTCAAGCTGTTTACTCTCTCTATGGAAACCGGTTCTTGTCCCTATTGTTGGAAAACCGCGTACATCATACCACGTTACAAATTTGGAGATAAGACTGACATGAACAATTACCGGCCAATAAATATTACTCCAGTTATTTCTAGGATTATGGAAAAAATTATCAGTGATGAACTTTCCAACTATTTACTTGCTGGAAAATTTATCAATGATACTCAACATGGATTTCTTAAAAATCGTTCTTGCATGACATGTCATTTTGACTTCTTTAATTTAGTTTATTCTCTACGTAGCCAGGGTTATCTAGTCTTACTGCTATATCTGGACATTTCTAAAGCCTTTGACATGGTTAGCCACCAACTTCTTACAGGTAAGCTCTCATCTTATGGGGTTCAAAATCCTTTGCTTGCTTGGCTTGATTCCTTTCTCAGCAATCGATACCAAATAGTCAAAATTAACTCTTCATTGTCTAACGCTGTCCCTGTTAGAATTGGAGTAATACAAGGTAGTGTCTTAGGTCCTTTGCTCTTTTTAGTGTTTATTAATGATATTTGTGAAAGTTTTTGTGTCGGTAAGCCCCTTCTATATGCAGATGATCTTAAAGTAGTATATTCATTTTCTCCACATGACCTGAAAAATATACGAAATTGCATCAGCATGGAGCTTAACAAGGTAATACAGTGGTGCTTGAAATGGCAACTGGAGCTTAATACGGCTAAATGTGGATGGATATGCTTCGGCGATACATCGCTCAACCTAGAACGTTACCATAAATGGAGAAGTGTTATCTAAGTTACATACAGTAGTAGACTTAGGACTTAGATACTCCCAAGACTTGTCGTTTACAGAACATATTTTAAAACAGACCTCTAAGTCTCAACGTCTAATACGTTACATAACTCGAAATCTTTACAACACTGAGTCACGTATTCTAATGTACAAAGTTTGTGCTCGACCTCTTCTGGAATACTGCACGTTTATTCTTAGCAGTGCTCTCATAAAGGATAAATTAAGGCTGGAATCAGAACAGAGACGATTTACACTTCGTATTCTTGGAGCTGATTGTACCTTAACTTATAATTCTAGATGTAATAAACTTGGGCTAGACCCTTTATGGAGGAGGAGACTCAAACTAAATCTTATCTTTTTCTTCAAACTACTTCATAAACTATCGTTTACATCCGATCACGCGATTCAATATGCAGAAATCTCTCATTATAACATACGTAATTCCTTGGCATTAGTGAAACAAACTCATTCTAAATCATCTCTTTATATGAATTACTTCACCTGTAAATTCTCTAGACTCTGGAATAACCTACCACAATCTATCCGCACGATAAAATCACTCCCATTATTTGTTCGCTGCATCGATGCATACTGCTCCTCTGAAAATGCATTGAATGGTCTAGCGCCTTTAAGTGTAACTCATTCCACAAGTGATATTTTAGGAACCTTAAATATTTAGCCATCTTTATTAGTGAATCCCCTTAGTAAAACCACCCACTTGCTGTCAATATGTCAACACTGCCCATAGCAACTTTAACTAATTTGATTAACACAAACAGTATATCACTGTGTCACATGACACACGCATTTAGGTAGACCTGATTAATATATTTTGGTAATTACTTTTTTGTTGTTCCGTGCTCTCTGTTTTCGTTTTAATTTCTCTAGTTGTAGATAATTATCATTATCTCGATCTGGCACACGAATTGACCTTAATTACACCGTTCATAAATCAACAGGCTGTCGATTTAAGAAATATTAAAAATTCCCGGATAATGCTTTGGATCGCTGTAATATATGTACTACTTAAACAACTAGTGAACTAGTATACTTAAAACTTTCTTTTATCACATGTTTGTTTTCTGCACGTTTAACGTTATTACTTATATCAAATCGATCATGCCTGTAAACTGGTGTGAATTCTGTAATTATTATTTTTCAGAATATAAATTAATTATTATGCTGTGCTAACGGTCCGTTTTGATGGGGTTAGTCATCAAACTTTATTTTCACAACTAGCTCATTTCAAATTCGTTTCTGCTAACAGTTGTGTTTAACTGAGCATTTAGTTCAAGTTATCAATAATTTAGCACCAACACAGCAAATGACCCAGTTGGTTAAATATTTTTACTTGATGATTTTCAAAATGGCTTCATTATATTAATAAAGTTATTTAAAAAGTCAGTGTTATATTCCTCGTTGAGTAAACTTTTGTTGTTTTGATCTTTTGTTACGTACCAAGACTACTGTTTACAATTTTATTGAATTTATTCCAGTTAACTTCGTTGCGAACCCCTTAAGTATATGCTTTAATCTATCCGTAATAAAGGGTCGTTTACCAAAAGACTGGAGGAACGCCATAGTAAGCCCTGACTTAAAAACAGATAAGAAACATAAACCTGAGAACTACCGACCCCTTAGTCTAGCCAGCTTGGATGCCAACATTTTAGGAAAGATTATTCAGAAGGAGCTGTTTAAATATCTTAGTGAAAACTGGATCCTTTTTGAAAGGCAGCATGGTTTTAGAATATGTTATTCCTGTCTCACTAACTTATTATTGACTCTTGAAAGCTGGTGAGCTCTTAAAGAGAGAGAACAGCAACTAGGCTGGTTCCTGGAATAGCGAAGATCCCGTATGTTCCTTGACTGGCTAAAATAAACCTATTCCCGTTGTCATATCGAAAGACTAGAGGTGACTTGATCATAGTTTTCAAATTACTTAGTGATAAATTTACATTTGATATGCCCTCATTTTTCTTGTCTCCCAAAACAGAGAATTTACGAGGTCACTCCAAAAAAGTTTACAAATTATTTGTCAATTGACTATCGATTTTCCCACCGAATCATCAACGAGTGGAATTCATTACCACAACACGTGATTGTAGTACCATCCGTCGACTTTTTCAGAAGAAAGTTGAATCAACTGAGAGACCATTATTGTGAGGACTAACCCAAGCCATCAAGCCTCCTGTCCTTTCCAAACTGAAACTTCCTTATTCGATTACAGTTTGATTATTACTGAAATCAATCTAACAAACAAAACATAGGTACACTTAATTGATTGTAATTTTTTAGAGAGAACACTTACATATTTTAAGTGAGATGAAATTGAATGTTGTTTAAATAAAAATTCAGTCGCTAACTAATTTTTTTAGAAAATATTTTTCAATTACACAAATGTATCCATGTAAAAGCGAAAAACGAAGTGATAGATATTTGTGAAACTATTAATCATAGACATAAGAAAGCCAACAACTTTACGTAATGACCTATGTGAACTGATGAATACATTTTCAAACAATTAGTTAGAAACTAATTAGTTAGTTAGAATTGAAATTATTTTGTTTACAAAAAACAAACAACCGTTAGTTAAATACAAAATGGTTAGAAAAAAAATCAGTTACTTTTACAAAGCAATTCAGATTACTACAAAGATAATAGCCTTCTAGATAATCACTAATCATTATACATAGACAATCTACAGTTAGTTTGCATGCCACTTTTGTTTGTTCTTAATTGATGATTCCTTATAGGATAAAAAAATTTCACTCTTTGGTCCATACTTTTCTATAATGGTTTAGCTATTTTTTTGGAATTTTAACTTTGTGCAAATTGAACTTATTAGAAAAGCTGTTAAGACCTTGGAAATATTGAGACAGATAAAAAAACAATAAAAAGAAACAATTATTTCTTCACTATAATCTAATTAGGTTTAATGTCTTTTTCTTATTGAGGTCATGAACCGATTGATGTTAGACTACCACTGAAAACCTGAAAGCACCGGACGGCCGTTTCGTCCTATCGTGGAACTCCTCAGAAGTGCGCGTCCACGATCCTGCTCGCAGGATTCGAGCCCAGGGCCTTCGGTCTCGTGCGTGAACGCTTAACCTACTAACCCCTGAGCTGGTCGGCATCCAACGGTGTTAATGTCTAATCTCAACCAATCCACGAAATTGCGCGACCATCTTCCAATGTACTGAGGTAGACACCTGTTTCTACCCGGCACGGTATAATGTAGTCGACAAATTGATTTGTATATTGCTTGTATTAGGATAATGATATTCTATAAAAAATTGACCACTATTATCAGCCAAAATCTATTACTTAATAACTGATATGATAGGAAGAAAAGTCAAAATTAGATTGATTTTTTTTTATATGTGTTTTGTTCAACATCACTTCCGTTTTGATTTAATCGGATGATTTTTCAGTGTAATATTCGGTTTTAGTTTCGTGTAGCACGTTGTATTAGTGTTTATTCGGAAGCAGGAGCGATCTGAAACAACAACACATTAGTCAGAACTGGTAACTGCCTCTGAACTGAGAACGCGGCGTACTGGCACAACAGAGATATATTTAAAATTGAAAGACACGGTCATGTTACAAAAAGGTTAAACTTATTACAAAATAGTTTTATCTATCGTTCTGCAGGTTCAGCTTCCGTAGAGCATATTCCTCTTCTCCCAGTGCGTTTACTCTTTGTTGTCCTACAGTAAGAAAAACAGACTTGTGTTAGTAACATCACATGCAATGAATTTTGCTACTGTTACATTCGCGTATATTTTATTCTGTATAATATACGATATTCTAGCATTAAAAACTGATATGAACTGTGCTCAGCATGTGATTTGTTATAACTGTAAGTATTTATCAAACATGTGATTTCATCCTATTTACTAATCAAAATGGGGTACAATCAATATATAAATGAGCGTATTTTCGACTAGGGTAGTCGTCTTGTTTGGGGGGGGCTGATAAGTCTTCACTTATACCAGTCTTTGTGTTCTTACTTTCGCGTCATAGGAATTGCAAAGGTCCCTCAATTCGAGTATAAGTGATAAGCGTTTGCGACACAACAATCAGCGATGACCAGATATAACAAGTAGCATTCAAACAACAAGACATATCAATAACCTCATAGTATAATCCTTTATAAGACAAAAATATATTTGGATTGATTAAGTACACAATTTAAGATGTGCTCAGTAAGCATTTAAGGTGATAGTTGAATAGTGTTCAAAGTAACCATTGAATATAGTAACAAAATGATCATATTTAATATAAACTTTCATTTAATTGTTTAGAAATTCATTGCTAATTTGATCTATAGTTTGAAACAAACTTCTAAATCACTGGATCATTAATAATAACTATGTACTTTATTTGATCTATGTATAACAAAATAGCACTTTCTTTCATTAATATAGGCAAGATGGAAAACATAACCACTAGGTAATATATGTTAAGGGAATACATATGTGTATGTAATTATGGAACCTAAAGATAAATTCTTGAAAAGAATATTCTCCTTTCACATATCTATGTATTAATATGTAAACAGTTTCAAATTACTGTTTTCTAAGAAAGAAAAACATAACAAACAAACCAACTTCCGTATATAAACAGATTTTAAAGGGACATGAATGCAATGAAATAAAAAAGTGTGGAACCATTTAAAATCTAAGTTGATATGAAAATAAGATATTGATTTTGTTCTAGCAAATGAAATAAATATACATTCATGATGTATTCATTATTATAGAAATAAAAATGATATTTATATTAATGGATGTAGGATGATATTTATTATTATTATTATTATTATTATTATTATTATTATTATTTTGGAACAAATCAGAAAAATTGTAGGTTTTTATATCTGTCTAAGTAGGTTTATTTAAGACCTGACTGACATAGAAGGCTACTGAAATGAAAGAAAAAACAAAAAAAGAATTTATATGAAAATGGATGATAAAGTACAACAACGAGAGATGAATGTAAACAATGATAACAAGAACATTGTTACATTCTTCAAGAATCAATAAATAATCAAGTGCTTGAATGTTCATATGCATTTGTGAAATTTTAATTTTCCAGTTGTAAAGAATCAATGTAACTATATAATTTATTGTAAGCAATGATGGATAGTGGCTAGCAGTGGAATCCAGGACGCGTATTTCGTTCTATTTGGGACTCGTCAGCTGAATGTACCTGCATCCCACGACTTGAAACTAGTGCCGTTCGCTTCGAACGCCATTGCGTTATCCACTTAGCTACAAAGTCCTGATAGCCACTTGCTTGTGCAATAGAGTGAATTTAAATTCACTTGGTATTTTTTTGGAAGATACAAGCTGAACAATACCAAGTGAATTTATATAATTTATTGTTTCCTACATATGTAGAGTCCAGAAGGTTATAGACTAAATGTTTTTGTTTTTAAAAGTTATATACTCATTATATTCAAATAACATACTTTTAAATTCAATTAAATTTATATGTACACACAAAGAGATTCGTATGTAAATGACTGAGTGATCCGCAGAAATATTAAGAAAATTCTTTGTAATTCATTTGTATTAACACTTGTATTTGGTTGGAATAATAGTTCATATTATTAATTTATAATCCTCAACTTTGGTGAAGAAATTAATACATTCGATTGTACAGTTTCTAACTAAAGATATTTTTGGGTGAAATGATAAACATTTCATCTTAGTTGAACATTATCATCAAATATGTTCGATCCTTATTTCAATTATCAAGTCAGTTAACTATAAGTTTTATAGCTGATACTATCTTACTGTTAACTTCACAATATATGCTCAGACACTACATATTATTTTAGTGTAATAGTACTTTTAATTATATAATAGTATGTTGCCAAATCATCAAATTGCATCACGAGTCAAGTCCTAACTTGGAATCCTGAAGGGAAACAGAAAAGAGGAGGGCCAAAGAACACATTACGTCGTTAAATAGAAGCAAATCTAAAAAAGATGAATAAGAACTGGAAAGAGCTAGAAAGGATTGTCCAAGACAGGGTTGGATCGTGAATGCTGTTGAACGGCCTATGCTCCTTTACGAGGAGTGACAGGCGCAAGTAAGTAATTAAGTAAGTAAGTAAGTAAGTAAGTAAGTAAGTAAGTAAGTAAGTAAGTAAGTAAGTAAGTAAGTAAGTAAGTAAGTAAGTAAGTAAGTAAGTAAGTGTTTCCAACTAATTTGTTAAGGTTATTATACATACACAGTATATTTTTTGAACAAAAATAATTTGTGATTTCATATGTTAGCCCCATTTCATCACTAAGACACAACTATAATAAATTCATAATATATCAAATAGTTACACACATGTGTATTTCACAAAAAATACTTGACAAAGTAAAAAAAAGAAATTAATAGTAACTGACTGAATTGAAAATAAATCAGTTTCAAACATATAGTCCCTTTGGTGAAATTTAATAATAATGAGGTCGTATCTTAATGATCTATAGACATACACCTTTTATACATTCGAAACCAATCTATTATTATCACGAATCAATTGAAGCTTGACCACCATAGAAAGCCTGGACGCACTGGATGGCCATTTTGTCCTGTTGTGCAACTCCTGAACAGTGAAGATCCACAACCGCGCCTCGTGGGTCAGTTGTGAGATAGTGACTCACTGATGACAATGGTGGATGTGTCTCTTAATTCCGTGGATTAGTTAGAGTTAGACATTAACATCATTGGATACCGACCTGCTCAGTGGTCTAGTGGTTAGGCGCTCGCGCACGAGAAGCATATGTCCTGGGTTTGAATCTCCGCGAGCGGGATCGTAGATACACACTGTTGAGAGATTCTATATAAGAACTAAAACGGTTGTCCAATGCTCCCAGGTTTTCTATGGCGATCTCGCTTCAATTAACTCATCATCTCAACTATTGTAATTACAACAAAACCTCTCTTGAATCCATTAATACTTTAAATTGACCAATATTAATATTAATTTGTATAATCTGTATTTTACTTACTATCTTTGTAGTTCTTTATATCCCGTTCATCTAGTTTGACCTTTCATATTTTCTATATAAAATTAATTTAATGCAATAATGTGTGATTAAGTTGTTCAATATATATGACGCTAATATATTATCATGTGAATATCTTTTCATTACATTATTTAAAATTGTTTCCACGGAAGTATCATTAACGGTATATTTCAATAATGAAATTACATTTACTTCTTCAAGATATAAATATAAAGGAATTTTGCCGATAACCATGTTATTTTAACTTAATTTAAAATGAAAACAAACATGTAAATATTTATTTTAACAGCAGTTTCATAATTAAATTAAATAATTGGCTTCTTTTTTAAATGTTTGTTTCTGAAATTTAATAAGAAAAATTAATTCAATTGCCTTTAGGGTATTCATAGCATATATCAAATATATATGAATCAAACTAAATGTCATTTACAGTGTTTAATTTAGAGATTTGAATTTCAACCGTTATTCTTAGGTGATTATAAGATATAAAAGTATACCGTATTACAGAGTTTAGTATTATACTCATTACTTTTAAACCAATATTTGTCAGTAACATTGTATTTTCTCTAAAAACTCGAATAGAAATTTTCTTTTATATTGTGTAAATACTATTATAATTCATAATACAGCTTAAATTACTATTCATATGTTCACAACGGATCGATCACTAGATGGTGATCAATGTCATGTCAAGTTTTTCTTAGTGAAGATCGAATGCTGCAATGTGATCATTAGTCTAATTGACTCGACATTGCGTGCACTATGTTGAGATGGATTGGTGGTTGGAGGTAGTCAAAAGGAAACTCTGGACCCGGGTAGCCCAGTGGTAACGTCTCGAACTGTGTAGCTAGGTGACACGGGATCAAATCCGTTAGGGAGCACCAGTTCCCTCAGGATTACAGGTGCACCTTGCTGACGAGTGCCAAATAGCACGAAACCCGGGCCCACGGTTTGCTGTTGACTACTTCCAACCACCATACTATTTATATGTGTTTTGAAAAACATCAACAAGTTCTCACTGAACCATAATTTTTATTTAATCGGTAATTGTTCTTTTTTCATTGTTTGAAGAATTATTGCAAACAATGGACTATTCATTTAATCTAGAATACTGAATATTTAAATCAGCCAGTGCAAAGTGAACGTCAGATTCTATCATTTAAGAATGCTTCAATTCTGTAGAAATCAAATTTTCACTTATACACAGTCATGTTGTAATAGTTTGATATAAATGTTTAACATATTCACATCCACGTAAATATATTCTTGACAATTATCAAGTACCACAGAAGGGCATGATCACAATGATCATTTAAAACTAGACAAAAGTAATCTGAACAAATTTATAGGTCTATATTTATTTAAGATGAGAGATAGTCCATAATTAAATTTACACCCGAAATACTAATATTGTATTTTTTATTTTAATGTTACTATTATTTCATATTCTATAAAATATACCTTATCCCTTAGACTTTTTACTACATTACTCATCTATATCCGAGCAATCATATTTTCCACAGTTCAGCCATAATTGTGCATATATTACGTTTTATGAAGGTACTTTCGAAATGAAAAATGAATAAATGTGTGCCAGAATGGACGATCTCATTTGGACCCACAAACTATTAGTCTTCTACTTAATGAACAACAACCCAGTTCATTAAAATTCAGAATACCTAATATAACCTGAGATGTATATACGTTTGTAATAGAGTAATTAATTCATTATAAAAAGAACATAGCCTATGCTCCAAAGTTTTTTCATTAAAAGCAAACTTGATCTGCACAAGTAATTATAGCATGGAAGAATGATTAAATCTGTTACATTTAAACAAGCATTCAACACATGGATAATGTTTCAGTATGCGCTGTAAGTTTTTAACTTTGTTTATAACATTCATTTTCAACTACGAACTTTCTTTATATTTGTGTAGATACTTTTATTTCCTGTTAATATAACCCTCCAAATTTGAAACGATTGTGGGTCAGAATAAAGTCATTCCTCCTAAAATAAGTAGTTGATTCAACATAATAAATATACTTTAAATTAATCATGTTCTTTTTGCAAAACACCTGAAAGCTAATCAGAACAACTTAATATTTCTTTTGATTAGTTCATTAGTTTTGCTTCATTTCTATCCATTGTGACTACTAAAGTGTGTTTTTCATGAAATAAACACCGAATCAACCGAACCTAGGAGTTTTACTAAAAAATTAGCAAACTTTTGTTCGAAATTGACGAACTTACAGACAATGTATTAATGCATCTCTCATATAAGTGAAATCTTTCAAATATTGGTTAAAGTGCCATGATTTCCGAATTAGCCATGAAACAAACAACTAAAAGGGGCTTTAGTGATGAACCCATTGTAACTTCATCCGTTTATCTATAGAACGTCTATTATCAATTATTGCTATACTGCTGCAATTTTTCATGATTAATTAATTATTATTAAGACCTTAACATCATTAATTCCTTCTTCATATTTGTCCTCTTTGATCCGTAAATGATATTCCTCCTCCATTCATTCCTCCATGAGGGTTGACAGGTGTATGTAAGTAAGTAAATATAGGCTGGACTGTTCAGGTTTATAAGAACCATGTACCTGTTTATATTCGATAATTTTGATGTGATTATATCTCCTTGAAAAAGATTAGACCACCTTGTCGAGTGAAACGTTTGACGTACTTAAAATTTATTTCCTGGGATATTACAAACATATTTTTCCACTTTAATGTTCAAACCCTTCAAGATTTCAAACAAAGAAACGTTAACAGGTTTACCAAAATTATGAAATATAGTTTACTTATTCCTTTGATAAGCCTATCTATTTTATTATATTTTATTATCTAACTTTACTATTTCTTATTTTGCAACATCAAAGTGCATTCTAATTCATTTTATTTAAGCGAAAAAATGTCAAATGAAGCATATCATTATTTCAAGTTAGTTCAATCCCAATACATTTCGATTGAGTATTATACAGTGACAGACATTGTCACATTATGCATTCAATTCATTTTAATTTCACCTTATAAACACTTTAAATTTTTGATTTGCTAATAAAAATAATTATTAATCGTAGGGATTAATAAAATAACGTTCTTCAGGATTACACTAGAGTAATCCTGTTGAACGTTGATAATATGTAATATTTTTAATAGTTGAGATCATGTGTCAATTTAAGCTAGACCGTCATTGAAAATCTGGAAGTACCGGACGGCCATTTCGTTCTGTTGTGTGACTCCTTAGCAGTGCGCATCCACGATCCAGGTCCGTTGTGAAGTAATAACTCACTGATGACAATGGTGCATGTGTCTCTCAAGTTCGTGGATTAGTTGAAGTTATACATTAACACTGTTGGATGTCAACCGACTCAATGGTCTAGAGGTTAAGCATTTGTGCACGAGACTGATAGGTCCTGGGTTCGGATCTCACGAAGCAGGATTGTGGATGTTCACTACTGAGGAGTCCCTCAATATGACAAAACGGTCGTCCAGTGCTTCCAGGTTTTTTTCATGATAATCTAGCTTCAACTGACTCATAATCTCAACCAATAAAAAATTACTACAATATCCACAAAGAAACCCTTCTTATAATACGCGTCTTTTTTAATAGATCAAAACAAATCTTTCCAAAGAATCTATCATACTGACAATATCCCAGTAATAGATTTTCATTTTGAAATCTCTCTACAAATCTTTTATTTATAATGAGATCAAAACTCTAGATAATAAACTATAAACAAGAAAGGATCAAAAAGGACCAATCAAATGATTTTCCTAAAAAAAGAATGCTATTTCTGAATAACATATCGTCTTATTAGAGGGAAACCAATGTATGAAAAGTATTACCTGAAGTTTTTAATAAACTATTATTTTTAAAAAGAAACAAAATATGAATTTATCCGATAGAAATTAAATTTCATTTCTTCCCACTTCAGTAGATAAAGTGAAAGGATTTAAGATAATAGTTTAATAATTAAAATACTTAAATGATATTTTATGTAAATAATGATCTACTGAAAATCCTAGTAAGTAATCTACGACTAGTTATCAACTATTTATGCTTATCTAAATGATTGAATAAACAATAAAATATTCCCTTCTCATTTTTGTACCACTTCAGTTACCTATAGTCCAAAATGAAAGGTTTAATCGAGCTTTTTTACTGGATTTCCAAAAAATATCTTTTGCTTATTCTGTTGTTTTTTTCACGTCATTAAGAACTACACTCATGAAAACATCATTATTGAGTTTAATCTTTAGGTGTGTTACTTAGTCGATCAATAATTGAAAAATGTTATGATGTAAATTATTACCATCGATTCATTGCTTTTTTTTAAACCTAACACTACTACACATATTGTTTTATTGCCAAGATTAGTCCGCTTAACATTAGGATATATGAATTAGTAATTTGTTTCATTAATGCTTATTTTTTTCAACATTATATTGCCATATTAAATGTGCTTATTAGTAGTATTTAACAACTGACAAGATATGCGTATAGAGATAGGCCAATGTTTGAAACTTTCATCAATTCTTCATAGTTCTAGGAGGCATAAATAAATTTTCAGCTTAAATTTTTAGACAAGGTAATTTATTATTGATCGAAATGAATTATCAATCAACGATAGATTTTTTTATTGGTTCTATCTACATATTTGTATATGGGAAATCATGTATTTTATACAAGACTAAGATACTTTAAATGCACTAAATAAAGTCCACATTATGGTTTACTAGTAACGTTCAACATAAGATGTAATTGGAAATAAATTGTTATGATTTAGTTTAAATGAATCACTAGAATATCGAGATAAAATACTGTTATATAACTAGACACACTGTGTTTTGAATTATCGTGATTTCGTAAGCTTAAGTACTAGCCAAAATGTAATATTTCATTATTATTTCGAAATAGCTGAAATGTTTCATTACTAATAATTAAAATTGTAAAGCCGGAAATGTATATATTTACCATGTATATTCCAATAGTTCAATAAAATTACTGCCTGAATTAATAAACTCCTTATTACAAACTAGTTTATGCAACTAATTTATATTTTTGTATCAGAATTTAATCTACGAGTGATCAAAATACTGTATAAGCATTTGATCTCCGGTGATATGCGTTACAGAGTATCAAAGCTTTTGTGAAACATTGGTGTACAAATTAATGCCATTGTCTTACTCATGAATACAATTTGATGTAAATTTAAATATAAATGAAACAGACGGTGAACGTATACCAGAGGGAGGTATTCTGCAAAAATGATCAATCACAGTTTAATAAAGTAGATTTTTCAGTAGTTCAGACCATGAGCCAATTGAAGCTAGACCACCTCGAAAAAGACCGAGAACCACTGGACGGCCGTTTAGTACTAGTATAAAACTCTTCAGCAGTGCGTATCCACGATCCCTCCTCGCGAAATTCGAACCCAGGACATATCGGTCTCGCGCGCAAACGTTTAAACTCTCCATCACTGAACTGGTGTCGCTCAATAGGACAATATGGCTGTCCAGTGCTTCTATATTTTCAATGACGGCCTAGTTTCAACTGACTCACCGTTTCAACTATTGAAATCATTATAATATCCACAAAAACTTCTTCCGATACTAAAGTAGGTTTTATCTATTTGTTTCGTGGGTACTGAAATAAAATTTTGATGAGCGTTCGTCAAACATAAATGATTAAAATGCTACTCATATATTTAACTACAGTTCTGGTAGTACTATAAAACATAAAATTCATGAAATCATTAAAATATATTAAGTTACAGTCCTGTCTTCAAGTTGAAATATAACACTATCATAAAAGTAAATTTCTGTAATGTGTTAATTTTATGTATTTCTAAGATTTATTCAAATCCAACAATGTATTCCACAAATATTTACTTTAGGTAACTATGACTATTATTCAAATTAACTGAATTGTTTAACGAAATTGAGAATCAAGTCAAAGCATTAGTTAATAGGTTAAAACGTTGTTCTCCTACAGTCAAGATGTATAGTTTCAATATATAAACATTTTTCTAATTAATTTATTTTTAACCACATGCTACTCACGATTCTTGGGTTTTACTTTTTTCGACAATAAATTTTTGGTATTGATGTTGCCTAAGGCTTGAATATTACGAAACTATATAATAAATAATTTCACGTGAATCTTAACATCTGATGATGATGATGATGATGATGATGATGATGATGATGATGATGATGATGATGATGATGATGATGATGATGATGATGATGATGATGATGATGATGATGATGATGATGATGATGATGATGATGATGATGATGATGATGATGATGATGATGATGATGATGATGATGATGATGATGATGATGATGATGATGATGATGATGATGATGATGATGATGATGATGATGATGATGATGATGATGATGATGATGATGATGATGATGATGATGATGATGATGATGATGATGATGATGATGATGATGATGATGATGATGATGATGATGATGATGATGATGATGATGATGATGATGATGATGATGATGATGATGATGATGATGATGATGATGATGATGATGATGATGATGATGATGATGATGATGATGATGATGATGATGATGATGATGATGATGATGATGATAAATGATAATATTATGCTTAAATGAAATCTATATTTGTTATATTTTGTTTGAATACATTCTTTGTAAATAGAACAATGTTTTTTTCTAAAACACTCACTAAAATCATCTTTAAGATGACTATATACCATCATTAATCTTCATCAACACTTGATGATGACTCCCATATCACCAGTATAAATCCAAATACTAAATGTCACCCATTGACGTTTTTTTTCAAAATTATTTAAACATCGTATAATTACAAGTAATAAAACTTCTAGTTGTTACTTATTTTATTGATTGAACTACATTTTATTTTCTGTGTAACTATTTCTAAATTCCGTAATTACTGAAACGAGTATTACTTTAAAATTTACATGTTAATCGAATATGTATCAATAAAACAAGTTTTTCTCTTTATAATTTGCATAGTAACACAGTATAACATGATATGCTTTTTCAAACAGATAACAGATATGAATTTTTAATTTTAAAGAAAATCCTGGTTGTTTCTGATGATTTATTTGTAATAAAAAAAGTGGATCAGAGCTTTAATAACTTTCCATGAAATGATCTAATCAACTAGTTGTTGTCAATATACAAAATAAAACATAAAAACGAAATCCAATAGTTGGAGAGTATATTTCAAAATTGTATTTATCAAAGAATGTCATCATCAGTTTAGTTTATGATGTTAAGAGATGAATACATTTTACCTTTTTCATGTTTCATTCATTATTACTGGGTTTTATTTTTATAGGAACTTTGAATAGTATACATGATTTGAATAACCACCTCAAATCATTTAAACATAAAAGAGATTTTACTTTACATTATGAGTGTATCATGTTTTAAAGAAATTTGTACAATTATAGATATAAGCAATGATTTTACTAACAATCAAGTCATATTTTGTGTTGACTAAAGAATTCACATTAGTATTTAAATTCTAAAACATATTCCTTTTAACAGAGTGTTTTGGTTTACAGATAACCATAAACTGTTGGTAGGAATTCCCTGTTCTGATTTAAGCATTAATGTCTATATAAATTACATTAAATTTCATGTTGTATATTTGAAATAACCATTTAAATGTTTCAAATAGAGTATACTTTAACACATAATTAGAATGTATGTTAAATATGATGTTGTATTTAACCACACTTATTAATCTACGTTTATTTCAAACATGGTAAATACGGAAAGATTAGTATGATGAGCAAACACAAAATAATTAATATATAACAAAGTGATTAACTTTTTACACCGTAATTTACTGAATATATTTAGTGTTTGAAGCATTCAAAGCATCATTAGATAACGTTTTCTAAAAACATCTTTGTTAAATAATGGCTTCATAACACTCATCTACAATCTAGAGGGAAGTTAAGAATCAATTAGGTTTACTGAAGGTTTGATTCAAGGACCATGTTTAGTTCACAATCTTCGGGCTTACAGATCATTCTATTGTATTTCTAGCTGTTCAAATTTATCAGGATCGTTAGTATCAGTCATATTACTTGACATAACGTTTTAAAACTTTATTAGCTGACAAGTAATCTTGCATTTATACATGATCGATGGAAACCGTGAAGTTAACTTACAAAATGATAATCAAGTCTTAACTAAAGATTTAATGACTGCTTATTTACAAGAAATTGGAATAACCATAACTGCGATAATATAACTACCCCATTATTTAATTTACACTAGAATTTTCCTTTAAGTGCAAAACTTTGAAAATAAGATTCTACACTTGCATCGTCGAATATATTAGTATTGGTACTTATCAGCTTGCGTGAATAATAAGCAATATGCCGAGAAACGAGAATTAGGTTTTACATATTGAAATTTCCCTTCTAAAGAAAATAAAGGAAAAAAATATTCGGTCATGAGACATAAACAAAACAAACTCTTCATTTTGAATGAACTTGTTGTTACTCTTGTAACGATAAACAATATTGAGTTGTTAATTTGCTTCGTGAAAAAAAAACAATTAACGAATAGCTTATGACGCTTTATCGAATGTACAAGTTGATAGATCACGTCATTGCAATAATGAGTATATGTGCTAAAATGATTCTGAAGACATAATTTCAAACATTTTATCATTATACTATTGGCTGACTCGTAAACTTAAAATGGATTTAGACAGCTTTAGTATAGGTACGAAGTTTATAAGTAAAACATCAAGGATCATTGTCACATTAACATGCTTTTCCGTAGTTTTCATTATACAAAATTATAAGCAAAGGTGAATAGTGGATAGCAGTGGAATCCAGGACGAGTATTGTTCGTTTCAAAGCTACTAAGTTCTGATACTCATTTGTTTGTGAAATGGGATGAAGTTTAAATTCACTTCGTATTGTTTACTTGAATTTCAAGACTGCAATTGATCAGTCTCTTATTGAAATATGTGCATATTGTGCATATTGCCTCGATATTGTCTCAAGTTATAGGCGATTGCGTTTGAAGCGAACGGTCCTGGGTTCGCATCTCGGGGTGAACATCAACCCTGAGATGCAAGTACATCCAGCTGACGAGTCCCAAAGAAAACGAATCGCGAATTCTGGATTTCGCTACTAGCCACTTTCCATCTTTGCTTATAATGCTTGTGAATTAAGACAATATCGAAGTATTCCACAGATGATGCACATAAGCTAATAAGAGACTGGTCAATTACAGTCCTAAACATCAATGGGAAGGCTCAAGTAAATAATACCAAATTTACTTACTCTATAAAATTGTTCAGTTATCTGAATATTTTCTTATTTTTCTCTGTATCCAATAAATGTATCATCGTATATCATAAACTAGAGGAAACTTTAAATCATGACCGTGAACATCCCATTGAGCCAAAAATGCATATCAAAGTTTATTACTTTTCTACGTAGTTTGACTTTGTATAGAAAGCATTATGGTATGAAATTGCGTGAATTACAAATAAAATATGAAGTTTTGATACTGAACATTTTAATATTTAAATGAAATGAATGAAAACTCCATCTTAAGCGAATAAACTGAATACATATGATGTTGTCGATACATTCCATTTGTTCATAATCACTTATATGTTAGAATTAAAAAGGGCATAAATTCAACACATTACCTATTCATAATAGAATTTATTGGTTATAACTCAATAATCACTATGCAACCTTTACATTAAAATGGTATTTTTTTTAAAAAGATACATAAAGCTTTATATTTTTATAGAGAAATTAAATTATTCCAAAACAAAAAGTGTAATTTATTACATAACGATAAAATTCTGCCAAAATTATTGAAAGGTAACTGAATATAAAATTAATTTCTAGTCTGACATTTTGTTTATTCTTTAGTTCTTCTGATTTATTTATACTTGAAAATATTCTAATAAAATTATTCATTATAACTACCCCTGACTAATATTTTACCTAAAGACTATTTCTTCAATAAAAAACAATGAATTAGATGTATCATGATGGTAAACAATCCTTTTTATACTTAACGTTACAATTTACGGGAGAAATAATAAAAAAATACCATTCTACAATAATTCATTTGAAAATTCACTAAAGAAACTGAAGAGATCAAACATAAAAATACGTAAACTGTAACACAACAAATAGAAATATATGAGGAAGGGTTTGTGGAGATTTTAGAGATTTCACAGATTGAAATCATGAGTCAATTGAAGGTAGACCACTATGGAAAACCTGGAAGCACTGGATGGCCGTTTCGTCCTAGTGTGAGACTCCTCAGATTCGAACCCAGGCTCAGTGGTCTAGTTGGTTAAGTGCCTGGCGCGAGACTGATAGGTCCTGGGTTTGAAGCTCGCGAGGTGCGGGATCGTTTATGCGCATTGCTGAGGAGCCACATATTCGGACGAAACGGCCGTCCAGTTCTTCCAGCTTTTCCATGATGGTCTAGCTTCAATTGACTCATGATTTCAATTTGTGAAATAGAAATATAATTGTAAATATTCAAAAAAATGATTAATTAAATTTCAATATTGAATTTCATTTAGTTTAAATGAATCCATAGATTATTTTATTTATTATTTGCATAGAAATTTTTCGACTTAAATTTTAAAATTAACATTAAACTACCGATGAATATTTAATTAATATAAATATAGTGTAAAAGTTTCAGTAAGCTTTATCATATCAGTAATATTGATGTTGGAACATGAATTTATATACAAGTCAGTTATACCTTTTATAAGTACAATAATTACAATTTAGATAAATTATAAAAGATTTTTGAAAGATAATTTAAACTAAATACATTTGAAAATAAATCAGTTTTTGATAGAGTTTTGTTCTCTGAACTGGATAGTTTGATTGTAGAGCTTTTATCGTTCTTTTGAATGACATCATAAACACATGCTTCATTTAGAAGTTTTTAATAGCTAAACTAATGAAAACATACATGAGATGGTGGAGAAGATTTGTAGCTCAGGTGGATGATTTTGGTGGAGTTTTGTTCTCTGAGCTGGATGGTTTGGTCGTGTTTTAGTGGTTGTTTTGACAAATTGATCACGCAGTTGTTTGTGTTTTCTTCCATGGGTGGTTTTGAGATCCTGATCAGTTTTTTCTTTAAGGCGTTTCTTCTTTGTTCTCTGTGTTTTTTGCATGATATCTCGATGGCTGTTGTCAAGATTTCCAAATGTTCTGACGTAAGTGTCCTTTGTAGCTTCATCTTTTGGTCTTCTATGACGTGTTGGTATTTGCGGATTCTGTAGTGTGCATCCGTTATCATTAGGTGTACCATTTTTCTTCCACTTTGCTCAGCTATTTTCCATCCTAATGGGCAGTTGATTGGAGGTCTATATCTTACACTCGTTGGTAGAACATGCTGGCGAAGACACTCATGGAGAAAATATAGTTGTTCTCGAGTGGAAGCCTGCCTTTTGGCGAAATTCTCTCATTTTCGAACAACGAGAAGCGCATTACGCTCATATGATTTTGAGATAGTGGAGAAGATTTGTAGCTCAGGTGGATGATTTTGGTGGAGTTTTGTTCTCTGAGCTGACCACGACCAAACCATCCAGCTCAGAGAACAAAACTCCACCAAAAACATATATATATATATATATATATATATATATATATATATATATATATATATATATATATATATATATATATATATATATATATATATAAGAGTACTTTTAATTAGATACTGTCCCATATTTAACCACATTAACATATTCATCTAAAAAGATGGACTCATACAATTTGGTATAAACCGACATATTTCTTTTAATATTCATAAAAAAAATATACCGAAAAGAAGAAGAAAAGAAATTTTAAATTCAATAAGATATTGTCTTGTTAATAATGTACAGTGCAGAACAGTTTTTTTTTTGTTTTATTCCATCTTATTCAACATTAATAACATAACTCTACTTTTTAGTTAGTTTCATTTTAAAAAGCCTTTTATCAACAAATAGGGAAGTTAATTATTACAGTTCACTTATAATGAAAATGTATGCCGCATATTTATTTCATTATATATTATTATAATATAAATTAAATGTATTATCTTTAATTGAAAATGGATTATTAAATGGTTGTAATAAAATTACTTTTATTAAGTTGATTATCAATAAAAGTCAAATTAATTCTTTATTAGAATTAACTACTTTTAAGGTTTCGTTAATTAGAAATGAATTAGAATATGATAATACAAATATAATATAAATCTTCTGTAATTAATTCATAATACTACTATTAGTTAATTAAGTAGTTAAGAATGACGTATAATTCAATTAGAGAATATATATATAAAAATTAATTATTATTTATGAAAAATTAAAATACTAACCAAAATGTTTGCAATCAATGTTGTAAAACAAATATAATGAATTAAGATAGATTATTACTTAATAAAAGAAAAAAACAATTATATGTAAAACTTGTCTTCTTAAGTAAATTTATAATAGGCTTGAATTGGTTAATTTACCGCAATATTCACTTTTAACTAAATTTCACTGATAGGTTGAATGTTATTGTTTAGTCACAATTGATTGATCACTGGGTGTGGATCAATGTCATGTGTGTCAACTCCTTCTTAGTGAATATCGAATGCTGCTATGTGGCTATTAGTCTAGGTGACTCGACATTGCGGGGCACTATATATTGAGATTAGATGGTAGTAGGAGGTAGTCGATAGGAAACCCTGGAATATGTTTTTAAACTTAACTGTATAAACATTATCAGGTCCTTGGTAATTTATCAAACATTAGGGGAATGTTATGTTAACTGAAAGCGAAAAACTGATTAATCCACTATGAACTGAAAAAAAAAATTAAACTGGGCTTTTTGTAATGCATAAGAAAATATACTGAGGATAACACGTTGGTTGACTTAAATAAATCTGGTTATGGAAGTAAACAATCGAAGTCGATGTCGATTCGAGTATAGCCAGTAAACAGATAATATAATAATACCAATACTGATAGTAATATTGTTCCAGATAATCATTTGAGCCATTATAGTCATACTGATGGTCGCAAGCCAGTGATGAAGAGGAGGAGACAATTGAAAAATGTTTAATGTCCTCTTCAGAAATATCTGAGAAGAAGGATCAATGCCGGACACCTCATTAAAACACCGAAGATAGTATATCTTAGTAAGCGTAAGAACTATAAAGTTACGCCAAGTACCACTCAATTCACACTTGATGCTAAAGCTATGTAAAGGATGAAAGCCTTCATGTATACGGGTAGTGTTATGGATAAATATAGAGAATCTTATTCAGCTGTCAGCAGACGAGATATCTTTACAAGGTCAACATTCTTTCATTTAATGAACATCTGGGACTAAAAACCTGTCATACAAAACCAAACTCATATTATTTAACACTAACTTGAAAGCGGTTTTACTATACAGAATAAAAACTTGGAGAATCACCATAATCGTCTATTAAAAATTACAGGAACTTATAAAATGTATGAATAGCACTTGAGAAACAACTGAAAATAATAGACCATGATAGAGTTATTTAGAGATCTCTGGACAGTTTCTTATGCCCAGTAAAAGGTCTCATACTTAATCAAGTAATTGTTTATAGATTGAGTATAATCAAACGATAAAGGTATTTGAAATTCTGTCTATGACTTGGAAATAAATAAAGTATTTAGCTGAATGATGGAAAATAATAATAAAATATTCGTTAAAATCAACGTAATAGATTTTAATTTACTCGTTTGTAAATGTGTTGAAAAGAATAAACAAACTAAACTGACCCAAGTAAATTAAAACAAAAGCATACAAAACCATATGTATGTAGTTAATAAGATTAAATTAATTTTGAAACTCACTAATATTTGTCTAATTTATTTAAAATAGAATTTGTAGTATCATGAAAATCTTACTATCTGAGATTTCAATATGTTACGAAGGAAGTTTCTCAGAAAAGATCCAAGTGAAATACCACAGAGACAATCTCTGCGACAACCACATAGAACTAATATAATGTAGAAACTACTCTCCGCTTTAAGAAACAATAATTAACTTGTGGAATGCAACTTCAATTATACTACTTAACTGATTTTACTAATTCGCATATACTGATTTTAACAGATACACTAAAACCATGAGTTAAGTGACTATGATGCAACTATCTAGGACAACGGAAGATATATTAAAACTTCTCTCTTATGTTTATCTAACTGCAACACAACTCATTGTTAAACTGAAGCTTTTTCATTGTTTTTTTCCATCTAACCTTAAATTTTCATAATTACTCTGCTTAGTATCTCATCTTCTTAGAAAATTGACAAGACAATCGTATCTCGATCTATCATAATTTATCAGATATTTGGATCTCAATGATTTTTATGATGATTCAATTAAAAAAAAATGGTTTGCTTGTCTGATCAAATAACTGCTAATTCTGTTTTACTTAGAAATAAAACACAAAAAAGTAATATATGGTAACAAAATGTTGTGATTGTAGTCATGAGTAAATGTATCAAATTGATAGGTTTTAATTGTTCTCTTTCCAATAACTTTAAAGAATATATAACTTGTATTTCTCATCTCACGTATAATTTAAGTACAAACCATACCAAAAAAAATGGAAATTATTCTTAATACTTTACTTTCAATGTTAAGATTATTGTTTATTTTTTATGGGAAACTAGTCTAATTTAACAGTCATTTAGTATTTTACGAAAGAACAATCAGTTATGCATGTAAACTGTTTCAAAATTCACTTTAAGGTTTGAGGTGGGATTTTTGAATGATAAGTTATATTTTAGCAAGTTATATTTATGATGCTCATTACATAATTATAGAGTTCACTGGTGTCAGTAACATTTTTTATTCCTTTATTATATTTCTTTTAACTTTATATAGTGGTTAATGCTACCATATCATTTTCTGCACATCTATATCACCACATGAGGCCACAAAAAGCATCGATAAAGTCCGTTTATAACATCAAATCAGTATGTTTTTGAATAGTAATACAATTTTACTCTCGTAGCTTATTAGAGCAAACTTAGCCGGAGGTTTATATGAGTATGTATGTTTTTACATTAAACAAATTACTCGATTTCCTTTATAACTGATGTGCAGTTGTGTTCTTCACCTTGAATCAATTTTTATATCATTTCTTATAAACACAAATATTCTAAATACATTATTTATGTTGTGATTACATAGGAAGCATTATGCACTGTTATCTGTTCAAGTAATTTATTAACGGTCAAATACACTAACAATGAAAATTGGCAATTGTATACTTAAATATCAAAATATCAGAACATAATTTATCCTACAGTGATTTTATTTTAAAGTATCCTTCTGCGATCTATCATTAGATTGCATGCTATTTAAAATCAATAAAATAAAATTTTATACATTTATCACTTTGATTACATCACAAAAGACCATATTCAACAGTAAACAACTATATATAAACAAATACATATATAGGATCCTCCATCTCTTTCCTTCGTAGTTACTTCTTTTAAATATCACTTTGCAAACAAATTATATATATATATATATATATATATATATATATATATATATATATATATATATATATATATATATATATATATATATATATATAATAACCGAATAAGATTTGGGGTCTGTCATATATGTCAAAATTAAATAAAATTTGAAACAAATTTCAGAAAGAAAAGTTATGTATTGATTGTAACTAACTAGATATTAAGATTTAGTAGATAATAGAACAAACACTAAATTAGTCAGTTTGTCATTATATTAAATTATTCAATAGAATAATACTAAATAAAACAAGAATGGTAGATTTTCTTTCCATAACAAAAAAAGATACGTAAATAGAATAATATTGGAAAAAAATCAACTTTAAACAAACTTTTTTTATTCAATAAAATTGATAATGGATGTAAGCTACTTATATCTACATAAGTAGCACATGACGATAATCATGAACAGAATGTACTTCAATAGAAGATCGTGAAGGAAAGAACAAGGACGGAAAGCATTTGATTTGAAAATGCGGGAACAATGGGATCTGAGACGATAGACTAAGATTTGCAAAAGGAACATTCAAGTTTGAGACAATTAATTATTATTTTGCAAAGTCAGTATTTACTGTATGGTTCTCAGATTTTAGTAAGGTTTTCTGTAATATCGTGTTCCAATGCATTTGATTGTCCGCACTCGTGTTGTCGATCACTACAATACGAATAAAGTAATAATTTGTATGTGAATGATAGAATGAAAATGTTAAAATTGATTCCGTGTCGATTAAAGGTGAATTAAATTCAATAATGAAAACAACTCAAAAGTCACTGTTAGTGTGTGTTGAGATTTCTCAAGTCATTATATTTTTACTGATTTTTCTGTTCGGTAACATCGATTAGTAAGTACTGATTCAGTTGTTTAATGTTTAAAGTTACTAGTTCAAAAGTTAGCCACTATTTGGTAAATGCTCAACTACAATGAACTCAATAAAATAAATATTTTTCTGATTTATTTTCTTGTAGACAGATCGTTATGACAGTAGAAAACTTTTTGTTTCCATCTCTCACATATTACTGACTATCGGCAGCAAATACATTTCTAAACAAAACAAATTAAATAAAACACTTTCACAAGAAATCATTAGATATCTCCTTTTATATTTTAATTCGGAAAACATTTTTGATCAAAGTTCGAGCACGAGACCAATGGTCCTCCGTTTGATTCTTGCGTGCACAATTGTGGATGCGAGCTGCTGAGTATTTCCACACTCAGAAAAAACGTTTGTTCACTGCTTCTGAGTTTTCACTGGTGGTTCAACATTGATCGATTCAAGATTTCAGTGAAATTCAGAGAGCTTACTAAGCTGCAAAAATTAATCTGTCATCAATTACTCAGTTATATTTATATGCGGTATGGAGCATCTCCATTTCTTAAATATGGTATGGTATGGTATGGTTTATTCATCCTTTTCAAAGAACATTAGAATTAATTATAAAACTTTGTATAAAGTCCCGCTATACTTTATCCTAACTATTTTACATAATTTTATTTACAAATAAACAAGAATTAAGCTCTTGATATGCCTCACATGGTTATATTCAAATTCAAAACGTGTCAATCAGTCTAAGATCACTAAATGAGTAAAATCAGATTAAAATATAAAGTGAATCTTATTTACAGCTTTCCTTAACTACAAAAATTCTGAGTTCAGAAGGTATGCACTAACTTCACTAGATTACATCACAGTTGAAATCGCTTCAGGTTAAATAAACATTATTACTAACAGCGCTTTCATAGCATTCATGAAGATATTTACTAGAAAGCTATTTATAATTTGTCAGAGGCATTTATTATATACTAAATTGGTTGGGACGTGTTTGTGTGTTGCTAAGGTTGTTAAGTACGCTTAGTTATTTACTGTAACTTGTATTTCATTACATATTGACAAATGTATATCATTGAATGGCTTTTGTCGAAAGGCTTAAAAAGCCGTTGTTTTTACGACATAACAGACAGATTACTTGTGAATTTATTTTCCAGCCCTTTTCAAATGATTCTAACTATAAAATCTATGTTTCTTAAATAATTAATCTAATCACCACATTTTTTATTCAGATCACATTCATTTCAGTCATAACAGTGCAGCATCAATGCTGCAACTTTCAATTTATGTACATAATGCACGGGAATAACATGTTAAAGTCAAGTTTTTACTTTCCAAAACGAGGTATAAATATTTCCTATTACAAGTTGTATAGATTTAAATTTGTTTTGTTTTCGTAACTGTCACTTACTAATTCTAAGCACAAGTTTGAAAAACATCACTTTATGAGATACAGTTAGTGAGTTTAACCGATTTACACAGTACAGGTTTATGTTCAAAAACGCTGGACTACACTACATGTATATAGGTTAGTGATAACATCTGATACCTCACACTAAACTAAGCGAAACAAGTCTCAAACTTGTAGTTTTTCACTGTAATTTAAACGCTAACCTTCTACACGCATCATCAGGCCGCTTATGCGAACACACAAGAAATAGACCCAAAGTCTTAGTGTCAGTTATAACAGACATTGACTTTAAATTAACCAATCGCAATTCAATCATCGATATTTTCAACTTCTTTCTATAAAAATACTAACACAAGATTACAACATTCAACTAGGCATACATTTCATTTTTTATATTTGACCACTCGGCCCAGACATCTTGTCAGTTGTTCAAGTAGATTAGCTCACATATTTGTCTTGTTTTAAATAAAAGATTATTTATAGTCAGTAAAAAAACAAGTTAACTTCCTCATATAACCTTTTATTAACATAAACGTTTGTATATTCGTAGCTACGCAATGTGAATATGTAACATTTTACCGCAGTCAAAAGATAAAACAGGAAAATACAATGTATTTAATTTAGTATTCTAAAACGGATTAAAATGTACCTATAGGCAAAAACAATCAATGACTATTTGAGACTTGACTATACAACTACCTCAGAAGAAACATTTTTCATTATTGGTATCGTGAGCAGATCTAAGCCAGACAACTATTGGAAAAGTAGAAGCACTGGACAGCTTTTTCTCCTTAGTATGGGACTTTTGAGAGGCATGGATCTACCACCACTTAATAATCTCCTTAACCCTCATGCTGATTATTATCATTAGTCCATTAGTCCAGAGTATCAGTAAGAAGCCTTGATCAATGGAATTCAACCACGTCGGGCGTGAGGATAGTGCCCATCATATACAATGGGAGGACACATAATATACCAAACTGATTGAAACTAGATACGTGCACCACTGGATACCTACTCAATGGTCTAAAGGTTAAACATTTGTGAACGAGATCAGAGATTCTGGATTCAAGTCCCAATGGTGTAGTTGTGGACGCACATCCTTGAGAGATCTCATACTAAGATAAAATATCTGTTCAGTGCTTTCAGTGGTTGTCTAACTAGGATCAGCTTCTGGTCATCACAACATTTAACAATCTCAACAACGATCATATTTATATTTATTTTTTAAAATGAGATTGAGTGCTAATGAAAGATATGAAATACCTTGACATACTTCGTATGTTATTTCAGTTCTAATACTTAAGCGCAAATTAACACCTTTAGAAGTAACTTTTGACACGAATTTGACTCTTTTCAAACTTATTGTTTTGGTGGATATCATTAGATGTCATCAGCTTGCTGACCGACAAAATTCTTTTCCCGTTTTATGTTGAAACATTTACATGATTGTTATTCACTTAATGGCGAATTGCTACATTATTTATTCACGTATTTTAACCATGAGTGAGTAGTATTATAGGCAATAATTAAGCTCGTTAAATAGGTCTTAATCGCATTGATTAGGTTGTTTCGTATTCATCTATTAATATGTTTAATTAATATCTTTATTTTATTGTAAAAGTTTAGTCAAAATAAAAAAAATTGCTTTATGTCCATTTCCACTAGAATTAAAGTGTCAAAATGTTACTTTTTGATAATAAATGACATTTTATTACATGTGATAGGCTAGACCACCAATTATCTCACGGTCACATGGTAGGCGAGAAATCTAACTGTAGTCATACTACTGTGTGAGCGAATTATTTACTTAACAAGATGCATAAATTATGTAAGTTGACAACTAAAACTATTGAGTTATGCAATTTGCCGGCAACAAACATAGATTTATATTTCGTATGAAAAATAAATGTGAATCTTCAAAAGCAGGTTTTCTATTTACTGACAGTTATCTAAAAAATAATAATAAGTAGGAGGTTCAGAAAAATGGAAATAACTTAATAGTGAATAGAGAACGCCACCTATTTTCTTCTTTTGAGTGAAATTAACTGTTTGAAAAATTTCCAACAGCCCATTAACTTGATGGTTTTTGGAAAGACAATTCAATAAGAACTGTAATAAATACAGTATTAAGTACACATTAGATAAATTAAAGAAATCTGGGAATAAGGAAATTTTATTCCCTGCAGATCACGAGGAATGTTACCAACTCTTAGATTAATGGTCTTTAAATGCAACAGAACACTCTTCAGAAAATAGGCACTATATGAATGTTGTATTACGTTTATTAAAGCAAAGGGTAATTCCTACAACTGAATCCGCAAAATACAATAATCCCTGTTTAATTATCGCATAACATTAGAATTCCAGAAAAATTGACCACTTATCCATAATAAACGTCGATCACCTATTTCATTCTTCTATAATGATGGTTTCAAAATTTTGAAATATCTTCTCTACACACCTATATTTACTTCGGAAATTTTACTTTGTTCGTGTGCATTGTATTAACTCCTTCAATGTACTTTTTAGCTCAATAGTTATTTAGTAAGTAAAGAACAAACCATAATAACTTTTTTCTTTCAAATTTACCTCACTTTTCAAGTTAAATGTCATGTTAGGGAAAAAAATAAACTTGAGGATCGACGATGAAAAAAAAGGAATCAAATTGACATGACTTGTTATTTTAATAAGTAGTCCACAAATTAGACGAATTATTTACTGAGATATGTATTGTCTAGGAATAGACAATTGATTTTTCGTTTTTTTGTTCTAGTGATTGAAACAAACACAATAACTTTTATGATTGTGTCATTTCATTCAATTGGTCTACATCACAAATCAATCTAACAAATAATCCATAATCTCCAACTATCTAACCGGAAATATAACACACTTGAATTTTCAAGTCAAAAATATGATAAAAAACATTTTTCCCGTCCATAACTACTCATTTGTTAATTACATAATTTAGCCACAACAATTCCTATGTTTCTACTAAATAATATCAAGATTTGAAAATAGGTTATATTCATACTATGAAGATTTCGTTGAAATCAATGATTTCAATACTACGTTTATCTGAAACGTTTTCACATAACTTAAAAAGAAACATAAATTCAACATCCACATTTAGACATCTATGTCATTTTATTTCCAGGACATAATATTAAAGATTTCAATGGTACAGAATCATAATTCTTTAAAGTTATATATGTTTATATAAAATTAAAACCAACTCGTACAAGTTATCTAGGATACTGATGATAAAAAAAGTCTTCTAAAAATATAGTTACAGCTTTACCATTACTAAACTGAATCCAATGTTTGGAATATTTGACTTTTTATAGTTTAATCAAGAACAAATTATTTTTTGTGGCTTTGTTTCGTTAATCTATCACTCTTGTAACCGTTAGCACATAAACCTCAACGGTGTTTAAAATCAGAAGGCAATAAGAAGCGGTAACTATAGATTTTTTAGTAGATAGGGCAGATCATAAAGCTATAAGCACATCGAGAATATTGGAAGCGGAGAGGTAAATAAGTATATATGAGCAACTACATAAGTAAATTTATAGTCAAATTGCATAAGAGCACAGAAAAGCAAAGTAAAAGCTAATGATAGGATTTGTGTACATATAGTTATGGGGAAGAGGATGAGTCATCGAGTGATATTTAAACAATCAACATTCAGCTAGTCCGTCATGTGCTCTGTTGATCATAACAGTACAAAGAAATATGCGAGTTGTTACTGTTCAAATAACATTATTTGTTAAGTTAATGAAGGGGCTTAAGCAAAATTAGCCATGATCAAAATTAGTTGTAGAATAATTGATATATGTTAATGCAGCACCCTTGTTATTTCTTTATAAAACTACATTTCCTCTATTTATTTCAATGAACAGTCAGGAGAGTTGTCATAGTGTGAAGTATTCGGAGATCGATCATAAATCTTCCTTAACTGCCTAAATAAATTATGTACTTTTCGAATAGTTTCCCCAAATAAAATTTTTATAACCAGTTCCCTACAGATACAATTTAAACACCTAACGTAACTATTTGTTGTTGTTTTTCTTTTGTATTAGACATTCAAAACCATTCACATGACATTTATGTGAAAACATTGACCTTTGGAATCTCTTATTTATGGAATTGAATTACTTCAAATCAAGCATGTAATCAAAATTAACTTCATAAACATTTTAGAAATAGTGTGATTTATATTTTAAGTTCATTCGATTGGTTATTACATCAAATAGAAGAAAAATTGCCAATTTTGTTTAAATATAAACACTATGCTTTTCCAATGATAGATACGATCTCGTAAAATCATAATATGAGCTGCATACTATCGTTTAACAATATACACAGTAGAAAAACAAAATCAAATGGTAAATTAATCCATAAAAAATGTCACTGGATGTTTCTAAGCGCCTCGTGGTAATTAATTCACATGTTACTTCGAAAGTAGATATCAGTCAATGATCTTAAGTTATATAACCTGACAATCTTGCATATAAATATTACTTAACATTTATTCAGTGAAGTATAAAAATATTTGTGGAAAAATGAGAATCAGTCTCATGGAAGTGGTAGTTAAACCGAAAAGTATATTTAGGTAGATGAATTGTCAAAATATTATCTGTAACAAATTGTTGGTAATGATAATTAAATGAAAACTTTGATTACCTGATGTCTTTTCTCCACTTTCTTATCATCCCGGTATACACTTGTATGAAGGTAACTAAATATTTATTGAATTCTTGCAGATAAACCACTTTTTCTCTTTCTTATTTTATTATTATTCATTTGTCTTCTACAACATCGATATTGACTGCGATTGTAAAGAAAAAGAGGAAGGCCGAAGAACACATTGTGTCGGATAATAGAAGCAGATATGAAAACGATGAATTACAACTGGACGGAGCTAGAAAGGATTGCCCAGGACAGGGTTGGATAGAGAATGCTGGTGAGCGGCCTATGCTCCTTCACGAGGAGTAACAGGCGTAAGTAAGTAAGTGTAAAGAAAAATCCTATTTTACAGGATAATATCCAATTTAGTATTTTATCTATTCACACTAAGACGTCACAGATCCCCAAACGGTGAGTGATTGAGAGATAAAAAAAGACAGTGGATAGCTCATCCAGTAACAGTTCAGAAATTATGCTAGGTTAACATTAGATGCGATCATATCATTTTTTACATCATATTTGTTCGTTACTACTGCAATTAACGATTATTGACTTCTCTTCCTGAAGGCTCCTTTAATTTCGTTTTTGGATTTATTTTGTTTACTACTAGCATATGTAACAACTTGAAGTTCAGGTTACAAGAAATTTTCTCCATGGTCAGATCCTAGATAAGAAATCCCTGATAAAACAGTTATTACATAATCCACTACAAAATATTCATTTACGCTCTCAATGTTACAGTGGTTCAGATGACTAACTTGTTTAGTAGTATATTGTATCGCATTTCAGCGTTTGAAGCTTGTTCACTTTCTTTACCTTAGCTATGAAACGACTTTTTTAACTAAACAAGACATCTTCATTTATCGTTATTTTTGATATTATTAATATTAATAGTATTGTTAGTATAGTTGCATTTAAACATCAGTAACATGATGAGTTATATAATGAGTAATTAACAAAATTTGAATAACTTTATTCTTTAGTTATGCATAGTCAACACTTTTTTTAATTGCTGAGGTGTACTGACTTACGCAATAAATTTATCAATGAAAACCATTTGCAGAATGGAATATATCTCATATAAATAATATTTATATATTGCCTAGTGACTAAGTTTAGTAATTTTTGGGATTATTCGTTACACAACATATGTTATCAATGATATTGCATTATAATCACGTTACATTATAAACTGAGTCAATCCAAACATGCTAAATCACTTTTAATAAATAATAATTTATATTCTGAAAACAATAATTACAGAATTCACGCCAGTTTACAGGCATGATCAATTTGATATAAATAGTAACATTAGATGTACAGAACAAACACGTGATAGAAAAAGGTTTTAAGTATACTAGTTCAGTAATTGGTTAGGTAGTACATGTATCACAGCGATCTAATGCATCAGCCGGGAATTTTTAATATTTCTTAAATGGACAGGCTGTTGATTTATGAACGGAGTAATTAAGGTCATTTCTTGTGCCAGATCGAATTAATGATAATTATCTACAACCAGAGAAATTAAGACGAAAAGCGAGAACACGGAACAACAAAGCAGTAATTACCAAAATATGTCAATCAGGTCTACCGAAATGCGTGTGTCATGCGACACAGTGATATACTATTGATGTTATTCAAATTAGTTAAACTTGCTAGGGATGGTGTTTTACTTAGGGAATGCACTAATAAAGATGGCTAAACATTTAAAGTTCCTATAACATCACTTGTGGAATGAGATACACTTACAGGTGCTAGACCATTCAATGCATTTACAGAGGAGCAGTATGCATCGATGCAGCGAACAAATAATGAGAGTGGTTTTATCGTACGGATAGATTGTGGTAGGTTATTCCAGAGTCTAGAAAATTTACAGGTGAAGTAATTCATATAAAGAGATGATTTAGAATAAGTTTGTTTCACTAGTGCCAAAGAATTATGCACGTGATAATGAGAATATAATAAGCAATAATATACTTACAAATGAATTCATATTTAAATATTATACCTTGATAAACCTACGTAAGCGTTCATAAATATTCTAAGGACATGATTAAATAATTCTTAGATTGTTATTCAGTTTTACTTAGTCACATAAAAACATCTATGATACACATCATAGATCATAGTTTAACAACACTGTTTTAAAATTATATTGTTCATTAAAAGGTTAAATTCCAAAAACAAAGCTTGTAAACTCTATCATCAACTATTGTAACTAAAATACGCTCAATAGCATAAAACATTATGATGAGATTAAGTTTCATTCTATTATTTCATATTTAGCATGTTTGTACCTGTTAGTTACTGAAAATTTGTAAAATAAAATATTTTGAGAAAAATTGAGGCATCAATCTGTAGTAATAATTAATTAACAGTTAAATTCACAAGTTAATCTAAAATAAATCACCACTGAAAACCTGGAAGAACTGGACGGCTGTCTCATCCTAGTACTGAACTCCACAGCAGTGAGCATCGACAATCCAGCAGGCTGAAATGGAACTTAAGATCTTCGATCTCGCTCACGAACGCTTAACCTCATATTGATAATTAATTCATCATTTATCTTAACCAACATTTACTAATTTAAAGACATTTAGATCTGTTCAATCTCTAGTGACTTTTTCACTTCATCAACCGAATTTTAAATTTAAAAGTTACAATTAAGCAATGATTAAATTTACTACATTAATTCTCGGATGATGAAATATACTATAGTTTGTAATTCAGTTAGATATATCCCTGAAAAAACCCAATTCATTACATTCCATTGAAATTATAGTGACATCACTAGATTATTTTTTTAAACAATATAACCTTCAAATGTTTTCATAAATGTCTTAAACTAAAGCGGCAAGGCTATAATTTATGGACAAACCAATCAGATTTATGACAACAGATCTTGGATTCCGGCACGAAATTCTTTATTCATTTGGTTAAATAGCGTCTTGTCATTTTAGCTTATGTCAGTTCGTAATGAAAACCCTAAATCTAATTCCTATGCCTAACCATCAACTGTAAAACACAATCCTTATCCTTCACACAGGTTTAAAACCATCATTTAGACCTAGTGAGTAGATGGACATTCTCAAGACCACCTTAGCGTCACTCAAAAGTCGTCCATAAATTATAGTCTCACCACTAAAACTTTATTCTTCAACTCATCTGTTCATACAATATGTGAAAGAAAACAACCAGACGTCCAATGTACTCAAATAATAAAATTTATATACAATACAAACACACGTATTGAGTAAAGATGAGTCCGCTAGACGGATTGTTTAAACAAATCGACATAATCATGATTATTTACTCTTAACATTGTTGTGTTTATTATAAATTTAATTATTATAATAAACAGAGATAACTTTTTAATATCTTTATTCGAAGTATTGAAGCAAATACATTTCTTCGTGTTCCTTTTTCAGTAGACTTAAAACGTTCTACCTGGTTTGTTTGTTCAATATTTTAAATGAGAATTGTTGACGCTGATACATTTACACTTTTTATCCTATTTTATTTTCATTTTATATGTAGCTAGTTAAATCTCATATGAATGATATACATTTATTAAGTTTATTATTGACTAGTTCATTATAAAAGCTTTTTTTTAGCTGAGTTTCGTCTATGGAGATAATTGTAATATATTTCTATAAAAAAGTGAAATTATCTCAACTGAATTTCATTTAAGTTTACTGATATGAAGTTGTCTTCGTAACATTAAATTGACTAATTCCCAGTTCAGCAGTTTGGCATACTATTTATATTGATTTAGTATTGGCTAGTTAAAATAAATCCGTTAACAGTATTCACAAGAAAAGAAAACTCCATTTGTAATAACCTTCTTTTCAAAAAACGATATAATTAACTATGCATCAAATATGTCAAAGAAGGACAGTTGAAAATTAATGTAGTTAAGCTATTTCATGTATCAATCCTGAGTGTTAACAATAAGTTAAGTTTATCCTTTTCATGCAGTAAATCAAACAAATATGTTAAAACTGAGGTTGACTGAGTGACCATACATACAGAAGACCAGGTTATTTTTAAAAAACTAATTACTTCTTTTATTGCCTACAATAATCATATTTGTTATTTCCGCAATTACTAAAGTACAATCATTGACTATCACTTATTTAGGGTTTTTCTGGACATCTAGTCTTTCTGCATCATAAATGTAAACATAATTAGTATTCTAATAACTTCACTTCTTTAGTTGAAGAAACGTTTCAGATTGAATACATCCTTGTAGTGATTGTTTTATACAAATTAAATCATGCTGTAACAACACAAAGTTGATTTGTGTTATTCTGCAGAAAATATCAAAATGATAAATTAGATAAAATATCACCCTCAAAAGGCATTTCTATTGAGCTATATTTACCTTTAGATCTCAAAAATGAAAATTTCATTACATACTGTCATTTATTCGCATAACCGTATGTGCGTGCATTTTTTTATCTTACTCATCACATGTATGTAACTTATTTTTAGTCTGACTATAAATATCGATTCATGTTTGGTTAAATTGAGTTGGCTCACTCGCCTTCTCCGTTGTATATCATTTTATTTTACTTCACTTCTCAATCAACGATCATACAAAATATACGTATTCAAAAATTCCTTCTCGTATTTGACTTATATTAATTCCATTATTCACTTACGCGATTTAAGTCAATGATTATATACAAGAATTGATGATACATCTATTTCAATAACAATCATTCACACAATCTAAGTGGAGTTAGATTTAGGGCCACTAAAAGTACTATTGTAAAATTGTTGGGGTGACCCAGAAAATTTCTCTCAAAGGTCAAGCAAGGATCAAGAAAACACCAAAAAGCGTTTCCTCCAATCAGCGTTCACTCAAAGTTTTAGCCAGAAATATCAAAAGGGCGAAACGTTGCATGCAGAGTTTCTGATTGGCTAATTGCTACACTGCTACTATGTTTAGTAGCATTCCAGGATCTTCTAGCAACCCAAGTACATTTAAAATATTTTAAAAACCCTGTATTTTCTGTATTGAAATGAACCTTGGTGTAAAGTACTTCTCGCATACTTTGCGTCTTCCCTCTCATTGTTCAGGTCGTTGTATAGTTCTAGCTTGGGGATTACAGAATAGATTAGGAAACGAATATAGCATTCCATTCGCAAGACTTATCAAAAATAAATACTAAACTGAATTAAATTATTATATTAGATAATCATTTGCATTGAATATCACAATATGTAATCAAATATATACGTGTATTTTTTTTAAATACAAAACTAATTACTTTTACTCATCTAACTTATTGACTCTGATTAACTAAGGCAGTAGGATTGTGATAAAAATAAAATCAATATCCACATTCTATTCCGTTTACCTTTTCATAGGAAACATATATATATATACGTTATTAGTAAATGAGGTAATAAATCTAATTAACAAATCGTTCAATCGATTTATTATTTTGTTTTACGCCATATCTATTGATCAACTAAGCGTAGTGATTATCATCTATAACACTTGGTTTTCATTTATTTTTCTTGTTTGTTGTTGTCGTTTTTTTTGTTGTTGTTTTGTTTTGTTTTTAGATTTGTTTGTTAGTAGTTAAGTGAAGTTATTAGTCCATTGGTTTATGTATCTGATTGTTTTTGTTTGTTCGTTAGAAATTATTTTATTTTTTTTTCTGACAAACTAAAACATTGTTTTACTTCATTTATTTTGCTTTTTTGTCTAATCATGAAACAATATGTAAAATTAATCAAAAGAATTTCTCTTCTATTCTATGTTATTTTCAACTAGTTAAGCATATATAACAAATCTACTGAAATTAAATGATAAATGAGTATATATCTATATATATATTCAATCCAGTTAATTGCTATAGAATAAAGAACTGATACAAATATTGCTGAATCTTATATAAAATTTCTATGTCTATTTAATGTAACACAAAGATGATAAGATAATTTATGCAAATCGTAATCATACCAAAAAAAAATGTTTATTAAGAACAATTACAAATATCAATTTTGACAAGCTTACATTCTATATTCTACAAGAATGATTATATCATATACTGAACTTGAATGATAAATGTGAGATAGTCAACTATATTTCATTTTAACTGAATTAATTGTTTGTTTTCTTTTTTAAATTTCTTTTGAATGATTTATTTGATGAAGTTTTTTTTTTGATAATTTAATAAAGTGACAATTTTTCATGATGTACAGGAGAAAGTTGATTGATTACCCATTTAAATTTACATTCCATTCTATAGATATAATCTGATAGAAATCACATCAGAATTTTTATAGTAATTACTAAGGATAAGTTAATGAAAAATTTCAGTCTACAAGAAAGTACCTCTGTTTTTAATAATTTTCCATTAGATTTGAAATCCTTCGTAAAAAGACTATTAACCATGTATATAAGTTTTTGTAATTGTTTTTTTAAGGAGTTATTAATTTCAATAGAATATAGAAACTCACGTGCAATTGAGTTTGTTCTCATTTAATTCGGTTAAGCCTTTTTGTTAACTTATTTAGCGGACAAAGTCATCCGTACTATAACAACTTATTGTACCTTTATTATTGTTGTGCTTGTATGAAATATGTACGCTTGAACATTGCTTACCGCATATATTCATTCTGCTAGCTTTATTATTAACTGCTTAATTGATTCGATGATCCATTCATTTCCCTACATATATGCATGTACATTTAACACTCTACACTATCGGTTCGCTGACTCACTCATTCACTTCATTGCTTTGTGGTCTGAGTTATCCACTAATAAAACTGTAGTAACTGTAGTAACACCGTTGATGATTATATGATAACGGTTACGAGGGTGATTGGTCAACGAAGCACAGGCACTACAAGAACATATACAGTATAAAATAGATTACATTCTCTCTCAATAGGAAGAAGATACATCTCCATTTACACCAACTACATATGTAAGGTTAAATGTTTTTTTACAAACTTTGTAATAAAAAACAATTGGATTTGAAGAAGGATGATGGCAATTCAAAGAAGAAATTTTTCTTTTCGACTATATCATTTATTCATCCCGTACAATCGTTTTTATAGTTAAATTTACTTGCTAAAACAGAATATTGTTTAAATTAATTATAAAGACGATTTTAAAGCTTAAATAAACGGAATTATCGAATAGAAAATTTTCTTCAGTGAATTGACTTTGTTCGCTGTTAATTTCACAATGGGATTTGTCATAAAGTGTATTTGACCAAACTGGTGAAGATATACGTTACAATTAAACTCTGACAATATATAAGATTGTTGAATTTAATATAAACAAAATATGTAAAAATGTTTTGCACTTTATATTAAACCAATTAATTATAATCGGTAACTGTCGATAACGATTCACTAAGATAGTTCAATGTATCTTGTCATTTATAAAGTGAAGCGATGCTAACTAATCCGGATATATATGAAAACAAAGTTGTTATTAACGTATAAATGATAGCTGGCAAACGGTAATTCTTTATATATTAAGCAGTTTTACAATTCAGGTCGGACTTAGAAGTAGGCCGCTTAAAAAGCATGTTCTAAACGTAATCGGCTAATAACCAGAACTTACACCACCGATTATTTTTAGAAATTTGGCGATATACATTGGTTACATACTTCAAGTAGTACGAAACTTAGTTATATAAATTCCGAAAAGCTATTTCTAATCACCCGAAATCACATAAAGTAAAGCGTGACTTTAAATCATTTTGATTGATCTTCAAATTGTACTCTGTGAAATTCTACCATGACTGAAGTGTAGTCAGTTATCCTGGTTACTAATAAATGATCCATTAACGCAGAAAATCTGATAAATAAAGCTTATTATTTAAATTTCGAAAGAAGACAGATTTGGTTCTAATGATTGTTATGATTTTATGTGAAATGTAAATCATATAACCAGTGTGAAAAAATCAAAAAGATATATTGCTAAGTAAATTTTAGAACAAGGACACAAATAAATAAATAAAATCATTTTACAACACCTTAGTGAAGTTGATCCATCGACAACATTACGTAAAAAGAAACAATAATCCGTACAGATGACATGGATATTATCATTGAGTATCTAAAAGACTAGTAACGTAACTTGTATCAAATAATAACAACTGAGAGAAAATTTTAAGTTGACTCAATCATGGGAACTGAAAAAATCATAAAATCCAACCAAACATTTTCTACACCCTATAGTGCTAATTAATGAGGTAGGGCGGCCTGCTTGAATATCTGGGCTACCTGTTCCTCCGATCTACATATTTCTTTAAGTTATCTGTTTTGTTGTTTGTTTTAGCACATCATTATGTCTATTGTGCTCACAATCTGTTCAGGCGCGTTTATGAAAAGTTTACAACCTTTCGCTATACGGGATACAAAAAGGTACAATCAGCGACATCATGGTGGCTGGGAATATGCATTGAAATGAATGAACATTAATCAAATGTGGATTACCGAAGTCCTAACATCTAACTGGTCATCATTCAAAATTTGTTGCCACAATCGATTAAGATATACGTAAAGGAAACTTGTTGAAATACTTTATGCTGAGAATTCTATGTTGTACCAAAAATATAATGTTGAATAAAGCTAATAATAATAATAATAATAATAATAATAATAATAATAATAATAATAATAATAATAATAATAATAATAATAATTGTTCTCACGCGCCGAGCGCCTAACCATTAGACCACAGAGCCGGTATCCAACGGTGTTAATGTCTAACTCCAACCAATCCACGAATCAGGATCGTGGATGCGCACTGCTGAGGAGTCCCATACTAGGACGAGACGGCCGTCCAGTGCTTCCAGGTTTTCCATGATGGTCTAGCTTCAATTGACTCATAATTTCAATCTGTGAAATTTCTAAAATCTCCACAAAAATCCCCTTCCGATAATCTAATCTTTGTAAATTTTTCTATTTTATTAAAGTAACACGAAAAAAGTAAAATTCAATAAATTGTCGAAGAACACTTCATTAGCGTAGCTTATGGATTAATCGATATTATCATCTCAAAACTCATTACGTTAATAGGTTAGTTGATAAATTAATGTCATTTGACCACATGACCATACACTTTCCTAGTATCCTAGTTATTCTAACATTTTTTAAACTTCATTTTATTACTAATATTATCTGTAAACTAATTATTTTTTAGTAATATTCTGGGTTTTATTCTTCATTTATCAAAACTCCGTATACAATTGATTGTCTAATCAAAATTTACCAGTTTGTATCACATGAGTATTTAATTTTCCTAATCCAAATATAAATCAGAACTAATAATTTTCAGTCATAAATCTGACAAATAGTTTACTTTGTAGGCTAATGAATAGAGTAAACATTGGGTTGTCACATCATTATAGTTTGATTGGTAAAATGTAACACATTTTTTCGCGTCTAATATATTAACAGATATATTTACTAATTTTTACTCATGTATAACGAATATAGTTGATGACATAATCTAGAAATCTAGTGAGATAGTCATATGTGATATTTTTTATGTTTGGACTTTGAGTTATAACAATATTTAAAAAATAATTCTGTTGAATTCCTAACTGGAACTGTTGGAATTACCTCTCGAATTTAGCCATTAATAGGCAAACTATGGTTGGCACAATACGGTGTTGTGGATATCCAATAATCAGATGAGTTCAAACATATCGGTATGATACAAATATAATCACTGTTAATGGGTGATGGTCATGCAATATCTTTACTAAAGGTAGGAATATAAGACATTAAATTAGGGGTCTGAATGACCATGAATCGCCGCATGTTTTTAGGTCTTATCTTTGATCTCTGGTAGGGTTGTGGATGTGCACCGCTAAAATGTCTTATACCAAGGGCAAATATAAATCTAGTGCTTTCTAGTTTTCAATGGTTTTCTAACCCAAACCAGTCTGTCATGAGAGACTTACTTTTCACTTTACGAAGTTTGATATTCATTGAGTTTTACTAATCTTTCTGCCTTCTGAATAAAACTTTATCATACTATGCAGTACAATTATCTGGTTTAATGTTTCAAGAGCATCGCTTCAATTATTGACACGAACATCTAAACACTTTCATTCAAACTGCATTACAGATTGTGATTCCCCAACAAGCTGGAAATATTACAAATGTATCAATAATTTATTATTAACTTTCTATTAAATGCTCAATTTACTTGAAAATATTGAGTCTGAGTTTGATGTCGATGTCTACATTATAGTTTAATCTTTAAAGCAACTGATGATTCGCAGTTGAATAATTCATTCTTTAAGTTCGACATATGATATTTCGTTTACAATTGATTGATTACCTGGTAGTGATGTTCAATGTCAAGTGTGTCATGTCCTCTTTAGTTGAGATCGAATTCTATCGACCAAGTTGCCATGTGGCCACTGCTCTAGGTAACTTGACATCGCATGCATTATGTTGATATGAGATTGCTATCAATCAATTGTAACTACATCTCAGTCCTACAAAAGGTCGGACATGCCCAAATAATTCAGTGGTAGTGTCGCTAATAGTGAAGCTGAATGGTACGGAATAGAATCCGTCAGGGACCGTTGGTTCCCTCGTGGTTACGGGTACTTCGTTTATTACTCAAACCTACATGTCTGTTGGATTTAATGTGCAAAACGAGTAACATTTTTGCAATGCAGTTCATAATAGTATCTAAAATAAGTTAATACACGAATCATCTGTCGACTAGAATAATCGGGAAAACAAAAGTCAAAGACACAAATACTAAATGAAAGATTGTGTTGTGATTATCCAAATCAATAAATGAAAACTGTAATACGTGCAAATAAGATTTCATGAGAAACATCATAATAACAATAATAGTATGAATGTAATAGTGTGTAACTGGAGAAATCCATTGAATTCACCATATTTTGCTATATTTAAATGTGTGTAAGGAACAATTTACAAGAAATGTTTTGCATCTACTAAAAAAAACGAAATTGTTGACGAAAACTCCCTAGCAATCCAGCATTCCATGATACTAGTTTCGTATATGTTTGATTATCCCGTGTTCAACCTTATCAATTTTTTACGCTGTCAAATCTATTACTCTTTGAATACACTATGTTCTAACAAGTTTCATAAATAATGAATGGACAATTCTTCATCCTTGTTATTTATAAAAGATCTTTGTTTCTTACACGTCGATCCTTGTTTCTTCTATCGACTAACCTATGTCCTTACAATACATACTTAATTAAAAAACCATCATGTTAAAAACAAACACAAAAAACTTCGTCAATCAAATAAAAATTCATACAACCCGACTGTTCTTAAATTAATGTGAATCAGTCAGTAATACGACATATGAGTGTAATAACTTATAGACAAAATCATTATTCATATCACATGAATTTACAACATTCATTAAGATAAATTCCATTGAATTTTAAATCATTGAAGTAAGTAACACCGTCTTGAAAATATCAAAATGCTTGGGAAATACTACACAGCAGACAAACTAATTCATCTTGATGTAATGACGTAAAGTCAATCATATACCGTTAGTTACAAAAAGGTATAGACTCAAATAATTGGAGTACAAATCAATGCATTTCATATTAAACTCACTATGACAGAATAACATAGACAAAGTAAAGTTTTAGTTAAATTCAAATCAACCTACAAACTAATATAATTATACCGTAAATAAAATAATGGACATAGTACAACAGTAAGCCAATTGAAAAGTTTTGTCACATGACATAAATGCTTGGATTAACATGACAGCTTATGAAAGAAACTTACACCTAATTATCTTGATTGCTTTTGTATGGGAACAGAGATATACAAGTTATTAAGGATCTTACTTCGGATGATAACATATACAGTACTATATATAAATATCACGTAAGGTAACTGTTCCAGGACGATAACGATGAGATTTCTTAACACCATCAGTAGCTGGTGCACTTTTACGTGGCTCTTTGGTGGCTCACTGCTTTCCTAGTGTTTTTCCACCAATACTCTTACGAACAGTCTGCTCCGTACGTCCCATGACTGTAAACATATATATATATATATATATATATATATATATATATATATATATATATATATATATATATATATATATATATATATATATATATATATATATATATATATATATATATATATATATATATATATATATATATATATATATATATATATATATATAATAGCTGATATAGGTCAAGTGTATATGTTAGGTATCCGTTGTGGTATATGTTATTTAAATTAAACGTCATTTGTTCTTTGATTTGCCTGTCATGTGTCTTGTTGTTTTTTCTCTTATTTCATTAACCCTTTATACAAATGACAAAATTTCATAAAACATGAGAAAAATCACATATTTACTTTACATTACGTTGTATCATCCTACTGGAAAAATAAATTTAGACATTTAACCCAATTAATTTATTATTATCAATATTTCAAAATGACAGTTTGTCAGATTTTCATTAACAAAATTTTATGGGTTTTTTTTCTAATACCAAGTTTATTTATTTATGTTTAATTAAACCATATTTTTTAGACCAATGGTAATTAGTCTTCTCAGCTTCAAAGGTTATTTCGCTATTATTCATAGCATGTTTCATTTCTTTGTTCAACAGTTCGATCTTCCAAGTTTCATCTCTTCATGTGTTGAGTAGTTTTGTTTAGTGGCTTTCTACAAGTCTAACTAATTTATTTATGAAGACTAGACTATATTGGAATATGATTTGATTTACTTAAACGATAAATTGTGATTAACATTTAGAATCATACTTCTTCTTTGGTAGCTACATTTCTTCATTGGATAATTTTAGGTTCTTTAAAATACTACAGGAATGATAGCTGACATTCGATTAGGATGAAGATGATTTGATTAATATTGCTTGAGAGTATCCAAATAGTTAACTTCAGAAAACAGTCATCGTGGTGTGATACTTCTCAAATTAGTTATCACTCAGGAAACTTAACCGATGAAGAACAATTACCACTAAAGACTAAAGGCATTTTTATTAACTAGTAACCATCTATTTAAAGAAATTAGTCCCTTTATTCTCTGAAGAAGTGACTTACACTAAGTCACGAGACGTCGGAAAATCTAATTTTCTACTCATTGGGATATCACAAATATATTATTTTTGTTTATAACAACCAACCCAATGCTCAATTTATTCGAAATTATCAAATCAAACCTTGGTAATGATACTTATAATTAGTACCTTTGATAAATTTCAATAATGTAATAAGAAGATGAAGATTATCAGAACTATGTGATACATTAGCGCAATAAATTTCGAACAATCTGATCACACATATACTTGTTAAGAACATTTATGTATAAAAATAAAAGGTCAACTACACAGGAAATGGAGTAAGAGGAAACAATGATAATAATAATGTGGACACAGTTTGAAACCTAACCACTCTGGATAATAAGTCAATATTACCACGGTAGGTTTAAGTTGAGAACAAACTGTCACTGAATAAATAAAGGGGGTTTGAATTTTCGTACGGCTAAGGCTTCAATAAACCTTAGTAAATACCCTTTTATGCAACAGCACAAAAGCCGAGTTAAGATCAATCTTATGGCTTGTTTCGATTATAGGTTTAGCAATAGATGATGGATGTTTACCCGCTACTCTTATTGGGTCACTTCATTCTAATTGTTTCTGCAACCATTTTGGTACATGTTCACACACCCTAATTTTGAGATCACGATTGCTCCTCCCTGTGTGCTTGACCACACACACAAAATTAGGTATTCAAAAACAGTTTGTTCTCACCTTAAACCTACCGTGGTAATATCGGCTCATTATCCAGTGTGATCACGTTATTATCATTACTCTTATTATTATCATTTCCTCCTCCTACCTTATTTCCAGTCTAGTTGACCTTTTATTTTTATATATAAATGTTCTGAACAAGTATGTGTGATCAGATTATTTGAAATGTATTGCGCTAATATGTCACATAGTTCTGATAATTTTCATCTTCTTATTACATTATCGAAACCATTTATTTGATATTCATATTCCGTGATCCCTGCTTTTCTTTTCTCTAGTTGTAGATAATTTTAATCACTCTGTAATGGCACTGGAACCATATTCGACTTCCCACTTCCTCTACTATAAATTACTGGTACTCCATTGCTGTTTCACATTATTTATGATCCCTGTGACAATTTATGTATCGTGTCTTTTTAAGCAATTTACCTTTAAATATGTACGCATTTAGACCGTACACTATTTTCATTATTAACTTAATCACCCTTCTTAGTTGGTATTCGTTCCGTAACCATTTTTAGAATATTTATTTATTTATCCAAGTACGTGAATAAGCATTTTTTTTAAAATGAATGAGTAAATGCCATTTAACTACTATTACTTAAGTAGTAGTTTATACATTATGATGAAAATAAGGTAGATATATGTATGCTGTAAAGTGAGAACGCGTAGATCGAAATACGAAGTAATTATTGTAAATAACGTATGATCTATGTTTGTCAAGGTAACAATAAGTATTCGTTTTTAATTCAAATCACTGAACTTTTGGGACTCTAATATTTTTAATTTAAAGGTTAATCAAATAAGAATAATGTCTGTATGGGGAAAAAACTAATAATATCGAGTTGATGACTTAATGGTAGCTGCAAAATCGAAACAGTTATCAGTCTGGTAAATAATTATCATGCATCTTTGTAATCCAGCGCACAAGAAATGTCAATACGATAACAGATTTATCAATAATAACCATGTGTCATTTCAAAAATTAGAACAACATATATAAGCGAACGATCTTGTTTCAATGAGACCTTCATCCTGCTTGACACTAATATACAGAAACATTTATGTGAATATATAGCAAATATCAAGCCAATCAAAGCAACTTATGATTCAATCATAATAATCGAACCTAGCTAAATAGAATAATCAGAAATTAAAAACGAAGACAGGTGTACTATTAGTAATAAGAATGATAAACGTTCTTACCACATATTGAAATAAGACAGAACTGGAGTAAATAGACATTAAAATAATAATCATTGAAACTTATTAAAACTGTGCAATAAGAAGTGTACAAATAATCAGACAGTAAAAAATATAAACGGAAGAAGGTACAGAAAAACAAACACATAGGGTGTGAGGGAATTAGTAACTTCGCCTTCGAAGTCACAGTCGACCAAGAGACGGATTGTGATGTTACGAATTCCCATAGAATATCCGTAAGATACGAAGGAATATTATTGACTATATTTTACTTTTGATGCTTACATGCTTAACAAACAAGTCAGTGGTTTCGGCATTCTACATTAATGATCCCATGTATTAGAAACCCATAAATCTGCAAAATGCTAGATATTGTTAGAAATCAAAGATTTTAGAAGAGGTGCATGGTCTACAGTCTCTTAAACTTGAGACCTAATCCAATAACCCTAAAATTCCTAAATAAGAGAATAAAATTAGAAGTCACTTTAACCAGATAGTAGCACTCCACTGACCAGTAATTTTATAACTGCAATATCCCATTCAGAATTTTCCGGCTAAAATAACAATAAATTAAAGGTAAGTGCTGCCAGAATTACTAACATATCAAGATACTATTATGAAAACACTAAGTTAAAAGACATAAACTGCACCAAACTATGAGTTGGTTGAAATTCAGTTCAGTACCAGTAATTCACTCTAGATATAATGATTTTAATATTGCAATACTCGTCGTTTAAGAAGTATAACGAACGATTCCACGAAACATAACGAAATAAATACACAGTTCCATTAAACGCATAATGGTAATTCTACAAGAATTATGATACAGAAAACTGTCCACAAGCATTTAAGTAGGTGATTTCTAACTTATTTACCAAATATGTGCCTATGTATTGAACTTTGAGTCACACCTTTCGTGAAAGATGAAGCAACGCAAAACCAAAAAACCTGGGTTCGGACTTGTGATAGTACACCCAAGTATTCACGAAATCGTAATCTTCAAATGTATTATGCGGTTCCGTATAGCATTATGTGTTTCTATTGCTATATATTGAATGGTGAAAATTGAAATATTAAACAAGCAGTAACGAATAAAACATAACACAATTAACATCTTGGCAAAAAGAAAATGTATATATTTACTTAAAAAAATAAGTGATTGTAATTGTTATGGAGATGACTATGATATTAGCAACAGCGATAATAATAATAATAATCATAATGACTGACAAATGAAGAAATAACTGAATGATAAAGAGCATTATGCATTATGAAAACATGTTAAGTAAGGATACAACTATTTTTTGGAAATAACATTTTAGTAAAAATAAAAGTATTAAACGTCACGGCAAGTGAATTAGTTAGATTCAACTGGCTCTTATGAATGATCTATTCCATATCATCGATCGAAATGTATGTAATTCAAATCAGAGTACATTACTGGATAACATAAATCTTCATATTTATATTCAGTAATGAACATACACAGACTTCCATACAAAGAATCGTGAATTACGGAAAAATAACCAGAATTATGTAAAAAATAAATCTCCTTTTTAGTAAATATCCCATCTAATAAGTTAAAGAAAGTGTTCAAAGTAGCAGTATCCAAAAGTGATTCACAAAAGTAGTAAGAATGGTATGTATACGGCACATATACATACATACACATACACGAACAAAGCAACAAAGATAATATATAGGCATTATAGAGGAAAATGATAAAACAAAGAAATAAATAGTCATCGATATATCAAAGTTCACATTTTATGCTAAATAATAAAAATTAAATTACAAATCTGAGTTACTTCTTGTTAGCACTACTACTGTGATAGTAGTAACAAATAAAATAAGAATAATAATGATAGTACTGACCATTTACAGATTAGTACGTAACATGGTCATATTCCTCTTGTCACCTGTAAAATTCATTAATATTATCGCATTAAGAATCCAGTGCTTGTTCGTCAATGTTTTCTGAATATTAAGGAGTTAAAAAATAAACTCATTCATAAACTACACCTCAAAGTTGAAACATGTGAAATCAATCCTGGGAATTCTTTTTATGGGGAGTGTTTACGTTAAGATTGTTGTACTGAATTCCTTGAGTGTTACGCTTCTGATGTTGCATTTGCTGATTTGGTACGTTACTAGCCGAATCCGAGCTTCGGTGTTCAGATACAGTTGGACGATGAGAGGATTCATAATTCTTTATGTTTGGCTGGTAACAGCGATCGCACACACGCGAAGGGAAATCAAGACCTCTTTTAGGTACAGGTTGATAATGCTGTGAACAAAATCCACAAACACCCTGACCGCAAGAACGACAATGATGAATACTTAAACGCGAACCAAACGGAGCGGAACATACGTTGCATGAGACACATTGATCATCAGGCTGCCAATAATCTGGTCGAGCAAGAGATTTAACGAGCTCTGTGTAGAGAAATAAGTAGAAAAAGACCCTGTTAAAGTTCAGAAATTAATTGGGAGCGTGACACTGGAAGAAAACTGCATAATATATGATAAATATAATGACAAATTTATGTACATATCTTTTTAGGTCTGTGTAAACAGACAATTATTTTTATTACTTATTTTAACACAGATATTCGTACAAGGAGGCACCAAATACATATGCGCCACACAGATCTCATTTGATTTGTGTGAAGGCTGTGAAACTGCACGGGTTCCCAAACCGAAGTAGACAATAGAAGAATGTAGATGAGAAACAAGCCAACAAGAATAACATGTACACATTTCACAAAACTATGTACCTCATTTCACTTATAATAAAAATTTTCAATGCCAATCACTGAATTCATTCGTCCAAAAAGGAAATAGTACACAGTCACATGTGCAAATATCGTTTACACAGTAGTTTAATATACCAAGCCCACGTTAATGAGCCACATGCTTTGTTAAAATATACACCAATAACGATGTAATCGTTGTACACAACACAAGCATAAAATTCATCAGTTATAATGTACAATTATTTCAGATTTTCTATTCATAAGAATATCTCAGTATCATTTTCAAATAATGGGGAATATATGTAAGTGAAGTTGTAAATTCTCAAATACTGTTGGATGAAACATATTATAACATTCCAGTCAATAACCCAAGTGGAATTTCAGAAAAAGTTTATAAATGGAGGAGTGTATTAGTGATCAAAATCAACCGGTTTGCAAATCAGAATTCGCTTCACTAAACCTAAGGATATAGAGAGTGTACCTCATAGCCGAATACTATACTATACTTGGGTTATGGAGTAATCTTTGATTTTTCAAGTTCAGTGTCAGAGATTGATACAGTCAATACAGGCATTTTCAAAATTTCATCAAATTGTAATCATGCATTCAATTAACTTCAATATACTATATCTACATTATGATAAAAATGTGTATGGCACCACTTGATGACGTGTAAATAAACCTATAAGCTACATCTCGAAATAATTAGAAAGTAGATTACATCATGGAGAATATCAATCGTACTTGAACTAATATTTTATTTGTGTATAAAAAACAATTAATTAAATTCTCACAAATAACCAGGACGGGATATTACTTTCCAGTTAAAAAGTTGAATGTCAGCACACACAAAAACAGTCCATCATATATGGTGCAGAGTTCATATAAATGTGTGCCGCCCCCTAACAACAAATAACATGAAGAAATGGGGATATTCTATTAATAAGGATCAAAGTTATAGGATCATTTGTCATATATGTGTACTTTTTACTCCATAATACAGTTGGTCATATGACGTCAGTATTGTACACATGCACTACACTAAGCAAACTGAATGTTCCGTGTTTTTACTCACAAAAATCCGGTTACACATGTGTCAAAATAATTCAATATTAATTGGATTCATTTCAAATTACAATGGAAAGTAATAACAATATGTACAGAATACCTTTAGGTCCAGTATATATTGGTGCTATGTAATCAGCTGTAGCAGACAACATTTCAATTACCTTACGACCAGTTAAAGAATTGTTATTGATTTGAGGATTATAATTCATTCCAGATACACGGGTTTTTGAATCGATACCTTTATCCTGTAATCGAGCATCATAGCACCTGAACAAACGTAGTAAAAGATTAATGAATTCATTTAAGTAACTAGCTAAATAGGATATAGATATTTGAATTCTTTGAAATGGAAGTTACATGTGAAAGACAAGACATGATACTACAACCATCCACGATGATTAACATTTCTATACATTGAGTAATTGAAAACAAAGGTCTAATCCATAAGAAATTCAGAATTTCAAACGAAACAAAAATTGTACTTCGGCGAATGAACTTATCTACAAGTTACATTTGTCATTGTTTCACAACAGATTTATGATATTGTGACGAAAATCGTTCTGCCTGTCACTAGTTTAGATGAAATCAACAAACAACACAAGAGTTATACACCTCACAAAAATATCAAGAAGCTACATACAACAATAAAGGGAGAAACGCAACGCAGATCGTAAAGTAGACTATACATAAAAGAGAAAAACAGAATAATTAGTAGTAAAATATTGGGAATTCGGAGAAAAAAAAGAGTGTATTGAACCATTGTGATAGTTTCACATAGTTCACACGTTGTCTCTAAGCATTGATAAACATAAACCTGAAGACCCCACACAAGTAAGCCAAACTCCCCCGCCTACGCGATTCCAAACAGTTAGAGGCTCTGTGAAGTGACATCTATTCTTAACCAGGCTACAACTTAATCTTACCCCAGTCAATATTAGACAAGGGCTAAAGAAAATTTATAAATGAATTCGCCGTCTCCAGTAGATGTATGTGCTACACAATCTAGTCGACCCACTTAACACTTAGTTACGCATCAGTTGAATCGCACATGCACACTGCTGAGAAAACATCTTGAATAAAATGCCTAAAATTTGCACATATCTTTTACATCATTTCAGATCACAGAGAAGCAGAGAACTAAGTGACATCCAGCACAATCGAATGCTAATATACAGTTAAATGCAATACAACACTTAAAAATAAAATATTTGTCAGATAAACTGAAATAAAGTTTCCGAACTTATACATACGTTCGTGACTTCCAGTAGTGTTGATACTTACAGCCTGTCTTGCATCAAAACCTAAGGATTTTATTTTCGTGACTGTATGTATCCCTTAAATATCATCACGGTAAAAAAGAACATTCAGATACACAATCATATGTAAGATGCGTTTTTTAGATGTAATTCCAATGTGATCTGATAGAATCTGTACAGCATTAAGTGATTCCATTACGATGACAAGAAGCCGTAACTGACAATAACATTACACATGGTAATTGACTTATTAAAAATTGGGTTTACGGAAAAAATATGTGCTATCAGGATCGTAAACCTTCAAACTTCTAACAGTGAAGCAATTTTTTCATTTGACTCAATCCAATGTGAGATTGAATCAATGATCAGGTATCCAATTGTCTATCTATTATTGAGTCATATTTATAGTGTGAGATCTAGTGATAGAACTAGCCAACACAAAATTAACGAACGCAGAGTTTGGAAGTCATTACCGTACAATGCAAAACAGAATTAACCACAGTATTTAAAAACTAGATTTCTAGTGATATAGTCAAATATTATTAAAAACTTGATCAAAATGTTTCTCCGTGTGAAATGACATCCAACTTAAACACATTTATGAGAAACAATATACTTTAAACTGAATGTCCTTGAATTTTAAGGTCAAAAAAGTCTATGTAGAAGGTCGCTACATCTGATATTAGGACAACGAAAAGTTTTAAAAACCAGTGCACAGAGTTAATATATAAGGATTACATTATTACAATCTGTTTTAGGTAGGAATTAGATAACTGAAAGATTATTGATTGTGCACGCTTTTATGTAATGTTACTCAGCGTCATATGAAAAACGAACACTCACTGGTCACAAACACGTACACCATCACTTCCATATCCTTGATCCGGAACAGGCAAACGGCCAGTCGAACACTTGGCACAGACACCTCTACCACAAGCTCGACAATGATGTTTTGATAAGTCATCAATAAAAGGTTTTAATGGTTTAGTAGAACTTTTTTCTTTATTTAGCGAATCTGAAAACGATGACGACCGATTAAGCATTGAATTATCTTTGCCAGTAAACATCTTATCTTTCTGAGGACTATCATCAAGAGAAGATGGTGTTGGTTGCTTTTTGTCGGTAGCAGATTTTTGTCTAACAAGTGAATTACGGCTGCAAACAGAATCATCTGATGAACTTTGAAATTCAACCTTACAAACAGCACAAGCTTTAATACTGGAATTAGGTTGCCAATACCGAGGAGCCACACTGTCAGCAATAAGATCTCCCAAACGACGTGCTGGAGGACCAGCCAACTGACTTACTTGACTAGAAACGACAGTTAATCCATCTAACAATAACTGACTAACTGGATGAGTACCCTGGATTTCGGTAAACAAAAAAGATCAAAGAATTATTAAAATAGCAAGAGTAATGGTGGTATTATGAACATAACTTAGAAATAATACAATTCATGTTAAAAAGATGATTACTGATATCACTTGAAACAAATACATATAAGATATTTGTACTCCGATGGAATTAAGAAAACGTTTCTGAACTTAACAAAAACTAAATTACTTATACGTGTACAAACAAATGAAAAGTGCAAACACTAATAATAAAAGTCCTTTTTTATAAACTACAATGTTATGAAAACTAATACCCTAGATAAAGAGTATTCTTGCAAAGCACATTTTGTAGAAAGTTTAGATGAAATAAACTAGTTTGATTTAAACACCGTGAATTTTGAGCATCACATATATTATTTGGTCTTCTACTAGCAAACGAGAATAAAATTTAATGATAATGAAAACGATAACACACAATTCATTAATACACATTACAATATCAGTGGATTGGTAAACAAATAATTTATTGACATTCTAAATGTTTCCCGACAGTTAGATACATAATTCAAATAAATTGGTTCTTCGAATCTTTTTACTGACCAGTTTCTTTTGGAATATGAGCATCATGTGAGAACTATATTGATCTTATCAAGCATGATAAACAATGGGAACATTCAGAAAACCAACACAAATGAATTAAATTTCATTACATCGCACAAGCCAGTGTCGATATGGACTAAGAAGCTAAGCGATGGCGTTAGAAACGAACGATACTGGATTCGAGTCCCGGAGTGAAGATTAATCCTGGGATACAGGCACACAGTTGAAGAGTCTCAAATATGACGAAAAGCGCGTCCTGAATTTCACTACTAGACACCAAACTCTGTTTATAATTCAGTATTTATTATTTAAATAAAATTACTAGAATAGAAGAATGTTGTGTTGGATACTATGAAGTTCCAACTGAAAATGACGTCCAAATAAATCAGTTTATTTGCTAATTAACCCCAAATGTAAAGCGTAGTTGTTTTTGGTAAATTCGAAACAAGTACCGATATTTCCAGATAGACCATTAAAATTGTAATCATGTTAAGTAAATAAATCCTGAACAAAAAACTGCGTGAAACTTAATTTATTAGGTCGATGTAACTCCAAAACCACATGTACGTTAGTATACTACCTCGAATCATTCCTAGCAAATGAAGAATAATAATATTACTTTACAGCTCATATAATCGAACGATGGTTAACGTTTCAGTCTGACTCCTTAGTTCACAAATGATTAGATGATAAGCTTTACCACAATGATACATTCGACAATAATTATATAATAACCATGATAATATGTCTGTTATAACACGCAAGTCAATGTTTTTAACAATATGTATAGTTGTCGTTCAGTATATTGTCTCTCTAGCACTTATTTATCCGTTTGACATCATAGTTCTACAAACATCATCAAACTAGTACACGATATTACATTAACTATTTGTACTACATATATTGAGTTGAGAAAAATAGTTTACCGAGAGTATTGACTTTTCTCCTTGCCAAACATGTACGATTTCCCAATGTACTTGAGGATTCATTTCTGGCTCTACGTTACCAGACCAGTAACCACGACTACGATAGATGGTGCCATGCCTTGGGCATTCTAAAACATAACCAGCCCAAAGATATTTTACAACAGCTGACAAAGCATTGGTATTTGACTCACCACTTTTAGGAACCATCATTGTTTTTTGACCATAGGCATAACATAGCTTAAACAAAATAATAATAATATATAATTGGATTTTCATATCAACAAAAACTCATTGAATACAATAAAATATTTAATATTTACACAAAGGTAATGATTTATACATACTTTGTGCAACACGCTGAACGATTATGTTAGAAATATTTTAGAAGGCAACAACAACAGATTAAAATGACCCAAATTCATTGTAACTAATGGAAATAGTCCAAAAAGTGCTATCCTTACAGTAACAATAGCTGCACGCTTATGTACCTAAACAAAACAATAATAAATATTTACAGTCTACTCGAGACGTTAAAAGTGAGGCTGAAGCAATCTGAAGCCAGAGGAACAAAGGGACTACAACCATATATATAGCTCAAGAGTCGTCAAACTGCATCACGAGACAAGCCCTAACTTGGAATCCTGAAGGAAGGCGGAAAAGAGGAAGGCCAAAGAAAACATTACGTCGGGAAATAAAAGCAGATATGGAAAGGATGAATAACAACTGGAAGGAGCTCGAAAGGATTGCCCAGGACAGGGTTGGATGTAGAATACTGGTGAGCGGCCTATGTTCCTTCACGAGGAGTAACAGGCGTAATCGTTAATCGTCATCAAGAATCCACTAATGGTGTGGTAGCTGAGTAGTTCATATCTACTACAACATTCCATACTGACACAACCATTTACCAAGTATAAAGAAATCAAACCAATCGAAGTAACACATGTTTGGAGCTCCGATTTTCTTAACAACTGTTCAGCTGATAAATCCCAATTATTTAAGAAAAATGTGCCGAATTCTATTGAGATATGAACAACTGAAGAAATCATCATCGCCAATAGTTCTAATCAGTTCGAGAATGAAAGTCACTAATATATTAATACTGATGTATTAAAAATTTATTTTTTTAAACGGTCAAGTCTTTTCAACAATAATAACTTTCAATAATATAAAGCATTAATTTTAAGTAAATTAACTTTATCATGATTATATGCAAATTATAGCAGTATAAACCTGTTTGTGTGAGTGCATATATATAGTGAGATAGCTTATATATATCATAAGATCATAATGCACAGATTAAATTCTAACAGGATTATTCAAAAGACTTAAATTCTTTCATTTGACAGTACTGTATACAGATATTCTCAGTAAGTACACTACATTTTTGTGTACCATATGACTTCCGCATAAAATCAGGACTCTCACAGTAGAGAAATCTGTGGGAATCTATAAAATCTATTTCGTCAATAGCTTTTTACTTACCTTACAAAAGTATAATTTATTCTGAAGCGTTGGTTCGTAACGACAAGGTGACGCACTAACGCCATTAGAACCCACATATTCAGCTTTATGACCGACATTGTTTGACGTGTGGTTAACACTCAAGCAACATCTAACACCACAGCTGATACATTTGCATGGACACGTGAAATACTCTTCAACAAATGTTGGTGACGAGCAGGGAAGATCGGATGAAAAACGAGTGTTAAGTGCTTGAAGGATATGAAATATATGCACCAGTTTTCGTGGAGCTCTGACAGATATATCACGTATCTTTTTGGCAACCATAGAGGCTAGAGGCTAAAGCAAAGAATCAACAATCATTAAAAAGCAATATTATTTCAATACTCAAAAGATGAATGCCAACAAATAAAAATAATAATGAGTTGACTAATTCCACTGATTTTCAAATGTTCTTTTCCGACAGTCAGTCCGTCAGTCCAAAAATATACATCTTGTCAAGGTTCTTAACTAACAGAATTGAATTTAATAAGCAGACAATTCAATACAGTTTGAATCTTAATTATCATAACCTACTTCAATAGAGCTCTTTACAAACGTAACAGAAAAGTTCGACCGCCTACACTGTAGATAAAAGTGAAAACTACCAATAAGCTTAACATTCAGCCACTTAAGATGAATTAATAGACAAGTAGACAAATAAAAAACCCAAGACAACGATCAGATGGGAAAGACAAACCAATCTCAAAAATCCATTTATATAGTATACAATGAAGTTATATTTTCAGTCATAACTAAATCATGCCTCATCGAAACAACAAACGGATCAATGGTGGTTTAACACTGATCAGTTTAGAATTTAAATGAAACTCCACAATCTCTACAACCCTATACTTACGATATATTATATCGCTTGTTGAGTGAATACTCTACGGGGATTTAAAAAACGTTGATTCATTGTGTTTATTTGCTGAGGCACAAGTGCATTTCAACAAGTAACTTGCTTGACAGTACAAGTTATGAAAATGCCGTTTCGACTAACAAAATTAATTTGTTACTATTCATAAGACTATATAACTACTATTAGTCTAATTATCTAAAACCATTTCATACCGCTATGATAATCCAAAATATTTCATCTATTAACGGTAACAAAAGAGATCAAAACCAAAAGAAAACTCTATAATGCAGTGTAAGAATAATGTAAATCACAACAGAGATAACAAAATGTTATTGTTATATCCTAACGAAGAATAAATGAATGGTAACTGCTAGAAATTATCAACAGACTATTACTGCCCCCAAATGCCCTGGTACGGCCGAGAGTGGGGAGAGTCCGCTCTCCCTCTCGAAATGCACTCACATGGCCACGCGTATATAGCTTCTGCCAGGGAAGTTCTACTCACTGCCTTCTCGTGGTAGGGGTGTTGTTTACGAAAATGAGAGGACGAAAAGCGAATGTCCGGCGGTTTAACCGGATTCCAAACCAATGTTACACATGGGCTCCAGTATCCTGCAGGAACAAATGGCGTATGAACCAACTGTTGGTCACCGGCTACCATGGGACTGCATCTCATTGCGATACTCCACTGCCTTGTGGACCAGACCTTCAGGTCGAAGGCTCGGGGTGTGGCCCCCTAAGAAAACCACCTGCTTCGGTTTAGGCACCCGGGCAGTATCACAGCCCTCTCACAAATCAAATGGGATTTGTGTGGCGCATATCTATTCGGTGCCTCCTTGTACGAATATTTATGTGTTATAATAAATAATATTACATATATTCTTGTTGGATAATTATTAGGTAACTAGCTTTTATTACAAGCTTTCATCTGATCCTATTGTCTACTGCTATACGATTTACCATTCCTAACAGATTCACAATTTATTAGTCGCAGTAGACCATACTCACAGCCAATTTTGACTTATTCTTGTATAACTATTTTTTGTTTAATGGTGTGACGCGGTCTAGTCTGCTTGTATATAGACCATGAGTGTCTGAAATATACGATTCATACAGCGGAGACTGATATTCGTGTTCTGGACTGAGCAGGTCGGGCTAGGCGAGAGGTTGCTATACAGAGTACCAATAAAGACTCAGAGTAGACTCAAGGCTGCTCGCGCCGGTTAACGCATCATTGGTTGAGCACAGGAACGAGGACATAGAAGTCGATATTCTGGTTGGAAGTCTTGTCATGTGATATCTGACAGGTCATAGAACATAACAGTTACTGAAGCTTAATACACACGGTAATGCCAACCCCGAAATAACTCTCGGACGCAAAACATCGAGTTTAAACTTTGAGTGACCTCTTGATAGTGAATGCCTTGGATAACCCAAAATATAGTAAATACTTCGTCCTTAGTCATAAAGCCATTGTACTCATCATATAGATTGAGTTATTTTTTTTATATCTGCAGATATCACCTGTTAATCATACATGACGATTTATAAGCACAAAGCATAAATTTTTGGGACAGAAATTTTTATACACTATCTTCTACTAAAGAACACGTGAAACAATATTTCTCAGACACGTGAATGCAGTAACTTAAACAAAACAAAGAATAAACTTAAAATGTCATGAATATTTATTATGTTAGTTATAAAAAATTACGAAAATGGTTTAAATAATAGTATTTTTACGGACTTCATGAGAATGAATCAGTAAGATTTTATGTTTAGTGTTCTGCATAGTAACACTTTTAGAACACCATGTGTCAGTCAACTACAACGTGGGATCATGCACATATATACATCAGTCCAAGTTGCCATACCTCATTAACACAACAAGATGGACACCGGATGCATAAAAGTAGTTAATTCAGAGGTGGTAATATATAAAAGAAAGATTGCATATAAGGACATAGTACAGGAAGAAAAAATTAGTTCATAGAAAGAAAGATATGAAGCGATTTTAATCTCTTAGTTTAAGGGAAGACAGAGTGTATACACCTACGCCATTGTGATCAAATCTCAGCCATGTCACACAGAGTCTCCAACCATTGGTTACGATAGTCACGCGGACGCCAACCAAGTAGTCTGCATCTACCAACATGGCTGAGAAAAGTTAGCTGATACCACGTTTTGGTTCGGCCGCCCTTAACTTTCTTCCAACCATCCCCAACACCAATCAACTTTGTGCGTCGTGCTAATCGGTGTTCAGGCATACGTAAAACGTGGCCCAACCATCTCAGTCCATTAAGATTTACAACCTCATCAACTGATTTACCATCATTCCCTAATACCCTGCGTCGAACCTCACTATTACCTACCCGGTGATACCAGCAGACGCCAGCAATATTTCTAAGGCATCTGTGGTCAAATACTAGTAGCATACGAGTATCTTCTACTCTCAATGGCCATGTTTCGCTGCCGTAAAGTAAAACAGAACGGACTGCCGCCATAGGTGACGTAAATTGGCCAAAGCCAAACGAGCTTTTCGAATCCGTGCAGAGATTTCGTCAGACACCAACAGATACCAGCTAATCAGACTTCCAAGATAAGTGAAGTTGGCGACGCATTTGACTACTTCACTCCCTATCCTTAGTTCAGGTGTTGACGCAAGCCAGTCCTGAAGCAACAATTTGCATTTAGAAGGAGAGAAGCGCATTCCAAACATTCTGGCATTGTTGCTCAGTACTACCAAAAGACTCTGCATTTTATCAGCGTCTTCGCCAAACAGGACTATATCATCTGAGTATTCTAAGTCGATAAGTGGACCTCCTGGAATGAGATCAACGCCCGACAATTCAGTCGACAATAACGTTATTTCCAGCAGTTGGCTTATGATGGAATTAAACAAAAATGGTGATATTTGAGAGCCTTGTCGGACACCACTAAAGGTTGCGAAATCAGATGACAGCTCGCCACATGCTCTGACTCGCCTGGTAGTGTTCGAGTAAAGAGCATTCACAAGGTTTATGTACTTCTGAGGTAAGCCTTTCAATAACAGATACTGCCACAGAAGTTCTCAGTCCACAGAGTCAAAAGCTGTTTTTAAGTAAAGAAAAACTATCATTATCGGACACCGATAAGCATGTCTGTGTTCTAAAACCTGACGAATAGTGAATATGTGGTCGATGCAGCCACGACCAGGTCTGAAGCCAGCCTTATTTTCTTGTGTTTGCAGTTCACGAGTCTTTGTTAGGTTCCCGATAATTATTGAGGTCAGTATTTTAGATGCTATATTAGTCAAATTAATCCCTCTATGGTTATCACAGGATAATTGTGACCTCTTCTTAAATATTTGGGTTATCAGTGATTGCAACCAGTCAGATGGGATTACGTCCAACTCCCAGATTTTAGCTAAAATATTAGTCAATTTAATCGCTAAAACTGAACCACCATCCTTAAAGACCTCTGGAGCCAATCCATCTGAACCAGTTGCTCTTCCTCGTTTCAGATTAGCTATAGCCTTTTGGACTTCGGTTAGAGTCGGGGTACCTACTTCAATGTTCTATTCAGGTTGTCTGGGAATGGTGGGCAGTTGCAGAGTACCTGAAGGCCAGCTGAACTGCTCAAATGAGCATTAATTGTGCTCTTTTAAGGAATTTTATCACGTTGGATTACTTCGTATTTATTAGCGCTCAGTAAAAAGATACATCTGCAGTTCAGAATATATAAGGGTGTCAATCACTGATATTGTACCCCAATGATATTTTTATTTATGTATTTTAACACATAGATATTGGTACAATAAGGCACCAAATACATATGCGCCACACAAATCTCATTCGAAATGTGTGAGGGCTGTGATACTGCCCGGGTGCCCAAACCGAAGCAGGTTATCCCAATGATAGATTATAGGCGTATGATATTAAATGATACATGTTTTAATCCCTGAAAGAATGGTATTCTTCATACTCCATATATGATATAGAGTTACGTCAAAAAGCCTAATGCATACAACCAAGTTTTACTCTCCGGAAACAGAATCAACTATAGTCAGCTCTATGATCATACATCAAAATGGATCACTAAAACGTATCAGGACTAGAAAACATAATATTGATTGTTATCTATATAATAGCCTGTTGAATTACTGTTAAATGTTGTTTAGAATAGTACTATGATACCATTAATGAGAACAACCGAAATATACAATTTATAACAGGAATTTACACAAATTTGAACCCGATATATTGGATTCCTTCTACAATATTAAGATCACAAAACTACCAGATAATCAAGATCAAAACGTTATTGTGCCAATTTGATTATTATATGTTCTTGGACAGATAATTTTCTCTTATTATCTTGTAAAACCTAAAGAACAGTTATTATATTTTCTGTATTCTAAATAATGAATATAGTTAGTGCTTCACTGTTAAGATATCCACTTTACTATACATCTTTTTGATTACCTATGATTCTTAACATGACAAGGGAATAATGAATCAGTGTAGCAATTAATCTGAAGAACACATAGAGCTTCGAGTAAATGTAAGTCATTTTGTTGTTTTCTCATCTTCTTTATTCGTTAAGCTAGGTAGGTCATTTTTTATGCCAACTAAAACTTCTTTATACTGTACACAATGATAACAAAAATTTATCCACTCTAATTACGGGCTTCTGCAGTTAAAATAACAAACGGAGGCCATGGAAACAGTGTTTAAAGTATCCAAATTGTTCTAATCAATATGACTAGCTAACTAAGTATATATTTATGTACTCAGCTTTCAACAAAACTTTTCATGGGTTTCCAGTGTTATTAATGCTGGACGAAAAAACCCATATAGGTGTAACGGAATCGAAAACTATGATTGATCAGAGAGCTGAGTACTCTGATCATTACGTAGCAGCCCAACAATACAACTAATTATGATAATAAAAAGATTATGGTTATTATGAACTCTTACCTGGAAATTTGTTGGAGGTACTTTAGTTTGTGTTCCAACATACACAAGTGAAGAAAATGCATTCGCATTGCGTCTCATTGCCACAAGGCGTTCTGTCAGAAACCTTGAACCTATTTTATGTTTTCATAAAACGATAATCGTAAAGACGATAATAAATACATGTTTTGAAAATAAGTACATCACCAATAACAATATCTACAACCAATAAAAACCGCAAAATCTGTACTAAAATAATAAGGATGAATTATTATGACAGTATAATTAAGCGAGAAATTTCGATAACTCACAAATATATCATCTACCACCAAGATACTAAGACAGCTCTAATAAGATTATAATTAAGAGATTGTAATTAAAAAACCAGTGTCTAGTTTTCTGCAAAACTGAGATAACCGATAACACTGAACTATAAATTTATGCAAAATATAAATATCAAAATACAAAAAATTACTACACCAGCTTGCTGAGATCTGTACACGACAGAATATCATTAACAACTGATTTATTTCACAGAACTGAAGATATCATGAGGAAATAGAACAAGTACTTGAAAAGCACTTATTAATCTAATTTTATTAGGATGACAGCTTAACAAGAAAGCTTTAGAAAATGTCAGTCAAATACTGACAACCAGACCGGTGTTTCATGATGTAATCAGTGAATAATCAGTGAAGATTTTACAGACAAGCAGCAAACATTATACCTCCAACCTGTACATTACGTTGGGATTTCCTGAGGATGGATGTGGAAATAAATGTATTCCATTGTGATTTGTTTAACTTCATCATGGACTTATTGATAGAAATAACATTCTCGTCTACTGAATTCTCGGGTATTGGTCTCCTTCCAGGAGGTCCACTTATCGACTTAGAATACTCAGATGATATAGTCCTGTTTGGCGAAGACGCTGATAAAATGCAGAGTCTTTTGGTAGTACTGAGCAACAATGCCAGAATGTTTGGAATGCGCTTCTCTCCTTCTAAATGCAAATTGTTGCTTCAGGACTGGCTTGCGTCAACACCTGAACTAAGGATAGGGAGTGAAGTAGTCAAATGCGTCGCCAACTTCACTTATCTTGGAAGTCTGATTAGCTGGTATCTGTTGGTGTCTGACGAAATCTCTGCACGGATTCGAAAAGCTCGTTTGGCTTTGGCCAATTTACGTCACCTATGGCGAGGGCCAGATATCCGTCTATCAATAAAAGGACGAGTATACTGTGCGGCAGTCCGTTCTGTTTTACTTTACGGCAGCGAAACATGGCCATTGAGAGTAGAAGATACTCGTATGCTACTAGTATTTGACCACAGATGCCTTAGAAATATTGCTGGCGTCTGCTGGTATCACCGGGTAGGTAATAGTGAGGTTCGACGCAGGGTATTAGGGAATGATGGTAAATCAGTTGATGAGGTTGTAAATCTTAATGGACTGAGATGGTTGGGCCACGTTTTACGTATGCCTGAACACCGATTAGCACGACGCACAAAGTTGATTGGTGTTGGGGATGGTTGGAAGAAAGTTAAGGGCGGCCGAACCAAAACGTGGTATCAGCTAACTTTTCTCAGCCATGTTGGTAGATGCAGACTACTTGGTTGGCGTCCGCGTGACTATCGTAACCAATGGTTGGAGACTCTGTGTGACATGGCTGAGATTTGATCACAATGGCGTAGGTGTATACACTCTGTCTTCCCTTAAACTAAGAGATTAAAATCGCTTCATATCTTTCTTTCTATGAACTAATTTTTTCTTCCTGTACTATGTCCTTATATGCAATCTTTCTTTTATATATTACCACCTCTGAATTAACTACTTTTATGCAACCGGTGTCCATCTTGTTGTGTTAATGAGGTATGGCAACTTGGACTGATGTATATATGTGCCTGATCCTACGTTGTAGTTGACTGACTGACTGATTGTGATGAACCGATTTCGATTTTCAGACAATTCAAATAGCTACTCAACCAGAATACTACACCTGTCTTTAAGAGCCATTCACCTATTAACACTTAAAATACATAATCAGATTGGAAGCGAATAATGTATGATTCCAGAAAAGCATAGCAGTGATAACGCCAACCAAATGCAGTGATCGATGAAAAAAGACGGAGAGCGCTTCGCAAAACAGTAGTGACGATTGTTTCTGAATTCGGTATGTAAAACTCTAAAAATGGAATAATAGTTACCTGACCTTCAACCAACAAGTCCCTAATGGTCGCTGAAATGACCGATGTATCGAAGGACACTCTACACGACCATTCTAGTCCTTTGTAATTACAAAATGTCCATTGAGAGTGACTTTTTGAGTACACAAAGTAGAATGGACGAGTTTTTTAATTGCAATGGTGATTTAAACTACTGTAGCGCGGGTAAAAGTAGCAAAAACATATTGTCTCACTTATTGTTTACTAATCTTCAATTTCAGTAACACAAGTAATTGTTAGTGAGAATTAAACTGGTTAGTGTGTTGTGTGCTACTGATATGGACAGACATAAGTAGTATATATCACAATCTAAAGTGAAGTGCCTGGCGGCAGAAGGTTGAGAAGATCAAAGAAAAGAGAACGAGAACAAAGTATGATTGGTGTGGAATCGATAGAGCAATGAAGTTTGAGATGATTGATTGATATGTACAAAAGGAACAGGCAGGTTTAAGACAATTGATTGACGTTTTGTAAATGAAGTATTTACAGTATGGTTCTCAAATTTTAATAAAATGTTCTGTAATTTTATATTTAAATACATTCGACTGTTCCCTCTTGTGTTCTCATTCACTAAAGTTAGTACTTTTTCCGTACTAGTACACGGTCCACCCAATACATCAAAGTCAGGAACGAATATCACAGGATATATAGATAAATCCACAGTAAAAACCTGAGGAACAAACAAACTTAAAATAAAAATAGTAGTAACCCGCTGGAATCTTCAGGACAGGTCTTTGAGATGACATACTATCCAGCCCCCCTTGTTGTTATTTATTTATTTGAACACAAATATTGGTACAAGGGGGCACCAGATATACATGCGCCACGCAATAATAATGAGAATGGGAAGAGAAGAATGTAAGGTGTGTAAAAGAAAAAAAGAGAACAATAACAACCATAGATTAGTGTATGGTAGTGTAATAATAATGGTAATAACAGTGGGGAGAACGGAGAGTGTTGGGATATTCAGAAAAATATCCCAAAAACAATTATCCGGTTAAGTCTAATGCTACCCTTGAACGCTAATGGTGTCATTTCCCTATTGGTCGTTTCCCTACTAATCAATATTTATTTCGCGTGTCATTTCCCCATTGGTCAATATTATTTCACGTGTTATCTTTCTGTTGGTCAATATTTATAGTAATCCTAACTGTATAAATATGCATTTGTTTGTAAATCATTATTCGGCTCCTGACCCCATAAACAATTTTTCATCTACGGTTCGTGTTCTGATATATTGGAGATTGGGGACAGTATTGGGGTCGAACTGGGATATCTGAAGCTAGTCAATCGGTAGAAGTTAGAGTAGCCACCTCGCGATACACAATAGAGAGGTACAACCAAAAGAATTCTTTCAGCTAAGGAAGATACAACCACATTTTATGGAGAAAGTAAAAGAAGGTTACAGAAGGATCGCCACTGGCTTCTACTCTGAGCCATATCTGATAACGTCTCTAGCCACTGTGTTGCGCCATTTCTCGGACCCCAACCAGGGAGTCGTGAAGGACCAACAGAAGTTAGCCCTTTGCAGCTTTCTTTCATACCACGACACCATGTCATGCACCGACCACCTCTCCGCTTCTTCCAACCAGTCCCAGAGTCAACAAATAATGCACGACGTGGAATTCCCTGGGACGACATCCGTAGAACATATCCAAGCCACCGAAGTCGGTGTTTCAAAATAATGACATCGATTGCATTATCATTTCTGTGCCCGAACACACGATGCCGAACCTCTGCATTACTGACATGGTGTTGCCACTGAATGTCAGCAATCCTTCGGAGACAGCGATGGTCGAACACAGAAAGTCTTCTAACGTCCTCAACTTGGAGAGGCCAGGTTTCACAAGCATAGAGCAAAACTGCTCTCACCGACGCGTTGTAGACCGACCTTTTACAGCCAGACTAACATCACGACGGCGCCAATGACGGCCCAGATTGGCATAAGCCGCTCTGGCTTTCGCCATACGTGCATTGATCTCAGCACTCACGCCACCACCAGCACTTATGCAGCTACCCAGATACACGAACTTCTCGACTACTTCTATCTGCTCACCATCCAGGGTGAGTACAGGATTGGAATCCTGCCAGTCTTGTAGAAGTACTTTGCACTTCGATGGTGCAAAGCACATACCATACCTACGGACACTGATTGCCAACTGATTAGGTGCGGATTGCATGGCTTGGGTATTATCGCACAGTAAGACAATATCATCCGCATACTCAAGGTCGAGAAGTCTTTCGCCAGGCAACAGATCCACACCGCCATTACTTACATCCATCAGAGCTGTTTCCAGAATGTCATCGATGACAAAGGTGAAGAGGAATGGTGAGATTGGGCAACCCTGTTTAACCCCAATGCTTGAGTGGAACAATTGAGAAAGGTGGTTGTATGTCCTCACTGTACTTCAGGTATTTGTATATAGGGCCTTTAATATGTTAATGAACTTCTCAGACACACGCTTCTTCAATAGACAATTCCAGAGAACAGTCCTGTCCGACGAATCGAAGACAGCCCTGATGTCAAGAAACAACACGATTGTTGGTCTCGCGAGTCAATCTTTCTCGGGTTTTGAACAACCTACGAAGTATGACGGAAGCCAATAGCTTGGACGAAATCGGAAGTAGACTTATCCCTCGATAGTTGTTACAGGAACGACGTGGACCCTTTTTAAAATAGGGACAACTATCGACTCGTTCCATGGTGTTGGAACACTCTAGTTTCCAGACCTTTGTAAACAACGTTGTCAGCTTAACTAGAAAGTCACCACCATCTTTAAAAAGAGCCGGAGGTAAGTCATCTGGGCCTGATGATTTGTAGCGCCTCAAGAGTTAGAGTTCCCTGAGAACTTCCGCCTCATTTGGTGGATCAGTCGTCACCGGCCATGGGGGGCAGGACAGTCTAATCGATGTTGCCAGAGAAGCAAGCCAGTTTAACTGCCCTTCGAAAAATTCTGTCCATCGTCCAAGACGTCGATGGATGTTAGTGATTGGCATCCCGTCATTCTCGTAGATTGTTTCGCTCACATCAGACTTCTTGCTGCCAGTGGCTCGGATGAGTTGGAAGAGCTTCCGGTAATTACCAGATGCAGCTGCTGCTCCCAGCTCATTAGCACGCTCCAACCACCAGCCTTCTCAGTCCTTACGCAGGCTTTGCCCAATTTCATTACGTAACATCATTCGTTTGTGGTCAAACTCACGGTCAGCCGGAGTAGACAGACGGGCTTCGATAAGTTGTAAGACCTGAAGAAACCCAGTGCTTATAAGCGGGACGTTTTGCGAACCCACAACTGACTGTTCCCGCCATTTTCATAGCGACATGCACTTGCAACCAATGCGCATCTATATTTTTCGGTGAAATGGTAGCTAACCTAGAAGCTAGCTCGGTTCGATACTTAGTTGCAGCCAACTTGCTCATATCAATCCTTTGGTGACGGTCACTTCGTTGGCCACTGAAAAGTAAGGTAAGATTGGCACAGATCAGGGCATGTTCAGAGTCCAGATAGGTACTCCAAAAGGAGCGGCAGTCTTGTACACAACCACGCCAGCGGCAGATGATCGCGATATGATCAATCTGAGTCCAGGCTTGAGATGCAGAGGGAGGATGCCAGGTGGCACATCGGCGATGACTATGCTGAAAGTTAGTGCTAGCCAGAAACAGGTTGTGGTCTCTGCACAGTTACAGTAGACGTTCCCCGTCATCTGTCCTGCGACCAACAAATCCCCATCGGCCACCTAAACGACTCCCTTCTGTGCCTAGACGCCCGACCTGAGCATTCAAGTCTCCGGCTAGTACTACAATATCTGTCGAACGCACTTTCTAGAGAAGAACAGTTAACTGGCGGTAGAATTCATCCTTGATTGCATCCGGGCTGCAATCTGTCAGGGCATAGGCAGAGATGACGAAAAGACATTGTTTCTCACGCCGATTTCTTCTTACTTTGATGGAACTTTCTAATCTAACAGCACATAACCGACTGTTAATGGGGATCCAATCGATTAGTGCTACCTCAGCTCTAGCGCTTAGTGCGACACCAACGCCAGCAAGACCAGAAGATGCCACAGGGTCCCAAGCTAAGCGCACGTAAAACAAGCTTTTCGAAGCGACAGATGGGGAGTGAATTTGTAGTACTTCACCAGAATCTTGAATATGGGTCTCGGATAGACAACAAACGTTGATATTAAGACTTTCCAAAGACATAGCTAGCCCTATCTGTTGTCCGACTTGCGTAAGTGTGCGAACGTTGAAGGCAGCCAGTTTGAATGGTGAATGTGGTTTCAGAAAAACTCCTTCAGTATTTGTATTTGTTGGTAGCATACAATTTTCAACCAGGCAGTAACTCAAGAACGTTTAGGCAAAACTGAGTTTCCACCATAGGCGAGCTGCTGTATTAGTCGAAAAATAAGGATATATAAAGTGGGAATAAAAGAGAGTGAATAAATGACGTAGTAAATAATAATAATAACAATAATAATGATAATAATAATAGTAATAATAATAATAATGTGAACCGTTTGACTGTTTGACTTGTTGTTAAACTGAGACAAGAAGAGGACGCTAAAGCTGAGAAGTTTCAAGGGCATGTATGATCTTGGAACAGATACATTAGACCCCGTGATCAATGACAGATATCAGAAGGTAACTATTTAGTGAATTAAAATTATCTAACTAGGACGATACTTTTGATATAAACAAACTGTTAGTTGAGTCAAATATTCCCCATAGATCAAGAAAGAATACAAATCACGGAAATACGAAAAGATATAAAGTCCCATAAAATAAATCTCTGCAATCTGTGGGCGTTAGTCGATAAAACGGATAGTTGATTGTCATCAATATCAATTATCATGAATAATTTGAGAGTTGTGGTACTACTCAGGGACCCTGAACTATAAAAAGTTTCAAAGTGGGATATCTACCAACACTAAGTTTGCTTTAACATGGTGACACTGCAGATGATACAGAAACTCAACTACCAGGTATCAGATATGCACAGGAAAACTAAAATTCGGAACTTACTTAAAGTTGACATTCTTTCATTAGATGGTTCCGCAGACCCCAAACGATCAGTGCATGTATTATTGTTCACTGAAGCTATGCTGTGAGGTTCATCAAGTGGGAGGGTATGTTGCGTCTCTTGAAATATAACAACAACTGGGCCTAGCTGACCAGGTGTCCATGGTAAACCAGTACGTTCAGCTAGTGCTTCTAAATCTGGGCGAAAATGTTCTGAAAAAGCATCGCTTGCATCCGCAAGGAAAGTGAACATATCACTATGAAGACGATCAGACATAGTACGATAGATGACAACATCAGCTAATGCAAAAACCTTCAACAATAAACGTCTTTGTCGATTAGGATTAGGGCTAGCACCAAGTAAACCTATATTTGAAATAATTGAAAAAGGTATCATTATATACAATCGACCAAATCATAGGACTAATGACCAGTGTATGTGAGGTGCGAAACCATACTCAAAATAAAATAATTCATATTTAACAGTAAAATGAATAATAATCAATATGTAAGCCAGAAAAAAACCCTTTTACAAGACAGTAAAACATTTCAGAAATGACTGACATCTTATTAATCGAAAGTGACGTGACTTTCACAAATTTAAAAGCATCAGAACTACGTTCTAAACATATCAAAAATATTCAGTTCAAAAGAGTATCATAATTAAAATAAGATAGATATACATTACTTTATCTATTTGTTTATCGGACGTTTTACAACAGTCGAAACCTGTCGATAGATAAATTTATACCAATAAAGCAACTAAGATTTATGGTAGGATAGAAGCAAGAGACACAAGGGTATTTACAATATTATGTTGAAAACTTACACCATTAAGAAAACAACTTTAAAACAACCCAACAGAATTTCTCAAAGAAAAGCTTTTAACGTACACGTGATTTACCTATCTATCTAATAGAAACTGTTGAAGTGTTGCCATTATGATGTCTATTTCCCTATATAATGTAACTTATTTGGTAGCTTTCTCCATACCATATTTATCAACAGGTAATATTATTTCATATAAAAAATTAAAATTAAACGAAAAGAACATAATTGAAATGAAACTGATCAGATCGAGGAATATAAACTACGGAGTAATGTTGAATCCCGAAACTCTAGAAAAGTACAAACATATATTTGAACTATCGTGATTAGTTTGGATTAGATAACCTGAGGTCTCTACACTATAGATTACGACAACCTTTTTGATAGTAACTAGATCTTTGCTTTTCATAATAGCTTAGACTAACGGTGAACGGGTCCATAGAACTATGCTATTAAGCAATCCAAGCCTTTTTCAGCTTAAACTTACAGTAGCCAGCATAGGGTGTTGGAGTAGACGGTGGAATGGTGTGTAATACATGTTCCGACCACGTCAGTACTTAAATACGAATGATCAAATACTAGCGACTTTTGCATGTCTTCTACCATCGAACCTGTAATCACGGAAGACTCCTGAACAGTATAATTGCCCTCTTATAAGTAAACAGGTCGTCTGTATGAAAAAATCTATACATGGTCCTAAGGAACTAACCAATCAACGAAAACACATAATCACTTTAATTGTCGCAAGATCAAAAGTCGACTAGCCACGACAGCTCACGAAACATCCAATAACATCCCATGTTATGTGAAATTGGTACTTGTCAAATGTGGAAAAACAAATAAAGCTGTTTGTTTCTGAGGCATGAGCTAGATATTTTGGACAGATTAGTGATGACAAGTAGCGCTAAACCGTTTAGATCAAGAAACACAAAATCACAAAGGTCACTACTTTAAACAAAACTCTTCCTTTCTTTCGATTGTCCGAGAGGATTGATTACAGCTATTATTCACTTTCAGCTATGAAAATCTAATTTCCTGAGTTATATAGAATAAAACACACTAAACCACAGTCACATATACTTTTGTGTGTTCATATTGCACAGAGAAAAACAAATAGAAGAAATCACGTGGTTATTTTAAAAATTATAGGCTAAAAAGATTATGCTTTACAAAATAAGTATGTATAAGAAACATTGTCGATAGCCATAATGTCTGCTATTTTCATTTAAAAATGATAAATAAATTCAATTTTTTTATATTACGGAAACGAAAAAAAAATCGGTAGCCCACCTTCAGTATCTATGAGAAGATAGCCCTCCTTAGGTAGATAGGCGGCCCATATTCCAATTGTACACGTGGCTTGCGAGGGCGAGGTGACAAATACATCTGCACCGCCGCAAAACGCTTGATTTAGAGTATGTGACTTCCCATCACCTGTATTTCCAACAATAGCGATAAGTTTTACTGTTCTATCTGCAGGGCAACCCAAATGCCAAGCCAAAACGTCTGCATCGTCAAACTGGAATGACAGGATTTGACAACAAAAGGGTAAAAAGCTGAAATAACATTTACTGTACACAATTTCACATGACTGGAACACAAAACGAATCCCTTCAAAAGATTAACTAAAAATAAGCTTTAAAAACTTTCCAAACCAGTTGATTTAGTCCCAAATGAGTTCAAAGAACTCACTAGTGGTGGGATACAAATACTATTTAGTGTCTAGGGTGAGGCACTGAAGCAACGAACATAATGTATCCAAACAGACTCAAGTTACAATCAAAACCGTATTGATCATAAAGTGCCAAAGTTCCAAAAATAGGCCACCTATATTCTATGACCTTGAATTAAAATACGACTACATAGGTGATGACAATTACAGTCGCGTCATAGAGACAAAATATATTCTGCTTAGGTATTCATCATTACGACTCAAAGAAAGTCCTTATCTAATGTCATCGTGATAAGTATTGATCGCTACAAGTGTCTATTTTACTATTTTTTTAACCAAGTATCAAAAACCTACTAACCTAGGTGACCTTCCATACACCAGTTTTTTTTTCAATGGTTCATCTTAATTGAGATATCAAATGATCGAACCAAATTTACAATAAGACAATTGCCAAATAAGGTTATAGAAAAATATTTATTGCGAATTTATTTAGTTTTATTGATGCTTTAAAACAACACTCGTCTGAAATGGAACCACTGAGTTAGTAATTTCAAGGTTGTATATTCATTTTTACCGAGGAAAATAGTGTAAATGTGTCAAATCTCAATCCAACATTATCATGTGTTTACCAGTTTGAGTAGGACCAATGAGTAAAGCAATGAAGTGGCCGAACCAAGTTATAAAATGAACCTGTGAACTTACTGTTTATCAAAATTGTGTGGTGAAGTGTAATTGGAGAAAATGTTATAATCAAGAGGCAAAGTTTCTCATTTTTTGTTGAATATGAAAACTCTGCACAAAGGGTAGATGAAGAAATATACCACTCAATCACAGAACACGAAGGATTACAAGTAGTCTTTACTACTACTCAATATGCCCAAGGGATTTTGAGCAGTAAAAGTAAACATAAAAAATAGGAATGGTACAATATGCAACCTCTAAAAATATGTAACACTGTCGAAATACCCATGAGCCACACAGCTGTTGTTTCCTTAAATACAAAAAAGCCATTTTGAAAAACTTACCGAATCATAAAGTTAGGAACCAACCAAATTATATTAGATCAATATTTCAAATAATTCACATGACATTAAATAAGAAATTTCACCTAACTATAAACATAATAATAATAATAATCATTTAGATAGTTGGTAATAAATGTGATAAATCACGTACCTACCATTTATTTAAGGCAATTCGAAATGTGCATTTGTGTAAACACACTCATACCAGGAATAATAATATAAATGCTTCACTAAGAAGTGTTACGTTTCAAAGGTACAAATTTATCGCCAGTCGAATTAACTTACGGTTGTAAAATAATGGACGACATTAAAGAAAATTTAACTGTGTTAAGTTTATTACAAATATAGTTTGATCGACAATAACTTAACGATTATATACAATTGTAAGCTATGAGGATGACAGCCAAACTTCACATTATGACTCTTACCTAAAGACTAACTAATATGAAGTCACTACGCAACGGAATTCTAAACAGAAAAGGTAAAATTGTACAGCTAATTTTTCTTCTCATAAAAAGTGACCTCAGTTTTAGCTGTTCACAGATAATATGCAAACCACAAATGTAACAAAATAGCTGAGCAAAAATATATACGAAGAATAATAAAAGGGTATGATAACATGAGAACATAAGTAATAATGGTAATGATAACCCTTCTGTTGTCTACATAAGATAATGACACTATCTTGAAGTATTTATATCGTAACAGATGAAAGAATCCACTATTTTTAACGCATAACATTGTCAAATTCATTATTGTATGCGCTATTCTGGCCTTAATAAAATATCACAATAATTATAGACCTAAAACTGTAGAACTTGATGATTAAGTTATTGAAAGCAATTGTCCGCTCAAATATCCTTTATTTTTTAATATTCTATGGGGATTTTTAAACTGTTAAAATCTAAAAATGCTGTTAGTGATTCAGAGAAAATGTCCTGAGCTTTGAATAACTGTTTGGAACGGTTCGTTTTTTTTAGTTAGATTTAGCAGGAGAACAAATAAATATACAATAAGGTAAAATAATATGATTAGATAGCAACTGGTCCAAGGGAATCACTAGCATTATTTAACCTCATTTAATGGAGCAATTGATAGAGAATATTGATGATTTTTTGAATTATATAAGTAGGAAACTTTAATGTTCCTGAGTTGTATTTACAATTTATTTCGGAGAATATATACATAAAGCGCTTCAGAATTGGTCTGAGTCAACATCTAAACTAATGATAGTAAAGTGGAAGTTGACCACTTTACTTATCTTGAATGTTCCACAAGCCCAGGTAGGTAGGTCTCTGACGGAATCCTTGGCACGGCCTCAGAAATTCTGGTTAGCTTTCCCAATTTGCGTCACCTATGGAGTAGGTGAGATATCCATCTGCCAACCAGAAGATGAGTTTGCCGTGAAGCAGCTCTCTATTCTAATTTATGTGCTTATTAGTAATAGATGACATTCGTAGATCGTTATTATCTGGTTCTAGGTGTCCTTGAGATATTGATCGAAGATTTTTGGACCACTGAATGACTATGTTGAGGTCAGAAGTAGGATTTCAAGTAAAGGTAACAGATCGGTTGAGGTAATGCGCCCTTCCCAATTGAGGTAGACAGGTATTACGTATGCCTAACCACCGTCTACCTCGACGTACGATGAAGTTGGGTGTAGGAGAACGTTGGAGGCGGTCAAACTGTGTGGCGTCAGTTTCTAAAGTCAATGATTGTTGGAATGAGCCATTAAAGTAGGTCCAGACTACCTGGTTGTGGTCTACGCGATTGCCGTGGCCAATACTTAGACGTTTGGTGACATGGTCCATAACTGTTTGGAATGCTTCAGGTTTATTTACTTTTTAACTTCAGTTAGTTCTGAAAACTACCGTTTCTTGGTTTTATGAAAAGTCATTCCCACTACTTCTGATGTTGTTACTACCACTAATCTGAGATTTGTCTTGGTAACTTTAATGCGCTATGCTAATGTGATGTGGCGACCTGAACTAATCTACATATGTCCCAGGTCCTAAGTTGCGCATAACTATCTGAATTGCCGTATTGAACATACAATATTAATGCTGTTTAGACTAAAAGCATCCTGTATTTTTTGTGCATTTAGGTTGACATATGGATAATTAGATGTCGTTGCGCAAACAATTGTTAATCATGAGCATGTGAATTTAAGCCCTGGCTGCAAACCATATAACAGAACTACTCAGAGAGTAGTTTATTAGTTAGAGCATTTAGCATGTAGTATGTAAACATGTACATACTATTATTCGCTAATTATTAGACCAATTAAACCCTCCGTGATAAAGTAACAGTATAATTAGAATCATCCTTCATTTCAGTTTATTTCACTAGCCGAATGACTAGTAACTAATCAAAACATTTTCTAACTTAAACATCCATTCAGTTTCTCCACTAACACTGTGTTTAACGCACATATAAAATCTATGAATCATGAAGTTGCAGTGGATATAGCTCGCATGCACAATCAAATCTATCAAAGAAAAGTGAGATTACTCGTAGAAATACGTGATGAATAATATGATTAAAAAGTCATACACAACAGCCAAAGCAAACAAAACTCTCCAAATATAATTTGCCTCAGTGAATTTGAACGAATCAATGGACAGGCTAGAAAATATACTCTTTATAAACCTTATAAAACCTTCCCATAGCTTGAAGCCAAAAAAGAATGAGTGACTAGTTTTATAATACAGTAAATCTTTGATAGGAGAAATTTACTAACTAGAACACGTTCTTCTTCGTCGATCAATCGAACAGAACATGGAGGTTGAGGACGGGTAGACAATTCATCTGTCTTGCTAACGTTCTGATGCTTGGATGATAATTTGGTGCCTTTTCTCTTGGTTTCCTGAGGGCAGTTGGTCATTGACGGTACACCGGGAGTATCATCAAGCTCACCTGGAAATCGCAAAAGAAATACATAAGAGCTGACCACTCATATGAAACTAAAAGTAGTGAACTACTATGGACGATAGTACTAAACATAATCAACATGAACTCAGTAATTCACAGCCCTTTGAGAGTAAGAAGATAGCAACTTATGTCACGATCTATGAGCCTCACGTTGAAGAGTTTAAGCAGACTGATGGCTAAACTATATGGTGAAATGAAGTTTAGGCGAAACTATAATTTATGGACGAACTAATCTGATTTACGATAACAGGTTTTGAATTTCGGAGAGAATTTTCTTATCCATTTAGCTAAATAGAGTTTTGGCGTTTTATTTTATGTCAGTTTGTGATGAAAATCATAAATCTGATTCCTAACCCTAACCACCAACTGTAAATCAAAATCCTTCTTTACACAGGTTTATAACTCTCATTTAGCCAAAGTATGTAGATGGGCATTCTCAAGGCTACTTAAGCATCGCTTAAAGGTCATCTATAAATTATAGTCTCACCGAAGTTTACCTCAAGAAGCGACTTTGGAGCAAAACTATGACACATTGAAAATCCAGACAGCCCCAAAAGTCAATTAGTAAATCTGGTATACACAGTTTTATTGTAAGCTCTAACCCGATTAATCATGTGAAAATAAAGAGCACCTAGTAGGTGGATATACATCTTTAGTAGACGATAATCGGAATACCTTTAGATTGAGTCGATTGAAGCTCATAAGTTGAAGAATATTCTTATAATCGAATGACGACAAGTGGGTGTATGTTTTAAAATCTACCAGAACGTAAACATTTGATTAGTGTGGTGCATATATATCTGGTGCCCCCTTGTACCAATATTTATGTATTTAAATAAATAATAAATAAAACATTTGATCAATGAACTAATTAAACCAGTTAGATGAAATCGTGCACTTTGACGTCGGCTAATGGTTTTATTAGTTTCTTTGGGCGTCAATCTCTTGCTTAAACTATATTTGGATGGCGAGTATGCAGAAAATAAATAGAACTTGGGCGATTCTCTATATATTTCAATCTGCAGACTTGGCATTGGTTTTTTGATCTACCCTTCACCATGACTTTAGATAGCCTCCTCGAAAAATCCGGACAAATAAATACCACTACTCATCGGTTACCATCTAATCCTTTATACTTTTATTACTCAAAAGTACTAGCAACCACTGGTTAAACTATTAGTAACTATAACTAAACCACTTGTGCTTTTCCAAAAACAATGCGATGGCGCATTCGTTGCTTGGGAAAAAACGACCAGTACGCTTTGGGCCGAAGATTATAAAGGTTATTAAGATGGGGGTTATAAATCACGATGGACTATCTGGAGGTAAGAAATTCGATGAGTCCCTATCTAGTTATTTCTAAGATGTTTTCACCGAGTTGCCCTTTCAGTGACCTAAATGAATGTTTCCAATGAAAGCCGACACGATTATTGGTCACCGAGATGTCAGTTGTTACATTTCTGCATGGTTTTAATATGCCTAGAATCACTATGTTTATGAGATAAGCGATTGTCTGGTCACAGATACAGCGAACGTCCTTAACAAAGATCTGACGGTGGACACTAATATTACGAACAAAAAACACCAAAGAAAACAAAAAAACTTACTAAGTGCGCTGTTTAGTACACAACGTGTGGAGTCACTAAGTTGATTTTTCATTACAACAGTTGGACCATTCTCTCCGCCCCTAACAGCACCGATACCAACAAATTCCGAATTCATGAAAGACGATGAGTATTATCCTTTATTCGATACTTTGTTAAATTCCTGAAAACTTAGGGATAACCCTTTTACAACCACAAGCGATAAAATAATTCCTTATTCCCCCATGCGTAGAAAAGTTAGTTTGAAGATTTTGAGGCGGAAACTCCGGAAAACCCGCCAAGACCGGTTTGAGACATGTTTAATTCGCTTAATTTTCTTTGTTTTCATTAATTTGACAAAATTAGCAATGTCACCTAAAATCTAATTTATTCAGGCAAACTGCTAATATTTCACTGCATAATACCATGTTTAGTTTTTTTCTATATCTTCCGACTAGAAGTTAACGGTCACAATAAATTTTAAGAGATTGTCAACAGTCATATATCTTCGTTTTCCAGACTGACAAAAGGTCCGTATCCTTACCAATTTTTTTTTCGCCAGAAGTAGATTCAAGACGTTCCTCAGCTTTGCTGTGTTCCTAACACACGACCGGTTAATGGATAGGCAGTAGTTAATAAGCACCAAGCTTTGTTAAACACCTCATAGGCAAGAAAACACAACAGAAAGTGAGTGAATTTTAATCTCACCAGAAAATGGTGAATAAAGAACATGGAACTTTATGTTATGACATATAGTGGTCTGGCATGCTCTCCTAAACACTATAGCATGTTCTCTAAGATAGTAGATGTCTTCATGCACTGTCATCCTTACAAAAAACCTACATATATGCTAACTTCGTTTTGACGGATCGACTGTTAAGGCTATGAATTATGACAAGAAATTCGAGACTGCTTTTCCTTATCAAAAGTACACTTACATAGAAGTGTTATTTTTCATAGTCTATCCAAATTGCCTGATTCTGCATGTTATATACGGTAGTATGCCAGCCAAGTAGCTCAACATAAATTTGGTAACCCTGTAGCTGTAAATAAATCCCCAAAACAAATAGCTCTGTAAGTCTTCGACATTGGATGCTGATCACATTAGTTTTAATGGAACCACCTAGATGAAGGCGCTCAGTCATGCATCCGCACCAGATCACGAGTGGGAACGCCGTGCTCATCAACCCCTGCAATCGCTAGCCAGATTAGATCAGACGATCCTCAATATATTGATAGCCTATCAAATATATCTTCGAACCTCCTCGCTTTTGTCTTTTGATTTCACTTGGTGGGTACGATTCATATTAGATGTTACTAATTAGAGCGTTGTCAAACTCCGAATACCTGTGGCATTTTTGTTAGTGAGCCTAACGTGATCTGGTACGCCAAATAGCAAACTGTATGTTCCTTTTTGGGATTTTATACATCATTGCCTTATATTAATTTTTTATACTTTTTTCCGTGATTTTGGATATATTTTTTTCACTCTCTAATTCTCTTACTTGATATTTCACTATAACCCAAGGTACTTAAGCTAACGACTATGTCCCCACCTTCTGGCCAGACAACATCGAAGCCGACTTCTACGAGCATGGCGTGAACGACACACGTGCACAATTCCTCGAAGTAGTCAAGGCACTACCTCGCGAATTCAACAGGTACGTAACACCTAGCATGTTCACTAGTGATGTTTCGGAACCCTACGAAACACTGAAACGATCTATCCTTAAACTCGGAGACTTGACCGATAGACAAAGGTTGGATCAAATCCTTAATAACATCGACCTGCAACACGGTTCTGCGACAGACATTATGCAAAGAATGAGAGAGGTTATCGGCCAAAGAACCTTCGATGATGGCCTATTCAAACAACTTTTCTTATCCAAACTTCCTCAACATGTGCATGCTGTGCTGGTCTCATTTCACAAGAATTCCTAAGATGAGCTGACTGCATCTGCCGACCGCATCTTAGAAATCACGAAATCTTCTAATGACGAGGTTTTTCCACTCAAAGAAAAGCCTCAAACGACGGAGAATGACATAACAGAGTTATGTAACACGCTTAAACGTTATCTTAAGTTTCGTAACGACCGTGAACGGTCACACACCCCACGTAAAAGCACTTCGCGTTAGCGATCTGTCTCTAGACCACGAGAGACTGATAATCTCGACTGGTGCTGGTATCCTAACAAGTAAGGAATGTCTTCCGGAAATTGCAGAAAACCCTGCAATTTTCCGGACCCAAAATCGACCGACACGAAAAACAATTCGGGAAACTTCCAAGCCGGCACGCGTTAACGGCAACCGTAGCCGGCGAACATAGCCATCTGTTATACGTCACAGATGTGTTTGTAGAATTATGGTCTACTATGATATTATTACTGCTCTAATAATAGACCTAATCCTAAAATTGTAGATTTGTCCTGATATAACTGCCTAATCTATAAGATCTTACGTGGAAGTCTCATCATCGTCTACACCAACTCACTGTATCGTAACAACTACCAATGCATGATGAAGAACAAGCTTAAGCTAGAGAAAGAACAATATATTTGATATGAATAAAAGATATAAGTTAATATTCAGCAAAGACCATGCCTGCATGGCTGAGCCATGCCATTCGACCAACTCCATTACATTCGCGCCCTCTCCATCGTTAGGTATTTCTCCGCGTTAAATATTGAGTATCTATTTTCCAAGTAATCTCGTATTCAGCTTTGAGGTGTGTGTGGTTATGGTCCAACGCCGCCACATGATAACGAGAGCTCGATACCTCGTCAATACTGGCGCAGAAGTGAGCGTTCTTCCTCAAAATTCTAACGACTGGCTTCACGAATCAGTTTTAAACCTACAGGCGGCAAACGGAAAGCCTATCGCCAGATAGGGTAAAAGGTACGTTTATCTTAACGTGGGTTTAGGCAAACGCATACAATGGTTCTTCGTTGTTGCAGATTTTTTCTATGCTAATCATTGGTATAGACCTCCTACATCACCGCAATTTAATCATCGATACGTGCAAACGGAGGCCAGTAGACGGAATAACTAATTTATCCGTTTGCGTAATTTCTTTTACTGGTTGCAGATTATCCCCAGTCACACTTGAACATATGATAGACCCACTCTATCAACCACTACTCGATAAGTACCCTGGGATACAACAAACTCAACCGAAACTACCGTGTGTAACCAGCAACGTTACACATCACATCACGACTACAGGACCACCTGTATTCTCTAAAGCACGACGACTAGCCCATGAAAAGCTAAGGTTAGAGAAAAACGAATTCGATCACATGATAGACTTAGGAATCATACGACCGTCAAACAGCCCATATGCATCTCCGTTGCACATGTTCCCTAAAAATGACAGCAACGATTGGCGTCCAACTGGTGACTATAGGTGACTGAATGCGAAAACCATTCCCGATCGTGACCCGTTGCCTCACATTCATGATTTGACAGCTACCTTGAAAGGTACAACGTTTTTCCGAAAATCGACTTGGTTAAAGCGTATAAGCGAATCCCTGTGGCTACTGACGATATTCTGGAAACCGTTATCATGACTCCCTTCGGACTCTACGAATTTTTGCGAAGGCCTTTCGGTCTAAGAAACGCTGCACAAACCTTCCAAAGGTTTATAGACGACGTTTTTGGAGGTCTCAACTTCGTACATGCGTATGTTGACGACTGTCTAATAGCAAGTCCGGGCAGAGAATCGCATCTCCAGCATATGGATCTTGTTTTCGACCGACCGCAAAAAACACGGCATTTCTGTAAACGTTCAGAATTGTCAAATCAGAACTGACTCTTTAAACTTCCTAGGACACAATATAGATGCTCCAGGCATTCGACCTCTTAGAACCAAAGTGGAGACCATTCTGGATTGGTCAGAACCGACCACCATCAAGCAGTTATGCACCTTTAACGGCCTTGTAAGTTTCTATAGACGATTCATACCGAAATGCGCGTTAATCATGAAACCTCTTAGCGAACAACTTCGTTGAAATGTGAAATCCATCAAGCTGGACGGCACCGCGCAAAAAGCATTCTACACAGTTAAGGAACTCATCGCTCAAACGACAATGCTTGTTCATCAGGACACTGAGGCACCCACAAATTTACCCTTTTTACTGACCATAAATCGCTTACCTTCTCTTTTAGCTCTTCTTCAGACAAGTACTCACCTCGTGAGTCTCGACAACTGGACTACATTTCGCAGTTTACTTTAAACATCCAACAAATTTCTGGAGCAAACAATGTAGTCGCAGACGCCTTGTCTCGAATAACTTCCTTGAACAATTTCCAAGGAATCGACCTTCTGAAATTTGTCCAGCTTCAAAAAGAAGGCACTGATCTTCAGCACGAGTTATCGTCAACAACCCTAAAACTGCGCATCAAACAGATGGGAACAGGTAAGGAAACCTTACTTTGTGACACATCTACAGGTAGGGATCGCACAATCGTGTCAAAACGTTATCGACGCAACGTCTTCGGTACGTTGCACAAACGTTCTCATCCAGGTGTTCGTACAACCATAGCAGAACGGTTTCGCTGGCCTGGTATGAATAAAGACGTGGGGGAGTGGGCACGCTCCTGAGTAAGCTGTTAAAAGTCTAAGGTTATTAGACACAACAAATGTCCCTTAGGCTCTTTCAAAGCTTCCGATGCTCGTTTCGACCATGTTCATCTGGATTTGGTAGGACCTTTACCAGATTCAAATGCATGCTCATATCTCTTAACCTGCGTAGACCGTTTCACTCGATGGCCAGAAGCAGTACCTATCAAGGACATCACTGCTGTAACGGTGGTCCACGCCTTCGTCGAACTATGGGTAACAAACTTCGGCTACCCTTCAACCATCACTACAGAGCATGGACGCCAGTTTGAATCCGAAGTTTTCCGTTGTATGGCCGAATTATTAGGTATAACTCACTTCCGAACGACCGCTTACCACCCACAAGCAAACGGGTTAGTAGAACGCCTTCACCGACAACTAAAAGTTTCACTATCAGCTGCAAACATTTCTCAGTGGAGTGACGCTCTTCCACTCGTCTTACCAGGTATTTGCAATGCAGTGAAAGCTGACATTGGATACACTGCGGCTCAACTCGTTTATGGAACGACGCTTCGACTTTCAGGAGAATCCGTGCATTCGTCATCTTCAATGAACATGGATCTAACCTCCTACACGAACAGGCTTTCAAACGCAATGCGTTCAATTAAACATGTTTCCACTCGATTGCAATCAACTGATGTTTTCGTTCAAAGAGACTTACGATATAGTACAAACATCTTTGTACGTCGAGACTCTCATGGACGATCTTTCGAATCAGTATATGAAGGACCTTTCAAAGTTCTTCAACGCAAACCTAAGCACTATATAATCGGTAAGACCGGAACAAACGATAGCACCGGCATCGTTCGCCTCAAAGCAGCGTATTGAGAAAGAAATCCTATCTACGTCGATTTTCCTTCGGTACAATCGAAAACAACACGACTCTTACACTTATAAGACAACCGGCAGCCAACACGCACGATGATACTTCGATAGTATCAGAAAATAAACTTCGAGCAACGCATTCTGGAAGAAGAGTAACATTTCCAGAACATTTGAACGACTGTTGCACGTAAGACACCAGTTAACATTTTGAATCAGCGCGATTTTCCATGACATTTTATATGATATTAAAAAGTCTATTTTTGTATGCTTAAATTTAGATATATTTGTTAGTTTGCTAATATATGTGTAATAAACGATAAACCCGTTGGGTTTGAACTTCTGACTGGCCGCGTCTTAGGGTCATCACTACCCTACTAGCGGAAAGTGATCTATAACGGTAAATAAATCCCCAAAACAAATAGCTCTGTAAGTCTTCGACATTGGATGCTGATCACATTAGTTTTAATGGACTCACCTAGCTGAAGGAGCTCAGTCATGCATCCGCACCAGATCACGAGTGGGAACGCCGTGCTCAACAACCCCTGCAATCGCTAGCCAGATTAGATCAGACGATCCTCGATATATTGATAGCCTATCAAATATATCTTCGAACCTCCTCGCTTTTGTCTTTTGATTTCACTTGGTGGGTACGATTCATATTAGGTGTTATTAATTAGAGCGTTGTCAAACTCCGAATACCTGTGGCATCTTCAACCCCAAATCACACATGACAGCTTGTTTCTGCAGTTCGAGTATGGACTCTTCAGACTACTGGTCGGCGAATCTTTATACGAAATATCACATTTTCATGTCATTTTATACACTAAACGTGATTTAGTACTGGTTATTGGAAGACTTCGAAGAGAATCGAAATAAACTTTTCTGGAAGCGCAAGATTTTCTAATAAGCCGTAAGCATCCTTCCGATGTATACAAGGGAAGAAGCCATAATGATATTATGTTTGACATCTTTCATGGTCGTACTCTAACCACCCCATATACACTTCAAAGGCCTCAAAACTTGAATATAATACCATCAAAAACGCTATTTTGATATTTAGAAGAATTTGAATCAATCTATCTAAGAAATCTACGACAAGAATTCCCAAAATAGTGCGATTTAAGTCAGGTGTGACTAGATGAACACAAACTAATGTAATATGTTTGTATTTTGTAATCAGCAGGCCATAAAGTACAAAGGAATCATTAGTCCGTACGAATACCACAATTGCCACGGTCCAAGTGAGAATCCAAATTACCGTAATCTGTTGTACGTCTGCTCTGTAGCTCCATCATGTGTCTGTCTGGCTGTGTACTGGATATAGACTCTGTATGATCTAGAATGTTCTCATCAGTATTAGGATTAACAATGGAAATTAGAATGGACTTACCTAGGTCCTTGTATTGTGTTTCGTTGTTGTGACTGGCTTGTATATGAACTATTGATTCATCAACCATTTTTAGCAGACCTTTCGTAGATTGTGGAAAATCAGTTTTTGGACAGTCTTTCTGTTCAAGCAATTTCTTCATTAATTCTATAGCTTACAGTTTGGTAGTTCTGTACTGGAAGACTCTATCCATTGACCTCTATGGGTCTTTGAACCTTGCAGTAATAATAAAATTGATGTTTGTTTTCAAGGTCTTAATATTTTTAACTTGCCCAACAGAATGCAAGGGCTCTGGATTTGTTCGTAAATTTTCGAACTTTGATTCCGTAGTTAACAAGCATTTCATCAGGACAATCTTCAGAGAACAATAAGGAAAGGTGTCCTTGGTGCTCTGCAACCAGTGATGGGTGATCAACAATTTAGGGCTGAAAATTTATTGTATCTTTGTGGTGTTTGAAATGACTAATGATATCTTTGTACATGTTGAATGCTAGATTTCGAATTCCAAATACAGTACATATGTTTGTGCCTGTGTCTTCTTAATTCAATTGCGTTATTTCTTGGACTCTTAGTTAGTGCTATAATTCAAATAATTCGAAACATTATACTGGCGTCGCGATTTAGCCTGCAATGGAAAAGTTAGACATTCATTCAACTTCTGAAACTTTTGAGGATTATTTCGAAAGGTTCGAAATCTGGGTCATGACCAAGGAAGATGATGAGGATATTAATATTGTGGCATATTTCCTCACATTCATCGGTAAAGAAGCATACGGCTTATTAAGAACTCTGGCTATGCCGGAAAAGTCCATTTCGCTTCCTTATACAACTGTCAAGGAATTACTACTAGACTATATCAAGTATGCAAATTTTGATTGCAGTAAAGAAGGGAAATTTCCTAAAATGATTCATCAGGACATCAAAAATTCTACTACATCACGTCATCCCAATCCAGTGCATACTCAAGGTTTTGCAGATAATTCATTAAGGAGTTGCAGTGCGTTTCACGAAGATTGGCGCAAGTTTGGTCAATGTTTGTCCTGTGGCAAGTTCCACGTTTTTAATTCATGTAAATTTCGTAATTCTAAGTGCATTAAATGTGATGGTATTGGATATATTCAGTCAGTCTGTAATACTAATGTTCATGTTATTGCAACTAATATTAAGTCCTGTAATCCTGATTCTACTGAGTCGAGTATTTATAATGATGATTTATCTTTATCAACTATTGCAATAGACAGTATAGAGTCACAAAGCAATTCAGAGTTAAATCAAATTCAGAATTCTTGCGAAACAACAGTTTCTTACCATTCGATTTATCATAATTCTCATGCTATTGTACCAGGTATGGTTTTTCCAAATGATTCACATAGTTCCGATGAAATTCCTTGCAAATCTGAAGAAAATATGTTGAGTGAACATAATTATGCTCGAAAACCTGATGTAGTTTTGATAGATGCTAATTTTTCTAATGATCCATTACTCTACAATGGCATTCTTAATGAATTTCACAAGAATATTTCAGAAGAATCAAATCCTTATGTTATATCATATATTATCTATCCTTATAATGCATTTGATCCTTGTGAAAAACCTGTTCAATGCGAAGCACGAGTATTAATTGAGCTCAATTTTGATTACAATTCGGATGATTTCATACCAATTGCTGTTCATCCTTATCACAAATCCACTTCCAACGCATACTCTAGTCAATGTAAGAAATATGCTCTAAATGAAGTCACATTATTCATAACTTGGGGATATAAAGATCCAACATTATTTCGTGGGGGAGGATAGTGCTGAAAAATATATGGTTCCAATTCTAAATATTAATGATTTCGGTACAAAACCGACATGCTGATTGTATACAATTCCAGGTTAGTGTATTCCGATTTCGTTTGTTAATTCCAATACTAATGAGCACATTCTAGAAAGTACGATGTTTTTATCCAATACAATGTCGGACAGACTCAGGATGAACTTAACAAGAAGACATACAACCGATTACAAACACTTATATTTCTATTTAAGCTGTTGCGGATGTGGTGTTTGAATTGACTAATGATATCTTTGTACATGTTGAATGCTAGATTTCGAATTCCAAATACAGTACATATGTTTGTGCCTGTGTCTTCTTAATTCAATTGCGTTATTTCTTGGACTCTTAGTTAGTGCTATAATTCAAATAATTCGAAACATTATACTCTTATCAGCAATTTACAACATCCAGGAGTAAGACGTTTTTATGACCAGTAACATTCGAAATAGAATTTTTGTGAGTTTATCCATGGCGTCGGGATTTAATGACTCCAACTTGAAGTGATGGATTTGATACTGCTGTGGTGTGTGTTGCTTATGTTGATAGACCTAAGTGTAATACAAACCAGAAGTCGAATGCCTCGTAGAAGAGGGTTCAAAAGATCGAATTGAAGAGGACAGGAATACAGACACAGAATAATTGTATTAAAAATAGGAATGAGGTATTTCATGTATGGTTCTCACATTTTACGAAAACACTCCGTAATTTTGCATCAAATGATAAATTGGTCTTTCACACCTGAGTTCCCGTCGACCACACTACCAGTGTCAGAGATTAAATCGTAGAAACACAACTGGACAAATATAATCGGTTTCGAATCTGAAATGTTTTATTGGAAGTTGTTAATAAGAATAGTATGTGATTATTAGAATTGCACCAGTTAATAGGATCTGATTTACAAAGTCTAATGTTACTTGCGCATAAACGAATAGTAGTATTAAGATCCACTGGATTTGTTCCATTTTACCACATTTAAAGCATTAAGCATGACGAAATACACATGAATTACGCGAATGAAATCTATACAGGACAAATATTTACCAAACTTGTGCTCATCCATGTTACTTGCATCGCAATTCCTCAATGAGATATAATCTGCATGACTTCGATTACACATAGATCGCGATAGCTAAATAATGGAGTGAAATGCGTTATGTTTTGGGAGTCAGTTGCATGGACTGCATCATAGTTAATACACGCAGTTCTATGGTTTTGAAAAGAACACTTCGGCATTTGCATAAGCTCTCTTTTCATATTAGGTATGTTAATCCTCGTCACCAATCGATCACGCAGCTGTACATGGAAGTGATCACCAGAAATGCACTTGACAGGTTGTTTCTGCAACTCAAGAATAAATTTCTTAACCTTTTGGTCATTCCGATGAATCATTTTATGTAATTTCCCTATATCACGGGATTCGAAATTAGTAAACCATACATGACTTATCAGAACTAGCACGTTAAGTGATGCACAGGAAAGTGAAATGGACGTATTTGGAAATGCCAAATTTCTTGAGAGGCTGCAGGCATTTATTCCGACGATTGTGAGGAAATGAGTCACAATTTTATCCTTAACATTTTTAATGGTCATACTGTAGATTCCAAACCTTTCAATTTATTTTTCGAAAGCTTCACAATTCGAGTGTGTATTCAACTGTTCAGTTACAGATTCCATTGCAACACTGATATAATGTTTATCAGTATTCGAATCAATGTACTGACAAGAAATTTCAAAAATGTTCAATTTATGGTAGGTAGAACCAGACGAACTCAAATAAACATGAAGATACTACAAGTATTTGAGGTTTGGTAACACTTTACTGCTCCCAGACATCCTTGTTCTAATGGTCAGGCAGAACATTTTGTCAGGACATTAAAAACTGCTACTGATTCTATTGCCGCTTCAACATTTCATAAACTGGAGAGAGGAATAGATACTTTTCTACTGTAATATGAGAATGCTAAGCATTCTGTGACGAAAGAGGCTCCATCGTAGGTATTAAAAATAAGAATTCTTCGTTCGAATATGATGTGTTTGGAGTCTTCAGGAGTTATATATTATCAAGGAAATGATCTTCGACCAGCCACGGGGATTGTGGCGAAGAATGTCGGGAAATCTATGATGCGAATTCTAGATATCAATGATTTAAACACACAACTGACATGTTGATCAAATACAGTTTCAGGAACCGTGTGAGTCTGTTCCAATCTCGGTTGTCACTTTTAATGCTAATGAGTACATTCTTGATACTATAAATGTTTTATCCAATACACTGTCGGACAGGCACAGGATGAAGTATTACAGACACTCAGACTTCAATTTAAGCTGTGGTGGTTATAGTGTTTGTATTCACTAACGATTCTTTTGTACTTGTTGAATGCTTGATATTGAATTCTGAATACCATACGTGTATTCGTATTCGTTTTATATTTCATGATAAAATTGCGTTCTTTCCGGCATCCTTACTATAATTCAAATACTCCTAATTATCACAGTAGCTTAAGAGTCTGTCTAACCGTGACGAATATAAAAGATAGGAATGGACAGGTGGGAGAAAGTGTCCAAAAATACGAAACAAATATCACAATATGTAAAAATTAAAGTAAAGCAACGATATGTAAAGTTACGAGAAGAAACAGACTCACAGTTTACGAATAGGTGTACGTGATGACGTCGGTCTTACCAATAAAGGTGTCACAAGTAACTGAAGTTTGAGGATACCTTATCGAGTAACGCTTTTTATGATTCAACATGTCAACCCGGTGAAATCGGAAGTCAGAAGCAAAGAGGTTCAAAGATATGTTTAGTAGAATACCAATATATTGAAAAGTGACCAATCTAAGCTGGCTAGCAATTGTGGGAGAAGTGAAGCTTGACGTACTCACTTGTGATCTGATGCAGACGCATGACCGGGAGTCTTCAGCTAGGTGAGTCCATTAAACCCAATGCGGTCAGCATCAATGTCGCAGACTTACGGAGCTATTGATTTTGGGATTTATTTACTGCTTGCATTTCGAGCAAACCTTGAACTGGTAACATTGAAGCGTATTTCTGGCCAGTTTGACGAGAGAACTTTCCACATAATCTTCGACAGTTTTATTCGTCCTCATTTAGAGTACGGTAACGGTTTTTCCCCCTCATTCCAAAAGGATAAGGACACTCTTGAGCGTATCCAACGGTGAGCCATGAAATCAGTCCGGGGACTCAAATTAAAACCTTATGAGGATCGCCTCCACTGCTGGGATTCGCTGCTGACTGAATTAGTTCAAGCGACTTCCCAGGAGTCCTTTAAGAGGAAATTTGACATATCCCCAGGAACTAAGGATAACATCCTATTATGGTTCCCTCTATTATAATTAATATATTTAGGTTCCTGGCTGGAGGTATTGGTGATCCACTACTACTAGACACGGAAGCTCGTTGGCGAAAGCTCCTTCTATTCCGTCCGCAACCATTTGAAACGTATTATGTTTGTAATTCGTAACAAAAGCTCAGTGAAATAAAAAAGAACCATAATTTTATACAATTACCACAAATTCTTAGAATAGTCCAACTTAAGAAAGTAAAAAACAATGAGGAAGACTGAACGTACTGTATTTAGAATTTGTAATGGACACGGAGTAAAGGGCTAAGGCGAATATAGCATAGATATTCAGAGTAATACTAAGTCTTTGCAAGTAACACCTTTATAATTGTAGGACTCCAAGCCAGTCAAATCACAAGTTAGGGATGAAGGGGTTCAAAGATTTATTTGCAAATTTACCGATTGTTGGGAAGCGTTTGGTCTAAGCTGGCTAGTTGTTGTGAAAGCTGCTTACCACAGTGTACCCAATCGTAATATGGTGTGAATGCGTGAGTAAGCACCTTCAAGTAGAGTTTTTTCAGCAAAACTCATACGGTCAACATAAACGTTGATGACCTGCAAAATTATAAATTCTTAGAACTTCTTTGGCACTACAAACAAATCATAAATTAGCGCAAATACCATCTTATCCTTGTTAGTTATTCACTACTTAGTCGGGATAGTTTTATTTATAACTCATGTGTCCGTTTCATTTGTGTTGTATCTGTTTGTCAGTACGGTACAGTCAGGCCGTCACGCCATGTGTTTTCGCGCACATGTAACGTATTATCGAGGATTCTGGGATGTCGTTATTTATCAGGTATAGACACTTTTCTTTCCGTCTCACGTTTATTTTCGTAATGCTTTTGCTCGCTACATTACATTTATTGCAGTTTATTAGTAGTTTGAAATATATGTTGCTGAAAACCTGTGTTAGTGTTTAGTAAGCTTAATGTTTTTATCTGTAACATTACTAATTCAGGCTAGTGAAATTCACCGTTTGTCAAGTCAAAAATAGACCATAATCAGGGTTTTATCGAAAAATGAGCATTAAGAACTTTTACATATAATTCAAGTCCTTGATTATAGTGGTGTTAAACGTGGATATTGTTAGCTGTTTTTAAATTGTAGGTTGAAGCAATTAAGCTAACCGATTGGCATAATAAACATGGTATAAAGTAAACTAGTGGTAAAGTAAACAACCGGTCGCCGTTTTCATCTTGTAGGATTTGGTGACATATCCTTGCTCCTCCATTCTTACACGGAACTTTGATTGACAATTAAGGAATTTAGACCTTAAATGCCGGATATTAGTTAAAGTTCTCACGTTTTTGATTCAGTACCAAACCTTCCGAATCGCGCTTATGAACAAATGTACAGTGAAACGTAAAAAACATGTATTTGAACCTGACATACTTCAGCAACTTGCTTTCCATGTAAATGTAATGAGCATGGGTAGTCTGAGAAGGGATGAAATTATTCTTCCATACTTTTTGGAACTCTTTTATCAAAGTCATCCCAGCATGCAAAACGCTTGTTCAGTATCATACTTTGAAAAGCATCACTAAAGTCGACTGAAATGTCACTTGAGCATGTAGTACTACAAACATAAATAATTATTTATAAAAATGTTATCCCTTGAAACAATAAGAACCCAAGGAAGTACTACAAACATTTAAAATTTACCGGTGACTTGACATTTCGTTAAGGTTTACTACAGCAGTTGGGATCACGGATCAAGTTACGAAGCAACAATAGAGCCAACGTGTACCCTACAAAACAGAGAACGATAAATTAATGCTTTTGGTAGTTATTTTGTGCTTTTTAACGCAGGAAAAGATGACTCAAATATGAAAAAACTTGATACTCATGCAACCCGACAAACCCACGGCAATCGAAATACGGAATGACCGCCTCTTGTCAGGCAGTTAAAGGTCGATGAAACGAAAGGGCGGGCAGCTTCAAAGGGCTCTGAAGTTTTTCCCGTTCCTGTCGGGACGGCCAGTAAGATCTTACGTGGAAGTCACATAACTGTCTATTCTCACTCATCGTATCGTGACAATTAACAATGATAATTAGTACTGTTAAAGAACACATTTGTGTTGGGGATAGAATAATATATTTAACGTGAATAGTAATGTTACACATGTGGGCCATGTCTGCATGGCTGAGCCATACCATCTGATTGAATGAATGACTCCAAGTTCCCCATTACCAACCTTCTCCAAATGTTACATGTCGAATATACATCTTTTCAGTCATTATATGCTTGACTCCGAAGACAGTGTGGTTAGGAAACAGTGCCACTACAAGCATACATCTGAATATACTGTCACAGTAAAGAAACTTTCATATACAACGCAACATTCTAGCGAAACGTCTAAACTGATGCAGTACTACAAGTTTTCATAACGAAACGGGCACTTGTAAAGCAAACACCTATTTGATTTTAATTTTCACAAACAGTTACTCGTTAAGATTATCGGTAAATTTCCCCATGGAACTACGAAGAAGACGAAAGTAGAAACTGTGCTAAAGTTTATTAATGCATCATTACTACAGGTACACTAAGAGCAACATTTGATGCAGAAAAATCAGCCCACAAGTTGGATATATAGTTAAGTTAAAAATGCTACTACCAAGAACTCCTTATGGTAAACAATTCCTGCCACGTCTCCAAACGTTTTTATATCCCGATCCATATTTTCTATCGTAAATAATACTACACAAAGACAAGTGTTAGATAAACTACAGTCTTACCTACTTGTTGATGATTCTTAAGTAAAAAATTAGCTTCCTTGGATCCGTACATACTGGTTGCTTCGTCTGGCTAGTCACATTGTTGTTATTATGGAAGGTGTGAGTGTTATCTATATTCCATAGACTGCAATGTCTAAGAATATCATGAACTATACAGTTTATATTTCGTAATTGATCGAGCTTACTCGTAAGAGTTCATCCTCTAATGTATGCCAGTAGCATATGACTGCAAGGACACCGGCAAGTCAAAATTTATCCACGATCCAGATTACATATGCTCACAATTCTTTTTACTTCCAGGAAAGCAGAACAGGACGCCCTCGACCAAAACCATCCCCTAAATTTACCCAAACCGGACAATAGTTTCTCCAAAATAGGAGATCGGGAAGTTACGAAGCAACAATCGATTCAACGTGTGTACTGCAAGACAGATAGAGATAAATCAATGTTCTTCGTAATGGCTTTGTGGTTTTGCCGCAGCAAAAGACCACCTAAATATGAGAAAACCTGATATTTGTGCAACCCAACGGACACCCAACAAAGTCAGTAACACTGAAATACGGAATGACCGCTTTTTATCAGGCCGTTCAAGGTCGCTGAAACGAAACGGCAGGCGACTTTGAGAAGATCTGACTCTTTTTACTGATAATTCACTGAGTGTGTATTTTACTGCAAAAAGTCCAAAATGTTTGGAATCAGGATTGATGGTTTTCGTAATTGGAGAACTGTTTAGTGATGGACTCGCTTATGCGAATAAATTTGAATAACGCATTTCGGTAAAAATGTGATGTGCGCTTCTTATGAGAACAGATATAAATATGTAACGCACTACTCAAGAAAGATGTTCAAATGATGCGTTTAATTTACGATTTTCGTATTTTACAAAGTCACTGCGTGATTGGGCATAAAACAATGAATTGGTTTGCCATACTCGGGGTTTCGTTTATTACAGTGGTAGTGGCATTGAACATTGTTTTTTCCAGTATAAATAGCCTGTTCTATCTAGAAGTGTCACTAGTATCTAATGCAGACATGTTTAATGAGCATAATTGTGCAATAATTAAATCAGTTATTTTGGTTAACTTAGTTGTGTGATTAATTTGATTGCTTTGTATATGGTTCTTTCCAATATTCGTTTGTCTAGTTGCTTGTCTATCTCTCTATTTGCTAATCATAATTCACTACCATAGTGACCTAAAAATACTTGGGAAATACTGACTAATTGACATTCTGGGTAGTTTGTATTCACATCTATTATTGGATTTATTTCACTACAATACAATTGCTGGATATTCTGTTTCCACTGTTATTTCTATATTCCATATATATGTGCTTCGTAGCATGTATATGTTTATGTACTTACGTGCATTTTATTTATTATTCTTCGAGTCAGTATATTGTGAGGTTCCAATGCTTCAAACATTTGTTGCATTTCGTACTATCTATCCGCCCTTACAAATCAGCATATCTGAAATGAACTTGTCCTAAGTTCGACCAGAATTCAGAATTTTGTAACTACGCTTTTATTACCATGGTCAGTCTACAGAAAAAATACGAATAAGGACCGTTATTTCATTGGCATTCATCATTTCAAGTATTAAAGAGTCAACACAGTGCTGAACATTATTATCAATATCATTTGTGTACACATAGTTTGAAAATCTTGTTTAAATTGTCACAGATAGTTTTAAAAACAAATAACTTTATATTAACTATCTACTCATCATATAAGATTTTTCTTCTTACTTACGAAGAGATCATAGATATCCAGAGTTTAACAAAACCATTAATCGAAATCTCTTCTTATACAGTGACCCCAAAACCAATAAAACTAGAAGTCAAGAATGTATTAATGCATTATTAGATCTAAATTTAATGTACCTTAGTGCATGGGATGAAGTGCATTTAAAAAAAAACTAAATAAAATGTTCTTTGTAACATGTACTTTAATTTACAATATACCATTTTGCTTTGTTTATGTTGCTTAAAAAAACCAATAAAGAAGAATATCATCTAAAAGATAAATTACTATATTTTTTGACTGAATGAGATAAATAATATTTAGTTTGTATAAGAAGTTTGGGTCATATGTCATTTGAGACCTAAAAAACATGTTCCATTCATGTCAGAATATATTATCAATAATATATAATCATTTATTTTTATAAAAAGATATACATATAAAGATTTATTTGTTAAGTATTGTTTGTTATGAATTGATTGTATGAAAGTGATATTACAATAATTTGATCTGATCCATTACTTTAAATATGTATATTAATATATTTTAACCAAAAAAGGTATTCAATTTCTTAGTTCAAGTAGGAGTTTGTTCTGAAAGTTTCTAGGACATTTCGTATAGATTATCATATCAGGATACTGTTTATAAGAAAAGTACAGTTGGTTTGTGCATTCTTTTGTGGGTTATTTAAGTTTCTTAGTAGTATGATATAAAAATGGTATTGGGTTAATACAGTTAAATGATAATTAATGAACTCTATTATTTGTACAATGATACTTCATTTCTCAATATATAAAAATGGCTAAACTGGTTACTTGTATGACAATAAAAGTTGTCAATATAACTGGAAAATTTTTAAAATCTTACAATCTATTACTTACATTATGATTAGTAGATTAGCAATTTATAACATCGATTTTTTTAGACTAAACAGTCATTAAGAACCTCAAATAACTGAACATTTTTTACGTCCTAGCGTTGGATTTCTCAAAAGTACACATTAATCATTCCCTTGAACTTGGGACCTCAGGACTCGTGACGAATACTTATTCTTCAGACAGCTGAAATGATAATCAATGGTTCATATTTTTAACTCCAGTCAATTTGGAATATTAGGTAACCATAATAGATTGTCATTGGTAATATAAAACTGATCTTCATTGCTTCCTGGTTTTCAATGTCTGTCTAGTTAAAAAATTTCAATGATGAAAACTACGAACTGAACAGTTTCTACAAATCTAGTTTAGTATTAGCGCTAAACTTTAATTATAGATCGACAATAAGAAGTCGAAGCGGTTCATAAATCATTTACCTACTTTACCTATCACCTGGAAGTAATAGACCCAGATTTTCTGATACTTGACATTTCTCACAAAAGATTACCTGCGGTCACATGATAACTAATGGGATTAAAGCTCTTATCAAAGTGTTCCGTTCAATCTTTACTGGCATCATATAAGACCAAGATTCTTTAACTAAATAATAAACATTTACAAAGTTCGTATTTAGTTAGTCATTTGTGCTGATTCGATACTATCGGTAATTATTTATGCTCCAAAAACTGAATAATTTTCACAGATCAGGAATTAAAAAAGAAGGTGCTAGTTTGGCAGAAAAAAGAGAAATCCCATTTTTTTTAAAAGGTATATCAATTAAGTTGGAATATCTGCTTGCTATTTATTACGGTTTCATCACGAATTATCAGAAATTAAATGAAATACTTATGGGAAAAGGTTATCTGATACTGTCAAAATGTTTATTTACTGTTTATCCACATAAAAATAACCAGTGTTTATCCATGTAAGTTACTGATATATTAGTTGAATCACCATCTACCTATTCTTCTTCTTCCCTACTAATTTCCAAGAATTATTAATGATTCAATAACATATTCCTCCCATAATAACATAACTTATAACTAATAATTATAGAAATAAAAGTGTTTTGGATTTTACTTCCTTTTAGTAACTAAAGAATAATAGATCTTATAGAAAAAAGTCTTTATTCCACCTTACTATTTATTAACAAAAATCTTGATTTTCTGAAGATGAAATTGCTTTAATTACATTGTTAGATAAATAGTTGTTTTTTTTCTTCTTCTGTTCTTTCCTTCATATATTTTCTTCTTTAAACAAATTCAGATTGGATTCATCCAATATCTTATCAGTTTAAATGTAAATAATTTATAAGCCAATCGGGTATAAATTCAAGTATATATATATATATATATATATATATATATATATATATATATATATACAAAAGAAGATGGTTCACACTTTTAATTTATAAATTAATAACTTTTGTCATCATTTGTCAAACTGAAATGAAGTAAGTCTTTAGTGTATAAATTTATGAGAACGTTGATACCTGTCTACTGTATTGAACTAAATAATGAAATATACTGATTATTTGTTAAAGTATTCTTATTTAAATTAATTATTATAGTGTTTACATTACCCAAACTATTCTATAGCTTTAAATATCTTAGATATTATTGGAGTTCATTGTAAAGTTGTATTTTATGGTAACACTACATCAAATAATAAAATCGTACTGAATTGATTAAGTTTCATGATCTTTAGATTAAATCTAACAGCCTATTTCAAGAATGATACATTTCAAAGTTTGTCTTTAATATTGTACTGATATGTTACCGGTCTTGTTATGTAAAGAAAGGAAATTTCGTTGCTTAAAATAATAATCCTCTGTAAATTTTCATTTTAATCTGAAAATTAATCAAACAGCAATGTACTGAATAAGCTACTGCTACTTAATTATAATTAAAAATGTAAGGGATTGTGTTTAGATAAATAAAATTGAAAAAGTAGTCACTTGTTTTTTAATCACTGATCTAAACTAACTGATAAATATGTCTTTATATGATTGATCCGGTTTGATCTCATAACTCAGAAATGTCAGCTAATAATAATATTTTGACTATGAAATATAATATACAATATTGTGCATTATATTACTAACTTCGCATTGTTTAATGATGATCCTAGCTACCGAAATCATATAGCAAACCTTTTTTAAATGAGACATAAACGTTTATTTATTAGTCCTGTAAATAATAATAACAATAATAATAATAATAATAATAATAATAATAATAATAATAATAATAATAATAATAATAATAATAATGTCCTTTGATAAACTGAGAACATTAATTAATTACTGTAACAAACTTCTTCGAGTGTATTTGATCAAGCGGCCTAAAACAATATTTAATCGAAGTTGGAAAGTCGGTCAGATAATTTGAATAATAATTATTTAAAATGTACATAAATTCTCAGAATTAAAGTTAGACAATCAATGTAAAGTAGATAAAATGAAATTATAGTTAAGTAGAAGTAGGATGAAATAATAATAATAATAATAATAATAATAATAATAATAATTGGAAGAGGTAATCAAAACTTCTCAGATCATTACAACAATGATAAATATTGAATAATGAGTTTCGAATAGGGTATTTCATGTACTATCATGTAACTTAAGTAATAAAATAAACAAGTAATATATCCATGATGATTATATAGTAGACATATTAAACAAGACAAATCAATTTATTTTTTAAAGTGTATAATAGATTCTTACACAATAAATCATATTTCCTGAAAAAAGAAACCTGGTCAAAAACTATGGACTTATCATTGGTATTGACGATATCAGACTAAAAACACAATAGTAAATAATGTATAAGCTATCAAAATAAAAACTTTTTTTTAATATCATGTTGTGCAATCTGAACAATTAGGTTAAACTTTCTATTAATATTTATCAAAGATTCATTATTTTTATTAAATTAATCATCGAAGGCAAATCTATTGTAATGGACAAGAATACAAGTGGAGATAACCAATTGTCTAAAACTACAACACATAAAATCCCCTGGTAAAATATGAAAACCATACACTGAATACTTCATTTTCAAATTACCATCATTTGCCCTTCATATTCTGTATGATTCTTCCCTCTACAATTCCATTCTACTTTCTCTTCTATTCTTTTTAACTCGATCTTCTTAGCTTCCTGCTGTCAGGTTTTCTATTTGCAACTGGTGTCATATACTACTTATGTTTATCGACGTATGTAGCATACAACACACTATTTAAGTTAAAACTGATAGGTTTACTTAGTTAAATGAATGTGCTCTTGTAAATAAAATAAAATGTGAAATAAGATTGGTATTAAAACTAATGAAACGAGATTTTCACATTTTTAAACAGTTTATATAACTGATTTATTCTTTTTTATTAATTACAATGGTTGAGATCATGAATCAGTTGAAGCTAGACCACTATGGAAGACCTGGAAGCACAGGGTGACCTTTTCGTCCTATTGTAGGACTCCTCAGCAATGCGCATCCATGATCCTACCTCGCGAGATTCGAACCCAGGACCTATCGGTCTCGCACGCGAGCACTTAACCACTAGACCACTGAGCCGGTTGGCATTCAAATGTCTAACTTCAACTAATCCACGAAATTGAGCGACACATCCACCATTGTCTTCAGTGAGTTACTATCCCACAACAGACCCGGTTAATACACAAAAACTGAGATTTTTCCAGTAAATTACTATGAATACTTTATAAAAGTAGAAATGGAATTTTTCGGTAATATTTCTACCATTTACTTTGAATAAAATGGAAAAACAAAAAAGTCATAATTTGGATTATAGATAAACTGAACATAATTTTACTCATGATTATTGAATAACTTTAAAATAGTAGTTTGTAAGAATATCAAGTTTTTCAATGAGCTTTTTTAAAACATTAACCCCTCAAACATTAGTTTTATTAATGTTAGTTAATTGGAAGAATTACCTTATTCGTGTCTGAGCGAAGTAATCGTTTGTTGTTTATTTTACCAGTAATTTGACTACATAATTCTGAGAACCGTCATGATGTATTTACACATTTAAACCACTTACTACTTATATACAGTGTAAGCCATTTCTTCAGAGAATAAATAACCGAATCAAAATTATTCCAAGTTTAAATAGTACAAAGGAACAATGCAAGAATATTATATGCGATCAATAAAAAACAGGTCTGAACAATCCGATGTCATGTCATTTCGGTCAAGGTGATTTATAAGCGATATGTAAATTTGTGTGTGTGTGTGTTCAAGGTCATGGATGAAAAATATGATCTTTGTGGTACGAAAGGATAGAGTATGAAATATGAATGATATCAGACATGGTAGCTTGGATAGATAGTCCAAGTTGGACGTATATTCAGGCCTTCTTTTCTATTGAGAGCAGTAGGATTAAGCACTATATAGAAAGCTTCAGCTACTCTCCTTTCTTTGTAGTTGGAAAAACTTTTGTAATATTTCGATGTTTTTGAAATCGATTTGGTGGTTGTTGAAAATGGCGTGAACTGATATTGCCAGTTTAATTTTAAGTCTATCCAGTTCTACGGGATTACTAGATGGTTTCTTTGCGTATCTATTATGTTCTTCGGCTCGAGCGAAGATTTCGCGAGACGACTCTCTAATATAGAAGGCATCACAATCGACATATCCTAATTCGTAGATACAGTTCCGTGTTGACATAAAGAGGAGTTTTTCTTCTGAGCGAACTAAATTATTTCAAAGTGTGTTCGTTGTTTTTTAATATATTTTAATTCTGTATTGTTTTAAAATTCTTTGGAGTTCTGTTGTACCGTGGCGGTATGATAAAACCGCAGTACCAGTCCATGTTATTTTATTTGAGTTATTATTTAGTAGTGGAACGTCTCGTTTTAATAAACTTCTAATAATAGGAAAATTATTAAATTGTAAGGTGTTAATTACATGCTTTTGTTCTTTTTGTTTATCCTCTTCCGATGTGATAATCTTGTTAGCTCTTCTAAAAAGATTTAAGCCTGGCAAGATCTTTACACTGAAAGGATGTGCTGAATTGAAGTCAATATAACGATTTGAGTATGGAAGTTTTCGGTAAATAGATAGATTTGTAATTCTATTTAGATTTCACTAAGCATTCTAAAAATGGTAGTTCACCATGTTCATTTTCACTGTCGTTCGTAAATTTGATGTGAGATGAAAGTGTATTGATCTGTTTCGAAAATGATCTTAGTCGAGTCTTTTTTATGACAACAAAGGTTTCATCTACATATCCAAGCCAAAGTCATAGTTTAATGTCATTGGCAAAAATATTGATTCTATGTGTCCCATAAACATAAAAATTATCAATTCAAACCTTGGTAATGATACCTATAGACGAATGGAAAGTATAATGGTATTATTTGCTTAAAAAGTAATTTTCTCAATAAAGAAAATACTTCAAAAGATGTTTTGAACAGTGAAATAAAATTTGTGTCTATGTAATACATAATTACTAGTTATTACTTTTCCTTCGTCTCTCCATCTTATGAATTAGTTATTACATTAAAAGTAATTCTTAGCAAATAAATAACTAAATCTTATGTGCTGAAAAATACAACAGTGAACCAGGCCGGTAACATTTTCTAACAAATAAACAGTTTGTCAAATCCGCAAACAATATCGTTTATTCGTTTTGCATTGGTTGTTTGAATCTTCGCGTTGACGTTTAGGACTTCAACTGATTAGTCTCCTAATAGTATATATGGATTCTGTGCGGATTGTCTTGATATTCCCTTCAGTCTCAAGAATTATTAGCAGAGATGAATAGTAGCTCACAAGTTCTAAAGAGGAAGAATCGCGAGTTTTGGATTTCTCTCTGCTCATAAATCAATCTTCATTATTACGAAACGATTTGCTAAGTCATTTAGATAATAATTTTGAAAAGACAAGACTCTTCCAAAAATTTTAACTTACACTTTTGGTCTATAAGCACAATTATTTTTAAGTTCACAAATCAGCCATTGAAAATATATAAATTATCTTTTCTTTTAAAGTGTAACAGGATGGTAAAAAGAATACAAGACTATTAAAAAGACTATTAATACTTGGTGTTACCCTCTAAAATTATTTACTGCATTTGATTAACCAATTTGTAATATATCACTTACTCTCGCGAGCAGGATCATGAATGCGCACTGTTGAGGAGTCCTAAAATAGGACGAAACGGTTGTCCAGTTCTTCCAGGTTTTCAATGGTGGTCTAACATCAATCGGTTTATGATCTCAATCAAATTACTCTCAAATAGTTATAATGATTCCAAAAAAAAATAGAAGTAAAATAATGTCTACTTTTAGATATACAATTCAGTACTTTTTTTATTCATACTCTCATGAGAATGCAAAGTATCTGTTTCTAATTCCTTTTACAATCATTGAAATTATTCAATTGGGATTTTATTGAATTCACCAAGTGAATAAAAATAATAAATGATATCTAATAGTCTAGTTTATACAATTTTATTAAAACCATTAGAATTATCTATAAGGTTCTTAGAGACAATTTAATATGATGGATATTTTAAGGTTGGGGATAATTTATCCAATTCCTTATTTGGTATTAACCATTTGATAAATAAAAACGAAACTTAAAAGAATAATCATTTGTAGCGTGTGTTTTTGGATGATAACCATAATATTTGTAATATTTAATGTTCCTTTAAATATTTTGTTTAGTAAAAGTCAACACATTGAACTAAATAATGTATGAGTAACATTGTACATTTAGGTATTGTTTATGATGAGTCTACTTTTACAACGTTTCGAAATTTAAATTGTTACTGAATACACTAAGAATAACAAAATTAAATATGGTTTAACAGTAGTGACTATCTAGATACTTACATTCACATCGGTTATACTGTGGTGTGTGCTACTGATGCCGACAGATATAAGTAGTGTGTATCATCAATTGGAAGTGAAATACCTGAAAGCAGAAGGTTAAGAAGATCAAAGAAAAGAGAACGAGAACAAAGAATGATTGATATGGAATCGAAAGAAATGTATGAAACAATTTGAAAATAAATATGGATGTTATAAATTAGCTATCAATAGTGAATCGTTGACGATAATAATAGAACATGAAGTGATGTTTATTCATATTCTCCATAGCACAAATTTACTGGATCTCATGTGACTAACCAAATATTTTAAAGTAGATAGTACATGTATATTTCGTTTAGTCAAAATATGATTGGAGAAAAGTACATTCATGTATACTTTTATAAACTACGTCAAACAATATAACATGTACTCGGTTGAAATACAGTATACCTGTGAAAGAAAGAAATTCAATATATACTATAATAAATCAAGTATTATTGATTTTCTTTTAATATTATTAAAATTGATATTGTTGAAGGTAAACAATAATAAAAACAAAAACGGAACAGTAATAACAAAATATTTTGTTGTTAATCTTATTGTACAGTAAAAATGTTGATGAAAACATTAGGTAATTGACATGACTAACATTTTAGTGCAGTTTAAATGTATATTTCACACACATAGTTCCCTTTTTTATCTTAAAGAGAGCAAGAACATTGATTGGTGCACCAATCTTTGTTCTTACTCTTTTTAAAATGTATATCCTTTATTCAATAATTAAAAGTGGTAATAGATTATAGAATTATACTCTCTAACAAAATTTCTATGAATATTAATGACTGTCTTGTTTTAATTTATTTCAAAACTAAAATAATTAAACATAATTTAGTGTAAATGAACGACTTATAAGTTGTTTTCTGTAAACAGTGAGATAAAAATAGTTACATAGAAGCTAAAATTTACTAGTGAATTGGACCCGATTGATTAGAACATTAGTTTCTTCTGACTAATTAATCGTCCATAAAGCTTACCTGGTACGTAAATTTTGGATAAGCATTCTTGGATTCTTCGTAATACGTACTATATAGTATGATTTAATCAATTAATCTACTTCTCTTATAGAGACATGACATCTTTGTTATCACTTTAAGATGGAAACAAACACGATATCAGTAATGGTATTAAAAGACTGATGTTTGATATATAGTCATAACTTATGATAACCTTTTCACTACTGTAGTCTATAAAATAATGTTGATAATCATATTTTCAAAAGATATGAATTGTGCACTGCTTAATTGAAAAAATCACTGACACAACATTAACCCGGTTTCTTACGAAACCAATAATGACTAGTTTTAACAGGTATATGTACATAATTCAGAATGACATACTTTTTCATATTATGAATTGTAAACACTAGATCTTTATCCTTAACAAGGGACTATTCAGAAAATATACTGTGGTTATAATGGTGAAGTAATTGTATGCTAAACCATTTTTATTAGATTTTCTGTTCTATTTTGAAAGCTTAATTAAGATCTCTAAGTGGTATAACGGAGTCAAAATTCTTACGGATGACTTATAGTCATCTCATTACTTTATTAAGAGTTAATGCGAAATTCTTATTTAGGAGATCATCCACTACCTTTAGCAAATAAATTCTACCATAGTGAAATATGAAAATGATTACATTACATCATCTTTTGTAAATTCTCATGGAAGCTTGAAATAAAATATAGAACTAACTAGTACACACAGAGATAAACTACTAAGAGTTATTGACTTACCATCAAATACAATATTCATCGTTCAGGAGAAGCGATAAAATGATGAACATCAGACATCATAATCCAGCAAGATTTTCATGATTATATAAATATGCTTTGCAATTATTTTTATACATTTAACTGTAAAACATTACAAAAACAAAGATATTTTAGTTCCGAGAACCATTGGTATATCCAATTAAATTACCTTGTTTTATTAAATAAATAGTGTTTAATCATGTAAGTAATATACCTACAGATAACATTTGTATTTTAATTAGTACATAACTACCATAATTAACATTGAAATCTTGTTTCATTTTCAAAAAAGAAGCGAAGATATTTTAACCGTACATAGTTTCATAAAATATTTATGAAAGTTTACACTATCAGCAGGTTTCTACAGAACTATTTACTAGCTCGTACTAAGAATTGATATATATGTATATTAATTCCGATCAGTCAGGTAGAATAATTAATCAGAAGAATAGCAAGTTAATAATGATAGAAAATACAAACTGTATCACTACGGTTCTATATGCGACTAGTTGAAAAAGTCACGTGTTAAAAGGGAAGGCAAAAGTAGTAAATATCTAGATAACTGACACATTAGAAACAAATGAATTAAACATATAAGCCAATTTATGCTGTTAAAATAGGTACCCAAATGATTTTTTCTTTCAATAAATCCATGCTTATTTTACATTAATCATGCCATCCAAAGGCCTAAATAGCATAGTGAAATTGAATTCACTGAATTATTTTCAGTCTCATTGTATTTTATTCTGAAGGCATTACGTAACCAACTCATTAGTATTATTGAATGAATTTCTTTTGATATAATTTGTATAACTTTTCTCTTCATTGTTACTCTATTGAAGTAGATAAAATTAGGGTAGATGCTATTAGCTAATTTGGGACTTCTAAACAATAACTAAACACGGTTAAAGCTGATTTTAGACAACAACAAAAAAATCAGATACAAACTGACCGATTTTTATCTTGACTCATAGTATCATAAGAGATTGTTTTGCTACAGTATTGTTATAGATATCAAAATGTTATTTTTTTGTAATTGGCAAATCAACCGTATCTACATAAATTTATGATTCCCAATTTTCTTCTAAGACTTTTTGGAACAAGGGAAAGAAAGACTCTGATAGTGCGATCACCAAACATTTCCTTGATACAGGACATCAGGTAGATACCTTACAATTCTTTAGGGCGATTAGTAAGCAGCCAAACTCCAGTCTTTTGAAGTTTGATGAAGCCGTTGCCATCAGGCGTCAAAAACTTGACCTATGTATTCAAAAGGAGACGGTGGTTAATCTTTCCTTGCCTTAATGACAAATGTTCTTTCACTGCACCCTAAATTTTTTTTCTCTTGTATTTATTACATCATTGATTTTATTTTTTTCAACTAACTTTCAAAATAATAATCTTTCAACTGAAATCGACTCACTATATTCCTATCAATGTTTATTCATTATGTAATCAATTGCTTCTAACCCACTTTTGAACGGTTGTCACAATTAATCTTGTAGAATATTCTTTCACATTAGGTATATATTTACATTATTCAGTAAGCAATTTAAACCCATTATGTAATTATGATTTTTAAATAGCACAGGTTGTAAGCAGCTGACGAGAACCTACGAAATAAAATGAATTCATGCTATTCTACTAGAATCTTTGTTCTTGCTCTTTTCAAAATGATAAAGGGAACTATGTGTATGAAATTAATTATTTGAAATGTTTTACTGAATAATTTAACTATCATCACAGGTTAAAAACTCCATCTGGAGCCACTCTCGAGCTACTCCCAATCCCAAACCCGGAGTTAGCAACCCCATCCCGTTACAAACTAACTCGCTAAAAAATAAACGTTTACCAGAAATAAAAACATTACAGGTTAAAAGCATATTTTTCATTCATGTTGAGTACTATGATTTGTGACTTATTTTTAATGAACAACAGTTATGGTATCTATAACTTTTTATTTGAAAATCGATATTTTTCAATGGTCAATTAATTGAGTTATCAGACTAATGAAATTGATTAGTTCAATAGGTGATTTAAACAAACAATAATAATTATTTGTTTTAATCAGTTATAATTATATAAATCAGACATTTTAAGTTGATTTGACAGTTTATATATTTTAATTGTTCTATACACAGGCTTTAAAAAGCTATTTTATTAATTAAAGTATTTCATATAGGAAATTTATTTCCAATTATTTGAATCAACCACAAAACGATTGAAGCCAAACTTATTATTTTGGTAGAAAAGTTTCAATGTAAAAAAAAATCAATGAAATATGAACTAATTAAGAAGGATTCTAACACATATTAGAAGTATATGCTTTTTTTTTACTAAAGATATTAAGTAAGCGAAGTATCAGCTTTGTACAATAAAGTTGATTGAGGCAAGTAAAGGTTTACAGTAACCAGTGGTTCACAAAAATCATTTAGGTTATTTCAGCTTATTTGTAAATTGCATAATCATCTGTCGTGTACAAAATAGTCGGAAGAAGTCAAATCAGTGAGCTATAATGCAAACCAAAATGTTGTTTTTGTAAAATAAATGGTAGTCCAATACGATACCCAGAGATAATGAACGAAATAATCTTTAATCGTTATTATCTATATACATCAACACTTTACATTGTATAAAATTCTTAAGAATAGAATTTCACTCAGATGGATACCGAAATGTAAATCTCTCACAAATTGATATTCTCTGTAAACAAAGTTTTTTTTTGAGTTATAAAGTATAATAACATTTATAAATAACATTCACAAATAAGTCCAAAGAAATTCTACATATATACTCCGTTTTCACATATTATTATTATTATTATTAATGGCTTTATTCAATATTATGGAAAGTCTCTACCCTTATTGCTGTAATATTCATGTAAGAGTATAATATCAAAACATTCAGTAATATAGAAAAAAATTAAAGCAGTTTAAACATATAATCTCAAACACTTGTTATTTTCAATTGGTATTGTTTTGTTTGTATCTTTCCATTGTTTTCTAGGACTTATGTTCACTTTGAGACTTGAACACAATACCGTTTGCTTCAAACGCTACAGAGTCCTAATCATTATTTTGAATATAATGTTTAATCAAAATAATTTCCACTGAATTCAGTCTTAATTCGTTTTTGGTAATATAGCTTGTCCACCCTCGGTTCAGCAAAGAATTCAGCTAAATATATTCTAATATACAATCATTTGATTATCAAATAGCGATGTATGTCAGGTCCTTCGTATTGCAGATCGAATCCTATCGAACAAGTAGCCATGTGGCCACCATTCTAGGTGACTCGACACTCTATGCACTATGTAAATACATCTCAGTCCTACAGGAGGTCAGCCGTGTCATGGATAGCTCAGTGGTGACGTCTCTGATGGTGAAGCTGTGTGATACGGGATCGAATTCATCATAGAGTATCAGTTCCCACAATATTACAGTCACACCTTGCTGACGAGTGTCATGTAACACTAAACCTATGTCCAGAGTTTCCTGTTGACTACTTCCAACCACCATTATATCTCAAAATAGTGCATACAATGTCGAGTCACCTAGATTGGTAGCCATATTGCAGCCTGGTCGATAGAATTCGATCTGCACTAAGAAGGACCTGACATACATCACCACCCAGTAAGGTAATGAATGTTTTCTGTAATTTGTGTCACAGAAATAATCTACGAAATTCATGAACATGAATTAGTAAAATAAATAATATTATTCAGCAAACATAATACCTGACAAATATCCCACTTTATGTGTGCTTTTCAATTTATTATTCTTCTGTGTTCTATTAAGTTCAATTCAAGCCTACAAATATGTTACACCAAAGCAACTTAGAAAAAAATTACAATTCATTGGATATAGTTAGTTGGGTATTTTACCATGATCCAAAGACATTAATTATAGTTATGATCACAACAACTTTATAAAGCACATTTATATTGTTTTCAAAAAAAAATATCGAGCCTAGTATTTTATAACATTTTATTATTAGCATTGATTTAAGAAGAATCATAACAGATAAGTAAAATGTTTAACCTAATAGACTAGCAGAAATTAGGTGCCAAATACATGGAAGTGATTATATGTAAAATTCTATTTGAAATAATGTCAACTTTTGAAAGTTAGATAATTCCATTGTCTCTTCAGACAAGTTGGTTCAAAGTTCTTTGCAGAAATAAATAAAATTTTGATTATTTAATAAAAAAAACTGAATATATAAATAGGAACCTCTCGTTAGTTATTTTAGTAACATATTTTATAGGTCAGCAATTTATTAAACTGATTGTGTATATAAAAAATCGTCTAGTGTACATAAGATACGAACATGGTATATTAGATTCTATCTACATTATTTCTGATAATAAGTTCCATGATTAAATTTCTAAAATAGTAAACAAGTGGTACCTCAGTCACTTTAAACCTTTATTGTTTTAAATAATTAAAAGAAATGCAACTAGTAAATTGAACATATTGGTTTAGTTCATTTTCCACAAGTTAATTAAAGCATTTCTTTAATAAAAATTGAATAATTTAATAACTGAATTCATGAGTTAATTAAGGCTAGACCACCATGGAAAACCTGGAAGCAGTGAATGGTCATTTCGTCCTAGTATGGGACTTCTCAGCAGTGCTCATCCACGATCCCGACCCCGATGATTTGAACGTAAAACCTATCGATCTCGCAAGTGAACACTTAACCTTTAGACTACTGAGCTTGCATCGAATGGTGTTAATATCTAACTTCAATCAATACATGAAAATGAATAGCTTATTCAAAGTAAATAACTTCTATATTGTATATGTATGTTAAAATATCATTTGACTCTGATATGACAAATATGGATTCTCTTTTAGTGTTCACGAAATAATTTATTAATTCGTGAGGACCTGTGAACATTTGGTAAACATAATAATGTAGTGGAACGATTTTAATACTGGCTTAGGTATTATCAATAATAACAATAAAAACTTTTATAATTTTTACATGATGTATGGAAGTGAAGAAAAGATGTAAAATCAACAAATTTTAATTAAACTGTCAATGAACTGAGATAACTAAAGTGCTTTCTCGCTACAATTGGAGCTAGAAGCGAGTTTAAATAAACATCATATCAAAATAGAGGAAACTCTCTCTGCTTTATATCAAGTTCCATAAAACCTACTTCAAGGAGCTAGATTACGGCTATTCTTCATAGCTAAAGCCATCTGATACAACTGCAGAAAATCAAATCTATGTATCCAGAATAGTTATATTCAACCTCTATGTTTACCTTGTCCTACAACTGGATCACCGGATACCCAGAATGAATATTATAAACCTCTTACCCTCTTAAATCTATCTTAATCTTCACAATCATCATTACGAATACAAATGAATTCATTCCTATTTCAATTACCTTGACAACACCCCTCTTATTACATATTATATTCGTACAACATTTTTATTAATACTATGATCATTATTACCTCAATTAACAAGATGAAATTCTCCTACTATGCATTATATTGATTGTGACTGGACATTCTACTCTAAATCATTCTGACCTTTCTAATTTGCAAATAACATAAGTTTGAAGTATATATACCGTAACTGGTGCAAATCTTCACCATTTTATTCATATAACATTGTCAAATTCATTAATACATGCCTTATTTAAGCTTTAGTAAAATATCATAATAATTATGGATTGTCAAATTTGATGATGTAGTTATTGGAAGCAGTTGTTCACTCCAATATTCTTCATTTTTTAAATGAAATAATGCCAGAAACAAACATGAATTTAATCATAGTAGTATGAGTAAAGATAAAAGACAGGAGACATTTTCATAAGTAAAAATATAAAGGAATAAAAATACAGTTATGAAAATGTCTTATGGTCACAGTAAAAAAAACACAAAAATCATCATCATCTATGAGATAGCAAAGATTTTCTACTGTTTCACGAAGTTGAGTCCAGAAAAGTGTTATTTCGTTTGAACGTATTCTATAAGAAATCTTATTATCAATAAGTGGATGAGTTGAGTTAAAACAGAACAGAACTCCTGACTGCTTCGCTTGATATTTAAATCCGAGGTACATTAGTTTCGGAACAAGTTAAAAATGAGATTCTTTTTTTTTAGCTGAAATACAAATCTAGTTAATATTGTCTATCAGTTTAAGGTTTGTATTTATAAAATTTATTGGAAAATACAAATGAAGGTATATCCAACTGACTACAGCAATCATTCTCTGTTCTCATTCACTTTTCTTCGATCTTCTTAACCTTCTGTCGCCAGGTATTTCACTTTTGATTGATGATACATACTACTTATATCTATTGACATCAATAGCACACACCGCAACAACACATAGAAAACGATAAATTCGTTCTACATCATATTTAATTATGACCGATATTTGACTAAAGCAAGAATAATTAGCACAACAGAATAACATGAATTCATTATATTTGGTGGCTTTCCACCAAGACCTTACAAACTAAATACAACAGCAATAATCTTTAAAAACAAAAAAATGTCAGTTACGTAATTCTTCTTTCCATGATACTATTTATTAAATTTCACTTCTTATCTGATCTGTACTCAGTTTATTTTGTTTTAAAGGTTACCTAATCATAACATTAATATTTTATTTCTGAATAAATGTGTTTCTATGTTCTTAACTGTTCATTCTAGAATACTCTTATATTCAACCTATATATATTAACATTAATTAACATATGAAAATCTTTTATAGTCCTTTCGTATTTGGTTCTTTTTTCTCATTAATCTTCATTGATAATGAGAACACTTCCGACATTATGATATAAAGTATGTATACTGATTTATAAAGATTAATACTATTATGTTTAGATTATAATCTCTTGATAAGAAAAAACAACTGTGAAATATAATGAATTCATATTATGCTGCTATATGAAACTGTTCTTGCTTTAGTCAAATTGATAAATGGAAAAACAACTGTATGTTATATAATCAACATTAACGGGCATATTCAAGTATCATAATGCAAATTGAAACAAACTTCCTTATTTAAAATATAAACGTGTTTCGTCTAAATTTAATGCATATTTAATTATTAAAAGGAAATACATTATACATAATGTTAAAAACCTATGGCATATGTATATGCATTGTAATGAACAAAAAGTCGATAAACAGGAAACTATATTAACAGTTAGATGTTTTCAAGTAATAATACGAATACACAGATATTTATGTGTTACTGTCTCCAAAACAGTAATTTCTTCATCTGATCTTACATTATAGATCATCATATTTTTCATCTTTAACAGTGAACACATACACGCACACAAATTTAAATACATGTGGCTTATGAATCACCTTGACTGAAATGATATGACAATGATTTGTTCACACCTGTTTTTTTATTGGTCACATAATATTCCTGTTGTTCCGTTTGTACTGTCTAAACATGGATTAATTTTGCATTGTTTATTTGTTCTCTGAAGAATTGGCTTATACTGAGTCACGAAACGTGATCAAATCTAACTATTCCATTCATTGGAATATTATAAATATATTAATTTATTTATAAAAATCAACCCAATGCTCAATTTTTTCGAAATTATCAAGTCAAACCTTGGTAACGATAGTTACTTATCGTTGTTAAAATTAAAAGCATTTTGGCGAGACTATAATTCATGGACGAACTAATCAGGTATAAGATAACAGGTCTCGAATTTTGGTGTGAAATTCACTCATCCATTTGGTTTAATGGAGTTTTGGCATTTTAGCTAATATCAGTTCATGATGAAAATCCTGAATCTAATTCCTAACTTTAACTATCAACTGTAAATCATAATTCTAATTCCTTACACTACTTTATAACCCTCATTCGATCGTGGCTATTAGGTGGAGATTTTTAAGGTCAGTTTAGCGTTGCTTAAATCTCGTCCATAAATTACAGTCCCACCAGCATTTTGTCACTGAACAATATTGTACAGAATCAAAGAATACAGGGATATTTTGTATAAAATTATTTGAGTAAAAATGTATGAATATGAAATTTCTATATTGTTTTTGTTTATATAATTAACGTTCTATTAATTCCTCTAGACTTATTTTGTAGTTACAAATAGAAAATTCAAAGTATTGTAGTTTAACAAAGAGTTTAATTTTCATGAAATAAAATAAATCTTCTTGTCTTGATAATCTGGCACGCATAAACACTTATTAACAAGTGTTTACAAACTTTGATTTTTGTTATAGTTAAATAAGAACATAATATGATGGGAGAACTATATTCTTTTTACCATATATTTGAAATGATAAAGAGTATGTAAAGATGGAAAGTGGCTAGCAGTGGAATACAGGATGCACGTTTCGTCCTATTCGGGACTCATCAGCTGGACGTTAATGCAGCTCAGGTTTGATGTTCACTCTGAGGCTCCAACTCAGAACCGTTTGCTTCAAACGCCATCACGTTATCCACTTAGCTACTGAGTTCTGACAGCCAAGTGCTTGTGCAATTAGAACGAAATACAACGAAACGCGCGTCCTGGATTCCACTGCTAGTTGCAAATAATGCTTGTGAATTAAAGCAATATCGAGGCAATATGCACAGTATGTACATATGACAATAAGAAACTGATCAATCGTAGTCCTAAATATCATTGGGAAGATTCAAACAAACCATACCAAGTGAATAAAAGAATAGGATTTTTCATTTATTTTTCTGATAAAGTATAGTTGCTGACTTATTACTAAAACTTAAACGAAAATTAATACTAAACTTATTTCGTATTATTTACTTGAATCTTCCCATTGATGTTTAAGACTATAATTGATCAGTCTGTCTTTGGCATATGTGCATGCTGTGCGTACTGCTTCGATATTGCCTTAATTCATAAGCATTATAATTAAAGATGGATAGTGGCTAGCAGTAGAATCCATTTCACGCGTTTTGTTTTATCAATCTTTGCTGAAAATTAATAGTGACTAGAGTTATTACTTTTTATTCCTTAAGAGTGTTCATTAAATTTTCAATTTCTGATTAATTCACTACAAGAGATGTATTTTAACTACTATGAAAACAAAGTTATCCATTAGAAGTTAAAAACACTTCAAAGTCATTTTATCCATTAACTTTAGATTATTTTGAATCGTATATACTAGTAATATTGGAAAGAAGAATGCCTTCTTAAGAATTTTTGTAAGTAATATATTTTTTGTGAGTAGTATATATAACAAAATGGTTTCCGTGTATTAGAATACTCAGAACAAAACAAAGGCCTATACATTTTACACAAACTTATTTTACTTCATTAACAATTCATCTTAGTCTCAAAAGAAGAAGTCTTCATCTTTCCTATTAAGAAGAAACCATTTATTTAAGTAATATTTTAATATTTTCGGAAAGAAATATCTTATAAACTTATGCTAATAAAGCTATGCTTTTTCATTAGAAAGTAAAAATAACTCTTATACAATAAGCTTCGTATCATAATCCATGTCCATAACTCCTTTGAAAATCATTAATTGAAATTCCAGATTTAGCTATTTTTGAAAGGAATTCATAGTTGGTTATACAGTCATAATAGACTTAGTCTTGACGAAATTGATGATACTTTGTAAATGTTAAAATAATTCCAATGATGTTTATAAGAAAAAGATAATTCAGTTGTACATAGAATGAAAAAAAGAAACATTTTTTTATAAAACCTGGTAACAAAACTATGAAACTCTTCTTTTAATGAATATAATCTCAATTTCACTTCATATTTGCAATAAGAAAATAAGCACAAATCCTGTGTTTATTAAGTAAAATCAAAATACGATGGCTTGCGTGAGTCTAATTCATTAACTTACATTTCATGTTATATTATTCATGATAATATAAGGTTAATACAAGGTAAATATGTTTAGGTTAATAATGTCCATTGGTGTTCTGGATGATGATTGATAAAACAATGTTTGTTGTAGTTTAAAACAAATAAGAGAATTCCATCAGAACCCATGACTTCACTCACTGTTAATTAAACCCTACAATTAGAAAAGGACTAATTAATTAAAGGGAAACCTAATAATTCATGTTTAAAAAGACTTCAGTTCACTGAAAACATGCAATCCATAGTTTCGATAATGAGTTATATATATATATATATATATATATATATATATATATATATATATATATATATATATATATATATATATATATATAAGTTGAAAAGATATCACATGACTAGAGAAAACCAACAAAACTTCAAAAATATACGTAGTATTACATCATCATGATAAAGGAAGCTGTGTTAAAGTACACAGAATCTATCTAGTACTCATTATATCTATTACATTACATAGTGTTTGATCATTTAACTGATAAAATGGTAAAACAGTCGATGAAGAATGAATGACAGAATACGGAATTTATAAATAAAACAACTTAGAATATTTCATCTTAGAATAATTGATAATCCCTTGAATTTTGAATTAATTACTTATTAGGACTGTAAGTAAAATCCCTGAAGTTAAGAATTATGATTATATATATTTTGTCAAAGGATTTTTATAATAAATTATTACTTTCAAACCTAGAGTTTCAATTTATAGACCGGATATTTTGTACACTCTCTGAATTATATAATGTTTAATCTTCCAATAAGTAGAAAAATTAGATTTTCTGACGTTTCATGACTCAGTATAAGCAGCTGCTTCTTCAAAGAATAAATAAATAATATTCTCTGAAGAATTGGCTTACATTGAGTCACGAAACTTTAGAAAATCTAATTTTTCTACTGATTGTGATATTATAAATATATTATGTTTATTTATAACAATCTATTCAATGCTCAATTTATTTGAAATTATCAAGTTAAATCTTGGTAATGATATCTGATGTTTAGTCTTATTAAGCAATAAAAATATCTTAATACAATAGGTAATTTTTATAAAATATATTCAAGAATAAACCAAATGAGCTACGAATAGAAAACAAAACTACACACCAGTGACGATAACTTAAGCTCATTAGCATGAATTAAATTTTATTCTGTTGGTGTCATATCAATAGTTTTTAACTTGGTAATATATCTATATCACTAAGTGATTTTAGCATAAATTTATAAAAATAATTTTGTTCATCCAGTCAACCCAGTTAACAAGTATCAGTAAGGATGATATAAATCGGAATGTCGATTAAATAAAATGCTTTAATGATATGTTTTTATTGGAAAGTTATTCCGGAAATCCCTTAAGTTAACAATATGATGTCATAAAGTTGAAAGTAATTAAATAACTAAACAAAGAAATTTACTAGTAAAATCTAATTGAAATAGAATGTAAGATAGTTATCGTGATTCCTTTAGGGTCCTCAATAAATAACTTAACTCCAATAGGTCAAATGATTTTTAAAAAATCCAAATGAATATTATTTGTATTTGTTTAATCTTACTCAATCTTTTTGGCTTTATTCATATTTCTAGGTGTGTTCCGACGAGAATGTAATTTATGAACGAACTAATCAGGTATAAGATAACAGGTCTCGAATTTTGGTTTGAAATTCACTCATCCATTTGATTTAATGGAGTTTTGGCATTTTAGCTGATATCAGTTCATGATGAAAATCCTAAATCTAATTACTAACCTTAACTATCAACTGTAAATCATAATTCTAATTCCTTACATTACTTTATAACCCTTATTTGATCCTGGTTATTAGGTGGACATTCTCAAGGTCAGTTTAGCGTTGCTCGAATGTCGTCCATAAATTATAGTCTTACCATGTGTTTCTTTAAAGTAAATTCTAAAATGAACTTTGAAATCAGTTAAGGATAATGTAACAGAACATAACATTTTATTTCTGTTGGTTCTAAGATTATGCATAAAATATTGACTGAATGGTTTTATTTATTTCGAAATGTTGAAGATAAAAAATGTCAGTTTATGTGATATTATGTATTTCTCTTACTTTTTTCATAACATTACACTTGTTACATTGAAATCAGTCAGTGAGCAACTTCTAATATTCTTATTCAAAAATTATAATATTAGTACAAAATAAAAGACAAAAATTTCATGAACTGATTAGAAGTTTAAAAAGAATAGTGATTCAGGTAAACTTAGTATCTTATTGTAATGCTATCCGGTGTTGGAGACGGTCGGAAGAAAGTTAGGGGCGGCCAAACCAAAACGTGTCATCAGTGCTTGAAGTCACTAACTTCTAGTCTGAGCCATGTTGGTAGATGCAGATTACTTGGTTGGAGTCGGCGTGACTATCGTAACCAATGGTTGGAGACTCTTGGTGACATGGCTCAGAATCGATCACAGTGGCGTAGGTGTATACACTCTCTGTCTTCCCTTAAACTAAGAGATTAAAATTGTTTCATATCTTTCTTTCTACGAACCAGTTCTTTCTTCCTGTACTATATCCTTATATGCAATCTTTTATATATTACCACCTATGAATTAACTACTTTTATGAATCCGGTGTTCATCTTGTTGTGTTAATGAGGTATGGCAACTTGGACCGATGGATATATGTGCCTGATCCTAAGTTGTGGCTGACTGATTATCTATAGTAATCATGAGTTGGATGTTTCAAGCTAAAAAAAAATACTGAATTCAAGTCATTTTATAATTATTCACACTATGATACATTAACAACTAGCTGATGAATCTTAATTAGAAAGAAAAGAGTATATTGAATTGTATTGTGAAACTCTTTCAGTTTTAAAATGAATCATATATCGCATATTGTGATTAAGTCATTATGTAATAATAAATAATTGATTACTCAGTGAAAATGAAATATTTCCCCTGAATTATTTAAAATCCTTAGAACATTATTACATAATGTATTATGCAAATAAACTATTTGTCATAAAATGCATTCTAGTGTAAAATGATATTTTTCATTACAAACATCAACATTCAGAAGTATTCAAAAAACTTTTATTATACAATATGAAAAATAGTATTAATAGAATAGAATATTAATAATAGATCCGGTAAAATTAGAACAGAATATCCATCAATTTATAAGAATAAGCACGTTGATTTAAGTTCTAAGGTGTTATGATAATAATAATAATAATAAATGATAATTGTTATAACTTGTGTATCTGTGTCCCCTGTATGTTTGCATGACGCAACGATACCACCAATCAGAGAGCAGCGAATTATCGATCGAACCAGTGACTCATAAAACACGTGTGAGCAGCCTAGAGTCTTGATTAGTCTAGCTTCCTGTCTAGCCCAGCCAGTTAAGTCCAGAACACCAATCTCAGCCTCTGCAATAAGAATCATTTATTTTAAACGTACTTGGTTTATATATCGACCAGACAAACCACAACGTACTATAAAATAGAAAATAAAATTTGTACAATATCTGGCCGAAAGTGGCTGTGAATGAGGGAGGCAGTGATTAACAGACAGGAAATAATTCAAGAATGGTAAATCGTATAATAACAGTTCACAGGTCAAAATAAAACTCATAATAACAGGGACATGAATATGAACAGTTTAGTTACATAACAATTATACGATAAAAAATATACTCATAGCATTGGTTCATAAATGGATCCCAAAAATTACCGTTCATTATTCTTATCGGGATTTAACAATAATAATAAATTTCGGATTGTACTTTTTGAAAGGACATAATTTAAAAGTTATTTAAAAATGATGTTTTTCTGGAAAAAGAAAATTGATAATAATGTGAAACAATGAAGTATATAGATGATAAATGCGTCCAAGTAAAATGATTTTATAGTATTTCATTGGTGATTGTGTATATTGTATAATTTAACAGATTTAATAAATGTAGAACTAATATCAGAAGAAGTTTTCGTGGATATTATAATAATTTTAATAATTAAGATCATGAGTCGATTGAAGATAGATTACCATGGAAAATCTAGAAGCAGTGGATGGCCGTTTAATCCGATTGTGGGACTCCTCAGCAGTAAGCATCCACGACCTAGTGGTTAAGCGCTCGCGCGCGAGATTGATAGGTCCTGGGTTGGAATCTTGCGAGGCAGGATCGAGGAGTCCCACAACTGTACGAAACGGCCGTCCAGTGCTTCCACGTTTTCCATGGTGGTCTAGCTTCAATTCACTCATGATCCTCAACTAATAAAATGCAGAACTGTTATTAGTACAAAAACTAATAAAATATATAGAAATATTAAATATTTTACATGAAGAAATCATTAAATATGTTCTGATATAAACTTCGATAAATATTTGCCATTGAAGGTAAATAAAAAGTCTAAGCTATCTTACATCATGAATTGACATTAAGTAAAAAACCATTTTAAACTAAAGTACATTGTGTTGATGATGAATATGTAAACAGATGGATCATGAAATGATTCACTTTCTAATGGTATCTTATGGCACAATAATACGCACCCGATAAAGCAGTTTAGAGCGTTTGTATGTGTTAATGTACTTAGGTTTACTTCTGTCACATGATGAATAAGACAAGATATTTAGTGAAAGGATGCGCCCAGTATTTTGATTAAATAATTCTATCAAATTAACAAACATAGTCATAGTTAAGTCTGAAGATTCAACACTATGTATACTGGTAACCGTAACGATTCTCCAAGTCACATTCCGGTCTTCATTTAGAAGTTTACAGAAACGTAGAAACTACATGTGCTTATATTACGTAAACCTCACTGCTGAAGAAGCTATATTATACTAATAATTATGTTTTTATGTGTTTTTTTAATTTCTTTGCTAAGATTTCTAGAAAATCTTATATATGAGAAACATAATCTCGTTAAATAAATAAAAAAATAATTAAATTAAATTAACTACTTAGTGTTTCCGAGCCATTTAGTGTTCAACCTACTTGATTGTCCGTTTCATACTAAGGTTTTGTTGAAAACGTAAATGACAATTTCCGTGAGCCAAATTTTTATATTCTATGCATAATTATTTAGTATCATTAGCGTGATCTTTATCTACGAGATAAAGTTGTCAACCCCATACTCAACCCTCTTCCTTTACCCAAACTTGAGATCGGCAGTAACTTTAAAAGAGCTACAGGCAGAATTCTTTTGTATATATAATAAACAAAAATATCAACTAAATCATATCACATCATTTAAGTAATGAAAATGTAGAAAAGTTAACAAATTTGATATATGATAGCTACAAATAAACAAGAAATCTAGTGACGTTCTTTAACTAAATATGCTATACAAAAGTTTTAAAAAAAACCTGACTGTAAAGTACTTATAGTGTTTACAAAACTACTTTATGATCTAATGTTTATTTTAATTTAATAATATCAAGTAAGTAGGCGGATAATCAAATCAACAAATTAAAAATCATTACTTTTCTTTTTTTCCTCCTACAAACATTTTAGATTTTAAAACACGAAGTTCAGCGAAGGGATCGCTTTTCAACGAACCATGGTTAACTGTGTTCACATTTCCTTATGGAATTAGTGCTTTTACAAAAACAAAAATTTTCATACGTATACGATTGTACAGCTTGATAATAAATTCGTTGAAAAGAGATCCCTTCGCTGAACTTCTTGTTTTAAGTTTAATGTTTAAATGGGAATTATCTGTCAATTTTAGATTTTAAAATGAATGATCTTAAAACTGCATACTGTAACCATACTTACTTACTTACATACGCCTGTTGCTCCTCGTGAAGGAGCATAGGCCGCTCCGCCTGTAGCTTTTCTAGAGTTACTGCCGGTCCCAAACCCGGGTAAAGGAGGAGGGTTGGGCATGGGGTTAGCGACCCAATCCCGTAGAAAACTAACTCGCTAAAATAAAACGCTAACCAGAAAAATACTGTAAGCATGATTATTATTAAATATCAGAAAAATGACTGCTTCAATAATTATTTATTACTCGTAATAATAAGTAATATCTGAATTTAAGCATTAAGGTGATAATAATTATTGAGTCTTATGAAACTTCAAAGTTATATTAGAAGTATTATAATTTATTTTAATTCCTCTTTAGTGTTTGATGTTGATCTGCGAAAGAAAGGAAGAGCTTATTTGTCAATTACTGACTCAATCATAATGGATGGAATGATATAATTAGAAGCTATGTTTTATCCTTTACATAAAAGCTCATTTTAAAATGATTAACTAAAACAAAAGCTTACAGTGAGAGCTGGTGACACTTAGTTGTTTAGCAATTTATCCATAACATGTTTTCGAAAGTTTAAATTCATGGTTACTTAGAGATATTTAGCGAAATTTTATTGATTTTAAAATTCACGATTTTTAAGTGAAGTGATCTAAACAGAAACATGGAATAATTTAGACATTTAAAATCCTTACATAATGAATTTTCTGGCAGTAAAACATTTTGTAAAATTCCTTTCATCGGCTTCCTCAGTTAGTATTTTCATTCTCTTTATGACTTAGTACTGAAGAAGCTTTTATATCAAATTGTGCTACACTTATTTATTCTCACAACAAATAATATTAGAGATACAAATGAGCATCAGTATAATGTTTACTTCACAAACCTTTATGATCAGCTTGGTAATTTACTTCTTTTCATCTGAGGGTCACTTTCTTACTCTAAATGATCACTGACCTGATCTTTGACATAATAAAACTGGACATAATATCCATAACGTCAGCTTGATTACACAGTAAATTTATATAACGAAAATTAAAATGTGCTATTTGGTAAATGGTATTTTCTGATTGGTGCTCTTCAGCAAGGTTGTTTTCTACAGAACATGGGTTGCTAGCTCAGTGTCCAACCCTCCTTTATTATTTGAGCTTGGGGCCGGTAGTAACCTAAGGAGGAAAGCATCAGAACAACTCCCTTAGTACAGTACCAATGTTTATGTGTTTATATAAATAAATAAATAATGGACTGTATACTGAATATTAGAAATCATATGAGATTGAATAAAATCACTTTTAACAAATATACAGAAAACATTCAAATATTCTAATTAAAATCTTGAAACATTCATGAATGAATAATTTAATCTTTGTATTTGTATTAATTTTACACATACTTAGAATAATTCCAATTTTATATTGAATTCATTGAATTTATGATCGTTTGAATACGACTGTCAATTATTCATTTGTGTCCAAAAATAGTTACCTCTTTATTTATACTAACAACACAACTGAAATGTACTTTGTTTTAATACTGTCTACAACATGTTACAAAATAAAAGTAAAAAAATAGTTAGATTTAAAAACGAGATAACTTTTAATGAACTTCTGTAAATTAAAGAACTTTCGTCTAAATATGATCGAATAGTTCCACAGCATTTGGGCGCCAAGTTAATGTGAGACATTAAAGAGGAGATATTTCCCTGCAAAAGCTTGGATCTGATTATCAGGCGAAACGTTGGATTTACTTCAAATTCATTCGCTGAGATTTTACAAATACATTCTTCCTATGTAATAATAACAGTTAATTTTCTTCTTCACTGTATATATTCAAATGTATTTGTATGAAAATACAAATACTTTACACAGAAACATTTATATTTTTCAACAGAAACATCTTCTATAGTTGAACTCAGTTGCTGACTATTGTCATTTATATCATAAGATCCAAATGTGCTAAGTTTCGTCTTGGTATATTTGTGGTAATGCTACCTTTTGTTCTTAATGAATCACCAGTATTCTTTTAAATTCAACAAAATTGACATCATAATTTAAAAGGTACCATACTAGTTACATAATCAATAACATAACTGTTATGCTATTGATGAATAATATTCCATCTCAGTTCGCATTATCTCCATTAAATATGTTCATTAACTGTGTTTCTCATGAAACTGAAACATTTCTACTTAGGATTACAGCTAAACAAACAACATAGTGTAACATGAATATAGTTACTACTCAAAATACCAAACAATTTGCTCGCTTAAACTAATAAGTATTTGCAGAAATACTTGTTTTATTTAATTATACAATGAAATTTGGAAAACTGAGTAAACGAATCAAAAGTTTTGTTATTTCCTAATTTCCAGCTTAATTAAATTAGTGTAAGCACGATACATAAATATTATTATCTTTTTTCACGATCATATGATAATAAAATATTCGGTAGTTGAATCATTGAATTGGTAGAAGCTGTATCACCATGGAAAACATAGAAACACTGGAAGACCATTTTGTCCTTTTTTGGGACTCCTCAGCAGTGCGTATCTTAGATCTTGCCCCCGAGCTTCGAACCCAGGACCTAAGAAATCCTATACTAAGACGAAACGGATGTTCAGTGCTTCCAGGTTTTCCATGGTGATCTAGTTTTGATCAACTCATGAATTGCTGTATAAAATTACTATACAAAACCTCCTTTCTAATAATGAAATATTTTTTATTCATAAATTAATTAAATCAGAATAAAAGCAGAAATGATTATTTATGATACAATAATAAAACAATCTCAGTCTCATCTTACATTTTCACAATTACAGGGAAAGTGAAATTTTTTACTCACAGAATTCAAGTTAACAAATAAAAATTTATAAAATCTAGTTTAAATCAATCTATTACTTGTAATTAAGAAAAAAAGTAGTGTTAATCATTCTTCACCTCGTTTTTGTATTTATTCTAAGAAATTACTTCATTTTTTTCCTTAAATGAAATTTGATATCACCACATTAATTATTTGATCAAAACTTGTTTTTAAAACCGTATACTCAATGTTTTAATGTGATGAAGGTGTTTGTTATCAAAAGAAGATTTTGTGGAGATTTAAGTAATTTTATAGTTAAATTCATGATCCACTTGAAGCTAGAACACCATAGAAAACGTGAAAGAACTGTACGGCCGTTTTGTCCTAGTATGGGATCCTTCAGCAGTGCGCATCCTTGATCCCACCCCGCTTCAAATGACTCATGAGTTCAACTACAAAATTACTAAAATATACACAAAACCCCTACTTATTAGTTTAAGCGAGCAAATTGTTTGGTATTTTGAGTAGTAACTATATTCATGTTACACTATGTTGTTTGTTTAGCTGTAATCCTAAGTAGAAATGTTTCAGTTTCATGAGAAACACAGTTAATGAACATATTTAATGGAGATAATGCGAACTGAGATGGAATATTATTCATCAATAGCATAACAATTATGTTATTGATTATGTAACTAGTATGGTACCTTTTAAATTATGATGTCAATTTTGTTGAATTTAAAAGAATACTGGTGATTCATTAAGAACAAAACGTAGCATTACCACAAATATACCAAGACGAAACTTAGCACATTTGGATCTTATGATATAAATGACAATAGTCAGCAACTGAGTTCAAGGGTAATATTTCAAGTTATCTAACACCTTGTAACCTGCAATTAATCTTAAACGGACTCATCTTCTTGACTGTTTATAGTCAAGGAGAATAACAAAGCTGTTTCTTCCGACTTTCAAAAATATTATTTACACGATTATTGAGGAACTCACTAATTTCTTTGATATTGATAGCAATGTTATTCAGTTGAAAGAACAAATTTTTCTCTCAACTGCCATGAATTTTATCACGTTTTGCAACTCATATAGTTAGTTTTCATTTGAGTTGTTTTTTCTTTCATATCAACAGAAACATCTAGTTGTACCAGGAAGTGAAATAATTCAGCAGTTGTTTAATAAAACTTTACAGTTAAGTTGATAGAGCTGTATTAACTTGGCGATTAGATATTAGTAAAATCATGAAAACCATAATCTGTTAATTTATAACAGTTTGTCACTCTTCAAACCTAGATTTAAAATCATGTAGTGTATGAAAACATATAGCTGAGGGGATTTTACGAGTGTGTTATATATAAAGCATTGAACTGGATTACTGATTAAATAATAACTAGTAAATGGTACATTACCGCCTGAAGCTAAGTTCGTCAAACTTCAAATATCAATGTGGGGTTGTGAAGATTGTTTAGTTTTTTGATTGAGCTCATAAATCGATGAATGTTAGACCACCACTGAGAACCTGGAAGCACTGGACGCCCGTCTCCTCCTAGTATGGGATTCCTCAACAGTGTGTACTCATGATCCCCGCACGGAATTCAAATCCAGGACATCTAGTTTCGTACATGGACGCCCAATTTCTAGACCACTGAGTCGGCGTCCAACGGTGTTAATCTCTAGCTTCAATCGATGGTGTGGCCGTACCTGTCTCTACCTGATAGAAGGTCCTGGGTTCAAATCCCATGTGAGGGATCGTAGATACGCAGATCTAAGGAGCTCCATACTAGGACGAAACGGTCATTCAGTGATTCCAGGTTTTCAATGATGGTCTAACATTCATCGATTCATGATCTCAATCAAAAAGACTTCGAATAGTTTAACAACTGAAATGAAATTTTTCATAATCTTAGCTATCAATTTAGTATTGATGGAATATCCTTCAAACTGAATGACTCTTTTGATATTTCTCAAGTGACTAACACACAGCTTCTGACAAATTTTAAAGTTCATATATGATAGTCAAAATGAAAATTTTCAAAGTTACCATAATTTAACACTAGTACCAGTGTTCATTCTCCTAGTTTACAACTTTTCTTAATAACAAAAATACACAATGACAAACTTAACATTTAAGAAGTTCTTGTAGAAACAAATTTAAAAAAACTGTTAGTACTTCTCATATGAGATGGAAATTGATATTTTTCAATATGATACTGAATCTAAAGATGGATAATGGCTAGCAGTGGAATCCAGGATGCGCGTTTCGTCCTGTTTGGGTTTCACCAGCTGGATGTACCTGTATCTCAGAGTTGATGTTCACTCTGTGACTCAAATTCAATACCGTTTGCTTCAAACTCCATCGCGTTATCCACTTAGCCACTGAGTCCTAATACTCACACATGCCATTAAGAGATTGATCAATTGCAGTCCTAAACCTCAATGGAAAGATTCAAGTAAGCAATACCAAGTAAGTTTGATAGTGAATCTGTTTTCAAAGTTCAAATTAATCGCCAACACTTGTTAAAACAACACGGATCGACAAAATAATCCATCTTAGATACATCGTTTTATTTGTTTATTTAAAAAACTTTTTTCTTAAACTTATTTCATTGTCCTTTTTTTAGGAGAAATTCAATGGAGCTAATTTAAGCGTTTGACTTCCAAAAATCTTTTTTTTTTCATTGATCAATTTTTCTCGAAATTCGTGATTATGCTTCATAATCCGTTAATATTTACTTTTATAAATCAAATTTTGTTTTCTTTTATCTCTGCTCAACATTCACCGAATAGTTTAATAAATGAGGAATGTAATTTAAACAAAAATATGACATTGGGAAATAATAGTTTAGAAACAGAAATACAACATTTATTATCCACTTATGTTCGTACTGAACGACCAAGAAATTTACAAATGATTGAAACAAACAATAATTCACAAAAGTCAATTAATTATATCCCATACAATGGACCATTAATTGTAGAAGTTAATACATTTATACATAGTTTCAGTTCAATTAGTGTTGTTAATATGGATTTTACAGTTGATTTTATGTTGCGTCAGAGATGGTTAGATACAAGACTGAAATTGTCTTGTGGCTATAACTTTACTCAATTGCCTATTTCCTATGCCAAAAATCAAATTTGGATCCCGGATTTATTTTTTCGTAATGCTAAACATGGATTTTTACATGACATGACCACACCAAACTATTTAATTTGGCTTGATTCGAATGGTTTGATTACATTCAGTCAGAAAATATCCATGAAATTATCATGTCATATGACTTTGCATTCATTTCCGTTTGATTCACAACACTGTACAATAAATATCGGTAGTTATGGATATTCAAAAAGTGATTTAGAATTTCGTTGGTGGAATACAGATGGATACGATCAGTTTGGTCTAATACCTACAGCAAATCAATCAAGATCTATGGCTGTACAAATACGGTCTGGATTAGAAATAAATGAATTTGATTTATTATCCTATGATACAAGCTATTGCAAAATGGAATACTCTACTACTGGTCGATTTTCTTGTATAGAAGCTGTATTTCATTTAAAGAGACGATTTGGTTTTTATCTTATTTATGCTTATCTACCTTCTCTTCTTTTGGTTGTTATTGCATGGTTATCATTTTTTGTAGATTATGAAGCTGTACCAGCTCGTATTTCTATTGGACTTTTGTGTGTTTTAGCTTTAATCACACAAAGTGCAGCTATACTAACTCAAGTACCACGAGTTTCATACATTAAAGGAATTGATATTTGGTTATTTGTATGTTTAGCGTTTGTTGTTAGCTCATTACTTGAATTTGCTATTGCAAATTCATTAGCTAGACGAAGATCAAAGTCAGGTAGCTTAAATTCAATAAATCATATCAGTAACGATTGTATAGTTTTAACAACATCTGATGAACTATTAGACTTTTTGCAAAAATACATTAATAAAGTAAAAAATAATGATGACCAATCTGATGAAAAAACATTGGGAAATACTAACAACTCATGTAAAATTCAGAAAAATATTTCTTCAACAAGTACACCAACAAAATCAATAATTCGAAATTTTGATCCATTATCAAATAAACAAAAGAAGATTATATTCTGTGATGATAGTCATCAAGTAATAAAATGTAAACATCTTGATAAATCATTTTTATTAGATCGTATATGGTCTATTATTTATCCTATAGTATTTATTATATTCAATGGAATTTATTGGATATATTTTCTTAAATATCAATAAATACTACTTTTATGAAAATAAATTGAACATTTATGGTACATTTTACATTCATTGAATTTGATTACATTAAACAAAACTCTTCCTTCTTCATTCATTATATGATAATATGTGGATATTTGATTACATTATTCTAGTCATAATTATTTTGTTCAAATCGATTTTTTTTATTCTTTAAGTTTATACATGATTGTACATTTCGAAAGTAATAATGTAGTGGACAAGAATGCCAGTGGGGACAATCGAATGTATTTAACACAAAATTACAGGACTTGTTAATAAAATCCAACAATCATAAAGTAAATGTTTAATTTGCAAAATATCCACCAATTGTCTCAAAATGATTCAGACTTCATGGTTCTTGCATTTACATACAAATTGCATCCTATTTCTATTCTTTACTGTTCGATCTTCTTGTTTCTTTGCGGCGAGATTATAAATTATGAACAAACCAATCAGATCTAAGATAAAAAGTTATGAATTTAGGTGCGAAATTCATCCATACATTTGGCTAAATAGAGTTTTGCCATTAATAACTGATATCAATTCGTGATGAAAACCCTAAATTTAACTTTTAACTCTAACTATCAATTGTAAATGAGAATTTTAACTTTTATAATCCTCATTTAGTCCTCATTAGTAATTGTTCACTCTCATGGTCACTTCAGCATCGCTCAATGGTCGTCCATAAATTATAGTCTCATCCAAATACTTTATAAAGTATTTGTAAATATCTTTTAACATTACCGGGGGATTAATTTAATAAATTTGAAAATTATGTAACTATTACTGATAAATTTATTTTATTTATTTGAAATATAATTAGTAATAAATATACAGTAATAAATTTGGTTTGTTTACAAATCAGTACAATGTTACATGAAATATGATGAATGTTTAAGAGAGTAAGCATTAACTACGCTTAACTTTGTATATCTTACTAGAGATATAATTATTACAGTAACATTTGATTGTATGAGATAAACAATGTGTTATTTATGAATAATGATATATATATGTATGATAGTTTCATTATTTCTAATGTGAATAAACAAGCTTTGATGTTATATAAACATTAAAATATAAAAACGAATTTGCTTATACTCGGTTTAATGAAGCTTTATCAAATCTTGGTTTTGTATTGCTAGTAATCATCGTCTTTTTTTGAAAATGTGAAGATTGAAACCTGAAATAACATTGACGAATTTTTTGGCTTTGATGTTATCGAATTGCTTACCATATCAAATTGTAACATTTCTGATTGTAACATAGTTACGGAATTAAATTGCAGATAAACTTTCATGACAATTGCCAACTAAAAGTAAACCAAAGTCGACGGTTTCACAACAATTACTTACAACCATATAACATTTCAGACACACTAAATGGTGACCATGAATTTACATTTTAAGTATGGAATATATTTACTTTTTGTCAGTATGGAGTCGTGTAAATTATTAAGTTTTTGATTGGTATCATAAATGGATGAATATTAGATCACCATTTAAAACCTGGAAGCACTGGACGGTCGTTTCGTCCTATTGTGGGACTCTTCAGCAGTTCTCATCTACGATCCTCCATGTGGGATTCGAACCCAGGGCCTTCGGTCTCGCGAGTGAACGCTTGATTTGTAAGTGAATGATTTTACAATGGTAGTTCCATTTCGTGAACTTGAAGTTATTTAGTAAATAGAAATGAATTAGACACCATATCTTGGGTAACCAGTGATAATGGTGACAAGATTTCAAACTCTTAATCTTTTTTGTTATTTCACCAATATTGTTCTATTTGGTTGTAACTTCGATAGCTATTATTGATTTGTTGACAAACTAATTGTCCTGATAATTCACTACTTGGGTAATATATTACGGGCAAATAGTAGAAGAATCGATCACAATATCTTAGGATTTTGGTTGGATTTAATCAAGAGGAAGCCATGTACTTATGTTCTTTCCAAGTTGACATTCACCATTATGATGAATTTCTAATTTTAAGGAAAAATAATGTTACCCATGAGTTTGATCAGCGTCGCTGATTGTTACAGATAAAGAAATAAACGTCAGGCTATTCAGGAAGACCCTGACCTACTTCAGAACTGAAAGATTTATGTTTGTAATATCATTTCGGCTGATATTTAATGCATATGATGTTTAGTCATTTAGATTTGTGGGGATATTAGAAGTCTCTATATCCTGTATTAAAGTCAGTATACAGAAAACACTGGCTCTCTGTATGTTGGTGTTTGGCAGCAACTAAAGGACTTTTAATCTGTACTGCGTAACAAGTTCATCATGAATAATGCTATATAAAAAAGCTCATTGTTAGAAACAACTTGTAGTACATGCTCTACATTAAATGTACGACAGATCCAATCCTAAAACTGTTGTTAGATTCTCTTGAAACGTCATTTCAATCTAAAAAAACATAATTATAACGTTTTATAACATTACTTGAAATAACCGTCTGGCTGTAATTGTTAACAATAAGAAAAATGAAAACATGGAAAGGTACTAAGACGTGTAAAATATCTATCGAGTAAGCAAATAGATGTATTCTGACTGTTTTATTAAAGCATCACAGTGTAAATATCTGACTGTCCATTTAACAGTTCCACTAATTCTCATATCTTCATTTAAAAATGTTTAGGATACAACTAATATCTAACTCTTTCGAACACAACTGTAGTACGTGTATAGAAAAATAGCCACCAAGACCATAGATCTCAATCTCTTTGATCAAAACAACTAACCGCTGTGAATATTAACATACGTAAGAACTATAAGATTGAACATGATATTCTACTACTTACACACTAGATTATAATGAATAATCAGAGATTAAACCAACTAATTATTGATTTAAAAACTATATATATATATATATATATATATATATATATATATATATATATATATATATATATATATATATATATATATATATATATATATATATATATATTGAGAGTTATACAGTCTGAAACATTTATGTTATCTTAAACAAATATAATTGACTTTACTAACCATTAGATTATTTCATCTGACTAAACAGCACATTTGATTGCTATGTTTCCATCATGTACACTAAATAACAACTTCATTTCAAGAAAACGTACTTTAACATTAAATTGAAAGTATTATAAAGAAAATCATATTCATTTTAATACTTGAGATCATGAGTTCATTGAAGCTAGACGACTATGGAAAACCTAGAATCACTGGATAGCCGTTTTGTCCTATTGTGGGACTCCTCAGATTTAATAATAATTGAACACTTTTGAATTTTAATGTGTAAACATTAATTGATAAAATCAAATGAACTTAATAATATGTAAACTTAGTTAAATGTTTCTCATTAGTTCTAAGCCGAAATGACTTAAAATTTATGGTAAGTTTACTTACAACAATAGGGAAGTTGACAAAAGTTATATGAGAAGGGGTTTGTAGAGATTTTAGAAATTTCACAGATTGAAATCATGAGTCAATTGAAGCTAGACCACCATGGAAAACCTGGAAGCACTGGACTGCCGTTTCGTCCTAGTATGGGACTCCTCAGCAATGCGCATCCAAAAGTTATATGATTAAAAACAGTAAATAATTGTTACGAGTTGGGAAAAAAATTGATCAACAATTCATGCTTACTGTTTATTGATATTATCTAAAATACAATTTATATTACTAAAATAAATATGCATCATTCTGTTGTCGATTTAAATATTGAAATGACAAAATTACAGTACACTTCAAAAAATAGAACTTTTATACACAACAATTTGATCGAAGTAATCGTGGTGTACATTGAAGAAATTTAATAAACTTGTGTATGAAAATAATCGATATTAATTGTATTTATACGAATATCACCATTTCAGAAATAATTAATCATATACTACTGGAATAGATTTCAACTATCTAGTATAATGGAATTCAATAAATTCAAATAGTAAAGCATTTCGATATTTAGAAAATAAAAAAAAGAACACTCCAAGGGTAATATTGATTTTGATAATGTAATAAGAAGATGAAGATTGTCAGAATTATGTGATATGTTAGTGCAATACACTTCGAACAATCTGATCACACATATACTTGTTAAGAACGTTTATATATAAAAATAAAAGGTCAACTAGACTAGAAATGAAGGGTAAGAGGAAATAAGGATGATAATAACAATAAGAGTAATAACTATGTGAACACAATTCAAAACCTAATCACTCTGGATAATAAGTCAATATCCCCAGGGTAGGTTTAAGGTGAGAACAAACTGTTACTGAATACACAAAGGGGGTTTGAATTTTCGTATGGCTAAAGCTTCAATAAACCTTAGTATACACCCTTTTACACTTTTATACAACACCACAAAAGCCGAGTTAAGTTCAATCTTATGGCTTGTTTCGACTATAAGTTTAGCAATAGAGGATGGTGGATGTCTACTCGCTACTCTTATTGGGTCACTTGATTGTATTTGTTTCTGCAACCATTTTGGTACATGTTCACACACAATAATATTGAGATCGTGTGTGACCACACACACATTTAAATTGGTAAAAACAAGTGGGATGTGACAACCGTTCTCATGTCTTTCAGATTTTGGATGAAGCATGCACCTTGTTCGTTCTTAGATAATGACCTTTGCTACGCAAAACGTTTTATTGATGACAGATTTAAGTCTTTGTTTCAATAAAAGGCTATTTGACTCACCTCTGAATGGTAAGGTGATGTCGACAGGCTTTTTTTTCACCAAGGCTACAGTAGGTCTCACTGTACCATGGACTCTCCATTCCAGAGGATAGCCATTTTCTGTTAATGTTTTATTTAGCAACTTAACATCATCATCAATGGTGTCATTTGTACAAATACGATAAAGCCTGTTGAAAGGGCACCTTATCAAACCACGTTTGTATTGCACAGGGCAATTACTATAATAACTAAGGTATTGACCTGTCCACGTTAGTTTTCTAAAAATGGATCGCTTGACTAAGTCATCTTCTCGTCTACTCAGAAGCATATCTAGGAAGGGGAGCTGATCGTTCTTCTCCTCTTCACATGAGAGACTGATATGGTTTTGGAGAGTGTTAAATTTATTCAATAAACAGAACATATCCTCTTTTCTTTCACAAACAACTAAGATATCATCCACATATCTCTTATAAGGTGACATATTTTGGATTAGGCCATCAACCAGATTCTCAACATGTGCCATGAATACATCTGCTAATAATGGTCCTAGCGGACTACCCATAGCAACCCCATCAATCTGATGATAGTATTCACCTTCAAAAGTGAATTGAACTTTTTCAGTACATAATAGTAGTAAATCTTTAAGAATTTTTACACGGGCAAGTGATTGGAGATTGTTTAAAGATATGTAATCACATAATATATCAATAGATTTTTTCAAAAATACATTTGTAAACAAGGAATTCGCATTACAATTGATTGATCACTGGGTGGTGATCAATGTCTTGCTTGTCTAGTCCTTATTAGTGCTGATCGAATGCTATCGATCGTGTTGCAATGTGGCCACCAGTCTAGGTGACTCGACACTGCGGGCACTATGTATTGAGATTTAGATGGTGGTTGGAGGTAGTCAACAGGAAACCCTGGACCCGGGTTTCGTGCTATTTGGCACTCGTCAGCAAGGTGTACCTGTAATTTTGAGGGAACTGGTGCTCCCTGGCGGATTCGATCTCGTGTCACCCAGCTTCACAGTCAGAGACGTTACCACTGAGCTATCCGAGCCGTGACTAACCTCCTGTAGGACTGAGATGTAATTACAATTGATTGATCACTGGGTGGTGGTCAATGTCTTGCTTGTCTAGTCCTTATTAGTGCAGATCGAATGCTATCGATCATGTTGCAATGTGGCCACCAGTCTAAGTGACTCGACACTGTGGGCACTATGTATTGAGATTTAGATGGCGTTGACTACCTCAAACCACCATCTAAAGGAATTCGCATCAAATGCACACATTGTCTTTTCCTTGATATTATTATCATCTAAATGATCGACCAGTTCAAAAGAATCCTCTAGAGAATACTTACATAGGTGTCTTCGGATAGGGTGCAACAATTTTGTTAGCCATTTAGCCAGTTTATGTGTAGATGATCTGCACACTGATAAAATTGGACGTAAAGGAATGTTTTGTTTGTGAATTTTAGCTAGTCCATATAAATGAGGGTACTCGAAACCCATAGGTTTTAGAAAATTAAATTCCTCTTTATTAATGATATTCATGTGTAACAGTTTTTCTAGGTTTGAATTTACTCTTCCTTCTAGTTTACCAATACCTCCAAATTCAACATCAGGCATAAATTTACTTTCATCACTGAGGATGGATAACATCTTACTTTTAGATTCACATTTATTCATGAATACTACGCCTGATCCTTTATCAGTTTTTAACAAGACAATATTAGGTTTTGTTCGTAGTTCTTTTAATGATTTAAAATACTGAGAAGTTAATATGCTTCTCTGCTTTAATATTGATTTCTCAATTTCGAGTAAGTAACGCAATTGTTAGGAAACGGGTACTAGGTAAGGATGGCAAATCAATTGTAGTAGTGAAACTTCATCAGTTGAGATGGCTGGGACATGTGTTACGTATGCCCAACCACCAATGTTTTATGGTATAGGAGTAGGTTGGGAGAAAGCTAAGGGAGACCAGGTCAAAACATAGCACAAGTCCATGAAGTCACTGACAAGTAGACTGAGCCATGTTGATAGGTGTAGACTACCTGGTTGGGGACCACGAGATGATAGCAACCGATGGTTAGAGACCCTGGATGACATAGCTCAAAATCGTTTGCAATGGTGCAAGTTCATCCACTATTTATGCTCTTCCAAATTCTAATCTCCTGAATGCTCCTTGTCTCTTTTTTTCTCTTTCCAAATTTATTTCATTGGATTATACTCGTTGAATAACATCTTCAAACCCTAATGTTTCCAATTACTGCTTATATTCTTACTACCTCTACCATTACGGAATTTGAGTCAACAACTGCATTTCTGTGCTCATATAATGTGGCATGGCTACTTGAACTGATGCACGTACGTACGAAATTCTATGTTGTTACTGATTGACTGAGCATATGTAACTAATACATTAGATATTTAAATGAATTATTCAGTTATAACAGTATTTGCATTTGTTATATTCATCTAATTATAAGATCAAACTTTTGAATGTTTTCTAAAATTAATAAAAACAATTGATTTCATTGAATTAATTTGTTTTGTTTTTTTCAGTGATATGTCAAACAGTGAGTACAGTTGTTTTACGCTTTCTTCTTCTGAATAGACAATAAGAAATAAATAATTGTATTGTAAGTTTGATAAACGCAAATAGCTACGTATGAGTGATCAAAAGAAGGAGTAGTCTAATATAAAATAACAAAACGGACGATTTCATCATTTTAAGGAAATATTTCATTCAAACATATTGTAAGTGTGTTTAACTCCGGTAGATATAAATCTATACTAATTCCGAATATATCAAAGATGATCAACATTCATTCGTGTAAACCGATGTAAGAATTAAAATTTTTTTTAAAAACACATTTTACATTTATTCAAAATTTATTTTACATTTGCGTGATCTAACTGTCCGACTTAATATTTCCATTTAGTAGGTCATCTAAAGAAGTTTGCTGTAAAATCTAATTTATTACCCATCATAGACAGAACATTGTTTTACTAATTTTTTCATATTTTAAAATATAAACGATATATACTTTATAAATATCCCATTGTTAGTAGAAACTTATATTTCACGTTTAAAGATTAGAGTTAGTTTCATTTTTATATTTCTTTCGTAGTGGTACACTTATTATTAACACTATGAATAACGAGGACTGAGACATTATATGATTTTGTCTTTCTCAGTTATAAAAAAAATGTTCTTTGATTAAAACTGATCTTTTGTAGTTTCAGAATAAACTGTTCATTTTGTTAAAATCTTATTAGGAAAGTAACTCTGGAGCTTGTTCTTTTTCCCCCTCACATTATATTCTTTGATATATCCTGATTATAATAAATAAAAATCTGTTTATTCAATAAATAGTACTTAGATTCAAGTAACGTAAATTTTATAGTAAATTAGAAAAATTGATCCAACTAATTTCATTAGTAATCTGATCTGTATTCCAAACAGATTTTAGTATAATAGTCTATCATTTGATTATTTTATAATTTTTATTCTTTATAAAAGTTAGGTAGCTGGAGGTAATCGACAGAAAATCTTGAATTTAGGTTCCGTGTTAATTGGTCGATAGAGTCCAATATTGTTATGCCCAGTAGTGAATTATCGATCGGGCCAAGGACGCGTAAGCCCGTATGAGCAGCCTAGAGTACTGATTGGTCCTGCTTTACGCCTAGCCCAGCTAGTTAGGTCCAGAACACCAGTCTCAGCCTCTGCAATATAATATATATACATACTGAGTTTATATACCAGTCAAACAGACCATAACGTACCATAAAATAGAAAATAACATTTGTACAAGATTTGCCAAATGTGGCTGTGAATGTGGGAGGCAGTGACTAATAGACAAGGCATAAATCAAGAATGGTAAAACGTGTCATAATGGTTCATAGGTCAAAATAAAGTTTATAATAAGAGGAATATGAATATGAATAGTTTAGTTATTTGACAATTATACGATAAAAATATACTGATAGTATTGGTCCATAAAAGGATCCCAAAGTTACCATTCATTATGTTTATCGGAACCTAACAAATATGTACAAGAAAGGATTAAATAAACATAGTGTTGATCATTAATTAATGGTCAGCCAATTTTATGGCTGGAGATAATCTCTACATTTCCAAGTCATATATGAATACCGTAGACATTGTAGATATTTTGAAATAATTTCTATTATGGAATTAATTTGAAGTATGCCTTTACTATGCTGTAATTTTTCTTCCATCGTGAATGACCGTACGATGAACACGTTCGTAACTTGACGGAATGGTATTTTCGTTGTACAAAACTCTACATCTTTCATGTACGCCAGTAGAAACAACCAAGTACGAAGCATTCCCTCCGTCACGGATTACGGTAATGGGGATAATAATGACTGCTTCATTCTGGTTTGATGCCGGATGCAGATTAAAATTGCTAATGAAAGTGGGGTTTATTTTCATCCCAACTATATTATTATCTATGAATATTTGATTATTCTACCTCATAATCAATAAATATCAAATTGAAATTTTCCCTTTCATAGTAACTAAGGTACATTTTAATTGTAATTAGCATAACTATATTACAAAATCTTAAACTGGAAACACTAACGATTTACTTATAATTCACATTTATAGTTACTGAATTATAATTAATTATAAAGCTAATGAATGGCTTATATCACACATAAATATTAAAACATAGTAAACATTCTTATGTATCGTTTTGTGAACAAACTCACAGGAAACTTAAATGACTCAAAATAACTGAAAATCTGACTGATTTTTACTGATATTTGGGATTCGAACCCAACGCCTTCAGACTCGCACGTGAATGTTTAACCCACTGGACCGCTGAGTCTGCATCCAATGGTGTTAGTGTCTAATATCAAGCAATCCACGAAATTGCGCGACCATCATCCATTGTACTGAGGTAGATACCTGTCTCTACTCGACACGAATTAACTCCACAGGTTACGGCTTCTCATTAGAACTCCTAGAATTCTCGAACGAAGCTAGTCACTAGTAAACACATGTTAATGATCATTTTCATGATTTCAATCAAAAACTTATTAATCTCCACAACCCCTTTACTTATAATCTGCTTATTACATCATCTTAGTTATTCGTGTTCACAGTTCCTCACGTAACTAGTACTTTGACAAAAGAATTATCATAGATATAAATTGATTGTTATTCATGCTACTTGTAACATTGACTATTTGAATTTTATTATACTGAATAATTAGAGCTAAATATATTCGAAGAGATTTATGTTTATCTAAAGTTTAATTTATTGAAGCGATCAATAATCAATGAATTTTTCTATTTTGGTGGAGTTTTGTCCTCTGATCTGGATGGCTTTGTCGTAAAGCTTTCATTGTTCTTCTGAACGACATCAGCAGCACAAACTTCAGATAGAAGTGAAGTGTTCGAATCTCTCCATATGTGTTTCACAGCTTGTTCTGTGCACCTCGATGTTGATTTGTTCTTGTTGACCTGAAATTTATAATTGTTTACTTCTTTGTTTTGGTTGTCTCCCATTGGTTTGATTTTTGTTCCTATATTTATGCATGATTTTCCTGATTGGTTGATAAATTGGATTGATTTCAATATGTTTGTGGATTGCTGATTGACCTGAGTGCCAGACTTCAAAAAATTCTCTGGTGTTTTTGGAGTTTCCTCTGTCTGAGATTTCTACACTTTTCCAATCGAATGAGTGTCCGTAGTTATCCACCTGTATTGATATACATGAAGAGATATCATGGCGTTCGACTGCTTAATTGATGTTCATGTAGGCGAAGGTAGAGGGGGCGTCCACTTTGTCCGATGTAGTGTTTGTCGCAGTTTGTGCAATTTATTTTGTAGACGATGTTTGATTTGTCTTCCTCTGTTATTTCATCCTTTGGTTTGCATAGGATTGATTGTAGTGATTTTGTTGGTTTGTGTGCCACACCTATCCCGAAGGTTTTCAGCAGTCTCGTTGAGGTTTCTGATAGGTGGATAACGTAGATAACTACGGACACTCATTCGATTGGAAAAGTGTAGAAATCTTAGACAGAAAAGATAGATTTTATGACAATTATAAAAGGTTGTTAAGAATTTAAATAAGATTCAAATCATTAAAAATAGACAGAAAATTTGAATTAATGAAGTAGTGTTTGTCTAGAATTAAAAATTAGACGGTTTCATAATAGTGAGGGAACATTTGAAGATGTTTACATAAGTTTGAAGAATTGAGTGAATGGAAAAACTGATGAATAAGGAAAGCATGATTTTAGTATACGTAAAATAAGAATTATATTAGCAAAGACCGCAAATTAAAATAAACAATAGTAATAATCATAATAATAACAGAAATAATAATTGCATATATTATAAGTCAAATCTGTGTGTCAGAAAGGAGATAGTAATCAGGTTTAGTAAATTCACAGCTTTATTCAAATTCTCAAAGGGAACGAAATATATGATGCGAACAATTACATTAATAATATGATGCGAATTTTTTCTTTTGACTAATTAATACTTGTACAGCAAATACGTTTGTGTTTAACAAAAAGCTGATTTTTAACAAACACTCCAAAGCAGTGTGCATCCACCATCCTTCGAGTCAGAATCTAACCCTGGATATTCGATTTCGTATGAGAACACCTAACCTCCAGATCACTGAACCACCATTCAATGGTGTTAATATCTAACTCCAATCAATCCATGATATTGCGACCATCTTCCATTATCTTCGGTTGTTAACTGTCTCACACCGGACACGGTTGGACTCTACTGGCTATGGCTTCTGACTAGAACTTCGGAACGACCGTTCAGTGCTTCTATGTTTTCAATGATAGTCTAACATTGATCAGTATTTCAGTGAAACTCGACAATCTCCACAAACTCATACTGATAATAAAAATTGGCTTAAACTTGTGATTTGTTTCTAATGACAGTTAATCACATTATGACATTATCTAAAGCATTACTGACAGATCGTATTGCATCAGCACGTCAAGTTATTACTTACAACTGAAGATATGAAATTTTAATAATCAGTCATTTTTTGGTAACTACTCATCATATAATGTTTTGTCCACTTTACAAAATTTTCGATTGTATGTGTTTAGGATTTCCGCAATATATTACTACCACATATATTGGAAACAAATGAATTATTTAAAATAAATCTAACATTTACAGCACTGGTGTTATTTTTCTTCACTCATTTGATGAAACCATATTGACGATATGATTGTATCTTTTGTTAAAATAGAAGTTGCATCTGTGATATTGTTTGACTTAGTTCGGTGATCTTTAAATAAATTTTAATGTAAATAATCATTGACAAACTCTTTTAAATGATAAAGCATTACAAATTACTGAAGCGAATAGTACAGCTATTAATTACACCTATTATCCCTAATGGAGGAGCATAGGCCGACCACCAACATTCTCCATTCAAATCTGTCCTGAACAATCCTTTCCAGTTGCTTCCAGTTGATTCCAGTTCCTATTCATCCTTTTCATGTCTGGTTCCAACTATCGAAGCAATGTGTTCTTTGTTCTTCCTCTTTTTCGTTTCCCTTTAGGGTTCCAAATAAGCTCTTGCTTCGTGATGCAGTTTGATTTTCTCAATGTGTGTCCGATCTGCTTCCAGTGTTTTTTCTTAATTTCCTCCTCATCTGTAAGTTGAGTAGTACAACCATACTGATTCAAAATTACTTTTCTTCCTAAAATATTACTTGAAAAGGGGAAAATTTTATTTTAGTATCTACCAGATATTAATAAAATACTTATAAGTATAAAATTAACAAAACGTTTAGAATAAAAGTATTCAGAATCAAAGTTTATGAATAATCTAGACCTTTTCATTAGATTTGGTATTCACTACCGATTATCGATTGATAGATTCGTATACACATTCTATTATTAAATAACTAAATGAAGACAAGTATGATGCATTTACTTAGAAATGACAGAAATATTCTTGATAATGTGTGCTGAATTATATCGTTGACCTAATTCTGAAGCTGTCAACTTGAATTAGTCTTTTGGGACTGAAATTGAAGTTCTATATGTTTAAGTGATATTCATTATTCTACGTACTTGAAAAGATAATTTTAGGTTCCAAGAGAAGCGATTCAATAAAATTCTGCTGCCTTAAACATGTATCCTAAAGCATAAAAAGTACTACAAGCCTTTAATTGGGCATATTATCATTAAGTAAATATCACTTCATCTTAGTGAAGAACAAAGCAAATAAAAATAATGGAATGGAGAATTGGGATTAACCTTGGTTTAACTCAAATGTCATAACGAATATACTTTCCTATGAAATATTATAAGGACATGAAATATAAGAGACACTAGACTACAAAATTAATTAGCCTCTTGAAGAGTTTTTTTTCTCGAAACAAGCATGTTACATTTGAGTTTTCAAAATATAAAAAGCACGTTTCTCGGTTCTAGTGAAAACAAAACAAAATTTACATACTTTATCAAGATATGTAATAATAATTGGAATTGTATGAATGTTCAAATATTTTAATGAATTCAATAATAACATTCAGAATGAGTAAATATTGAACTAAAGTTTATGTAGATAAACTTCAACTAGAAAACTGTTATGTTCATTTCACAAACAGATTTTTTCTCGACTAAACTTACTTGTCAACAATTTATACGAATATTTGTTAAGATTTGAAAGAATAGTTTGACAAACATTCAGTGCCGAGTATAGAGAGGTCATTATATGTAAAAAATTATATTTGAAATAATCTCAGCGATTGAATTTAAATAATTCCAACGTTTCGTCCAGCTAACTTGTCTGGACCTCTTCAGGGTAATAAGAAGCTGACAACAATTACGTAAATGATCAGTGTATTGTATTAAAGTCTCTTACTCAAAAAATGACAATTATTTAGAAAAACTCTAGTGATTTTTACTCAGCATGTTGTATTATGAATGAATTGATTTGAGTTACTACTTTACAGGAAATACCAAAGTTTATAGGTATGGGATTTTGTTCAATAGGTTTATAATATTTCAAATTACAAACCATACAAACCCCTATGTACTTGATTAATTTTTCTGTCCAACTGTTTCTTTCAAACTTTATTCAGTTGATATTATTGTAGTAAGAAATGTAAAAATGTTTGCACAAAAAAACGTAACGATACATTCTTATCCATCAGATGATACCATAATATTATAAATAAATAAAAAATCGAAATGATTTTTCACAACATGATAACTCAAATATATACCTACAGTTGAACAAGATCATAATAGTAGGGTATTTTTTCCAATTGATTGATCACTGGGTGGTGATCAATGTCATGTATATCAGGTCCTTCCTAGTGCAGATCGAATGTTATCGGCCACCAGTCTAGGTGACTTGGTCGATAGGATTCGATCTGCTCTAAGATGGACCTGACCACCCAGTGATCAGTCAATCGTAAATATATTTCAGTTCTACAGGAGGTCAGTCACGACACGAATAGCTCAGTGGTAATGTCTCTGACTGTGAAGCTGTGTGACACAAGATTGAATCCGTCATGAAGGGTCAGTTCCCTCAAGATTACAGGTACACCGCGCTGACGAATGCCAAGTAGCACGAAACCTAGGTCCACAGTTTTATGTTGACTACCTCCAAACACCATCCTAGAGTTTATATAATTTTACACTCTTGTTTTACATACTGGTATATTTGAGAAACTCTCAATACACTGTGAATTTCTTGATATTTTGATGTTTCAAATATTTTTTCTACTAAAAGAATTAAATGTATCACAAAATCTGAAGACCTTCCAAATAGAAAGTTTTTTATACAACTTAATATCTGTAATAGTAAATCATGGTAAAATAAACATAAACGTTTTCTGATGATATAATAATATATTTTACTGTAATTTATTGTTTGAATTCTTGAGTCATTTGAAGCTAGACCACCATAGAAAACCTGGAAGCACTAGACGGCCGTTTCATCCTAGTATGGGACTCCTCAGTAATGCGTATCCACAATCCCGTGACTCGAAATACGAACCCAGGACCTATCGATCACGCGCCGGAACGCCTAGACTTTAGATCACTGAGCTGGCATACAACGGTGCTAATGTCTAACTACAACCCGGTCTATCGTGAGATAGTAAATCACATAAGGTAGTGCTAGACGGTGGCAACAACCTTCACTTATAATACAACGACATAAGCTTCGATCCAGATGGGTGTATTCAATCAGCATCAGCTGAATAGTAGAATGAATGTTCATTGAGGAATCTTATGCATGTTGCTGAGGCTGTAATTTCGGAACAGTTGATACAACAAATGTGTTGACGAAAAGCAAAGCGAGTTGAGTCTGAAACAGTCGTATAATATTACCATTACTATATCAGTTTCGTAAAAATTGAGAAAATATTAAAAATCAAACAGCTGCGCAACGTTATTTCTTGTTGTATAACCGTTGTACACTGTCACAACAAAACTCACTGAATTTCATGAAATTCTCGTCTAAAATGTAATTTGTTCCAAATATTCCAAAACGGAAAAACTACGAATATCCACTGATTAAAAGTACCTAATTATTCAGGTATCTTGTTAAATAGAAACTGTTCAATAGCTTATATCCAATAAGTAACAACGACATAAGCTTCCATCCACATAGGTGTATTCAATCAGTTTAATAGATACAAATATTAATAATAAAAATACTGGAATTATTGGTGAGACTATAATTTATGGACAAACTTTGAGCAACCCGAAAATCATCTACTTACTAGATCTAAATAAGGGTTATAGATTAGTGTGAGGAATTAGGATTAGGACTTGAAGTTGGACGTTAGGGTTAAGAATTAGATTTAATGTTTTCATCAAGAAGTGACATCTGGTATAATGATATTTAACCATATGAGTGAATGAGCTTCGCTCCGAAATTCAAGACCTGCTATCTTAAATATGATTGATTCGTTCACAAATTATAGTCTCGCCAATTTATTCAATAGCAGACACCCGGTACAATGTGCAATTCTTGAGATAATTTCTTATGGAAATTGGACCACTTGATTTTTCACTTATTATGTTAAGTATAAGTTTTGAATTTCATGGATTAGATCACGCATGTGGTCATTTTTGTGTTTCATTGGTGATTTTCAAGCTCAGATAAGACAGTTATTTTATGCACCCTAGTTACCAAACAACTCTACATCTGATAGTTTTCTGTTATAAAAACTAAATTCATGTATTAATAAGCTGAAGCATAATTTATAATTCACACTAGATGTTCACATTTAGATAGAATAACCTTTTCGATTCCACTGATTCAATCCATGACTCGCGTATCATCCATTCTGGGACGATAAACTGATATAAACATTTTTGCACAATCTAATCTTGTATGCATTTTCATTCCCAAACAATGATCAATATATCTATTAAGTGATAGCTGCTATCTGAAAGTGATTCTGATAAGTATAAAGTGGCTGTAACAGGAATACTTAAAGAGTTAGTCGCCTCGATGTTGTGTATATTTGTTAGTGATATCAAATAACTCAAGTTTCCATTAGTTGATTTAACCATATTCATATGAGTTCATCAGAGACAAATTTGAATATACACAACCTATTTAAATAGATGGTTGATTTACAGTTTAGTATTGGAAATTCTTGGCTAATAGATATCTTATTCAGTAGGCTACTTTTTTTATTATGACTATGACACGCTTCTCAATCACAGTCACACTAATACTCAACTGTCATATTAATTTAATACAAATTTATCCAATAGTGAAGGTTTAATTTACTGAACTTGGGAAAACATTACTCAGTTTCTACTGGTATTCGAATGTAATTTTCTGGGTAAAAACACTGCAACCTAGTTTTAAATCATATTCTGTTTAATATAGACTCAGAGATGTTCTGTAAATTTCAATGACTAACATAAATGACCACTTTTTTCGATAAATTCTCATTTGCAATATCAAGTAAAGATGTTATCAAATTGGTTTACTGGTCAATTCTATCAACTGAATTCATACTTTATTTAATCAAATCTTTCAAAATATTATTTAACTAAAATGATAGTTTAGTGACGAAATTCATTCCTACTAAGCTTACCTCTTACAATAACTGATAAACAAACATCACCAAACGATCAGGGACATTATAGACATGATCGGAAAAACATTTAGCTAACTTCAGATGAAATGATCTGTGTTTTCTAGTGTAAACAGGCAACCAATCAGTGTTTCATACTCTAGATGACTTGGTATGTTTCATTTATTCGAATGAAGGATTTAGTGACTTGACAATTGATCATTATCAGTGACTCCAAATAAACAGATGATGTGCACACTAAAATTAAACAGCAACAAGTATGTCTAGTATAGTTCGAGTCAAGATCTTGGAAAGGTAATGAACTGAATTGATAAATCCAAGTTTTTATACAGTCAGGTGAGTCTGAATTGAATTTAATTTCATTGTTTTGAAATATACCTAATAGTATGTTTTGGAATAAAACTGATTTACCGATAAATATTTGAGAACGTAAAGGATGTATCATTATTTAAATTGAATAAAACAAATTTAACAGCACTAGCACTACAAATTTCTAATGCACTTTGAGATGTATTTAATGGTATATTATCCAGTCCTCATAGCTACTGTTCTGTAGACTGCAAGACATTGATCTGAAAATATAGTTGCTTATAGCTTTGACAGAGTTGACAGATTTAATAAACATGCAAGAACCTCTTGAAGTTAAATAAAATTAGCTAATAACTTGTAACAGTACATAACAACACTTTATTCTTTAACAAACATCTGATTTTGTTTTTAAAAAAAGCAGGAAAATATGCTGTAGATTGATATGACATATATTACGGGAATCATCAAACTGCATCACGAATCAAGAGTTTATTTGGAATCCTGAAGGGAAACGGAAAAGAGGAAGAACAAAGAACACATTGCTTCGGTAGTAGGAACCAGACATGAAAAGAATGAATAGCAACTGGAAGCAACTGGAAAGGATTGTTCAGGACAGAGTTGGATGAAGAATGTTGGTGGTCGGCCTATGCTCCTCCATGAGTGTTAACAGGCGTAAGTAAGTAATTTTGTTTATCTTATTACAATTATTAAAATGCAATTCAATAAGAGATAATATTTTCACTTGTTCATAGTGAATGAAAAAAGTGGAAGTAAGCTGTGAATTCCTGTGATAAGAAATAATTTATTCTCAACCAGGAATGTATAATTACAATACATTGGTAAAAGTACAAATTTTCTTCATTCCGTTAGTCCGACATTTTTGTATAGAAATTAATGATGAGACAAAATCGGAAAGGAACTTCAACTATTTCAGTAGAAAATAAACATACATAAGACTTTCTTTTCAGCTATGTATATTGCATGTATGTTGGATAAACATGAAATAAACATTAATGCAAGACATCTTTAAAAAGAAAAACTTGGATCATAGAATTTGTTTAATGTATGGTTGCTTTTTTAATAAATAAACACCTAGATACACATATATAGGATTAGATACTAATGAAAAGGTTTTTAACTCTCTTAAACTCTAGTAAGATATTGAAACTCGGAAGATTAACATAATGTTATCACTTTGTATCTTGTAAGTTGAGTCACAAGAACCAGTAAGAATCTTTTTTTATTTTATATGGACACATAGGTATTGGTACAAGGAGACACCAGATACATATGCGCCACACAAATCTCATTTGATTTGTATGAGGGCTGTGATACTGCCAGAGTGCTCAAACCAAAGCAGGTGGTTTTCTTGGGGGCCACACCCGGAGCCTTCGACCTAAAGGTTTGATCCACAAGACAGTGGAGCATCATAAGGAGATGCAGTTCCATGGTAGCCGGTGACCAACGATTGGTTCATACGCCATTTGTACCACAGGATATTGGATCCCATGAGCACCATTTGTTTGGATTCAGGGTTTTCCATCTCCCCTAGGTGGACTTTCCATGTCCACCAACCCGGTTAAATCGCTGTACTTTTCGTCCTTTCAATTTCGTAAACAACACCCCCGCCATGAGAAGGCAGTGAGTAGGATTTCCCTGGCAGTGGTTGTATGCACGTGGCCATGTGAGAGCATTTCGACAGGGAAAGAGAACTCTCCCCACTCTCAGCCGTACCAGATCATTTAGGGGCTGTAGGAATCGTAGCTGTGCTCGTAACTATCGTATAGAGTATCAACCTAGCGAGATAAAAATTATTATATGATGAAGCAATGTGTAGCTCTTTTTTTCTCACATGCTTCAAGAAAAAATTTCTTCTGAACGATTAAAATAACTTCCGTTTTGCTGATGCATTTTTTTCGCATCCAACTTTGATAAAAAGACAACTGCTAAAAATACAGATAGATTAACGAAGCATCAACCGAATAGTAGAATGAATGTCCATTGAGGAATTATATGCATGTTGCTGAGGCTATAATTTCGGAACAGTCGATACAACAAATGTGTTGACGAAAAGCAAAGCGAGTTGAGTCTGAAACAGTAGTATAATATTACCATTACTATATCAGTTTCGTAAAAATTGAGAAAATATTAAAAATCAAATAACTGCGCAACGTTATTTCGTGTTGTATAACCATTGTACACTGTCACAACAAAACTCACTGAATTTCATGAAATTCTCGTCTAAAATGTAATTTGTTCCAAATATTCCAAAACGGAAGAACTACGAATATCCACTGATTAAAAGTATCTAATTATTCAGGTATCTTGTTAAATAGAAACTATTTAATAGCCTTTATCCAATAAGTAACGCGAAGACATTGTTACTATTATTGATAAAATGTTCTATAACCCACGGAATCGACCATAAGAATTTCTCAAATATCTCTGTATACGGACAATTAATCATTTTGTACAAATTTATCGTAGATATTTTTTCTGGCTTTCAAGTCATTTATCATTATCTTGTGTTTTGTAACTGGAACATTATACTACTTATAATTTAAAAGTAAATAAATACTCGTTTGTAAATATTATAATTCTTAAAACTACTGCATCAATTTTGATGTGAAGTTGATCGACCAGTTCTCTTTAAAATGCAAGCCATAGGTTGATCACAGAAAAGATCTTCTAATGTCTTTGAATAGATGTACTGAAACTATTTATCACGAGCTGTGCATATTAAGTTTAAGCATTTGAACTTAATACTATGAATCTTGATTATAAAATATGCCAAAATTATCAGTAATAAATCAGATAGTTCTAACTATGATCCCATACAGAAAAAAAACTATTACTTTGATAGATTTCCTAACCAAACAAACTATCGTAGTTTTCACACCTTTTCATTGAGCACATTGAAATTTAATAAATTCATATGATGCTTCAATATGTCACAACAGACTACGAGTGTCAAAAATCTACAACATTGTGAGTTCATGAATAGACATGTTACCACACGTTAAATAGACGAATACAAATCAAACTAGTATAATATAACCAAAAAATAATCAAGGCTTCTTCTTCTAAGTTCATTCGGTAAAGCTTGCTTCTTGCATACAATCAAATATTCTTTTTCTCCTAATAGTTACAAGTAGATTTCAGAGTTTTATTGAATCTTCATCTAGATATTGAAGATATACATTTGTAAAGTCTTTTATCGATAACTATTTTATTCACATCTGTTTATTCACATCATTCTTATTGAGATAAAATATTTCTTTACCAGCAGTTGTTTGAATTACCCATCAATTATTAAATCTATTGACCATTTAGGTTAAATTTTATTTTCCCATCTAGGAAAATGAAATAAGTATGAAACATTTATTTCCTTATAAAAACATTACTCTTGAAAATTTCAACGGATTTGACATTATCTATTATGTTCCATATAACCTTTATTTGCTTATTCATGTCCTATGTAAAATAACTCTCTATATATTTTCTTTTATTCTCTATGAATACGGTCATTTATCACTCGTTATGATTTCATATGCCTGAACTTGACAATATGGGATTAAATTTAAATTAAAAAAGAAACTTGAATAAAATCCTTCTACATCTAATTTCCTACATTGTCCCAAGAATAAATTTTAGTATAATTATTATCAATTTCGGTTAAATAGGTCTCTAATTCTCTTTTTATTTATAATTACAAAAGTATATGTTTATTAGTTAACCTTGTTTTAAGCTTTCATTAAAAATTCATTGACCTTAACAACACCATTTCTGAATATTGAAGATTCGATTGCGAAAATTAGAACAACACAACATTAACCTTATTTTCACATCCATTATTTGTTTGTAATTTTCCGCCTCTTTCCGTTTGTATCCTTCACTATCTAATTATTTACACACTTCTTATTACGTAATGATTTTGATGTTTTATGTTGACTATTCCAAGTCTATTTACCCACGTTTGACCTTCGATTTCCAACGTTTAATTATTGATAAGACTTTTGTTATCGTATTTTATTATTCTTACTACTATCAGTACACCTGTCTTCCTACTATCAACATGTATTTCACCTATTATGTGTGGTGACTTATTCTATTTCATTGTGATTATTGACCCATATTTCCTTGATTGGTTTACATTTTCGTATAAATATTCATGTATATTAGAGTAAAGCCTGATGACGATCTAATTGAAAACAATTGTTCGCTTACATGTTATTATTTCCCATTTATAGTGTACTCAATATTCCAAACTCATGTTGTACGATTACGGCTGTATTTCATGATGATATAGTTATTAAAAGTAGTTAAATAGTATTTTTGAACTTCCTTTTAAATTTAAAGTCTGATAAATCATTATAAAGTTCCTTAAAATAGAGTATTTAAAGCAGAAGAAAACCTATAGTTAACAGAATATTTCATATTAGTGCGATATTCTATGGAAGTGGAATATACAAAAGTTAAATCTAGTTAATTCACAGGTGATAGTCATTATTATAACATAAGAGTAAAGTTATATTCAGTGGATTTAGTAAACATTCCATGGCCATTCAATCTACTTGTATCTTTTTTAAGTAAGTGAACAATTATCTCATTTATTCAGTCATTAAAACTTAATTTTTAATCAGTGACATTTTATTTCATTAATTTGTGATATGTGTATCTAGACGATGTTTTATGTAGCACCTATGGAAGAACTAGTGGAAAACGACCAAAATTCACATAATATTGATTTTTCGAATAAATTTATATCGATAAACAGATGTAGCAACGGAATCTCCATTTTTCTCGATTGGCGTGGTTTACTTTGGGAATTTCTTGAATAAAAATACTACCATTTAATTTAAGTTTCCAGAAAATGTCTGATCACGGTTTGTGCAAGGTACTGTGTTAATATGATAAGACAAAAGATTTAGTGCACATTTAAAACATGTAAAGTGTACAACATATGGCTTTAGTTTAACCCATGAGATATGATGTATTACTCACAAAAAAACATTTGTTGACTGCTGAATTGAAAGTTACTAGAAATCTTTAAAACGAAGTTATATATTCTATCAAAGATACAGAAGACGAATATGTTAAATGAAATTGAATCACATCTGTACTGAAGTGATTTCTTAATGATTCTGTAGATAGAAAAATTAAAGTTGAATGTAAGATAGAGTCAAAATACTAGCCATAATTTTTATTAGTATTTTCAATTCGTACAGTATAGATATACTGTAGTGAATTTTTTTATCATTGATGAGTCCGCCTATTGTTCGCATAGCTAGTCCAAAGTATTCCGAAGAACATGAAAAAGATAGATTGTTAGTAATAATAAATACTTTGCAATTGAAGGATTTTTCAACTTTTGAAAAAGATTCGGGTACAGAAATATTCTCAGGAATTATTTTACAAGGGAACTAAAACTAGTATTTGAAAAACTGTAGTTTCTGATTTCAGTAGACCGACTGTTATTCACTGATGATTGAATATCGTTGAGAAAACCTTCACTTAGGAATAAATATGTCATGAAATTTCATGAAGAGACTACTGGAGAAGACAACACTCAGAAGAATATGTGACACGGTTTTGAAAAATATAATTACTTCTAATGTTTATTCTGTATAACATATGATAAAGAAGATTACTGTGTGTTGGTTGATGTTTAACAATAGCATGACTTTTGAGTTCTTTCAATAAGAACATGAATTAATTATTCATATAGTCAAGTTCGTTAGACGTACACCGAAATAACTCATTAAACATCATGATTGTTTCAATATTTACAAATCCCTGGCAATAACTATATCTTAATTGATTTGATCTCAACAAATATTTTATTCCAATTTCAATCAATAGTCACTAACTTGGGAGTAGATTTCCAACATTTCCAGTGACAAGCAGTAATTACTTCAGCTCGCCTGGCATCAGGCCTGAGTGATATTAACTGTTGGTCAAATCATATCATTAACTAACTAAAGTAAAAACGTGAGCTAACTGGTTTAAACTTACCAGAATAAGTGTATTACTTTCACCCAGAGATTTGGAACTTTAAGGCTCGATTCCATGTGAGGTAGCACAGATACTATAAGGAAGTCCCAAGTTAATATAGAATACTACTCATATTTTATTGGTCTTCTAGATGATGTTAGTCAACGACAAGTTTTTCCAGCTTAAATATGATAAATAAAATGGATATACTATGAAATTAATCTATTGGAGATTTGTCAAGTATAACTCATTTCCCACAAGGTCAATATGTATTTTAAAATAGGAATCGCATATTTATTCGCCAAAATTTATAAATTTCATAAACCTGTTATCTGATTTATTTCATCTCATACTCCACAGGAATCTTTTACCTTATTTAATTATAAAATAGTCATAACCTCAGAACAGAAAAAATACCGATGCCCCAGAATATTTAACGGAACTATTGTTTTCATCGGTAGGACTATATTTTAAGGACGACCTTTAAAATAACCTATAAGTGACCTTGAAACTATTAGCCAATCAGAAAAGAGTTAGTATAAAGTAAAAACATATTATAAAAAACTTATGAATTGCAGCGGATATTCTTCTTTTACATGATTTAAAAACTTGTTAAGGTTAGATAAAGGTTCAGACGTCTTGAAATCGTAGTGCATAGGGTCAGGGTCAGTTGCACAAACCCAAGTCTATGGAGGCATCTGTACGCTTTCCAATCATCGGTATATATAGTACTGCCAAGCTGCACGTACTGTAACATCTGCAAAAGCCGCAGCCAATGTTACTGATGACTTCATAATCCAATTTGCAACAGTTATCATGATCTGCCTTAGTCTGAGTCGTGATCGAGCGAAGAAATTGCAAGTTCGAGCAGGGTTTTTCCTCCAACATATAGTACAAGGAAATATAATGTCATCACAGTAGTCTGCACATCGTGCTGCAGTCATTTGATTGCCGCAGTCACAGATACAGGAACTTCCTAATAGTCCCATCTGTTGTATTCGCTCAACAATCACCTCTTCTCTAAAATCTGCTGTAAAACGATCGAATGTGAGCATCTCGCATTGAACTTAGCGCCGTGACCTTGAAACGCTTCTGGCTCGTCCATAAATTAGAGTCCTACCTTTTCATCTTATCTTTTGAGATCCTAGGTCAATGGTTAGGATAATTTTTAATGTTTCAGTATTAGAAAGTAAAATCTATAGGTTCTTCAAAATGATAAATATCTGTCCTAATCGAGTAAAAGTCTACACAATTCGTCGGTGCACATATCTCAAATTTACTCTATTCATTTCACTTGTAGTCTATAGTATAGTTTGTGCAAACCTGAAAATCCTCTACTGTAGCGTTTGTTACTGACATCAATAGATATAAATAGTATGTATCATCAATCGAAAGTGAAATACCTAGCAGCAGAAGGTTAAGAAGAGTGAAGAAAACAGGACGATAACAGTGAATAATTGCTATGGAAATGAAGGAACAATAAAGTCTGTGACGATTGATTGACATTTGCAAAAGGAACAGTCAAGTTTGAGACAATTGATTAACATTTTCCAAATAAAGAACTTACTGTATGGTTCTCAGATTTTACTAAGATGCTCTGTAATTTTATGTTCAAATATATTTGGTTGTGCCCACTTATGTTCTCCTTCACTACATCACTTCTTCGGTTTGTTTGATTGGATTTACAATAATATTACATAACAGTTTCTATGATCAAATAAGAACTAATCAAAATATTTATTATTTCCATTGGTTATCTTTGATAGAATGTATATACTTCACCGTATATATCCTATATATTTAGGGTATAATCCTTAGAAAATATAAATATTTCCCTTTTCATCTTCTTTATAGTTAATGAGTTATTTAATTAAATAAAATCAATAATGTTGTGGGAATAGTAAAATTACGAATCGCAATTACCGATTCGCCTGTTACTGTTAAGAAAACTGAATTGTCCGTTTTTATGAACAGATGATATTCATTAAAATACTTTTTTTAAGAAAACATTTTCATTTGTTCTTTATGATGATGAGAAATGAGTGTTTTAGTTAACTTTTATAAAAATTTCTTGAAAATAGTCCCCACTCTTTATGGATAGATATTATTTGGGAAATCATTGATGATCAAGGATCTCTTATCGTTCGAAATGTTTATTTTATAGGATAGTTTGAGCAACTAATAAGTTTCCAAATATCGATAAAGCTATTTACTAATAGGATCATAGATTCACTTTTATTTAGTTTAAAATTATTTGTTGGAAACTGATAGATTAATATTTTTAATAAAATGAAGTCAGAAAATTTAGATAATGGGACTTAGTGGTCTGATATTATCGTATTGATCTTAAGATTGTAAATTTGTTTTATAGACGTATCAAATATAAACCGAAACTATGTTTACTGAGCAAAAATGGATAGTGGCTAGAAGTGGAATCCAGAACGCGCATTTCGTCCTATTTGGGACTAGTCAGCTGGATGTACCTGCATCACAGATTTGATGTTCACTTTGAGACTCAAATCCAGTACCGTTCGCTTCAAACGCCACCACGTCATTCACTTAGCTACTGAATCCTGGTAGCCACCTGCTTGTGAAATGGGGTGAAGTTTAAACTCACTTGTATCTTCCCAATCGCAGTCAATTGCAGCCTTAAATAACAGTGGGAAGATACAAGTAAAACAACACCAAGTGAATTTATGTTTAGTGACTTTACATTTTCACCAGCTTTTATAAATCTGATATTAACTGAGTATGAGAAACAAATTCACATCGCACAAAGTTATTAAATTAAAAACAAAATCACTTTTTCATCAAAAGGTTGACCTCTAGACTTAATTGTATCTTAGAGATTAGGTGATTCGCTATTTATATCTTATTTGGATAAAAAGCATAGGAAACTGAAAGGATCCTCGTGCAGGTTTAGTAGGCTTAACAACAGTTGATCGTAATTCATAAATTTTTAGAGCACGAATTATAAAACATTTTGTGTCGGGAATATTTATGCATTATTACTTACTTACGCCTGTTAATACTCATGGAGGAAGGTAGGCCAACCACCACCATTCTGTATTCAGCTCTGTTCTGGACAATCCTCCCAGGTGTTTTCAGTTGTTATTCAACCTTTTTGTGTCTGCTTCCAATTTTGATGCAGTGTATTCTTTAACCTTCCCTGAGATTTCCGAAGAACCTTGGCTTTCAACATGAGGCGTCATAATCCTTCTGAATAATGATCCTTCAACTTCTAGGACAGAACTTAAATAGTTTAAATTTCTTTTTTCTGTTAAGTGTTTGTTTAGCAAGGTTGTTTTCTACGGGATAGGGTTACTGACCCAATACTCAACCCTCCTTTACGCGAGCTTGGGGCCGACAGTAACCCTAGAATAGCTACGGCCGGAGTTCTTTATGCAGTATAATGCATTTTAATTAAATGAAATTTAGTTACATTGTCATTTATCTCACGACTTTTAGTTCCATAATTTTATGAAGCAGTTGATGAATAAGAAGGTTGTATAGAATATTGTGAGTAAATATGTTTAGTCATATAATGAAAGTGGACAAACTTATTCAACTGCTTTCTCTTTCACCACAGAATCCCTTCTATGCAAAATTGAATTAAAAATCATATATTCATTTTGGTTAGATCACAAATATATGACTCTATTTTTCTTACTGAGTAATAACTTACTGTTGATGTATGTGAATAAAGTACTTAATGTATCAATAAACTTTTATTAATTTAATAAATAAGGATCATTTTGAAAGGGATTATCACAAAATAAAAATAGTTTCCTGGAGTTCTAGTGGGGAGCAGTGACCTGTGGAGTTCAACCTGGTCTGTTGTGAGGTAGTAAATCACTGAAGACAATAGTCAACGGTGGCTCAATTTCGTAGATTAGTCGAAGTTAGACATTAACACCGTTTGGTGCCAGCTCAGTAGTCTAGAGGTTAAGCGTTCCTGCGCGATATCGACAGGTACTGAATTCGAATCTCGCTGGGGGCTGGATCTTGGATGCGCACGGCTGTAAAGTCTCACAATAGGACGAAATGGCCGTCCAGTGCTTTCAGGTTTTTTATGGTGTTCTAGCTTCAATTGACTCATGATCTCAACGAATAATTTATAATAGTAAAATTTAAAGAAATCAGTGGCTTGCGATTAATTATACTTACGTTAAGTACGTATAAATGAACACTAGTCTTCAAATGTTTAAATTTTGTTATCAACTTAAACAAAAATAGTTTCCTTAAGATCACGACGTTTTTGCTTACATACTAACTGAATATTGTTTCCAAATGTCATTAGTTAACGGTTATATCGTTTAACAATTATTTTACGCTTAACTAATTTTTTCTTCATTTATAGTATGCATTATTTGAATATATAATACCGCAACGCTCATATTAAGTTCATTTTTAAATAAACATTACACTCTATTAACTATGTAACACTTTACATAGAGTTCTAGTGAGAAGCAGTGACCAATGGAGTTCAGTCAGGTCAGTTGTGAGATAGTAACTCACTGATGACAATGGTGGATGTGTCGCTCGATTTCGTGGATTAGTTCAAGTTAGACATTAACACTGTCGGATGCTGGCTCAGTGGTCTTGTTGGTTAAGCGCCTGACGCGAGACTGATAGGTGCTGGGTCCGAATCCCGCGAGGCGGGGTCGTGGATGCGCACCGCTGAGGAGTCTCACAATAGGACGGAACGGCCGTCCGGTGCTTCCAGGTTTTTCATGGTGGTCTAGCTTCAATTGACTAATGATCTCAACTGTTGAAATTAAGTAAGTTCATTAAACTTCAATTATTCGGATGTACGCATATATATACAATAGAATCTCAGCTATTCAGCCAGCTTAAATTAGAATATATTGGCAGTGATAAATTGTCGACTTCGAACAAGGCTAGTTATTCACCAAAGAAATCTATTTTCAATGAATTTATTATCTGGTTGTGTATAATGATGTATTTATTAACCAGTTTTGAGGCTTAATCCTAACCAGAAAAAAATTATTCAAGTAATATATGTACACGATTTTACAGCTTGATAATGAATTCTTCAACAGTGATATATTCTTTGAAATTTGTATTTCCACAGACATTTTCCGCTTCAGTGTTCTTGTGTTTCTTTTTTAAACTTGATACAGTTTAGTGAAAGTAGAACACATGACATTAGAAAACATTCCTTTATGAACATAATTTTTTTTTCTACTTTTGCTTGTGAACAAGTTGAAAGTTATTGGGTGTTTTTTTAAAACACAACAAGAAAACTCTGATCTATGAAACTAGATTTTATGTAAATAATTTTTGACAATGTATGTTCATTTATTTGCAAAATTAGTTTAGTCTCTTCTACTCTAATAATTTTATAAATTTGACAATACAACAATCAGAATTTGTTAGACAAGTAAACACAATTCTCTTTCAGTATACAAATAACGTGCACGTATTCAATATGAAAGTATCTTCGTTGAAAGATTGAATATGCTTATAGTATTTTTTTTAAATGAACAAATACATTTGAAGCCGTTTCTTGTGTCATTCCGCATAGCAACCACATTTTATATTCACATTATGATCACCAAATAGTTTTCATCAGTAAGTTGTTTTATTTCGAAAAGATATAAATTAGATAATTTAATAGGTTATTGACTTTTGCTGTATTAATTTTCACGTGACAAAACGGCCAATCAGAACACCGACATATACGACTTTATCCATGTGCAAAACCAATAACGCGTTGATCAGTACAAGCAGCCTAGAGTCAATTCTTAATCTTTATTGGTTCTTCTTGCCTTGCCCTATGCGTTGAGTTCAGAACATAATCTCAGCCTTCACTGTATGAATCATGTATTTCAGACATACGCAGTTTACATACAAACAGTTCGGATAACATCATACCATAAAATAGAAAATAACAATTATACAAGATCAAAGCAAAAGTGGTTGTGAGTGTGAGAGGCTATAACTAATATATTAAGAATAACTTATGAATAATAAATTGTATAATAACAATCAATAGGTCGAATGAAAGCTTATGATCAAAGGAATACTAATATATACATATATAATCTAGTTACTGAATAATTATCCAATAAGAATATTTGTAATAATAGTCTGTAAATAAGTCCTAACAGTTACCATTCATTTATTTTTTGTTAATATATAAAACTAGGGAAAAACAATTCACAAATCATCATTAGAATAGAATAAATCAATGACATTTCATATAACATTTCATCCAATCACTGTAGGACAATTATATTTTTGTTATAAAATAATTCCCAAACATATGACATCATAAAACTAGTTTCAGTTTCTATATTGAAGAAACTGTGCTACCTTTAAATATTTGACAAAGGAATTTCCTCTTTTAAATTTAAAAGCTTTCATGTGAGTTTTTATTTATTTATTTATGGCTTTAAACTTCTGTTAGGTCGCTTAAAATGATCAATTCTGAATTGTCTACATCTAATTTTTATTGAGAATACTTCTTTTTTTATACCACAAATTAGAGTTACATGATCAGCTATTACACTACACACAGAACAATAAGCTTTGAGTAGCTAGAAATAAATATTTTCTTTTTTCGAATGTTTGTGTATTTGATCTGATAAATCTATATAGTTATTCAGAACCTAGTAACTTAACCTAACTTAACCTAGTAACGTAATAACAAGTTCAAACTTTATCTAAACTATCGGTTATATCCGATTAAGTAATTTATTTTGTTGGCATTTTCATATATAAAGTAATGCTACTTATGTCGACATAAGTAGTATACAACATCAGTCAGAAGTGAAATGCCTGACAGCAAAAAGTTGGGAAAATTGTATCAAATGAACGAGAATGTAAACCGAGAGTAATTGTAATAACAATGAAAGAACGATAAAGTTTGAATCAAATGATGGAGGGTTTGCAAATGAAGTTTGTAATCTACGGTTTTCACAGTTTATAAAAGAACTCTGTAATTTCGTATTAAAGTAAATTGGTTGACGTCCTCCACCAAAAGAATGTTCATTCACTAAAATGCCAATATTAGGATGAATAAATCAAATGCTCATTTTGCATCGTTAACAGAATAGCTTATTTTAAAAATAACTCATTGTTTTTCAATGTAAAAGTTATCAGTATTCACTAATATGCCTTAAGTCGACATAAAGTTTCTACAGATGATGCTTATATATACAATGAGCATTTTTATTACTAACGGTGTTTAATAAATAAGACGTTGATGAATGTCCGTAAAAACAATATCTAGACATCTACTGAGGTGGTTATTTTGAGAAATGTCTCGTATAGTTGTAGATAACAGTGTAAACCAGTGTTTTTAATTATTATGTTGTGATGGGGCATTAAAAAAAATAGAATCTTTGGTCTCATGTGTCAACATAACATGATGAACTGATCAATCACTTCACTATCGTTGTGATAACTGGTTAGAATTATCGACTAAGCATTAAATTGTAATTTAAAAAATTCCTTCCACAGTGCTAAGTAACTTACAGAATTCTAGTGATACTCTTCTTAAGAAACTTGATAAAACATAGAATGACTTAAAATAAAAACGTTAATTCTATTTAAAAATTCATTTTTCGTTAGAGGTTGTTTTGAAACGTTAGCTAATGTAGATAACTGATATCCGTATTTGTTATATTAATTTTAAGAGTTGACTAAACTAAATTGCTAGTTTAGTGAAGTCATGACATTTTCGATGAAATCATGAACAGTCTAATCCTAGACTTCTATAAAAATCTAGAAGCGATGGACGGCCATTTCATCTTAGTATGGGACTCCTCAGCAGTACAAACCCACGACTACGCACGTAGGGATCGAACTTAGAACCTTTGGCTGCTGTTATGCTGTCTGTCTTGGCTTACATTTGTTGGTGTGTATGGGAGAGAAGAGTTAGGCGATTTGCGAAGTTCAAATTGTCTAGGTGCATCCAAACTGCTCATTGTATTCCATGCTTTCTCTCAGATGACGAGGCCTTCATAATCCAGTCGACCACCAGACGAAAGAGAAAGGGCGAGAGTAGGAAGCCTTGTCTGATTCCGGTCCTTACCTGGATGCATCTCTCAGCTGTCCTCCATGTACGACTTTGCAGTGTAGTCCGTCGTATGAATTTCGTATGATTTTGACAATCTTCCCAGCTACCAACTCCAAAATGTTGAAGAAGCTCCCATAAAGTCCTCCTATCCACACTATCGAATACTTTCTGATAGTTAAGGAAGTTGATGTATGGTGAAGAGTCTCATTCAACGATTACTCAACGATGATCTTTAGTGTGGTTATTTGGTCTGTACACGACTGATCGAAGCTGGACGTCTACTGAATCTTTCACCCCGATTAGCAACACTGTTGAAAATGTTTCCTGATACTGACAGTATTATTGATTATAATTTATATATTTTAATTTTTTCCATGTTCGGATTTAATAAACTCATCAAATAATTATGAGAGCAAATTAGTTCAAGTATAGGTTTTAATGAAGTCTTGATTGTTCGAGTTATAATTTGACCTTAGCTGGTGTTGGAAATGTCTGACTCAATGAATTAATGTGTTTTCTTGCATTCTTTTTCGTTGATTCACTAAAATATTTTTTTCTGTTCTATTCCGAACTATATTTGGAAACAAATAAATTAAAGGGAAACGCAAAAAAAACATTCCCCGTTATAAATATTTAACTAGTTTGTATGTAATTGCATCGAAATATATGTACTTATATTTATCAATATAAAGAGTCAGTTACGTCAAGTTGAAACAAAGTTAGGCATCGTTCTCTGTTAACAACCAGAGCCAACTCATTTGAACAAAGTTAAACGGAACTAGACGTGAATGAACATTCACTTCTTCTTCCATGACCTTTAAATACTGAGTATTATGTGCTGTACATAATCTTCAAGCCAGGAATAACTAGAGACCTAAATAATGTTTGAACCCCTATCTTCTCGTTTAAGACATTGCCATTTGTATGGTTCAGAAATAGTGAATTACGCTCACGCTATATAAGATATTTTAAGTGTTAGGCCGATTTTTCTCTACACTAATGAGAGGGGCTTTTAGATAATGGACTTTAGAATCCACTGTTTATATTACAATACCCAACAAACTATAGATAGTTCAAAATTAAACCCCATTTTTTCTAGTAAACAGAAAATATCTCTGCCATTAATATATATCTCATCCAAACCAATTACAAATTAGTAAATCATTCTATGCCAACAACCTGCTGGTGGGTTACTGTCATAAAATTCCTATAAAATATTAGAAATTTTGCACCGATAAATTAACCCTACAAGCTATAATATTATTTTCATAAATTTGTAGACAGATTTTAAAATGATTACACAGAAATTATGTCAACATTCATTTCATCGTTATTCGTTGTTTTCCTATAAACCTGGTTCAGTTTATCATATGAGCATCTAAATAAATGAATGGAGATTTTAGTGGATATCATCCTAGTGTACTATATGTTGTTATATAATGTAATTTCAGCTTCCATTTTTCTCAGGGCATAACATATTGAGAAATGAAACCGACTTTAGATCAACAGAACCATATATAGCTACATTTTTAGTAAACTAAAAACTTTAACGGAAATGATAATTTATTTTGTATCCAAACATGACAACACTATGATATTTTGTATACACGTGTTGATTCAGTTTCTTTTCTAGTTATCGAAATCCAGTCTCTTTTAATTGTACCCTACCTAGAAAAATGGTAAAGTTTAGTAATGAATGAAATTTATGATTTTATTCTTTCTCATATAGTAAATGGTGAACATCACATTTGATTAGAAAAATCTCTCATGGTTTCATGTCAAATATCGAACAATCTATTAAAATTAGCATGATTAGGCATTTTCTAAATAACTGACGTCATCAGGATTAACTCCTTCTTATGTATTCAAAAAAAAAGCTTTATTCACCATTTCTGTTTATCACGATCTATCTGTGGGTCACCCTGTACATAAGTCATATGTTACATGCTCTTAACTCCTAACACTCTTTTAAATTTATCTCTGCCCTTCTCTTATTTTGAATTTCGTGTTAACTTTCCTAATTTCACGTGAATTTCTTATGATCATTATTATAATTACACGGAAAATGTTTCTCTGAATACATATAGTATCTAGACAACCTTATTTTTGTTATCAACATTACCACAATTATCTCAACCATCGTGATACAGTTTATAGTCATGTGATTTATCAGATTTCACTGATTGCGATTCAACACCTTACAGCAAATTTTACTACCCCTTGCTAGAATGACATTTGTAATGAAGGCATGCTGGACATATTAAAGCATTTACATGTCCTAACTCATAACTTATTCGTGTATACGTTATTTTGGCCAATGTAATTTGATCATTTTTTACTTTGGAATTGAAAAATCTGTTGATAAATATATGGAGAACATTTGTTCAGTCAAATACTCCTTGTTTTTAAATATAGTAAATTACTTCAAAAGTGAATCAAGATTTGTTCCTGTTTTATTAATTATAAATCCTTCATTAACAAATAAATCACTCTGTAATTAAAAATCATATCTTTAAAAGGCGTTGTTACCTTAATTAACTGTTTTCTAAAATTCTAATTGTGTGGTTATCAAGATTCAGTAGCTAAGGGAATAACGCGATGGCGTTTGAAGTGAACGGTACTGGGTTCGAATCCCATAGTGGACAACAAATCTGAGATGCAGGTGTCTCCAGCTGATGAGTCTAAAATGGGACGAAACGCGCGTTCTGGGTTCCTCTTCTACCCACTATTCATCTTTGTATATAATGCTTGTGAATTAGGGCGATAATGAAGCTATACGCATAGTATACACATATGCCAATAAGAGACTCATCAACTACAGTCCTAAATATCAATCTGAAGATTCAAGTAAACAATACCAAGTGAACCTATTAGTGTATTAATTTACAATTTCTACATTTTATTAATTCATTCTAAGTTAACTAATATTTTGTAAGTATTTTTAAATTAATCCGTTTTTATTTATAATTAGTTGGCAGAAATTTTAAAATTATTTGAAATTTGAACTAACCTCCCAAAATGATTAGTTATGCTTTATCAAGATTAATAAAGGCAGAAGGCACCATGGTCTTAGTTAGGTTTGAAATTTTAAAATTTGTGATTTTGAGTCAGATCATGGGTAACAAGTTCACTATATTAATCCAACATTTATCCAATCTCATTCATTTATGAAAAATGTACTTTGGTACTGTTTCGTTACTAAATAAGGCATATAGAGAGATGTAATTGCACTATGTTATTGAAGCTACTCACCTTGTGAAGAAAAGTATTTCTATGCCAAATGCGGAGTTATATTATATCCAACTATTTATTACCAATCCTTTATAGTTTTAGTGTTACCGGTTTCCTACTTTCAGTAACTGAAAGTATTTCTTGCAAAATAACTTTATTTTCCTTAAACATGCCAGTCATTTCAAGCATCCATCAAACTTTACATGGTTTTATATCCTTTTCATAAATCATGAAAAAGTTAATTAGCATTTCGCATACTAATAAAGAAAATTCTAGAAGAACAAAACTGAAAGATTATAATATCTATTTTACTTTGTTAATTAGATCTCAACACGTTTATAGGTTGCTGATGTTTTTGTAGATGGCGAATTATTCCTTCCGTTCATGAGTGAAGTATAATTGGTCAAATCCTAATCACGATCGAATACATTTTTAGGAAGAATATTTGTTATACATCTCTAAGAGCAATTGTAATTACACTAAGACCACATTCGAACTATGTTTAAAACTAAAAACACCATTTTTCTTAGTGTATTTTAATAATGGTACTGCCGTTTCGGTTATTATGTTAAGCCTACATACCTTATTCTGGCTTTCGAACAAGTCAACCTATTCATTCTAGTTGAGTCATATTTTGATCTTGTTAATTATTCGCTTATCAATCTTGACTGTTTTTGTATAAGTGCATAGGTGTATACACTTCCTATCCTATTCATCACATGTTAGTAGCTTATTTTTGTGCGACGATAAATATTGACTAACACTTGACTAAATGGAGTTGGTACACGAACCTTCTCCATTGCGCGTCATTTCAATTCGCTCTCTTCTCTTTGCATCTCTGATATTTTGTCTCGATCAAAGATCGTATGAAATATACGTATTCGAGATCCATTCTCGTATTTGACATATTTAATCCCGTTATTGACTAACTCGATTTAAGTTGATGATTATATACGAGGATTGACGATATGTATATCTCAATAGCAATCAAAAATGATCAAACTGGAGTCAGATCCCTGGCCACTAAAAGATAATATTTCTTCCATTCTTTTTGTTCCAGGAAAGGTCATGAACATACATTAGTGAAAACCCCTTCAAAATCATGTACAAATAATAATGAATGCATTGGATCACACATAAGTTCCAATAATTCTACAAAAGCCTATAACACTGAAGTGAGTCTTATTAGTTTTAAAATGAGTATACTATTTAGTTTAATGCCGAATTTTAAGTTAAGTTTCGTCCTTATCACTGATAAAGTATATCAGCTGTATTGTGGATTTATTACTTTTTTATGAGTAACTCATATATTATAAAACATCATGGCTTGAAAGGGAAGAAAATTACATTATTTCTATATCAGTATAACATTTTGAGAAAGGATTAACCACAATTCATGAAAACAGGAAATTATATATAACAGAGAGATTATATTTTTCATTTATATAGTAAGCTTAATAAAAAAAAAAGCTACGTAATAAATACATACTGATTCTATTTGTATTTAATGATTGTTTATTTAGTTTATTGAACTAACCAGGATTATCTGGACAGGAATTGGGACAGTTGGTTCAGTAATTACAATATGCAGCATGTTAACTGCTATATTGATATATACAGTATATCCGTAAGTATTAGTGTTACGTAGGTTATATATGTTTATCTCTAATATTACTTACGGATTCAACAAAATTTTGACAATTTTTTTACAAACTATGGTTGTTAATAATAAAATTTGTCAATAGGGAATTTATGAAGATTGTTCATCTTGAATTAAGTCTTCATCACGGACTGATGTAAGTCGTAGTTTCGGATTTCCTATTAGTCTGAACTCAGGAATTCACATAGGATAAGAATCGACATAGTCAGATCAAGCTGATGGCACATTTCTATGGAAGAATATTTAATTAATGGAGTTTAATCAGTTATACAGTGAACCGTTCATCATCAATACACTGAAATGATCTCAGTGACTGAAATTTTAAGAAATTCCGACGGTTCACCTACCAAATTTGTCTGGATTCCTTCACGGTGATAGTCAAAATCGGCGTCCAACATATGTCAAACTATTCGTTTAAATATTGACAAATATTTGTATAAATTCATCATCAGTGTTCCCCAGTAATATCACGAGATGGGAATGTATACAACTGAATATCATCTGGTCTCACATTCACCGTGAGACATAAATCTTTTGAGTGCCATTCTGAGTTGGATTTTTACAAAACAATAACTCATTCTTCCCACCTGTTTCTTAGTGGCTCTCAAGCTGACGTTTGATTGCGGTTAAAAACTATTTAAAATGAACCACTATTTGACAAATTTACGTTTTAAAATGTCCTCTGCAGATAAAATACTCCAAAATTTATTTACATACGTCTTTGTGGATAAAGCGAGAACTTTCCGGAATTAAATTTTGTTTTCGTTTGATATTGCTCATACAATTCATTCTTGTTGTAATTGATGAAACTGACATTACAAGGAAAACAACGCGAAGCTTCAAACGTCATTAGCTAAGTCATGAAAGTTCCAGGTTGTGTGATCTAAGTGCGTCAACTGTTATGATAACTGCAAATGGACTAATACTATGTTTGAAAATATAAATCAAATATTTCTACTTAGACACTAAGAATACAACTTCAGGGAAGAAATATTTCGTTGTCATTTGCTCATTATCAAGACAGAACAAAATATATTTGAAGCACTAAAATAAAGATTACTAGATATAATTATCGTTTTACCTGAATCCGTTAAAAATTGTCCGATATGGCTGCGCTGTTACTTAGCTAGTTAAGTAGTAGTACTAAATATGGGATATACTTTTTAACCTACTTGGAACGCATCAACAACAAAAACATACTAACCCTTACAGATTAATTCATCCCCTCTGGCTCTTTGGACTCAATCGATAATACATCAGAATTCAAAGTGATGGGGAATGGATTCAAGTCTCAGCTCAAGCACCAACACTGATGGAGTTATATCTAAATGACTAGTCCTAAATAAGATTAAATGCGCTTTCTGAATTCCTGTCTTAGCCAATGGATACAATTTACTGTAAATTTTTACTGTTAAATCATACACAATCGAAACTTCAAAATATCATGATAAATTTGTTCACTTTTAAAATCTGATAAATTTATTACATTTATGCATTCCACTTTCAATAGCTTTATCTTTGAATTTAAAAGTAGCTAAGCTTGGAGCAGAAAATCTTATTATTTCATCATACTTCATGATTATTCGTAGTAATTATCCACCAGTAAAATTTGTTGTCATCATCACTGATATAAGTATCGTTCACAAGTATCAAAAACAACAAACATTGGAAAGAACTTCAGTCTGATGACTAACTTTACATCCAAACGCCTAGACATATTTCGATGCAGAAACCTAAGATACTATGGTATCTCTTAGAAAATACCCCATCTGTGGTCATCATATTGTAGTAGACGCTACTCACAAGATTGTATGTAAGTAGCATGCAACGGAATGTGACGTTGGAGTTACGGTAATTGTCAGAGTAAAGAGTTTAAGTACATCGAAAGCATGGCGTTGACAGAAAGCTTGGACGTTAATGGAGAAGACAATTTAGACTGCAGAACATACCGGGACATACCAATGAACGATTGGAAGGCTTTGTATATATATTATGTAAATACTTTACTTGTTATCATGTTTCGCGCTATGACTAGATTCAATGTATTACAACGATAAATAAGTCATTATTGTTTTTTTCAATCCTTCACAGTCGATGCAGTTTTCATCCTTGTGAATTTAAAGGAACATAATATCTAGTACTATTTAGAAATATCTGACTCAATGAACAGAAATTCAAGAAAACAGGCCCAAGCACACTGTTATCGCATCTTACTAAAAAATTGAGAAAAATTCAAAAGGATTTCCTTAATGAAAAATTGTCAGAAAATGCAGCGAGACCATAATCTATGGACGGACCGATCGAATTTAAGATAACACGTCTCGAATTTTAGCGCGAAATTCATACACTCATTTGGCTAAATACTTTAAAGCTGATGTCAGTTCGTGATGAAAACCCTAAATCTAGTTCTTAAATATTAACTGTAAATCATAATCACAATTCCTCACTGATTTATAATGCTCATTTAGTCCTAGTTAGTAGATGAACGTTCTCAAGGTCATCTTAGCGTTCCTCAAAGGTCGTCCATAAATTGTAGTCTCACTGAAAAAGCTGTTAGTTTTTTTAACAGAACTAATTTTCTAGTAAAATGTTAATTTACTTGTTATTTTCAGATGTTTACGAAATTTCAGATTTAAAATACATCTTCATTTATTCTTCGCATTACTACTGGAATCTATTGCACAGCTTATATTGTCTTATCTTTTGTTAAGTAAAGTTAATCAAATAAATGTGAATAATGTTGAAAATGAAACAATACATCAACCATTTTCAAGTTCAAAAGAGATGATGTACAGTTCCAATTCACAATCAGTATGTATTTAAAATATTTTGTTAGATTTTATCATAAATAATCACTTCAAGTTTGTAAATGAATATGTATTACTACTTAAAAACACTTTGCTAATATATATATTGACTAGTTTTACAATTAATTTTAAGCTTTAATGATGTTATTACCGGCAGTTGGATGATGGTAAGAGTTTTTCTCATTGAGAAATCAAGATAGATTTATTAAGTCACACAATGCAATAATTTATCAAGTGTAATAGTATACTTGTAAATGTAAAAGTGAAATACATTGCAATCTACATTATCCACCTAACCAAAAATTATACACCCACTAATATTCGTTGGGTCATTATGATTGTATATAAATATGCAGGTTCACGTTCACAAAGTAACTTATCAGAATATCTCTGAATATGTTTCATTACGTTATCCTGATGATTAACTATTTGATCAACTATCATTTTAGTCAGAATGTGACTACTGCATAAAACTATTGATACGTTACTTTAAGGACAGAATTTTAGACTACTGTCTACATTGTTTGTCTTATTTACTGGTAGAATGTAAGCCAGTATATTTACTGACTGTTGACCGATCTAGAGATATCAAGGCTTGAGAAAGTCCTTTGTATACACTGTATTGTAGATAAAAGCAAGGTTTCTCCAGTTGTTTGTCGAAATGACATTCACAGTTTCATATCGCCAACTAGCGATATGAAACTTAGATCAAAAGTTAACCAATTGCCAATAATCATATTCGTCTCACAAATCCATTCATTCAGTCTCAAATATATACTTATTTTCCAAAATAATATTCAATAACATGTCTGTTAATAATGATAGTAACAATAATGTTAATAATAACAGGTTTGCTAATAATGATAACAGAAAAAAGTAAAATAAAAAAGACACAAAGAGTATGTCTTTCCGACTGTATAACTTTGAAGATGAGTCCACTGAAAAGAGAATTCTTCGTACAAAACGATTTTTTATACATCTAGAAAAAAGAACAGAATTAAGTAAACATATTGAAGTAGATTATATCAGCTAATAAAGCAAATGATAAGCAATTATCAAGTAGATCACATATTTATCACGACTGAACATTAATGTATAACTTATGAGACTAAATCTTGTATTCAAAAGGGATTTGTATAACTATAACTTTCTCAGACATAATATTCAATGAAGAAGAGTAATTTACACATAACCTAAGATGATCTTTCTCAGTTTTAGGCATAAATACTAATGTAGAGCCATGATGTCGTGAATTTAATTCCAAATGAAATAGTTCTGTTTATAGGGATAAGGCTAATACTGCAATTAGTACTTGATGTGAATGAATGGTTGCAACTATCTGATAAAAAGCTGTTTATGTAAATAAGTTTAGTTCGAGTACATGCTTGAATTCTGATCTTAGGATAAATTTCATTCTCAAAATCTTTTTAGCCTAAAAGAGTAAATTCCTGTCTCTTTAGGTATCCTAATAAGATCACTGATATTGATTGGAAATATAAAATATATAATTACATAACAAAAGGAAATAACTGTAATACTTCTGATCGTATGGCTCTGATCCATTGCTGTACACTACAGCTTCGTTCAACCGCACAGATAATGTAGCTGTTTCAACAAATGGAATCCGATTGAACTAAATAAATGAAGTTTCAGTAATATGAATGTGCTAACTTTATTGACAAAACCAAAACGTCTATTCGTATTTATAGAAAAAAAAATCACTACCCACGTGACAACACAATAATATATTGAATATTTGTGATCCGCAACTAATGATATTTTAAATAAAAGACGATAAACTAGTTTTGCTAACCCTATCAACCTACATTATACATTTATCGAAAATAAGGAAACATCGGATAGTCGTTTCACTGTAGTATAGGGCTCCTCAGAGACAAACAACCGCAAGATTTCTATTGGGAATCGAACTCAAGACTTTTGGTCTTGAGTGTGAGCGCCTAACTCGTAGACCACGGGACTGAAATCCAGTGGTGCGTATGTCTAAGCTTAATCAATTCATGACATTACGAGATCATCCTTAAGAGTTAAGGGCTCACTTCTCTTTGAGTGGATTGTGGATGAACACGTCGGATGAGCCACATTCTATGGAGAAACAGCTGTTCAGTATTTCCCGGTTTTTAATAGATGTATAACATTGTGATATTCATAAAACTCACCAACCTCCACAAATTTCTACACTGATACTCTTTGTTTGTACTGACTTTTCTGTCTTTTTTAACAAGTGAATGCTAAATGAAAGTCTTTATATATGAACTGATTAATTGCTACTTGTATTTAAAATAATTATTATAATTACAATTGTTACTGCTATTATTATTTCTGTTAACGAACATCAGATTAGGAAAACACATGAAAATGGTCCTGATCTCTTTAAAAGACATCAAACTTGAGCTAATAATAATTATTACAGTAATAATTAAAACTTGAACATTATCTTTGCCTATCTTTAATATGCAGACTTGAATCTAATGTTTTCCTGTTTGATGATCATAAATAACCACCATTATTAGTTAAAAAGATTCAAATCTTTGTAATTTAAATCCAAGTGTTTATCAAACAAGGGTGTTCAGTTATATCACAAAGCTAAGTGATGCTTAAGTTTTTTTTCTGAAAATGAATAATAGTTTTTTTTCCCAACACGTACGGACACAAACTGAAACAATTAAAAACAACGAGTAACAACTAAACTGTTAAATCACTCTAGTTCATCCCACTCTAATTGACTAAACTGATAGTTATGTACATCTATTCAAACTTGACAATCTTTGATCTATCTATACAATGATTACAATACCTTTTAGATCGTTAATATTGAGAGCCTTAGAAGAATATAGTTAGTATAATAATGATAAATAACTTTCAAGTAATTTACATAATCTTATAGTTTATTTTGAGATATACTTTGTATTACTGTCAAAACTCTGTGGTTTTATTTCAGAAAAAAATTCATATATAGAAATTGCAACTATTACTAATGATTTTTAATGATGCAGTTTATTAAACTGAATTTATATACTATGAATGATACACATTTCAAATGACTTAAATTATTCATATTAAGAAACTATGTTGTCAACTAGAACAAATCAAGTATTGTAACACACCAAGTGAAAGAATATCTCTTGTTTATTCACAATGTGATTTAGTTTCAATCTGAAATTTCTTATTACTGTATTCATGCAAAACTAAATTATACAGTAATATTGTTATCACGAGCAGCATTACCAGCTAAATCTAAAACTTCCGCAGCCAGGTATTCGAGAATTGCAGCTAGGTAGACTGAAGCACAAGCACCAACTCGTTCAGCGTAATTGCCCTTGCGTAGAAGAAGATGTACACGACCAACAAGGAATTGGAGACCAGCACGGGCCAACTTTGTTTTAGCCTTACTACGAACTTTTCCACCTTTATCGCGTCCACTTATTACTTTATCTGCAGCAATTTGGAAGACTCTCCCCGTCTCCCACATTGTACGAGTATTCCATGTACCCAAATAAATGGTTGCTCTGGTTGTCAGAAGGGGTATTGGCCTCGTGACTTTTGAAGGAATTCGGCTTTCATCATGAGGCGTCATAGTTCTTCTAAATGAAGACCTTATGACTCCCAGGGCAGAGTTTAAGAGATTTGAATAATTTTTTCTGGTTAGCGTCTTTTTAGCAAGTTAGTTTTCTACAGGATGGGGTTGCTAACCCCATGCCCAACCCCCTCCTTTATCCAGGCTTGGGATCGGCAGTAGCCCCCGGGGGGACTCCAAGCGGAGTTATACAGTAATATTAATTAAACACAAATTAATATAGAAAATAAATAAATATGATTTTACATAATTTACTCAATAATAGGTATATATGTGTATGCAGAAATCTATAGAAACACATTAATCTACGTTTAATTACTACCTACTCATAAAAATTAATACCATATTGTTTAGCTGTTTGAGTTCATCAAGCTGTAATGCATTTACTAGTTTCGATGATTTCATTCGATATTCGTTAGTCGAAAGTAAAAATCAGTAAGGAATGTTTATTGTAGCATTCATCAGTTGATCATTTTTCAACTACATTCTATCAAAAATATCATTCAAGTCTATGACATAGACTAAGATTGCTTACGTATTGATGTCTAATATTTCTTCAATTAAAATCAAAAACTGGCTATTTATAAACTTAATAGTATAGTGAACAAGAACATAAGTGTGGACAATCGAACGTATTTAACACAAAATTACAGGACTTGTTAATAAAATCTAGCAATCATAAAGTAAGTGCTTACTTTGCAAAATGTCCACCAATTGTCTCAAAATGACTTAGACTTCATTGTTCTTGCATCTTCATACGAATCGCATCCTGTTTTCATTCTTTACTGTTCGATCCTATTGCCTCTCTGCTGCCAGACCTTCTGTCTCGACTAACATCATATACTACTTATGTCAATATAAGTAGTACACACCACAATAGTAATTCCGACTTATTTTTTCAAACTAAAATGCTTGAATTACGTAAAATCTATTCTTTACGTTTTCAACAGTTTTATTCAGATTTACTTTGATTTTATAATAATCATTCCTTATTTAATATTTTTCATAATTATAATATTTAGATGGATAATTCTTCAGATCATACGCTGTATAATGTTCTACTAATTTTAACTTTTGATTATTTCTTTGAAGTAGTTGTAGATTCAAATCAATAGTGAGTGATATTTAAGCAATAGAAATATCTTCTATCTAACAGGAATTTTGAAATGATTTTCAAAGAATAGATAAACGATGAATGACTTCAAAGATTATAAAGTCCTTGTGTTTTGTAATATTTTATTGAAAAAATTAAGAATATGTAAGATATACACTTTCTGTATGCAATTTACTATAGATGTGTAGTTTATTCAAGATAAATTGTATGTACAACTTACATTGAAATTAATTCTATCACTATGCATTTTGTAATGTGATTCAACTAACTTCTTGTTACTTATAGTCTCTACATAAAACAACGATTGACGAGTACTTGTTATATTTATTGTAGACATATATAATTATACAGAATACTATGATAATTATCTGGGAATTAAGTCAAACTTGTGTCTTCACATGGACATTTATCGAAGGAATTCATATACACGAATTAATTGTCGTTTCAGTATTTCAACCGTCAGTGAATATGTATCCTTTGATGATTGCAGCATGGGGTATGTAATATAATTGGTTTCTTTAGTAATACACAAAATTACTTGATGAGATTATAATATGTTGAATAAATCAAAACAACCCTTACATGTCCGAAAAAAGGTATCGATTGTCTTTTTATAAGAACGCAAATCATTTTTCCATCTCTTATAAGACACTTATCTGTAGAAAAATTTGGATGTTTTGCAATGAGTTTTCCTCTTAATAAAGCACATGATAATTTGTAGAAATTCACAGTTTGTCTCAGTGTGAACAATAAAAAAAGATTGACATTTTTGATGTTATGTAACACAAAATATAATTACTCTTTTGTTTACCGATTGAAGTTTATAACAAGGAATTTGTATCTCTATAACCTTCTGGTCTAAATACCTGTAGTTTATTATAATACATATTGAAGTATCACTAAATATATTGTAAGGAAAATACTTCTGCTATTTAGTTGGTCAGTGATATCCTGAAAACACTTTTTTACACTAGTAGAAAATGAATTATTCAGTTTATTCGTACCAGTATCACAGACGTACTTCATTATAGGATGTATTTTATGACAACAGAATATGTATGAACATATGAAGCGTGTAGGTTGGAAACTGATTGATTAAAATCAGACAGGTTTTTGCATATTTAGAACTTTCTAATTTTGCTTTTTAAGAAATGACAAGCTGAATGCTTCTATACAGTTATCATTCCATTCCCTAGTATACTCCTTTTTCATTTCAATAAATACAAAATCATCTTGTTTAATTCCACACATCTAATCCTATTGATAAATCTGAACGAAACAAAACATAACATACATATAATAAAATAGTTAAATACTATCTAAATGACTTTCATCAACTTCAAACATTTCAAAGCTACCAAGAATAATATTACCGGAAACAAAATCTTGATATAGTTTAGTTACTGAAATTAAGACGTTGATTTCTATTCCGATTATTGGAATTACATACAACTGACGATATAAGAGTGGAACAAAAAAGGTGATGGGATTTATTATGTGACTACTGTTCAAAATATATTGTTTAATGGGCTTGGAGTAAACGTAAACACTTATATTGATACTTTCTGGCAGATGAAAACAATACAAATTTTGTGACTGAAAGCTTTAATAATATTTTTATATATCATCCAACTTAGAGGTGACTCTAATAAATTCTTTTACAAATACACATAACAACTGGTTTCTAGACATTTAATTATTTTTCTGTTCCTTCTTACAGTTGTACCTATCTTCATAACAGGACTGTGGCTAAGTGCATGGCTATATACAAATAAAATAGAAGTGTAAGTTCAGTATTACTTAAATAAGTAATAAATTCTAAGCTTCTCTTGATTTTAATGTATTTTTGGAACAAGCTTAATACCGACTTAACAATTGTAGTTGATTTTGCCTAATTAAGTATTGACAATAACAAATATATTACCATCTATCCATTGATTAACTTATTACTAATTCATATTATGAACATGATATACAAAAGTCCATGCGGTTAGTTATCTAATCCTCTGATATTCACCATATAAGGAAGTTTTTTATATCTCCTTCATTTCAGTGGTAGATAAATATGTTATACTACAGTGGTGTTATGGAAATCCTGTATTATTTAAAGCTAGTTTTAGTCGCGACCTGAAACAACATGTAGCACCACTAAAAAGCCGAAAGGAGTTGATCGAAATTTCGACGCATTTTAGGGATGCTCAACAGAACTGGTTTAAGAAACCAGAAATAACATTTTGCAGGACTCTCATATATAGCAATAAGAGACATAACATGCACTGACTTAATTGCAATTCAATGGTACACACTATTAGTTTAAGTCACTTCCTATGTGCCATTCTAAAATATTTTGATAATTCTGAATGAAGCACATCCCAGATACAACTATATCCTTTCTAGTTAGAAATATGTTAACGGAAAATTAGTCTCATATATCTGATATAATGGTTTCTCACAAATGATTGAACGTGTCTTATTATTAAAACTAATGTATTTGGGCATAATTAAAGCCCTGTATCAATTAAATTTACTCACTGTGTATATTTTTTACCCATGGAATGATATAAATTGATTTCTTAAAGATGAGAATTTTAATGTTGACACCCCAATTAATAAGCAAAATAGAAAATGATTAACTGTGCACATTATGGCATTGTTTCATATAATCAGATAATATACTGCATTAAATCTGGGAATAAATATTTACGTCATATGCAATCTAAGACGGATGTTCAAGCTTTAGTAACAAAGTAGAAGTAAATATTAAATAGAAAACTTCAAATTGATAGCTTCATTCTCAATAACTCGCACACAGATGAAAAACTGGGATTTGTCGATGTTGACAATGCGATATTTCACTACTGATTCTGTGAATACAAAGAAAACTTGCTTTTTATTGAATGGATTCAAAAATTAAACTAAACTACGAATTTGACCATATATCCGACCACATATATAAAAGAGAATAGTGTTACAAGTCACAATTATACACAATAAATTGAAATTCTAGAGTTGTACTAATTATTCTTTTCATCGAGAACTAAGCTAATATTTTCAAATACTGATTAGCTAATTTGCCTAAAAGTTACAGTAAAATGAACTGCATAAAATTTCCGATCATACGAATTGAATATTTTCCTTATTTGACATACTCAAATTACTATTTTGAAAAAAAACTTTATTTAAACTTCTATTCTCATTTTCATTTAATAAAAAAAAACTGTACTGCCGTTTTCTTCATATTTATTTCGCTTATCAAGAAGCTGGTCATTTTATACATTTCATTCAACTTACTGGATTTTGAATAGTTTCAGATTAATTTTACTATCAGTAAGTTATTTTTCATATTCATCCTTGGTTAAGATACTGAATTAATTGTTTTGACAGTAATTATTCAGATATAACATACCTACTTTATAATTTATTATGCTCTTGATATATAGACCGAAATAAATTAAAAACCATGACAAGAACCAAGAATTCGATTAAAATATTAGATTACTTTCATTTGAAAAGAAACCCTTTATAATAAGCAATAATCATTAGCATAACTGAACAACCAACAGACAGATAAGTTTAAACAAAACAACAATAATATTTAAAGAATATGACCAAGTGATTTCCTTTTAAGGATTCTGTTCATTTACAAGCAACCCAAACGTACAAAGGATCATATTATTAGAAACAGGGAATTGATATGCATTAGTTAATGAGTTTAAGACGCCTCGTTTCGAAAACTTAATTGCCCAGTTACACTACAAATCTTTTTTGAAACTCAACTGATTATAATATCCAAAAGTACAAAATAATGTTCTTAGAAATTCCTTCTTTTAAACTATTCTTTTCGAATGACGCAAATAAACCTTTAATACGTTAAAGCATAAATAACCGCGGTTATTCCTTCTAATATCTGTGACGTAGAATTCATTTATCTATTCAAGTTATTTATTTATTTCCTTATGCACATGAGATTTTTCCTTATTTGACAAAAATTTACTAGACGAATATGGCTTTCCTTTTCAATGTAATCCGAGTTCTTGTTCGAAGACTTCAGACAAACTATGCACCGGAAATTCTGAAATTAAAGTATGTGTTTACTTTCAATTAGCTATTTAATTACGACAAATGTTTTATTTACAAAAGTCAACATCAATAAAATACCCTGAGTAAAATGGTGATATTCTAGTTAAAGATAAAACTTAAGATTTCATAGAGATTACTTCATGTCTGTTTAATACATCACATTCAGATTTGTACGATTTCTACGTTTAGACTGGTTTAGCAATCTTCATTCAGTAGATATGGCCCTTATCGCCGTATGTATCAAAGTTTGATCAGCTATGTTTACAGCACAAGAACCAGATAAGCTCGATAAAGAAGTATCTTAATTTGCGTGAATGATGCAGTTACAAGCTGTAGACTGGAGAGAAACGTGATTTCTACAAAATCTGAAGAATATGTAAAAAAACCAAAAGTATCACCATCTTAGCGATATTATCAAACAAAGGTGCTACGTCGCTTCGTGGTATTAAAATATCGAATTTTCAAATATTGATTATTAGAAAGAAGTCAAGTGAAAATAATGCACTTTTTTAGTTTTATTTTCGTTCATTTGACTCTAGCATTTATTCAGTGTAGCTGACAGACATTATAATATTTGCTTGACTTATTGGGATACAAAGTGGAAGTTAGTAAAAAAACTAGTAATCCAATAATATCCAAATCCATATCAAAACTTATGTAAATTAACGACGTCACAGTTATCAACACTGTCTAGAATAATGAAAAAAGACGAGTAAATATTTTGTTTGAAATTATCAGTTGATCGTAGTCTTAGTCCTACATTTAACCCATTAGATAATTAAGAACATCGTGTAAATTGACAAGACTTTATTGATACAAAGACGAATTGAAGTAGAAAAAATCATACGGAAAAATTGTTGATTTTATACATTATATGCGTTCATCCAAATCTATTCAAGGAGATCAGGATGAGATATCAATCGACTTGACTTTTATGCATCACAATAAGACCACTGAAAGATTGCTTAAAAAATCAAAATGTAAACATTTGATTAAAAGACACTTTTTTAATCCAGAAATAGTCCTATTTTAACAAGTTACTAATGTTTGTTTTGTTTTTTCCTTTTAGAAAGGCTGTAAAAGCTGCTATCCTTTTAATGCCGTTATTAGGAATTACTAATTTTATTGTACTTTTACCAGAACCTAAACATCCTTTGGGATTTTTTATTGTTTCTGGAATACGCCGAGTGCTGCCAACATGGCAAGGATTTATTATATCTATGATATATTATTTTATGAATAAAGATGTAAGTTTTATACTGTTTAAGATATCAACTAACTTGAATTTCATTTGTTATCATGATGACAAACCCAGTGTATATTCTTTGGAAACAACTTGGCTACTAAATACATACGTAATATTTATGGTATAGACCGTTTAGAAGTTAAACACAATGGTCATTACTTTGAAGTACCAATGACCTCATCTCATGAATATTCGTGTTGTCACACTTTTTAAATAAGCTGGTACTAGTTTAAGTGAAATATTATTTGAACAGTTCTATAATTTCAATAGTCGAGATCATGAGTCAATTGAAGCTAGACCACCGTGGGAAACGTGGAAGCACTGGACGGCCATTTCGTCCTATTGTGGGACTCCTTACCAGTGCGCATCCACGATCCCGCTTCGTGAGATTCCAACCCTTCCGATACTGATTCTATAATTCATTAACGGTTGTTGTAAAGAATTCAATAAGCTGATTGCTAATAATTCATTTCATAATGACTCATTAATTTCTTATTTAATATAGTTTCATAAATAGAATTTTCATAAAATATCCAATGTAGAACTTTGAAAAAATGACTTGTATGTCTCAAGCAAATACCAGAACTCTTGTTATAATATTTCAATATATTTTGATGTTTCGTGAACTTCTTTGTCACGTATTCGTAAGTTGAGAAACCCGATCAAGTTCTACAGTTAGAAAGTGTAGGAAACTTTATTTACAACAATTTAAAATTTTATTTTCAAGTGCTTATTTAAAATAATAAAAAGTCAGTCAACTTTAAAATTTGATCAGGATCTCATGTAAGGGACAAAACATTAAAAATGACATTAAAGAACAATTTGAAATTGCTTTTATTTTATAACTCTTGTTACAACAAACGTTTACTCAAAAACAGTATTTTTTACTATCCAAAGTTAACTTTTATATATAAATTATATAAATGTCAAATGTGAGGAAACGTAAACATCTTTTTACTCAGAAACAGTTATTGTCCAAACAAATTCGACATAATTACAAAGCTTTTGAATTATAATATCATAATGACGAAACGACATTACATAGGATTATATTACCATACGCTTTAGAACTGATGAATTATATATTTATATATAACATATGGCTTATTTCGGTTTTCAAAAGGAAACCTACAAATAGCCTTTGATATAACAAAATATTAGTATAACGAAAAATAAAATATGGATCCTTTTATTTAAGTATTAAAATAAAATAAAAATTACATATAAGTTGTTTACAACTATGTAAATCGTGTGAAAAGAATGCACTTTAAGTTATAAATTCTTCTTAGTTTAAATATAATTAAACGCTGGTAGTTAACCTTTAAAATTATCAGCGTATAACGACTAGTGATCATGTGATATTTATTTGCCGTTAGTAATTATAAAAAATATATAATTATGTAGTGATTAACCTCAATCACTCTATATTCATCAACAACTATTTTCATAATCATTTCTGGAAATAATTTAACAAATTCTCCATTAATTAATAACTTAAAAATGAAATCACCAACAGATTATCATAATTTAGTTTTGAACATAATTGAAAAGTATATCATATAAAAAATTAGTAAAGATTTGAAGTAATAGATTATTGTGGTGAAATGGCCCCCCAAATGCATTGGTACGTCCAAGAGTGGAGAGAATCCGCTCGCCCTATCGAAATGCTCTCATATGGCCACGTGTATACAGTCACTGACAGAGAAGTCCTACTCACTGTCTTCTCGTGGCGGGGTGTTGTTTACGAAATTGAGAGGACGAAAAAAGGTCCGGCGATTTAACCCGGTTGGTGGATATGGAGGATCCACCTAGTGGAGTTGGAAAACCCTGATTACAAACCAGTTATGCACACGGGCTCCAGGATCCTGAAGGAACCAATGGCGTATGAACCAATCGTTGGTCACCGGCTACCATCAGGCTGCATCTCCTGACGTTGCTCCACTGCCTTGTGGATCAGACCCTTGGATTGAAGGCTTCGGGCAGTATCACAGCCCACACACAAATTAAGTAACTTGTATGTATTCGGTGCCCATTTGTACCAATATTTATGTGTTCAAATAAATAAATGAGTGGTGAAATTATGCACTAAGTCATAAAATGTTACATCCAGATATTTGATAAGACAATGAATCGACACAAATATGCTACTAATAAAAAAGCTGATACTCCACTTACATGTATTCGTATTGTAGATTAACATTTAATTGCAAATCTGGTTGTTCAGATTTCCAAATTGTTATACTCATCATGTGAATTCATCAGATAAATATATTGAACTTTATTTGGAAATATAAATTTATTCTCGCAAATGAGAATGGAATATTTTTTGTTTTAATATTTACTGATTTTAAAACCGTTTATAATGCTACGAATATAGTGGCAAATCCTGTTACAATAAAAAATCAACTTAATTAAGATATCCAAATTAAAAGCTGTGGATAGCTAAAGCTTCCGCAATATAAATGATAGAACGGAAATTCACATGACAACTAATTAAACTCGAACAGACATTAAATTATTCGTGGATCCATATATGCCACAAATATATACGGTTGTACGACTTTGAAAATTAACACGTTGAAAACAATTCCTTCACTGAAGAAATTGTTTCATGATTTATTCGGTATATTTAAATAGATTAAATGAGGGAGATATGAAAGGATTAAGTGATAAAACCAAGGAGCTAGTAGAAAATCGGGTAGACCAGGAATAGAAGAGAACCATACACTGAGGTTTGAGAATAGTGAGACAAGTGGGTGGTGAACGTTGAAGAGCATTTGGACAGACAAGTCCCACTGAACCCACCGTACATCGAAGCAGCACACATAGACATTTCCATAGATGTCACCTCACAAATAATAGGAGAAACTAGCAGGGTCATCAGAAAAATTAGTATTTTCAAAGGAGCAGGACAAGATAGAATACCAACTAAAGTACTAAGGCCAGACATAGAAGTAACTGTAAAAAGTTCATTGTGCTCATTAGAAAGGTTTGTAACGGAGAATAAGAACTAACTGACTGGAGGGAGAGACATCTAATAAACATATTAAAGAGAGGAAGATTTAGTAAATGTGAGAACCACAGAGACATCATACTACTGTCAGCATCAAGTTGTTTCCAAGACTGTTGCTGAACCGAACGAAAGATTCAGCTGCCGTTCAAATTTAAGATCAGAAAGCTGAAATTTATAGGAATCGATCACGGACCAAATCGCGACACTGAGGATTATTAGTAAACAAATAATAAATCAACTTCCTCGATTATGTAAAGGCTTTCAGAAATGTGGATAGGAAAAACTAATGGAGTCCTTCTCGTTTCTAAAGAGTACCTGAGACGTTTATCATAATAATACAGGACTTTTAGAACGGATAGGATTCCAGTGTCGTGCATAGAAGGTAGCTCATAGATTAATTCCAAGTGAATACCAGTTCCAGACAAAGTTGCTTACTCCCGACTTTTCTCTTGCTTCTGGAGGTCGACTGGATTTTCAAGACCTCCACACCTTGGGAAAAAAGCTGATCTTAGTAAACAACATAGTGGCAGCTGGGTGAAATGAACTTTGCAGATGATTAAGACCTACGATAACACATACGAAAACAAATATATATAAAGCAGACAGTCTAACAACGGCTACCGTGACAGTAATCCTCAGAATTCACAAAGGAAAGAGTAAGGTGGTAAACTACAGCACAGACACCATCAAATAAATCACACTTAATGGCCAGGCTCAATACGATATGGAGCCCTTAACCAGCAAATACAGTATGAACGGCATGCATGGGAGGTTTGATATAAATAGTAAGGTATCAGTTGGAAAAATTAAGGAAAAGATCCCTAAAATAAAAGCATGTGAGGCTCAAAGCAACTGTCACTCAAGAATAAAATCAGAATTTTCAACACTTATGTTAAAATAATCCTGTCATAAGTGGCTGAAACTTGGATAACTACTACCAGTTTTTATAAAAATCTGTCTACCCAAGATACACCAGATCCATTGGTCAGAGACCAACAACAATGACCTACTATGCCAAAGAACAAGCCAGCTACCAGTTGAGGAAGAAATTAGGAAAACATAGTGGAGATGAATAGGACATACTGAGTGTTATGACTTTAAGTTGTGGTCGATTTCTACCCTGTGCTAACTGTTGTGTCCTTGACTGAAAAACTAGAGAACAGCGTATTTATCGACCGATTCAGTGACACGTGAACACGTACGAACGTAATGGACGACCTAGAGTTACGATTGGTCCCGCTTGCCTGTCTATCCCAGCCAGTTGAGTTCAGAACGCAAGCCACAGCCTCTGAGTTATGAATCATTGTATTTCAGACATACTCTATTTATATACTAACCAAACATACCACATCGTACCATAAAAATAGAAAACAACATTTTGTACCATATTCAACAAGTGGACAGATATCGACCAGTAAGAAATGTCCATTTAAAGTCCAAGGACACCATTGGACTTAACATGATAATTATTGGTCTATCCTTTCGCATCCACAACACTGAGGAAGTCACTAAACTGGATCAAAAGGTAAGCCCTGAATTAAAATTCCCAATGCTAAAGGAAGAGGCATATTAAAGAACACATGGATCCGGGAATCGGAGGCAGACATCAAGAATATGAGAACAACTTAGCAACAACTGAAAAAAAACACAAAACAGAGATACTTGAAGCTCTCTGATTAACAAACTATGCTCCAGGAAAGGTAGTAAGTTCCAGTAACCAAGTAAGAACTTTTGAAGTGTAGTCAACGATTCAGGTTATCTGGTACACTGAAAAAATATTATTGGAGTTCAATGCATTTATACAGATATTTTGCTTGAAAGTTTCTGTATTATCGGTAAAAAATACCACATTTGGATGGAACATTTGAAATTACATAGTTATTTCTTCAATGGTAATATCTCACTGAAACTTTCGAATCTCAGATGCAGCGCTAATTCTCTGAATATGATGTGTATGACTGAGTGATGATATCTGAAAGTCATATTTTATTTATTTCAACACATAGATATTGGTACAAAGAGGCACCAAATACATATGCGCCACACAAATCTCATTTGATATGTGTGAGGGCTGTGATACTGCCCGGGTGCCCAAACCGAAGCAGGTGGTTTTCTTAGGGGGCCACACTCCGAGCCTTCGACCTGAAGGTCTGATCCACAAGGCAGTGGAGCATCGTAAGAAGATGCTGTCCCATGGAAGCCGGTGACCAACAATTGGTTCATACGCCATTTGTTCCCGCAGGATACTGGAGCCCATGTGTACCATTGGTTTGAAATCCGGTTAAAGCGCCGGACATTCGCTTTTCTTCCTCTCATTTTCGTAAACAACACTCTCGCCAGGAGAAGGCAGTGAGTAGGACTTCCCTGGCAGAGGCTATATACGCGTCCATGTGAGAGCATTTCGAGAGGGAGAGCGGACTCTCCCCACTCTCGGCCGTACCAGGGCATTTGGGGGCTCTGCTCAAAGCAGAGGCTGAGAGAGTGTTGAACTCAAGACTTAGTGTCTAAACGCCCTAATCACTAAACCATCTCTCCACTAGCAGCGTCGTTTAGTAAATGAATATAGCGGTTTATCGCAGCTGATGGAAACCACTTACTTTCAACTTCTGAAAGTCATAAGTTGAAAGTAAGTGGTTTCCATCAGCTGCGATAAACCGCTATATTCATTTACTAAACGACGCTGCTAGTGGAGAGATGGTTTAGTGATTAGGGCGTTTAGACACTAAGTCCTGAGTTCAACACTCTCTCAGCCTCTGTTTTGAGCAGTTGGATAGTATCAGTAAACTTGAAATAGAATGTGCCCCACATTCAAGCACCTGAAAAATACGTTAATATAATTCATAAGAACTAATATAACTTACAGAAAATTATGAACAATTTTACTGGAAAAATGTTTATCTTTATTTCAGGTTCAGAAATGCATACACATGTCAATCCGAAGATTTAAATCGAAATATCAACTAGAACATCATCGTTTTACTTCATCTTCTCTACCCATAACAACTATACCAACAACGAATTCCACATAAGCAATAATTAAGAAAACCTACTTTTATCAATAGAATTGAATTCAGATAATATTTATACTTCGGATAACGACTAAACACTGAACAAGAGCAGTTCAAGATACAAAAACTAAGCGGACAAACACCAATGAAGACAACTTTATGAGTCGAAAGGAATTTAATTAAAATAAACAAATAGAATGATGTACAGAACAAAACATGGTTAACCTTTAACCGAATATTATGACTTACATTAAAAACATTCAAACAATTTTTTCTGATTTATAATGGTTCTACAAAAGATTTGAATGGGCGGAAATCTTCTAAAGATCAATACAATATTCATAAAAAATAAAAGTAAGACAATTACAAAAGACTTTTCCAGAAGCGATTTCCCGAAATGTCATGAAAAGCCGAGACCAGTATATTTGGTAAGGTGAGGTGTGAAAAGTAAAATAAAATTGAGAATCGAATGAAAATAGAGGAATAAAAAGAAATGACTAAAATCGAGAACGCGTACCGTCAGATTTTGACTCAGTGACATAATAGTATTATGTATCCCGAGAAAACTTAAGGGTTTGGTTTTAACCTTATGTGTGATTGAAAGAGTACAGAGCTAAGGTGCTTCAAACCAGAATAGCGTTCCTACAAAAGAAACATATGTGGAACTCAAAGCAACTGTCACTCAAGAATAAAATCAGAATTTTCAACACTTATGTTAAAATAATCCTGTCATAAGTGGCTGAAACTTGGATAACTACTACCAGTTTTTATAAAAATCTGTCTACCCAAGATACACCAGATCCATTGGTCAGAGACCAACAACAATGACCTACTATGCCAAAGAACAAGCCAGCTACCAGTTGAGGAAGAAATTAGGAAAACATAGTGGAGATGAATAGGACATACTGAGGAAGTCACTAAACTGGATCAAAAGGTAAGCCCTGAATTAAAATTCCCAATGCTAAAGGAAGAGGCATATTAAAGAACACATGGATCCGGGAATCGGAGGCAAACATCAAGAATATGAGAACAACTTAGCAACAACTGAAAAAAAAACACAAAACAGAGATACTTGAAGCTCTCTGATTAACAAACTATGCTCCAGGAAAGGTAGTAAGATCCAGCAAACAAGTAAGAACATTTGAAGTGTGGTCAAAGATTTACGTTATCTGATGCACTGAAAAATTTCTATTGAAATTCAATGCACAGATTTATACACATATTTCATTACTTAACGATACACAGAAGAGAAAGATGAGTCAAATTTCAATAGCTTTTTCCTGAGGACGATTTGAAGAACAAGATTTTCCAGAGCCGTAAACAGGTCTACGACTGACGTGGCGTCGAAACCGTCATCAATCGAATACTCTTCTTAAACTCTTTAGATATTTACAAATACAAAATAAATAATTGTTACTACAATAAAAAATCATCAAAAAAAACTAAGAACTTCTTTTGAAATCTGGTGCACTTGTTAAATGGTTCATTAACAAAACGGACAAAGAGAACCATAAAAACTTGAGAGTAGAATGGACAAAACTACATTATAAGGAAGATATGACAAGTTTTCCCAAATCTAGTGAAAAGCTATCAAATCAACCATTTGAAGTCATGTATTGCGATCCAAAGGATACAACAGATACTTTTTTGACCGAAACTAAGACCAAAACCGTAAAACTCACTGGATTCCATTGTCGTCATGTTACAAGTATTGGAAACATAACGCGAAGATCAACACACGCGCTTTGACCTTACGCAAAATATCTGACTCAATAGAGACTATTGTTCCAGGTCATTGACCTTGAAAGCAGAACACAGTTGGACAGTTTTCCTCAATCTTTAGAGCTTTTACTTCTCGTAGCGACTACAGATTCAAAGCATTACATGAGACAATGGACTCTAGAGTATTCATTCTTCTTAAAGATTTATCAGAAATGGATACTTAAACACTGAATCTTCTACGAGAGGGTGTTATAATTACACATTTGCTTATCACTCGTTGGTGTCCTATGATTTATATGGTTCTCCGGGAAACACAAAATGAATGAATAACGTGCCTGTTCTCGTAAAGCGAGGCTGCTGTATCAGATTAGTCTAATCGAAGAACTTACCTCCAGTCTGTATAGCTTATTCCGTCATTCAGCCTCTATTTGACTAGCCAGAGCTGGAGTTTCCAAAGCAATAACTTTAGTGATACTCCTGAGCCATTGTTAAAACAGTAGTCACGGATGTTGCAGTCGTCTCATGCAGCCTACACTGACGAGAGCCCTACCTGAAACTCAACAGAAGTCTTGAAAGTGGATCTGAGCGTATGGCTGGTGTACCAAAGTATTCAGTTCCCAAACGTGAGTACGTCGCCTGATTCGGACATGATCCACTCCTTTTATAGTGAGGAGTAGCCTTAATCTTGGCAACACACTCGCAATAGCTAAATAAAGGTGCAGTCTCAGAAAATTGGAAGTTTGCATACATCACACCAACTTTTAAAGTTTCCCGACCTAATGGGTGTTTGAAGTGCTGACCGGTTGCATTTCGTTCAATACCCTCAAAGGTTATGAACTTCCTGATTTACAATGGCCGATGCGACTACTTGTTGTCCACATATTTCTTTTCACCTCCAACATTACTCTTCCAGGAAGTATCGTTTCTGCATCACTGACCCATTCAGTGCAGTGGACAGATAGGCTATCATCCTCATTAGCAAAAAGAAGGTGGACATAATTTACCTCGATTTCTTAAGAGTATTTGACAGGGTCGACAAAACATATCTTATCAATAAGCTCGATCCAATATGTGTCAGATCTTCATCAACAGGTTGTTTTGAGTTGTTTATAAACGTTTTAGGATAATAGAAAACCTAACATTTTATCGTGCTGCAGGGCGTCTTGATGGATTCTTCAGGACTTGATACTGGGACCTCTTCTGTTTTTAATCAGTGTAAGATAAAGTGAGCACATAGAGTAATCACACTCTTATGGCGCGTTAATGCATATATTAACTGTTACTTTATATCAAGTGTAAATAGCTTTTTCAAAGGTTTTTATCAACAACACCGCCAACTGTCGTGATCCGACAAGCTAGATCACAACATAATTTAGATTCGATGTAGAATCTTATGAGTTAAACAGTAAGATCATAATAAGTCCACAGTATTGGACTAGTTCTACTATTGTAGTACTGTACATAAATACACTCACTGCAATACTAGACGTGACTCCCACAAAGCCCCTAAAGTACCTGAGAAACACATGTTTTACAAAGAACAGATATACGTTCATTGAAAATATTTTTGGAAACTGTGAACGTGACATGTAGATGCAAACAAAAGGACTTCGATTCCTCTTTTTTGTAGTCCGAAACGAAGTCTAACAGGATATAATGGAGAACCAATTGAAAAATAGTTTGTGAGGCTCTCACCATGAGAGGTTTTGACTTGAGTAAAAGTTGACATGTCGGAAACATTTTCTCCAACAAAATGTCCTATACGTTGTCAGCATCTGGGCTCGAAATTAGCTTCAGGTTTTCGATAGCGCCAACCTATGAACTTCTTTAATGAAACTACTTTTTTAATGACTTTATTCAATATTATATTTTGGTACAATATGGAATTCTCAGCACAGGGTATTTCAACAAGTTACTTACTGAACAACGAACAAAAATACAGTAGCAAATACAAAAATAAATAAAAAAAACCAAAAAATGAAACTGTATAAACCTTTTAAAATTAATGACAATTTAAGAATGTAAGTTATTGATTAGGTTAATTCTAACAACCTGTTCGTCACAGAGTATATTTGCTAGGTAAGGTATTATAGAACTTTTATATTTTTCCTTGCGTGCATGGATTTCAATGTAAATACGTCTCGTTCTACCAGAAGATATACAAGGAGAAAGATATGAGTGAAGGGGATGGCTAGTATCTGATAAAATAACACCTGCCAGGAGTTTGCGTGATTTTAAATGTCTATCCACAACCATATTAATTATTACCTGGAAAGATTCACCACACATCTTGCTAACTGCCTTCAGCACTCTTCGCAATACTGCAAAGTCTTCTCAAAAGCCCGGGAAAGAATAATGGAGAACAGTAAAGAATAATAGGTATTATTTCTTTCGTAATAATACTATGCACTGACACTTATCTAATAATTTTCACCTTACATAACTGATTGAAGCGTTGTTTTCTCCCAAATCACTTCAGTAATGTTAATGTAAGTAGTTTTAAATTTTTTCCACTTGGGTAGTGTAGAATAGCATAGTATTGTTTAAAGTGTTCTATATTAACTGACATTTTCTCGACAGTTGTTAAGATATATCTCCATGTATATCCATTTTAGTGGCTAGCTTTATGAAATAGTACATTTGAAGATAAATAATGTAGAAAGGATATTTAAGTCTTCGTAAGCCATTTTGATTTTTTAAATTACGATTTCCGTCTTCGTTCTCCAAAAATATATGATATCTTGTATTACAAAAACTCATTTCTATGGGATGTAAAGAGGAAGAGATTGGCCTACATACAGTGAGATCATCCGCATACTTCACAAAAGTGTTTTCTGTGGAAGATGGCAGGTCATGCAGAAAAAAAGAGAATAAAAGAGGTGAAAGAACAGCTCCTTGTGGTACACCTTCCTGAGACAGTAGAGACTCTGAACTCTTTCCTCCAAACACAGTGTACTGTTCCCTTCCAGAGAGGTAGGAACATAGCCAGTTGGTTATCCAGCTGTCAGTGTTGACGCTGATTGACTTGTTAAGTAAACGTTGTCTTGGTATAAAGTCAAAAGCTGAAGTATAGTCCAGAAAATCACATCGAACATACTTCTTACCCTTTTCTAAGTTGAACACTATGTTGTGATGCAGAACTGCAACAGCATCTAAAGTGCTTCTTTTGCGCCTGTATGCAAACTGGTATGGGTCAGTATAGTCTTTTATCTTAGGCTGAAGTGGAAGTATTAATAATTTTTCCATGGTTTTGAGGAAGGATGAAGTTATTGCAATAGGTCTAAATTTTACATTCTTATCACCAAATGCTTTCTTGGGTACAGGAATTATCTTCATCTTTCTCCACATTTCCAGTATGAGATTAGATGAGAAGGATCTGTTAAATATAGTTGTGAACGAATGACAAAGAACGTCAGCACATTTTTAAAAAAGGATGTTTGGGATACCATCAGGTCCCAAACATCGAGATGAATTAAGCGACTGGAGACATCCTCGTACACCAGCTTCAGTGAAAGTAGGAACACAGCTATTTTTAAAACCCGCGGATAGAGGGAGCATCACATCAGATGACTGACGTACAAAATACTTATTTAAGTCACAAACATTCAGCTAGTTATCGCTTCTAAACTTTCTGTCACCTGTAAGTTCTTTAAAGAATTTCCACATACTTGGAGAGTTTTTGCAAGATAAGAGTTTTTGAGTAAACATACAGTTGAGACGTCTAATCTCTATGTTTATCAGACCATTTAGCTTACGAATTTCATTGGAGTTCTTCTCCTTGTGCATTCTTTCTTTCATCCTCCGTAGTCGTTCTAGTTGTGAAGATGTAAGTCGATCAAAACTTACAAAAATGGTTTCAGTGGGACAACAAATATCAAAACAGAATTTAAGGTAACAAGTGATAACATCAGTAGTGTTTTCGAGTGAGTCATCTGTAAATATTTCCCAGTTAGTCATATGAAACATGTTTTTTTAGATTTAGGATATTTGGGTACGTCCAATGAGCATTAAACTAGCCACCCGACTGCACTAATTTTAGTCAGTGTGATATTTATTCGTGGATTTGTATATCTTGTAGTTGAGTGAATGTGTTTATCTCAAGGAAGTAGGTTTGTGGGATACCAGCCGCTATCACATTTTTTTGTGAAACGCCTGATTTTGAGACCTAACTCGAGCGCACTTTATTTTCCTTATTACTAAACATTCCGTTTCATAGCAAGGATGCAAGTGGGTCAATGAAAACCAATGTTTGCAACTTTTTCTAAGTAAAAAACACAATGTGCTGTGTCAGACTTTTTCAAAACCAAGGGACACTACATGAACTATTAGCATATGGTCACAGCAGGTCGTCAAGCTTCCCCATGCCATGAAACCGTATTGGGCCTCATGGGGAGTATTATCTTCATCCATGCATTCCTGTGTTTATTCGTCTACCAGTTCTTTCATTACTTCTGACAGTATTGGGAGAAGAGCAACTCGTATGGCATGGCTCGGGAATCCATGTATGGTCAATCCGTATGACTCGTTCCTTCTCATATTAAACATTTTATTCTACCCCCAGCTCAATTGTGTGTTTTTAGAAATGCTAAACACCATATTTCTGACTGTATGACGGGACGAATCAGCATATTAATTATGTGACTTCCACATAAGTTCTTATAGATCAGGTTTTCACACCATGGCAAATCCACGATTGTGAAATAGACATTATTCTAGGAACTTAGATAGGTATACTAATATCGACTTTGACCATAATTTTACACGTCCTTGTCCTCCTCCCTAGAATCTCGCATGTGATTACGACAATCTTGAAGGAACTATGGTTGTCACTACTTACTGATGCGCGGACATTCACATACTCAACTAGAAGCTGATCATTTGTCAGAAACTAGCTCGATTTTAAGGGTTTTCCGTCCCTGTTTCATCTCGTAGTATCACCCACATGTTCCGACAATCCTAGACTTTTGACAGTTGTGGCAAGCTACTTATGGAACCATTCTCTATGGGTTATACCTCGCTTGTTGAGATTTAATGTTGGAGTGTTGAAGCATTTAATTGGTAGTATGTGGTCAAAATCATGGTGTGGTAACCTTAGTATCTCCTGTATTATCTCGTCTTTTCAAGTGTTAGAACCTATGAAGAGCCAGTATATCCCTTCAATCAAACATTCCATGCCGTGTACATTGTAGTAACACCGGTTAATTCAGTGCTGTATGGTGTTACGGTTTTGAAGTGGCCGTTAATATATACTGCTATTCCACCTCCTATTTTGTGTACCCTCTCGTATCGAATATGTTATGTCTTGCATGCTCACTTATCAGTGGTGTGTGATGACTATGTTTCAATGAGGACTATAATCTTCAGATCTCACTACAAACACATGTTTGTGATTTCCCCTGGTCTACCCCTTAGTCTTCTTAGGTTGCTACACAGGCACTTGGTTTGTTCCATTACTTGGTCCTCCTCTACAGCAGCACCTCTCTTGTAGTTTTTTAGCAGATTTTCGTTTAAAATGCTTATCAGTTCCATGCAAACTTGTTACTGTAAAGTTTTTGGCTGCATGTCGTGATCCATTAGAAAGATCTTGGTCTCTTTGTGCTGCACAGTGGGCTGCTGATCAGCGTCAACTGGCACCAAAATGTGTTTGGTCAGTCTTTTCTCGAGTTTCTTTGCCGTTCTTGTTCGACTTCCACAATACCCGATGTGATCAGAAAAGTTGTTTTTGAGGTTTATTAAAACTGAAGAGCCCCAGTTAAGTCCTCTAGAATCAGGAAGTTCACAGCAATTAAACGTTTAGACTTGGTGATCGTCAGGTGTAGCGGACAACGTGACCTGGAGAAGTTAATTAGTGTAGCAGTGTGAAGATCTCCACAAACACCACTGTTTGATGTCGTGTTCGTGGGTTTCATCCCGACCACCAACTTCTAGTTCAAATACTCCAATAACCATTAAACTGTTTGGTTCTTGAGTGATCTCTGATCTAGCGCGATACCTTATAGCCCAAGATTCGTCCAACTCGAACTGGAAAGCGTCACTTAACCGATGGTCTACGGGATGTCAGTCAAATTTTTTTGTAACGTCAGCCGAATTCAAAGTTACAGTCAGTGAGGATGGTTTACGGTTAGGTACGTTTTGGCGAACATAAAAGCACCATACCTTAACTGAAGTGATAATCTTTCCCAGTATTGTACAGCACTTGTCTTACTGTCCTTGTTTTGGGCCTCTCCATAAAATACAAATCCAACATTTGACGCGGAGAAAAACCCAACGATATAGAAGGCAGGAGGAATGGATTGAACTAGTTCGAATCCATCGGATGGCATGGCTCGACCTTGCAGGCGTGGTCATTATTGAGTGTTAACATGTACCTTTTATTCATACCAAATATATTGTTCTATCTCTAGCCTATGTGTGTTCTTCATCATATATTGATGATTGATACGACGCAATGAGTTGGTGTAGATATTAATGTGACTTCCGCGTAATATCATATAGATTAGGCAGTTACACGATGATAAATCTACAATTTTAGGACTAAGTCTATTATTAGAGCGGTACTAATATCATAGTAGACAATAATTCTACAGACACACCTTCGGCACTTTGAAACGTAAAGTACGCCACCTAGGATATGTAGCAAATCGCAAATAAAACATAGGTAGTTTCCTTAAAGAAGTTCATAGGTTGGCGCTATCGAAAACCTGAAGCTAATTTCGAGCCCAGATGCTGACAACGTATAGGACATTTTGTTGGAGAAAATGTTTCCGACATGTCAACTTTTACTCAAGTCAAAACCTCTCATGGTGAGAGCCTCACAAACTATTTTTCAATTGGTTCTCCATTATATCCTGTTAGACTTCGTTTCGGACTACAAAAAAGAGGAATCGAAGTCCTTTTGTTTGCATCTACATGTCACGTTCACAGTTTCCAAAAATATTTTCAATGAACGTATATCTGTTCTTTGTAAAACATGTGTTTCTCAGGTACTTTAGGGGCTTTGTGGGAGTCACGTCTAGTATTGCAGTGAGTGTATTTATGTACAGTACTACAATAGTAGAACTAGTCCAATACTGTGGACTTATTATGATCTTACTGTTTAACTCATAAGATTCTACATCGAATCTAAATTATGTTGTGATCTAGCTCGTCGGATCACGACAGTTGGCGGTGTTGTTGATAAAAACCTTTGAAAAAGCTATTTACACTTGATATAAAGTAACAGTTAATATATGCATTAACGCGCCATAAGAGTGTGATTACTCTATGTGCTCACTTTATCTTACACTGATTAAAAACAGAAGAGGTCCCAGTATCAAGCCCTGAAGAATCCATCAAGACGCCCTGCAGCACGATAAAATGTTAGGTTTTCTATTATCCTAAAACGTTTATAAACAACTCAAAACAACCTGTTGATGAAGATCTGACACATATTGGATCGAGCTTATTGATAAGATATGTTTTGTCGACCCTGTCAAATACTCTTAAGAAATCGAGGTAAATTATGTCCACCTTCTTTTTGCTAATGAGGATGATAGCCTATCTGTCCACTGCACTGAATGGGTCAGTGATGCAGAAACGATACTTCCTGGAAGAGTAATGTTGGAGGTGAAAAGAAATATGTGGACAACAAGTAGTCGCATCGGCCATTGTAAATCAGGAAGTTCATAATACTTTGGTACACCAGCCATACGCTCAGATCCACTTTCAAGACTTCTGTTGAGTTTCAGGTAGGGCTCTCGTCAGTGTAGGCTGCATGAGACGACTGCAACATCCGTGACTACTGTTTTAACAATGGCTCAGGAGTATCACTAAAGTTATTGCTTTGGAAACTCCAGCTCTGGCTAGTCAAATAGAGGCTGAATGACGGAATAAGCTATACAGACTGGAGGTAAGTTCTTCGATTAGACTAATCTGATACAGCAGCCTCGCTTTACGAGAACAGGCACGTTATTCATTCATTTTGTGTTTCCCGGAGAACCATATAAATCATAGGACACCAACGAGTGATAAGCAAATGTGTAATTATAACACCCTCTCGTAGAAGATTCAGTGTTTAAGTATCCATTTCTGATAAATCTTTAAGAAGAATGAATACTCTAGAGTCCATTGTCTCATGTAATGCTTTGAATCTGTAGTCGCTACGAGAAGTAAAAGCTCTAAAGATTGAGGAAAACTGTCCAACTGTGTTCTGCTTTCAAGGTCAATGACCTGGAACAATAGTCTCTATTGAGTCAGATATTTTGCGTAAGGTCAAAGCGCGTGTGTTGATCTTCGCGTTATGTTTCCAATACTTGTAACATGACGACAATGGAATCCAGTGAGTTTTACGGTTTTGGTCTTAGTTTCGGTCAACAAAGTATCTGTTGTATCCTTTGGATCGCAATACATGACTTCAAATGGTTGATTTGATAGCTTTTCACTAGATTTGGGAAAACTTGTCATATCTTCCTTATAATGTAGTTTTGTCCATTCTACTCTCAAGTTTTTATGGTTCTCTTTGTCCGTTTTGTTAATGAACCATTTAACAAGTGCACCAGATTTCAAAAGAAGTTCTTAGTTTTTTTTGATGATTTTTTATTGTAGTAACAATTATTTATTTTGTATTTGTAAATATCTAAAGAGTTTAAGAAGAGTATTCGATTGATGACGGTTTCGACGCCACGTCAGTCGTAGACCTGTTTACGGCTCTGGAAAATCTTGTTCTTCAAATCGTCCTCAGGAAAAAGCTATTGGAATTTGACTCATCTTTATTTTTGTCTTTTCTGTCATTTATTCATTAAGAGTTTTTAATTTTTTTCACTCTCATTTTAATATGGCTGTTTTCGTGCCTGTCGTATTGAGAACTGGTGCATCTTTTGGAACTTATGTACTGGAAATCTAGTCGGACTTATTTTATTCAGACTATGGTTTATCCGCTTTTTGAATGCGGTTTAAAAATATTTCCCTTTGTTCAACACCCATAACTTTTTGCTTAAGCGGTATAATCAGTTCACATTTACTTGTCATTCGGACCAAGTTTTGGAGTAGTGTTGTGAGATATCCGAGAGCTATTTATGGTCATGTCAATTTTAGAGTCTTAATATCTACCGTATTCTTTGTTTGTTACGTCATTAGGCACAATATTTGTTTATCTCTAATCTGTAGTGTTTTAATACGTATATCTTGATTGTCTGGTTACTATATGTAATTAAGTTATTGATCAGGTCATATCGCTTCAGAACTTGCTAGTATATAGTTGCCAGTAAATAACAGTCTGTCTTTTGATTTCTTCTTAATAACATGTTGATTTTCTGTGTTAAGGAATTCCTCGTCGGCGTGCGAATTCTGCAGAACCCAGGACAAATTATTTCGTGCGAAAACTTTCCAAATTGGTTTTAAATGAAAGCAATCTTCAAAATACCTCTCATCTCAAGGATTTTAATATGAACCGCAAATTGTCTACACAACAGCCGAAGTTTACTAATCCTTTTTCTCGTCTGGATTTTCGGAAAAAAAGGAAGAAGACTGCTAAAGTCAAAGTTGTATGTAATATTTCACTCATCGGTTGTATGTTGCTTTTCACAAGGTCTTTGATTTTACCACTCATCCTCTCAATATCATTATTATTGCAGATAATCTCACCATGAACTGATGACAGTATGAAAGAGCTGCCAAGCACTCCAGACCAAAGTGTAGAACATCTTGAGTCATATCAATGTACTAAAAGTTCGATTTACTCACCACATAACACCCACCCATCTGCCTTATAGTTAGGGAGAGATATTACCTAAATAAAGCTAATATCCGTCAAGAATCATTAGAACGACAGGAAAACTAAATGGTTGAGCATGAGATTAATAGCTGATATTCATCAAAAAGATTGCCGAACAGTCATTAACTTTTGAGTCATGTACTTTAAAATACTAACATAATATATTAACCCAGTTACCTGATGATTACTTCAATGATAACAAAGAAGAATAAAATAAAAGGTATAAAAGCAAAACACCGTCCCTACTCTTTGCCAAGATTTTACGTTTAGACGAATAAATCTTTTGGCAAACGAACTTTTATTGAGTTCAAGAGTCACAGTTGTGGCACCAATGGGTATTTTTCTGATATAATCTTTATTTCAGAGATGAGTTCTTGGGTGCTGAGCGTTATTTAGAACAGCAATCGATTTATATCTAATCTCATGATAATTATTTTTGAGTTCTTACCGATGGCTTATATACTGACGTTCATACGCAAACGTTTGACGATTAAAAGTTGGACACTTACTTATGCATTGGTACAGGCTTAAAAGAAGTACATCATCCACTGACTGTGCTGTGTTGTGTATTAGATGCTTTATTTGTAGTGGTATGGTTTCATTGTTGAAGTATTTATATTCTGCTCATGATTATATTAGTTCTTGAAAAGTTCAAAATCACATTTTGGAAACTTGATCTTGGTTGTCTTTGTTTAGAAGTCCGTACAATAAAACCTCATAATTCCAACTAACTGTGTAAAACAACATACTATTGCCACTCATTTTCTAAATCTATTGCTCTATGTTTTAACTTCCTTGCAAGACTGCTAATTAATAAACCCTTAAGAAATGAAACACATATTGGTACTTAAAAACAGTCTTGATGTTGATTTTAATTCTATCTACAAGTAGTATTTCTTTTTTTATAAGCCACCATTGGATTTTCCCCAGTCGTATACTGAGCTGATTTTGGAACTTGCCTACACATCAAACTTAACACGTCAAGTTATTCGACCATTTAATCGTTGTCATTTAATAAGTCAACTAACTGAATGTGCACGCTTGATTCGTGGACGTATCGCTTCTGGTGCTGCATGTATCCAGCTTCCTTTACTGGCCGATTCCAAAAAGGACGAACAACGTATGAGTGCCAAGTGAGTATCATTTACTTTTAAGGGAAGAAAACGCATGGAGTCTTTCCTCATTTCCAAACTATACCAATTGATTGCTAGGTAACAAACACTGTGCTGCTCACTCTTCAGTTCTATTATTCACTCAGCCAAGTGACTAAAATCCTGATATATTTTGTGTAAGCTCAGCAGAGCATCATTTTCTTCAAAGCTAAGGCGTCATTGCTTAGGACTTCCTACACATCGCTTTCTGCAACACTTTATTTAACAGATTGACACAGTTTTCTGATCGCTTTATTCTTTACTTGGAATATAAATCTACTAATTTTATTATAGGGGTATAAAAGCAATGCCCATCGTATAGCTTATGGAACTCAGAAAGTGATAAGCTGTATGATCTTTATGTTTACCATTCTTAGGCAAAAATATGCAATACCTAATTAATACTTGGCTAAAAATCCAGTGTTTATCTTTCCAAAATCCTTAAGGTACTGTTAACATCAAGTCTCAGCTCTTGAATTCCAACTGTTGAAAATTATTAGGTATTAAACATTGTTTTCTTTTCGTTGATAGGTACATATAAATGTACCAATGGTAAAAACAAAGACCATTAGGTTCTTTATGGAATTAGCCTTTAGACTCCTAACCATGGTACCGTTTGTTGTGATTTTCATAATTAGTTTAGTAATACTTCTTTGAAGAGCACAAAATAAGAAGAACTACTCATTAAACACATGAGTAGTTAGTGATTCATGTCAGTACAGTGATTAGAGGTCGAAAACATTTTCTTTTTTATTAAAAGTTTTTTGATTGTTAGCCCGAAATGTATGCATTATTTTTGCAGATGGAGAAAAAAGAATCTGTGTCGAAACTTACCATTTTAATACTAAGTTATCTTTAAACAAAAATTTTAAATATATTAGCAATTTGAATATGTCGAAGATTTAGTCAAATGCTTAATGATCACCGATAATTAAAATAATCTAAAAAGTTACACAACTTTTGGCATTATGGTTATATCATGAATTCATTCTAGTATTTGTCAGGTGACTGCTAATTTTCTTCACTTTTCTACGAAAAGTATTAATTGATATTCGCTTCATTCTTACTGAGTCGTGATTATTCTTATTACTTATCAAAAAAACTTTCTACTGGAACACACCCATGGTGATGCGGCTTATATTTACTTGTACTGCCCTGAAGATTTATTTCTTGATAAGGTACATTGCAATAGTCATATTTTCTAGCTAATGGGGAAGTTTCGACTTCTTGGAAAAAAAGCATGATTAGTTTTATGGAGCAATTCATTAATTTTATGCATTTAGATACTCCTGATGTATATATGAGGTACATAAGAAAATTTCTGATATGAATCTCAGCATGTCACGATTTGAGCTCAGGTCTTATGATGGACAATAAACTAAAATAGCGAAACATGAACAGACCACTTATATCATTGGTCTCACTCTTCTCTATTTCCCATATCTCTCTTATAAATAGAAGTATATATATTTGAGTTTGCAAGTGAATAAGTAAATAAAATGCGCTTTGTCGTTTAAATCTTATCAACTGTGATCAGAAAACTACCTTACAACTGGTTGGAGCATATATAGCTACACTCATCATTCTTAATTGATCTTCTAGTGTGTTATAGTGAAATGTAGATTTATGTATTGCAAGGATTATTAAAATGGTGTACCGTTCATGACTTAGCACACTATTTTTATGTTTGTTTATATTCAATCCCATCAATAAATTAATAAAGTGATTGTGATTATTGAGCTTTGCTTTTTAAAACCCAAACGTCAAGTAGCACTCATATGATGAATTATCTTGACCTAAGAGGTTAGTTAACCTACCCTTGAATCTCTCTTTAGTTAAAGAACTAGTGCAAATTTTCTAACTAGACATAGCCTTGAGCGGATACTCGTTCAAATAAAAAACGGAGTGTGTGGTTAAACCACAATCGTTTCAGATTGCAACATATAGTGGATATATTCAATGGGACAGGTGTTAAAAGGAATAATATTCTGTTATATCAATTCAACAAGTGAGTTCTATACTTCTTAGCGTGGCATATAAATAATTTGATGACTTTCCTCCTGATTGGTTGTAAATGCTTCTCAACTTATCGTTTAATAACCTTTAGATATATTCAGAAGGTGAATCGTTCTGATTTGCAACACCGGCCATGTTGATAAGTACGTTTGAGAAGTGTATAAAACTATCAGAATCAATGTACATTTGTAATACGGAGTTATGAAGTTTTATTTGATATGGTTTTCAGCCTTAATTAACAGAGTTTAAATATTAAATCGGTTAATATGTCGTAAATAGCATAGCGCTAGGCACAAATTTCCATCGACTCGAATAGCCATACCACGTGAGAAACTTACTTACTTACGCCTGTTACTTCCAATGGAGCATAGGCCACTGGCCAGCATTCTCCAACTCACTATGTCTTGGGTCTTCGTTTTTAGTTCTATCGAATTTTTGTTCATTCTTCTCATGTCTGTCTCCATTTGTCGGCGTAATATGTTCTTTGGTCTTCTTCTTCTCCCTTGGCCTTGAGGATTCCAGGTGAGGGCTTGCCTTGTGACGCAGTTGGGTGCTTTTCTCAATGTGTGTCATATCCACTTCCAGCCCTTCTTCCTGATTTCTTCTTGGCTGGGATCTGCTTTGTTTTCTTTCATAGTAGGTTGATGCTGATAGTGTCTGGCCAACGGATCCGAAGTATTTTGCGTAGATAGCTGTTAATAAACAATTGTATCTTCTGAATGATGGCTTTCGTAGTTCTCCAAGTTTCCGCTCCATACAGTAGAACTGTCTTGACATTTTTATTGAAAATTCTGACCTTGGCCACGGGAGGAAAGCGATGTAAAATTCTAAAGATGGAAACTGCAGTAGTAATATAACTGGTAGTAAAAAGATTACACAAAGAGAACGGTTTACGAGTTTGGATATTAGATACTCTAATACGTAGCTTGAAGCCAGATCACCAAAAACCAGGGATGTTATCCTATAATTTAGAATTATCACCACTTTCGGAGTACCTGTGTAAGTTGGTGTTGCTCAAGCAGTGCTATCAGACACAAACTATGATGCAGGAATTAATAATAAAGCTACTTGCTGACATGTTTAGGACAGTTTTTGCCAGGAGTGTGCTGGTTTACTACTGCATCTGTATTATCTCCAGTTTGATATGGTAAATTATTTTACTCGCAATTCAAATTCACAGCAGCTTAGTTTGCAGTATAATCAATAGGATCATTATGCTTATTATCACTGGAAAAAATCCAATATGTTTCTGAAGGTGAAAAATTGATTTTAAAAAACAATTAAAACTGTCTGTTTACTTTTCTTGTTCATTTTGCTACTTATTCTGACCTAGTTTATAGCTTTTATCTTCTATTAAATATTGATCAAACTAAGATACTCTAATATCAAGTGGTTTAAACCTATATACTTGATTATTTATTCTTATATTGAGTTGGCATGTGTTTCGAATCCTAATTTTCTCGGCCGGTTAACAAGTATACTAAATGTAGAACATATGACTTTGTGAATTAAAATCAAATCAATAGACCTTTGAAAAATACTCATTTGATTTTCGGGTCACTTTTTTACTATTTACTTGGATTCGCGATCATATTTCACATTAGTCTGTCGTGTAGATTTTTCACACGTGTACTAGCTGTGTTTTCTTCAGACAGTTAATATGAGAATACAATCCTAAACAATGCTGACATCATTTCTGTAGATGCATTCATTAGTAGAGAAGTTTAATACCGCTTTCTGTTAACTCAGTCCTCTGATCGAATAAAAAAATAGTTAATTCAGCACATAAATCTTTTTTGTTTCATTTCTTCGAAAGATCCAGGGATCCGAAATGTTTAGTCAACATTGTTATTCGGAATCATTCATTAGGATGATTATTCACAAAGATCAATGAGAACATTTCAATGACTTAAATATTTTTGATATACTCCATTGTTTAAAATCCCTTGATGAAATCAGTCATACTGTCAAATCAGTTGTCCTCTTTCTAGTCTTTAGACTAATTTCTCTTTACTTCAGAATCCTTGGTTTATAGAGGAAGGAGTGTTCATTGAACAAAATCTATGTCCATCTTCTGATATTTACATCAATCTTCATTTTAGATTGAATGTCTGTGACAGAATAAACAGAGTTTCTTCAAGTTCTTTCTTCAACAATTATCGCATGTCTCTTATCTTACTTGGTAACTTTAGACACTTGTTATGTAATTATCAGGTCAATTTTACTCTTAAGTCACAGGTTATCATTTTAAGCACCTATATGTATTTATGTAAAACTGTCGAAAACCAAATGACGTCTTGATAGGTTTATACATATCTATTAATTAGAGTGTTTTTTTGTGGAAATTATGATTACGAACCATGATCACCTTGTGGTGCGTGCTACTTATATTGACATAAGTAGTATATAACGCGAGTCAGGAATGTAATGTCTGGCAGCAGAAGATTCAGAAGATCAAGAAAGGAAGAACGGGAATAGAAAGCAATTAGTATGGAAATGCAAGAACAATGAAGTTTGAGACAATTATTGAACATTTTGCAAATTAAGTATTATAGTATGGTTTTTCTATTTTATGAAGTAACCCTGTAATTTTATGTCAAGTAATTCGATTGTCCTGACCTGTATTCTCCTTCACTACAACCTAAAGAACCACTAAAAACCAAAGAGCTCTGGATAAGTGTTTCACTTTAGTTTAAGAGGAGTTGAGATTATTAACCATTAGATTCCAAAGCATTGATAGACGACAAAGTGGTTCGCAATGATTCACTAAGTGATTCCGGTTTATAATGAAAATTATCTTAAGTTCGTATATATTATCCTATCTAGGTTATAAACATTACAACATAACATTAATTATTGAACTTGACATATGTCTATTTTCTTTATCTCTTACAATATGGTTTGTATTATTCCAGTTGTGTCATTCATAATTAAAATTAGTTCTGAAAAACTATTTTGTTAATTATTATTATTATTATTATTATTATTATTATTATTGTCCGGTTGATTGTATGCTTATTTAGTGTTCTCGCATTTCATGTACATGATGTTTATTTTCTTTCTTTTATATCCATTACATTCTATACTTTCATTCTATTTATTTACAAATTTCAGAGAAAATCTATCAGTTCCACCGATTTTAATGACCTTATTTTTCATGTGATTATGGATTCTGTTTCTCAGCTCTTTACCCTGATTTTTTTTTATTGTTGTAGGAATTGATTGAGTAGTTAATGTAAAGGTTATATTAAATATTCATGATTACTTATTGTTTTTACTCCTTCGTTCGCATAAAATGAACTCCGAATTGAAAAATATATATTATTAATGCAAGTGCTAGTTTGTATATTCTCTTTAAAGTAGGTATCGTGTAAAGAAAATATCTGCTACTCCTGTATTTATTGTGTAATAAAAGTTAGGATCATTCTAATGAAGTAATTTCAATTACTTGTATTCAGTGTTAATTCGCTTTTGTTCATGCATAAGGAAAAGCTTAAAACTGAATAAATAATAAATTGGTAACAATATATTTCTACTTATCGAATTACCAGCTTTCTAGATTAAATCAATAATCTCCGGTGGGGCTATGCTTGAAAAGTTCTGGTCACAACCCAACAATGTGCTCAGTCTTACTATAGGACTTGCTATCACTGAAATTAGAAGATATTACTATTATGATAGATCACTTAACTGATAAAATGTCAGGATAACTTGGATAGCCAAACCGATAATTTACTCGCATGATCGATCCCTAAATCCAAATTGGATCAAGTTTTGAAGTCAAAACTACTAGTCAACCATGTAAATATATTTTCGGGAAACGGAACTATAATTTGTGGACAAAATATTCGATCATAATATTATGACAATCACTTGTTTGTCAGTTGAGGAATGGATAACAAAAAATAAAAATCATTAAATAACCTGTGATTATTTAATTTCGTGTCTTATGAACGTCAGTGTTTTGAATTAACTTCCTGATCGTCATGCTTACCGACTAAATGATGATAATGTTTTCTGGAAACTAATCTTAAAAGTATTTTTCCTCAGTTATTCTCTCTCTTTGTCCCATCTTCGTGGATGCGCACTGCTGAGGATTCCTATTATACTAGGACAAAACGGCCGTCCAGTACTTCCAGGTTTTCAATGGTGGTCTAGCTTAAATCGACTCATGAATTCAACTATTAAAATTACTACAATCTCCACAAACCCCCATTCTGATAACCTCAATATTAAACAACTATTTAGTGAAAATTTGATTTTTCTAAAATTATTTTCAATGCTTTCTGTACGTTACTGTTATTGGAATTCAGGACGAAATTAACAAGTCCTTGTTTGAATTTGTTTTTTTTGTATCTGTTTGTCTTCAGTGTTTCTCTCATATTCCTTTTGCTTCTTCGTAACACTTCCTGCTTTTTGAATTATTTGAAAAAGTATTTTAATAAATAGTGTTAAAAGTATGAATTATTGCTTACAATTTTTAGTCCTACCACCTCAAGTATATTTTGTTATTACATGGAATCCCTTGTTACAAACTTTAATCACTTCATCAACATTTGTTGCTTGCATAATCATGAGTGTGTGGAATTGTTTTTGGACTACTTTCCGATGAATGAGGTGATTGTAAACAGGCTTAACGGTACTATACTCAGGTATTGTCTGTCGATCAGTGTTAGAAGTAAAATTAACATGACGGTGTGCAGTATTTCATTTGTTGCATCCATTTTCCTGTCACCTAATCTAGTCGTTCTATTTTTCATCTGGATTAAAATGTTTGTATACGCGATCCCTTCTGCAGTATCTTTAACGTCTCACATTGATAGTTTAATACTTTCAAATGCTGTTCAACGGCGATATTGAATATGAATTTGTCACAAATTATAAAGTACCAGCTGTACATATATTATGCGGGTGAAAAATAAATTCCTCATGAACGATACATACATTTCATTAGTTTATTTGTCTCTTTTTGTTTTTGTTTGCTTGTTGTGCGCGAATCACATGATGTTTATGTTACGTACAGATGTTCCTTTTTTTGGCAAGAAAATATCAAAGATTAATTGGTACCATACATTTTAATCTAATCAGTTAACTTTATATTGTGAAGTCATTTTGATGACATTTCTCTTATCCATTTTTTTTCGTCTTTCAATGACAATACTGCAACTCAGTAATAAAACAGTTTTATTTTTAAGTAAAAATTTGTATTAGTCAAGTCTATATTTCTAATTATTAAAGATTAAATATCATTGTTACTGATTGTTTATATGAGTAATTCATAAGTTGTCATGTGAAAGTGATTGGCATTTCTAAAATAATTAATATAGATTTGTATTCATTTAAATCATATTTATTATACGTTTTCTTTTTTAAAAGTGAGTCACTAGTTTTACAGTTTAACAACATATCCTACTTTTCCACATTAAAAATATCATTCAGAAAATGTTAAAAGATTATTTAGAAAGATGAATACAAGTATCTTTGTGATGTTAAATTCTATACATTGTGTTCTCCAATGAATTATTTTAGGTTATTTGGTTCTCAATACTTATTTTTAGGCATCTCACGTATCCCATGGTATTATTACTTTTCTTTACATCAAATATTTGGCTCAAAACTATCAATCAGGCTATTCTTAGTTATATTGAAGAATAAACGTCATTTGAGTTCTTATAAATCTGTTTACATCTGTACAGTATGATGATATAGTGTAATAATCATTTATAGATGATAAATTACACTCCAAGGCATTAAATCATACATAATAATCCTAACATAGGCTATTGAGATAAAGTAATTTACTGTGAAAAATAGCTGGACCTGAATATTCTAATTTTTAATAAGATTAATGTTAGATTATTTGGGATTCAGTATTATTTTTTAAATGGATGAAGCAAACAAAATTGGTAGCAAAGAATAATAAAGTAGACATCTCTAAATTAAACATTTTTTTTCAACCAATATCATGCATTATTATTACAGAAGGAAGTAGATCTACTTTCACTGTATAATAAAATCGTGATGTAAACTAGATTATCAATTCATTTAATTTAACACATTTGTAAAGTAATTGTCCTCCAACTTTTTTCAACTTAAAAAGTCAGTCTTTACGATTTTTACCTTGATAACAATTTTATTGATGAGATAAAACATTTCTTGATCATGCGTTGTTTACAGTTTGTGGATATGGTTTTTTATTCTTGTTCCTAATTTTTTTCATCTGATTATCTACTCTCATTTTCTTTCCCTTTTGTTGTTCAAGTCGAATGATTATGGTAAAGATTAATCAGTTCAATGAAGCACATGCGTTATTTATTGACTGGATTAATAAACTTTCATCAGCTCCATTTGTAACCAACACGTTTGGTCCGACAGTTGTTCAACCTTCTGATGAAAATAGTCCTACAAATCAACAGATTCTACTATCAAAATCAAATTATTCTATACAAGATGCTAATTTACTACAAGATTTACAATGTGATGGTGAATTGTTATTCTGTCAACTTCAATCATGTGCTTTGGTAAGCAATCTTTTCACATTTAATTCAATACTGGAACTGTTCTATGCAATAAACTTCATATTATGGAGTTGTTTATTTTCAATGAGAAATTGTTTTGTCATTTTTACATTTCTGTATGTTGTAACCAATTAACTAATTCTATTTAAGTCTCAAAGCTGAAAAATTTAAGCTTAAGTCTTAGCATGAAAATGCTAAAATGGATTTCACATATATTTAAATGTTAACTATTATGATAGCTTAAATTACATTGCGAACATTTTTACTAGATACCCTTATGAAATATTTAAATTTCACTTTCATTAACTTATTGATTAAACAGTAAGACAACTGAAGTTTCTAACATAGAAATAAAGATAAACAAACATACAGATGAGTTTAGTTATCATCAATCAGATTAGTCATTATATAATTACTATCGATTAATAAGAATAAATTATGTAAATATAATCAAAAAGTTAGAAATAATTTGATAATTGTTTCTACCGAATAATTAATTATCAGTCTGTTTATTGCCCTCAAATTTCATTGATTAGTTAATATAACATGTAAACGCTTCATGAAGCTTTATTTTTCGCTCAATAAATTATTGAATATTTACTTATGTTATACGAATCAGTCTTAGTTCACTTTTGATAGAAACCTAAAATCTCAGTACTATTGCATTTAGTTAAACTGTTTGTTCTTAATATTATGCAAATGCGACGTTAAGAATATATTTATGTAGAATAAATGGAGTGTGACTAGTAGTGGTACTCAGAAAGCTCATTTTTCCCTATTCTCTATTAATTTATGTCATAATGATTACATAAGACAATCCGCATAGGATCGACCTATGCTAACCAGGGCTGATCGAATTTCAATCAAAATAACAACGGGATAATCCAAACCATGTCTACTTGAGTACAGTTATAATTCATCATATCGTAATAGCTCAGGCCAACTGTCATGTGTTTCACTTACTAACATTTCAAATATAGAAAACCAAATAGTTTGTTATTTATGAACAAATTGTCAGTATCATTTTTAAGTTGCTTGACGTTATCTATGTGTAAGTGTGAGAACTTAAACAAAATATCACGTGGGAAAGTTGTAGTCACAAATATTTTGAATTCGATGCAATCTGTGTAGTGTTTATTACTTAAATATAAACTTACTGTAACAATTAACAAATAAAAGGTATATTGTAGTTTATATAAGACCCTGATAATTTTTTAAGGGACTTCTAAGCGATTCACATTAAGGTTCAATTTGCAAGGTTGTGAGATGACACTATGGGCTACATCTACACGGTACCCTTAACTGGTTTGTGGGATCTTTGTCCGTCTGACAGTACGGATTACTTTAGTACATCATCGGTTTGTGAATAAAGGTTTTCATTTGTCGTTAGGACTTCTTTTCTTCTCTACTCAGTAAATGTTTCATGAAAAAGCAATAATTCATTTCAAGAATGGACTGCGATTGCGTAACCGCACTAGAGTATTTCAAGAAAATGAGTGGGCTCCTTACATACTATTCATTATACTGGACTATTCGTAGGTTTGAATAAGTTGTAGCTGTTTAGGGAATTTACCGGTGTATTTATTCTATCCAGACTAATAAACAATAATAAATATTTGGTATTTAAGGTGTAATAAAAAATGCAATGAGTAAAAAAGCATATACTGTATTTTTACTTAGTAGAAAAAATATATAACCTAACAGTTGTAATTGTACACGCAAATATAGAACTGTAGTCTACCTACTTGAGCTTGAGCAGCCAGGTTATATTATTAGTCCTTAAAAAGAATGTCACCTAAAACTGACTACGTAAATCTGTAATTCGTAAATGTTATTATCGGTTGAATAGTACTACTAGTATATAAGTACATTTTTATTAATTATGATTACAGTATTATAATTTCTAATAACTTGTAAATTTAGAATTAGTTCAGATTGAAAATAAAATATGATTCAAGGGATAAATTGGTTAAGATAATAATTCTTGAATTTCCATGAGTTTCAGTATTCATGAAAGCTTTGTGTTGACAGAGTTTTAGTTCTTACTTAATGTTTTTTTCTTAGAAATTAAATTATATTCAATTTACTCCGTATAGTTTACCAAGACATTTATTTATGTAATATAAATTAATTTTAGCAAAGTTCCACTGCATATCACTAACTTTTGTTCCCTATTTTCCTCTCAATTACCTTTTTAACTTTATGAAATCCCCAATGGGATCGATTCATTATGTATAATGAGAATAGCTTCCTTTCATTATCTCAATGACACATAAAATGTTTTAATTTTACCAATCTTATTTTATTTTTGCGAAAATCTTGTTTATAATTTCTAACTGATAGTTATCAATACAGGGAACAGTGTTAGAGAGGAGTAGAAGCTAAAATAATGCAAAATTAACCATTACTGAAAAAAGAGGTCATAGTTAATTCATGCTTTAGCTAGTCCTGTCATCATATATATATATATATATATATATATATATATATATATATATATATATATATATATATATATATAGAGAGAGAGAGAGAGAGAGAGAGAGAGAGACTTCGCCTAATTAAAAACCGGAAATACTCTATAATTATTTCGTTATATTGTTAATGATTTTTATTTAGTTCACTTTCAACAATCCCCTAGAGATCGAACGCTCGAATTTCCTGGTGATTTTGTAACTGTTTAGACTCACAGTTGGAAGTCAGTAATTCACATTTTCAAACTTCAGTCCATTTTTACAGTATGACATTCATTATTACACATAACCTGTTTAATTGTAGAATGACCATACACATATCCAGTGTGCGATAGTGGGCGTGTAGGTTCCTAAAATATGTTACATGAGAACAATAGCCATCGAGTGCTCCCTTGTCTTTATTAGTCTAGGGCTATTGTCATTTTGGAATGTAAACTATGTTCCTTGCAAACTATTTAATCTTATGTATTTATACTGATGGTGTTGCGTCTGTTTTTGTTCTTATTGTCGAAAATACACAAAAGGACCACCATATATTCATATTCTTTTTAAAAAAATCCAACTGTAAAACGTTTTGTTTTCATTTTACAACTTATTTAACCCACTATACGACTGGTCGCTTTTAATAATTTCCTTAGGATTTCGCAAAGCTAAATCCCTTCAAAATAAAAATCCAAAGTATAGTCTTGTGTTAAACATTTATGGATGAGGCACAATTTTGTATCATTCAGTTCATTATCTGCTTAAACCGAAGGACATAAGGAAGGAAGTATATTATTCAAATAGAAAATATCATAATGGCGATGATTTGAGAGAGAACCTAGTGAACGGAATACACCTATTAAGACATTAATTAAGAAAGATTAGTTCAGCGAATAGTTCTCTTTTCGGCGAATTCATTTTCAAAGCTGTACAATCGCAAATATATACTTATTTTACAGGATGATGATAATACTGGTAGTAAACCTCTGTTAGACATGGTGACAGTAAGGCTAAATTAACAAAGGTATTAAAAAAATTTAAAACAAGGAAAGTTTAATAATCGTCTGATTGTTAATGGTTTAAGTATTGATCAAAAAGATAGATAGGGAAATTATCATTGGGAAAGGATGGCTCAGGGTAATTGCGATTGTACGGCTTTGAAAATGATTCCGCAAAAAAGAGAACTCTTCGCTGAACTAACCTTTCTTATTTAAGATCCTAGTGATTCGAATTCCTGACTTATATATATAACATAGTAAACACAATTCTCTATATCAATATCTAATGTTGCTACTGTTGTTTTCTGTGCATTGTGTATATTTTTCTCTCCAGGCTGTGTTTGAATTACTCAAAAATGTTGGCTACACCACGTTTGTTGAACCGTCATGTATGGAAGCTTCACTGTATAGAAGTTGGTTAGTGTGTATATGTTTCACCTAAACTTACTTATTCATTTTGTACTACAACAGATAATTTTACATAAATGTGAATTAAAAAAAAAACAGTTTCACAGTAATTAGTTTCCATAAATATATAGGTTGTTGCGGCTACTCTGTTTTACTACTATCATCATACAAACTTCTGCTGTCACTGGATGAACATATAAAATGAACATGAAGAAAAGCATTCATCTTTCTTACTTGATGTGTTCCATAGTTTTTTTCTTTTCACTTTCCCTCATATACATCTCTGCTGGAAATATTTGGATTCAATATCTCGATGTTCCCATTATGTGTTACTTTAAACGGTTCTGGAATAAATAAGTGCTTTCTACGGCGTTGAACAATATTAGAATGTACTTCATCTAAATGCCAAATTGTTGAATCTACAATTAGAATATAAAGAGGCTGGAAAAATGGTTAATTTGAATTATTCTTAACTTAATAGCTGTTCTGTGGTACAACATGCTTCAAATGTTATCAATTCCGGTTTGAGATATTGTTCTCCATATCTTTCATGTTTCGGTCAGTTGTCTCCTCAACTTTTTCTATATATATATACCTAACTAGACATCTGCTTTTGTATTATTAAGTAATGTATGCATTACTCGATATTTCTCAACTTGAGAAGTAAGCACAAGGTCAATGGACAAATTAATAAGCCTACACTGAAGAAGAAAAGCGATCCCCCATACTTATTTCACTTTCTTTACATAAAAAATATTCTTTTTATGCTTAGTTGTTTTTATTGTTAGATACTTTGTCAGATATTTTTCTTGGTCTATGAAATTCGTATTGAGTTTGGAATTGAATGAATTTTTATGAAAAAACTATAATGTACACGGTTTCATATTATCTGCTGTAAAACCGGCGATAAAAATAAGATATGATCTACTATTGGTTGTTAGTAAAAGTCACGTTGTCTTAGATTTTTTTACAAACTCATGTATGGTAGATATCTTATTCTAAAGGCTTATAATACTACAGGAGATGGCAGTAACTAAATACAGATCGAGTAATTACCTTAAGGGAGTCGAACATATTTATTGTGTTTGTAGATGTTCTTTTTGATAGAGCTTTGTCCTCTGAGCTAGATGGATTAGTCGTGAAGCTTTCATCGTTATTCTGGACGACATCATTAGCGCAAACTTCAGGTAGAAGTGAAGTGTTCGAATATCTCCACACATGGCTCACATCCCGACGGGAGGGAAAGTAGCTGGGCAAAGTGGAAGAAAAATAGTACATTTAGTGATAACTGATGCATATTACAGCATCCAGAATACCAACACGTGATAGATGGTGTCATGTATGACGATGAAAGCTCCACGACCAATCCATCCAGCTCAGATAACAAAACTCCATCAAAATAATCCACCTAAGCCATAAATGTTCACCATCTCAAAATCATATGAGCGTAGGTGGTCTTTATTTGAACTTTGTAAATACCTGATCTAATTGGATAGCTCCATGAAATGATTTTCTATAATGCAAAACGTAATAAATATACAACTAGTTGGTGATAGTTGCTTTGAGAGTATCATTTGTTTAGATGGTTGATATCCTAGAGTAAAGCAATTGGGTTAGTTGTAAAAGTTTGTATGACTGAGTGTAGTAATTATTAGAATAACAAAGTTTTATCCATCACGCTTTTTAATGTATGGTTTGGTACCATATTCAGTCGCTAACTATATTTATCTATCGTTATTATTAGCAGTAAAATTAAATTGGAAGTAACTTTCGGATAGTTAAAACACGATGTGAATTTATTTATTCATGTCATTAGTGGCTGAACTGTTTTGTATATATGTCTTTAGGCTTGTTATTTATAGTCTAATACACACGGGACATAGTACAATCCTTCTTATACAATAATCTTGAATGAGTCAGGAATTATGACAAATTCCATATATTTCTTCAGGAAATCTTTGACCTTGACTAGTAATTCCTTTAACAGTGTTATCAAACTTTTGTTGAATACTGTTGCTACGATAATTTTAAATATTCTTATTGACTAATTAATTAGTTGTTCTAATCAAACCACCCCCATCCTGATATGTCACCACATTTTCATGCAATTTTAGTTGTTCCAAGTTGGTTATTTTTTTCTACTTTTAAATAGCTATTTCGATATACATAAATCGATTGTTTTCTGCTTGTTTGTTATTTGGTATTATTTCTCACTAATCATTAATAATAATAATAATAATAATAATAATAATAATAATAATCGTAATTGTTTATACTTCCACAAAGTAATTGACGTTCAATAAAATGCTTATTTTACTGATTCACTATCGTTTACTAAGTAACCAATCGTTACATTTCTGAAATGGTGTTTTGTGTTTTCCAATCGACTATTCTTGTTTTGTACTTCTGTTAATCTTTTTCCCTTTGACAAATATCGACAACTGTTGTCAGTAAATTATGGTCAAGTATACCTGTTGGGGCTATTAAGTTGATCAGTACCGACTAGAACTTTTTTTTTTCATAAAATTTAGAAAATGTTCAAACTAAAAACTTATGGCATCGTAATATAAATAGGCAACATTTGAGTAAACGGTTGATCAGATGATGAAATTTAATTACCCATTAACAACTAACTTCATACTTATTCTTACCTATCTCTCTTCGATAAAAATGATCGACTTCCGACGTTTTTCTGTTTAAATTACTCGTTTCCAATCAAAATCGACTTTACCTAAGGCATTTGGAAGCCATTTCGATTGACACAACTGTCTAACTGGTTAGATCATATGGCTATTAGCTATCTTTGTCGAGGATCGGATGAAAAATATGTATTATTCCTGAACCATTTGTGTGTTCATGGATTGTTACTTGCTTGAGTATATCTGTAACTGAATGAGTATTCTAGTTTTAAAATGGAAATATCAGGGAAAGATGGTTCAAAAAGTCTGTTCAATTAGAGATTGTAGTAATTGACTGCATATAGCACTATACTTACATCCTGAATTGTGGTAGGCTAGTTACCGACAAAAACTCTTTATTACATTTAAATGCCTGTTTAATATCTACCAAGTTGTTTCATTTATAATTCCAAGTGCCCGATATGTGGTAATATTACTACTTAACAGTCCACTATACCGTTACGGCATAACCATTGAGTTTAGAAGGTTTTTATAAATCGGGAATTTTTATGCATGACAGTGAAATCATTGTGTGGAGATTTCTGAATGTTTGGACAAGGTCTTGGTTAAACAAAATGTTTCATTTGATAAACTTTACAGCTATTCTTATGGTTTCTTGGTCACTGCCTATAGAGATCCATGTGTGAAGTACTCAGTGATGGCAAGTCATTTCAATTAATAATAACAATACATATTATCATGTTAATTCAGTTGATACTAAACAGTTAATAAGTACTCAATGAAAGATTAAGAAATTGTTTTTGTGTACTAATAAATCACTTTATATCGTTATTAATTACTCAGATTGTTGCATTTTCATTTGATATAGTTATGCACAAAATGAATCAACCCCTACTCATTTAAATAAAAATGGTCATGAAATTAAAAACAGTGGTACTGAAATTCTTAGTCATTCTAATTCTTATAACAATACATCAATAAAAAGTTCAAGTGTGTTCACTGATGAAGATCGTGAACTTCTAGCTAAACTATGGCGTTATTTAGATCCTAACAGCAGTTCATCAGGCACCAATTCACCACCACCAAAGCCTCCACTACCTAATTTATGTCCTCTTAACATTCCATTCTCTGATCGTCGTACGGATTTAGTCAGCTCTAGTAATCAATCTTCTCAACTTAGTATGAACCCATTTGATGATCCAAACTTGTTAGCATATTTATGTACAATTGCTTCTACTGCTCAACAAAAGTACCCTTCAAATTCAAGTCCAATTAAGAAAAGTTCAGATTGTCAAAAAGAATTTACATTGCCAACCACCAGGTATGTTTTAATGTTGATTTTAACTAAAAACAAGCCTAATTTTACTGTCGTTTGTCTTCAGTCTTTTGTCTCAAGTCATTTACCATACTATGCTTAATTATTATTTTTCTTTCTTTTTAATATAACATAAAATCAGATTGGATTTAAATGCAGCTGACCACTTGTGTTTCCCATTAGTCGATGAGTCGGATACTAGTGATCTAGAGTCGAATTTCAATTATCTTAATAATTCGATTAAATTAGATGATTCTTGTACAATACAAACACCTAGTTGTAAACCTAACAGTGCATTATTTTCAATTAAAGATGCCTCACATTCTGTTATCGTAAAACCTAAACTGCCTACTAGACAAAAGGAAAAAGTTGATCACTTTGATGAAACATCGTTATGTTCAACAACTTGTAACGGAAAGATTTCACATGTTCATTCCAGTCGAGTAAGCTCTTTTGTATATCAGCACCATTTTGTTTTTTGTTATGATAGCTTATTGTGATTTGGCATATTCATGCTACTTTATGCAGTAATATTTTCACTAGTTATGTTCAAAATATTCGTTTCAAAGTACAAACTATGAATATCCTCTATAGATTGTCGTATTTTATATAAGCTAAAAAATAATATCTAATGAATAATGGACTTTATCAGTGGAAACCGTTCAGAGATTAACTTAAATACCACCAACCTACTTGCCAGCAATATGCACCTTTTCATAGCCAATTAGACTTAACTAACATTGTCTCTATATATGTACAGAATTTATTCTACCTAATGGATTTCAGTATGTTATGATCCTACCGGCTCACATCAAGTAATCCTCTATGTTGTGTAGAAAGCGAGATTCGGTGAGTTGAATACACACTGATATCTTTGTTTTCTGTTTACATCCTTAAAATTTTACCGATTTGTATTACATTACTTGGAGAAAGTGATGGTTTAATTATTAGATAAAAATTCTTAAACAAATGTATTCTCATGTTCTTGTTTAAAAAGTTCCTGTTGTTCGAATGCTAGATGATGATAGAAAAATTTTATTCGATCACTTACTGTGTAGTAACGAATTCCATGTTTGTCTAGTCCTTTAATGGTGATTAAATTCTGTCGATCAAGTTTCAGTTTGGCCACTAATCTCAGTGACTGAACAACGCACACACTATGTTTTTTTGATGTTACACTGTTATAGGTAGCCTCATAAATAATGATTCAAACCTAATAAATGAACATTAATCAATACATAATTTCTTTTATGCACCTATTGCTTTATTTTTGTGAAATTATTCATTCAATTCGTGACAAATGTTTGTGCAAACATCGGGATGATTGGCTCGTGTATTGCTCATGTTCTTAATAATAGTGTGAATAACTTTTGAATGATTATTGTATTTAAAGTTTGAAATTCTGATAACGTATTATGTGAGATTATATTAACTAAACACAAATGTACACCTCTATCTAACCTATTGTCCTCCTGAGAAGTAGTTAATCTATTTCAGAGATTCTTAATTTATGGCATTGCTTCACTAGAAATTGTCAAACGCTAAATAATTTTTTGTCAATTGTTTTTTGTTGTGTTTGTTTATGGTTTAATATATTGAATAAAAGTGCTTATACAAGAGCCTAAATCCACAGAATGTTACCAACACCTATGAGTAGTGAAATGGTTTATTTCATCTAACTCTGAATAGATTTTTACAAAGTCTGTGTTGAGTTTAGTCAAATCACTTAATAAAGAATTTATGGTCAAGATTATTCTTTTATGCCGTAGTACTTTAAAACTATACAACCAAACCTAAGGAATATCATTTGATAAACAGATAATTTTAACCTATTTGAAGCTTATTATTTTTACAAACGACAATAAAAGCCTTCATTATAGCCTTAGTTCAACAAAGTTTTATTTACATTATTTCAATCGTTTAAACAATCACATTATATTTCTATCAGTATGTTTTGCTATCGATTCAGCTATACACATACGACTCATTGTAACTTATCTCGGTTAAATATCTTCGCATCACTTTTTAAACATAAAATTTAATAACTTATTTATTGATTATCTGATCTCAATGTAAAGTTGTTCGCCACAATATGTTGTAATGTATTGGCAGTTAACGTTTGCTGTAAATTACCAGATAAAGTTACTTCAAAACTCTAAATTATTAAAACAGATTTCAGTATTGGACAATAATATATAAATCCATCATTTATTTTCTTTTTTTACATCGTTTTCTCCGTAACTTATAAATCATAGAGAATGAAGAGTGCTATAAAATATCCTGTATATACATTTAATTTAATCTAGACTGAAGTCATGTACTAATATATCAACTTCAAACAATCTAGTTACGCGAAGTTAGATAACATGCCAAGATTTATACATTAGAGTTTGAGCAATGGTTAAAGCCTCATCGAAGAAATAGGATACAGTGGTTATAAACTAGTCATGTGTTAATTGAATATACATTGAAAGACTAATTTATTAATTGACGTCCCCACTTTACTCATCTTTATATACATTAGTTCAAATTTGAAATTAAATATCGCCTGTCAATGGATTCTTCAGGATTAAATTTCAATATCTTTCTTCTATTTCCTGGGTACAAATTGACCTGTCAGTACTCTCTTTAATGTTAAGTAATAAAAATTCTAAAGTGAAATTCCCATTGGGTTACCGATTCATATGTGTCTTCGTATATTTGAATATTCTTTAAATTTTATATTTTTTCATGAAACAACTTTAAATTTACTATTATGTTCATAAATTTTAATATTTAGAAATTACCATTTCAATTGAAAGACTGTAAATACTGGTCAAAATCAATGTCATCTGCAGATTCGAATAATCCACTTAGTGATAGTTTAATGCAGGAGGAAGTAGCAAAAATGGTGATGCATTTACAAGACAATGATTCGTGTACTTCACATCAGGTAATTTATAGTTTGGTGTTTCTATTTTGGTTTTTGTACAACTTGTTGCTGTTTTGAATACCTGTATGTTTGCATATCTTACCGTCATTACTTTGATAAGGTAAAAAATGATGTAGAAAGCAGTCGACATCATTTTATAAATGACCGAATTGTGTCAATCACTAGGTGGTTATTTCAAAATAAGTTTATAATCACAAAATGTGCCTTAGGATCTTTAGTTTTAAAGATCATAATGTGTTATACACTAACTGAAATCCAATGATTTGTAATTTCTGACTTATGAATTGAACTATTAAATTTCTTGTTATTATTCTGCTTTATTAAGTAAACAAGTGTCTTTACCTTTTATCCCATCGATCATTACCTCTTATTACTTCCTAAACTATTACATAGTGTAAGCTCTTGATGATTGTTGATTACTTTGTTAAATGATGCAACCTTTTTTTATCTAATACTTGAAAACTTTAATTACATTGAAATGGCACCCTTTCATTTACAAATTACTGTACTCAATACTTGAAAAATTTTTTTGATAATCTTGGCTATATTACGCGACACCAGTTCATTAAGTTTAACTATCTTTGATAATTTTGTAAAACCCTTCTATTTTAATATGGACTAGTACGTGTAAAAAATAATTGATAAATATATAAATGCAAAATTTCATAAGATGATATCGTTCAAACTAAAATGTCGTTTGTTGAGACACTTTATTTCTTTTCAATGAATAAAACATTTGTTTATGATATTCTCTTAGTTGATTTCAACCGTTACAATGTATATAGATCCTTAGTTTATTTTCAGTTATTTAAAAAAGACTTTAGTAGCGGTTGTAAAAGTTACATAACTTTGATGATAATTTCGACTTAATTTTGGGTACATACATATCCTGTATCATTTCATTCTATGTCAGTTACATATAAAATGATGTATTACTGTATAAATTAATAAAAGCGGATCTTAAATTCGTTTGTTTACAAAATTGAACTGGTTGGGTAATTATCTGGCTTTTCGAACTTAATTACCCATATATAATCTATTTATAAACTTCAAAGAAGGGAAGTGATATCAATACAAGATGTATTTTGACATCGGTTTACTTAAAACACACAGGTACTTTCCTTCACTGTACATCATCGTCTTCTTGGTTAATATATTAGAATATATCTTGTAGTTAGATAGCTTTAGTGAATCGAAAGATCATATAAAACCTACTTATGGATATTTCCGCATTCTTCTAACAATATTGATTCGGTTATGGTTATTTTATAAATATGTAAACGTGCTTTTTCTTGAAAATTATATCTATACTTATTAATAAATGAGTTTTTGTAAAAATTTTCTTATGAGGTGTGTCGTTTATGTTTGGGTTATTTATAGAAAACAAGGAAATTTGGTAGTAGAAAACTAATAACGTTTCAGTTTTGCCTTTAAACAAAATATTGTGCTGTTTGATTTATGCTTATGATAAAAAAAAGAGAAGAAATTACGTAAATTATGTGCCTGTTGTGATATTTTACAGTGCTTTTTTATTGCTTAAATTAGTTGTACTCTTTTGTTATTTGCTCATACTTATCTTTTTTTGTTGTCGTAACGTATTTTATTTAATTTATTCCGAAAACTTATTTATTCTTTCGGAGCATTTTTCTTTATGTTTAATCACTCCTTTGCTAATTTATCTTGTTAATTTCACTTTTTTGTACTGATATGATAGAATAACTTGTATTGATATACATTTGTACCATATCTTGTAATGATTATAACTGACTGGTGTAACCTTTAAGTAAACATCATCTTATAAGTATATTTGTGATCAGTAAGTTGATCAACCGTTAGCTAAAAAACGCGTTATTAACAATAACATTTATTTAAAACATATTTTAGTGGTCATTCTTTCCTATTCTGCTCATGTTATGTATATGATTCTCAGTAATAGATTGTGTTTTGTGTTTTCATGGCTTTGTAACTATACTACTGATAAATGTAATTAAGTTTAAGGTGTGATCGCTTTTTCTTTAATAATTCAGTGTAAAGTTTAAGTTAATAACAACTCAGAAATATTTCTCAGGTGATATTCGTTTGTTATTTTCCTTTAATACAATTTATAATCGATTGAGAGGATCGATAATATCTGATCTTAGAACGTATACATAAAGCATATTATTGATTAATGTTAATAATTGACCAAGTATAATTTATATACTCAAGTTTAAACCATACTATTTTTATGAGAGCTTATTCATACGAACTAGCTAGAATAAGTTAATCTATTCTGTTCCTAGCGATTTCGAATTGATTTTCCTAGAAACCTAATGGATTTCATTGATTTAGTATTTGCGTGTAATTCATGTTATGATTGTTGTCATTATCATCACAATATAGCATTCTCAACTGGAAATATTTTGTTGTGTTCGAAGAAAAAAGCATAAATAAAAAAATGTTATGTTTAGTTAAAATAATTCATTATCGTTGAAATTACGAGCCAGATTAGCTCCACTGGTCACGGCTTCTCACTAGAATACTAGAAACTTCCTCTCGTAGCTAGTCACCAGTGGCCACATGACAGTTGTCAGTATGGGGTTTGGGAGATTGTTGAACTTCATTAGAATCTGTGTCAGATATAAAGTAGTTACTCGCCAAACACAATGGAAGATGATCACTCAATGTTGTTGCGTGATTAAGGTTAGATATTAACACTGTTGAATACTGGCTTAGTGGTTTAGAGGTTAAGCATTCGTGCGCGAGACGATAGGTTTCAGGCTCGATTCCCAGTTGCGGGGTCGTGAATGTGCACTACTGGGAAGTCTAGGAACAGAACGAAACGGCCATTTAGTGCTTTCAGGTTTTCAATCATGATCTAGCTTAGATAGGTTCATGACTTCAATGGAATTCGACAAACTCCACAACCCCATACTGAAAATAATTCATTATAATTTTTATACCCTAAAACGATTTTAACAAAACTATCAAGTGCGTAATATTCTTTTGCATAGTTTAAGTTACACCAGTTCTCAATGAAAGAATAAATATAAAATATAGTTAGCTGACCAATAACTTCGATATTTCAGTCAACAGCAGGAAGTGTATCAAGCATCATATTGAATAGTTTGATAGAAATCACTTGTAATGATTTCAAATCCTTGTCTAGAAACTTCACAACGTAGTGTATAAACTAGATTGTAATTTTATAACACTAGGATTATGTTGAGTTACAGCTACGAGACAATATAAGTTATACAAATTATCTGCAGACTATCAAACTATAGATTTTTATTTAGTGTAAATATGGTTACACCGTCCTCATCTATGTAGTAGCCGAGTCTTAATTTTTCTAAGGTAATGAATATTACACAATGTGATATAGCTCATCGAGTGCAGATCCATGTACTCGACTTTTAGTCACAATTTGTGTATGAGGTTTAGTGCTATTATCCGGCCATCCAAAATGAAGTAATAAAGGGGGTCTTGAACGTGCGACTTAGTTTTTGAAATTCGTGCCTCTTAATTACTAAGTCACCGATCTAAAAAGAGCATTGTACAAACCAATAGGCAATTTTTTTTCTAGTAACCAGTTATTACGCATTTCATGAAACATAAAATTTTCATTAATTTCATTTCACCACAGTTATAAAATTGTATTTCATATCTTTGTAGAGTTTGTGAATTTATATATGTGTGTATGTACTGCATATCACCAAATTTTAAAGAGTTTGTCTAGAAAGTCAAACTAAATTTCATATATAACGTATTTGTTCTACATAAAACATGCTTAAAAATTGGTGTTACATTTACAAAAAGAAAGAATAACTTTTGATATTTATGTAATTAAGAATTAAGCTATCATATCGCTATCGTTATGTACGGTGGTATTTGTACCTTGTGTTAGTAATAATTGTAAACAAGTGTTTGCTTTTCTTACTGTATACCAACTCCTCATTTAACAAGTTCATATCATGATTTCAATTGGCACTGTTCGTTTGTTGTTCTTTTAACCATTTGTTTTTTTCTCAAGAATTCATTTGCATGTTTTCAATATATCTTTGTGTATAATTTATTACGTTCAAATGTATTTGTTTACATAGTGAAATACTTATTTTTCTTTGTTTTAGATATAAATGTTGCCTTATTATAATACAATAGGTCATAAGTGTAGTCGAAATGTTCTACCATATTATATATATATATATATATATATATATATATATATATATATATATATATATATATATATATATATATATATATATATATATATAGTTAACGGTACAGTTTGCTTTTTTCTTGTAAGGGTTTTTCTCATTATCTTTTTTTCTCCATGCTCTTTGTAACCTTATGCCAATTCAACTTGTTTTACTAATGTAACCATTTCTTTTTTCATTTGTTGATGATGTCATTCTTCATTGCTGTTACTAGTTAGTTGCTGAATAATGATTCATCATAAAATCAAAGTGAAAATTTATCGTTGTTTACCGACTAGTATATATGTTATGCATCTTGCTTTGGTTACTTTTTGGGATTTTTTTATAATACAAATCAAAGATAAGCCATGTATGTTTTATGTATTCTTTTTTTGAAGATAAAAGAGACTCCCTTTTCATATGATTTTGTTTATTTTACCCTTTAAGTTCATTTCCTACATTAAATGTTACGTATTGAACTTAAAACAAGTATTTCTAAGAAAATCAGGTCATTGTTTAAATAAAATAGTTTAATTAGACAAGATAAAACACTATAATCTTTTACGATATATGTTCAAATCTTGCACCATCTACTATGGCTTTGATTGATTGATAATATTACTATCCTTCAGATAAAAATTATGATTTAGTTTCTCTTAAGGCAACTTGTACTTACTTATCAATTTAACACAATATTTATAAATCTAACGAATATCAATTCTTTGCATTCTATACAGATGTTTAGAACTTACTGTATAGTCGGAATACACAGTTTCTTGTCAAACGACCACCTAATTTGATTTAGATACATTAATATTATAGTGTTTTTAGAAGTACTGTTATAAAAGTATACACATTAGAATATCCAGTTTCTTGTGGTGTCCGCTTGATTTTTTTAATGATTGTTTTTACGAAAATACATAGAAACAAACTCGATACCTTATTATTTTGCTTGTGTTCTGTGAGATACGTTTTCATTTATTCTCTCGTAAATTTTGATAGCTCACTTACCATTTATTGAGTTGTATTACTTATTTTGTTTATGATACAATCACTTTATTTTTAAGATTTAGAAAATAAGTTTGTTGCTTATTAAGTAAGACTCATTTAATCCTTTTTGGCTGATGGATTAATTCGTTAATGCATACTGATATCGATGATAAGTTCGCATTCATGTCCCAGTTTTTATTTGCACATATGCTAATCTTACTGTGTTCCACCTCATATATGTTGTTCTCAATATTCGGTTATTTTGACCACGCGATTTATATTCCATTGTGTACGGGGTTATTGTTGCACTGTTGTGTGTCACTCTCTCGAACTCTCGAGATCGCATTGGATCCCGTTCGAATCTTTATTCTTCGTAATTAAGAACTACCGTCAGCTAGGCGGATCACAAAATATCACACCAAGTTGTTTAAAGTTTCTGTACGTAGCAGCAAACAGAAATTTCTAAGACGTTTTTTCCAATTATGATATAGTTTGTCAGTGACCTGTCCCACTAACAGCACGTCTAGAAAATAATCTAGAATGTAAACCCTATTCCGCAAATCATTGTTCTTGTAGTTTTTCAACAAACCTTGATACACCAAAACCCTGTTATTTTCCGTCTATTTCTTTACTTTTAGTAAAACAACTGATTATTGTATATAAGCAGTTAGCTGCTAGAAGTCCATAATAGACGTCATTATGTTCTTGAAGAATAGTTTCCTTTCTTTGTCATGAAAAAAAATTTTTCAATCTTAACCAAATGCTTAAATTATCATAAATGCCATCGAAATCATGGACCGATTAATATTAGACTACCATTGGAAACCCAGAAGCACTGGATGTCTGTTTTACTAAAGCATGGGACTGCTCATCAGAGCATCCACTACCTCACACCTAAGAGTCGAATCCAGGACTTTCGGTCTTGAGCAGATGCTTACCCTTAAGACCAACGAGCTGGCATCCGACAGTGATAATGTCTATCATCAGCCAATTTACGATGTTGCACGACTATCTTCTATTGTTTTCAGCGAGTATTTACCTCACACTTGATACGGTTGAACTCAGTTAGTCACGGTTTCTCACTAAAAATTCAAGAACTACCTTTCGTAACTAATCAGTATTTAACACATGATAATTTCTGGTATGTACTTGCAAAAACTATTGGATTTCTTTTCATGGGAGTCCTACACTAGAACGAAATAGCCGTCTATTTTTTACAGGTTTCTAATGGAGGTCTAAAATTGATCGGTTCATGATTTTGATGAAATTCTACAATCTTCACAATCTCATACTGTAAATAATGTTAGAAAATTTCGTGTTTATCAATTCCTGATTGACGTTATTTGTTAACTTTTGTTATTGTTAAAATTTCTCCCTTTACATCTTACTTGATCATTAATAAGAATGAATGAGGCTCAGCTGATGATTTAAAATAATCATTATCATTATTATTTTCTTAATCCATCCAAATAAATGAAATTCTTGTAGCTTATTACTTTCTATACCATATAAGAAACAATAACGATAAAATAATTTCTCTAAATATGATACTTTGGTTGTCTAAAGAATAATCTATAAATCTTTTTATGGTTTATATTTCAAGTTATTAGATGTGTTTTCTTTTTAATGATTTTTATGGTAGATTTATTGATAAGATTAGTAGGATTAAACATCATATTAAAAGTAATAAAAAAACATAATAAGAGACTTTTATTTTATTTTAACATGCTACTCATATTTGTGTTGTTTTGTTGATTCTCATATATTATTTTTTGTTAATATTATTAATGTCCAGTTGAAAGAAAAGAGAGTTACTTTGGGTCGATCTAAGCTAGATCACAATTGAAAATCAGGTTTTCAATGGTGATCTAATTTAGGTCGACTCATGTATTCAACTATTAAAATCACTACAATCTCCACAAACTCCCCTTCTGATATCAAATTGTTGTTTCTATCTTGATCTCTACATAGTGTGAAATAGTTTGATCTACGTTTTTTCTAATCATTAGTTTTATTGACGCTTTTATTTTCTCTTCATACAGCTGGAAAATCCTCTAATTACATGCACACCAAGTGCGAGTAACTCCATTGCTACTAGTTCGTCTGATGCGACTATTACTACTACTAGCACTACACCTACTACTGTCATTCCAAATGAACAAAACACTTCAACTTTAAATAGTGATGCCAACTGTGAATCAATGACATCCATTACTGAGGATATTGACGATCGTTCACCTAATTGTCATTCTGAAGTAAAATCCGATACAGAAGATGTTTATGAATTCATTGAAGCAAATGGTAAAAAGTATCGACGTCATTTTCAACGACGTGTTGTCATTGAACGGCATAAAGTTAGAGAAGTAAGTAAATCTCGTTATTCTTTTTCTCTTTGTTTGTTATTTTCTTTTTCTGCATTTTACAAATTGATTAAAATTAGTTCTGAAAGATTGAAAACAATGCGTGCTTTTTTCTCTCCCTTAATATCATTCAACAATATACAACGTTAGTATAATTAAAAATCATGAATTTACTGTTGTATTTTCTAATCATCAAAAAGACATTTATTTATAATTCGTGTAGGCGTCCAATTTGAGACATTACAGTTCGCTATTGTAGCATATATTTAATATATTGAATTTAGCTTGTCGACTAAATCTCAATATCATACCTCATCTGCTTACAAGTTATCGAAAATTTCCATTTAACATACTAATGATAATAATAACAATAGAAAAAATGTCATGTTAAAACCATTTTATAAGTATAAATAAATTGTTTCTTTTCTAAGGTATTTTTATTAGTTGAAAGTCGTAATTCATGCCTACTAATTTTCGATATTCTACACTATCGATTAACTGATACTTTAGTGGATGGAGTTGTATTGAATCTATTAGCTCTAAACTGCCGATTGATTTAGGTCTGCATTGTGTAGTACATATATACTTTACATCATTGGTTTAATATCTGTTTTTATTTTGTGGTTCATTCATTTGATATCTACCATATTACGCTCGCAGTTCAATGTTGTTTTTTTAATCTTGAGTGATTTGCAAATATCAGCTCTTTTCCTCTCTTCAGGTACTTGTTTACTGACTAACTATATCATTTTAATTGTAAAAGACTTTTAGGTTGTTTTGAAATTAGTGATTTGAATTATAACTAGTTTAACATAAAGATGCAGTAGTCCTTACAGTTCCTTGTACTTATGACTAAACTATGACTTCAGTACTTTCTTCGGTCAACTTACATCTGTTCAGATTCTATTTTGAAGTTAATGACAATCTGTCACCATGTGACCCGAAAATATCTTCATTTGTTGATAAATTTGGCAAAATTTGTGTTCTGAATTATTCCTTGCTTTCTGTTAATCTCAGGAGCATTATCAAAACCTGAATATTTCCAAGTGTTAGCCATCTGTTTTGTGAAGTCATATAATTCGTTTTTTTTCGCTGTTCTAAAGTTATATATATATATATATATATATATATATATATATATATATATATATATATATATATATATATATATATATATATCACTTCCAGTCGATACTCATTTATATAAGAATTCAGCGTGACTATTTTTCAATGTTACATGGATCAACTTTTTGTCATTTTTTCCGTCAGATTATATTAGCACCATCACTTCCAGATGGTATGGGACCAGATCTTAATCGAGTTACACTCAGCCGATCTGATCAGACAGATGCTAAATGCGTCAACGACAATAGTAATAATGAAGTTATTCCACCAATGGATACATTATCATTAAATAACTCGTGTAACTCTTCTTTAAATCATATCAATGCATCGAGCTCTCCTGAATTTAGACCTCGATTCGGAAAATGGAATATTTCCTGTAATAATGCTGCTAATGAACGCAACGATTGTATGGATCATGACGATTTAGAAGAATCCCAGTTCACCACCGCTGACGCTGGACCACCTAAACCATCTTTACCAAATGAGAAACCATGTAAGAGATTATTATATAGTTTTAAATTTTGTTTGTAAAACATCCTATTTTATTAATAAAAACTATAATCTACAAATGTTACAGTAATATATATATATATATATATATATATATATATATATATATATATATATATATATATATATAACCAGAAGATTGTAATAAGTTAAACTCTAACTGTATGTCTGCTACACTGCCTCACAATTTCCAAACTAATAATAAGTGGATACCAAGCCAACAAACCTATAATTGTATAGATCACTTAACAACTTCATTTCTTTATTCATCTATTCAATCATAGGATAAATTGTTCTCCATTTAACTATCGCATTTCAACTTATACATATGATATTATTTTTTCAAGAATAGTATGTCATCAACTAAGTGAAATATGCTGTACATATATGTAGTTTCGTCACATCAAAATATAATTAGGTTACCATAGTATAATTATGTATTGTTTACTAGGGAAAAGTATTTCATAATTAATGTACAAAAATGTGATTGCATAATAAATGCTGACTGACTGTATAAATAAATATCATAAACACACTTGAGTAGTTTATTTGTTTTACGATTTTATTGATAAATTAAAATGTAGAAATTTATTAGCTATCATAATATGACTATTAAACCGGTTACTTCTTTATCAGTATTCGTAGTCTCGCAGTTAATTTCACTATCCATATTTGTTTAGCTTTTTACTATTAAAAAACTTACTGTATCCCTCTGATTGTATTGTTACAGCAACAAATAGAATCAGATCTGTCATACATCACAGATAATTTACGACATACAGGAAAAAATAGTAATTACCAGCCTGTATTTGTTTGATCTCATTTGATATGTTGAACACTTTTCATTTTTCTTCATTTGGATGATATCATAAAAAGACTTAAAAATCAGTCTGTATTGAAAATCAATTTAATATATTTCCCATGTTAACTGAAAGATCACGATCTGAATAGATTTGAATTGGATTTCCTTTAACTGTAGCTAAAATGTTTAGTTCGGTTGGATTTCAGTAGTATATTAAACACATCATCATTGATGAAATCTTTAACGTTTTTTTTATGTATGCTTGAATTACTCTGCAAAACTTATTGACAAATGTTTGCCTCCATTATATATAATCTCATTTCAGTGATTAGTTATATGTTTCGATTCGGATCATCTGATTGTGACAATCCAGATGATGAACGACGTTTATCTGATCGATTAATTGATTTTTTCCGTGATCAATGGTTAAAAGAAGAGTCTGCAGCAGGACCACATGAACGTAAAAAAGTTATTTCTTATACACAAAGTTATACACAACCTACAACCAATGGTGATTTTATTCATAAATCAACGTGGATTCAACATACATGCACAGTTCGAATGGTAAGTTATGTAACTATTTTTTCTCATAAATCTATAACTACGTTAACCACTAATCTCATTTTATTTGTTATTAATTAGTTCAAATAAATGAAAAGAATGTGAATGGAATTGTGATCCGTACACTATGTACTCACTACTTTATGAATTAACAATTTAAATCTAAAGATTAAAATGTGATGCATTCCATGTAGGTAGTTTGGTAATAAATGAAAAATATGTTATGTATGCAAAGTTATTCAATATATTATATAATTTCACAGAGAAATTGTTTTAATAATATTGTTTTTATGAAGTTATCTGAATCCGCTTATTTTTTTAATTTTTAGTAATCATAATGGTGAATAAGTTCAGCGGTTTGTTTACATTCTTTTTTCTCGGTTTATTTGTATTTTGAAGGAGTGACTAATCCTTACCTTCTAAAGCACATGGTTTAATAGAGCTCTTTATATAAGGTATCCAATTTAATGTGATTTGTTAGCATATTCTCTAGTGCTGTTAAATGTATGCCGGTGGTTTTCACATTCCGGATTGCCCACACCTTTGAAAGATATTTTTTTTCAGGTACCTGAAAAGAAAACCAGGTGGTCCTGACCACCTGGCTGTATTACTGTAGAGCCTAAGGAGCTGCTCGTTGAGGCTGGCCACTCATGAATTCTGTGCGAGTGGTTCGTGAATTGACAGCTCCGTATATTAAAGGCCTTATCTTTGGCGATGGAAATCTACGGAGAAAGGTGAGGTGTACCATCTTTAAGATCGATCTTTTTGAACCCCTATTTTCTGTTGTGAAAATATAGCATCGTACCGCATGCTGGTTGTCTGAAGGAATCACTGTACTGCCATCAACCTTTGTGCAGTCATCAGAATGACTTTGATCTTGGGCCCTAACCTACTACTAGTGTTACTGTTCTTCGACCAACTTATTGAAAGAGTGTTCCATCCAATATAGCTTAATTAGTTGATCACGATATCTAATCGCAATCAGCATGCCAGAGTAACAGCTACTGTCAGATTTGTAAGCATAATTGAGTTGTTAAACGAAATCAAATTTTTGTACCCAGTCTTTCATATCACATAAATTGTTTATTATCTGTACACTGAAAAATATATAATTGTGTCTCTACCCAAACTGTTAACGGATTTTAATACATGGTAGATCTAGATAATTGTAAATATACACTGGTACCTGCCGCTAAATAATGAGAATTTTTGTTATTCTTGTTAAAAATGATACTGGATTCCAAATAAAGTCAATGATTATAAAAAAGCTACTGATATTGGTGATATATTTAGAAAATGATCGCATACAAATATATAGAACGCTTTTGCAGGAAGTTTGAACTATGAACTTTCCGAAGAAACACTGATACCCACTTTTTAAATGTCATTGTCTCCATAGTTAAGTTGATCGGAAATCTTGGATCTGAGATAATTTAGACCAATAAGGTCATGTATAGCATGAAATGATAGTCGGAATAAACATTCAAAGTTATTTTAGTGGTAGCATCTTCGTTACTAAAAATCGTTAAAGAGGAATCAATATTCCAAATGTAAATTGACCCGGGGACTCAGAGTTATAAGTGAGAATGAAAGATGTGACTATTGGTTTCCTAGTTAGACCTGTGGTCTTACTCTTACTTGCCAATTTCGGTCATTGATTTTAAAGATTATGATCTCAGAGCACTCACCATTTTCGAAATAGCAATTAGTCATTGGTGAAGTCAGATGAACATCAAGCTGTTAAAATAGTGATAAGAAATGAAATAACTTTATTGTAAAAATTACGTCTGGTATCTCTTTTAATATACATTTAATATACCTTTCAAAAGAATAGAATATTTTGCTCGAGATAGCAATAATACAACTTTTTATCAATACTTTGTTCTGTAACTTGTAACCGAAAAATCTTCCGTTCATTTTAACTGATAACATAAGTATCCAAACTATGAATTAGTTAATAGTTTCATAGATTTTGATTACAATATACTCATTTTTCAATCCAAAAGCATTTGCTTTTAAAGTAGAAAAAATCACCCTTCACAATATCTTTTTCCGAATGTGCCGTTGAATAAAAGCTGATTTTTTTCAGGCTTCATTTCATCTAGTCATTTTATCCCATTTCCGTGGACTTTTTACGAAAGAACTGTTATACTGGAATGATTGATGATTACAGATAGTTATTCACCGAACCAATTTTCGTATTCTGAGAGAATATTAAGAAAATAAAAGCTTTGTCTGTCTAACTTAATAGTGTATACTAATGAAATAAACCTGTCAACTATACACAGAAAACTAAGCTTAGAAAGTATAAATTCGAATCACTTAGTTTCTAAAAAGACAATAGACTGGAAACGAAAACTTGAATCATTTAGAATCTGCTAAATCTAAACTTTTGTTTGTAATATTTAAATTCGTAGAAAAGTAGTACTAATATTTATAAGTAATGTAATTAAGTGGTCATATAGAAGCAACTATTTTTATAGTGAATAATCAAGATACTCCTGTTGTGATACCTTGATTACTTTGTTTCAGTATCGTTGTTTATACAAGCACATTTTACAAATAACGTTTTGGTAATTATTTTTGTTTTTATATTCTATTCCAGGTTGGAGGTCTTCAAGGATTAAAAGCTCAGGTGGGTTCAATGTATTTTGTTTATTAAAAATTTGTATTATGCTATTATAATTTCACCTTTAGGTGACCATCAGTATGTATGAGACTAAACAAACCACACAGTTGGATGGAATAGAAAAGATTGATAAAGTATTTCCTGTTAATCACAATAAACAGTAAACATCTGACTCATTACTTCGTTAAAAAAATGTGGTTAACTCCAAGGTATTTAAATCATGTTTTGTATTGTTACCAGATATTTAAAAGACATAGGAGGTGTTATTCATTAAACAATCTTTTACATAATACATTTAGTAAACAAACTATCATGTTATTATCTTTAATTTTACGTAAGTCACAAAGTTGTGTCGTCGTTATTATTTTTTGTACTTGTTTTTACTACTCACAACTTTTCAGTAGCGACAATTTAAAAACGAATTTTTAAAGTTGATTATATAAACTGTTAGTCGAATTATACAGGATTATATCCTTTTCGCAGTACATCAACCCAGCGAAACTCTGCATTAGAAAGCAGATTTTAGCTTACATTTGCTATAAATCACATATTAGATTTTCAAAGAAAGAAATAGTAATCAAAAACTTTATACATATTTTGGCTTGTAGTGGTTGAGTTTCGTATTTCCATCCTACTATTTTTACTCAATACTCTAATACTAGAGGTAGAACAATGCTGTTCATTTTCTCAAACTCTTAAAGATTTCTTCGATATGACTAAAAAAACTCAATTCAGGGGTACATTGTTGTTATTTAGATTTCTCTAACATCACCTTTCTTACTGTTCTCAACAAAATATAAACTGACCGTTTCAATTATTAGTTTTCTCACAATCTGATTCATTTATTTAGTATATAGTTAATAAATTTTATTGTATATATTTTTAATTGGCCTTACAATTGTTTCCACATTATCGCGTTTGTCTTCTCTTTTCAATCAATGACAAAACTATTTTTATTGCGCCTAATTTATTTGGCTGTAATAAAAAGTATCACCGAGTGTTTCATTTATCGTATTAAATTAAAATGTAAACTGTTTTCTATCCATTTTTTATTTCATGTACAAGTTCATCATTATTGATAGACATCTTACAATTCATTCCATCTAATTACTATTTGCTTAAATCCAGTCTTGAATAATAGCTATGTATAAAACACGTTTGTAACTGGAAAAGTAAAAGTAGTATACTAAACGATAATTCGGTAGAGAAAACCAATTTATTGTTGAATGCAAGATTACAGTGTGTTTTCGTAAAATATAAAAACCATACATTAGATACATTATTTTCACATCTTCCTTCAGTTGATCTTTACTTGCTTCATGACTCAAATTCTGTTGTTATTACAATTGCTTTTTGTTTTCCTTTCTATACTCTTCAATTGAATTTTCTGTTACCAGACGTTCCACTTCCAATTACTGCTACGTTCTACTTTTATCTACCAGCATAAGTAGCATGCATTACAGTACAAACATACACTTAAATGTAAATATTAATCGTCTTTTTTTTCCTATATAGTAAATATTTGGTTTGTTTAATCATTTTTTTAATTTCATGCTCATTATGATTTTTTTTGCGATTTACGCTCACAATACTTTACAATGTTTATAACAATGAAATTTATTTATTGAATAACATATGAATGTATTTTTACGAAAATCATTATTGACTACTGAATAAAATAATTTCATTAACTGGTATCTTGAAATACATGTAGAAAGTTCACTTAAAAGAAAATTCTGGACTTCGTGTATAAATGGCTTTTCATCTTTTCTTCTCAATGTTACTATAAACATGTTACTGAATAAATTGTCATTTGTGTACCGTAGGTTGAAATGTATATTAAAAGTTCCTGTAACTCTGAAGTAATCAACAATATCAGTGTAGGTTTGTGAAGATTGTTGAGTTTTAACTGAGATAATGTGCCGATCAATCATGGATTGCTTGAATTTAGACATTAACACCATTGTATACCGGTTCAGCGGTCTAGACTGTATGTGTTCGAGCGCGAGACCAAAGGTCCTGGGTTCGGGTTCCGTGTGTGGGATCGTGGCTGCGCGCTGCTAAGGAGCTCCATACCAGAACGAAACGGCCCTTCAATGCATTCAAGTTTTCAATGGCAGCCTAACATTGATTGGTTCATGATTTCAATAGCCAATAATAGTTACTTTCTTCAGTTGACTATATTTTAGTGAGTCATTTTGTAAACGTTCATTAAATCTAAAGTAAATTTTCATCGCAAATTGATACTAACTGCTGAACCATTGAAAATTCAGGGAGTAAAATATGATTCTAAGTTTTGTTCCAGTTGTTTAACTCAATCTATTGATATAAGCATAACACTAAAAAAATATTCAGTTCATATGTGTAAATGACGATAGAGAGGGTTTGTAGTTCAGATAGATGTTTCATTGTAGTGTTTCGTTCTTCATATTTAATTCCGAATCTTACACTGTCTTTTCACATAATTTCACAAGCCCCCTTTCTTTGAAAAAACAAACCTTTTAACCTTTATCAATCTATTCCATTGGCATTGTGGTTGTAACATACAACTACATCATACAAGTGAATCAAACGTGTTACCATAAAATACATATTTTATGTTCAAAATTTGAACTTAAAAAGTTGTCACTAGATTCCATATTTCTAAAAAATTGTAATTTAATGAAATAGGAGAATATATCTTTGTCAGTTGAAAAGTCGTTTGAAATTGTTTTCTAACGAAAAGACTGCTTCTCAAATCTGTTCCATTTCAGAACTCTATACTTTTTTTCTCGAATAAGATTTCCTGTGATTAATCTTTTCTACTAATTATAATTCTGGTATGTCTTACACTGCTCTGACATATTGTTATATAAATGTGATGTTGCCACTTGAACCGATGCATATATGTGCCATGTCCTACATTGCGTATGATTCACTGACTAAAGACTATGTAGGGAATTATAGCGTTTGCCTGATTACTCTTGAAAAGTTATGGTCAATTGAAATCACATACCGAGGGGTTTCTGACATGTATTTATGGTTCTAATTTTGGTCGAAACATTAATAGACTCTTCTGAAGCTTATTCCGTTCACCAAAGCATATTGTGCGTTTAATCTAATAGTAGTCTTTTGATCGTTTTGGTAAAATAAAAAAATTACGGACATTCAAGCTTACTAGACTCATTCGTTTTCACTGATCCATAGGTAAGGAGCATAGCCTAATGGCTAAATAAGTAGATGAATATTGTAAACTATAATAGGATCAGAATATTTGTAATGAACGAGAACTCAGGTAGAAGATAACCGATTCATTATTTCATACAAAATTACAGAATTTCTTGATAAAATATGAGAACCATACATCAAATGCTTCATTTGCAAATCTTCCATCAATTGCCCTTTACATTATATCTGATTCTTTCTGTTCATAATTCTTTCCTATTTCCCTTTCTGTTTTCTTCAGTTCGATCTTCTTTGCCTTGTGCTGCCAGCTATCCTACCTTTGATTGGTGTTACATACTACGTATGTTGACAGACATAAGTAACATACACCACATATTACTTCAACAAAAAATGATTGTGTTGTATTAATGAGAATATATGAAAAAGGATATTTGAGGTCATCTGATATCAGGATGTTATATTCATCGGATCACCACTATCCTTTAAGTATTTTTCTATGAAACCATGGGATAATTCTTGTAGAAGTAGTGATCCTATGTAACGTAAATCAACCCATAGTCATCAGTGTTTTCACCATAAAAGTAATTCTTAAGTATCTCAGTTCAATTTTTGGCATCCTTTTCTATGATGTTCATACTTTCTGACGGAGATATTTTGAACTCTATTGTTTGTCTGGAGTTAAAATAAGTTACAGAATATAAATTTCTAAGTTATATTTTGCAGTTATTCTTACGAGACTCGTTTGAGTGTTTTCGCTATTAAAATTTACACTGCTGTACTGATATAATATGACAACTTGAACCTATAAACATATGTGACGGGTTCTACGTTGCTTATTACTGACCGATTCAAATCGTGATTTAAAAAATCATGTTATTCTTTAATTTCATACTTTATTTAGTTTTGATATTTCCTCTTTCATTTGAAACTCCTAATGTTGACATCTCATTAGTTGAGTGTGGCTAATAAAATTCAGTGGTTTTCTTTCTCATAGAAGAGTTTGCTTTTCCCTGACTTGTTTAATGATGGAGTTGATATGTTTGTCATATCGTATGTCTTCGTAGAATACATAATATTTACCAGTTAACATACATTTAAAAGTAATGGACTGGATGAAATTTTCATTGAAAAAATTTAGCTTTAGCATACATAGATGTGTGTGAAGCAAAGCTTTCATGTGTAGATGTGTAGAAGGGTGAATTTTAATGACTTGTTAGATTTTCTAAATTCCATTTGTAACATAGTAACAATAAAGTACTCGATATCAATGATAAATATGGTTATGATAAATCTTATGGATATTCTTGTGTAGACTTCTAAAAATAGGGTTATTTATTTCATTCAGTGTATGTGCATGAACATATGCTAACTTGGTAATATAATCTTCTACTAATTGACAAAAAGATAATTAAAATCTCGATCTGTATGCATGTACATTAATTTGTCTTATAAAAATCACCTCTATATCGCCATTCCCATTTGCAGTTGCATTACAGCATGTTAATTCTGTAATCTTATTCTGCTCACAAATGTTATTTTCTCTCAATGAAGTTTGGTGTTAATCCACACTAAAAATTTATTCAAACTGAATACATGGTTATGTAACAGTAGATCAATAATTACATGACAAATATTACATATGTATATATGTACTGGTGTTTCTCTATCTATCTTTATTGCTTGTCAGTACTAAAATCATGAGTGAATGCGAACTTACACAACCGTATCTTTTCAGTTTGTTATATTTAACAAGCGACTGATTATAATGATTGAAATATTGTTTATTCAGTTATTTACTATGATTCATCTGATTTACTGACTGACAAGCGTAAGTTTAATAATCACGTATATATATATATATATATATATATATATATATATATATATATATATATATATATATATAAATATATATATATATATATATATATATATATATATATATATATATATATACGTGTGATATGCATAAACTATGGATTACTGAACAATATATCAATATGTAACTGGAGCACTACAGTATTATTTCGATTGATAACATTTTATGTTGTTAATGATTATCGTACCAATAATCTGTTTTTCGGTAAGTAAGGGAAAATATTTGATTAAACTCTATATATGTACATTTATTTGTCATCATAGAAGTCATTTAATTGTAACTCCTTAAATTTGCACTGCTTAAGAATAAAAATAATTTCAAACATCATTCATTTTGATAGGAACGTCTTATTAAATTACCTTAGAGTTTTTGGAAAACTCTAAATGGACACCTTTACTAGTGTAAAATTAAGCTAGTTCGTAGTCAGTTTGGACATTTATAGTTAAATGAATGACGTAAACAGAAAGTATTTAATCGAATCTTTAATTGTTTACTAAGTATGCAGTCAGTATTTCATTTTCAATACTTTTTTTGGTACATGAGAAATATCTATTCAAATGTAGCTTAATTAATATCTTAAATTCACTATTTCGAGTTACACATATAGGGTTCAATGTCGTATTAGCTATCCGGTGTTCATTTACCATATGTTCACAATAGAGAGTATGCTTGAATTCTGCTTTATATAATGTAAATAATTCAATAAATTGTTGTACATGATGATGATAAAACTGGTTAACTAAGTACAGGTTCATGTACCTGACCCAATGTTAAACTTTTATATAAGCGCTAATGATACTTACATTGCTAATATAGAACCAAAATAGGCAGAATGTATTTTTTTTTCTAAATGTATCTCAATGGCTAGAAGTTTAGTTACTTAGTTACTCGTGTTTTACGTGAACTGACTTATTGTGTATGCAATTTGAAAGTGGAATATGACTACAATTTGCACATTTAAAAAAATTCATATGATAGTTTTTGCAAAGCACTTAATGTTTGTATATACCTTAAAATAGCGAACTATTCGTATCATAAATATTGAAGTTGTTGGTACATTGTGTTTGGATGGGTTGATTTTCAATTATTATTCACATTACATACTTGTTAATTTGATAAGTGAAAAACATACTTCTTGATATGTAAACTAAAATTAAAGCAATTTTTCTCAATAGTACAGTCAAACCTAAGTGTTGATGTAAATAAATAAATATTTTCTGATTTTTTGTTTTGTAACTGGAAAGGTTTAATTAACAGGACTTCATTCTCATTCTGGATAAAACAAATATATGTAGGCTCCTATGATGTTACCTGAAACAACATTAAACGTTTCTCAATTAAACTGTGCAGTTCTGAAAACACAACACCACGAAATACATAATTCCGAGCTGAAAAATCCAGAATAAATTTTCAAAATACTCATTTCTGCCCGATCTTCATCTTCCTTCAAAATTCTTTTCATTTTAAAAATATTCAGGAAATAAACTTTTTCTGGGACAAAGCAGCCCATCTTTATGATTGATTCATTTCATTTACACGAAGAATGATGATAGCATAAAATCCTCATAAAGGCGTTTCAAATCTAAGACAATAAATTATCGTTCAATTCTATGTTCAGCTTTGAAAATAAATGTTCTGAAATCTTGCATTAGATGTTAAGCAATTGTATTTGGGTATAAAATTGTTTTCTTGATAGGTATTTATTTATTCTTTGTTAACCATAGAATGAAATCAACTTTCTCTATCTAATTTCAATAACCTGTTCTAAAATTTGGATAAATCAACTAAGTTGCGTGAGATAGTCATGGAATGTTGAAAATACGATTTGATATTTTGAATTATTATTAATTATAATGACAAATATAACAGTTATCTCTTTGTTTAGTTTTATACGGTTCCTGCAGGTTTTTGTTGATTTCAGTAAAGCACGAACACTATTCATGGTAGATTCATTTCTATCATCGATTCCCATCAGCTTCTTACAACCAACAAACAATAGTATGAATTAACAAAAAAATAAATATATACATGTTATATTATCTTATTTACAGAAATTCCTAATTAAGGTAGATTAGTAGAAACGAATAAATATGTAAGAATCACAAGAGTCGTTCAAATGTTCGACTGTATACACCATAAATGTATTAACACTCTGGAAGGGAAAGTTGAAGGGGATGTCGATAGATTCCGAAAAACATAAAATTAATATCATATATTACTTAATGTTATATATAAAAATGATTGATCAGTGGAAATAATCGTGAACGTCAAAGAAAAATGCAACTTTTTAATTAAGGGTTTAAAATACTACGTTATGTAACAACTTAAATACTCATTCCACCATACCAAATAATGATAGCAGCTAGTTCCATTTGCTTTTACAAATTTGCTAGGAACTCTATGAATAGTTGTTTTATACTAATTATAGTGATGATGGTGTTTTTTTCAACTTGTTCTTATTTGAGTATAAAAGTTGCGTGATGTGTAATAACGTAATGATATAATGTATAATAATTATTTAATGGAATCCCATACGTTTATCAGATGATTAAACCGTAAGCGAAATTCATTTTCATCATTTTTCTTCTACCATCATTATCCTTAGTTTATTTTAAAGTGTTTTTTGCAGATTGTTAAAAATTGCTGTAAGGAATTAATCTGTCTGATAGTTGGAAAGATTGTGCAACTAAAACAAACATTACTCAACAACTTAAATCGGATCTTATTTATTTATTTTAACATAGATATTGGTACAAGGAGGCACCAAATACATATGCGCCACACAAATCTCATATGATATGTGTGAAGGCTGTGGTACTGCCCGGATGCCCAAACCGAAGCAGGTGGTTTTCCTAGGGGCCACACTTGGAGCCTTCTACCTGAAGGTCTGATCCACAAGACAATGGAGCATCGTAAGGAGATGCAGTCCCATGGTAGCCGGTGACCAAGGAATTGGTTCATACGCCATTTGTTCCTTCAGGATACTGGAGCCCATGTGCACCATTGGTTTGGAATTACGGTAAACCAACTCCCCTAGGTGGACTCTCCATGTCCACTAACCCCGGATAATGCGCCAGACGTTCGCTTTTCGTCCTCTCAATTTCGCAAACAACACCGCCACGAGAAAGCAATGGATAGGACTTCCCTGGTAGAGGCTATATACGCGTGGCCACGTGAGAGCATTTTGAGAGGCAGAGTTGACTCCCACCACTCTCGGCCGTGCCAGAGCATTTGGGGGCAAATTAAATCTGGTGAAAAAGAGTTTGGAGTTGAAACCTTACGGTTAAATATATAGTTTTTTTCATCTTAATAAGCCACATAATATTCTATTTCTTTATTACCGTTCGATCAAAGTTTAATTTTCAGTATTTTTAAGTAGCTTCATTTACTTCTAGTCAAGATGCGCGTCTATTTTTTTGTTTCATTTTAATTAAGAAACTAACAAATTGTTTATTCTGACATTTCGTTGATTTCCTCCTATCCACTATTATGCCATTACTGTTATTTCAGCTTGAAAATTTTATATACCGGCTTATTTATTGTGATTGACACAAAGTTTGACATTTGACACTAAAAGTTCAAATTATATTAATTCATCAATTTATGTTGCTGATCATTATTGTAGTTCTAAACATGTGGTCAGTCTTTTTTATGTAACCTGCTCATAGTGATTCGTGTATACATGTATTCATTTAATATAAGTTTGTATTATCTTATATGCACACAGTTTACCCTGTATACTGTTCACTATATTCACGTGTTCGTGATCTAAGTGAAGTATATACATATATATTCACACGCACAGATAGATTACGTAATTTTCCAATAATCAAGCAAAACTGTTTGGTTGTAACTAAAATATTTCTCTTCTTTGTTTACTGAATATTATTTAGGCTAGTCGTAATGCTCAAATGAAATTAACTGAAATATTATCAGACGATGAATTTTCAGATAAAATATCTTGTAATTCACTTACTTCATCATCCAACGACAGTAAGTTTTGTTAATTGATAAAATTCTATATTTTCTTCAAAACAGTAGCATCATCTTTAACTGAAGAAACAGATGTATCACAACAATTAAACGCGGATTCATCAAAGTTTAATCATCACCAACCAAAAATCATGTAAGTTATAGTATTTTTTCTTATCATTTATACCTATTGTTTTAATTGATAGGTAGTGAAGTAGTTGAGAGTGTCGACAGCTTTAATTACCTTGGGAGTCTCACCAACCCTTGTGGTCTTTATTATTTGATTATTATTTGAACACACACAAATTGGTACAAGAGTGCGCCAAATATATATGCGCCACACAAAACAATGAGGATTTAAGAAGGAAAAAACGAGAGAAAAATAACGAGGAGATTGATGTAAGGTGGTGTAATAATCATAATGGTAGAAATGGGGGAACGGAAAGGTACAATCAGAAGAAATTTTTCAGTTAAGGAAGACACAACCACTTTTTATGAAGAAAATAAAAGGTTACAGCAGGATCTCTACTGGCTTCTATTTTGAGTCATATCTGATAACGTCTCTAGCCACTGTGTTGCACCATTTCTCGGACCCCAGCCAGGGGGTCGTGGAGGACCAACAGAAGTCAGCCCTTTGCGGCTTTCTTTCATACCACGACACCATGTCATGCACTGACCACCTCTCCGCTTTTTCCAACCAGTCCCAGAGTCAATAAATAATGCACGACGTGGAATTCTCTGGGATGACATTCGTAGAACATGTCCAAGCCACCGAAGTCGGTGTTTCAAGATGGTGACACCAATTGCATTATCATCTCTGTGCCCGAACACACGATGCTGAACCTCTGCATTACTGACATGGTGTTGCCACTAGATGCTAGCAATCCTTCGGAGACAACGATGATCGAACACAGAGAGTCGTCTAACGTCCTCGACTCGGAGAGGCCAGGTTTCACAAACATAGAGCAAAACTGCTCTCACCCACGCGTTGTAGATCCGACCACTTACAGCCAGACTAACATCACGAAGGTGCCAAAGGTGGCCCAGATTGGCATAAGCCGCTCTGACTTTTACTATACTTGCATTGATCTCATCACTCACGCCAACACCAGCACTTATGCAGCTACCTAGATACACGGACTTCTCGACTACTTCTATCTGCTCACCATCTAGAGTGAGTACAGGATTAGAATCCTGCCAATCTTTTAAAAGTACTTTGCACTTCGAGGGTGCAAAGCACATACCGTACATACGAACATTGATTGCCAACTGATTAAGTGCGGATTGCATGACTTGTACATTATCTCACAGTAAGACAATATCATCCGCATACTCAATGTCGAGAAGTCTTTCTCCAGGCAACAGATCCACACCGCCATTACCTTACATCCATCAGAGCTGTTTCCAGAATGTCGTCGATGGCAAAGTTGAAGAGGAATGGTGAGATTGGACAACCCTGCATAACCTCACTGCTCGAATGGAACAATAGAGAAAGGTGATTGTATGCCCTCACTCTACCTGAGGTGTTTGTGTGTAGGGCTTTTACGATGTTAATAAACTTCTCAGGCACACCCTTCTTCAATAGACAATCCCAGAGCACAGTCCTATCCAACGAATCAAAGGCAGCACTAATGTCAGGAAATACTACGATTGTTGGCCTTTGATAAGTATGGCGGTGTTCTAACATTTGGCGGAGGGTGAAGATATGATCAATAAATCCTAGACCAGAACGAAAACCAGCCTGCCTCTCGCCAGTCAACCTTTCTCGGGTTTTGAACAACCTACGAAATATGACGGAAGCCAATAGCTTGGACACAATCGGAAGTAGACTTATCCTCCGATAGTTGTTACAGGAACGACGTGGACCTTTTTTAAAGATAGGGACAACTATCGACTCACTCCATGACGTTGGTACAGTCTCTAGTTCCCAGACCTTTGTAACCAACGTCATCAATCCCTTAGTCAGAAAGTTACTGCCATCTTTAAAAAAAGCTAAGTCATCTGGGTCAGGTGATTTGTAACGCTTCAAGAGTTGGAGTTCCTTGCGGACTTCCGCCTCATTTGGTGGATCAGTCGTCACCGGCCATGGAGGGCAGGACAGTCTGACCCATGTTGCCGGAGCAGCAGTGGCTCGGATGAGTTGGAAGACCTTCCGGTAATTACCAGATGCAGCTGCTGCTTCCAACTCATTAGCACGCTTCGACCACCAGGCTTCTCGGTCCTTACGCAAGCTTTGCCCAATTTCCTTACGTAACATCCTTCGTTTGTGGTCAAATTCACGGTCACCTGGAGTAGACCGACGGGCTTCGATGAGTTGTAAGGAGCATGAAGAAACCCAGTGCTTATAAGCGCGACGTTTCGCGAAGCCGCAAGCGGCTTTACTCGCCATTTTTATGGCGTCGTGAATTTGCAACCAATGCTCACCTAATCTTTTCGATGGAATGGTAGCTAGCCTAGAAGCTAGCTCGGTTCGATACTTACTAGCAACAGAAGTTGCAACCAGCTTGCTAACGTCAATCCGTTGGTTGGTGGTGGTCACTTCGTTGGCCACTAAAAAGTAAGGTACGATTGGCGCAGACCAATGTATGATCAGAGTCCAGATAGGTACTCCAAAAGGAGCGGCAGTCTTGTGCACAACCACACCAGCGGTAGCTGGTCGCGATGTGATCAATCTGAGTCCAGGCTTGACATGCAGAGGGAGGATGCCAGGTGGCGATGACTGTGCTGAAAGTTAGTGCTAGCCAGGAACAGGTTGTGGTCTGTGCACAGTTGCAGTAGACGTTCCCCGTTATCTGTCCTGCGACCAACAAGTCCCCATCGGCCACCTAAACGACTCTCTTCTGTGCCTAGACGCCCAACCTGAGCATTCAAGTCTCCAGCTAGTACTACAATATCTGTCGAACGCACTTTCTAGAGAAGAACAGTTAACTGGTGGTAGAATTCATTCTTGATTGCATCCGGGCTGCAATCTTTCGAAGCATAGGCGGAGATGACGAAAAGACATTGTTTCTCACACCGATTTCTTCTCACTTTGATGGAACTTTATAACCTAACAGCACATAACCGACTGTTAATGGGGGTCCAATCGATTAGTGCTGCCTCATCTCTAGCGCTTAGTGCGACACCAACTCCATCAAGACGAGACGAAGATGCCACAGGGTCCCAGGCTAAGCGCACGTAAAACAAGCTTTTTGAAGCGACAGATGGGGAGTGAATTTGTAGTACATCACCAGAATCTTGAATACGGGTCTCAGATAGACAACAAACGTCGATATTAATACTTTCTAATGACATAGATAGCCCTATCTGTCTTCATATCTGCATAAGTTGAAGGCAGCCAGTTTGAATGGTGAATGTGGTTTCAGAAAAACTGCTTCAGTACTCATATTCGGTAGTAGCATACAATTTTCAACCGGACAGTGATTCGAGAACGTTTAGATACAGTCAAATTTCCACCATAGACGAGCTGCTGTATAAGTCGAAAAAATAATTATAAACAGAGTGGGAACGAAAGAGGGTGAATAATGACGTAGTAAATAATAATAATAATAATAATAATAATAATAATAATAATAATAACAATAGTAATAATGCGAGTCACTTGATTGTTATTTGGAACGAGAGGAACATTTTTCATAAGTAGATAGTTTATCATGTTTTTGTGTGCAGGCTGAGATACTGCCCGGGTGCCCAAACCGAAGCAGATGGTTTTCTTAGGGGACCACACCTTGAGCCTTTGACCTAAAGGTCTAACTCACAAGGCAGTGGAGCATCGTAAGGAGATGCAGTCCCATGGTAGCCGGTGACCAAGGAATTGGTTCATACGCCATTTGTTCCTTCAGAATACTGGAGCCCATGTGCACCATTGGTTTGGGATCCGGTTAAAGCTCCGGACATTCGCTTTTCGTCCTCTCATTTTCGTAGAGACAACCCCCCCCGCCACGAGAAGGCGATGAGTAGGACTTCCCTGGCAGAGGCTATATACGCGTGGCTGTGTGAGAGTATTTCGAGAGGGTGGGCGAACCCACCCCGCTCTCGGCCATACCAGGGCATTTGGGGGCTTTTTTGGTCTGGTGTTTGACGAAATCTCAGCACGGATACAGAAGGCTCTACTAGCTTTTGCCAACTTGCATCATTCATGGCGTAGGTGAGATATCCGTTTACCAACCAAAGGACGTGTTTACTGTGCAGCAATTCGCTCCGTCCTCATTTATGGCAGTGAAACACGGCCGGTAAGAGTAAAGGATGTTCGTTGGTTACTATAATTCGACCACCGACTGCCCCGAGAAACGAGGTTTTATGGTGTAGGAGTAGGTTGGAAGAAAGCTAAAGGTGGCTAGACCAAAACATGGCACAAATCCATAAATTCACTGACAAGTGGATTTAACCATGGTGATAGGTTATAGACTACCTGGTTGGGATCCGTGAGACGATAGCAACCGATGGTTAGAGACCTTGAATGATATGGCTCAAAATCGTTTGCAACGGTGCAGGTGTATCCAATCTTTGTGTTCTCCCAAATTCTAATCTTCTAAATTCTTCATGTCCCTTTTTTTCTCTTCATAAATTTATTTCATTGGATTATGCTCCTTGAATATCATCTTCAAACCCTAACCTTTCCGATTACTGTTTGTACTTTTACTACCTCTACCTCTATAGGATTTGAATCTACAATTGTATTTATTTACTAATGTGTTATGACAACTTGAACTGATGTACGTACGTACGTACGACGTTATACGTTGTTGCTGACTGACCGACTTGGTTTTAATAAATTAACTAATTTGTAGTTAGAATACTAAATATTGCAATGAATTATATGTCAAAATTTCAAGATCCGACCGTTAATCAAACTTAGTTATTCAAATATCCTATACAATCTTATCAACAATTGGATTGTATAAATAACTCTGTAGATTTTTTCCTCATATAATACTATATCTATAATCTAAATATTTCTAATTTTATAGTCCCACCATACTCTTGTGATGGTTCGAAAATATATTTAGTAAAATAATCCTTATTGCCATAATCAGTAAAGTATTATTTTAGATTTAATTAATACAAGCTAACATGGACTGAGTTTAATGGAAAGTTGAAATGTTCACAAAATAATGTGAATGAGTATATATGTAATTATTCTTAAACTTATTGAGCTTATCTGACCGGAAGTTTTTTTTCACTATTTTAGACTAACTAAAAATATTTATCCATTAATTTAATTATAAAATGAGTATTATAGACTGTTATACAATCGAGTGATTGAGAATTAACTATCTATCAGAACTGTAGTTAATTTTTCTATAGTGGTACACAATTTATTATTCAAAACTTGTTTTAAATTTTTCTTTTTGATTGTTCATATTTACTTTCGACGTCTTATAGTATTACCAGTGACGAAACAGATGATGAAGAAATACGTGATAACCATATCTCTACAATAACTCAAGAAAGAGAAATTTACACAACTCTACCTATCGTGGAAGCTACCAATATACTACCTATCCTAAGTCTTTTAAAAGCAAACGATTATTTAGTATGGGGTGATCGAAATTCCGTAAGTATCAAATAATTCATTATTATTATTATTATTATTATTATTATTATTATTATAACTATATTTATTGTTACTATTCACTATACACATAAAGGAACTGAATGAGTAATTTTTTTGTTCTTGAATAAAAATAATGTAAATGATATCTCTTACATATTAATAATTATTCAAATGATGTTCAAATAGCTATTGAGAATATTCGTACCTTTGTTTCATCAATGATGAAAAAGTTATTATCAGAAGGGGTTTTGTGGAGATTTTAGAAATTTCATTGATCGAATTCATGAGTCAATTGAAGCTAAATCACCATGGAAAACCTGGAAACACTGGACGGCCGTTTCGTCCTAGTATGGGACTCCTCAGTGGAGTTCAACCAGGTCTGTTGTGAGATATCAACTCACTGAAGACAATGGTGTACGGTGGCGCAACTTCGTGGATTGGTTAGACATTAACACCATTGGATGCCGACTCAGTGGTCTAGTTGGTTAAACGCCTGACGCGAGACTGATAGGTCCTGGGTTCGAATCTCGCTGGGTATGGGATCGTGGATGCGCACTTCTGGGGAGTCCCATTCTAGGGCGAAACGGCCGTCCAGTGCTTCCAGGTTTTCCATGGTGATCTAGCTTCAATTGACTCATGATTTCAATCAGTGAAAAAGTTATTATCATTCACTTCAAACATTGGTTGATTCAACTGAACAGTGAATCACATCTTCTTACTCCGTAGAATTAACCCATAAGTGTATGTATTCTAACAAAATATTTCTGAAAACAATTAAATAATGAATCCGATTGAAAGTAACCAGTTGTTGTTATCATGCTTCAAATTATTCATCATAATGTCTACTAACTACACTTTCATGATTAAATCCATCTTTCTTCCAAATTGCAATTATCCCTCGTTGTTTTAAAGAATATAAATTATTTATATTTCTCTTTTATTGACGTTAAAAGTGCATTGTCTTTAGATAAAAAAAACCTTTTTTACTTATTTCATTCGCTTAAAATTGTTGATGCGATTTACGATTACACTTTTTTTCTTTCATTCTTATTTTCTGTAATTAGTTAGTCCATTAATGTTGATCATAATATATCTTTAGGACATTAACTAGCTGATAATCTAAACTTTGACAACCAGGAAAAAGATCGAATCGATTGTTAACTAACTGAAAAGTCATCCTACATTATATTCATTTGTTTTTGTAGTTTACTAAAATGAAATATGCAGTTTTATGAAGATTTCTTTGTTTTGAACTATAGTGAAGTGATTAGTTTATTATTCAATGTAATCTATTTAATAAATCACTCATACGTGTAAGAAATAGTTGACATAACTTATTACTATACTTTGAAATTAGCTCATTACATTTCTACCATTCACTAAACGTTAATTACATAGTATCAGTGATTAAATAAAAAAACTGTAGTAAAAATTTTGCATTTGAATTAATCGCAATTAGTCATGTTGATAATTATTTCGTAAAATTTCATTACAAAAAAACATTCTCCTGTAGTGTCGGTTATTATGTTAAGCCTATATAACTTATTCGGGCTTTCGGACAGGCCAATCTACTCATTCTGTAGTGAACGAAACACGGGCAGGAACAATCGAATTATATTTAGCACAAAATCACAAGGTTACTTGGTAAAATAGAAAAACCATACTATAGTACTTAATTTGCAAAGTGTTCAATAATTGTCTCGAACTTCGTTGTTCTTGCATTTCCATACTAATTACTTTTTATTCCCGCTCTTCCTTTCTTGATCTTCCCCATCTTTTGCTGCCAGATATTGCATTACTGACTCGCGTCATATACTATTTATATCAATATAAGTAGCACGCACCACAATTCTACTTGAGTCATACTTTGACCTTGTTAATTATTTGCTTATCAACCTTGACTGTTTTTGAATGAGTGTATGCGTGTGTACATTTGTTATCCTATTCATCACAACATGTCTGTAACTTATTTTTGTGTAACTATAAATATTGATTAACGCTTTACTAAAGGGAATTCTCTTACCCGCCATCTCCACTGCGTGTCGTTTCGCTTCGTATACAAAATATATGTATTCAAAAGTTCATTCTCGTTATTTGAATTATTTAATTCCGTCATTGACTAACTCGATTTAAGTCGATGATTATGTACGAGGATAGGCGACATATACATTTTGACAACAATCATGCGGAAGATCTACTTGAAGTCAGATCTCGGGTCACTAAAATGGAGAACCCGTCAACAAACATCGTCCGATCTAAATGACGACAAAATAAAGGGTTCCACTAAACTCCTGATGGTTAAGATGATAAACGTTTAACCATTTAATAACAAGCTTCCTATCCTTCTACATCTATTTCTATTTCAAAAGTTGGCTGAATGTTTTCACTAGTCTCCAAATATAAAGTATAACTCAAACCCAATCACTTGAAGACTTTTTTTAATGTCGGTATCTTATTTCTATGACAGTTATTCATTTAAACATTCTTCTATTTGCTGCTTTTATTGTATCTTCATTTCATTAAGTAAATTTCATTTTTAAACTATACAAAGATTTTTTCTTTATATATTTTATTTCCCTAGCTAAATGATATTTCTGTACATGCTGGATGTATTGATGCTTTAATAGTTTATATAACGTCGTATGGTCGTATGTCACCATCATGTAAGTTAAGTTGTATGTTTTTTTATATTTTTCATTGTTTCCAAAGTTATTTTTATTTGAGCCCCAGAGTAGTGATTTGATTTTCAATTTATAATATAGATCATTAAAATTGAGTCAGTGATCTAAAGTTATTATGCTCGTTGCGAGACTTCAAAATCACGTGTTTGATCCCTGATTGAATCGTACGTTTACAATTCAAAGTAATCTCAAAATAGATCAAGGAGTCATTTAATGCTCTCTTATTTCCAAAGAGTTAATGATAATTTCGGGTTGTTTCAGATTATGGTCCAAACCTAACTTTGGAAACAATATATCTTTCTCTATCTCTGATTTATATATAAAAAAGTAGTTATATGGAATTTATTTTTGATTAGTATCAGTTGGAAATCCATTGACGATTGTCTTAGGAAGACTAACTATAGTGTAATCGTAATGTATATCCTGTCAATTTAGTTTAATTTCATAACGAATGTCATTTCTCTATTACCGTAACAAATGTCAATAAATAAAACGCATAACATAATATTTCGATTATATGAATTCAGCCTCATATCAAATCTCCAATATCTGTCAAAAATATCCCAATAAACTACTAACTGTAGTGTTTGTATTTTTCTCGTTATTAGTGTCAACTGTTTAGTACGGTAGATACTTTGCTCGTCTAGTATCATTGTGAACATCAATATTGAGATCCAGGTACAGTTGACTAATAATTTTCGCACATTAAAAAACACAGGTTTTACATTTTCCTGCTAATCACTATCAGGGATATTATTTTCAAAATCAATATTTCTGTATTTTGTTTTCAACAAAAAATGAGGTTTTTACATTGTCGTTCCTTTATTGTTTGTTTGTCTGTTCTTTTCTTTTTTCTTTTATTACAGATTATTTATTTTTCGAAACATTTCTTTTTATGTATCGTTCATTTATGACATCTGATGAATTAGTGAATCGTTTGATAACGCGTTATCATTACTTTAGCCATCCTCCACGTTATTTATCGCATTTGACAAATTTATCTCATGAGACCAGATCTAAAGTGTGTACATCTACTGTGTCAATTTTAGTGACTGTGGTAAGATTTCGTTTTTGATTATTAGTTTGATATTACATTGATTTATAGCTGCATAATCTTATTGTAAGTGTTTTTTGTAGTGATTATTTACGGGATGCTCGAAGTTTTCCCGAAATCTAAGTATTTGTAGCCTGATCACACTTTCTATGAATAAACTAAATTTATGGTATTTTAATTTCTAAATTTGATCCCCCTCACATTTTGTATCTTTTAAAGACATGCTACATTAACTTGCTTCTGTCATGCATATCTGGTCATCAAATTATCTCAATTATCTTTTCATAATAACTGATGACATACAATTATATCAGACCGTGGTATTTTAGTATCTACGTCTAAATCGTCATACTATTGCTACTGTACCAAAGAATACATATCATCTGTGTGTAATACGATAGAAGTTAAGAGTTTTAAAACGGGTTCTTCTTATAATTATTTAAGGTAATAGTCCTAGAATATTAAGTTAATTTTATTACAATCTAACACAAATGTAAGTTAAGAAATAAAAAGAGGATGCGTGAATCCTCCACACTAGGTTGTGATCATATTCAACACAAAAAAGATCGGTTAAAATATTACCAAAGCAATTGAAGGTTAACTACTTATCCTTTTAGGTATAAAAGTTAAGTTGAAACCCAATTGCCATGGCTTCTACTAAATTCAATAACGTGGAATTGGACGTTTAATTGAAAACTTTAAATCAATTCATTACAACCAATTTGTGCCCCTTGTCTAGTAGATGACATGCTACTAAACTATGTAGGTAATTATCTCCTCGAAGGCGTAGATTTTTGGAATATGCCCATGAAAACGTAAATTGTTTTTTAGCGAGTTAGTTTTCTGCGGGATGGGATCGCTAACCCTACGCCCCACCCTCCTCCTTTATCCGGGCTTGAGATCGGCTGTATCCCAAAAAGGGCTTCACGCGGAGTAGATTACCTAAGCACTTGGAGTTGCATGCACATTTAAAGTAATATATGCAATTCAATGTAACATACTGAAGTCAATGATATGGAAGCCATCTTTTCATTAATTTTTCAATGTGAATTTAATGTTAATATTCACTGTATTGAAAGATTCGAGTATCTTGTTTGGATAACTTACGCCGCTAAGTAAAACTAAAATATCATCGGTATTCCGTACATAAAGTGTAATCTCGTTGATAACAGTATGTAATATTTTATTCCCAAATTTCCAAGAAATATATCGTCAAGGTATTAACCAAAGGATTGCCCATTGCGACTTCATCTGCATAATTTATTATTACATTCGAACTGAACGTTCTTAGTTTATACCCTTAATAACTGTGTGATCTGTGTGCATGATGTGCATATACTTTATGAGTATTTGCTAGTGATGTCAGTTGTTTCTTTCAAAGAGATAATGGTTAAAGTTAACAATATGCCATATAAAACTATTAGCTTGTTCGATGTATTAATATGACGTATTAATTCAGTAAAATCAAGTTTATACGACCAGTTTTTTTACAAATAGATCCCAGTTTCATGCAATTAACTCCCTTTATGAATTTAAATAAAGCAAGAATAAATATTATGAATTCATACTATTCTGCATCAATATTCGATCCCAGTTTTTCAGCTGACCGTTGGTCCAGTTCATTGCAGAGAAAATTAATCTTCTTTATGGTTGGTCTCATTTGTAGATTAGATTTGCCTAATTTGACCTGCTGATACATGAGTGATAGGTATACTCCAAGTGATCCAAGTGATTACAAGAAAAACCTCTTTTAAAACTTTAACTCTCAAAGTGTGTCATATTACACACAAATGATTGATTAATAATTCACTTTCAAATATTATTACATTAAATGGAAATAAGAAAACATATAACTTTATATGTAGTTGAAAGTAAAGCAGTTAAATACAATGAATTGGTCGTATTCCGAAAATATTATCGTTCTTACTTTGTTCAGATTTATGAAGGCAATCAATTGTATAAACCTTTTTCTTTGTTTTTTTTTCTGAATCACTTCTCTCTTGATTACAATTTCATAGTATATTAAATGGAAATTATTGAATATTTTATCCATATTTCATTCCCTTTTAAGTTTGGTCTTAGTTAAATTATTTGCTTGGTTTTGTCTCATTTCAAAACTAGGTTACACGATTAGGACATGATTTAAATGATAAATTGCTAGAAATTCTTCAAAATTTCGAAGAAACTCTTTCACAAGACGAATATAAATCACTCAGTCGGATTTTACACATTACAATTTTTCGCCAGTCACAGGAAAACTTACAAATTCATTCTAACTCAATAAATACTGAGTTAATCAATAATAATATGCGTAAATCTGATTCATTTCTATCAAATAGTGGTCGAACCTCATCACTAGGCGATGTACCATCCGATCAATCCATGTTAAATAGAATTAATGAAACAGATCAATGCGTTGAATATAATGAAAATGTTGGATTTATTACATTACCAAAGACTAAATCTAGACGATCACATGCTTTGGAAAATGTTGATCGTTATTCAGTGATTGAATCGACAGAAAATGATTATGTCAATCCTTCTTCTGCCATAAATTCACTTCCAACTAAAAGAATCTTGTTGAGTACATCAAAAAGTAGTCTTGGCCTATTGAATTTCCCTGCAAAATCTTTAGCTGAACAACTTACCTATTTAGAATGTTTAAATTATTATAAAATTAATGTAAGAAACATTTTTTTTCGTTTATTTCGTGTTTCTATTTGTTTTCATTTGATTTTGATAAAATGAAGATTGTTTGATTCATTATCGTATTACAAATAATGGTCTGTGTATTGTTATTTTTTAGTTCTTTGGATGTCAGAAAACTTACAATACTTACTACTATTAGTAGTAGTAGTATTTTTTTAAGATTAATATTAGTATTAATTTAAAGATTTTTTAATATAAAAGTTGCCAACAGTCATGCATGATGATAAATGCTAATTGTATACCGGACAACGTGGTCTGAAGTATGCGGAGATTCATTATCATAAGAACTCTTAGTTATAAATTTATGATTTACTCTTTCTAACCATACAGTTTTTACTAAATGTGAGCACTCGATTGTTCTGTGGTTTTAAGTGTTACACATGCACAACGCTTGTGTACTACGATTGAGATGTACAAATATGGTTACATGGGTTTGTGTTTAGAACAAAATATGACATTAATCCACTATTAGGATTAACTAGATGATGATCTACAACATCACATTCGATTTCTTTCTAATAGTAGGTCAGTTTTTAATAGTATGAACACAATATTATTATTTGGCGAAAATTCAAGCTCGACTCTCTGTTTCCTTTAATTTTCAGGTTTTTGAACTGCTTGACATTTCAAAACTAGAGCAAGGTAAAGCACCTGGTGTAGCCGCTTGTGCACATCATTTTACAATGCTTTCTAACTGGGCCACTTATCAAATTTTATCCTTGACAAGTGCATCTGATCGTGATAAAGTTGCAAATCGTTTATTGGATGTTATGGAAGTAAGTTGTTATTTAGCGTTATGATAGCTTTCAGTTTTGAATTTTGCCTAAAAATCAGTTTTTAAAAATCTCAGACAACACTAAACACTTGTCAATAAAATAGTTTTTTTGTAGCGTGTAATATTTATCACTCTCCAGAATTTTTTATTGATTGTTCCCAGTACCTTACTACAAATAGTGTCTTTAAAAAATTAATGATCGATCTACTGATTGTAATTATAGTGACGTTTACATTTGACACCATACATTATTCATCACATATATATTTATTGTAAATTAACATTACTTTGATTTTTAATTTTTCTATCTTCTAGTACTTGTACAAACTCCAAAATTTTAGTTCCTACCTGTCTTTACTTTGTGCATTTCTCCTAGTACCAGAAGCTTTGTTTTCTCGAAAAACACTCAGTGTAAGTCAGCTTGTTGATAAATTTCTTCTTTATATGTTACATGTTCAATATTATTTTTGTAGTTTATAAGAATTTGTATGAAGATTTATCCTAACACCTTTAATAAAGTTAGGTGTCGATTCAATAAGCGATATTCGATGTATAAAGAGTTCGTTATTACCTTGAAGAACCTCGATTTAGACTCTTTGGTAAAACATTGGAATCGTTTATTTTCAACGATGAAATTTTCCCAAATATAATATTATATCTGATTATCATTAGAATTTCATCCCTCTCTTATTGTGTTCCGTATATTCACTCAACCGATATTTTCAGTAATCGCTAAACTTTAAATTCAAGTGATATATAATTATTGAAATATATTTCCATTGTTTACTGTCTATTACGTGCTTTTAGCTGCAAAGAATTTGATCATACTGAGGTATAAATTATGTTTGGCAATTTTATTAAAGAAAAGCATCATAACAGTGTTACTGAATTTTACATTGAACTAATTTTTTTGTCTGTTGTGAAAGATATCATTACAATTAATGCAACTCTTTATGTCATAGTCAATCAGTCAGCTACAACATAGGATCAGGCACATATATGCATCGATCCATGTTGCCACATCTCATTAACGCAACACCGAATTCATAGAAGTAGCTACTTCACTGGTAGTAATATATAAAAGAAAGGTTGTGTATAAGGATATAGTACAGAAAGAAAGAATTAGTTGATAGAAAGAAAGTTATAAAGCAATTTTAATCTCACAGTTTTAGGGAAAACAGTGTTTATACACCTACGCCATTGTGATTAATTCTGAGCCATGTCACCCAGAGTCTCCAACCATTGGTTACAATGGTCGTGCGAACCTCAACCAAGTAGGCTGCATCTACCAACATTGCTCAGACCAGAAATTAGTGACTTTATGAACCAATGCCAAGTTTTGGTTTGGCCGCCCCTAACTTTCTCCCAACCGTCTCCAACACTAGTCAGCATTGCATACCGTGGTTATTTTATTTTATTTAAACACATAAACATAGGTACAAAAAGGTACCGAATAGATATGCGCCACATAAATCATTCAACTTGTGTGAGGGCTAGGATACTGCCAGGGTTCCCAAACCGGAGCAGGTGGTTTTCTTAGGGGAGGCCGCACCCCGAGCCTTCGACCTAAAGGTCTAATCCACAAGGCAGTGGAGCAACGTAAGGAGATGCAGTCCCGTGGTAGCCAGTGACCAACAATTGGTTCATACAACTTTTGTTCCCTCGGAATCCTGGGGCTTATGTGCACCGGTGGTTTGGAATCAGGATTTTCCAACTCCCTCAGGTAGATCTCCCATATCCACCAAATCAGTTAAAGCGCCGGACACTCGCTTTCCGTCTTCTCAATTTCGTAAACAACACCCCCACCACGAGAAGGCAGTGAGTAAGACTTCCTTGGCAGTGGTTGTATGCACGTAGCCATGTGGGAGCATTTCGAGAGGGCGAGTTGACTCTCCCCACTCTTGGCCCGTACCAGGGCATTCGGGGGCCACACCGTTGTAATCGGCGGCCTTATATTATAATTCCTTCTCTATCAAAAAATTACATAGATTTTTTCACATTACTCCCCTCAACAGCTAATATGTTTTTATGATTACCCACCTTTGTACAAAATGCACATACTCTGTATATATATACATATTTAATTATCCCGTTTCTGTCGTTTTTTTGTATGTATTTTTGTGTCATAGCGTCTTAGTCGGGTTACGCCGTACATGCAACCGCCTTACTTTTCAAAATATCGTCGTGATTTAGAAGCAGCCAATCCACCATTAATACCATATTTAGGTTTAATGCTGCAGAATTTAATTGTCCTAGATCAGGGTAATCCATTGTTTTTAAAGACTCTTCCAACTCAATTAGTTGATAAATATCAATCATGTCATGGCCCCATTATAAACTTTTGGCGATGTTGGAAACATTTTCTGATCATACACGTCTTTGTCAAACAAGAGAAAATGGATCCTGAAAAATCGTAAGCGATCACTGTTTGTTTGTCCTTTTTTAAACATAATAATATAATTTAAATAAAATTCACGCACATACAAATGTAATAGTATTGTACAGTCACCATTAGACTGATCGTGACTTTATTACTTGAAAATAGCTGGATATGAATTTTGATATTGTAACTTATTGTAAATTACATACTGTCATACTAATTACACATAATCAACTCTGTAGAATGACAGATTTCAGTGAGAAACAAAATCTTTGGGCTCATTAACTAATATACTGTTGAAATGTATACGTTGGCCGGAATTCTTTGTTAGGTTAAACGAATAGTTGTTTGGATAATTACCCTGACTAGCAAGCTATTATAAACCAGTTATCATTGAACATCTGCTTCCTTCTAGTAGTAGATTACCCAGTACAGCCCACTCACCACTTATGGCCATCATGTCTTTCAGCTCGTCAGTTACTTTTAGACCACTATGTTTGTACTCGATAATGCTTAGTTTTTTGCTTTTATCTAACTATCTTTAGATCTGCTACTTTGACCGAACTTTTCACCCTGATAATAAGCACTTAGCTTAAGTACAAATTAAAAAAAATTTTTGAATGCGTATATTTCGTATAATCGTTGATCGGAAGGCGAAGCAAGACAGTGTAGAAGGCGAGTGAGCAAACTCAATTTAACTAAGCGTGAATCGATACTGATAGTTACACAAAATTAATTTACAGATATGTGATGAGTAAAATGAGAAATACAAATAAATACGCTCTTATATAAACAATCAAGGTTAATGAGCCAATAAGTGACAAGGTCAAAATGTAGCTTAAGAAGAATGGATAAGTTTGTTTGTCCAGAAGCTAGAATAACTTATGTGGGCTTGACATAGGACCGGCCACTACAATCTCTTTGGCCATCTATTTAAGCACATTTTGTCGTCGAACTTTTTCTTCACTTCTTCATAACTGTTTCAATAATTTCATGATTCTATCATGCTATTGTTATCGTTGCTTTCAGTATGTTGAAGATGTGTTAAATGTTGTTTGTTTACTTGCTCATCGGTATCCTACTAGAATTAGTTAAAAGATGTGTGCTAATAGCTGATTATTAATACAAGGTTAATCAACTTGAAAATGCTTTAAAAAGAAGGGGTTTTTAAAAGGTAATAAACTAGAGAAAAATGCTTCTCTTGAAGATGTGCATTCGGTTGAAAAAAAATTTAAAAATTCAAATGAATCTCAGTAGTTAATGTTAGTTAATAACAAAAATATCTGAGGAAAGATGGAAACAAATTGAGATCACAAAAACAAATATATATTTAGTCAACATACATTCATAAACTTAACAGAATTTTAAAGATAATTCTTTGGATGAGTTGTCACATACTGTTTGCAACAAACATAGTCGTCATATGTATTCTCTGTTATATAATGTTATTCATAAGTGTTATTTTTCAATAATTTCCCATAAAGCCCTTAAAATATCTTCAAAATGCTAAAAATCTCTTTATTCCATTCAATACCTTCGGTAAATTCTGAATGTCGATGTACCTATCTTATCCTTCGATCTGATAACGCGAACGTACAGACTATTTATTTAAGCATGTTTTCTCAATATTCTCAACCACTAAATAGCTTATTACCAAATTAATACCTAACAGATCCTCTACGTAGAACAACCTTGAAGTAAAGCTTTGGCTGTATTACTGCCTTCATTGTTTACTGTTGAGGATTGGTAAAGCAGTTGTTTTCCAAACGTTTGTTAGAAATACAGTATAATTTACAAGCTCATATATATATATATATATATATATATATATATATATATATATATATATATATATATATAATCGAATGCTGTATTTTCTTTTTCTTATTCCCATCAAATATGTAGTCGTTATTCGATCCGTCCTGATATGAAAATCTTACAATTTCTTGGCAATTTTAAAAATTCTCTACCTGAATCAGAATTACGTCTCTTAGCTAATCGTTTACGTCGAAGTTTTTCTTAATTTCATCATTTAATTATATTACAACATTTATGTAACCTATTGTTTGTTACTAATCAGCTCATGTGTATAAAATAACCTATAATATGTACAATAATACCATTGTTTTAATGTATCATTTTACTCTCCTTTTTTTTAAAAAAAAATCCATATTTTGAGGTAATTTTTAATTGTAAATTTCAAGATTTTTTGTTGCTTATCATAATATCATTCATAATTTAGATTATTGTTATCAGTCTTTGTTTTAATTCTATAATGAATATCTATTGTATACTACTCAAATTTGATTATTGAATAATTAATATTTGTTTACATTTAAGAGATTGGCTGTGTTGTTTGTATATCTTTCTTTAAAAACAAAAAGATGAAACAATAACAATCACATATATTTCTCTCAGATGAGTTCCGCTATATATTATGTATTGTGTTGTATAGAAAAGAATATATATATATAATTACGTTTCGGTGCATTACATCATCCTTACTATTATTTTTACTCACTATTATACTGCTCAAAATTTGTAAATATTTCTCCATTATTGAAAAGTGTTATTTTTTTCAATTCATATGTACTTTAAAACCTATTAACTTTGTTCTTTTTTATCATGAATTATGTACAAACATTCACGTTATTCCATAGTGGCAATATTATCTTTTTCTACTGTAGATTTTTACGGTAGAATAAAAAATCGTTCCTTCTGTTTATTACCTCGTCAACTAATGTATCATTAGTTTTTATCATAATATACTTATTTTATTATTATAATAATGATTATTGCTCATATATTTTGTTCATGTTTCTTCTATTGTTTATACCATAGATTTCTTTCTCAAAAAAAGGGTTGTTGTAGTTAAAAATTTGTTATTTTTATTGTTTGTTTTCGAAATAAAATGACTTCAATTATTTTATTGATGCTAGTAGATAAGTAGTGATTTTGGTCAGTTAAGGAAGCTTTAATGTTAATACAACTTCTGGTACTATCAATGCTACTACTATTACTATTACTAATAGTGGTGATAATAGATCTAACGACAGTTGTTATTCATGTCATAATGCAATTATTCCTTATATCTTTATGAGAAAATAAACATTTACATTGATTTTATTTTATATGATAATATAATCCAAACAAATACTTACGCACACTTTTGTTTTATCTTCGAGATAAAACAGTTCCCTTTTTTATCCTTTTTTTCAAAACAAAAAAATAAAAAGATAATGACATAAACTTTCATGTCACTCAGTTTCATAAAACAAAAACAAAAAAATTTTTCTCATTTATTCTTATCAATTTGAAGGAGTCATTCAATATATATATGTGTGTATATAAAAATATCTTTACCTTAAAAGAAAAACTACTATTATAATAGTTTTTATAATTCATAAAAATAATTTAACATATTCCCATAATCAATATTTCTGGTAATTTATTCAACCTACATTCTAATTACTAAATTACTAGATAAAATACCATTAGATTCAATTAGTCGAATGGAATTGTTGGATTGTAAATTTACTCATCAAATCAGTGAACTATTTATTTCAACAGTTGAGATCATGAGTTAGCTGAAGCTAGACTACCATGAGAAAACCTGGAAGCACTGGATGACCGTTTCGTCCCATTGTGGGACTCCTCGGCAGTGTGTATTCACGACCCTGCCCCCCGCGGGATTCGATCCCAGGACCTATCAGTCTCGCGCGCGAGTGCTTAACGAACTAGGCCACTGAGCCGGCCGACATCTAACGGTGTTTATGTCTAACTTCAACTAACTCACTAAATTGAGTGATACATCCACCATTGTCTTCAGTGAGTTACTACCTCACAACTGACCCGTTTGAACTCAATAAACGAAATGGTCGTCCAGTGCTTCCAGGTTTTCCATGGTGGTCTAGCTTCAATTGACTCATGACATCAACTGTTGAAACTACTATAATCTCCCCAAAAAAGCCCTTCTGAAACTATTCATTTCACTTTGGTTCATCATTAAGTATAAAGTAAATTATATTTGTTGTCGCCTGAATTTTAGCGTAGTGACCAAATTTGGATTTATTTGATTACATTTAAAAAATGATAAATGTTTCGGGTTTCCTATGTGTTAATACTTAGATGAAATTCAATAATTAAACAGTTCATAGTTAGGATTACTGAATTTATCAGCACTAAATATGAAATAAATGTATCAATAGTATTTTAATAAATTTTATCACATAGTTCACACAGTTTTATAGTCTATATCCAATCAATTAAGAGTTGATCCTTTCAAATTTATCTTATTCATAGATATGTAACAAACTTAAGGAGGAATACTGAAGTTACAGATTCCACCAGAAAAAATAAATAAATAACTTAAAATTTTGTCCGCTTCCATGTATGAAAATATACTTCACAGGCGTAGAATTTTAAATCAAGTCTTTACTAAAGTATAACAACTAGAGAGTGCTATCTTAATGTGAAAAATCACGAGTAACCTTTGTGGTATAAAGGAGTAGGTAATGTGATTTAAAGGATAATAAATCAAACATTAAAAAGACACGATTAGTCGAATGAAAGCTTTATTCACTAGACTCTTAAAAATGAAATTTCTTTGACTAAATTCTTTAGTTACGAGACTTAGCAAAGTCTGTTTTATTCCTAAATGGATTACAGATGGTTTTGTTGTTAATATATCTACTGTTTGAATCTCTGTCAATGAGATTCTGATCTATTTTTAATTGCAGTACTTAATATATTCAGAAAAATTCATTGTGGCAGATGTATCCTTTCACGTAGCTGCTTGTGTTAAGAAATTATTTATGCGGGTCTAACAACTAATAGACTGTATATACTTTGATATCACTGATTATTATGCAGTGAATCTGTTTGCGAATTTACCTGTCATTTACTGCATGGATGAGTAAATTAACATACAGATTGTCAATGGAACTTTGTAGATGCAATCCAAAGTAAACAAATCAGTGATTTTAGATAAGCACTCTGTTCTTTGTCCTACTGCTAGGTTGTTTTTGAATAGTTCAGGCAGATAGTGATTGATCTTTAATACTTTTAAAGTTAGGTCTCTACCGATATCTTGAAGTTTTGTGTTCAATCTCATTAAGTATGATTAGTGCGTTGTGCTAAAAAATTCCAAATTAGACCAAAGAATCCCATTAATGTTGCGCGATTTTTTAATTTTTTTCAAGCCTTTATCTTATATGACCGGTATAAATAAAGAACATATATTTAGCTGTTAATAAAACTCAAAAAGCAATGAAATTCAGGCGAGACTATAATTTATGGACGAATTAATCAGGTATAAGATAACAGGTCTCGGATTTTGGCGCGAAATTCACTCATCCATTTGGTTGAATAGAGTTTTGCGATTATAGCTTATGTCAGTTCGTGATGAAAACCCTAAGTCTAACTCCTAACATTAACTATCAACTGCAAATCATAATTCTAATTCCTCACACTGCTTTATAACCCTCATTTGATCTTAGTTATTAGGTGGACACTCTCAAGGTCACTTTAGCGTCGCTCACATGTCGTCCATAAATTATAGTCTCACTGAAATTCATCCTTCTGAAGAAGCAATATCAAGTTTATATGAATTGAAAGTTTGTACATATATATAACTACCTTCTGTTCAGTCAAGAGATAAGGAAACCTAATTTTCTTTCAGCTTATTTAATAAAAATCATTCATAAACATGATTTCAACATTTTATCCTGAACAGAATCAGTGTTTACATATGCTTTCTATCTTCATTTAATATAGTAGTTGAAAGGAAATGTTACGAGCGAAGAAAAAAAAGAAGAGAAAGATGAAGTGTTCATTTCAGACACAAAAAAAACTAGTTGATAGCAATGCTAATTTGAAAATGAGAAAAATAATATCAAAAACCATTTAAGTTTTGGAATTATTTAAACAAATGAAATAAATAAACGTTAAACATTAAAAAAGAAGAATGTATCTATAAAATCAAAGTGAATGAATTTCGAAGTAAATCCAACGTTTCGTCTAGCAATCTGGTTCAAGCTTTTTCAAGGAAATATAATCAAACATCAAAATGATCAAATCTAAATAGGTACATGGTTCTCCGGTTCACTCTATACTGAATAGATCATCTAATTAACGTTAACAATGTTTAAATTAGTGTGTATGAGACATGTAATATGAAACGAAAAATGCGTTAAGATAACAGATTGTGTGTATACATGAGTGAAAAGAATGTTAGTTTTGTTTATTAAGAAATTGCTTTATACGAAAACTTGATTCAATCGACTAACATTCAATTTATTTATTTGCTAAATAAGCTTAAATAGATAGTGAACCTATGCATTATAATTGAAATTAAGATAGAAAAATATCTCATACAACATGATCTGATTGGTTTTTTTTAAAATCTTATATTCATGCTTATCTTAGTAGTGAAGTGATTCATAAGTCATCACAACGAATTTAATTATAATATTTCCTTTCCAATCTAATCTTGATCTGCTTGTCTAGTGAAAAGAGTATTTAGCTTACATGCAAAAACATTTTTTTAGACAAAATTATGAGTCAGAATGGTATATATTATTGATTTATTGATAAGGAAATATAAACGATTTATGTTATTTCAGCTGGTCGGCGGCCTACGCTTCATTGGGAGTAACAGGCGTAAGTAAGTATGTTATTTCAGGACTCATTTAAGGCATGCTAAATGAATTCTCAAAACTGGAATGAAATTTTAGGTATTATTATTATAATTTTGCCAGATAATTTAATGGAACTGAGTAACCGGTAGATTATTGGTAACAATAACGTAATGTATGAGGATGCAAGTGGAGACAGCCAGTGTATTTTAATACAAATTACAGAATCTCTTGTTAAAATATGTGAACCATACATTGAATACTTCATTTGCGAAATTCCATTATTTTCCTTCCACATTCCGTGTAGTTCCCCCAAGTCACAATTCCTTCCTATTTTCATTTCAACTTAATCTTCTTAGCCTTCTGCTACGAAGGTTTTCACTTCCAACTGGCATTACATACTAATTATATCTGTCGACAAAATTAGCACACACCACAATACTAATAGTTATAATAGCGAATAATAGTTTAGTAATATTCCAAAGACTAAAAATTCAATTCAAAACTGAGTGTGAATCTATTTTACAGGGAATAAATCACTTTTTCAGGTTAATACAAGCTTAAATGGCACATGGAACAGATTGGAACACTTCACTACCGCAAAAAATGATAGGGTGGGAGCCCTCAGTAAAACTTTTGTTTATGTTAGTAACCACCACATTCAAATCCACCTGTCCCACTAATTAGTTTGGAATAAGATATTAAATTTAAGATCTCTGACATTCAGCAAAGGAAATTAGACTACTTCTGCTGACCACATGACATTTCGCCTTTTAATTGGAGTATCAATTATCTAATGAAGACTCATGAAAAATCACCAGCAGAATCACTGAATATAAGATAATATAGAGTATTAGACACATTTGACTGTGATGACAGATACAACATAAATGCTTATGTCAGTTGTTGTAATAGTAATATGATATTCGTTTTATTCAATTCCATGTTCAAGACAGTAGGAAATTCTCACATAGATTGGTTTCAGCATTTCATATCAAACGGATTTAGCTATGTAGCTCTTGAACAACATAAGGTACCATGAGGCAGTGAAATGAAACTTACTTAGGTGCCATAAAATGACCATGAAGGTGCCTAATAAAACATTTTCCAAGGGTCTAATGATATCTTATCACTTTAGATAACACCCAGTTAGATTGATGAAACCTTCAGTTCTCCGAAGTTATCAGGATAATAATTCTAATTTATAGAACATGTGGAGATAAGATTTTTATTCTGTTTAGTAACTACCATTTTGAATGAAGTCACTTAATTTCGAACTACGATTTAAGTACACCATTTAGGATAATTCTCTTACTGATTACAATTTTATTCGAATTTTCCGCTTTACGGATACTGTTCAGCTTTCCTGACAAACTGATTAATAGGTTTGCGGCTTATGATAAACAATCTGATAATATCTTTCCTTTTACTCCAGCAATGCTCTGTTGATCTTATTCTGAGATATAATTTACTGATATGTTTATAGATTTTCCTTCAAATATGAATTTAGAGATGTTACTAGGTAAGCACTACACCAGCGTTCAACATTGAGTTGTGGGGATACAAGCGAAATTATTTGTATGAATATATGTTTAAATAGAACAATATATCTGAGCCCATTTTCTAGTTCTTTTTTCACTTTCTAGCTTCAGGGTAATCTATCAGCAAACATTTCTCAATTATTCATTCAATATACTGATTTTCATAAGTTAACGGTTTAAAATCACATATACTCATTGCTATCATATTTTCTACAAAGAAATACCTCTAGAAAGTATTGTTCGCCGCCCACGCTGTTAACAGAAGATAACTATTTTACTATAAAAAGTCACACGTCAGATATTTTCGGGGATGGAAAAAGATATAACGGGAGCAAGAACGATCTTGGTTAAATGTAAACAACTATTTGGAAAATTTAATATTCGTAAGTTGAATACTTATGAAATGGGAATTTTGTTGTAATTCTAAATATTTTTCACTCAAACTTCTTAACTATAATCAAACATATGGTACTGAGTATTAGTATTATCTTTACCCAACTAAGACATTTATATTGCGGATAGTAGACTTCTTTTAAATATCTTTTTTTCTAAAGTGCCTTCGTCACTGACCGACATCTTCCAGGGAACCGATGAAAAGCCTGAAATACACGGAAAGTTTCTGACGGATTTTTCGAAATTCTAATAAGACGCCATAAATTGTAGGATCACAAATTAAAACTAATGCAGCTATACTATGGCTAATGCCCTTGGTGAGCAGTAAAGCGCCTGAAATGGTATGTGTAAACTACTGGTTAGCGAATCAGTAACAGGAACTTAAGAAATTGGATTTCACTTGTGTAGAAACGGGAATGTATGCTACCTAGAACACAGTCTACAATAACAATTTTTCATATTAAGCATATTTTCACAGACTACCTAACTAAACCTATATGTTGAAACTTTTAAATAAACAGATAGTTATGTTTAAAAGACAACTAGACAGTACTGTGAAGTCAGTAATTAACAAAGTATTTCTTTTTATGAATAAACTATACTGAGAGCTGAATCATGGTAAGTATTTGTCAATTGGGGTCGTGCTTTGACGCTAGCTATGGCTTTTTCCTATCCTTTCTATATACAAAGCTAATGACGTCCTATAAAAAATAAGGGTGATTCATGATAAAGTTCAAGGACAAAATGAGGTCATGTTTTGATATTTTGCAGCTGTATTGTCATGTTAGAGGTATTTTAGTTTTAAAGGATTAATAGGAAGTAGTTAATAACGAATTTTATAGAAACATACATTCATGTATATTTTCGTCTCTCGATGAATGGAATTTCCATAAGATGGGATTAGTTATCCGATTTCCCAACAAAATCTCACTAACAACTTTTTTAAAGATTATTTCTTAAGATAATAATGTTCAGCTCAATGAATATGTTAATTTCAGTAGTTGTGATCATGAGTCGATTGAAGCTAGACCATGGAAAACCTGGAAGCACTGGACGACCGTTTCGTCCAATTGTGGGCCTCCCAGCAGTGCGCATCCATGACCCCAACCGCCGAGAGATTCGAATGCAGGACCAATCAGTCTCGCGCGCGAGCGCTTAACCATTAGACCACTGATCCTGCCAACATCCAACGGTGTTTATGTCTAACTTCAACTAATCCACGAAATTGAGTGACACATTCACCATTGTCATCAGTGAGTTACTATCTCACATCAGACCCGGTTGAACTCCACTGGTCACTTCTTCTCACTAGAACTCCAGGATATTCATCTTGAAGCCAGTCACTAGCGAGCATATGTTGATTAGTATCAGAAGGGGTTTTGTAGAGATAGTATTAGTTTCAACAGTTGAGATCATGAGTCATTTGGAGCTAGACCACCATGTTAATTTGACAGAGATGCTCTTCGTAACCATATAAATTAATCCGAAATCACTTACATAATCAATGTAAATATCACATTGTATAGAGTTAAGTTCACCATTATTACATCAGGAGAAAGAAGTGATGAATCAGTTAAGCTATTTAACAAACTGAACACAGTTTGATATATATAAAAACTTCCATCTAAATTTTATCGAATAGCTTCACAGTATTTAGTTGCCAAGTTGATGTAATGTATTTGTAGCACAGTCCTTTGAAAATTATTGAGTATAAAATAAATGCATTACATAATTAATGACGATTCATTTATGCTCGTTACAATACAGTGTTTCCTTGTTTTTAGTGTTTCATCAGTTGGTACTACGTTTGAAGGATTTGTTACAATGAGATCATATCAGTTTAATAATAATAATAATAATAATAATAATAATAATAATAATATTATTATTATTATTATTATTATTATTATTATTATTATTACTATTATTATTTAGTCTTGTAAATTTTATATGAATATAGTTCAGTAATAAATCTGACTTTCCACTAATTCATGCATCACTTTCGAAAAGTCATCGTAGAAATTCAATTTACACTGATAAGTCAATTGATGAAGTTGTGAACTTCATCAGTTGAGATGGCTAGGACATTTTTTATGTATGCCCAACCACTGACTACCCCGACGAGCGATGCTTTATGGTGTACGAGTAGGTTGGAAAAAAGCTAGGTGCGGCCAAACCAAAACATGGCACAAATCCATAAGGTCACTGGCAAGTGGATTTAACCATGTTGGTAGGTTATAGACTACCTGGTTGGGATCCGCGAGACGATAGCAACCGATGGTTAGAGACCTTGAATGATATGGCTCAAAATCGTTTGCAACGGTGCAGGTGTATCCAATCTTTGTGTTCTCCCAAATTCTAATCTTCTAAATTCTTCATGTCCCTTTTTTTCTCTTCATAAATTTATTTCATTGGATTATGCTCCTTGAATATCATCTTCAAACCCTAACCTTTCCGATTACTGCTTATACTTTTACTACCTCTATGAGATTTGAATCTACAATTGTATTTGTGTGCTAATGTGGTGTGACAACTTGAACTGATGTACGTACATACGAAGTTCTACGTCGTTGTTGACTGACTGACTAAGTCGCATTCAACAACTGATTTATTCTACAAATATGTCTGTATCCATAATGTTTTTAATATAAATAAAAAAAATTAGAACAGTTTTTCTAACTTGACCAAAATGTAATTAGTAGTCTGTATAGTTAAGGAAGCACTTTTTTTCATTTGTATATCAGAATACATATTGATTTATAACAATTTTAAAAAGAAATTACATTTGTATCACTTAAATTTTGCATATAAATTACAATTAATCATCAGATCAAAAAAATAGTTGCTGAGTTTTGTAAATCAGTTACAATAGAGTGAAAATAGACATTTTAACAATCGTTTAAGGATACATTTAATAAATTATAAATTAGATATTCCCTAACCCAAATTAAACATAAAAATCATTAAATTAACTTAATTGAAGAGTTTAGATTGAATATTCTTTGAAAGGAACAGTATGTTAAATCAGTAATCAAAAATCTTTTTATCAAAACATAAAAACGTATTTAATAATTCTATTGGTTTTATTTTGGAACTATTTAGGAATGAGGCATAACCACACTTTACAAGGTGGAACTGATCAACTTCTATCATTTCTTGTAAAGTTTGATATCATACAGTAAATAATTCGAAATCAATATCGATGTATGCTCTTAAGACTTAATTTTGCTTCATTCGATGAATTTTGGTGAATTGTTTAAGTTAAATGGAGTCTTTTAACTTTAGTTTCTCTGACATCACTTGACAACTAATACATTGAACTTTTTATATAAGGTACCACTTTTTCTAGACCTTCAGATAGAAATTTTCTATCTTCCTTTCTTTATTTCACTAGTGTGAATAATAAAATTACTTACTTACTTACTTACTTACTTATTTACTTACTTACACCTGTACCCCTCGTTGAGTAGCACAGGATGACCACCACCATTCGCCATTCAACTCTGTCCTGAGCAATCTTTTCCAGTTGCTATTCATCCTTTTCATGTCTGCTTCCGCTTCCTGACGTAATATATTCCTTGGTCTTCCTCTCTCCCGTTTTCCTTCAGAATTCCAAGTTAACGCTTGCCTCGTTATGCAGTTTGGTAATTTTCGTAAAATACGCCCCGTCTATTTCCAAAGTTTTTCCTAAATTTCTCTTCATCTGGAAGCTGGTTTGTTCGCTCCCATAGTAGGCTATTGATGAGGGTATCCTAACAGGGGACATTAAGTATCTTGAGTAGATAACTATTTATAAATACTTGTACTTATTGATAATGATTGTGGTAGTTCTCCAAGTTTCAGTCCCATACATTAGAATCATCATGACACTTGCTGTTTAAGTACCACTAAACAGCAGTTTTTTCAGCCTATGGTGATCAATGCTGTATTTAAACAGAATATATTTTCAAAGATTTTCTGATCAAATATTTATTTTTCCACTTTTTGCATAATTGCATGACCAGATCAGATGAATCCTATATTTAGTTAGACATTTACCAATGCTGTAACAATAGATACAGAATACATTTATCTCGTAATTTTGTACATTACCCTATTAAGAATTGCATATAAAAATCTGTTTATTTGCCATAAACTAATTAGTTATATTCAAATGAATACCGATAATAAATGCCACTGTTTTCATCATTTTATTGTTCATATTCTATTGATGATTCATCTAATATATTACATAAAACTTAAACGGGACAATGTTCTTCATTTGACTCTCATATTTACGTACATCATTGTTCACTTAAACAAACTATGAAGACCATATAGCCATGTACATTAACGTTATCACCACTATAATCAACCAAGCTATATACCACTTGAAATTCAGTAACTGGAAGTATTTCAAATGTCCCATTTAAACAATTCTTTACTTAGTTATTAAATCCAATAAACAAATAATAAGGACTGTTCATTACATTCTATGAAAAATTGTTGTTTGACTACTCTATCTTTTTCACTATCGACTAGTTTTGTCACTTATCAATAATTATTCAGTGAATGTAAATGAATTGATCATTTTAATTTGATGACTAACCATTACTTGAAGATAATTTCTATTACCAATTCAAATTGCATAGAGAATTATTAAAATCTAATTTTGTCCTAGTTTATAGCTCTTCAGCATTAAATAAATATTTTCTGAGATTTAATTTTCATCCTTTTCTGTATAAGAGTAAACATATTCATTGTAACTTTATTATGTGAGAGGTTTTTTATGTTCAAATATACAAACAATCTCATTCCTAACATATTACTTGGCTACTATTACCAACGTTAATGGAAAACGCACTATTCAGTTTGGGGAAGATAAGAGACTTGATTGCCTGTGTTAACACTGACGATGGGGGTCTCTTTCTTTGTCTGACCTTCTTTTAACCACGTTGATAAATGGAGCTTTAATCACTCATTAAAACTAGAAGTCCCACTCATTGATGATCCGATGGGAAAGACGGTAGTCAGCTGACAAGTAAATTGTCTTAGGCTTGCTAATTTTTTCGGAGAGTTCAATTAAGTCTTCTGTTTCAGAAGACGGAAAAAATAAAGGCACTTCAGATGAGAAATTGTCATCAAGCAATTTAAATACTGTGATCAATTCACTTCTATTCCTTCTATATGATAAGTGGATTAAGTAATATGGCAGCCTTGAGGTTCAGGTAATCAAACTATCTGCTATGTTTTAAACACTTTCAAATAGGTCACTGTTTTTTTTAAAGGCAAGAATTGGTTACTTGCAGACAATATTCGAGTTTAGGACAAACAAAAATTGTATTACAAATAAAAAAATTTCATATAATTTACGTAGCTAAATGCTCCGAGTACTGACCAGAGGGTTCTAAATTTTTTAGCAGCCATTGCATGGCAGTTTATAGTATTGGTTGATAATGACTCCTTGTTTATTACAAAGAATGTACACATTTTGCAACATCCGGTTGTTAAGTAACACATTCATTTCAAAATGTATTATTTTTACACGAAAACGTAATTTAGAAAAAATACAATAATGTGACTGCGTTCATATAAACGAAATGGTTCACAGATTGTTCGATAACACATTAAATGAATTGACTTCGCATAGCATCATCCTATAATTTATCCAATTAAAGTAACTCCTGTGAATCCAAGACCACGAACTTACCTAAGTTATATATACTGTTAGGACTCTGTAATGATTTCCCGTCATTTATTGCTAAAATGAAATCACAAAGCTCAGGAAAAGTCCATAAAATATCAGAAAAGGTGAACAGCAAAGATAAACAAGAAATTACTTAGCATATATACAATACATCCGTCCATACATATATACAAACATAGATTAGTACGTGCGTACATACATACATACCTATATACGTACATACATACATATATATATACATACATGCATACATACACAAAATACACAATCTATTTTATAAACACTAGGCGATGAATCACCAAAACACTAAAGATGTAACTTTTATCATGAAAGGAAAATGCTTATGTAATACAAGTTGTCTTATAATACCCAGTATTATAATTTGTATAAAATAACAGACTAATCAAAACAAGTGAACGGAGACATTAACTAATAATGATAATTAAGGAGGAAGAGTGTATTTGTAAAATCTCAGCGAAAGAATTTGAATTAAATCCAACGTTTCACCTGGTAATCTGGTCAATAATTTTGTTGTTTGATTATATTTCCTTGGAAAAGCTTGTACCAGATTGTCAGGCGAAACGTTGGATTTATTTCAAATTCTTTCGTTGAGATTTTACAAACACATTCTTCCTCGTTAATGTTTCACATTAACTCAGTGCCCAAATATTGTGAAACTATTCGTTCAAATTTAGACGAAAGTTCTTATTTCATAATAATGATAATGTTAATATTATCTATATACATTTATTATTACTAGTATAAATCTTGTGATTACCTTGGATCTATCAGTAAATATAGATTTCAGAATGGGTTTTGTGGAGAGTTTAAGAAATTTCACAAGTCGAAATCATAAGTCAGTTGAAGCTAGACCACCATTGAAAACCTGGAAGCACTGGACGGCCGTAGATTTCAATTTTAGTTTTATACTATTCATTGATAATCCTATTTTAATGAATAATAAATGTAAAATGATGTATTACGTTGATCAAGTTATAATATTTTATTTCTTACATAATGTCAACAAAAATGTTACCTAGTCATTTATTTCATAGGGGACTAAAGATAGACATACAAACTTTGTGTTGTCCCGTAGATATTTCATTGCAAAAAGTTTTGAGTGAATAAAAGAGAACAGATTCATAAATTTCTGAAACACAGGTCATTCAATCAAGATAGACTCTGCATTCAAAGTCATCTACAAGATAAGTAGAAATCTTCGAAAAACAATCAGACTACATCTTCTTTGCATTGCCGAAGGATTAGCCATACATCTGGAAAAACAAAAATTGTGTGGGCAAAAGAGACTGGTACAACCTCTTCTCCTACCATGGTCCTAATTTCTTATAACTTTTTTTCTCTCTTTCTCATACTCTTCTTCCTTTAAAGCCATCTGCTTCATCATCCATCTTCCCCTTAAATTCTCTACCCCCAAATGGTTTATTTTGTTTCCACGATCATTCTGATTAAATTTAATTTTAATTCCAACATTTTATCTTATCATGTTGAGCCATCCTTTCCCACTTATAATTTCCCTATCTATTTTTATGATGAATACTTAAGTCATCAACAACCAAACGATACCTTTTGAGTCTACTCATGAAATTAACTTAAATACTTCATCTAAATAACATTAAAAAAGCATGGCTTAGTAAAATTCTTATTGTGTATATAAGCATCAATATCATCCCATAAAACGCCAAAATTAGCTTTAACTAAAATAACAAACATAATATTTTGAGCAAGAGTTAAGCATAACAGTTTTGATTGAAAGTTAATGTTATTTTATGCTAACTGGACACGGTCAAGTTCACAGTGGTGATCAATCAAAAATCTCATATAGTTTGTTATTTACTTGGTATTGTTTTACTTGAATCTTCCCATTGATGTTTAGGACTGAAATTGATCAGTCTCTTATTGCATACTGTGCGTATTGCCTCGATTTTGTCCTAACATACAATCATTATAAGCACAGATGGATAGTGGCTAGCAGTGGAATCCAGGACGCGCGTTTCTTCATATTTCGTTTTAATTGCATAAGCAAGTGGTTATCAGGACTCAGTAGGTAAGTGGATAACGCGGTAGCGTTTGAAGCGAGTGGTAGTGGGCCCGAGTCCCAGAGTGAACATCAACTCCGAGATGCAGGTACATCCAGCTGACGAGTCCCAAATAGAACGAAACGTACGTCCCGGATTCCACTGCTAGCCCTTACCCATCTCTGCTTATAATGTTTGTTATTTACTTTTGATTTGTTAAAAAAACTGAATAATATAATTTTTCCTATTAAGATCATGAAGCCATTGCTGTTAGACCAACATTAAAAACCTGGAAGCACTGGACGGCCGTTTCGTCCTATTGGTGGTCTAACATCAATCGGTTCATGATCTTAAGCAAAGACTTAAAAATCTCCACAACCCCTAACCTGATAATTATCATGTTCTCACTAATGACTAGCTTCGTGAGAAAATTCTCGGGGTTCCAATGAGAAGCCGCGACCAATTGAGCTAATCCGTGTCGGGTAGAGACAGGTATCTTCCTCAGTACAATGGATGATAGTCGCGCGATTTCGTGGATTGGTTGAAGTTAGACAATAATGCCGTTGGATGCCGGCTCAGTGGTTCCAGTAGGTTAAGCGTTCGCGCGCGAGAATGAAGGCCCTGGGTTTGAATAGTGGATGCGCACTGCTGAGGAGTCTCACAATATGACGAAATGGCCGTCCAGTGCTTCCAGGTTTTCAATGGTGGTCTAACATCAATCGGTTTATGATCAAGATAGATTCAACGACACAATAAGTCATAAATTTATCATTAGTTATACTTTTAAAAATGTCATTTAATATTTGTAACATCATATCCTGTTTTAATAAAGTTGATTTCCAGACTAATAAAATTTATTATGATGGTTTTAAACAACTTGAATGTCTATTAGACACATTATTTTCATTTGCATGACATACATAATGTGCTGGAATTATAGAAACATATAAATCCTTCTATTACTAATATTTATCACAAATACACAAAATGAAATGCTTTAACCGTCAATTATTTAAGGTTGGTTCTTTCTTTTAAAAATAGATTATAAACGAATTAGGAAGAAAAAGTCGATGATTCAATAGTTACAGCATGAAAAATAAATATTTAAATTGTTTAGTTATTCCACAGAAGAATAAGTCGGATGATACACAAACTTCTTATTGTTGTCTTAAAGTATATACTTTAATTATACTAGTTCAAATCTTAATCGAAATGTATATGCCTAATTTGTTTATGAAGATTTTTCATGACAGGCAAATACACAGAAACAACATATCTATTGTCAAACTCACAACAACAATCTATCTACTTTCAGTGTGATTCAACTAAGAATAAAAACAGATCAATGTTATCACAGCATATAAGTGACACAATAGAGACTGGAACTGTAATATGAACATAAACTTATATTTCAATATATCTAGATATTAATAAAGAAACTATTGTATTATTGTGAAACTTTCTGTTATTTTACTATTGATTAAGTATCATTGCCAAGGTTTGATTTCATGATTTCGAATAAATTGAGCATTAGTTAGATTGTTATCAATAAAATAATATACCAGTAATATCCCAATGAGTAGAAATTTAAATTTCTGTCGTTTCATGATTTAGTGAAATCCACTTCTATATTTTTGTTGTAAGTTGAGTGACTTATCTACTAAATCATAGTTTCACATAGCTGGTTATCTTTTCACTTACACATGCCCTCAAATAAATAATTTAACATTATATAAACGACTAGGATTTTTGTTCACAGTTCTCACTTTGAAAGTTTAATATACACAAGATCAATACCGTTTTTAATCACTTCACTCAATGTCAAAGTAAGATAAGGTAAGAGTCATGCTTTATTTATTTTGTTTTTTCATATTTGTATTCATATATTTATAGATTTAAAATAGCTTTATAGAAGCTAGAGGATTATTTATATTATCTCATTATATTTACTTCCTAATAGATATTTCACATCGATTGACAAAACATATCAATCATATTTACTAATTGATACACATAATCATAGTGAATACAATCTAAAATAACTTTGGATAACATCCAAATATTAAAGATTCCCATTGTGAAAATTAGAACAACACATATAAGCGAACAATTGTTTTCAATTAGATCGTCATCAGGCTTTACTCTAATATACATGAATATTTATACGAACATTTTAAACCAATGAAGGCAATATGAGTCAATAATCACAATGAAATAGGATAAGTCACTACACATTGTGTTTATTGACTCATATTGCCTTCATTGGTTTAAAATGTTCGTATAAATATTCATGTATATTAGAGTAAAGCCTGATGACGATCTAATTGAAAACAGTTGTTCGCTTATATGTGTTGTTCTAACATTCAAATAGTTAGTTACATAATATAAGCCAGGGTAATTTTACATTGGTTTTCAGGAGAACCAGACACCATCAAGACTTTCATGTGATAATCCAAACAATACAGCTCAATCCTGTTTAACAGGAAAGCCGAAAACCTCCCATTCTTAAATTTCATAACCCGAACAGTACAACTCAATCCCGTTTCACAGGAGAAACAGACACCGTATAGGCTTTAACGTTACAATCTGAATAGTATAGCTCAATTCTGTGACGCAACCACACAGGTACCAAGTACTCTGGTGGAGCAATAACATTCAAATATTGTTCATTAATAATTATTATTGTTGAATCACGTATGACTATATTCTTTTTTTCTTTCTTTCTAAAACATATTGTTTATTAGTTTGTTAAAATACAATAATCATGTTGCCATGGCTTTTATTAACAAAAAAAATGAATCTCTTTTAAATTTCATAAGTTTGATGAGTACAGAAACAATTCACTTATTTCAAGAGATAATGATTACTTTTAAACAATACACTTAATACTTATTCATGTATAATTGATTATGTTTATTATTTATAATGAGACAATTATATTCTTTGATACACCCTGAAAATATTGTTACAGTTAGTTTTGTATACAGTTTCTATGATATTTATTACCTTATTATTAATCAATAATTGGAATAATTTGTATAGAACAATTGTGATATAATCCATAGTTTATTAAATTACATTTTAAATAAAATAAATCAATTTTACATATTACTATTTATTAATTTGTTCTTGTCTGAATAAACTAATCATGTTAAGGGTGTATATGATTTACTTAATTATAAAAAAAATTTATTGTCTCATTAAGTTTCAGTAGTTGAGATGATGAGTCAATTGAAGCTAAACTATCATGCAAAACCTGGAAGCACTGGGCGACCATTTCGTCCTACTGTGGGGTTCTGCAACAGTGCGCATCCACGATCCTGTTGGTGGGATTCGAACCCAGGATTTATCAATCTCGCTTGTGAACGTATGATCTCAAATATTGAAATTACTACAATCTCCAAAAAACCCCTTCTGATACTAATTAGAAGTTGTCTAATCATATTTCTTATAGAAATAACAACGAATTAATGTGAATTATAATATAAGTATCCTTATTGAAACCTACGTTATCACATGAATAAGATTGAAATGAGTATAGCTGATAAATTTTAGTTTAAAATGTTAATTTATTGTTATAAAATATAGATGATTATCTGTACAACGTGAATTTCAAAATGGGCTAAACATAAACTATTAAATAAAGCCATTAATAACAATAGTAATAAATAAATGAATAAATCAACACCTAAGTTGGTCTAATATTGGGGTACCTCACAATATAATAAATAAGAAAACTACCTTACTCATGGTCTGGCTAGATGTACGAATAGTATTGTGAAAGTATCATTAAAAATTGATTTACAATTTGATTATTCATTTTTAGCATAGCTATAATCGAAATGTTTTTATCCATTAATCTTAGTTCACGTAACACTTTTATCGAAACTGGAATAAGAAAAAAACTTTTAGATTAACAAAAATATGATAGTCCATTTATAATCAGAGAGAGGTTTTGTGGAGATATTTAGTAATTTAATAGTTGAATTCATGAGTCAATTGAAGCTAGACCACTAAGGAAAACCTGGAAGAACTGGACGGTAATTAACAATTATACGGTAAAATATACGTATAGTATTGTTCCACAAATGAATCCCAAAAATTACCGCTCATTATTTTTATCCTGGCATAACAGATTTGCAAGTGATTTATTGGACCTAACGTTTTCACATTTTACCAAAGAACTCTGTCATTTTGAATTAAAATAATTTGGTTGTCCCCATTTTAGTGTTCGTTCATTACACATGTAGTCATTGGTTGTCGGTCTTGGCCATTTTTGCAAATACAGATTATTTAGTTGGGATCAACATGCTAGACGTATTCAAACATTGAAAACTTTGAGTGATATAACTTGGAACTATTCACAGTAACTCAAATATATCCACTGTTTACCATCATCTCGATCTCGAATTTCAATATTCTTTCATACATTCTTTTCGTTCTATTTTCACAATGTCCAGACATTCTCATTATCATTTTTACTATATCATTTTGATCCCTAGTTAATTTCCCCTTGCCCTACTGAAATAATATGAAAACTTGGATGGAAGCACGTGTTTGATCGTATTATATCCATATCTATATGTTCTATGACTTCAAGTAATAATTGTTCATTTGAAATAAATAAGTTATTTCTAGTACTTTCATATATGAACAGTGTAAATTTACTGATGAATCTAATGTAAATTCTTCGGATTAACAAAAACTTTACTTACTAAGCTAAGTTTTATAAATTTTATTTCCATTCATGTTGTATAATCATAATCATTTTGAATAATATAACTAAGTATACGTGAGACAATTCATTTCCACTAAATTAATTACATATATTAAATCGTTTATATAATTAGAAATGAAACATATCGCTGACAACTTACTTGAATGAGTAATATGATAATTCATATTTCCAGTTTATATATTCGAGTTACTTTTCTATACTACAAGATTAATATACATATCCAATTATAAAGTTTCTTTACTTACATTTTACTACTCATTACTTCTATATACTTTCGAAAAAATAAATACCATGTAAATCATCTTAAAAATTAATTAGAACTTTTGAATGAATCCAATTTGTATGTTTCAATTTAGTCCTCAATAGTTATTTAAACACAACGTTTAAATTCTCCTTACGAGATTGTAGATACGCATTACTGAAGAGTCTCATACTGAGATGAAACAGCCATCCTATGCTTTCAGGTTTTCAATGATTGTCTAACATCGGTCAATTCATGATCTCAATTTTTAAAAAAAACTTAACAATTTCCACAACCCCATACTGATTTTAATTGATTATCTTATTAATTAAATTATACATATGACAGAATGAATCAGATACCAGTATTTCCTTATTTCTTTTTATTGATTGTTTTTTAATGACTTATAATTGTAATTGAAAACTTATATCATGTTAAAATCTTCTATTCATTAAAAAAGGAACTTAATTTATTTCTGTTGATTACATCTCTATACTTTTGTTATTTCATAGACTGAGTCAGATTAGTTTAAAGAAAGTATGAGAAATTTCTTATTATGTTACGTTTATATACTATCATACTTTCTATTTCTTATCTAATCTAAGAAAGTAAAATATATTTTTGTGTGCCAATCAAATACTATGGGACAAAATAAAATGACATCTAGTGAGGTTTTGGGTGTTTCTTATTGACCTTTAAGTAACTAAAGTATGAATACATATTTATATATAAACAAAACTAAAAGAAAATACACATTAAAAATACACAAACAGACAACTGTGAACATAATCGTGAATAGTTGTCTGCAATAAAGAACATTATATCTATATATATGTATACATAAAATGACATAAAAATGTATACACGTACATCTATATACGTGGCCTAGGTAATTTTTGACAAAAAAAAGTGGGAGAATATGATATTTAACATTTATAGTTTGTTACCTTGTGAACCAATACAGAAAGATAAATGAGAATTAAATTGACATTTATTGGTGACACTCATCGTCTTCCTATTATTATGTTGTCTGGTTACATGTGTGTGTTTTTTTTTCTCCACAGAAAGATATCATTTAGTTAAATAGGATCATAGAAAGAAATTATTTTTTTTCTTCATGTTAACAATCACAACAATAACTAGATAGTACAACGTTAAATCTAACTGCTTTTAGATGGGATAATTTTAAATAAATGAAGTTTTGAATAAAGTTTATTATTACATCGACAGTTGTGTGAATTATTCATAGTTTTCTTATGATGTTCATGAATTCCAATAAAATGTTGACAAAAATTTAAAAGGTAAGTATATTGAATGACCTTTTAATCAATAGACCTTATTAGTTTTAATAAAAATACTGATTTTTCTTTCATTGAACTATGTAAATTGCATAATTATATATCAGTTTTACCCAGGATACATAGAAAAATCTGGGTCTTTTTTTTGACGGAATTCAATTTATTAAAAGTGAGGAAGCTTACAAACGACTTTAGAAGATAGTCATATTGATTGTAAATTAATAGAAATTGTTATATATGAGCCAGTTAAATATTAGTCAGTAGCTAAATAGTATTGTTTACTAAAATGGAAATGAATTTATTCACTTTGATTCTGTATATAATGGAGAAAAGCAGTGCTAATAATTTCTAAATTATCACAAAATAGTTATTCAATTCTCCTTATTTTATGGAATTTTCTTCACATGTAGATCAGGTCGTAATGAAATTTGCCTGTATAATGAATTAGTACTTAATGTCCTGTTATTTTACTCTGTATAAACCAAACAAAAGTTTGAAAAATCATTAGACTGTTTCATGTCAATATATTATCAGTCAAGTACCAGGAGCTTGTTCATGAAGAAAATTTTGCACAACTGAGTTGTATACCTGATGTTATATAATCTAAGTATTCAAATCTGCATTTAATTCGGTATCAGTAAAATTCTTCAAGTATGGCTTAATACACTAGACAATTTCGTTAAATGATGTCTTGAGGTAAAACATTGACATCCAACTAGGTTTTAATAAGACTGTTCCCGTAAGTAATTTTAAATTTAGCTGGCAAGGTATTACGAGTAGTAGCAGTAGTAGCAATACTTACGAAGTGTTTCATGTGCTATTAAGGTCGATAATATTTATAACGATGTGTAGTCGACTAGTAGTGGGATGTGTGCTTATTAATGCACAACTGTAATACGCCTACAAAATATCATAATCGTTGATTGAAATCGTACTATTAATGAAGTCACTTAACCAGTAGACGATATAACTATGGTAACATCTAACAATTTACTAACAAAATATTGTCATTAGAGAAATATTATTCACCGTTATGCTGCGATTTTTAAATTTGAGTATCATGGGTAGCTACCCATAAACGTGATCAACTATCACTCTGACAGCGTAAACAATTCGAAAAAACGTTATCTAGTTACCAAGTATTTCCATATATTTGATTTACTGTCAAGGCCAAATACAATGGGAAAATAGAAAATAAACGGATATTATTAGCACTTTTTAAATTGCCTTCAACAGAATATCTACAAAATGTCTTATGATATCAAATACCAATATGTAACCCATTATAATGAGTGCATATTTCTAGATACGGCTTCGAAAATGTTTTTGATACTTTATAGACAACCTATAATCAGTTTTTAGTTTTATAAAATTCCATCAATTGAATTCATGACTAGGCCACTAATTAAAGCCTGGAATCACTGAACGGCCGTTTCGTCTTAGCATGGGACTCCCCAGCAGTGCGCAGCCACAAGCCCACACGCGAGACTGGAACACAGAACCTTCGGTATTACGCGTGGACGCTCAACCTCTAGACCACTAAGCCGGATAACTTCAAAATGGGTTCCCTGGAGTTCTAGTGAGAACCCATGACCAGTGGAGTCCAGTCTGTGTCGGATGGACAAAGTTATTCACTCCAAAAAATGGATGAAGGGTTATGTAAGATCATGGATCGATTTAAGTTAAACATTGATACCGTTGAATGCCAGCTCAGTGGTTTAGAGGCTAAGCGCGTGAGATCGAATGTCCTTGGTTCGAATTCCACGGGCGGGGTCGTGAATATGCGCTTCTGAGTAGTTCCATAGTAGGACAAGACGACGATCCATTGCTCCTAGTCTCTCCATGATGGTCTAGCTTAGATCGATTCATGAATTCGACCATTAAAATTACTGCGATCTCAACAAACCTCCATTATGAAACTTTTATCAGTTAACTCTCAAGGCTTCAAAGGAATTGTATTTTTCAAGTTAAACATAATGACTCAGGATTCTGCTTTTACAATTACTAAAATAAAATACATTTTCAAAAATATCATTTAGTCATTAAATTTTAAACACCTGGTAATCAAGGTTAGTTAAATAGGAAATTGTGATAATGTTTCTTTTCTTATTATGTAACCTTATCGTACGATAAACGTAGTAGTTATATAATCAAATGGAAAATTGCCTAAACTAACAATTTATTCATCACATCCATTTCATTGATATTGAATAGATTTACACTTAATCAAGAAGTTTTATGTTCATAATAATGTTAAGGTGAATATTTCTATATTGGTCGCTTTTATTACAAACTAAGTTCATTGGAAGAAAAACTGAACACTATGTCCTTATGCCACTGAATTATTATCCTTCGTTTCTATTACAGTTTCTTATGAAAATTACATTCAAACTGTATAAAATCTTTGAGAAATTACCTTAGTAAATATTGTTTTGGTTTGTAATTACACATGATTTGACTCGTTAAAGGTTGAATTCAAAAATAGTTCTTTTTCTCTTTATTTATGCAACTAGATTATAGTTAACTAAACTTCAAATATATTGTAACATGATTTTTACTGGTATGAAACCAGTTAAATTAGTTGGGATGACTTGTGAAACTAATTAGAATTAATGTCTAGATACTTAGAATAAGAAGACTAATTGAATAATCATCAGAAGGGGTTTTGTGGAGATTTTAGAAATTCCAGTAGTTGAAATCATGAGTCAATTGAGGCTCAGTGCTTCCAGGTTTTCTATAGTGGTCTAGCTTCAATTGACTCATGATTTCAATCAATTGAATAATCCTTAAGTCATTCTATGGCCTAGGATAATGCGACAATTTCTTATTCTTTGTATACAATATAAAATTGTTTCTCTCCTCTTTGTTACCTTTTTTACTTGAACTTCCATTTCATTGACCTTTATTAATTTTCATATAAAATGCCTTGACAACTAGATGTATGATCAGATTGTTCGAAATATATAATGCAAATACGCTACATTTTTCAGATCAACTCCATCTTCTCATTATTCTATCAAAATTTATAAACGAGACTAATTATTTTAAATAATAATAATACTGAAACTATTAAAATAATTTCATATTTATTATACCGGTTGAAGTACTGAGAGGTTCTTTAACATATGGTTTATATTTAGATGAAAAACAAAAAGTGGATACAAATCAAGACTATGAACAACACTTTAGTCATATATAAAATAGCAAGTTTATGAGCGACTATTCAGGAAAACCAATCAATATTTACAAACATGCCTTATAGTATAGGGTATACTCACATATTTAAGACTAAAATACAATCTTGGGGTGGGAGGAGGGATAAGATAACAACTTTACATGTTATTGTTAACAATTAGTTATTGCAGACCAACTTTTCAAGAGTATATAAATATAGTCATATACTCTGAAAAATTATAAAAATAAACATAAATTATTTCATATTTGAAACATAATACCTTTAATATCGTTACATATATATTATTTAAACAGAACTGATTTCTACCCATTAAATCATAAAACAGCTCATTCAGTTATAAAAACACTGTTTACGGCGAGTTCATTTTCAAAACTGTTCAATTATCAGAAAGGAGTTTTTGTGGAGATTGTAGTAATTTAATAGTTGAATTCATGAGTCTATTGAAGTTAGACCAACACAGAAAAACTGGAAGCACCGGACCGCCGTTTCATCGTAGTATGCGACTCCTCAATAATATATATATATATATATATATATATATATATATATATATATATATATATATATATATATATATATAATATTAAGATTTATTGAATAATCGTTTGTTACATTCTGATTAGTTAAGATGTAAAATTTGATGATATATGTGAAAATTATATTTGAAATAATCTCAGCGATTGAAATTTAAATAATTACAACGTTTCGTCCAGCTAACTTGTCTGGACTTCTTCAGGGTAATAATCAAAATTTGATGATATAATTTCAAATAGATAAATAGATTTTAAGTGTGTTGGAATGGCTGAAAGAAATCAATGAAAACAATTAGGCTATTTCATATCAATAACGAAATAATATCATCTACACTAACAACGTCTCTTTGGCTTAACCTAAAACTTATTTATGATTGCCTATTTTACAAGAATTTATCCTACCGTTATAAAACAGTAACCATGAAGGGAAAGTAAATTCGGTTCATGAATTAATACAACAATATTCAGTAATTTCTGAAGCAATGAATGATTTATGCTTTTCACATAGGTTTTTAGTTTTAAAGAATATCAACATTTTGATATGACTCATATAGAATGTTAACTTGAATCTGCGTATATGTCAAGTGAAATTCAAGATCCATGATCAGAATAAACATGGGTCAGATAGAGTGAGAGAAATAATAGTGCGATTGCAGTTCGGTTAAATGTTTATTGGAAGGCTATATTGTGTGAAAAATTAGTAGGACGTAATAAGGAGGGATGAGTGCGAAGTGAATGAATCATGTATGGGGGAGATTAATAATGATCTTTAACCAGTAATTAATAATAATAATAATAATAATAATAAAAGATTTGCAAATAAAGATAACGGTGATAATTACAATTGATTACCAAAGGTTGTAGTCAAACTAGGTCATTCAGTAGCTAATGTTACTAGTGTCTAACTGGCCTTGATGTTGGTCAGGAGTGGAGTGGTTGAAGATATTCCTTCAGTAAGCATAGCTCCGGTTTCTTCATCCGGATGGCTACTGCTTCAGCCGTTTGAAGGGCTTTCAGTCTGACCAGTTTTGGCAAAAAATAACTGACCCCATAAATAATTGAAAAAAATTGGTTTATATTGGCACTAAATGGTACTAAATGGGCCAATATCCAGCTGTTCACTTTCTTCATCAAACCTTTGTTTAGCCACGCTGGGAGGTGTTCATGAGCACGAAAATGTAAATTCCTAGAACTTCGACCGATATAACTCGCTCCACAGGAGCAGTCAAACTGATAAATACAAAATGAGGTGGTCATTCTAGGTAATTCATCTTTTAGCCTCGGTGTCAGCATTGGGCTCGTAGAAAACACTGATCGCAGTTCTGCAGCGCTAAATGATTTTTGTATTGTCTTGCGTATTCTCTGAGTAAACATTTCACTAGCCGCATCCCCTCTGAATTGTAGACGCATGAACAGGGATTTCTTCTTCACCGTTTGTATTTCACCTATTTTCACCTTCGTGATCATATATTTAATTATAAACCCTCTAAGGTAACCGTTCTCCCTGAGAGTATTATGCATGGTGTCAAGTTCATCTGCAACTATATCAGCAGAACATATAGTGCGTATGTGGTAGCTAAGGGTTTTGATCAAGTTTCGTTTGTACTGTAGAGGTACAAAGCTAAGGAAATGCGTATACTGCCCACTCTATCTGACCCATACATATTTTGATCATAGATCTTAAATTTCACTTCACATATACGCAGATTCAAGTTAACATTCTATATTAGTCATATCAACATTAACAATTTTATTGTATTTTGTTTAAAAATCCTAAATATCAACATTTATTTGTGACTTTTTTCTAACAATGTTATACTGAACTAAGATTAAAGCTACAAAATGTAACAAAGTTATTGTTTTTACTCTGTTGAAACCGATTTTAAAATGTATCGCATTATTCAAGCTAACAATGTTCGATCAATATATTTTTCAATTTTGATATCTCCTAATTATTGTCCTACTCTTATTTTTTGTCCAGATTATTGACTATTTTAATTGTACTGAGATCACAAACAGATCTAAGTTATTTAACTAATGAAAACTTGAAGGCAATGGACAGTTGTTTCGCTCTAGTATGAAACTCTTCAGTAGTGAACATACATAGCCTCACCACTGCGGATCGAACCCATGATGTCCACCCTTCGACGCAAATGCATAATCTTTTTGACCACTGAGTCCGATAACAATAGTGTGTCAGTCTAATTTAAATCAATCCACTGATTACGACTTTCTATACTAGGATAAAATATTTATCCATCACTACCAGGCTTTCAATAGCTGTCTAATGTTAATCAGTTCGTGATCTCAATAAAATCCAATGAAATCTCCACAATATTCATAATATAAACTACACCAGAGTACTGTATTCAGTTATTACAATATTTTAATTGATATAGTGAAAATCCCCCTTTGATTAATTAGGTTTCAATTAAGATTGACTGTTCTACAACGAATATTTAATAACAAATCAAATTATTGTAATTTAACCGTTTATAAAGAATTGATATTTTGTAAATAATGTAACTTGCCTATATCATTCTTAATGTATTAAAATCATATTATTATTGACATTGGATTGGAATGCGTTACACAATTATAAATCAATATCAAGGTACTTTCTTGAAATGATATCGAAAGTCTTTTTTTCCAATATATTTCATTTCTTTAATTAAACTGCATATTTTTAAAAATTACAAAGAAAAATGTCTTAGATGATTTGTACTGTCTGAATTAGTAATTAATTACATGAAATCATGAGATACTAATTGATATAAATTAAAATAAACTACAAATCATATCAATCGGTTCATGATTTCAATAAAAAAACGTAACAATCTCCACAACCCCTAGTGACTGGCTTCGTGAGAAAATTCTCGGAGTTCTGGTGAGAAGCCGTGACCAGTGGAGCTAATTCGTATCGGGTAGAAACAGGTGTCTACCTCAGTACAATGGAAGATGGTCGCGCAACTTCGTGGATTGGTTGAGGTTAGACATTAACACCATTGAATGCCGACTCAGTGGTCCACTAGGTCAAGCGTTCGCACACGAGACTGAAGGCCCTGGGTTCGAATCGTGGGTGAACACTGCTGAGGAGTTCCACAATATGACGAAATGGCCGTCCAGTGCTTCCAGGTTTTCGATGGTGGTCTAACATCAATCGGTTCATGATCTTAATCAAAAACTTAACAATCTCCACAACCCTTAAACTGACAAATCATAATATTATGGACAACTAAGTATAGTTCTCAACGATTTAATACTGCCTACAACTGGTTTGATTGAAAATGAATTAGAGATTGATGCAAAAGATGCAAATGAAAATCACTAGGGTGACGAAACATAAAATATTCTTTAAGGTTTGGGATTGAAGGCTAATTTTCATTTATATGTTGGAATAGTTAATCATATGAAGTCAAGGGATGAGGTCACATTGTAGTATATGAAAACTCAGGTGAGGAGGAACCAATTTATTATTTAATGCAAAATTACGGGGTGCTTTCATAAAATATGGAAACCATACATTATTTGTACATCTTCCTTCAGTTGTCGTTTACATGCTTCATGATTTTTTCAATTCTAATGAATCACTCTCAGTACTTTGGTTCTATCTGTTACGTGACTATTAACGTCCAATTGCGGTGAATAATAACTGTGCCAAGTACTTTCTAAACCATGAAACAAGGTGCTTACTAACTTTTCATCTAAATTGTTTGGCTGTATACCTGACATAGTTTTCTCTACAGGAAGTGATGGGTTGGTGAATACACATAGATGTAGCACAGTCAGCTGCTTTATCCTTTAGTAAAGGAACTACCACTGTTCGACTACAAAACATAAATTTAAATCAGATATATTCGAAGTCCTTCTCACTGTTCTAGTCTGTCTGTTTTGTGTCGTGTTTATCTCTGAAATTATTCTTATCTAAGGTTTAACAATCGAAAAGACAATCCTTAAAAGTATAGTTACCAAAGGTATATGATGTCCAAAGGCAGAACACTTTATTTCAACGAGCAGCTCAAAATATAAGACTAGCAAAATAGAAAAATGAGTTAATGAATGTATCTTAACAAGCAAATATTTATCGATATATAAAGAGTCATCAAGCGTTTAAACAATCAATGTTTAAGCATGAATGGCAAATTAATGAGTGGACTGGTATACAGATTAGATCATGCATACTCATTCATACAAGCATAAAGATATATACCAGTTACTCCGGGCTAAAATAACACTATAAGTCTACCAAACAGATTAATTTAAAGGCCAAACTAATTCACATACATACAACGTCCGTCAAAAAGTAGCTTCAAAAAAAGAAATTTCTTAAAAGAACAATCAATGTCTCTACATTTCTGTTTATTGCATACACACATTCCTCCTTTTTTGTAGCCTCCTATTTAAACTTAACATATCTTGTATAAACTCTAGCTCTTTATTTACAGTATCATCTGAGTGTATCTTTCTAGATCGGTTTGTAAGCCATCTAATTAAATTTATATCCTAATAAATGAGTACGAGGTTAGAAAAATGTGCGTGTTGATATAGAGAAAAACTTCTTAATTATCCTAGAAATAATTAACATTATTAAATAATAAGCTTTCACCAATCCTTCTTTTCTTAAAAAAAATAATCTATTCAACATGAAATACTGATCAAAAAATGTAAATTTCTTTGGCTAGACCTTAGCTTAATAAGACAAAAAAAGGGAAGAAATAATTCTTTTCACTTAGTTTCTATGCTGTGGTTCCATAATAATATATTTGCTTAACGTATGTGATTGAAGGGGAATTTTGTGCAACTACTCTGCCTAACTTGGTTATTAATGCAGCCGACATTATACAGAGTTATAAATAAATTATTATTCCTCCTCCTTTTGTTTTTTGTTAAAGTTTTCAATCATTTTCTGACAATAACTGTTATATTTCTCTATTTATCAGTATTTATCACTAATATTCGACATTTGATCAAAATCTTGTCAGATATTATGTAATTCGTCGGTTCTCTGAGAAAATATCCCAACTAATCAATAACGTTTAGTATTCATTGCTTTATCTACCTCACTTCTTTTTAACTTTGTTGATTGTTCATAATTATTTTCAGAAACAATTTAGGATTCGTGATTGTTTTATCTTTTACATTACCACTTAATTAGTTAAAAATGTGTATTAATGTCAAGCCATGATGAAAAACGAATTGAAAAGAAGTAGTTCTTCACTCTAATTGTCTTTTTCTAAGCTATAATTATCATGATCTGAAAGAACTAAACTGTACTAAATCAAGAATAGTTTGTCGATGTAAACACTTTACAGTGATTTCGATTAATATAATGGGTTCCCATGTTTAATGAAACTGTTGTATTATTTGTGGTTGAACCGTCTGTTTGTTTTACCTTGAACGAAATATTCTAACAGGAATTGGATTTGGTCTATTTTATCATTATCTTATACTAACAATTTGAAGTGGTTAATACAATTAAATAAATACAATAGAAGATTGTCATTACTTCAATAAGAAAACAATTAATAATATATTGTTTTTTAATTAGAATAAATAATTTTAGTAGTTAAATTCACGAGTCAGTTGAAGCTAGACCACCATGGAAAACCTGGAAACATTGGATGGTCGTTTCGTCCCGTTGTAGGACTCTTCAGCAATGCACATCCACGATACCGCTCTCTTCGTGATTCTGACACAGGACCTATCAGTTTTGCGTGCGAGCGCTTAAACTCTAGATCATTGAGCCGGCATCCAATGGTGTTAATGTCTAACTTCAACCAATTCACGAAATCAAGCCACCGTCCACCACTGTCCTCAGTGAGTTACTATCTCGCAACAAACCCAGTTAAACTTCACTTTTCACTTCTTCTTACTAGAACTCCAGGAAATACCTCTCGGAGGCCATCACTAGTAAGCATATGATGATCATAATCACAGAAAAGTTTTGTAGATATTATAAATAATATTTTGATAGAATTCCTAGTTTTCTATTGGGTCTATGATAAATTAATTCTGTTAGTTGACTACATATTTTCGTTGGAATAAATGTAAACATTTTATTATTTGACAATTATTTTATTACTGACATTTATAAGTAAATCCCATAAAATCTGAATATAATCAAATTTCCATGACAACTATGCCTCTTTCTATGCTAATGAACGTTATCTTGTAAAAATCAATAGGAAAAATTCGTTTTTAAAAAAAAATTGATTCTGTTAATCCAAAATAAACAAAACAAGAATATTTAGATCAACGATTATTTTCAGTAAAATTTAACTATAATTAAGAAACAACTACGTTCACAAAAATGATTTTGAAGCTATGAGGTAAAAATAAAAATAAGATATTGGCTATCGTCATATCATGATTAATTTCAAAGAAGAAACAGTAATAAATTTGTTATAAGTTGTTGAATTCTTAAAGAAATCGGTCAGCTTTATTTGTGAATGTTAAATGGCAGTGAGAGAACCTAAAGAAATATGACATGAAATGACCTTTGAACACCGTTCGCATTAGCATAAGAAAGCAGTTAGGATATATATACCCTAATTTAAAAGTTTCGATTCAAACAAATAGTTCTTCTCTTAATGTAATGGGGAGAAGAAAAAAGAACAACCTTTGTACCAGTTTTTTTTACAGTATAAATGTTTATGTACCATTAATTAATTTCCTCAATAATCATAGTGGCACACACCGAAATTGTGGAGGGTATTTGGTGTAGTTTAGAAAGCTTTTTATGACTAATAAAGGGATCCTAAATAAAAATGCTTTAAATTCATAAAGGTTAAATAAACGAAGTTATTAAAAATTCTTTTAAAAACAAGGAAAGTTTAATAATCGTCTGATTGTTAATGGCTTAAATATTCATCAAATGATAGATAAGGAAGTTATCATTCGGAGAGGATAGCTCAACATGACTAGATAAAAAAGAGAATTTCCGATTCTTTAAAAAGAACATTATCCGCAACAATATTGCGAATAGTACATGCCAGCCGATCATTGTTCGCTAATAATCTTAAAGATAAATTATCGCATCTGACTAACTCAGTGTGCATTTATCAATTTACCTGCTCATGTGAAGCTAGGTATATAAGTCGTTCGATGCGTACTTTATGAAAACGAATTCAAGAACATTGTCCGGCATGGCTAAAAAGCGGAGGAATCGGCTCAATAAGAAGCTCAGTAATCGAACACCTTGTGAGCACATACATCTGGAAAGACCAGAATTGTGTGTGCAAAAGAGACTGAAACAACCTCTTCTTCTACCTTGGTCCTGATGTTATATAATTTGTTATTTTTTATTTTTAATTTTTCTCTTGCTTCATACTCTTCATACTGCTTCACCCTCCATCTTCCCCTTACATTTTCTACCCCCAACTAGTTCATTTTATTTCCACAATCATTCTGATTACATTTAATCCCAATTTCAACATTTATCTTATCATGCTGAGCTATCCCTTCCCAAATAATTATAGATTTCCGGACATGATAACAAAATGAAAGTTATAGGAAATCTGCAGAAACTTTTATTAATCGACACTGTGGTCAAACATAATAAATGTATCGTCTGAGTAAAGATAGTGATATTCAAGCTCATCCAGTATTTTTTTCACTGATTATATTTCCTAATTTTTATTAAAAAGATTTCAGCTAATTTCAAATCAAGAGATTTCATTGAAACTAAATATATTTGTCTATAAAATTCCCTTTACGTTTGCTTGTCATATCCCTCATCTTACCTACTAATGTTGGTTATATAAGTAATATTTTCCAGTTGTTCTTATGTTTAGTCGATGGTTTTTATTGATAATAAAGTCTGTTTAGAGTCAATATAGGTTTATCCGTTACATTCATATTCTTATCTATAAATTAAAATATATTCTTTATTATTTATTTAATCACATAAACATTGGTACAAGGAGGCATCCAATAGATATGCTCCACATAAATCACTCGATTTGTGTGAAGGCTGGGATACTTCCCGGGCGCCCAAACCAAATCAGTTTGTTTCTTAGAGGGCCACACCCGGAGCCTTCGACCTAAAGGTTTGATCCACAAGGCAGTGGAGTAACGTTGAAGATGCAGTCTCAGTGACCAACGATTGGTTCATACACTATTTGTTCCTTCAGGATATTGAAGCCGATGTGCACCATTGGTTTGGAATCAGAATTTTCCAACTCCCCTAGGTTTTTCAGATTCAGATGCCTGTTACTCCCAATGGAGCATAGGCCGCCGACAAGTATTCTCCAACCCACTCTGTCCTGGGCCTTCTTTTCTAGTTCCATCCAATTCTTGTTCATTTTTCTCATGTCTGTCTCCATTTGTCGGCGTAATAAGTTCTTTGGTCTTCCTCTTTTTTGTTTGGCCTTGAGGATTCCATGTGAGGGCTTGTCTTGTGACGCAGTTGGGTGCTTTCCTCAATTTGTGTCCTATCCACTTCCAGCCCTTCTTCCTGATTTCTTCCTCCGCTGGGATCTGGTTTGTTCTCTCCCACAGTACGTTGTTGCTAATAGTGTCTGGCCAACGGATCTGAAGTATTTTGCGTAGACAACTGTTAATAAACACCTGTATCTTCTGGATGATGGCTTTCGTAGTTCTCCAGGTTTCCTCCCCGTACAGTAGAACTGTCTTGACATTTGTATTGAAAATCCTGACCTTGGTGTTGGTTGACAGTTGCTTTGATTTACAGACTTTCCTCAGTTGTAAATATGCTGCTCTTGCTTTGCCGATCCGCGCCTTCACATCTGCATCAGATCCACCCTGTTCATCAATGATGCTGCCCAAATATGTAAAGGTTTTTACATCTTCCAAATCTTCTCCGTCAACTGTGATTGAATTGGTGCATGCTGTGTTGTATTGGAGAACCTTGCTCTTCCCTTTGTGCATATTGAGACCTACTGCTGCTGAGGCTGCTGCTACACTGTTCGTCTTCTCCTGCATTTGTTGTTGCGTTTGGGATAGAAGGGCTAGATCAGCTGCGAAGTCCAGATCGTCCAACTGCATCCCAGATGTCCATTGTAACCCGTGCTTCCCTTCAGATGTTGACGTCTTCATGATCCAGTCGATCACTAGGAGAAAGAGAAAGGGTGAGAGTAAGCAACCTTGCCTAACACCGGTCTTCACTTCGAACGACTTTGTCAACTGTCCTCCATGCACGATTTTGCAATGTAATCCATCATAGGAATTCCGTATGATATTGACTATCTTTTGAGGCACGCCGTAGTGCCGAAGAAGCTTCCATAGTTTTGTTCTGTCCACGCTATCAAATGCCTTTTCGTAGTCAATGAAGTTGATGTAGAGTGATGAATTCCATTCAACTGATTGTTCCACAATGATCCGTAGAGTTGCGATTTGGTCTGTACACGATCAATCCTTACGGAATCCTGCCTGTTGGTCACGAAGTTGAGTGTCTACGCAGTCCTTCATCCTGTGTAACAATACCCTGTTGAAGACTTTTCCCGGTATTGAGAGAAGAGTGATGCCCCTGTAGTTCTCACACTTGCTGAAATCGCCTTTTTTCGGCATTTTGATCAGGAGTCCTTCTTTCCTCATTCCAAATCTTATTGAAGAGAATATGAGGTATCCTTGCAGTTGCCGCTACGTCTGCTTTTATTGCCTCTGCTGGAATGTTGTCTGGTGCTGTTGCTTTGCCACTCTTGATTTGTCTGATGACCATGCTGATTTCTTCAATTGTTGGTGGGCCAACATTGATTGGGAGGTCCGTGGGTGCTGCTTCGATGTTGGGTGGTTTCAGTGGAGCTGGTCGATTCAAGAGTTCTTTGAAGTGTTCTACCCACCTGTTTTGTTGCTCTTCAATGTTGGTGATTACCTCGCCTTAACTCCCCTAGGTAGATCCCCCATATCCACCAACTCGCTTAAAGCGCCAGACACTCGCTTTCTGTCCTCTCAATTTCGTAAACAACACCCCCACCACGAGAAGGCAGCGAGTAGGACTTCCCTCGCAGAGGCTATATACACGTGACCATGTGCCAGCATTTCGAGAGGGAGAGTTGACTCTCCCAACTCTTGGCCCGTATCTGGGCATTTGGAGGCCAAACCGTGGTAATCAGTGGCTTTATATTATAATTCCTTCTCTATAAAAAAATTACACAAATTTCTTCACATTGCTCCTCTCATTAGCTAATACTTTTTTATGATTACCCACCTTTGTACAAAATGCACATACTCTGTATATATACATATTTAATTATCACGTTTCTGTCCTTTTTTGTATATGGGAAAATAAAGTGTCATGAATTATTTCTATGTCTTTATTTTTATGTCTAATATATCTAAACATATTATGAATTTATTAGTTGAGTTCGTGAGTCGATTGAAGCTAGATCACCATAGAAAACCTGGAAGCACTGGACGCCTGTTTCGTTTTAATGTGGGACTACTCAACAGTGCGCATCCACGATCCCGCCTTGATGGATTCGAACCCAGGACTTACTGGTCTTGCGTGCGAACTCTAGGCCACTAAGCTAGCCAACATCCAACGGTGTTAATGTCTAACTTCAACCAATCCACGAAGTTGCGCCACCGCCAACCATTGTCTTCAGTGAGTTACTATACCAAAACAAACCCGGTTGAACTCCACTGATCACTTCTTCTCGCTAGAACTCCAGGAAATACCTCTTCAATTATTATTATGAATTGCTATTATACTTAAATAAACCTTACTTTACCATTTCTACAGTCATATTTATAAAATAGAATTAATCAATCTAAACATATAATTCTGTATACTGTTGAGTGTCTTTTTGTTCAGTATTCAATATTCAGCTGTTGTTACCTTAGGGTGAAAGATTTTTGATTTTCACTCGAAAAGTGACATGTTATTATACTACTTATAATAAATCTTTATCAAGGTCAGACAATTTTGTAATAATATGTCATTTTATCCTAAGGGTAAATTGGATATTAATTAGACTATACTTTTTAAATATTGAATAGAAGTAAAATATGAAATTAGTAATTAGATTTATCATAAGAAGGAATTTATAAACAATCGTGTTAATAATTAGTCTATACCTTTTATAGAACCAACTAAGTAAAGATCCACTAGAATGCATTATTATTCATTTGAGTAAGCACAAGATTTGTAAATACTATAACTCAGTAAATAAAATGAATCAGTTTACTTTGCATGCTTAATATGTCTTTTTCTTAACACACTTTTTAATCTCACAGATTAAAATCATGAGCCAATTGAAGCTAGATCACCATGGAAAACCTGGAAGTACTGTACGGCCGTTTCGTTCTAGTATGGGACTCCTCAGCAGTGCGCATCCACGATCCCGCACCCCGCGAGATTCGAACCCAGGACCTATTGTGGTCTAGCTTCAATTGACTCATGATTTCAATCTGTGAAATTTCTAAAATCTCCACACTTTTTAATCATTAAAAGAGGAAGGATATATTTGTAAAATCTCAGCGAAAGAATCATAGTAAATAGAGTATTAACGTACTTTAATTATACTTTCATCACCTGCCTAAGTTCTATTTCAATATTCTGATTTTATACATAAATAGTTAATCGAATTACAGACTTGATGTTATTTTTTTCAGGAATGTCTATTTTATTAATTTTGGTATATAATATGAACTTTAAGTGTTCATAGAAGCTATTGACCTGGTCTTGTATGACATTATGTGTAAAATAAGTTTGTAGATGATGTGATAACATATAATCTAAACCCATATTTTATAAAGTTTATTGTTGAGAAAGTAGGTTGTAATAACTGTTTTTCCCAGTACTATCAATCATCCGGTGTAGCAGTAGATGAAATGAAATATAAATGTGCTGTTATTCGCTCATTTGTTATCTTGCTCGTACCAGTAAGAACATATAAGTCAAAGTTCTGAACTTTTCTATTTATTGTTTTTTTTTATAGGCAAAACTTCTAATTTATTAAACTAAAACAAATGGAACAAGAAACAAAATGTAAGCATAATCATAATCATGGCGATATTGTTGAATCAACTGCAGATGATTCTATGACATCGTCTCATTATTGTTTTGGTTTAAAAATGAAATCACATGAGATTCATGAAGGAAAAAGTAAGTCATTAAGTAGAAATCCAGTTGGTTCATCAACATCAATATCTATGCCAATTGCATGGCCTAAAAGAGTTGGATCAAGGAAAAAATCAAATACAAGCACAGAATTCGAAGAAAAATCCGAATGTGGAATTAAAAAACAATCATTAACGGATATACCCAATAACGATAAATACAGAAAAGAAACAGACACACAAAAACAACGCTTTTGGGTAAGTATATTGATTTTCGCATATATTACATAAACAGATTTTAACTATTCAAACGGTGAATTTAAAGAATAAACAGTTTATGTTCATTTCACAGTATTATAAATTTCTAATAATAAAGTTATGTAAAGTTAATAAACTTACAGACGAGGTTGAATGTTGTGCGTTTCGACCCTGACAGAATCATGAAAAGATTCATCAGAAAACTTAACAACTACCGAAGGTTCCTTAGTTTTCGATGAATATTTTATAGTAAAGGCAAACAAGAAATATTTAGTGTCAATTTCGTTTTGAGACATTACCATAAGCATTAATACTAAAATGTTGTAATACGCTTTCTAATTATTATTACTCCTACAATAAATGAAGAGTTTGGATGTCAAAAAAACTGTTTTTATTGATTTGAAATCTGGCGTTTGTATTTGAAAGATTTAATAGGTGACTTCTACTTTTTGTATCTTCCACTTTTAACGTCAGATGTTCACTACTTTGATTTTCCAGTATTTCATCAACCGATTGCTATTAAATTACTATTTATTTTATTCATGAGTTATCTGTTCAAAATGTTCCATCCTCATAGTGATGAAATTTTCTAGTTTCTAATTCCATTAATCATAGCACCCCTGAGATTCCTCTGAATTTAAGCTCTTCAGATTCTCATTTGTTACACATTTCGTCACCCGTTCCTTACTTTGTGGTTTCCCTTAACAAAAAACTATACATGAGCTTTTCTTAGGTTTGATCCAAGTGTAAACAACTTTAGGAAGAATCTCACACAAACAGTTTCCAAGATCTCGATTCGTAAGTAATGATAAAGATGATCAGCTGAAAGTCAGAATTCATACAAAACCAAAGATGAATTGTTTTCGTCCATACAACAGATGAATGATAGTTCAGAACTAACATGTTTGTATTAACCAGATTATTTATATCCGTAAATCCACCATCATTGTCTTACATGGTTATATAATGATGTTTAGAATAATTTTATTGTGGTACATAATTTGTTCATACAGATTCCACTTTCCTGTTCCTGCCAGGATTTCAGTTCTTGAAGCTTCTGTATTCCAGGTTTTTGCAAATTTTGATGCTGAGTAATCTTTATTCTAATCCTACGTTCAAAATATTGTAAACTTTGTGTATTTCTTAGTTCGAATTCAATATTACTCAGCGAATTGCAATGTGATCACCAGTCTAAGTGACTCGACATCATGTGCATTATATCTTGATATTCGATCATCGAACCCATTCAGTAGAGAACACTAGTCTCATGTTTTATCACACTTGATATTGGTCTCTTAATGGTCAGTGAAAGATTTCGAGCAACGTCACAAAATATCAAGATTTGAGATGTCACCAGCCGTAACTAAAACAGTAACGTTGAGTGATGTAAGTCAAAATCTTACAGGAAGCATCAAGATCACAGGTACACTGTGTTGAAATCAAGACTCAGAGTTTCCTGTCAACTGCCTCCAACAAATCAACATTCATTAAGTAACCCATTAGATTCTGAGTAAGTAAGTAGGTATTAATAAATTAATGTGTTTTAAGTAAATTGTTGTGTGGAAAACATATCTCTGTAGAAGGATAGAAAAGATTGCATCATAAATTGATTCGAAATTCTTCTTATCAAATGAGGTTATGCACTAATCAAGGAGTAATAGAAGAATATGAGGATGGAAATAATTTACAGGTGAGAATTATGGAAGATGATTGTCCACTTGACAGATATGAAGTAAAACGAATACATAGACATTTATTGAGAAAAGATGGATAGTGGCTAGCAGTGGAATCCAGGCCGCACGTTTCTTCGTATTTTTGACTCGTCAGCTGGATGTACCTGCATCGCATAGTTGATGTCCACTTCGTCATCGCTTTATCCACTTAGCTACTTAACCTTGATAGCCACTTGCTTGTGCGACGGGGTGGAATTTAAATTCACTTGAATTTTCCCATTGATATTTATAATTGAAATTGATCAGTCTCTTAGCAATATCGAGGCAATACTCACAGTATGCACATATACTAATAAAAGACTGATGAATTGCAGTCCTAAACATCAATGTGAATGTTGAAGTAGACAATACCTAGTGAATTTAGTGAACAAATAATTTCTTTTTTACATTCAATCTCTCATTATTATTGACATTAACAAGAACAGGAGTTATCTGAATCGATCAGTTAATACTTTGTAACAAATCTAACTGTGAATGATGCTTCTTTTTACTGAAAATTTACATTTTTTTTTTAAAAATCTCATTAATTTTAACAGACTTAATTAGGTTAAATAATTTAACGAGTTAATTATCATCTATCTCTTAAATTTCGTTATTTATTAGTTCCCATATACAACTTTAATAATTTTCCTTTTACTTTAAAAGAAGGAAAGAAGAATAAAGGAAGAACTTCGTTAAAATCATTATATTTTCCAACCTAATTATTCTCTACATTGTTGTTTAGAAAAGGATTCCGAATAAGGACCATAGAAGATATAGAGTTATGTGGATTTTTTCAAATAAAAAAAGATATATATATATATATATATATATATATATATATATATATATATATATAGAGGTCCAAAAAGTGAATCAAATAATTATTTTCAGTATAGGGTTGTGAAGACTGTTGAATTTCAGTCGATATCATGAATGAATGAAAGTTAGTCCACTATTTAAAATCTGGGAGCACTGGACGGCCGTTTTGTCCTAGTATGGGACTACTCAGCAGTGTGCATTCATGATTCCGCACGCGGGACTCGAACTCAGGACAAACACTTAAAATGTAGACCACTGAGCCGACCGAAATCCAACGATGTTAATATCTAACTACAACCAATCCGACCGTCCACCATCGTCTTCAGTGAGTAACGGCCTCTACAACAGATACGCTTGAACTCCACTAGCTACGGCCGTCCAACGCTCCCAGGTTTTCAATAGTGGTCTACCATTCATCCATTCATGATATTAATTGAAATGATTATTTGTCAACAAGAAATCGTCAACATTTTTCTGTATCTATAGATCTTTATAATTTTCATTGAAATTTCGAATCCAACTAATTATTTATGGCCCATTTTGCAGTAATTTACAAAATGGTGTTTTACATGAGTTTACTGTAAAAGTGATACAAAAACAATGTCAAACTAAATGTAAATCAAAGTGATGAATTACGTAACTAAAATGTAATGAAACATAGGCTTTTTGTACTAGGCTTTAAGTTAAAATTTTCATAAGAGCAAGTGTTAGTTATTCGTTTACATAAACCGATGATGATTATGTTAATTATTTAGTTCTTTTGCATAGTTTATAAGCAACTTTTATGTTATATTCAAGGTCATGTAAGTTTGGAGGATTTAAGGCAGTGATAAATATAAATATATCTTCCTTACAGTCCCATGTGGTATATTTACTCATCAAATATATTTGACTAAGAGATTTGCGGTGTTTTGAAAATCACATAACACTTTTAAGATGTTTTGTCTACTTATGTGACTCCTCAGAAGTGCTTTCATATATCCCGTTAGTAGGATAAATCAGAAAATCCAGGTTCTTCAGAGGATGTAATACATTCGGATACCCAAATTGAAATCAAGTGAAAAATATTACCAACCTCAATTTACTCACGAAACAAGGCGGACGAATCAATGTGATCAATGTTAGACCACCGTTAGAAAACTAGAAGCACTGAACAGATGTTTCGTCCGAGTATGGTACTTCACTTGAAGATGAAGGAAGCTGGTCGCGAAACATTATGAATTAGTTGAAGTTAGACATTAATGGAGTTAGATACTTACTCAGTGGTTTAAAAGTTAAACGTTCACGCTAGACCAAGAACCCCGGACTCGAATCCTCATACAGGATCGTGTATGTGCATTGTTTAGGAGTCCCATACTAGGACAAAATGAACGTCTGTTGCTTCTAATTTCCCACTTGTGGTCTAACATTGATCTTTCCACTACTTCAATGAAATTCACCTATCACCACAACCCCTTAATAAATACACTTAACAGTTTTAAGAAACAATTCTCCATATTGTTTATATGAACAAATGAATTTATTTTTTTTTAAAGATTAAGATAATAAAAATGTATAAAATTAGATTTTCAATAAAAGTAAACAAGGATCATCAGTTATACATAAAATGAATTCATATTTTATGCCTCTTATTCTTATTTCGTTCAATATAATTATTGGACAGTACAGTAACGAGGATAAAGAGATAATTATTAATTTAAACTTTAAGGAAAAAAACAAATTAAATATTCATAAACACCACAGATACAGATAATATAAATTATTATTATTACCTTCATGTCCTTAAAAGTTTGTCACACCATTTCTATGAATTTTTTCTATCAGAATCAGTATGTTGAATAGATCATTAATCAAACCAATTGGCTATAGATAAATATAGATAAAGAAGGTAATTGATTGAAATACTAACTAGAAAAACATGTTAACCATCTACATACGTATTGAATTGTTATGATTATTAGGTGCATATATATATACTGAACCGTTTCTAAGTTTACAACAACTGATAAGATCATTATTTATAATTAAACAAATTTATTCACAAAAAGTTAAACTTAACCACAGGATAAGCTTACACATAAGCTTAGATGGATTGAAGAAACAGGATGAATTTGACAGTAATTCTTATAAAATGCATTTAACTGGGAAATACAAGTTTGTACACGTTTTAAATATTTCAAGTTAGTTCAATCATAAATTTAGTTTTAACTATTCATTGTTAATGCTAACCAGATTACTTATAGTGTAAATATTCATATGGCTTGTGGAGCTCCATTAGAATCAAGTTTCATGAGGAGGCATCAATTTTTAAGAGCCGTAACACAGTGAGAAAAAAATACATCATTGAAAGTAACCTCAAAGTCAACTATATGTTAATTTGGTTTTAGATTCTAATATATGTGTTCGAAAGTAATATATTCATTTTTATCATATGATGTGTCTCCAAAATAAGGTGCAGGAAGCGAAGTCGGCTTTTTCAGAATTTTCAAGAAACTTGACTGGAATCATGCCTAAAAATTAGGACTAATATAATTGACAGGATAGTAGTGTTGGTACAGAAAGAATAAAAATAATAATGGTATTCGTCACAGATGGATTTTAGTTGGGGTACCATTTTAGATCAGGTAACAATAAAATGCTGTTTTATCGTGGTATGGGACTCCAAAACAGTGATACTCAAGACCCGACCGGGGACTTGTTTCAAGGGGATTTTCTGAAGTTTGATTCTTAAGTCATAACCTGTGGAGTCTGGGCGCGTCTGGAGTGAAACAGTAGTTGCTAACACCACTGAATAATCACTGTGCAATAACATTAATTGACTGAATATGTAGATATGTACCATTGAATACCAATCTAGTGGTCTAATTGTCAAACCCTCTCCACGATATTCCTGGGTACGACTCATGCGAGGTTCTTGGGAAAACACAACTGAGCAGTCCCAGTGAACCAGCTGATAAACTTTCCCTGGTAATGAACGGTACTCCAGCTGAAGTTGGTCAATGAGGAATCCCTCCTTCGAATTAAATAAATATCCACAAAACCATTTCATCGGTAACAGTAAAACTTAAAAAGTAGGCACGTGTTTGTTTACTAAGACTAAATGGTCTTATCGAGAACTGGCATAAAAACAGATAATGCCCATGAACACCATAACTTAAATTCATTTATTTATGTGGGCCTAGAAGCTAGGGAAAACAATTTGTCTTTTACTTACTAAAAAATATAATGATTCATATACAGTGTAACAAAGGACTAAAATTATTAAAACATAACGGAGACTAATGGTAATATTATTAGTATAGATAAAAGTAATGTTTACGATTATATTGTATGACCGTAAAGTGAGTCATTATCAATACAACTATGTAAACATGAACGTTATTAGAAAGAAAGTAGGAAAACATAAATGATTTGTATACAAGATTGGTAGGGAAGCCCTGTAAATGAGTTCAATAGCAAACATTATATGCTAATATTTTTGCTCATACTTAGTAAATGAATATGAACAAACCCATAAATTCTGAGCTCCCAAGGATTTTATGCTCTAGGTTCACTAGATGATACAATTATGAACTTTTAATAAATTAATTTTCCCCTCTAACTAGCTATCTTGAACAATATTTGATAAAGAGGTAGTGGGATAATATGGTCTTTCTACTCCATTGACCTTCTACAAATAAGCAGCTAACATTCTGTTTGCACACAGAAGCGGCTGAAGATATGAGCCAATCATTTACTTTTATCAGTCCTGTCCAACATGCCAGTAATTGTTCTTTCCCCAGTCACTTTAACAACCATACTTTGAAGGCTACAAGCGAATATAGGGGTTTCTTTTTTCAAATACTGGACGGCTTTCTGGAGCTAATTTAATAACTGTGATTTTCTGTGTAACTTTTTATGCAACTTTTCAAGTGTTCTTGTTATCAAATTCCAAAGTATGATGGGTAAGAAACCTGACTGGTTTATGGTACTTCATGGAAATATTTAACTAAATTCGTCTATTTTCTGAAATTTTATGTCTAAAGAAACCATTTATGAAATAGCCTAAATCTGATGACTAATGAAAGTATTTTACTATTATTTTGAATTATCTGCAGTCCGTACTCTGATTAATATATCTAAATATATATAGTGAATCGAATATGAACAAAAGCAATTAATTCCTGTCTGCAAAATAGGTTATCATCGTAAAACTGTCATTGAAAAGAGATTGAATAATCCAAAATGATTCATTACACAGTATTTCAGTGATCGATGAGGTAGTATCGTTATTAAATTGGCAATCTCAACGACCAGAATAGCATTTAGTTAGGGTCTATCTGTTATAAACAGGACACAAAGTTGGTGGAGTTTTGTTCTCTGTTCTGTTCACGACCAAACCATCCAGCTCAGAGAACAAAACTCCACCAAAATCATTAACCTGAGCTACAAATCTTCTCCACCATCTCAGGACACAAAGTGGATATAATTCAAATATTTAATCAATAAATAGTATGATTCCTCCTAACTGAAAGTATCGGAGGCGAGGCCGTTTGATAACTTTGAAGTCATCTTCGTTTACATTAAAAATAGTTATTTTAAACTCATTTCTTTTTATGTCAAGCCATTGACCAACATATTAAAGAGCAAAAGTTAAATCTTGCACTTGTTCACAATTATTCATACCATCAAATGAACTCAAACTCATCTGAGTGACTACTGAATTTCTATCCAGCCAATCTGATCTATCGTGTGAGTGACCAGAAGTAACCATAAAGGTTCAATACTGAATGACAAAATTTCTAATCTTCAAAGAATAATGAAATGACAGTTTGACAGCATTTTTTCCACCTAAATGCTTATAATAATCATTCATTATATTGAGGTTTCCGATGCTTGGATTTTGTAAAAAATAATTTAGTAATAGTTACATTTGTTTTACATTCCAATCACTAGAATTTCTTTTCGACGAAATCATTTGCTCAAGGTGTATATTCGTATTTTTAGTTGTATGGTAAATTTTTTTTCTGGTTAGCGACTTTTTAGCGAGTTAGTTTTCTACGGAATGGGATCGCTAACCCCATGTCCGACCCTCCTCCTCTACCTGGGCTTGGGATCGGCAGTAACTCTAGCAGAGCTATAGGCGGAATGCAGCACCAGTCTCTGCATCAGTAGGCCTCAACATACACAAGGTAAAAACCAAGGTCCTCAAAATCAAAACGGAGAACAACAGTCCAATCACTCGTGATGTCAAAACTCTGGAAGATGTAGAATCGTTCACATATCTGAGAAAACATCATCGATGAACAAGGAGAATCTGATGCTGACGTAAAGGCGAGGATTGGCAAAGTAAGGGCCGCATTCCCACAACTGAGAAACATATGGGACTCAAAACTAGTATCAACTAACATTAACGTAAGAATCTTCAATACGAACGTCAAGGCAGTTCTGCTGTACGGAGCTGAAACATGAAGAACCACAACAACCACCATCAAGAAGGTACAAGTATTCATAAACAATCGTCTACTCAAGATACTCAGTGTCCGTTGATTGGACACCATCAGCAACAGCAACAATATACTATTCATACAGTGGAGGCTGAAGTTGTATTCTGAACTCAATGGGTAGGGGTAGGCGAGAAGGACCAATAAGGAAACATAGTTGACTCCAGACTGCTCATGCTATGTAACGAGTCATCGGCTTGACACAGAGCGGAAGCCGTATAAGTGGGTGTTCTGACTGACGATCTTGTTTCACGATATTTGACGTAGCTTAGGACGTAATAGTATCCCAATTTTAAATTTAGAGATTTCGTTTAACCCACGACCCCGTCCGAGTAATCGTTGTTTTGTCAATTTCAGCATCTACAAACGCTTTCTAGCATTTTCTCGCGTAGTTGTGTAAAAGAGCACCTAAGTCAGTCAAAAGAAATGTACTCATTTTTTATTTACTACAGCACTCAATGAACGAAGTTCGACCTTCATAGTCAAAAGGAGCACCAGCGAAGTTTTCATGGATTGTATTTCTCTGTTTAAAATGTACGGTAGACAAGTGATCGTGCTAATTATATATTGACAGAAACTGATTAAATACAGTTTTGAATATTACTTACTTTCTTACTTATGCTTGTTACTCCTCGTGAAGGAGTATAGACTGCCCACCAGCGTTCTCCATCCAACCCTGTCCTGGGCAATCCTTTCTGTGTTCTTCCAGTTCCTATTCATCCTTTTCATACCTGCTTCCAATTCTCAACGCACTGTGTTCTCTGGCTTTCCTATTTTCCATTTCCCCTCAGGATCCCGAGTTAGCACTTGCCTTGTGATGCAGTTTAATGATATTCATAATGTGTGTCCTATCCACTTTCAATGTCTTTTCCTAATTTCCTCTTCAGCTGGATGCTGGTTCGTCCTCTTCCATAGTAGGCTGTTGCTGATGGTGTCCAATCAACGGACACTGAGTATCTTGAGTAGACGATTGTTTATGAATACTTGTACCTTCTTGATGGTGGTTGTTGTGGTTCTTCATGTTTCAGCTCCGTACAGCAGAACTGCCTTGACGTTCGTATTGAAGATTCTTACGTTAATGTTAGTTGATACTAGTTTTGAGTCCCATATGTTTCTCAGTTGTGGGAATGCGGCCCTTACTTTGCCAATCCTCGCCTTTACGTCAGCATCAGATTCTCCTTGTTCATCGATGATGTTGACAAGGTATGTGAAACTTTCCACTTCTTCCGAAATTTCGCCATAAATTGTGATTGGGTTGGTGTTACTCATGTTGTATTTCAGGATCCTAATTTTTACCTTTCGTATGTTGAGGCCTACTTATGCAAAAGTTGCTGTTACACTAGTTGTTTTTATCCGCATTTGTTGGTTTGTATGGGATAGAAGGGTCATGTCATCTGAGAGATTCAAATCGTCTAGTTGCATCCAACCTGTTCATTTTATCACATGCCTTCTCTCAGATGTTGAGGTCTTCATAATCTAATCGACCAACAGAAGAAATAGCAAGGGAGAGAGTAGGCAGTCTTTTCTGACTCCGTTTCTCACTTAAAATGCATCTGTCAGCTATCCTCCATGAATGACTTCGCAGTGTAGTCCGTCGTATGAGTTCCGGATAATGTTGATAATCTTCTCAGGAACTCCGTAGTGTCGGAGAGGGTTCCGTAAAGTCTTCCTATCCACACTATTAAACACTTTCTTATATTCAATGAAGTTGTTGTATAGTGACGAGTTCCATTCAGTTGATTGCTCAACGATGATCCGTAGTATCTCGATTTAATCTGTTCACTATCGATGCTTACGGAATCCGACCTGTTGATCTCGAAGTTAAGCGCCCACTGGATCTTTCATCTGGTTCAGCAACACTCTGTTGAAAACGTTTCCTGGTGCCGATAGTAGTATGATGTCTTTGTAGGTCTCACATTTGCTCAGATCTCCTTTCTTCGGTATCTTGATGAGATATTCTTCTTTCTAGTCTGCCTGTGGCACTTTTTCTTCCACCCAAATCTTCCTGAAGAGAATTTGGATCATGTTTGCAGTTATTTCATTATCTGACTTCAGTGTTTCAGATTGTATGGTGTCAGGTCCTGCTGCTGCTTTCACACACTTCATTCATCTCATGGCCATCCTGATTTTCTCCATCGTTGATGGATTGGCATCTATAGGAAGGTCTGTGTGTGCTGCTTCGACATTCGGTGGATTCAATGGAGCTGGTCTATTCAAGAGTTCCTTAAAGTGTTTCACCCATCTGTTCCTCTGTCCCTGAATTTAATTGATTGGTTTGACTTCTTTGTCTCTGACTGGTCTCTCTGGTTTACTATATTTCCCTGCTAGTTTCTTCGTCATGTCATATAGTCGTTTCATATTTCTTTCTACTGTAACTTTTTCCACTGTCTTTACTAGCACTTTCATGTATTTCTTACCTGTCGGTTCTAATGCTCTTCTTCACTTGCTTGTTTGCTTCAGTGTATTCAGCTTGTGCCTCGGCTTTCTCTGCCTATGTTCGGCCGTTGTTATTTGCTATCTCTTTGTTCTTCCTTTCTAAAATTTGTCTAGGGTTCCGATGGAGATCCATTCCTTGTGATTATGCTTGTTGCAGCCCAGCACCTCTTGAGATTTTAAAGTTAATGCTTCTTTGATACCTTTCCAGTTGTCCTCCATAGTAATTTCTTATTTCAGTAGATCCTGTAAGGCTCGGAACCTGTTGTTGAGAGCTATATTGAATTGGTTGAGTTTGTTATGATTGATTGCAGTCTCTCATAAAACTAATCCTTATTGTCGTCTTTGCTATAATTGGTGGGTGCATAACATTGGATGACATACATTGTAATCTTCTCCTTTGCTTCAAAGTGTGCTTTGATGTTCCTGGAGCCTTTTGTACTTAATTAGATGGCATCAGTTCAACTGCTTGTATGTGCCAAGCATTTGTTTCTTCAGGACCGAAGTACAACAGCTTGGGTCCAATAATTTTCACTTATTTCGAGCACCGACAAGTTGTATTTCTTCGTTTCCGTAACTATTGAATGGTCCTCCCAGTCTCCCACATTGTCCGGAAATTCCATGTACCTATATTAATTTTTGCTCTTGATCTCAGAAGATGCGTCGGCCTGATGATTTTTGAAGAGCATCGGCTTTCACCATGAGGCGTCATAATTCTTCTGAATAAAGACTCTTAAACTCGGAGATCAGAGTCTAATTGGTTAAATTTGTTCCTTCAGGTTGGCATTTTTTAGCGAGGTTGTTTTCTGCGGGATCGCGTTGGTGAACTCATGCCGAACCATCCTCCTTTACTCGTCTTACTAACTCCCGAAGAGTACATTTTCGGTGAACAGATGAGATGCATTAATAAAATCAAAAGCATTTGAAAACCCTGTATTTCATGATATTTTCATTTATTGTGTAGTAAGATGAAACCCCTAAATATTATACCTCAACTAAAAGGTTTTATATGAAGTTAAATTAACGAAGGTTAAAAATGTTTTTAAGATTTACGACTGATTGTAGTAATCTGTTCTTTTGATTTCTTTGTATTTTACTATCATATAGCGTTTCTTCAGGATTGGGTTTACGAACAAATCAAAAAAGCAAAAGGCAGATTTACTTAATAATGAAATATCCCCATTCGATGCAATAAGAAATGTTTCAGCTAAACACTCACATTTCGTCAAGTATCTTGCTTTAGAAGGTTCAGTCAATCAAAGGTAAGTGTTCAGATTGCTTATACTTACTTACTTACTTACGCCTGTTACTCCTCGTGAAGGAGCATAGGCCGCTCACCAGCATTCTCCATCCAACCCTGTCCTGGGCAATCCTTTCTAGCTCCGTCCAGTTGTAATTCATCGTTTTCATATCTGCTTCTATTATCCGACGCAATGTGTTCTTTGGCCTTCCTCTTTTTCGCTTCCCTTCAGGATTCCAAGTTAGGGCTTGCCTCGTGATGCAGTTTGACGATTTGCGTAATGTATGTCCTATCCATTTCCATCGTCTTTTCCTAATTTCTTCTTCAGCTGGAAGTTGGTTTGTTCTCTCCCACAGAAGGCTATTGCTGATGGTATCCGGCCAATGGATGTTGAGTATCTTGCGTAGACAACTATTTATAAATACTTGTACCTTCTTGATGGTGGTTGTTGTAGTTCTCCAAGTTTCAGCTCCATACAGTAGAACTGCTTTGACGTTGGTATTGAAGATTCTCACTTTGATATTGGTTGAAAGTTGTTTTGAGTTCCATATGTTCTTCAATTGTAGAAATGCGAACCTTGCTTTGCCAACCCTTGCCTTTACGTCTGCATCTGAGCCTCCTTGTTCATCGATTATGCTCCCCAGATATGTGAAGGACTCTACATTTTCCAGAGTTTCGCCATCAAGAGTGATTGGGTTGTTGTTTTCCGCTTTGAATTTGAGGACTTTGGTTTTCCCTTTGTGTATGCTGAGGCCTACTGATGCAGAGACTGCTGCTACACTGGCTGTCTTCATCTGCATCTGTTCATGTGTACGTGATAGGAGGGCTAGGTCATCTGCGAAGTCCAAATCGTCTAATTGATTCTGAGCTGTCCATTGAATTCCGTGTTTTCCTTCAGATGTCGAGGTCTTCATAATCCAGTCGACCACCAGAAGAAAGAGGAAGGGAGAGAGTAAACAGCCTTGTCTGACTCCGGTCCTTACTTGGAATGCATCTGTCAGCTGTCCTCCATGCACGACTTTGCACTGTAGTCCGTCGTATGAGTTCCGGATAATGTTGACAATCTTCTCAGGGACTCCGTAGTGTCGAAGAAGTTTCCATAACGTCCTCCTATCCACACTGTCAAATGCCTTTTCATAATCAATGAAGTTGATGTATAGTGATGAGTTCCACTCAACTGATTGTTCGACGATGATCCGTAGTGTTGCAATTTGGTCTGTGCATGATCGATCCTTACGGAATCCAGCTTGTTGATCTCGAAGTTGGGCGTCTACTGCATCTTTCATTCGGTTCAGCAACACTCTGTTGAAGACCTTCCCTGGTATTGACAGCAGTGTAATGCCTCTATAGTTTTCACATTTGCTCAGATCTCCTTTCTTTGGAATCTTGACGAGGTGCCCTTCTTTCCAGTCTATCGGCACTTGTTCCTCTTCCCAAATCTTTTTGAATAGAAGATAAAGCATGTTTGTAGTTGCTTCGATGTCTGACTTCAGTGCTTCAGCTGGTATGTTGTCCGGACCCGCTGCTTTCCCGTTCTTGATTTGTCTGACGGCCATTCTGATTTCTTCCTTCGTTGGTGGGTTGACGTCTATGGGAAGATCTGTGTGTGCCGCTTCGATGTCCGGTGGATTCATTGGAGCCGGCCTATTCAGGAGTTCTTCGAAGTATTCTACCCATCTGTTCCGCTGTTGTTGAATTTCGGTGATTGGCTTGCCTTCTTTGTCTTTGACCGGTCTCTCTGGTTTACTGTATTTTCCTGCTAGTTTCTTCGTTGTATCGTAAAGCTGTTTCATATTTCCTTCTCTAGCAGCTTTTTCTGCCGTCGTTGCTAGTTCTTCCACATATTTCTTCTTGTCGGCTCTAATGCTCCTCTTCACTTGTTTGTTTGCTTCTATGTATTCAGCTTGTGCTTGGACTTTCTCTGCTCGTGTTCGGCTGTTGTTTATTGCTGCCTTCTTGTTCTTCCTTTCTTTGATCTTGTCCAATGATTCTGTAGAGATCCATTCCTTATGATGGTATTTCTTTAGACCCAGAACCTCTTGACACGTTGAAGTCAATGCTTCCTTGATGCCTTTCCAGTTGTCCTCCATACTAGTTTCTTCTTCTTTCAGTAGATCTTGTAAGGCTTGGAACCTGTTGTTGAGAGCTATCTTGAATTCATTGAGTTTGTCAGTATCTCGAAGGAAGGCTGTATTGAACCTTTGTATTGCTGTTTGTCCACTTGTCCAGTTCTTTTTTAGCTTCAGTTTTAAATTGGCCACAACTAGGTGATGATCTGAAGCTACGTCAGCACCTCTCCTGGTTCTCACATCTTCCATTGTCCTTCTGAATTTTTTGTTGATGCAAATATGATCTATTTGGTTCTCTGTAGTGTGGTCCGGTGAGATCCATGTAGCCTTGTGTATACGCTTGTGTGGAAATATTGTGCCTCCTATGACCAATTTGTTGAATGCACATAGATTTGCAAATCTTTCTCCATTTTCGTTTCTTTCTCCCAGTCCATGTCGTCCCATAATATCTTCATATCCAGTGTTGTCTATTCCGACTTTGGCATTTAGATCTCCCATCAGAATAGTTAGGTCCTTCCTTGGGCATTTCTCAATAACTGACTGCAGCCGCTCGTAGAACTGATCTTTAATGTCGTCGTTGCTATCATTTGTGGGTGCATAACATTGGATAATATTCATTAAGATCCCCTCCTTCTTTGTCTTGAACGATGCTTTGATGATTCTGGATCCGTGGGATTCCCATCCTACAAGTGCATTTCGTGCTAATTCGGACAGCATAAGAGCGACTCCCTGAGTGTGTGGAGCATTGTCCTCTTCGTGACCGGAGTATAGCAGCATCTCTCCCGTAGCTAGCCTTTTCTGTCCAGCTTGGGTCCAGTGGGTTTCGCTGATTCCCAGTATTGCTAAGTTGTATCTCCTCATTTCCATTGCTATTTGACTGGTCTTCCCGGTTTCCCACATTGTTCGAACGTTCCATGTACCTATAAAAATTTTTGCTCTGGTTGTTAGAAGGGGCATCGGCCTCTTGGCTTCCGAAGGAACTCGGCTTTCACCATGAAGCGTCATAATTCTTCTAAATGAAGACCTTCTAACTCCCAGGGCAGAGTTTAAATGGTTTGGATTATTTTTCCTGGTTAGCGTTTTTTTAGCGAGTTAGTTTTCTACGGGATGGGGACGCTAACCCCATGCCCAACCCTCCTCCTTTACCCGGGCTTGGGACCGGCAGTAACCCTATAAGAGCTACAGGCGGAGTTAGATTGCTTATACCTCGTATATAATTCGTGCATGCATACAAATTTGGAGAAACTTATATTAAAAACATATTAAATATTGATTCCTTCGTGTTGATACCATAGGTGTTCTTAAATAGGATACTGATGAGTTCAAGACACTCAGAAATAGTGAAATTTCGAGCAGTTTTTCAAAAACTCAGCTAATAATTGACTTTTTTTTACCGCTGTTTGATGCTTGAAAAACATTAGTCAACTCGAAATAAAAACAATTCAAGTTCCTTTCATAGAATACGTTGAAAAATACATAAGCTTCATCATTTTTTACAAACTCTTTCTGAAAGAATGTTAATTGGGTTGTAATGAATAGTGGATGACATAATCGACTATTACATCAAGACTAGCGGTACTACAACCGACATTAATAATCCGAATATTAACAATACAACTGATTCAAGACAGCAGCTAATTACTGGTACAAATAATTATACCTACACAACAAACTTTCAAGCGAATTTGATTTACAATAGTTCAATGAAAATCTAAAACATAATATTTGACTAAATTTGTTGTAAATTAATAAAATGACTAGTTATTGGAACTCGTATGTGAATTATGAACTGACTTCATAGTAACAATTCGGATTCGATGAAGATTTCAGATACTTAAAATCCTTAAGGCAATTTTGATCAAATAGTAATATGCCCTTTATAAGCAAAGATCGATAGTAGCTAGCAGTGGGATCCAGGACGCGCGTTTCATCCTGTTTAGGACTTGTCAGCTGGATGTACCTGCATTTCAGTGTTGATATTTACACTTTAATTATAGATTAAAATATATTATTGATATATAGAATTTATATAAAAGTTTGCAATTAGGTTATATCTAGGCATGTATTTAACTCAATGTCATAATTTTCAAATTTAAACAAGAATGACACACAATTATGTTGGACGAAATTACAAATCTCTAGACTTGTTTGTTTCACTTTATACTATAATGGAAATACTCGATTACATAAATCGTCATTTAAATTGTTTCTTTCGCTCACTTCATAATTCTTATGATTCACTAAGCGAGCTTTTAATGTTATTTAATAGCGACACAAACTTGGACATACCGATTCTAGTAACAAAGTTTTAATAATATATGAATTAATAAGTTTATTTTTGTTAAATACTATCGCCATTTAGATAGATACTTGATTGATCATTTAATAACGTATTCTTAAACATAATTCGCTGACAGTCTTTCTCGATGAGAACTGTAGTCAAGTCATAACTTTAGTCTTTAACTGATTCTAACCAATAACTTCAGAGTCCACAGGATACTGAGAGCATAATCTACCAATTTTATATCGTTTGCGAACTACTTATTTATGGAACTTTAGTTGGTATTTTTTTACTAGGGCATTCCTATGAAAATTTTGACGTACACATAGTATGAAAATAAGTATTGTGTTCATTGAATTTATAACACTCAATACATCTTGACTTTCTATTTTGTTGATATTTTTGTTAAGTTTAACCTACCTTCCATCAACGGTTAAAATGAGCTTGCAGTGGCCTGATCAAGAAAAATCAGATATATTTGATTCCAATGAAACGAAAAATTCAACAGTGTGTTCAAACGAATGCGTTAATCCTGAAGAAAGTAGCTACAAGAATGACAACTGTACTAATGTAATGATTCAACCACCTAAATGTGGACAGAGAAGTTCTAGTGTTACACCATCAGATAGGTTTTCAGAAACATCTAGTGATAGAAACATAGAATCTTGTTCGACATGCGAAAAAGTTTATCCACCAACTCCTGTTGCCTCCAAATCTACCGTACTTCTCCGTCGCCCAAGAACTCCCACGTTAGGAAGAGCTGCTTTATTTGTTCGTGCATCATATATGGGTGTGGATAAGTCAGGAACACCAACTAGTTTATCATTTTCAAAACAAAGTACAAAACGAGATACTGTGTTATCAAATGATTCTCATTTCAGTGATTTTCCGAATTTATCCAATACACAGTCAGGCTTTATTAGTCGTAGTTCAAGTCTAAACTCTGAACTCAGGGAATTCAATCAAAATACACAGCAAAGGTAAAATTCAAATGTTTATTTAATTTTTCAAATCATTACGAACATGAGATAATAAAATGTATGTACTTTTGAAGCATTTCAAAGTATTCCTAAAGTATTTGTGTTTAACCTTTCATCCTAACTGAATCTAGTAGCGTTGTTTAATTTTTTTTCGTCTAGGAGCTCCTCTTCTACGTTTCCTTGGTGTACAAGTCCACTAGTCTACACTACACTTCCCGTTAATAAGAAACATATGATCGATATATATATGCTTAGATGTCAATTGAAAATGACTAGTACAAATTGATTGTAGAATGTCTTAAAGTAATCAATAACTACTTTCACGGTTTCTCAAAACAATAAATGCTGCCAACATTCTTGTCGAAAAGGTTCTCATTATTTTACTTATATTGATCAAGTGTTTGAGAGTATCTATCCACTTGTCTTCACATTATGCCAAATTCTTGATGTAGTATTTGTTAAAATTGAGACTTAAAATTGATCCATTATAATATACTCAATTTTTACATCATATGATATCTAATGTATTTTTTAAAAAAGTATTATGATAAAACTAAATCGTTATTGTATAAGTTTATCAATCGAAACTTATTGGATTATACATTTGATATTGATACAGAGAATGATGTCAAAAGGAAGCCTTATGAAAGCCAAACTTCAAATATAAGTTGTCATGTATATGGAACAATATCTAATTGATCTTATTGAGTGATTGTCAGTTGAGTACACGGACTGCCAACTTAGGTTCATTACACTTAATTAAAGATTCAGATGTATTGGTGGACTGATATCTTGGAAATATTTTATAAATTAAACCTGAGAATTCTTTGATTTTCAGATGATGGAGAAGATTTGTAGTGCAAGTGGGCGATTTTGATGGAGTTTTGTTCTCTGAGCTGGATGGTTTGGTCGTTGAGCTTTTGATCATTCTTCTGAGTGACATCATCAGCACAAAATTCAGGTAGAAGTGAAGTGATCGAATTTCACAGCTTGTCTTGTAGATCTCGATGTTAATTGGTTCGTGTTAACCTTAAACTTGTTATTGATTACAATAGTGATTAAAGCTCCACGACCAAATCATCCAGAGAACAAAACTCTATCAAAATTCTTTGATTAGAAGATTGATTTCAGTATATATGGTTAACTTATTAAAAAAATCAATTAAACTAGTTATAAGTCTAGATGCAGTAGCAATTCACAATTACATTTGCTTGAATAAGACATTCAGGTTTACCTAATTATTTTAATGTCCTGAAAAACATCTGCATACTACCTGAAGATAGAAAATAATTCCAGTTAGATAAATTCCGTAAACGTAAAATTTAATATACAGGTCTTAATTTGATTGTCATGTAATTAACAATAACAATTTATGGAGACAAACCTCTCAAATTACACTAGTGTCCCTTAAAGCGGGTTAAGTTTTCGATTTATTAGTTATTTGCAGTAAAAATTAAGGCTTGCTAAAACAATTTTTATCTGTTACATTTTCTTGTAAATTACTGGTTTGTATATAATTAGAGTCGATTGTTCTGAACATTTACTGGATTCATTTGCTTCTATCTTCTCACTGTTGTTAGTATATATTTGCATCCTTTCTGATTGCTTCAATATTGCCTTCAGTCACAAACTTTATAAGCAAAGATGGATTGTTTTATGGTTGTTGACTTATAATTTTACTGAGAACCTTTCTCGCATATTAGTAGTATTTATTTTATTTAAATTTATTTGAGAGATTACTGGAACATATTTGAGTTTAGTAAGATTATTTTCTGATGAAAATCATATTGTCTATTTGAGACCACTATTAAGAAAGAACCAGGAGTCTTCCGAAAAATAAATTTCCTTCATCTTCATTAGAATTTTAATTGGTGTTTATCAGCAAACTCGCTTGAAGTGTAACGCATAGTTAAACTGGTGAAAATTAATTCTTTAATTTCAAGTTTATTATACAGAACTTCAAGATGTTCGAGATAAGAACTAGTAAGTTAAAATTAAATTAAAGTTGTACATCAAAGTATATTTATGCGCATGAACGTAAGTTTAGTACCCTCAGTTTTAAATATTTTTTAAAATTCAAAAAACGGCTCGTAATGAATCTTGTAAATGAAAACACTAACAAACTGTATCCTCGATAATACAATGAGAAGACGAAGTTTGTCAGAATTGTGTGGTGTATATGCGCTATATATTCCGAACAATCTGATCACACATATACTTGTTAAGACATTATTAAATGAAACTTAAAAGGTCGACTAGACTGTTTAAAGGTAAGCTGTATCAAAGAAAACATAATAATAATAAAGTACACAAAAACAATGTGTCAAATAAGATCGCAAGATAGGCAGACATCATTCTCCATTGGGAAACATTTGATTGAGACTGGTCATAAGGTTGACATCAAGTCAGCATTTGTAGTGTTATACAAAAGCCTTCAAGGACGTATCTAATGTTTATTGAAGCCTTGGTTATGGGGAAACTGAAACCCCATTTATATGTTCAAAAACAATTTGCTCTTACCCTTAACCTACCTTGGTAATGCTGATTTATTATCCAGAGTGGTTATCACGTTGTTTTCGTGTACTTTATTTTTGATTGAGATCATGAACCGATTGATGTTAGACCACCATTGAAAACCTAGAAGCACTGGACGGCCGTTTCGTCCGAGGAGTCCCACAATAGGACGAAATGGTCGTCTAGTGCTTCCAGGTTTTCGATGGTGGTCTAACATCAATCGGTTCATGATCTTAATCAAAAACTTAACAATCTCCACAACCCCTAAACCGATACTTTATTTTTCTTTGTTAAGGTTTATCATTAAACTATCTAGTCGACCTTTTAATTTTCATATAAAAATGTCTTAACAAGTATATGTGTGATCAGATTGTTCGAAATGTTTTGCGCAAATACATCACATAATTCTGATAAACTTCATCTTCTTATTGCATTATCAAAATTTACCAAAGGGACTAATTGTTTTAAACTGTATTCTGTCTAGGAATCTAAGAATAATATGTAACAGGTTTTCATGTATACTACAAAACATTCTTTTGTCATTAGGCCAGAATCAATTTGATAATGATTAATATCATTAGTCTGTTCATGTTATCGGTAGACTAGATTCACATATCTAGCTAAATGATGAAACAAAAGACCATTAAACATATTAATATCATTGTAATTTTTTAACAACTATACTTGTCAGGAATCTTTATTTTTGTATGGTAACAACTTAGTAGATTACAAAAGTATTTTAAAGAATTAAATGAATACTTCCGTTATTTCTAGCATAATAAAATAATATCAGTAGAGGGTTTTGTGGATATTATAGCGATTTCAATAGTTGAGATGATGAGTCAACTGAAGCTAGACCACCATGAATTACTTGGGAGCACTGGACGGCCGTTTCGTTCTAGCATGGGACTCCTCAGAAGTGCGCATCCACGTCTAGTGCTTCCAGGTTTTCCATGGTGGTCTAGCTTCAATTGATTCATGATATCAACTATTGAAAATAATAAAATAAATTAATATTCAAATAATAAATTCATAGGATACAACACCATTCAGTATATATGTAACAGTATAGAACATCAATTCATCATATTCTATTAAGTTTAATGTAACGGTTGGAAACTAAAAAATTATTTTCTATTTGATATACAGCTTTAACCGATTATCTGTTAAAAATAACCCATCACAAACTAATTTACAACAATTTAATATGAATGGACGTCAGTATGAAACAAAAATTCCAAAAGCTACATCGAGTAGATATAATTGTCATGCTTATGATACTGTTCCGTTGGATAAACTTGAATGTTTGAAATTAATTCCTTCAGTACAAATGTTGAGTAAAAGTTCTGAAGTAAATTCAGAATCATCAAATTTAGCATTTATCAAATCATCTGATAATGTACCAACTACAATTTCTTCTTTACATGGAGATCAAAAACTACATTCACATACTATTGACTATAACATTGAACAAAATCAAACTCAAGTGATAGAATCTAATATTTTGCAAGATACAAGACATCCTGTTGACATGTTGATTACATCATCTTCAGAAACTGAAGTATCAGTTGTGACTCATAAAAAACCAATAAAATATGAATCTAACCGTACTTTGGAAATCTCTAATCTCCAGCCTAGTCCGCAATCCTTTTCAAAAAATTGTAGCAATATTTCAAATTTACGTAAATCAGTTGAAATTCCAAAAGCTTCAGTGCAACCTATAAGACAGAAACCTGTCAAGGTAAGAAAGTAAAAATTACAATATCACTTTACTATTTATATGAGTACAACATTTCGAAGAATAGAAATTGGAATGGTAATTTTGCAAATATTCGGAAAACCAAAATAGGTCCCTGTTTTTTATTATTGGTTGCCAAGTATTCAGTTGTGAACAAATAAAAGATACTCAGCTTTGAATTAGTGGATAAAAACATTTGATCTCTGATTTCGGTGATGATCTGAATAGAAACCACAATATTTGAAAGTCATGACAGCGCTGTAGTCTATGATCGTTATAATAAAAACTGCAGGAAATTAATAGATTATAATAATGGATAACTGTAGAATCAAAGATTTTTATTAGTTTCAAACTTACTGAGGTTTTATAAATAACCTGACAACAACAAATGATCGTTAAAATCGTGGTTAAATTGGTAGATAATCAATGTAATAAAGTGATTATTACAAAATATCACCTTAAATATTAATTATTTCATTCCAATAAATGGAAATATCTTGTCTAAGGTTTGAAAACAGCAACTTCTATGAACGTAATCTACATAGAATTCAGAAAATGCAATTCATATCACTGACATCTGAACTACCGGAATTTAGGATGTTCTCACTTCAGTTCAGTATGAAATTATTGTACCTCTATACAAGAGTGAATCTACCCGGAGTGGAACCGTGGTTATAAGGTGCAAAAATATAAGTAATACTGGTTTTGTAACTAGAAATGTATAAAAGTTAGTTTCATTTTTATTTGTCAAATTTAAACTCGTGCCTTAGTAGTGGTCCGCATCTATGGCTAGTTATATATACTCGTAATGTATAAACCAATTAAGAATTTTTGATATCAGGAAATCTGTTTACATGTATTTAAACACGAGACAAAAGTATAAATCACTAACATTTTATCTTAAGTACAGTTAATTTTCTTCTATTCATAACGATTATCTGCTATATTATTATTCTTACTGAATATCCAAATTACATGAGATTATGCTCAAGTGTAAATTTAAGTAAATTACTCATCAAAAACTATGGAAATATAGATAACAATTTTATTTTCAAATTATTAGTTGAATTTGTTAAAACATGAAATGAAATAAATTTTTTTGAAACTAAATTATGATCAGAATGGGGTTTATAGGGATTGTATTAATTTCAATAGTTGAAGTCATAAGTAGATGTAAGCTAGACCATCATGGGAAACCTGGATGTACTGAACGGCAGTTTCGTCTCATTGTGGGACTCCTCAGCAGTGCGCATCCACGATCCTGCACGTGGGATTCGAACCCGAGAATTTCGGCTTCGTGAGCGAACGCTTAAACTCTAGACCAGTGAACTGGCCGGCACCCAACGGTGTTAATGTCTAACTTCGATAGATTCATGAATGACTGCGTAACCATTCATCCATTGTTTAAGGTGGATACCTGTCTCTGAAACTAAATTGTCGTATTAACTCTTTCAAGTTAATCAATGCCATGAGATCACCTGTTCAAATAATTAAACGCCTTAAGAATTGTTTAATTGATTATTTTTGCTAATGGATACTTTCATCAATATCATTTCCCTCGGTCATTTATCTATCAACTAATAAGAGAAATGTACAGTTATTTAGTTCATTTTGAGTTATTATTAAGCTTAGTTCTTTAGTAGTTGAAGTAAACTTGATCAGCTTTCACTTCAAGAGGTCAAATACTATAATCGAAAGTATTCATTTATTAAGTCACTAAAATTTATTCAAGTATTATTTTCTGTTTTAAAATATTTGACCATATTACTGTATTTCCAGACTATCAATGGAACAGAATTACCAACTTCACCAAGATCTCGTAGTTCACAAAAATCAAGTCATTCATTTTATTCAAAATCAAATAAAAATTTAACAAAAAAATTCTGTGAATCAATTAGTAACACTGAAACTAGTACTGAAATACCGTTTCCCAAATATAATTCAGAATATACTGAACAGTTTCAAAATGAAAAATTGATCGATCATTCAGTTAACATTGGATCATTTGTGTAAGTTTCAAATAACCATATTACTTTTTTAATATAGATATAACTATAGTAATTTGATAATGCTAAAAGAGATGTTAAAAATATGGGAATTGTATTCATCTTTTGAGTGACCTAACACTTTTCACATTCCATGCTTCCTTACTATCCATCACTTGAAAAAAAAAACTTAATAAGATTTCAAATTCTATAAAATGAATATTAGATAGTAACAATTTTGAGGATTTTTATTTTCATTTGTAGTATAATTGATTCATTTATTTCCTTATAAAGTGATTAGTGCTTGCTAATTACATGTGAATTTTAGACCAATCAAGAAACATACGGTTGATGACTGATGATCAACAAATTGAAAAAAAAAACATATTCAATTAAACAGAAATTAAGTTAATTGCTTCCTAAAATCTGTCATAATGTTGTACAACGACGTTGGTCATTTTCTTGCTCTATGCTTTATAAAAAGTGAAAATCACAATTAAACCCAAGTAAGTTGATTTTAAGAACTTTCTACAGACTGATTAAATTGTCTAACATTAAATTACATGCACTGGGATATTAAATCCCAGGTCATATCGGCAACCAAATAAAGCTGATTACCATAAGTATATCCATATGGTAGACTAGACTATATGATATGAACCATTCTTCAGTAAACGATTACTTTTTCTGATAAAATAACTGTCATTTGATATTTTCCAGATTACTGATGGTAATTTATCTTCTAAAAGTGTAATCCACAATAAACTTGTTGTAATTATCCAGTTCTTACTTGAGAAATTTCCATTTAACGGCTTTCAGTTAGCTTCACTGTTAAAAAAGAATGTAGTTCCTAATTGTGTCATTATAAACAGTTAAAATTCAGATTTTTTTTTACCTCAATCATAACGACATTCTACCTGGAATTATTCATAATTATTAGTGTTTTTTATGCACTATAAAAACAGTCTAGTTTGTCAAACTATCCTGACAGTTAATTAATATTCACTGAGGACATAAACAACTTTTAGTATGGGAACAGAAGTGACTCATTATTTTCAATGATTAGTTTAATTTTCTGTAAAAGAATTTAATTTTAATTTTTGTAGCGTGTGTATATGTGTACATAGAATAATAATCTCTATGTCAACATGTACTACTCAAAGTATTTAGGTTTAAATTAACCAGAATAGGCTAAAAAGTGTAAATTTCGGAAAGTGTGTATGTGAGTGGTTCAGTAACTGTGAATTAGTTTATTCCTTTGAAATTATTGATATACAGAGAAGCAAAGTTAAAATTTAGAGATGAATGGTAGGACTTGTCATCTGGATATACCTGAGCCCCAGAGTTGGTGTCCACTTAGAGATCCACACCCATTAAGGTTTGATCCAAACGCTAGTCCCGAAGTAGACATGAACTCTGTGATGCAGATATATCCAGCTGACGAGTCCCAAATACGACTAAACGTGCGCTCACTGTTGGCCACCATCCATTTCTGCTCAGAATTCTTGAGACTTAAGTTAATATCGAGGCAGAATGCACATATGCTAATAAGAAACTGATTAATTGCAGTTCAAAACACCAATGGGAAGATTCAGACAACCAATACAAAAATGAATTAAAATTAAAGTTTACTTACAATAAAGATTTTAAATTGTTGTTTAATTATTATGTTCGCTGCTAATTATTTGTCTGACAGAAAACATAGATCATTGGTTCTAAGCTTAGAGACTGTCGCATTATGGTATAGGAATTAGGTTGTTAGACCTAATCAACAGTAAAACTCCATCGACATTATATAACGATCTACACGTAATTTGTTGTTCAGTCATCTGTCTTATTTTTGTATGAAGCTTTTCGATAACATATTTGCCTACTGTTCATTGTATAAGTAGTTCAGATTATAAAAATAATGTTTTCACACAACCTGAGTTGAGTTATGAGGATATGATTAACTGATGGGTTTATACCGTGTGTAGACCATTTTCACTTCGTGATTCAGAGACCTACACTTAGAAATCACGCGAAGCTATCAAGATCGTTGTTAAATATCGAAAACTCTCTAGTACTTTAAGAGTACCCACACTTTTTCAGATGATTTTTAGTACTGAACGATATCCCGAATGATTATCTTCACCTAGAAAACTAGAGGCAAATTATCTTAACTAATTGAGACATTCGTTATGAAAAGTAAAGAATAATAGTCTAGCAAGTATAGTTTCATCACTAGTGGCTATTAAAAATTAGTTACTTTATAACTCTGTCAAAATGTTCATACATAATTTACAGTTATTTTTTCACTTGAACATATTACAACATTTAAATAGTGGTAATCCCATTAAGAAATTATGATACTGTTATTCATATTTGTTTTATATTGTTCTAACTAAGTTTGTCAATAAAATTTTTATTCATTTTAGCGCTTTAACACTATCAATTATTTCACATATACGAATAAAATAACAAAAATAATTCTTGTCAACTACTCAAAGGTTATAAATTACTAAGTTGTACGTCAGTTCTTATTGGTAAATATATGTAATGAACTAAGCAGATTAGCATTATTAAGTTGACATTTCAAATAACTATTATCAGGTTTGAATACGTAGGCTCATATGAAGCCTATACATAAATAACAATCAACAAATTATAATCACCAACTTTAGTCTGTAAAACTGATTAATTGAAAAACTTAACAGAATAAAGTGAATCCATTTATTTCGCTAATTCTCATTGCTTGTTTGTTACCTTCAAACATGTACGTACGTACATCAGTTCAAGATGACGAAGAGACAACGACGAGTGTCCCTATCTTTTCGAGTCCTTATTGTCCCGTTTAGTCAGACAACTCACAAACGACTGTCTACTGGGATCCAGTCTAAGAGAGCTAGTTCTGTCCTAGGACTTAGTGCTATGCCTACGCCGGCGAGGCCACGGGAAGCAGAATCAGGGCTTCCAGATACACGAAGTGTGAATCGAGCTGGTTCTTTATTTTGATATGGTGAGGTCACATGAATGACACTACTCGGATCCTCTATGTGCGTTTCGGAGACGCAGCACACATCGATGGCGCGAGATTCTAAAGTCCTAGCTAAGGAAGCCTGTTGTCCTATTTGGCACAGTGTTCGGACGCTATAAGCTCCAACATGAAATTGGGAGCGTGGTTTCAGGAGACCAGGAATATCGTTCCGCGTACTCGAATCGTTTGCCCTAGCGGTGCGAGGTGATAAAGAGACGTGAGAAGGGTTAGTCGTGGAGAAAAGAGAGGTATTAGGAGGTGTAGGAAGGATTTGAATGTGACCAACTTGGTTTCGTGTACTGTTACGAATATGAGGACTGACGTCACTTCCCGGCTACCCACACCATGGAAGGGTATTTTTTGAGGAACCTGAAAAAGAAGCTGGATTAATGTTGGTCTTAACGACCTGGGAGCGTGACCTCAGAGCCCAAGGGACAACTGCTTGAGGCTGATCGCGTTCGGTCTATTTGTGGGAGGTTTTTGACGTGTTAGCTCCGTTCTTCAAAGAGCCTTACCGTTGGAGACGGAAATCCGTGAGGTAAGGTGAGGTGTGACATTTTTAGGGTCGACCTTTTCTAACCCCACCCCTCCTTGTGAGAAGGCAGAATCACTGCAGATGCTGGTTGTCCGAGGGGAACACCTTACTGTTGTCACACCCCTCTACAGTCAACAATATGACTTCGTACTCAGACCTTGAGTTGCTGCTTTTAGTGTTACCGTTCTCCAATCGACCTGCCGAGCATGGTAGAACCTACAGGAACATACGTTCCAGCCAATATAGCTCGGTTGGGCATGACGATAGGTAAGGCGGACCACCGCGTCAATGTAGCAGCTACGGTCGGGAGGTGTACCTGTAATCTTGAGGGAACTGGTGCTCCCTGATGGATTCGATCCCGTGTCACCCAGCTTCACAGTCAGAGACGCTACCACTGGACTATCCGAATCACGACCGACCTCCTGTAGGACTGAGACTTAATCACAATTGATTGATAGCGAAACAATAGGGGAGGTCGATTATGGACTGAGATTTCCCATATAAACGAGAATTAATCACTATGACTGTCGAAATGTTTCATCCGGATGATTTTTTATAGACTAAATTTCCAAGTGCTCTCTCAAGGCTAGACTATCAGCAGTCAATGTTCTATTCAGACGTTTTTACAAGTTTTAACTATCGAGCTGTCCTAGACTTTGAATTCTGTTGTTTGAGCAGATTGTGCTTCAGCATATATTAACATTTGCAAAACTCAATAATCGGAAAGTCAAAGTAATGGCTGATTGTCCTTGAATCATTTATGACATGATGTAAAAGAACCCTGTCGTTATGGATGAACTAGATGTACAATTCCAAAAGGGTTATAGCAGTTAGTAACTGTAAAAAGATTTAAAATACGGCCTACAATTATATTATTCTACCTTAATATTCTCACTGGCAACTCAGTGTTGACTGACTGATAATAATATTTTTTCATACACATAGTTCCCTTTATTATCTTAAATAGAACAAGAACAAAGATTGGTGCAGAATAATATGAATTCATTTTATACTGCACCAATCTTTGTTATTGCTCTATTTAAAATAATATTTTTCGATATATAGTATTTAAGCTATATGTTATTGCATGATAAAAATTAAATCGAGTTGCTTATTGTATCTTCATCGGTCTGATCAGAATAAACATTTTTTTAATGAGATCTAAAAAAACTGGCATCACCAACCTTGACCTTCAAAGTAAACAAAATAATAAATAAATAAATAAAAGTTAACCTAATCCAAATTAATAGGCTTAAAACTTGATCGTGTAAATAACTCTCCTAATTCATCACTCTAAATGACCGCTATTGTATGATGACAGGGAGAGTGATCATATTAACTGTAAATCAATGCAAGAAAAACAAAGAATTCATTATCCAATAAAAAGTGAGGTTAGAAAAAGTTAGAAGATTATATTTTTCAAGTGAATCTCTACTCTTGTTTTAGATTATTTATTAAAAAACCAATCCGGAAATCATTGTTACATTGTTTCTCCATAAAATTATAATTAAATAGCATTTTACACAAAGTTGTACTTCATTAATATAACCTGATCTGATCTCTCTTGGTCTTCTCACATTTTATTGTTATCGAAGAAGGTTTTCCGTCTGACTTACCACATAAAGAGATTGCATGCTCTTGGGATTACTCGTTATTCACTCTTACAATTTGTTAATTCTTGCATATTACCTATTATTCTTTACTGTTCTCCATTATTCTTTCCCGGGTTTTTGAGAAAAGACCTTGTTGTGTTGCGAAGACTGCTGAAGGCAGTTAGCAAGATGTGTGGTGAATCTTTTGAGGTCATAATTAATATGGTTGTGGATAGACATCTAAAATCATGCAAACTCCTAGCAGATGTTATTTTTTCAGATACTAATCATCCCTTTCACTCTTATCTTTCTCCTTCTATATCTTCTGGTAGAACGAGACGTAATTACATTAAAATCCATGCACGCAAGCAAAAGTATAAAAGTTCTATAATACCTTACCTAGCAAATATACACTGTGACGAACAGGTTGTTAGAGTTAACTTAGTCAATAACTTGCATTCTTAACATGTCTCTAATTTGGAAAGTTGCACAGCTCTTCAGATTTTTTTAAAATTTTCTTTTCTTTTTTGTCTTGGTTTCTGTTTTTTTGTAAAAGAAACTTGTTGAAATTCCTTGTGTTGAGAATTCCATATTGTACCAAAATATAAAATACAGATATAATCTTGATTTCATTTTCTATTTCCCATGAGCATGAAAAGATCATAAATTTGATTTAAAACACAATATATGAACGAAAATTAAATAATAAACATAGATCCTTAGTAAATTATAAAGATAGAAGTATCGTTTTCAGAGTTGTTTTACATAATACTTATTTTTAGTATACACTTAAATAAGTGATTTTCGTGTCTATTTTCATAAGCTTTTAATAGATGAATTCACGAGTCGATGTAAGATAGACCACCATTCAAAACCTTGAAGTTAGACATCAACACCGTTGGATTCCGGCCGGTTCAGTGGTCTAGAGGTTAAGTGTTCACGTACGAGAGTGAAGGTCCTGGGTTCAAGTCTTGTGTGCGAGATCGAGGTTGCGCACTGCTGAGGAGTCCCGTGCTAGGATGAAACAGCCATCCACTGCTTCCAGGTTTTCCATGGTGGTCTAGCTTTAATCAACTCAGGAATTCAAATATTAAATTACTACAATCTTCAAAAAAAACCATTCTAATATCTTTATAAATATCGAGATTATTTTACAATATCAAGCATTTGTACTTTCTTAGAAAAACATCACTTTCAGAAAACAAATACATCTAAAGTAGGTGTTATTGTTAGTTTTAATGTATAAAAATACATATATAAGTGCATGTTAGAACATGGAATGTGCCATCCGATAAATGAAATTTTATTTATATCACAATGAACTCTTGATGAGTCATATTGACGTGTCATTAACAGTAGTTGTCTGATATTAAATTTTCTAAAACTTGTCGATGAACTACCACGCCTTAATTCACCATTTAGGATAATTCAATTTAGAATGCAATCATTTTGATTAGAAAATTGCACGATTGAAAAGTACTTTACTATGAAATACATTTCGTGATTATTTTGATGAGAAATATCTAATTTGCCTATCTAATATAATCGGTGACAGGAAAATGATAAGTGGTACATGAGCCATTATTGATAGAATCAACACAGAGTTACTCTATTTATGTGTCACCATCCAACTAAGAAATAAATTTAATAGTTCTATCAAGTGATTTTACTAAAAAATATGCATAATTTTCACAATGAAGTGATATCGGCTGGATCATTTTATTTTAAATCAGTTGCTCAGTATTCTGTGGTTGTAGCTGAGCATTGTCATCTTCTCTTACTAAACGTCATGATGGACTCAACTCATCATTCAGTTTTTTTTGTAGTTCACTGAGATGGTTCACTTAAAACAATTCAGAAATGTCATCTCAGTTTGCTAAAAACAATACTAGCTGTTAGTCGACGTTCTTGATAATGTTTTTGCAGCTCTGAGTTCGTTTCCAATGTGATGTTTTCTACTTTGCTAATTACCGGTGACTGAAAAGTTTTTCCTCATGAATGCTACATTTAGAATCGCTTAGTGAGAAGTTAAGATGTGAAGAAGTGGATTCATATGATGGTAGATAGGCCTCAAATATTTCAAATCAAAGGGCTGATTAACTTCGAAAGTATTTGTAAGCACACATACGAGTGAGACACCTAACATGCTGAAAGTCTTAGCAAAAATTTTGTTGAGTCTTCGACATATTGATGGAGCTACGCTACTGCATCGAAGGAAAAAGCATATGATCGATATAATGTCGGAAACGTCTAAATCTTACGTAGTTCATTTATTTATTTATTCGAACACATAAATATTGGTACAAAGGGGAGCCAAATACTTATGCGCCACATAAATCATTCGATTTGTGCGAAAGCTGGGATACTGCCTGGGTGCCCAGACCGGTGCAGATGATTTTCTTAGGAGGCCACAGCCGGGGCCTTTGACCTAAAGGTCTGACCCACAAGGCAGTGGAGCAAAGTATGGAGATGCATGCCCATGGTAGCCAGTGACCAACGATTGGTTCATACGCCATTTGTCCCTTCAGGATACTAGAGCCCACTTTAAATTTGACTTGATACCAGTGAAGCCAATAATTATGTATAATTTTTCTTATAAATGTCCTATACATTAAAATCTAGGGTTAAGAATTATTGTTTCACTATAAGAAAATATTATTCAATCATTGCCTAGGAGGAATTTATTGATAGCCTATAGTTATAATCCATTTTAACATAGATAAATAATCAATGATTTTCAGAATGGGTTTTGTGGATATTTTTGGAAATTTCACAGGTTGAAATCATGAGTCAATTGAAGCTAGACCGCCATGGAAAACCTGGAAGCAATGGACGGCCGTTTCGTCCTAGTATGGGACTCCTCAGCCGTGCGCATCCACGATCCCGCACCCCGCGGGATCAGAACCCAGGACCTACTGGTTTCGCGTGCGAGCACTTAACCACTAGACCACTGAGCCGGCATCCAACGGTGTTAATGTCTAACTTCGTTGATAAATTTAATTACACTGTCAATTATTTTATATTCAAATATTGTTCATGCGATCTTTCCTGTAATCGGATAAAAAATGTTTATCTATACAGTTTAGTGATAAACCAATATCTACACAGTAAATATCCATAATATCCTTAAGTGATATATTCTTCTGTTCTGAATCATAAGTCATCAAGTTTGCGTAGATTAAAAAATTTAAATCAATTTTATTCTTCGTATCTAGGAAATGGTATTTGTATAGTGGTCTGAGAAAAATAAAATAATTGTGATCGATGGATTATACTATGTACAAATAGTTTCCATTATTTGAAGTAAACAAACTGATTGTTGTAACATTTCAGCTTGATAAAATCTTAATTATTCGTCTTATATTTCTATGAATTTAATAAATTATTTTCCGTAAAATATTCAATTCTAATCATTTGAAATATTCAGCGAATTCGCTAAATAAATTCCTTGAAAAGCATATTCGAGACTAACATCAATTTTTGCATAAAGTAGCCTAATTTACTTTTTTACTAAGAAGAAAGAATGTACCATTCATTCATTATTAAATGGATTTTTTGTCCATAATAAACTATTAAAATGCCAGTAGAACTAAAGAATTCGAATAAAATCCGTCTGAAAAAGTGATTTTGGATCAAAAATCCAAATGGCATATAGGTGGAACCTTATTTTCCTTTGTAAGAATGTGGTTAGTTTTGGTTAGTGTGGATCGTAATGACATACGACTTAGATTGCTTTATTGGTTCTCTGATTGGTTAATTTAATTCACCAATCAAATTTGACTTATTAACATAATGTTCAGTCGGTACTTTATTAATACACATGAATGTGGATGAAAACAAAATAGATTTAACATTAGAAACTAGTTAGCTGATTGCGATGTAATTCAGCGACTAGCTGTAGATTGAGCACAATTATTTTTTTATATGCGCAACTGTGATCCTGACGTATTATCAGAGTAAACCAAAACAGGAAAAATGATTCATCAAGCAAACTAATCCTAGAATCATTTATAAACCTACATATTAATTAACGGATATTAGTACAAATAATGTTACGATCAAGAAAGTCTGCACCTGTCCAGTCTACCAACACCAAAGAAGAACTAGCAACTGGCGGTTTGTCGTCTGTAGACATTGGCTGGGTGGGACCCATAACGTAAGTTATATTTGTACTAAGTTTGTAGTGTATATATAATAATCTGTTTCAAGAATTTATATGGTTGACAACATTTTTATGAATTCCTGGTAGTTGATTTATCACACTTCATAGTAATATGAATAGTCTCAAATATCGTAATGCATCACATTGAATTTACTCTCATTCCAATTTATGTAAAGACTGTATACTCAGCAAAATTAATCACATTGTTTAAAGGATCTAATGTCCGATCTAAGTTATGTCGTAAATGTGAGAGCCGAAGATGGTTTCGATACCACCAGACAATAAATTCAAAACTAGTGAGCATTGGAGACCCATTCCATCCTATTATGGAAAACCTCCTCATTCCCGATCACATGTGGGGATGGAACCTAAAATCTTCAAAAGTCTCACAGTGCCTGTCAATTTATAGGCAATGAGTTCGAATTGTCCATGTCGATCATGACATCGTAGATCATGGGCATGTGTTTCTATAGACTACTAGGATTGAACAACCGTTCAGTACTCACTGATTAGCTTATATAAACCTTACAACCAATCATATGAGCTGCATAGAAGTCAGCAGAATGGAATAGGGAAGCAATGAGGATGGAATGCTACAATGAAAATCAATAATTCAGCCTTATTATTTCGGTGATGCTGTTTAGACGTGACTCATTGAATATAAATATGCATTTGACAAAGCATTAATCATTTGTTTTGTTAATCTAGTTTATGTGAAATTCTTTCTACATAATGAGATATTGTAGGTATATAGAGAAGACGGTTATGATGACAGACTGAACAGGGAATTACATGCTAACAAAGTAGAACATGTTTCGGTTTCTCTTTTGCATATGTATATGTGCATATATACATTTGTCATTTCTTAATAGAGATAATGCATTGGATAGTTTTTACCCAATGCAACAAAATCTCAAATAATCTAGTTTCTGTAATAATAACGAAAATAAATTCATATAGAGATGCTCAAATTATCAATTGGAAGTGTTTTAGTGACGTTACACTCAAGGCTTCTTTATTTAATTGGTGAGACGTTACCTAGGACTGTACTTTTCAGCTGTTAATTATTTTCAATACTAATAGTTATTATTCAACTGGACTGTGAAAAAATCACTCAGAGACTATTATAATAAAAATCAAAGCAGAACTAAATATAAGTCAATGGAGATCATGCTGTAATTTTCATTCTTTTTCTTCATGTAATTAAGAGTAAATTATTTAACTGAAAGAGTCTTTTCGGGCTTTATTTTTCTAGATTGAACTGCTTCTCATTTATTTTGGTGCCCACTTATCCCCATACATGTATTTTTTAGCTTAGGATCAAAAGAGTTTTCTATGTAGTTAAGTTCACATCTGAAATATTACCTTATCGATTTTTGTTGTCCTTAATTAAATCGATAATTTTTGGGAGGCTTATGTGTTATGAAATGACTATTATTATAATTGCATAATCTTAGAATTTATTCGAACTTACTATCAATGTAATCAACTCTCTGGAATATTGCTTCTATAAAAAATTAATTTTATATGGTTCTAGAAAGAAAATAAGTTTCAATTCTACAAGAAGATCAAATCAAATATTATAAGAATTCTTTTGGAAATTAATTTGTAAAGCATCTTATCCGTAGATTGATGATTATATGGAAGATAAAGAAGTTTCAGTGGCCCGAGATCTGACTCCAATTAGATCGTGTGAATGTGCGTTATTGAATGATTGCTGTTGAAATATATGTGTCACCTATTCTCGTATATTTCATCGACTTAAATCGCCTTAGTCAATAACAGAATTAAATAAACCAAATAGGAGAATGAATTTCGAATACGTATATTTCATACAATCTTTAATCCAGACAAAATATCGGAAAAGCGAAGAGAATAGAGCAAAGCATATGAGCCAACTCCACCGCGCGTCATTTCGTTTTGCTCTCTTCTCTTCGCTTCTCCGATATTTTGTCTGGATTAAAGATTGTATGAAATATACGTATTCGAAATTCATTCTCCTATTTGGTTTATTTAATTCCGTTATTGACTAAGGCGATTTAAGTCGATGAAATATACGAGAATAGGTGACACATATATATATCGACAGGAATCATCCAATAACGAACATTAATACAATCCAACTGGAGTCAGATCTCGGGCCACTTAAAAGTAAGTGAATTCATTTCACTTCGCAGTATCTACTGAAATTACTATAAGAAACTTTACCAAGTAAACTAATTCTGAAACAAAAATATCACTAGTAATTCGAATGATTGAAGATTGATTATCATAATTACTTATGTACAATAGTGAAGTAATTAATGAATGTACTTAAATGGTTGGGATCATGAATCAATTGAAGCTATACCACCATGGAATACCTGGGAGCACTGGACGGCCGTTTCGCCCTATTGTGGGACTCCTCAGCAGTGCGCAACCACGATTCCACCTCGAGAGATTCGAACTCAGGACCTATCAGTCCCGCACGTGACCCCTTAACCACTAAGCCACTGAACTGGCCGGCATCCAACGGTGTTAATGTCTAACTTCAACGAATATATATATTTTGCACAATTTTTGTTATTCATTTTATTTATTGATTATCAAGGTAGATGTTTTTTGATGTATGTAATTTTTTTGACAATGTCTGTTTTTCAGTATTCGTTTATGAAATGTATATGCTTTAGCTGACTCGTAAGGAAAGTAATTTTCTTAACAAATGATAAACAATTAAAAAAACCATTGGTTGTTAGACATATGTTGCTTTATGTCAATAGTACTATTGATTTTGTTTATAAGACATTAACAATATTGTCATCAATTTGTTCGTGTAAATTAATGCAATATATGTGTGTATATAGATATGTGTTTTACAAACTTTAGTGAGATGATAGTTTGTTTTATATATCAATTATGAGAGACATTCGAACAATTGTTCAATCTAGGTCATATTAAATTAAATCCCTATATATATATACTTGTATATCTATGTATACATATGTAAAAGAGAAACCGAAACATGTTCTACTTTGTTAGCATGTAATTCCCTGTTCAGTCTGTCATCATAACCGTCTTCTCTATCTACCTACAATATCTCATTATGTAGAAAGAATTTCACATAAGCTAGATTAACAAAACAAATGATTAATGCTTTGTCAAATGCATATTTATATTCAATGAGTCACGTCTAAACAGCATCACCGAAATAATAAGGCTGAATTATTGATTTTCATTGTAGCATTCCATCCTCATTGCTTCCCTATTCCATTCTGCTGACTTCTATGCAGCTCATATGATTGGTTGTAAGGTTTATATAAGCTAATCAGTGAGTACTGAACGGTTGTTCAATCCTAGTAGTCTATAGAAACACATACCCATGATCTACGATGTCATGATCGACATGGACAATTCGAACTCATTGCCTATAAATTGACAGGCACTGTGAGATCTATGAAGATTTTAGGTTCCATCCCCACATGTGATCGGGAATGAGGAGGTTTTCCATAATAGGATGGAATGGGTTTCCAATGCTCACTAGTTTTGAATTTATTGTCTGGTGGTATCAAAACCATCTTCGGCTCTCATATTTACGACATAACTTAGATCGGACATTAGATCATTTAAACAATGTGAGTAATTATGTCGAGTATACAGTCTTTACATAAATTTTGATGAGTGTAAATTCAATGTGATGCATTACGATATTTGAGACTATTCACATAACTATGAAGTGTGATAAATCAGCTACCAGGATTTGTGATATAGATTATCTTTTGAAGACAATTTAAATCGAATTGTCACTAGTTTGTGAATAATTGAGAACTCTACCTACATCCTGATTCCTAAGTATTGGCTAATTACAAAAAGTTTGAACTTTTAAGCAGATATTATTTACTATTTTCAAAATGTGTATCTGAGGGAAGAAAATATAGGTACAATACATAAATGTTTAACTACCGACTTTCTTCAATAAGTTTTCATAAAATTAAGTCACATGGTATCATGCAAGTGATGAGTGCACACCTTATTTGAAAGACATATTTCACAGAAATTCGTGTTAATTTGCCATTATTTTCATGTTTACTGTTTCTAATAATAAAACTGTTGAGATTCATAAATTTCATTGAAATCACAAACCAATATAAGTTAGACAACCATTGAAAATCTGGAAGCATTGAACTGTCGTTTTGATCTAGTACGAGACTCCTTAGCAATAGGCACTCACAAAGCCAAAACCTAAAATCGAACCCAGGACCTCTAAACTCGCGCACAAACTTCCAACGTTTATACCCCTGAGCCACAATCAGATGATATACAATATCAAAATTAAAGGAACCGATTACCAAAAATATGTTAGGTCGAAATAAGAAACTAAACTTGCTATTCAATTCATTACCTTACCTATGAATAGTTGTTAACTATTGACAATAGAATTTAACTATTTACTTTATAAATGTTATAGAGGATATATCATTACTAATAATCATTTATCATCACATTTTCATTAAAAATGCTATGTCATTAACTCTTCACATCATTAGGCTGAAATATTAATAAGTTATTCAGTTAAACTGTAAATATTCCAACTACAAATGATAGTGTGATATGCGCTACTGATGTTGATAGATATTAGTAGTATATATCATCAATCAAAAGTCAAATACCTGACAACAGAAGGTTAAGAAGATCAAAGAAAACAGAACGAGAACAAAGAATGATTGGTGTGGAGACGAAAGAACAATGAAGTCTGAGACGATTGGTTGACATTTTGCAAATTATGTATTTACTGTATGGGTCTCAGATTTTACTAATTTGTTCCGTAATTCGGTGTTCAAATACATTCAATTGTCCCCACTTTTGTTCTCGTTCGCTACAATAGTATTTATTTATTGAAAATAAGATATATTTCAATTATTGTGAATTATTAGTGATAGTTTGTAGGGTTATCTTACTGAGTGTAAAATACCAGTTTATCATAAATCCCATACATTTACTATGGAACAAAGGCCACCGATCAGATTTTAAGATGTTTTTAGATAAGATAATATTATACACAAATAAATTCGATATGTTCGTTGTTTCTGTCTTGCTTGATGAAGAATAAACTTTCTATCAAGAACTAAACTAAGATTTCTTATAACTGTTTGATATACCGTTTAGTTAACCAACTAACTGGTTGCTAAAATAATCGATACTGTGGAATATTGAAAATGCATTAATTTTTTAAAATGTAGTTTTCAGACTATTTTTTTGGAGAAAAAAATTGATTGATTTGTTTCCCTATTGAGACAATCAGTATGCTTATATAGTTTTAAACGCCTGTTTTGCTAATAATTCGTCTTTGTTATGAAATAGAAAAAATATAGTTATTATTTCTTTACTGTTCTATATTAATAAGTAAATTTAAACGAAATAATTTATATAATACTAAATGGAATAACATTACAACATAGGGTGTATTATATATATATAACAGGTTAGCATGGAAAAGTACACTTCTATGCTTAATTTTGAGATTCTTAAATTGTATGACATATAAGTCAGTCAATCAGTCAGTCAGTTACAACGTAGGATCAGGCACATACATGCATCGGTTCAAGTTGTCACACTACATTAGCACAGTAATACGAACAACGGAGTTATAGAAACAGTTAAATCAGTGGTGTAATATATGAAGGAAAGATTTTATGTAAGGATATAGTACAGAAAGTACATGTATGATACCTCTAACAGCACATGAAATATAAGAATAACTAATTTATTCAAATATAATAGATCATATTGTAATTAACTAATGTTATTCAATAATTATAAACCGTAACAAATGAATTCAAGTATACTCACTGTTCCTTTTATTCATATAGAATCAACTGTTTATGTATTCACAATTCAATTTACTTGTGGGCTATGTATTGAAGTTATTTTCTTTATGTTACATAATATTTAAACATTCATAGTATTAAATGTTATAGTCAGTATAGTCAGAGTAAACTATGAAAGTTAAAGAAATGACGGTCATTTCAAATGGATAATTTTATTTAGAAAATTAGAATCATTACATAAATCTTATTTCAGGTATGTACACTTTAATCCAATGAAAAGATATATCTGCGGCAAGATCATTGAGTCATATTCTTATTTCGTTTTTACTGTTCTATTTCTAAGACCTTTTTTTAAAGAATTACTTGACACTGAAACACATCAATTGAGATACAAGAAAAACATTCTATTTCCAAAAAAAAATCTTAATGAATTTGTTTAAATAGTACTTTTTGAATAATGTAAATAACATAGGAATAATGTTTTATTGATAAACATAAGTTTTTTGTAAATAAATAATATGAGAAAGGGTTTTGTGGAGATTGTAGTAAGTTTAAACAGTTGAGATCATGAGTCAATTGAAGCTAGACCACCATGGGAAACCTGGTAATAACTCACTGATGACAATGGTTGATGTGTCGCTCAATTTCGTGGATTAGTTGAAGTTAGACATTAACACCGTTGGATGCCGGTCGGTTCAGTGGTCTAGTTGGTTAAGCGCCTGGCGCGAGACTGATAGGTCCTGGGTTCGAATCTCGCGTGGGGGGTGGGGTCGTGGATACGCACTGCTGAGGAGTTCCGCAACAGGACGAAACTGCCGTCCAGTGCTTCCAGGTATTCCACGGTGGTGTAGCTTCCATTGACTCATAACCTCAACTGTTTAAACTAAATAATATATTTGTAATATCCCAATGAGTAGAAAAATTAGATTGTCTGACGTTTCGTGACTTAGTCTAAGCCACTTCTTCAGAGAATAAATAACCAAACCAAAATTAATCCACATTTAAATAGTACAACGGAACAACAAGAATATTGTGTGATCAACCAAAAAACACTTACATATACACAAATTTACATACATAAAATCACCTTGACTGAAATGACGTGACACTGATTTATACAGACCTGTTTTTTGATTGATAACATAATATTCTTGTTGTTCCGTTGTACTATTTAAATGTGGATTAATTTGGATTTAGTTATTTATTCTCTGAAAGAGTGGCTTACACTAAGTCACGAAACGTCAGAAAATCTAATTTTTTCATTCATTGAGATATTACAAATATATTATTTGTTTATAACAATCTACCTATTCGTCAATTTATTCGAAATTACCCATTCAAACCTTGGTAATGATATCTATATGTGTCTTGTGTTTTGTAATACCTTTCGAATAACACGGAATAGTAATGCCTAGAATTTAATTCTTCTTCTGTCTATACAGGAACAGTGTGTATTTCTCGTTGTCACTTTTTTTGGTTCTTTGCATATTGTTCTGGAAAAAATAACCCAGCAGGATACCTTAGTCATTTAATCTAAATCAACATATGAATGCACATGACAATTATTTACATGATTTCAATTGTTCAAAAAATATTTTGAATACTCTCAACTATAAAGATCTATTTGGCAAGAAAGGTTTCTTTATAGTCTGAGAAAAATTTGATTAATATAAGAAGTCATTTAAATCGAAAGATGGTGAACCATAACCATACACGTTAATGGAACCTCTTTTTTAATGAATAGATTAATCAAACTTTCAGCCTATACATGAAGTAAACCATAGTCCTACTCTATTATTATATGATAACAATGAAAGTTTGTTTAAAATACCTAACTCCATTGTTTATTTTACCAGATTATTGGATAAATGTTTTTATAAATTAGAGAAACATTGGAATCTCCGAAGTTGACATTGATATTTCGACCATTTCCATTCATATTGATACCATAAAAAATAATTCACCTAATATGTTTATTATTAGAACTGTGCTAGCAAGCAGAGTCAAACAAACAAAGTAATAGAATTCTTAGCTATCGTCAAATCATCTATATAAATTTCACTACATTTTTTGAGTCATCTACAAATTGGCTTACTAATATGTTATAACTTGTGCGCTGTGTCCTATTATTGTATAACGTAATGATACCGCCATTTAGAGAACAGTTGTTTACCGACCGGACGAATGACGCATAAAACCCAGTCTAGAGACTTTATCGGTCCTACTTCCCACCTATCCCTGCCTGTTAAGTCCAGAACACAAATCTCGGTTTCTGCAATATGCATTATGTATTTCAAACATACTGGGTTTTTATACAAACCAAACAGATCACATCGTACCATAAAATAGAAAATAACATTTGTGCAAGATCTAAACAAAAGTGGTTGTGAATGTGAGAGACTGTAATTAATAAACTTGGCAGAACTCAAGAACGCCAAATCGTATAATAATAGTCTATGAGTCAAAATAAGGCTTATAATAAGAGGAACATGAATATGCATAGTTTAGCTACTAAAAATTTATACAATATAAAATATATGTATCGTATTGGTTCATAAATAGATTCCAACAGTTACTATTTATTATTCTCATCGGGATATACCATAATAATCGTCGCTTTATTCTCCAACTCTTATATATTTTTTTACAGGAACATTTTCTACTGAATAAATATTGTTTTTACTCCTAACTTCAATGATCGAACTCACCTTATATAGCTTTTTATATCATGTCTTTTTTTACATAAGTCAGTTATCACATACTATAAATAGTATCTCTACACCTTAAGGTACATGTTTATATAAAATGCTTTTTTATATGTGCACATTTAAGAGGAATTATATTTTTCTATTGAGTTTTGAATGTGTTTGTTTAAATATATTTATGGCAAATAAAGAGATACCTCATGTTTTTTTAATAGTTTATTAACAACTCAATCATTGAATTGAAATGATGATTAACTGTGAAAGATGTCAAGACCTTATTTATATATAAAAATTGTCTATTATTGACCTCAAAATGAACATAAAAATATTCAACACAAAAATAACAAACATTCGAAGTAAAATAATAAACTTTTCATGATAGTACTTCGATAAAACTAATAACTTATCACTTAGTAACAACCAATAAACATTTAAGTTCCCATAGTTATGTAACTAAAAATTAACAGTATACTAATAATGGCTTTAGAATTTGAATAGATAATTATTATACCAAACGTAAAATAAAATTCTGTTTGATTAGTTCACAGTCTATAGGTAGATTCATTTTATTTGAATCATTGTAATATAATTTTAATCTTGAAATTAACAAAGATAGATAGTGGCTAGCAGTGAAATCCCGGATGCGCGTTTCTTTCTATTTTGGACTCGTCAGCTGGATGTACCTGCTTCTCAGATTTGATGTACACTGTGAGACTCAAGCCTAGCTTATAATGCTTGTGAATATCGAGGCAATACGCACTGTATGCATATATGCCAATAAGGGACTGATCAACTACACTCTGAAACATCAATGGGAAGATTCAAGTAAACAATATCAAGTGAATTTGAAATTAACAGTTTTTCATTATTTAAATATATCTCTCATTACCATGTTGTACTCGTAACATTTATGTGCAATTTAAAACTATTGATAAAACTTATTTTCATGTAGGAGTTCAAATGTTGTTTGTGTAAATATCACCTATTTAGCAGGAGCATTATATAAACTAGTGAATTTTCATTAAAGTAATTTACTGATACCCAAACAAAACTCTCATTTGTAAAATTAGTAATGCGTAACAACATTAATAACTGGAACTTTACCTTCAAATTTACTATCGTCAGGAAATCACTGAATCTTTAATTTTATTCGAATTTTACAATATGAGCGGTGGCTGAGTGATTAAGATAGTTGGCTATCGGTTAAGGGAACTGGGTAGTAACATTAGGACTCATACGCAAATAAATTCTTGCTGAGTCGTTTGTTTTTTGATATCTCAGTAATTTTACAATTTAATTTTGACGAAACTATTCATGTCAAACATAATAGATTGTGTCATTAATCATACTCATTGTGAAAAAGTGACAAAACTAATAATATACTCCAGAGTACAGAATTATTCTCTATTTGCTTAAATTCCACCCATATTTTAAATTAAATATAACAAACAAAATCGTCAATATAATTTTCTTACGAATTATTAATTTCATAAACAAAAAAAAATATAGGACTCCTCAGCAGTGGGCATCCACGACCCAGAACCTATCAGTTAGATATTAATACCATTGGATGCCGGCTCAGTGGTCTATTTGGTTAAGCGCCTGGCACGAGACTGATAGGTTCTGGGTTCGGATCTCGCGGGGTGCGGGATCATGGATGCGCACTGCTGAGGAGTCCCATACTAGGACAAAACGGCTGTCCAGTGCTTCCAGGTTTTCCATGGTGGTCTAGCTACAATTGACTCGTGATTTCAATCAGTGAAATTTCTAAAAATCTCCACAAAACCCATTCTAATAAAAAAATATGCACGGCTTTTCTGAAAATTGATCATAATACCCATGTTCACTTAAAGTGTCGATTAATTGTTTTGGGTCATTATATTTATTTAAGTAGTAAATTATGATTGCCATTTAATACACTTATGATTCAGGTTATATTGTATGGTTTATAATATAAATTAAAGATTGAAGGTGTAATATGAATTTCATTAAGGTCAATAACTATTAGTATATTAGATCATCATTTAAACAAGTCAATTCACAAACGTGAACATACTTCTTTTCATCTTGAAAAATAAGCTTCCATTTTTTTCACTACAATTAATAGTTTTTAAAAAAAAATAGTCTTGAACTATCGGAACAAAGGTAATAATAATTTTTCTCTTCCGAATTCAACAATAAATTACAGTGAATTATTATAAATAACTTTAACGAGGTTGAGTCAATTGAATACAATCTGTACAAACGCTATATGATTATAAACATCACATAAGCCGAATTGTTATCATAATCGTATATATCGCCCCATAACAGTGAATTACGATAGGCTTGGAAGTTGTCTCCTAATGGTTATTTTTCCCTTTTTTTCCAATAGATTGTGTTGTTATGTATATTTTAAGGTCATTTAATCCGTTCTAATAATTAGTAACCTAGTCGTTCTTTTGTGAAATACTAAAAGTCCTATTACCGAAATTCATATCTTATATTACATGGGTTGTATGATCCATAAATTCATTGACAATTGGATTAAGCCATGTGAATAGGTGGACACTTCCTAGTTGGAGTCCGCGTGATTACCATAACCAATAGTTAGAGACTTTGAATGATACGGCTCAAAAAAGTTTGCGATGGCACAGACGCATCCGTTCTTTGTCTTCTTTTAAATTCTGAGCTTCTGAATTCCTTATAACATTTTTTTTGCATTTATTTCATTAATTCATCTTTTCTTGTCTAATCGTATCTTCGATATCTAATCTTTCCTATTGCCATTGTTACTGTTACTAACTGTCAACTTCATCTCTCTGTGCTCATAGGGTATATTAACTTGAACCGATGTATATATGCATCAGCTTTTTACGTCGTAACTGACTTACTATTCAATAGTTTTTCCTTTATTTATTGTCTTATATTCAGTATCTATTTGAACGTTAATACTTGTTCCATATTATCTCTAATACACAGCATAATGCGTTAATATTTCCATGTGTCAGCTACGTTTATATTCTAGCTGTTATTGCTGTATTAAAATTTAATTCAGTCCCACTTAAAATTACTTTGTTTAGTGATAGTCTGAAAATTAATGACACTATTGTAGGAGGAGGTCTTTTTATATTACTCTGTCTAGTCTAATGTCAAGCCAAAATAGGTTATTCTAACTTACTGACAGACTGATTTGTTTATTCATCTGAGTCACATTTCAACCATGCCAATTATCCGCTTATTAACCTTGATTATTTTTATATGAGCGTATGTGCGTTCATCTCTCATTCATCACATGTCTAGGTTATTTTTGTATGGCTATGATTATTAAGTTATACTTTCTCAAATTGAGTTGGCACACTTGCCTTCTCCGATCTGCTTCTCTGTGTCGCCTTACGGCTTTTTATTTCCAATGTCTGCATAAAATAAATTCATCCAAATGAACTTGTATTTGGTTTCTTATTACCACCATCGCACAAACTAGTTTAGCCAATGTGTAATATACGAGGTTAAATGGAAGATTTATATTCACGGCATATTCATTTGTTCTTTCAAATTGGAATCAGATCAACGTGGCAATAAATTTCTCATGAAAAGTTAATAGTCATTTCACTTATTTCAAAATAAAACAACCCAACCACGATCAATAGGATTAGAAAATAATTACATTTACGAATTATTATTATTTTAACACATAGATATTGGTACAATGAGGCACCAAATACATATGAGCCACAAAAATCTCATTTGATATATGTGAGGGCTGTGATATCTCCAGGGTGCCCAAACCGAAGCAGGTGGTTTTCTTAGGAGGCCACAGACGGGGCCTTCGACCTGAAGGTCTGATCCACAAGGCAGTGGAGCATCGTAAGGAGATGCAGTCCCATGGAAGCCGGTGACCAACAATTGGTTCATATGTCATTTGTTCCTTCAGGATACTGGAGCCCATGTGCACCGTTGTTTTGGAATTACGGTATTCCAACTCCCCTAGGTGGACTCTCCATGTCCACTAACCCGGATATTGCGCCAGACGTTCGCTTTTCGTCCTCTCAATTTCGCAAACAACACCTCCGCCACGAGAAAGCAATGAATAGGACTTCCCTGGCAGAGGCTATATACGCGTGGCCATGTGAGAGAATTTCGAGATGGAGAGCGGACTCTCCTCACTTTCAGCCGTACCAGGGCATTTGGGAGACATTTATGAATATCAGGCGTTGTAGATGATAATATAAGTATGGTAGATATATGATCATGTGTGTACAGTTATGTTTTTTAGAAAAACATACCTTATAGCATAAATTATGAAAGAAAACTTGAATAAGCATTAGTTTGTGATATTACCATTAATGTCAATATGATAAGGTGACAAAACTGATATATTTCTTTTTTTAGGCAAAAATACATCATGAATAATTTCAATTCTAAAATGAATAGTTGAAATTGTATTCATTCAGAGGAAACAGATTTTCTTGAAAAAAATATATTGTAAACTTATCAATCATGTGGTTATTCTATCCTCATATAGAACAAACTACATTTTCTATATTATTTTGTAAGACAAATAAACATATCCATATCTACTGAAACATACATACATAAGATTTAGTTGTTTTGTTTTACTTACATTAATGAATCATTTGAATGTTTATAAAAATAACCTTGTTGTTTCCAGGGAAAAAGATAACCGAGTTGAAATTTTGTCATGTTTTTTCTGTATAATGACTATTAGACATGCATTGAGAAGGGGTTAAAATCAAATTTAATGTATATATATATATATATATATATATATATATATATATATATATATATATATATATATATATATATTTGAATCTTTTGTATCAAATGACTACTGTATCATTGAACAGACTTTTAATTGCGTAATATACATTTGAAAGAGATTTATCTTATTTCAAAATAACAGAATTATTTTGCGTATAAAAGTTGTTTTTCAAGTTAAACATTTATCTTATTGGATAAGCTTAGATTTGTTGATTGAATGTACCAGACTAACTGCCTACTAAAGATAATAAAAAAGATGTAAAAAGAGATTCAGATGTGAAGTATATGTCTAGGCAAAAGTTGTGATTATCACAGTGTTCACTTCATTCAGTTATCAATAAATTTTTATATCAGAAGGGGTTTTGTGGAGATTTTTAGAAATTTCACTGATTGAAATCATGAGCCAATTGAAGCTAGACCACCATGGGAAATCTGGACGACCGTTTCGTTCTAGTATGGGACTCCTCAGCAGTGAGCATTCACGATCTGCGCACTAGTGACTGACTTCAAGAAATACTCCTGGAGTTCTAGTGAGAAGCCGTTACCATTGAAGTTCAACCAGGTTTGTTGTGAGATAGTAACTCATAGAAGACAATTTATTATTTTTTATTTATTTATTTCAACACATAGATAATGGTACAAAGAGGCACCAAATACATATGAGCCACACAAATCTCATTCGATATGTGTGAGGGCTGTGATATCTCCAGGGTGCCCAAACCGAAGCAGGTGGTTTTCTTAGGGGTCCACACCCCGAGCCTTCGACCTGAAGGTCTGATCCACAAGGCAGTGGAGCATCGTAAGGAGATGCAGTCCCATGGAAGCCGGTGACCAACAATTGGTTCATTCGCCATTTTTCCCGCAGGATACTGGAGCCCATGTGCACCATTGATTTGGAATCCGGTTAAAGCGCCGGACATTCTTTATTTATTATTTATTTATTTGAGCACATAAATATTGGTACAAGAGAGCGCCAATATATATGCGCCACACAAAACAATGAAAATTCGAAGAGAGAAAAGAAAAAAAAAACTAAGGAGCACAAAAGAAAAAGAGAACGATAACAAAGAGATTGGTGAAAGGTAGTGCGGTCGTAACGATGGAACGGAAAGGTACAATCAGAAGAAATCTTTCAAGTAAGGGAGACACAATCACTTTTTTTTATGAAGAAAGTAAAAGAAGGTTACAGCAGGATCGCCACTGGCTTCTATTCTGAGCCATATCTGATAACGTCTCTAGCCACTGTGTAGCACCATCTCTCAGACCCCAACCAGGGAGTCGTGAAGGACCAACACATGCCAGTCCTTTGCAGCTTTCTTTCATACCACGACACCATGTCATGCACTGACCACCTCTCCGCTTTTTCCAACCAGTCCCAGCGTCGGCAAATAATGCACGACGTGGAATTCTCTGGGACGACATTCGTAGAACATGTCCAAGCCACCGAAGTCGGTGTTTCAAGATGGTGACACCAATTGAATTATCATCTCTGTGCCCAAACACACGATGCCGAACCTCTGCATTACTAACATGGTGTTGCCACTGAATGTCAGCAATACTTCGGAGACAGCGATGATCGAACACAGAGAGTCGTCTTACATCCTCAACTCGGAGAGGCCAGGTTTCACAAGCATAGAGCAAAACTGCTCTCACCGACGCGTTGTAGATCCGACCTTTTACAGCCAGACTAACATCACGAAGGCGCCAAAGGTGGCCCAGATTGGCATAAGCCGCTCTGGCTTTCACTATACGTGCATTGATCTCATCACTCACACCCCCACCAGCACTTATGCAGCTACCCAGATACACGAACTTCTCGACTACGTCTATCTGCTCACCATCCAGGGTGAGTACAGGATTGGAATCCTGCCAGTCTTGTAGAAGTACTTTGCACTTCGAAGGTGCAAAACACATACCATACCTACGGACACTGATTGCCAACTGATTAAGTGCGGATTGCATGCCTTGGGCATTATCGCACAGTAAGACAATATCGTCCGCATACTCAAGGTCGAGAAGTCTTTCTCCAGGCAACAGATCCACACCACCATTACTTACATTCATCAGAGCTGTTTCCAGAATGTCATCGATGGCAAAGTTGAAGAGGAATGGTGAGATTGGGCAACCCTGCCTAACCCCACTACTCGTATAGAACAATGGAGAGAGGTGGTTGTATGCCCTCACTCTGCCTGAGGTGTTTTTATATAGGGCTTTTAGGATGTTAATAAACTTCTCAGGCACACCCTTCTTCAATAGACAATCCCAGAGAACAGTCCTGTCCAACGAATCGAAGGCAACGTCGTCAATTCCTTAGTCAAAAAGTCACCACCATCTTTAAAAAGAGCCGGAGGTAAGTCATCTGGGCCAGGTGATTTGTAACGCTTCAAGAGTTGGAGTTCCTTGCGGACTTCCTCCTCGTTTGGTGGATCAGTCGTCACCGGCCATGGAGGGCAGGACAGTCTGACCGATGTTGCCGGAGCAGCAGGCCAGTTGAACTGCCCTTCGAAAAATTCTGCCCATCGTCCAAGACGTCGATGGATATTAGTGATTGGCATCCCATCATCCTCGCAGATTGTTTCACTCACACCAGACTTCTTGCTGCCAGTGGCTCGGATGAGCTGGAAGAGCTTCCGGTAGTTACCAGATGCAGCTGCTGCTTCCATCTCATTAGCACGCTCCGACCACCAGGCTTCTCGGTCCTTACGCAAGCTTTGCCCAAATTCCTTACGTAACATCCTTCGTTTATGGTCAAACTCACGGTCACCCGGAGTCGACCGACGGGCTTCAATAAGTTGTAAGGAACCAGAAGAAACCCAGTGCTTATAAGCGGGACGTTTCGCAAACCCACAACTGACTGTTCCCGCCATTTTCACGGCGTCATGCAATTGCGACCAATGCTCATCTATACTTTTCGGTGGAGTGGTAGCTAGCCTAGAAGCTAGCTCGGTTCGATACTTATTTGCAACAGAAGTTGCAACCAACTTGCTGACATCAATCCTTTGATGGTGGTCACTTCGTTGTCCACTGAAAAGTAAGGCAAGATTGGCGCAGACCAAGGCATGGTCAGAGTCCAGATAGGTACTCCAAAAGGAGCGGCAGTCTTTTACACAACCACGCCAGCGGAAGCTGATCGCGATGTGATCAATCTGAGTCCAGGCTTGACATGCAGAGGGAGGACGCCAGGTGGCACATCGGCGATGACTGTGCCGAAAGTTAGTGCTAGCCAGAAACAGGTTGTGGTCTGTGCAAAGTTGCAGTAGACGGTCCCCGTTATCTGACCTGCGACCAACGAGTCCCCATCGGCCACCTAAACGACTCTCTTCTGTGCCTAGACGCCCGACCTGCGCATTCAAGTCTCCGGCTAGTACTACAATATCTGTCGAACGCACTTTCTGGAGAAGAACAGACAGCTGGTGGTAAAACTCATCCTTGATTGCATCCGGGCTGCAATCTGTCGGGGCATAGGCGGAGATGACGAAAAGACATCGTTTCTCACGCCGATTTCTTCTCACTTTGATGGAACTTTCTAATCTAACAGCACATAACCGACTGTTAATGGGGATCCAATCGACTAGTGCTGCCTCAGCTCTAGCGCTTAGTGCGACACCAACGCCAGCAAGACCAGACGAAGATGCCACAGGGTCCCCGGATAAGCGCACGTGAAACAAGCTTTTCGAAGCGACAGATGGAGATCGAATTTGTAGTACTTCGCCAGAGTCTTGAATACGGGTCTCGGATAGACAACAAACATGAATATTGAGACTTTCCAAAGACATAGCCAGCCCTATCTGTTGTCCGACCTGCATTAGTGTGCGAACGTTGAAGGCAGCCAGTTTGAATGGTGCACGTGGTTTCAGAAAAACTGCTTCAGTTCTCGTATTCGGTGGTAACATACAATTTTCAACCGAACAGTGACTCGAGAACGTTTAGATACAGTCGAATTTCCACCAAAGACGAGCCGCTGTATAAGTATAAAGGAGGGTGAATAATGTGGAAAATAATAATAATAATAATAATAATAATAATAACAATAATGACAATAATGGTAATAATAATAATGGTATTAATAATGACAATAACAGTAATAATTATTTGAATCAATTGAATGTTGATCGGAGAGAGGAAATTAGTTGCCGTAGTCATAGAGTTCATTGTTTGTGTGTGGGCTGTGATACTGCCCGGGTGCCCAAACCGAAGCAGGTGGTTATCTTAGGGGGCCACACCCCGAGCCTTTGACCTAATGGTCTAACCCACAAGGCAGTGGAACATCGTGAGGAGATGCAATCCCATGGTAGCCGGTGACCAACGATTGGTTCATACGCCATTTGTTCCCGCAGGATACTGGAGCCCATGTGCACCATTGGTTTGTGATCCGGTTAAAGCGCCGGACATTCGCTTTTCGTCCTCTCATTTTCGTAAACAACACCCCCGCCACGAGAAGGCAGTGAGTAGGACTTCCCTGGCAGAGGCTATATACGCGTGGCCGTGTGAGAGTATTTCGAGAGGGAGAGCGGACTCTCCCCACTCTCGGCCGTACCAAGGCATTTGGGGGCAATGGCGGATATGTCGCTCGATTTCGTGGATTGGTTCAGGTTAGACATTAACACCGTTGGATGCCAGCTCAGTGGTCTGGTGGTTAAGTACTCGCGCGCGATACCAGTGGGTCCTGGGTTCGAATCTCGCAGGAGGCGAGGTTGTGGATGCGCACTGCTGAGGAGTCTCACAATGAGACGAAACGGTCGTCCAGTGCTTCCAGGTTTTCCATGGTAGTATAGCTTCAATCGGCTCATGATTTCAATCAGTGAAATTTTTTATATGCTAGAAAAATGTTGCTTTAATGATTGAATAATGACAGCAAGTAATCTGTTCGTTTAATGTTACATTTTACGTTAAGTTCAGATAGTTTGTAATATAACTGGTACTCATAAATATAGATGTGCGTCAAGTAATAGAAACGGAAACTACCAAACCGAAATTGCATTAAAATCTACCAAACGGTTTGTCAACTAAATTCGTTTCATGTTTTGGGTGGCGAATTACCAATCAATATTATATCAAAAAATAGATTGATATAGTTTATATCACTATCGAGGTTCAACTTGATAATTTCAAATAATGATGATGATGCATGAATTGGTTATTATGCAAATAACGTTATATTTACAAAATCCTAATGCGTAGAAAAAAATTAAATTTTTGATGTTTCGTAACTCCATGTAAGCCCGGTCTTCAGAAATTAAAGGAACCACATAGCTAACTGGTATAAGTTTAAATAGTACAGAGAAATAAATCAAAACGAATCTATATAAACATAATAAGTTTGATCAAATAACTGTCCTATCAGTCCACTCAAGGCGATGCTACTATTGCATTAGAAAAAAGAGTGATAATTTTAACGTGAAAGAGTTAAATTATTATGTGTGATCACGTAGAAAAAGAGCAAATATTGATAGATAGTACGGCTTTCTTCCCTATCGAGCTCATTAGGAAATAGCAATAAATAGAAAATCCTAGTTAATTTCCCTTTTTTATAGTTGGAAAAACATTTTTGAATTATTTTAATATTTTTAAAAACATAATTTTGGTGGATATTGAGATTAGTATCGACTTCTGCTGTCGGTTTAATTTAAAAATTCTCATGACCATCAGTACTATTAGGGCCTTGATTTAGTATAGACATTTGATGGATTGAGTTAAGATTTTACGAAATAACTTCCCAATATACAACGATTCACTATCCATACAACCTATTCTATAGACGTAATTTTGTGTTAAAGGTATCTTCTTAATTATTGGAATTAAAATATTTTGAAGTATGTTAGCTTTTATATTATGCTTCAGTTTTGTGTAGTTTTTTATTTCACTAAAGTCTTACAATAGTGGTATATATATATACCTTCTTTTTTGTTACATTTGTGGAAACGTTTGTCAAACAAATGCATAACTAGATAACGTAACATTTTTCCCGATTTTCAATTTACACCTTTCCCAATGTATTTAAAAGTCAAAAGAACCTCTCACGTCCCCGAATAGATGACTTACCTCAATATGTTATCATTTCGATAGATTATTACCTAAACCAATGACATTAATAATAATACCTTTCTTAATTATGATAACAATATGATAGAAAAGTTCACATAGTTCTCTTCAAATAAGTTTTTTAAGTGTTTTACTTGACAGCATTCTTATTTCTTACCACAATATCGTACAAATCTCTCCATGTTTTATTTTTCCTTAGACCTTCATCCATTCAGTTTCTCACTGTTACTTCTAAACTGTATATAAAAGTCTTTTCCAATTAGTTATAGTCAAATAAAAGCTTTAATAAGTAATTTACGATAGTTGAGATCATGAGTCAATTGAAGCTAGACCACCATGGAAAATCCGGAAGCACTGGACGGCCGTTTCATTTTATTGTGGGACTCCTCAACAGTGCGCATCCACGTTGCTGCCTCGCGAGACTCGAACCCAGGATCTATCAGTCTCGCTTGTGAACGCTTAACCTCTAGACCACCAAGCCGTTAACGAACAGTGTTAATGTCTAACTCCAACTAATCCTAGTCTAGCTTCAAATGACTCATGATCTCAACTATTGAAATTACCATAATATCCACAGAAACCTTTTCTGATACAAATAATTTACACTTTATTAATATTCGTAAAAATTTTTGTTTTAATGCAAATATTTCTTTGTTAATTATTAATTTTTGTGAAATATATTTATCATTCCACTTTGCAGTTAAACTAAATGAGTAAGTATTTGTGATTTTATGTCCGGTTTTTTATCACGGGATTTATCCACCGATCAAAATACGACTTATACAATCTTCGCACTGTGCCAAAACCAATGACTTTCGACCGGTATGGGCAATCTAGCGTCCTTATTGGCCCTATGTCTACCTAGCCCGTCCACTTGAGTCCAGAACACCAAATACCAGCTTCCAATATGCGAATCGAATCATTTATTTCAGACATATATATCAACCAAACAGACCGCAACGCACCATAAAATAGGAAATAACGTTTGTACGCAATAAAGCCAAAAAGTCACTGTGAACGTGGGAGGCAGTAGTCAATAGACTGAACATAGCTAAAGAACAGTAAGTCGTACAATAATAAATCCTAGGTCAAAATGAAGCTTACAATAAGAGGGATATAAATATATATAATCTAATTATTGAATATTTATATAATAAAAATATTTATAGTCCATTAAGAGTCCTCGGAAGTTACACGTAATTTAATCTTCATTAGGATATAACACCATTAACGACAGTTAGAGTAGCAGATTCGTTAATTCTATATATCATGGCTGTTCACAATAACCATAGAATATTCTTCTTGAATCCAATAACATTCTATAATGAAATATATTTATTAAACTATTGATTTAATATTCTCATTATCAGTTGTTAAAATGTTGTTCAGTGCGATATTCTGTAAGGAATATACTAACCCTATAAGAATTGCCATCAAAATAATAAACTTAATGTATAGTGTACAGAAAAATCATTATTCATAAGTTAAACAACAAAAAATCAATTTTTACTTTCTAGAAATAAATAATAAACATTTGACAAATAATAATACTACACTTTAAGTTTTCTACCAAATTTCAGACATATTCTACAATTGTTTATATTATAGTATGAAATAAACAACTTAATCGATCTAATTCAATGGTATCATTTGTATGATAGTTATTCAAAGTGTTATCGATTAATGTAGACAATGAAATTAGTCTAAAGATATGGTAGTTCTTAAATACTCATCATTGTGTTTTTAATTTAAGTATAAACATCATGAAATAAAACAGTACTTCATGTTCATGAAGTTCACCTCTGATATGTGTGATAATAAACAAGTCAGTGTATATATAAACACAGATAGACTTATATCTTGTATCAGCAATCATGAATTCATGGATTTAAATGTCAAGTTATTTTGACTGTGAATTGCCGTTTATACAACTAGTCTGTGTATGTATCACTTACGGAATATGTTCTTCATTTAAAGATGTAATAAAAAAATTTCTAAAATATTGAAATGATTTAAATAAACAAATAAACTTAAGTGAAGCTGATCATTACAGATACATTTTGAGATGTTCTAGTTGATCAACATTATCCACCCACATAGATTAACAATAACTTAAATAAGATTTTTATAACAAAGTTTATTCAACAATGAAGCTAATGTTTATACTATGAAAGTCATTATATAATTAGTTACTTCAATGTATATCAGGAAATATTAAATATCAATTTTTTGTTGAACTACTGACTGTGCTTATTTATATCAGATGAGATAAAAGCATATAAAAGCTTAATTCGAATTATCTTACCATAATCTTTATCCCTATAGATTATTATGGAATCATTTCATATGGTGGTATCTTACAATGAAAGCATTTTAAAAAAAATTTATTTTTGGATGTAGGCAAATATATCTAGGTAACTTGAGATGAAATAAAATGTTTTCCAAAAAAAAAGAACAATAAGATAAAGTAGATTATTAAATGGAGATCTATCTTGGATTTTATGTATTACTCATATGGTGATACATAAAATATTTACAAATAAGCTAGCAAATAGGGTGTATTAAGTAACCTTACAGCAGACATTTTGATTACACCTACTTGATTAAAAATAAATTTCATAAAAGGCAACTGACAACCAATAACTCTATTGTAGAACTTACACAACAATAATAATAAAAAACATTAATGTTTAAATGTTTGTCATGTATAAGTTTCACGTAAAATATTGTAACTAGTATAATAATATAAAAATATAATCCCTCTTTCATGATATGAATAACTATAGAATGAAAAAGTAAAGCAGGGATTAGTTGAATTTTGTTAAATAATACGAATGATAATCATGAAGTTAGGAGAAAACCAAGTGAACAATCAGAAAACGTCTAGTCATACAAATGAACTAGCGCTGTAGGATGTTTCAGCATAACTTATACATAAAACTCACGTTGTCAAACATCAAAATCATTCTTCAAGGGGTTTACTTATAATTATTGTTTTCTTACCTAATGATCCAAATTTACTAGCTTGATCATAGTATTTTTGACAGTTAATCTCTTTTCAGTAAAACTATCTAAAGTTATAGCTCAAAACAGTAACTCGGTATACACAGTTTTGTATTAAAATGTCTAGCTGTCAAGCCGAATTTATTTTATCAACTTTAAGGGAAAAAAACATCCACTATGGCTAAATATTTCAAGTACTTAACTATGTTCACAGATGAATTCACGAGTCGATCTAAGCTAAACCACCATTAGAAAACCTGGAAGCACTGGATGACTATTTCTTTATAGTATGGGACTCTTCAGTAGTGCCTATCCACAAACGCAGGACCAGAAGCCAGAACCTTCGGTCTCTTGAGCAAGTGCTTAACTTCTAAATCACTGAGCTGGCACCCTACGGTATTAATATCTAACTTTGATCGGTCTATGATCTTGTCTGAGATAGATAAATGTCTCAAATCCGACACAGATTGGACTCTACTAATTACGGATTCTCACTAGAACTCCAGAAAATCCATCTTGAAGCTAGTCAACAGTGAGCACATATGGGTTAGTGGAGATTTTAATATTTTCAACTGTGAATATCTTCATACACTTAACTATGTTTATATTTTTCATAAATTTGACCACTTAACAGAGTTTTCTTATAATAGTAGGAATAAGACCAACATTTATGTCAGTGTACGTAAGTATATACTCGATTAATACATTTGGGATTTAATGTAAACATTTTTATTGATACAATGAAATAAAATAAAAACCGGTTTTAATTATAAACGGAGGAAAAAAACTTTTACTGTATGAAAAAAAACTAATTATAATGTATAAATGATAATTTCAGTGTCTACCGAATTCATTCAGTTGAATTTTCTTTGGATTATTTATCAAGCGAAAAGTTTTATCATGCATACTGCTTGTGTGTGTGTGTGTGTACTATAATCGTACAAACAACTGGTAATGAAGAATGTAAAATAAAAATAATGTTGGTGAATTCCTGACTAGAATGATAAAGTGACTTTTATAGTTGGAAATGTAATTGTTGCTAAGCTACAAACATCATAACAACCTAAAAAGATCATAATCTATATTAAATTACATGAAACGAACCTTAAATCAATGAAATACATTTCTGAACTTATCTCCATATATATTACTGATTTATCTTTGACTGCACAACAATAATAAAACACATACATTACTAATAATATTTTTGTGACAGAAATTCAGATTTCCGATATTTCATAACTTAGTGTAAGTCATTTCTTCGAAATAAATAAATAAATGATCAAATCAAATGAACATAAGTTAAAATGGTATATAGGAACAAAGATAATTAGTTCTATCAGTCTATGCACGTACACATTAGAAATCTTAACTCTGCACCTTCGTACTAGAAGTTTTTTGTACCTATCATCATATATACAAACAAACACAGTGATGTATCATATAGAATCACTTCGATTAAGAATTCACATAACACTGACATGATCGGACTTCTTTTGTTTTTTGATTAAACTAAATATTCTGTTTTGTTCCGATGTATGTTTTAGACTTGTATCAAATGAGTTTGGTTATTTATCTATTTTATTTGAAAGAAGTGACTTACATTAAGTTACTAAACGCTAGAAATCCGAATTTCTACTCATTGCGATATTACATCAATATAATTAACTTATTTTTAACAGTTGATTTCACGAGTCGAATAAAGCTAGATCACCATGGGAAACGTGGAAGCACTGGACCACCGTTTCGTTCTAGTATGGGACTCCTCCCACAATCCCCCCCGCAGGATTCGAACCCAGGACATATCAGTCTCGCACGTGAGTGCTTAACCACTAGACCACTTGGCCGACCGGCATCCAACGGTGTTAATGTCTAACCTGAACCAATCCACGAAATCAAGCGACACATCCGTCATTGTCTTCATTGAGTTACTATCTCACAACAGACTTTAATATCCACAGAAACCCTTCCGATATAAAATTTATGTATTTTAATTATATCAATAGATTAACATATTTTTATGGGTATATTTTAAAGAATTTACGTTTTTTTATTTATTTAAATATCACATGTGATTCCATAAATTGACATATTTATTTACAATATGAAATAGTGTATGTAAAGCTTATCTGTTTATCAATTAATTCAGTATTTCATTTGACTCTATATCTAAACTGTCTTATGAGATGATTTTTGATTACTAGTTTTGTAAATTTTTTAAATACATCTATATGTAATGTATTCACTGAAGGCACATAGATTAATCAGGCGTGAACTTGGCTTGACAGATCATACCGGAAGCGTTCTTATCACAGTTTGCAGTTAGCATTATTGTTTTAATATTATATATATTACTAGACATCAGCTATAAATTGAGCAAGTAAGCATTTTGATTATTGTGTACTGCAAACATAATTAATTATGATGAATTCGATTTGTAGATGACGATGAGTGACTGTAAAACACTATATAGTTTATTCGATGGTGGCCGTTGTCACAAACCTGATAGTTTACAGATAAAATGTATGACTACAGATATAAACACATTATACGTGAGAGGGAATCTACTTAAAGTTATCTTTATGTTTTTCAAAAGACAGTATTTTAAAATCGCACTGGTACGAAATACCACTTTCTTCATAATTAGGTTATAATTCGTTCCTTTAAACGTCATCTATGCTATAGAATGTGTTTTGTACTAATGAAATACTGGCAATGTAATAGAATCTAACTGTAAAATACTGAAAGGATTTCTGTTTCTAACTTACAACTAAACTAAAAAAATCTCTACAAATATGTAGATACATTTTTCGTGAATTTGTTGTTCATTCCTAAAACTAATCGATTGATAATCAAAGAGCTTTTATAACTTCTTTTACAGCTGATAGAATCTATGAAAAGAGATACGCTTCTTTCATCTTGATTCTTTAGTAATTTCTATTTCCATAAGCTATTTGATGAAGATTTCATAGAATATATCACACATCCATTTATGAGCTGCTGATTGTGTTTAAAGTTTCACGTACTTTCCTTTAGTAATTTAATATTTTGAGCACTTCATTTCGGTCACAGTAAGAGAAATTATTAATATGTCTGTTACATAATACTAAGAGCATAATGTAAATAACTCCATAAAATACATAAATGTATCATTTCAAAGGGATTGTTATCTTAGTATGAACGTTTTACATTCTAAAGAAATTTAATAGTTATTTGCTCTTAAGTTTGAGTAATGTATAATTCTCTCCAAATATCATATATCTTCTATCCTAGATTATTTTCATAATGAACAACTTTATTTTCTCAGCGAATATGCTTAAACATGACTAATGACAATGATAAAGATCGTCAAGTTAAACGTTGACGTTATACAATCAATGATTCCTTTGAAAATACATAGAGAATATGTTGCGTTTTTGTTTTGTTTTGAAAGAACACACTTCTTATAATTCTATTCGATCACATGAAACTTTGTGAATAATATAAAATATTGCACCATATAAATCATAAATTTATATAAAATGGCATAATATGCATTACTTTTTATTACACATCTTATCAACATTATATTGGCATCATTGAATTTTAAGTACTTTCTGTACCAAAATGTTTTTATCTGTATTGATTATTGGTTTGTTTATCTGTTAATCATTATAAAAAAAAACATTTACGGTGACGTTACAAACTAAGTAGACATAATCAAAGGAATATATCGATTATTTTATTTATAATAAAACATTAGAATGTAGTAGTATTCATAGCTTAACATTTATAACTAAATTTGGTTAACCTATAAAAAAATATAACACTTATATTTGTAACTAACATTCTAATCTGTTTAAGAGTTTATTCCGAGTTGAAGTAATTCATTATTACAAATTGTAGTGAGACTAAAATTTATGGACGAACCAATAAGGTAATATGATAAAAAGCCTCGGATATTGGCGCAAAATGCACTCATCCAATTTGGTTAAATAGTTTTGGCATTATAGCTGATGTAAGTTTGTGATGAAAACTCAAAATCTAATTCCTAACCTTAATCATCAACTGTAAAACATAATTCTAATTCCTAAAACAGATTTAGAATCCTCATTTGGTCCTAGATATTAAGTGGACACTCTCAAGGTCAGTCTAGGGTAGCTCAAAGGTCGTCCATAAATTAGTCTCACCCGGATTGTTGTTACTTAAAGTAACACTAAAAGCTAGAGAGTCCTAGAAAAATAATGTTTTATTCTAGTTTACAGTACTCAAACAATCAAACACAATAGAATGAACTCTAGAACTTTTAGATTATATAATAAACAAAACACTATGATAAACTATCAGATCAAAATCTAATCAATGTACAATGTAAAATGATACAGTAATATGCCAAATAAGGTAGAATTTCATTTGAAATGAATAATAATTTTCAATTCAATTATGATCTATAAAATGGATAACCTTCAATTATTTTGGTGGGGTTTTGTTCTCTGAGCTGGATGGTTTGGTCGTGGAGCTTTCATCGTTCTTCTGAACGATGAAAGCTCCACGAGCAAACCATCCAGCTCAGAGAACAAAACTCCACCAAAATCATCCACCTGAGCTACAAATCTTCTCCATCAACCTTCAATTATTATTATACATAATAATCAAATGGATAACAGTATTTTGTATAATGAAGTTATTTATTCATTTGAAATTCATAGTTTTATAATTAGTTTTAACTATCAATCAAAATTTAAATGAGTTTGATGTTATACAGAAATGATTGATGACTTGAAATTCCTGAAAAGAAACATTAATGAACAAGGGTTTATCTCTAATTGATTTGTTTGAAATCACTTTGTAATCATTGAAATAAATAAACATATGTTCCCTAGTACTATTCCACACAGTGATTCGGTACATTTATTTTATGGAAAAACAAAAAAAAATGTGTTACGATGCTTTCGCCAAACTTTTTAAAAAAAATCATACATTTAAGTAATATATTTTTGAATCATGTGAAATATTTGATAACATGAATAAGATAACAATACGAATATGATCTGATTGGAAACAATTAATTATATGTTACATGAAAAGATATTGTACCTAAAATCTGAAATATTATTTCATCAAAATAAACATCGTTTAACGTTATCTATTCAGTTTTTAGAAAAAAATATGCCAGTAAGTGATAAGAAATAAAGGGAAACCAAGTGATTTGGAATTTAAGAATACATATATGGATCGTAGATGTGCACTGTTGAGGAGTCCTATACTAGAACTAAATGACCGTCCAGTGCTTCCGGATTCTCCATGGTGGACTAGCCTCAAATGACTCATGAATTCAATTTTAAAATTACTAAAATCTCCACAAAACCCTTTTTTGAGAATACATATATCTCAAATTCTGAACTGTCTAATGTTCATCTCATAACATCTTAGGAATTAGAACTACTTAGGATATGTATTATATAGCCTGTATAATTGTTGAATCGATTCCATCGGTTTGTAATGTAAAGTGTTTGTTCTATCACTTGAACAAGATATTTCCATAAAATTATGTAGTATTTTTTAAAATTCTAAATAGTTCAAATAAGCGATTGATAATGCTACAAATATGAAAACAAACAGTTCAGAATTCAGTAAAATAATGAATAGTTCATTATTCGAACAAAATAATTGACCATTCTTTTTTACTCGTGAGTGTTGATAATGAGTAGTTTAAGTACAATACATTACTTTTCTTATTCAAATCACCATATCGATTACCATACTGTTTGCAAAGTTGTTTTATTACGTGCTTAGCCTCATATCAAACATTTATGTTTAGTAAATAAAAACTGCTTTTTTTCTAAAATGGTGGCTTTTAAGTTCTATAAATGATCTAACTTATCTGACGTTTTGAAACACCTATGATTTCTACTATTGAACGATTTAAGTTGTTTGAGATAGTCTAGCATTAGCACAAATCTCTCAGTAATTCACAAGATTTTAAATTATTTATTCACTTCTTACAGAAATTTATATTTCCTTGGTTGTGTGTTTCATTTGATAAATAAGTGATTTCCCTACTAACTAGGAAACTCTAACGGTCTATATTATTTCATTGTAGATACCTAATATGGTTCAAAGAATTTAAACCAAAGATTTTAGTTACACTGTAAAATATATGATTGATGTGTTCTAATGATTAACGTAAGTAAGCCTCCAACTTTAACGGAACTGTGGATAACCAATGCTGACATAAAAGTTATCTGGAAATAAATTGAATAAACGGTGAAGTTGTGGTTTTCATAAATTCTCTAAATCATGCTTCGTTTGACCAGAGCTATATATATATATATATATATATATATATATATATATATATATATATATATATATATATATATATATATATATATATATATATATCAGAATGGCATCTTTTGCCTTGATTGACAGACTGTTCATATTCAGGTTTAGTCAAACAGTTTATGAACCGCATATAGTTTTAACCATAAAAATGTTATATGACAAAAAATGAACAGTGTACTAAGATATGAAACTCTTAACCTTTTTGTTTAAATGTTAAAATCTTAACTAAATCTAAATCAGTTGCCTAAACTGGTAATCCATTTTAAGAAAAAAATGATAATAATTTTGTTTCATTTATTGTTGTGAATTCATCATCTTTATAATCAATATAAGGTTAACAAGAGAATGGTATACAGTATCAGATTTTCAGGACAATGTACATGGTATAAAATCAATAAGTGTGATTCAGTGTTCAAGTTTACATTAGCGTAAAGACAGTATCATACTTTAAAGTTACATAGAACAACAGTTTGGTAGCAATAGAAAAAGAATATAAACACTTTATCATCTTAATAAATAGATTGGAAAATAATTGTGGAAAAAATGAAGCATTATATTGTCATAAGGTTAAAGAAATATCAGTGAGATAATACATTTGACAACAGGAATAGCTTGTAGTTTCAATCAAAATCTATTTAGTTTATATCCTTTTTCTCTGTCTAAACTCGCCTTAGAGAACCACTCTAAATGACTATGAAGAAGTTCAAAATAACCAGTGACTTCATTCTTAGACACTTCATCAACCTTGTCTATGTATTTTCAGAAAGTTGTTTTGGAAATTATCCATAAATGGAAATGAAGAGGCATACCGGTCAGAGACTTTAGTAATTTATCAAGTTAAACCTGATCTGTTTAAAAGCGATATATTCAAGCCCTCACTTTACATATGTCTCAACTATCCTTTTAATATTAGCGTTACTATCTCCGCATTACTTCTACATTTGTTTCTTATTCATCGAATAAACAGTGATTTTTTAAATCTTTTCATCTAAAATTTGTTTTCATCTTACAGCTTTTCATGTTTCAAACTATGAAGTAACTACAAGTTGTTATCCAAACATTTTTGATTAAATCAGTCATCAAATAATATATGTTTACTTTATTTGAAAAGAATTTATATTCAGTATCTAAAAATAGAATTTTCCACCCTAAAAAAAATAACATCAGTGAATTAAAATTTCTCCCCGATCAACTATCTTAATTTTTATGACTGATACAATGAATTTCTTTCTTTGTTTACAATGATCAAAGTTAACTAATAACTTTGTCATAAATAATATTTATTATGATATATATAGGTGTACATTTGACAATGTTCTTGGGAGTTTCAGTTAAGTTATCGATAATAATCATCTTATATCAGTAGAGTTTTTGTGGATATTATAGTAATTTCAATGGTTAAGATCATAAGTAAATTGAAGCTAGATCACCATGAAAAATATAAAAACACTGGACCACCGTTTCGTTTTATTGTAAGACTCCTAAGTAGTGCTCATCCACGATCTCAAACCCCCCCGCGAGATTCGAACCCAGGACTTATTAGTCTTGCTCGCAAGCGTTCAACAGTTTTCTGTGAAACTTGTTTTACTGTAACTTTTTCATTAAGTTAACAATTACGGTAGTTATAACTTCAATTACCTTATCAACATTTATAGGATCCAATGAAATATTTGAAACAATAATTACGCTCAAAAGTATTTACACCTGTTCAATGTAAAATGTAATAAACATTAATTTCTAATGATATTTCAATATTTTCTCAGACATTTTTATTTGCTTAAAATAAAAGATTTTTTCGGTTTCGTTTTGTTCCCTTCTATTATAGATAAATGATAGTAATGAAACTGTAAAGAAAAAATTAGGGAAAAAATGAATCCAGATAATTTGAATAGAATGTTGTAAATTGACCAATAATAATCGAATATAATGATTTTTATATTTATCCTTGAAATGATACTGAATTAAGAAAAGTTAAAGGATACCTTAATGTTTTTTAGGTAGAAATTATTATATTAATAACAAAACTAAATCAATAATATATACGAATATTCGTCAAGATTGTAATTGAGCGCCGAGTATAGAGAAGTCATTATATGTGAAAATTAGATATGAAATATTCTCAGCGATTGAAATTTAACTAATTCCAACGTTTCGTCCAGCTAACTTGCCTGGACTTTTTTGATTATTACCCTGAAGACGTTCAGACAAGTTAGCTGGATGAAACGTTGGAATTAGTTAAATTTCAACCGCTAAGAATATTTTAAATATAATTTTCACATATAAATCAATAATATATATATAATTAGCACTATCTAATGCTTAGTTTACTTAAAATTATTAAGTTCAACTTTGGCACTGATATCTATAAAACTAAATCGAATTGATCCTTAAAATAAATAATGATTTATAGGGAAAGTATTCATATTAGTAATATTACAATAATAAATGTTTGATAAACAATAAACTTCGATTATGCAATAAGAAGATGAAGTTTATCAAAATTACGTGGTATATTTGCGCAATACATTTCGAACGATCCAATCACACATACACTTGTTTAGAGCACTTATACATAAAAATGAAAGGTCAACTAGATAGGTTAGAGGTAAGTTGACTAATGTGTTCATGAGATATGCTGAAAATTTAGTTTAAGACTCAATTCGAAATATGGGTCTGTATAAACGATATGTTGATGATATTATAATCATAGGGGATAAATGTGAAGATATAAACCACTTTTTAAAAGAATTCAATACAAGTCATTTCTTTTACATGTGAAGAAGAGAAGAACAACCAACTTCCTTTTCTAGACATCCTGATTAGTAGGAGAGATAATGGTTCCATCTAACGTTCTATATATAGAAAGTCAACATGGACAGGGCAATATCTTAATTTTAATGGCCACTGCCCAGTTCTTTACAAACGTGGTTTAATAAAGAGCTTATTCAATAGAATCAATCGTATTTGTATTAGTGATACTATTGAAGTAGAGACTGATACGTTAATGAATAATGGTTATTAATTGAAGTTCATAAGCCGCTGGAAGGGTTGCAATACGGCTAGACCTATGACGCTTTTAGCACCCAAAAAGTGAGTTTACATTACGTTTACCATTCAGAGGTGATACAAATAGTGTCATGTTGAAAAGGAGACTTAAATTAGCTATCAACCGGACATTTTATGCAGCCCAACTTGTCATTATCGAAAAAGCAAGGTCTGGGTTTTACCAAAAGCCCAAACAACACGAAAGCGATTGTATCACATCCCATTGTGTCTATCAATTTACATGTATGTGCGGAACATGTAAATATGGAGGAGCGATCGTGATTTGCAATTAAGGGTGGGTGAACACATACCCAGAAACAAATGGATTTCAATGGTCAAATAAGATCACAAGATAGACAGACATCATCCTCCTTCGCGAAACATTTGATTGAAACTGGTCATAGGGTTGACGTCAAGTCAGCATTTGTAGTGTTGCGGAAAAAGCCTTCAAGGACGTGTACTAAGGTTTATTAAAGCCTTGGTTATAGGGAAACTGAAACCCCATTTATATGTTCGAAAACAATTTGCTCTTACCCTTAACCTACCTTGGTAATACCGACTTATTATCCAGAGTGGTTATCACGTTGTTTTCGTGTACTTTATTTTTCTTTGTTAAGGCTTAGCATTAAACTCTCTAGTCAACCTTCTAATTTTCATATAAAAATGTCTTAACAAGTATATGTGTGATCAGATTGTTCGAAATGTATTGCGCAGATAACATAACTCTGATAAACTTCGTCTTTTCATTGCATTATCGAAACAATAAAGTGATTATGTGAATATTTTGAACATTCAAGTAACTAAATTTTGTTTATTACAGTGGTTCTTTAGAAGTATGAGCACATTGTTGTCAATCATTAAATCCACAGGAAATATTATCTAGTTGATTAAAGTTTACATTAAATGTAAGCCAATACTCATTTGTGTTGAAAACATCATTTAAACACATTGATTTATATATAGATCGTTTGAATAAAACTTAAAATAATATTGAAGAGAGAAATTTGAGGATTGTAATATAAATTTATTTTATATCGCTAGGTTCTCATATGCTGCTATTAGCCTGTAAAATGTAAAAATTCTGAGTATAAAACAAATTAAAAATACTTAGATGAGTTAGTTTTCAGCTTGGAGTTGAGCGATATGGTGGATTGGTTGAAGTAAAACAATAACACTGTTGGATACCGACTCAATGGTCTAAAAGTTAGACGTTCTCCCAAAGGACTAAGGGTCCTTGGCCCGAGCCCCGCGCCAGGAGTTGTGAATGCATACTGCGGAGGAGTCTCACACAAGGGTGAAATGGCCTTTCGATGCATCTGGGTTTTCAGTGATGATCTAACATTGATATGTAAAAACAAAACGAGTAAAGCACAGTAAGTTGAAAGAGAATCATCGATAAAGTGGAAAACAGAAAAGAAAGAGATAACGATTCAAATAATTGAAATGAAGAGTTGAATAGACTTTTGTGATGTGAAGAGAAAAACGTGTAACCAAGGCAAAGAAAGTTTAACAACTGTTTCCTTTTGAGCAAACAAATTGAATTTCTGAAGCCTAATATTATTAGAGGATTTCAGAAGACTACAATTATGTTGTCTCTTATTCACCTTAAAAGATTTTGAAGTATCGATCAGATGTCCTGTGTCCAGGATATTTCTAAAGATCTTACTTTTTCAAATACTTCATTTTGATCCAAAACGTTTTATAATATATTCGCGAAATGTAAAATAATACTCTGATCAAATGTGAGTTATCCATAGCTTGTTCAATTTTGCACAACATGTTATTAGCTGACTTTTTGTATGATCTACGATAAGAGACCTCTGATAAAATAAATAATAACATTTATAGCCAATAAAGAGTAAAACTATAATTGAGTTCTCAGTTGATCCTGATTCAAAGGTTCTCGGCTACTTTCATTCTTTCGTAGTTGAGTTCAATAACATGGTTAAGTTAACCAAACTTACTTTTCACATAAAAGCTCTTATTAATCTGTTGATGATATCCTTATTGTACTTAATGCTAGTTAAACAAACTAAAAGCACAAATACTAGTAATAATTCCATGCATTCTTAATATCCACTAACAAAGTAAAAAAATCACCCATAAATATACAAATGCTTTTCAAGAATCTGTTTCTAGTAAAGATTGTAAACAGAGTCAGGAAATCGTTCTTTAACAGTTACATAACAATAACATGAAAATAGTTTACATATAGAAGATATAACACCTAGTACAATAATTCCTAAATTGAATTAGTTGTCCATAATGTTTTTAAACCAAGTTAGTATATCTTAACTAACTAATGGATATTATTATAATCCATTCATAACTAGTATTTCCCTATAAAATATTTACTTTATCAATCAAATTGTTTATGTAATGCTTTCCTTTCTTAATATTTCTGACAAGATAAACATGAATAGTCTCTTCTTAATTAATTCGTTCTTTTCATCAAAACTATTCAAAATAACAAATCAATTAATATATTTCTGTAATATCCAAATGAGTAGAAAAATTAAATTTTCTGATGTTTCGTGACTTAATATGAGCCGCCTCCTCAGAGAATAAATAACCAAATCAAAATTAATCGAAGTTTAAATAGTACAAATATATTAACTTATATAGTTTACAATAGAGAAATACATTCATTTTTCTATTAAGAATCCTGAAATGAGCTTTGTTGTTATTTCTCTCTAATTATTATAAACGTACTTAAAACCTTGGAAAAACTGATTTCTAAACTTGAATTCATTTTATTCATAAATGTAACTAAGAGCATCACAAATAGCAAATCATTTACATATAACTTTAAAATATTCAACATTGTGGATTTTTCCAATCAAATGAATTAAATCATCAATATGAATACAAAAATAAATAAACTAATACTTATTTACTACAGATATTTGTTTTCATAAAAGGTATGTCTTTTATTTCCACTAGTAAACAATATTTATTTATATGTTTACAGTGTATAGTAGTTAGTTTTGGTTGTTTAAAGAAGGTCAATAAAAGTAAGTGTAATTCGTTGGTAATTCGTTCATAAGGATATAAAGCATTTTGCACATGTTTCTATGGTATGGTTTATATATGCATGAGTAATCAATGACGCAAGCACCCCTGAAACAAATTTTTAAACAAATCATATTATTCCCTTAAGAAATGAATATAATAATAAACAAATATTATATATATATGTTATCTTGTAAAATATATTGTGGGTTGTTATATCAATAATCTGACAAGCGATTAAAAACACTTTAACAGTGATTATTGTATCAACAATATTAATAATCGATATATTTGTTTTTCTTACTGTAATTTCCCTAAATATTTTTCTGCAGAATAATCTTTTGTAGCAGTGGAATAGAAGTTTAAAATAGTATTTAAATTCATTAACAAATGTAAACATAAACGTTGTATTTCCATAGTTATTTTTTGGAGAGTTAATTCAGAGTGAGATCTGGGGAATTAATTAGTTTCATATAAAATCACTAACATAGTTAGACAATCAATAAAAATCTGAAAGCACCGGACGGCCGTCTCACCTTAATATGCGACATCTCAGTGTTGTGCATAGTAGTAGTCGTGTGTTCACTAATGGTTAGCTTCAAGAGGAAATTTCCGTAGTTCAGATAAGAAACCGTGACTAGTGGAGTTCATCTGTATCGGGTTTAAAGAAGACACTCATCGATGAAACTGAAAAACCATCATGGTTTGATTGAAGTTAAACTTGTGCACTATTGGATTATGAATTAATGGTCTAGAGATTGGCGTTTGTATATGAGCTTAGAGGTCCTGGGTTTGATTTACCTGGTTATGATGTAAAGAGAATTATTATTTAGTAAAAATGTTTTAGAAATGATGGGCTTATATATGATGGCCGTTCACCGGCAGCCTAACCAAACGAACTGCTATGCTTAAAATCTGAAAACTTCTAGACGATTTTCTTAAATAAATTACTTTTCTCTTTATGTTTCTAAATGTTAGGACATAATAAATTTACAAAATTTTCATGTTTAGTGAACAACTTTTAACTAAGGTAAGTGAAAATTTGAAATATTTAGCAAAGGTGGCTAGAATATTCTAATCACTACCTATCTTTGCTGCTAGACACACAAAAGTATTTATGAAGCATTAAAAGCAACATTCCTTATTTAGGATAGTTAAAGGAAAAGTTTTTTAAAAAAATGCTGTGATTCACACCAACACACATATACAAAATAAATAGCAGTTCAGGATTTTCCCTGTGGATTAGAAATCTGATTTATTCAATCGATAAATAGTTGTTTCTTGTATTGTCTAGTTACATAATCTATACCACTGAATAATTAGTTTGCCAACGGTTAGTGTTATTTCAAAGTCACGTAATATGCAGCTTCAATGATTTTTGAGTTAATACGAAGTTAAAGTACATGCATCGATTCTTTGGAAAAGGTCGTCTGAACTCGAGGAAATCCGTCATGAAAATTTGATCAAAAGTAAGAATCAGAGCGCCATAATCTAAAAGTCATTCTTAAAGTTTCCATGGGAAGTAAATGATATTTTGATATCTTTTGAATTACTCTCTTAAGTGCAACTGCATCTTGTGGCTGACTATTGTGTATACTTGGTACGCTTTTTGTTAGTCATGAACAAACTATTTCCCTTGAGTCACATTTTTTTAATACTGCTTCAACGGTAATATTAGGCCAGTAATTTATTTCATACTTTCATTATATATATATATATATATATATATATATATATATATATATATATATATATATATATATATATATATATATATATATATATATATATATATATATATATATATATGGTTTTAAGAGTTCGATGTATCCATAAAACAAGAAATATGTGTACTGTTTTAATTATATTTTTTTAAAATTCAGACTACATTCAAGGCTGTTCTCTACACTTTTTACATTATCTTCACAACGATCCTGTTTGTTTGAAATTTGAAGTTTATCAATGCTTCTCAATGCCACTAGAACCTATAATAGGTTGAATCAACTTGACATTGAAATTAAAAAGTTCAACTTCAAATTAGATTTGAGCTATAATATGATAAATATTACATCTAGTTTGTTACCTAACCAATTATTCGGTTAGATGTTTGGGTTATTCATCTTTAAGGCTTAAATAAATATGCATATTTTCTGAAAAGTTTAAATTAATTTAAAGTAACTAGATATAAACACTCGTTTTTTTTGTTACCAAGCATATACATGCCGATTTCAAACTAATTTGATTGAAGTAACTATCAGTAGTAGAATATAACACCAACTATATACAGAAAACCTTTTCTTCCAATGACATTTAAATGTACTAAAATTTAGGGCAATTTAAATGCTCTGTATATTTGGGTGACGGATTAAATTATGGTTTACTTTTTGAAGCCTTCTGATGCCCGTAGATTACAGAATATATCATAGTCACAATCACATAGTACTCCAGATACAATTCATCTTCCCTTAACTTAAGCCATAAACCAACCATATATATTTTGACAATTTCTGTCATAATTTATCTTAAAGCTTTAGTTATTTCATATTCAAGATAACTATTAATTCTATATATCACAAACCTGAAATCATTATGATATATGTATTATTGACCGCATTTAGTCAAACTACAATGGTTTGAATAATTTTTCCTGGTTAGCGTTTTTTAGCGAGTTAGTTTTCTACGAGATGGGGACGCTAACCCCATGCCCAACCCTCCTTTATCCGGGCTTGGGACCGGCAGTAGCCCCCGGAGGGACTCCAGGCGGAGTTAAACTACAATGACACTTCCTAATTTTTTATTTCTTTCTTCATTTTAAAACTTTATCATATTTTCTTTTATTATTATTATTATTTTTCCTCAATGAATTAAGTTCAATTTGATTTTGATTATTTTCTGTCATAACTTGTTTATTTAAACAAAATTTTTATTTGTTTTGATAGATCATCAATGTCTATGTCACTTTGTTTATTGTTTATTATTTAAATTGAATAAATATTTTTTGTTTATGTAAATTATTGAAAAACGTTTCTTAGTTTATTTAAATTTGTTAATAATTACCATTTTGTTAGTTTGTTTCAATTGCTTTTCATTAAAGTTAATTACTTTCTTTGGAAGAATATTTTTTGTAATTAAATTTTACTTATCTTCAAAATATTGATTATTGTATCAAACATTGTTTATTTAACTTGTACAGTATTGAAATTTCATTATTAATTACTACCTATCTATATGTTAGGGATGGGTTTCAAATTGAGGGTACTAGACTCGTATAATTTAGTTTTTCATCTTTTGATATTTACCTATAATATGTTAAGTTATATGTAAGCTATTTAGACGGATGAAAACTGCTTTGTCTATTTATTACAAACAATTCATTGTCTTCATTGAATTTCATTCTTAATAATTACAAGTAATAATTGCTTTATAAGAAAAAATGTATAGTGGCTAGCAGTGAGATGAAGGATGAGAGCTTCGTTTTATCTGGGACTCGTCAGTTGAATGTACCTGAATCTTAGAGTTGATGTTCACTCAAATAGCCATCAGGACTCAGTAATTAAGTGGATCACGCGTTGGCGTTTGAAGCGAACGTTATTGGGTTCAAGTTTCAGAGTGAACATCAACTCTGAGATACAGGTACATCCAGCTGATGAGTCCCAAATAGAACGATACGCGCGTTCTGGATTCCACTGCTAGCCACTATCCATCTTCGCTCATAGTGTTTGTGAATTAAGGCGATATCGGGGCAATACGCACAGGACGCATATATGCCAATAAGAGACTAATAAATTATAGTCCTAAACATCAATGGGAAGATTCAAGTAAACAATGTCAAGTAAATTCAATAATTGTTTTATTACAAGGTTATATTGTGATTTATAAGTGAAAAACAGACTACTAATAACAATGTACTTGCAATGATTTTCGATGAGAACCGTATGTCATTTTATAAATAATTAATATATTTGTAATATCCCAATGAGTAGAAAAATTAGAATTTCTGACGTTTCGTGACCTAATGTAAGCCACTTCTTCAGAGAATATTTTGTTAAAATAAAATAAAATTCTGTCATATTTAATAACAAAAATTTCATTGTTAACATTATTTTCTGTTTTCAATTATTTTCTTTTCTTAAAAAACAAACAAACAGTTTACGCAGACGTGCTAAACCGGAATTGGAAAATGAACAACACAAAGATGTATCACTTCGAATATCCATACAAGAAGTTAAAAATCTTTCAGCCAAAGGACGGTATGTTTTACAATAATAGAATAGGGTTTCTTTTAAACAATTTTAAAATAGTTTTTTTCATAAATCTTTATTCATGTATCAATGAGTATTTTAATTAAAATGGCAAAAGAATGCGTTACATAAAAGACGCCAAACCAGTGAAATAGGGATTATAACCCATAAATTCATATATGCAGACTGACTATTGAGTTGTCATTGAATCATTCTATATTACATAAGATACTTTCTACATATATCTAGCCTTCGAAAACCTTCCAAGTTTGTATGGGAAATAGAGACAAAGTCATGGTATAGTGTACATGTGGAATGAAATGTAACAGTCTACCAATCATTATATCATATAATAGTATTCTCAATCAGTGGTACATATTACAAATACTTGGAGTGTTTTATATCAAACGTTTAAACGACCCTTTGAATTTAACTATACAAAGCTTCTCATATTAGAAACAAACTGACAATTTCAAGTACTGATTAGTTCAAAGTACAATAGATAGTACTTTTTCTAAATACAATATTTAGTGTTATTTTGTAATTTGCTGTAGCTCTATTTCTCTAGAATTCATGGAATACACGTTCATTCGACGTCATTTTCTGACTTCATCATCACTAAAATTATTTATTGAATAAAAAAAATATTTTTTCATTGACATTTGATTGTTATACCGATAGAAACTATTTTTTCAGTGTGAATACTTTTTATTACCGTTAACTAGTAATGTTGTACAGCAATAATTTTTAACGGCGATTCATAAGTGGACAATCACTAGTTCATATTGTAGCCGATGTTATGATTTTTGTGTATTATGATCTATTTCATTATCTATTCTTCTAATACATCACTTCATAGATAGGAAAAGGCCTATATGAATGATGTATGCATACTGATTTATTTTAATTAACATAAGAAAAACCAAATCATCTATTATAAAATATACAACTTATTCCTCTCATTTATCCGATATCTACAGTTAAAGAAAATATTCAATCATTGAAAAAGTTATCTAAATGTGTTTACAACACAAGGAATTAGATATTTATCTATGGACTGAGCTAAGATTTCATGTTCGCTATCAACATATTCTACGTCCAAATAAACTAGGCAAACCATCAGATCATTCTAGATTTCTCTTATATATTACTAAATAGGAAGTGTCTTATGACGTCATAGTATAAGTAGGAATCTGTGGTAAACATAAGAGAAATACTAGAAAAAAAAATTAAATGGTCGACATAAATTCAAAAAAATTCTCCCTTTGATTAAATAGAAATAAGTATTTGAATATGATGTTTGAAACGAATAAAAAAATCCTTCTATCCAATCACCAGAACATTTCAAATTATCTCAATAAGTGAAAGCAACAGTATCTTAACAATTTTCTCTTTAACCTGATTACATAGAAATTAGTTTTCTTGTTTTGTGTAAGTAGAAAGATTAAGAGAAAAAAAATTGAAAACAAAAATCTGTTTATCTTTTATCAAGTAATCACTTAATTTGTTATTTTGGATTATATCAGAACTGCTTAAGAACTAATTCACTTTTAAATTAAAACTTTTCAATATAATGAACTTAGATCAGTAAGTAAACACTTAAACCAGATTTTCTTTAAAGATATAAAAAGAAAAAATATATATTAAGAGTAATAAACTAGAATTTTATTACTGTAATATTAGGTTGATAGGGTAGTAACCTGTAAAAAATTTCTTGCCCAACATAAGGCGATACTAATTTAAGAGAGAGAGAGAAACTGAATCAACTGAATTAGATTATTAAAAGCGGTACTAGTTTCCTGATATTACGAATAATTAAAATTTAAATCACTTGCAAATAAAATAAATAATACGTTGAAACAAATGGAATTACAATGAAAGACTATCTACGTGTTTTAATTTCTATCTTATATGTTCACATATTAAGTTACTGAGTATAAGGTTGTGGAAATTATTAAGCTTTTTTATTGATATCATGAACCGTTTAATGTTAAACCACCATTGAAAACCTGGAGGCACTGGATGACTGTTTCGTTCTCTTGTGGAACTCCTTGGTAGAGCACGTCCGCGATCCCGCTCGTGAAAGGTTAAGCGTTTGCGTGCGAGACTAAAGGCTCTGAGTTTGAATCCCGCGAAGAAGATCGTGGATTCACACTGCCGAGGAGTCACATAATAGGACAGGTCCAGGACTTTCAGGTTTTTAATAGTGGTTTAACATCAGTCGATTCATGATCTCAATAAAAAATAAAGTTTATGGATATAAAATAACAGGTAATAGTATGCTGATCTAACAAAAGTATAAAACCAAGTGACTTAACAGTGTAATTCACTGTACCTCATAGTTTATATTTTCAGATACCTGTTGAAAATTTATAAACTTTGATTTTAATTTTGCAATAATAAGGGAAGTAAAGATAAATGTTGGTTAAAAGTGGGATCCGTGACGCGCGTTTCGTCTTATTTGGGACGCGTCAGCTGAATGTGTCTTCATCCAAGAGTTGACGTTCACTCCTAGACTCGAGTCCAGCACCGTTCGCTTCAAATGCCATCGCGTTATTCACTCAGCTACTGAGTCCTGATAGCTGCTATCTTGTGCAATTAGCTAAAGTTTAAATCTACTTTGTATTGTTTGTTTGAATCTTCGCATTACCAAATTAATCGTCCTCGATTCCACTGCCAGTCATCGTTCATCTTTGCTTATAATGTTTGTGAATTAAGGCAATATCGAGGCAATCTGTACAGGATGCACACATTCCAATAAGTGACTGATCAATTGTAATTTTAAAAATCAATGGGAAGATTCAAACAGACAATACAAAGTGAATTTAATCTGGGAAGTGTGTTAAGTGTATGTACATTTTATGAACTCTCTTTAATGCTTCAGAATGTAATACACTATCTATTAACAAAGGATAACTTGTTTTTTTTAAGTAAATTTAATTTTAACATATGCATTCTATACAAATACCTTTATACTGATAAAACATGTTATAATTAGCCTGTAGATTTTAATGATAATAAATACATCTAAAAAACAATGTGTACTTTAATTCATAATACAATAGACTATAAAAATGCATATAAAGTACTTAGATCACGTTAATATGTATTGGTTTCCATAATGATTATCAAATAAAAGAAGCTATTGATAATTAACACACATGATTAAATGAGAAAATAATGATGCAAATCTTGAGTATTTGTTCTAGTACATTTGCAGATGTAAACAGGATACAATAAAATAGGTCAATTCAAAGAATAAATTCAAGACCAATAATGAATAACCTTCTATACAATGCGGCTTTTAGATTATCTTTTTGTTCATATAAATGTGAAAATAGTTTATATTGTGGAATAAACATCAATGTAAATGTATGATAACAAATAATGTTTTTTACAATGAATTAGGTTTGGAGAAATGTGGATACTCATAATTTCCACTAGAAATATTCCATAGAAATTGATCAAAAGTTGAAATTCATGATCTCAATCAAAAAGATCATAATAAACACTTCACTCAATATCATAAACATGGTAATAGTTAAAAGTCCTCAGATCAAAATACACAAAATTCTACAAAAAATCATCTTCAATTTACAATCAAACTCTAAATATTCAGATTTATAATGAATGTTTCATAAATAAAAATAATATATTTGTAATATCCCAATGAGTAGAAAACTGGATTTTCTGACGTTTCGTGACTTAGTGTAAGTCACTTCTTCAGAAAATAAATAACGTCAGAAAATCCAATTTTCTACTCATTGGGATATTACAAATATATTATATTTATTTATAACAATCAACCCAATGCTCAATTTATTCGAAATTATCAAATCAAACCTTGGTAATGACACCTACAGTTTCATTGAACGTTCATTATATGCCACAATCTTCAAGTGTAAACATTTCCAATCCGTTTTGTACTGTATAACATGTTTGGCACATGAATTTCAATATAAGTGTCTCTTGTTTCTCTAAACATTTGGTAAGGAAGAAAATATCCTAACTACTGTCATATTTTTATCTCAATTTTGTAACTTGTGGCATCTTAGAAATTTGTGGAACCTTCAAGAATGACATTCATAGACTATGTGATTTACGTACGTAACTAACTAGTTATAACAAATCTATTTAATATTTGTACAGATAGGAAATAATTGACTTTATGGTTCGAGAAAACTGGGCCCAATGTTAGTTCAGAGTTTATTATCAAAACATACAAAGGCTTTCAAAATAAAAATTTGAATTTCATTTAAACCTGAATCCAAATTAAGATACCTATTTCTTACTAACCTGTACAAATGGTTTATAGTCTAATAAAACTATTACAAAATTCTGCGAAACGTTAAACAGTTTTTTGTTTTAGTAGAATTTATTAAATATCAAATATTTGCTATAAGCTATTGACTTAATTGTCCACTCGTTGAGAATTGAGAAATCGTTGAGTACCATGTAGCACTGGGTGGATTTCTTGCTCTAGCATGAAACTCTAAAGGATTAGAAATGCCAAACACATCAGAACTCGAACCTAGAAACTTCAGTCCTCTCATCATGCCCATTAGGTTTGGATCGTAGAGCTGGAGTAAAAGGGTTAACTTCTTTCTAATTACTTTATTCAGTTCTCAATGTGGTATGTTAGTTACCCAGTGTGATCAACGAGTAACTGATTCCCTACCGAGATGAGTAAACATCACTAACCATTTCTTAATGAAACTTCAAAGATTCATCTCAGTCATTTTCCAACGAGCACATGATTATGAGTCAACTATATTTCTTCACTGTTATGCTAAAATGAAGGGGTTTTTGTCATTACCTAGAAAATAAAGTGCGACCCTAATGATAAGAATTTAAATCATTTATTTACACAACCATCTATTGTTTGCAAATATGTCTAGAGAAGTTTTTTCAACAAGAACTTTATATTGAAAATATTTTTATTAAGTAGTCAATGTTAATTCGTGTTAATTTAAATAAAGATTCTACTTTCAAGTTAAGACTAGACAAAACATGTAATTTCCAATAAATTAAATTCATTGTAGTTCAATTCATGAAAACCTGGAAGCACTAGATGGTCGTTTCATCCTATTGGGAGACTCCTCAGCAGTGCTCATCCACGATCCCACTCCGCAAGATTCAAACCCAAGACTTATCGATCTCGTGCTTCCAGGTTTTCCATGGTGGTCTAGCTTCAACTGACTCATGAATTCAACCATTGAAATTACTACAATCTCCACAAAGCCCCTCTCTGATTCAATTCATTATACTTAAATTATATGGGAAATAAAGTATACTTTTCTATCACAAATTATCCAGAAAATCAGTCAGTCAGTATATTCACATTTAATAATAGTGTTCACAATTTTTCTCAATAAAAGTACATAGAATAAATTTGCTAAATAATGGTCAAATAATTATTTTAGAAGTTTTGTGGATATTATAGTAATTTCAATGGTTAAGATCATGAGTCAACTGAAGCTACACCACCATGGAGAACCTTGGAAACACTGGATGTGGATAGGCACTGCTTAGGAGTCCCATATTATAAATTACAGATAATATTTGACATTAGAAAGAAAATAAAATAAAATCAGCTTATACATCACACTAACCTTTTGATTTTGACGACAATAAAACTGTCTTTGTTGCGATTTATAGAAAGACGGGAATTCGATCAAAAATATACAATTAATGAAAAATATTAAAAAGGAACTATATAATTATTGAAATAATCCATTTAGTAACAACAGTAATTCACTAAATTAGAGAATCAAAATTCATGGGGTTTTCTTTTTGTATCTGATAATATTATTTATCATTACTTTTCATAAGAGATGACTTTCATTGCATTGAATACAAAAAGAAACTTCTTAAACTAAAATTAGTTAAACATATTTAAATATCACACATACACACACACAAAACAAGTTATTCCTTATTGTTTTAAGCTTTAGACAACTGATGTAATCTTCACTTTATAAATAGATAGTATGCTATAGGATGATGAATCTCAGTTAGTTCAAAACCTGAAATGAATCATTCCTTTAATCTACTTCATAAATGTTTGAAAATTATTTTATATATTCATTTGAAGAGAATAATTGATATTAGTTATCTGTTTATGAAATACATTTACTTTATACGAATATTCGTCGAGATTAGAACAAATAGTTTGACCGAAATCGGGTGCTGAGTAAAGAGAAGTCAGGGTTTATTACCCTGAAGAAGTCCAAACAAGTTAGCTGGATGAAACGTCGGAATTATTTACGTTTCAATCGCTGAGATTATTTCAAAAATAATTTTCACATATAAATACATTTATCGTTTATTTAAACGAAAATGTCTACTATTACAAACAATTTCAGTAGAAGAAATGAATTGTTAATGAGTTTTTATGAAAAGATCAATGTATGGAAGGATTTCAGCAGTTTTTTCGAGGAGTTAATTTATAAATATTCAAAGTTTGAATTAAAACTTTTAAACATCATGTTGAATTTAACAAAAACTGTTATACTTTTTGAAGATAGATCTTAGCTTTATATATATTTATTCTGTCTATTTTTGGAAGTATGATATAAGAAAGATTGCTAATGTTGAAGTTGAAGTTTTCATATAGGTAGACTAGAAAATTCTTTGCTGGTTTATATTGTTTAAGCCTTACCTTTGCTTAAGATTGATATGATTTTTAGCTCATTGGGATAGGTGATTGAATTTCCATAATTCAGTGAGTGAAACTGAAAGGGAAACATATCTTAAAAGATTTCTCTAATCCTATAATTTTAAATGTTTTAAAAACTGAACTGAACCGAAGGTGTAAGATATGATTAAACCAATCTATTCACATTACAGATTCAATTGAAAGCTATTAGTACTAAACCGTAACTTCTTGTTACTCTATTACCTTCCTACTATGTAAAATTTCTATAATTTATAAATAAAATCAGTTTGGTTTCAGATCAAATTCAGTAATGAGAATACTAACTAAGGTAACTATTTTTTATAAAGTATTCACAAAACGGTGACTTAGAAACGTGATAGTCAGAACAAACAGCTAAAAACAATCTAGTTTTGTCATGAACACCGGACATCATAAGATAATATTTATTCAGACCCATCTACTTTAATAATTCTCACGCGATTAAAGTATAATTATTGATTAAATGTTTTGTAAAGAAATCGATACAGTAGATTTTCTTGTAACTTATATCTAAGTCGCATCTCTTGACAAATAGGTTGGTTACAATTACATTTCAAATTTTATTTATGAAATTATTTTACCTAATAAAATAGACAAATTTTAACCGTTACTTACATAACAGGGAAAAAATAAACTTGTCACTACTGTCTATTAGAACTATAATTTTATTTTCAGCTCAAGTAGACTAAGGTGTACACATCAATATTCTTTTGTACTATGAGTCTTAATCTTATTTTAAAATCCATAACTAAAGTATCATAGACTTCAGTGATTTTCCTGACCCAGTACTTCTAGCTTATAGTCAATTTTTTGTAGATGAACAACTTAGCTACCTAGAAATTTAATTTAACTTTTTTTCCGACAGACATTCTTGTTCGTTTTTATTTTAGTATTAAAACTGTGTCAAACCATGTGTTACAACATGTATTATGTAGTTATTTTAATTTAAAGTTGTAATAATACTGTAAACAGAAAAAATAGTCAGAGGTGTTATGGAAAAGATTGTTTTAACGAAAGAATAACAGCAAGATGAAATGATATTCAAAACTCTTTTTAAATGAACTAGAATTTAGTTAGTAGCGTTTATTGTTAATGAAGTAGAAAAAGATCGGTATAAACATGAACATTTTAATGTAATAAATAAAAACTGTAAAGGTTTTCAAGTGGAAAGAAAAATTCCAAAGATGGCGTTTAATTGATTTTAGAAGACACTTTAAATAATGACAAGTCAATAAACTACTAACATATATACTTTTAAAGGTTAAGTTATAACAATAAAGAAAATCTATGCAATCATATGACTTTTATAATGTTTATTAATGGTTGTGAGACAATGTTGTGCTTCAATATAAAACTATTTTCATGTATTAACGTTGATCATATGTTACAGAACAGAAGTTGTATATTCATTTCACATTGAGTAGCATTGGTCACTCACTTGACAGTCAACTATGAAATTTGACTTGTGTTTCTAATACTTTCAAAAGAGACTGTATGAAATTTATTGAAACGTTGACGGAGAATAGGTTCAACTCCTTAATAATGTAAAAATATTTAATAATTACAATAGATGAATTTTTATTACATAAGGTTAACTGACAAAATCTATTGAAGACAAAAATATCAATCAATGAAGCGACATCAACAAATGTCACCCTAATACTTGTAATTATTTCTAGTTCAATACAATCAGATACTTTACAAATTACTAGTTCGATTGAATGATACCCAAATAGTTAAAATAGAGAATATATGACCTTAACTTTAAAATCAAATATGCTGTAAAGTTGACTATTCTTTTTAAGAAAAAATAGTAAAAACAAGAAGATAAATGAATGCAACCTATACATTTATCTTCTTTTCTGATGTTTTCAGCTTAAACTAAATAAAACACAATAGAACAGAAACATTTTTATATGAATGTCATTTCTGTCATCTTTTTTCTTTCTTTTAATAGAAAGAAGAGAGTTTCATAATAACCAAATATTGAAATGTAAATAAAACATCGAGTTTATGTATATGTGTGAGAGTTGTTGAAATGTTTAGTTTATTTAAGGAAGCTTTATTATTATTATTATTATTATTATTATTATTATTACTTAGAAAACTATCATTTGTTTGATAAAAATCATACATTGATCAATGTAATTTTGAACACAAAGGAGAAAACAAAGGAGTTAGAGCTACTGATGATTTATAGTCACAAAAATAATGATTTAATGTCTTTTCTTAAGGAAGGGGGGGGGAATATTGTAGTTTTGTTATTTTCAATATTTATCATGATATATTATTTACTGAGAGTTCAATACATTGCTTATAACCATTTGTTATTATTATTATGATATTCAATGGAATTAATTTTAAAGGAACTACTCAAATTTGTACAATATAATGAAGATTTTTACTTAGTGACAAAAAAAATGATTGCCAATCTATATTTTGGCGGCCTGCTTAAATATCTTCGCTACCTGTTTCTGACAATAAAATATGTCAACAAGTCATCAATTTTTTTCGTTTGTTTTAACACAAGTCATTCTGTTTATTTATCGCATAAACTATTTAGGCGCGTTTATAAAAAGTTTACAATCTTTCGCTGTAAAACTTATGGAAAAAGTACAATCAGAGATATTGTGTTGGATGTCAATATGCATTGAAAAAGAATGATCATTGTTCAAATGTCGATACCTAAACTACTAACATCTAACTGGTGATCACTCAATATTTATCACTAGGATAGATGAAGAAATAAGGAAAGGAAACTTGTCGAAATACTTTGTGTTGAGAATTCTGTATCGTACCAAAAATATAATATTGAATGAAGTCAATAATAATACTAACAATAATAGTGATTTCATGATAGATTTAAAGCATTTAATATATAGCTGAACATTATGACATTTCATACTTTAAAACAAAACTTTCATAAATGTTATTTAGGAGCTATGAAGAATCCTTCAGAAGAAAATAAGATGAAACTTTTACCAAAACATTATTTGATTAATATAGCATATAATACATATTTGCTCAGATATACAGTGAATTTCTATTTATATATTAACTTATTTAGATTTACTTAGCATAGAGTATTCATACTTACGTCCGTTACTCTTCGTGGAGGAGGATAGGTCGCCCACCAGCATTCTCCATCCAACCCTGTCCTGAGCATTCGTTTTCAGTTCTTTCCAGTTGTTACTCATCCTTTTCATATCTGCCTTTATTTCCAGATGTAACATGTTCTTTCACCTTCCTCTTATCCGCTTTCCTAACAGAGTATTCATGTGTCATTATTATACATTTTTGCATGAACAAAACTTTCATATTAAATATCTACTACATCTTATCAGTTCATTAGTCGATTGTTATTAAATAGTAATAAATTATTTAGTTTATTATTTACTCAAATGAATAGACAAATTAAAAAGTAATTGTTCTACTGAGTTTTTTTCTTACTTGGTCTATTAAAAGAAAGACCAACGGGCCTTTTTTATAATAAAGCTGAAAATAGACAAATAGCACTAATTCTGGAACATTCCTTATTGATGAAAACAAGTTTTCCATTTATTTAGTTATTCAATACAATAACAAATAACATTAAGTTGTTTTTTTTTAAATATGCGTCTAAAAATTTGCCTAATTAATCCATTGTAAATTAAATTAACCTTAATAAATAGATACTTAATTCAAACAAAGTTAATGACAAAATACATTCCAATGTTTTGTGTAATTTTATTCTACCATTGTTGTTGTTGTTCAATTCGGAACTCGAACCCACTACCATGACTTAAGGCTATATCGAGGCAATCCGCACAGAATACACATATGCCAATAAGAGACAGATCAATTGCAGTCCTGAATAACAATGAGAAGATATAAATAAAACAACACCAAGTGAATTTAAACTTCACCCCACTGCACAAGCAGATGACCATTAGGAATCAGTAGCTAAATGAATAACGCAATGGTGTTTGAAGCGAACGGTACTTTATTCGTGTCCCATAATGAAAATGAACTCTGGGATACAGGTACATTCAGCTGACGGGTGCCAAATAGGATGAAAATCACGTCCTGGATTCCACTGCTAGCCACTATCGATCTTTGCATACAAAAGGATTGTCCATAAGTTTTTCTGAGACAAAAAAACAGTTTGATAAGAACTTCTGTCCGGATTTGAACGAAAAGTTTCATAACAATTGGATCCTGTATATGAATAAAAATCATTAAAATTAAAAATTGTACATATACAAATCTCAACAACTGAAAATGTGTAACTTCAACGTTTTATTCTACAGTGTAGTCTAAGCTTCTTCAAAGAAATAATCGAAAACAATTAAGCACATATTTATATTTTTGACATTTATAATAATAATAATAATAATTTTGATTATATCCCTGGGGAAATCCACACGAGATTGGCAAGTGAAACGTTAAACTTACCTAATTTCTGTTTTGAAAGTTTTACTAATATAATTTTTTTTTCAAGCCAGTTCGATTACATAATGAGTAATGTTTAATAGATTAATTTGTTAATTGAACACGACAATCTAAAGTCATCTGAATATGTCTCATTTAGTTGAGTTTTTTTGTTTGAGACAAGAACACTTAACTCTTATGAAACGTAAAAAAACAGAAACAGATTATTTCAAGCGTAAATTTAACTTGTGCTATCTAATTTATTCTTTTTTAAGTTACATATATGTATTTTGATTTTAAACTGAAAGTTAATGAGACTTGAAATATAGTCGTAAATCTTTTATTTTCACAATCTCATTAAACTCCATTCTAATTAACTTTATTAAAATAAGGGAATATTATGAGTCAAAATAAACAAACAAACTGGTAAACATTCAGTTAAAGTTATTACTATTATTAATTTAAATGATTTCAAACGAGAAAAAAAAACCCATTTTAATAGTTGAGATAATGTGTCATTTGACGCTAGACCACTATGGAAAATTCGAAAGCACTGGATGATCGTTTCTTCATCAGCAGTGCGCATCCACGATCCCGCCTCTCGTGATTCGAACCCAGGACCCAGGTCTCGCGTGCGAATGTTAAACCTCTATACCACTAAGTTGGCATCCAACGGTGTTAATATCTAACTTCAACTCATACACAAAATTGAGTGACACATCCGACATTAAAAAATAAACATGTTTTATACTTGTAGTTAAACTAACTCATGATAATCGGTCGGTATAATTTTTTTAATCGACAATTTTAAAAAAAGTGTTTACTTTTGAGTTTTATTGGACTCGCTAGTTTCTTTACAGTTTTTGCTAAATATGTACTCCATAAATCGAATAAGAAATTGTGATAAATACCTAAAGTAAATTTAAAGAAATCACTGCATATTAATAACTTGAATTATCGTATCAAAGGATCTAAACTTAAAACCTTAAAATCAGATAATTATCATTAAAGTATGAATACTAGTTGAAGATCTGCATTAAACTAACTATTGAGCTAATTTTGTAAAGAATAGTGAATTTAGATCTCTTTTAATATTTATCCAACTAGATGATTATCAAGGCAAATATAAAGCTAATTCATTATCTGTTCACGAGTATTTGTATGTATATACATGGGCATAAAAAAAAATCCAATTCCTTCAGCATTTCGATTCTTATCACTAATCGTTTCATCTAAAACTATCAACTTCGAGTTTTTTTTTAAAAAAATTTCATTCATAACTTGTTTATCATAATTCAACTATTACACTTGTGATCAAATTCATTTGTACCTGATATCAATTAGTTACTTTCTGATTTATACAAAGATATCAACTTGAAATAGAACTAATCCGAAAACAAACTATATTCCATTTTTATTATATTCAGTAATTTAATAATCTTCAAGCAATGAATAGTAAATAAATGTAATTTCCTTTCTTTATAAAGAAATGAAATTTACTACTCATGATCATACTGAAGCATGTTAGTTGGTATTATTGGAGAGGTTTTTCCAGATTTTCGAATTGTATTATCCGTATTCAAAAGAGAAACTTATTAAAAAAGATTTTTACATTTAAAATTATATCACGTTCTGTATATTAATAGTCTTTTTTAATATTGTGGTAACAACTAGTTGAAATACAAACCTAAGATGTGATTCAGTTATGGTAAAACGATTAGTTTTCAGTTTAAGATTGTGAATATATTTTTTTAATTTCATTGAAATCATCAACTAATCAGTGTTAGACCACCATTGAAAACCTGGAAGTACTGAGCAACCGTTTCGTCCTAGTACAGGGCTCCTTGACAGTGCGCATTCACGATCTCGCGCACAAGATTCGGATCTAGCACCTTTGGCCTCACACAAGAAGACTTAATCTCTACACTAGTGAGCCGGGATCCAATGGTGTTAATGTCTAACTACAATTAATTCACGATGTTGCGCAACTAGCTCCCAATGTCTTCGATATGTAATTTCCTCACATCTAAGATGGTTAAACTTCACTGGTCATGACTTCTTACCAAAACTCTAAAACTTCTCTCTCAAATCTAGTCCCTAATGAGCATATTATAATTTTCAGTTTAGGGTTGTAATATGTAATGTAAAATTTCTATTCGTTGGTTATGACAAAAATGCAGCATAATATCTGTCATGAAATAAACGGATAAGTCACAATAAAACATAAATAATAATTCAATGCATATCATTTAGAAACTGATATATACGAATAAATAGTTTTATATTATTCTATTACTTTTTTTGAATGAATAAATGTCATGTAATTAGTCATTAGTGTTGTCAATCCAACAAATGAACATCGCAACAAAATTATTTCATAAACATCCATCTGTTGTTATTTTTTATTTTTATTTTTAAAGATAAGAATATTTTATTATTTCATTATTACAGATACTTTTGTGAAATATGTTTGGATCGTACATTATATGCGCGTACCACTAGTAAACTGTCAGATGGAACTGTATTCTGGGGGGAACAATTTGATTTAAAGTAAATAACCGAATATTTTTTTGTGATTTTTTTCTAAATCTTTTCATCATAAATATTATTTTAACCAAATTAAAATAATCACATTTTACACTTAAGTTTGTTTGTTCTTACCCACTTATTTATACCTGTTACTCCCAATGGAACATAGGCCGCCGACCAGAATTCTCCAACCCTCTCTATCTTGAGCCTCCTTTTATAGTTCTATCCAATTGTTGTTCATTCTTCTCATGTCTGTCTCCATTTCTCGGTGTAATATGTTCCTTGGTCTTCCTCTTCTCATTTGACCTTAAGGATTTCAAGTGAAAGCTTACCTTGGGACGCAGTTAGATGCTTTCCACAATGTGTGTCCTATCCACTTTCAGCTCTTATTCCTGATTTCTCCCTCCGCCTGGAACTCTTCTAGGGCTACTGTTCGTCCCAAGCCCGGATAAAGGGGGAGGGTTGGGCATAGGATTAACGATCCCATATTGTAAAAAACTAAGTTGCTAAAAAAAACGCTAACCAGAAAAAAATAATTCAGACCATTTTTTATGTTCACATATATCTTAATTATAAGATAAATATCCCTTAAATTATTTATGATTATAAATAGGACATATGAAGAGTTTGAAATGGTAGTTGAAATTTTCTACTTAAGATCTTGTTAGATGTTTTTTTCTTAAAATACATTTACACTACTATTCAGTAGTGTTAATATTATTTTACGCAGTGGTCGATGCAAAATCCAATGTAATTTAGTTGCTTTACTGTGGTAGACTGTTGGGGAATCATTCGATGATTTAAACAGTTCATAATTTTTCGGGATATCACAAAACATTTTCTATATTGAAAAAAACTAATGTTAAGTTGACAAGTGCTTCTGGTAACTATATTAAATGAACATACCTAATTGTGTTTTTATATGTATAGGCATGACTTATGTATTTGAAGAAATATTATCTTATATTCCTAAATATATTCAAAATAATTCAATAACAAGAAATTTCAAGACGGTTTCTCATGAAGTTTAAGTTGTATTCACTAAATTTACTTCTTTTCATAGAAATCCAAATTGTTATATTGTTATTTGAATATCCATCCATATTGATGTAAACATTAAACATGGACGAACTGAATTGTTAATTTCCCAACCTGCATAGCGGTTGTTCTATACATTGATACCTCATAAACGAAGTAATTCTTATAACTTGTGGCCTTGTACCCTATTAATATATAAAGTAATGATACCAACAATTAGACAACAATGATTTTTCGACCAGACTAATGACGCGTAAACCTGTACGAGCAGTTTAGAGTCCTGCTTCCTGCCTAGCCCTGCCTGTTAAGTACAGAACACCAATTTCAGGCTCTGCGATACGAATCATGTATTTCAAAAATACTGAGTTTATATACAAACCAAACAGATCACATCGTACCACAAAATAGAAAATAACATTTGCGCAAGATCTAGCCAAAAGTGGTTGTGAATGTGGGAGACTGTAATTAATAGACTGGGCAGAACTTTAGAACAGTAGGTCATATAATAATAAAGCTTATAATGAGAGGAACATGAATATGCATCGTTTAGCTACTTAACAATTATACAATAAATATATATGTATCGTATTTGTTCGTAAATAGATACCAACAGTTACTATTCATAATTCTTGTTGGGATATAACAGTAATCAAAATGTTTTCCGAGTGCAAAAACGTGCATTATTCCGATATCCAGTATTCTTTACAAACATCACCTAATCGAAAATCAGAAGAATCTATACGAAAGATTTATTTTGTATAATTTCTTATCAGTCAATATTTTAACCATTTTCGCCTAGTAGCAACTTCTACCTACTTGAGAACAGTAGAACACTGAGTGAAATTTATGTCAGTATCTTATTTTATTTGTTATTAAATTCAGTTTCTTAACAATGGAAATGTACAATGTACAGTTTTACCTAATTTCTATTTTCATTTACACTATAACATCCAATTATCCAGGCAATTTAATTACAGTATTTATTTTTAGATATAATTCAATTGCAATAAAATTTTAAGATATTTGAACTGTTATGATAGAGTTTCTTCTTATCACAAGTAATGGATATTGGTACAAGGAGGCAACAACTAAATATGCTCCATATAAATCATTCGATTTGTGTGAAGGCTGGGATACTGCCAGCGTGCAAAAACCAAAACAGATGTCTTTCTTATGGAGCCACAGCCGGGGCTTTTGACCTAAAGGTCTAATCCACAAAGCAGTGGAGCAACGTTAGATGATGCGATTCCATCGTAGTCGGTGACCAACGATTGGTTCATACGACATTTGTTCCTTCGGGATACTGAATCCCATGTGTACCATCGGTTTGGAATCACAGTATTCCAACTCTCCTAGGTAGATTCTCCGTGTACACCAACCTGGTTGAATAGTGGGACATTCGCTTTCCCTCCTTTCAATTTCGTAAACAACACCCCCGCCACGAGAAGGTAGTGAGTAGGACTTCATTGGCAGAGGCTGTATACTCGTGGCCATATGAGAGTATGACATTCACTACAGAATATACTGAATAAATACACATCAGTAACATGGACAAAATTGATCTAATTCAAGTTGATAATGAATTTAATTTAGTTTTATTTTCTCGAATGGTAACAAATTGGATAACAAATGGATATTAGACGTTAACATCAACACAACTAAATCCAATTAGCAAATTTATAAATACTACTTTTCATTATACATCAGATTCTTTAAAACAAAACTTTCATCATACGTCTAACTCATTAATATGGTAGCACTTAATAAATATTAGTTATTCATTAACAATAAGAATAAGAATGAACGTAAAATTTTGTTTATTATATTGGCAAATGTTCTAGGAATTTATATATTCGGGCTTGTGAACACCTCCTAATGTGGTGAAGCAAAGGTGTAGTTAAAACCGTTAACAACTCCAATTGTAAACCATTTAATTTTGTTTCAGTTTAAAAAAATCCCACGTATAAGTGAATATACATGAAAGTAGGTTACTGTATTCATTGTTCTTATATTCACTTTATAAAGATCTATTTATACAAAAGATTTCATAATTGAAAGTTAAAAATGAAAATACTTATGCTAAAACTATATTGATTTATACATAAATAATAAGAATATTCTTCTATTTAAAAAAAGTCTAACAAAGAAGTTTGCTTGACAATTATTTGAAAGAATTCAATAGACATAGATACTATTCATAATCATTCTTTTATTTTTAATTAATGGATAATCCTGTATTCAATTTGTCTTTGTATGATTATTATATTTATTTTTTGTCAACGTATTTAATTTATTTAATAGAAGATCATTTATTATTATTCTTTACTTTTCATTTTATTATATACAATGACAGTAATTTGCCTATAATATCCATTATGACAATAAATTTATTCAAGCAAGCAACTTCTGTAAAAGACAAACGACAAAGGAATAAAAATCAGAATCAATTTATCGGTATGTGATATAAAAATATTTCATATATATTTTTATGTGGAACTTCTTCATTAAAGCTGGTTATTGAAAAATTACTTTATTAGTAGTATAAATTAATAAACCAAAAATATATTACAAAGATATAATACGTATTATTTCTATGTGTGTATGTACAGTTTTGTTCTTTCTTGTATATAAGATGAAACAAGTCAAGCCCAATTATATCGTTTCTATAAAAATTCAAAATCCATCCTAGTTTCAATTGACAATGGCATTTATATGACTGGTGAATTTGAACGTTATAAGTTGTACATAGAAATATGTTTGAAAACCGGAAGGTATTAGACGGCCGCTTCGTCCTTGTATAGAACTACCCAGCAGTGAGCATCCACGACCTCACACACGGAATTCGAGTCCAGCGCCTACGGTCTTACACGCGAACACCTAATCTCTAGACCACTAAGCCGTCATCCAAAGGTGTTAATGTATTAATTCAGTTAATTCATGATGTTGCGCGACCATTCCCATTGTCTTCAGTAGATAACATCCTCACACCCGACACGGTTGAACTCCACTGGTCTAACATTGATCGGTTCATGATTTCAATGGAATTGAACAATCTTCACAACCCAAAATAAATACTATATTTTGTTCTGCGGAAATCAAACTTTAGTAAAATATCAGTGGAATCCTCACAGAATTAATGATTATTGATCATAGAATGAAAAGTAATAAATGAAGTGCATTTTAACAAAAAGATTGTATGTAGAAATTGATTTAAAACCATATATAAAGGATTCACTTACTAGATAATTACTACTTTAGTCACATCATCTTCTAGATATAAAACGGCAGCTACAGTGGTATGTGATATTGTAGGCTTCTGGAGACATTTCAGATTAGTGTTTTAGTTTGATTATAGCTTTCAAAAGTAAATATGAATATTGTTCATTGATTTCAATGCTTACATTGAAAAAAAGGATAAACTTTGTGGCTTTGAAATCTACATGTTAAATTACTATGTTATTGAATGTCTACACCAATTAAATACCCACATTTAATGTGCTTCAGGATATATCACAGCCTTAATATTAGCTTTTCAATATTGAATAAATAAAGTTTTTTTCTAAAAGACACTCTATGTGAAGATAATTTTACGTCACTTATATTAAAATGGTGGCAAGTGATAACGAACATAGGATTGTGAAGCTTTTGTTAGTACTCCAGATGATATCTTCAGTGCCTACTTTGAATTGAAGCAGGTATCTTAAAGTTAATCACCAGTGTATCTTGAAGATTTTTCTGCAACTGGTCATTTCTATGCGTCTGTATACTCCATTTGGCACGTTAGACAGTTGACGATAATTAGTAGATAGCCTTGAATCTAAGGTTTTTTACAAAGCAGTAGGGTATATCTAAATATTGAGTGAACTGGTACCTTAAGTAAGATTTATACCAAACTCTCAATCACCTTAGTAGGTGATATTAGTAATGAATCATTGTGACCTCGTATGACTTATTATAGCAAGGATATACCGGATTTCATTTTATACTAAGTAATATCCCACATCATAATTGCTCTATTTGACTATTTTGTGATGATGATCTCTTATCAAATAAAACTATATCTTTATTTTGTACAATAGGTTATGTTACTATTCCACTAAACGATGATTCACAACAATGTGAGATACAAAAATGGTTTACGATGCAACCTCCACAAATTAATTCAAATTTAAATTATCTAGAAAATTTACAAGTTCGTCATCAACAACAAACAGATACAAATCAAACACCATCGACCAATTCTTCGAATGGTGTATCAGGACGATTTCGTAAACATTCGATTCCAGCTTCATGTTTTGGATATTCTAATTCATTTTCAATTATACCCAATTCACAGTATACTACTAATAGTAATCATAAATTAAATGATGATAATGAACTAAAGTATAACCATATGGAATTATCAAAAAAGAAATGTTCATGGACTGCTGGTGTCAGTACAGATAGTAATTTTAATAAAACTAATAAAATTATTTCTAAATCATCATCGTCTACATCAAGTGCTACTTCACCAAATCTTTCACCTAATAGTAATTCAGTTACAAATAATTTTATTTTACCTGAAAATTCTTTACCTCAACTAAGAATGATGATTCATTATCAAACAGTTGATATTCTACCGATTGCTTGTTATAATGAATTGAAAGAGGTAAGTAATTACGATTTATCGATTTAACAAACATGATATGATGTATTTCTATGCAAATATTCATAACATTCCCTGTTTATAAGTTTTCTAGTGGATTAAATAAAGATTATTATCTCTTAAATTGTTATATACTCACAGATGATATATATATATATATATAATTACACTTTAACACGATATATCTTAACAAGATGTTGGACATATTGAAGAATCCGTTTACATTTAACCTCAATAACAACCTCACTCATTTACATAGAAACTAGTTAACGTTTCTTCATGGTATGAATTAATAAATTCCCAAGATATATTCCATTGAAAATGTATATATAAAACAGCTGATGTATATTTTAAATTTGATTGTTAAATAGTGTAAAGCATCATCCAACTTGTTACATTTGTATAAAAATGTATATATGTAAAGTAAATTATTTAAAGTGAGCTTTCTATGTCAATGAAATTACTACCAAACTTTTCATTATATTATTATTATATTATAAATTTACACTAAGATAAAGTACGATTGGTTGAATTCCGGCTCGGTGGTCTAGAGGTTAAACGTTCGCGAGAAACCAAAGGTCCTGGGATTGAATCCTCCGACTGGGATCGTGAATGTTCACTTGTGAGAAGTCCCATACTAGGATGAAACAGCCGTCCAGTGCTCACAGGTTTTCAATGATGATCTAACATTGATTGGTTCATGACCTCAATTAAAATAAAATTATTTGACAATAAAGGTAAAAATGGTGACAAGTAAATGGTGAATATGTTAAATAACGGTATTATAAACTCACAGGGTGCTTTACACACTAGTTAAAACGTCAAAGTGTGTAGGATAATCTAATACTTAAGGATATAAATAAATTAATGAAATAGAATACGTAGTTATATGACTGACTTATTACATAATATCGAGTAAACTAGAAAAATTTGATTATGATGTAAAATGATAATAGTCGTTTCATAAGAATTAAAAGAAAAACATCACACTTATGCAAGAAAAAAAGCTACGAAGAAAGTTTAAAAAAATTAGCGAAATCGTAGAAGGAATAGTAAGATATAGGTTACAGGCCTTTGTTTGTGAGCAAAATAAAATGAATAGTTCCACGAATTTCTTATGAACGAGGTCAGGTTTGTAAAAATGAATGCGGAAAGCTATGACTATACGAAAAAGAGGAATACATATATAATGAGACAAATTTAGTAGCATACAATCAATAAACCGAAAGGTTTTGTTCAACCCTATTTAACTTTGATTAAATGATCAAATGGTGTTCTCTTAATCAACCCTAACTACTATTTAGTAACCTAATGAGGATGGTATTCGGAAATTTTGTGTCTGACTTACTTAACTATCTGCCTGATGTAACCAGCCTTACAAGAGCAGTTAACTTGGTAAATACAAGGTAAATTCAAGTGGCCTATTTTATTTCCCACTATGGGGAAACCCTAATCTTTCTGATTACAGCTTATAATTTTATTACTTCTACCACTATGTGATTTGAATCGACAACTGCATTTCTGTGCTAATGTGTTATTATCAACTCAAACTGATGTACGTACGTACGAATTTCTACACTGTTACTGACTGACTGATTGATTTCCCACTATGGTGATAGATTGAAAGATTATCTGTCTACTGTCTTTATTCTGAAACATTTAATCTGATGTGAACGTCTAATTCAAATATTATAAACCGTAATGTTATCATATAAATACTTGAGCATTCATTAAAGAATAAAATCAACCGTATTAAAATCAATTTCTCTGCATACGATTTTGTAACTGTTTTTTTTTGGCTAGAATAATTTCAACGCATTAACAGCATATGTTATTATCCTGGGGATTTCTTTCTTTCTTATTAAGACAATTTTTTTCTTCTTTTGTTTAACAAAACAAAAAATCATAAAAATAGAAACTAGGTCATGTTCACCATCACTGAAAGTTAGTGATGCATACATGACCTTGTCCAAATGTTAGTTCAAGCAAATTTAACATTTATTATAAATGTGAAATGTGTCGTTTATCTTTAACCATTTTGTCAATAATAAAGAATGAATCATCTTCATTAGATAATTTGGTTAATTTTTTAAAAATAGAAATATGATCGAATTGAAGGTTAATTTTATAGAAACTTTAGAATCATATTTTGAATCCATATAGAATTTTGTTTTATTGATTTTGTGACTTAATGGTACAAAGAATAGTAAGTTTTCTTTTATGAATAACCAGAACTATACAATTATCATCTTGAAAAAATTAACATACTTAGTGAGAGATTGATACCCTTGATATTCATTGTTGTAAACAGAGTTATTTAGGTCATTTATTTTATTTATTTATTTATTTATTTATTTATTTGAACACATAAATATTGGTACAAAACGGCAGTAGATACATATGCTTCACACAAGTAACTTGATTTATGTGTAAGTTGTGATACTGCCTGGGTGCCCAAACAGAAGCAGGTGGTTTTTTTAGGAGGCCACACCCCGCACCTTCTACCTAAAGGTCTAATCCACAAGGTAGCAGAGCAACGTCAAGAGATGCAGTTCCATGGTAGCTGATGATCAACAATTAATTCATATGCCATTTGTTTCCTCAGGATCCTGGAGCCCATGTGCACCATTGGTTTGGAATCAGGATTCCCTATCTCCCTTAGATGAATCCTCCATATCCACCAACTCGCTTAAGGTGCGGGACATTCCCTTTTTGTCCTCTCAATTTCGTAAACAACACCTCTCCCCTACGAGAAGGTAATCGGGTTATTTAACAATGTTAAATGTTTTTAAACTAACTACTTAGTATCATCATTACTACATACATAATATATCATACTTCTAAATGTTTCCCATCTATACACTTTATTTTTATTTATAGTTCATCAAAACAAAATATTTAGATTTAATCAGAAATTTGGAACTTAAATTATCAGCTAAACAAAAAGAAGAATTGACCAGTTGTTTTGTAAATATTTTTGAAAAACTACCAGATTTATCTGTAGCAGAATTTTTATCAGTACTACTTCGTGAAGATTTAAGTAATAATGGTAGGTTTTTCTTTCCTCTCATTATTTTCTTTTATTACATTATGTATTAGAAAACTTTGTTTTTCATGATACTCTATGTTTAGGGGAACAATGAAAACAGACAAGTTAGTTATTGATTAATGTAATTCATAAAACACAATAGTATATAAAACCGAATCATTTTTAACTAATCTATTCGGTAGATTCGGTTACATAGTAGTAACTTCTGACATCGTTTTCAACATCATACCCATTAGTTTTACAATACCTTTCGTCTTCAATAGTTATTAAACGACGATTCCCAAAGTCGAGATAACGATTTGTTCTCATAACTAAACATCTATAAACAGTTTGTTTAATTTTTAACTAGGTAATTTATTATTAAACTAGATTTTTTTGATTGAAACCATGAACCGATTGATGTTAGACCACCGTTGGAAAAATGGAAGCACTGAACGGCTCACAATAGAACGAAACGGCCGTCCAGTGCTTTCAGGTTTCCAACGATGGTCTAACATCAATCGGTTCATGATCTCAATCAAAAACCTAATAATTCCCACAACCCCTATACTGGTATTAAACTAGATGTTTAACTTGCTGTTTAAGAATTGAATCTTTTGATTACTAATTATTTAACATTGAAGTTAGAAAAGTACCACACCGTAGACTAAGTCTATCAATATTTCGAAGCTTCTTTAAGCTTCTCACTATTTATTTTGATTACGTTCACTTGGAAAAGCCCTGTAATTTATTGAAACTTCTTATATCACAGAAACCATTTAAGTATATTGTTATGTTTAATATAGTCATGACATTCTATTATATCAACCTTATTAATAAAGAAATCAAAAAAATGAGCTAAATAATATATTTACTCATCTGATAATTAATTCATAGAAATATAAATAAAAATCTTTGGTTATAGACTTCAACATTTGGAAGTAGTGTTAATGAAGTTTGTCAAATATTAATTCTTACATACAAACTGTTGCATCGCCTTAACTATCTGTTGTAACGGGTGACTGACTGCAGGTTATGATAAGCAGCAGCGTTTTATTGATCGGTTACAGTGACACGTAAACACGTAATGAACGACCTAGTATCCCGATTGGCCCTGCTTCCCTGTCTATCCCAGCCAGTTGAGTCCAGAACGAAAGTCATAGCCTCTGAGATATGAATCATTGTATTTCAGACATACTAACCAAGCAGACCACATCGTACCATAAAAATAGAAAACAACATTTACACAATATTAAACAAGTGAAGTAAATATCGACCAATAGGGAATGTACATTTAGCGTCCAAGGGCAACATTAGACTTAACATGATAACTATTGGTATATTTTTCTGCACATCCTAACACTATCCACAAACAGTAAATATCTAGAATCGTCAAGAATATCAAATATTGATATATTAATGTCATAGATATGTTAATGAAAGTATAACACTATTATATACAATTATAAAATTTGAATACAATTTGTAGATAATCTCAATAAAAAAGAAACAAATACTTAACGTCAAATCCTTATCTAACTGATTTTACTGAATATCTTAATTTTAATAAAGTGGATAGATATTTATATTCATTTGTCTGGAAAGAACAAACATTCATTACATTTGTCATTCTGTATATGACAGTGATCATCCAACAAAAAAAATCTTATTTATAAGTATTTCTTATTCATTTATCAAAAACATATAGATGTTATCATTTGTTTAAAGAAACAAACTGAATACCTATTTAAAGGATTTATTTATTATGAATTTGTTTTATCCATTATATTGAGCTACAATTGTAACTATTCTTAAGTAGTTTTCCCACATCTATTTATACATCCGATGTACCTTACTACTTACCTCTGATAATTGTGAATTAAATAAGTTGTCTTTCAGAGGATACTAAGATTATTTGGTTTAATAATATCACATACAACATAGGCTGTTTTACTTCATGTTCCATATATTTAGTACAACGATTTAAAATATCATTGTTTTGAAACGAATCTACTTATTTTCATCAAGATACACTATAGAACTATTACACATGTAATCTAAAGCTTATGATACGAAAATGAGTGAAATCAATCATTTCAATAATTTCATAATATCTTACTGTCATATTTTACTTTAAACTTTCATAATGTATAATTTTGATGAAAAGACATTCTAGATTTTAACCTAAACCGGTTAACTGTCCAAAAAATTAAACAACAATACTTGGTCAAAATATCAGTCAGTCAGTTAAAATGTAGAACTTCATACGTATGTACATCAATTAGAGTTGCCACACCACATTAGCACAGAGATGTAGTGGTCGATTTAAATCCCGTAGTGCTAGATGTAGTAAAATTATAAGCTGTAATCAGAAAAATTAGGGATTGAAGATGTTATTCAAGAAGTATAATCCAGTGAAATGAATTTGGAAAGAGAAAAAAGAAAGGGACATGATGAATTCAGAAGATTAGAATTTGGGAGAACACAAAGAATGGATGCACCTGCACCATTGCAAACGATTTTGAGCCATGTCATTCAGGGTCTCTAACTATCGGTTGCTATCATCTCGTGGTCCCCAACCAGGTAGTCTACACCTACCAACATGGCTCAGTCCACTTGTTACTGACTTCATGGATTTGTGACATGTTCTGGTCTGGCCACCCCTAGCTTTCTTCCAATCTACTTCTATACCATGAAACATCGCACGTTGAGGCAGTCGGTCGTTGGGCATACGTAACACATGTCACAGCCATCTCAACTGATGAAGTTTCACTACTTCATCAATTGATTTGCCATCCTTACCTAGTACCCGTTTCCTAACAACTGCATTACTTACTCAGTGGTCCCAGGATATACGAGCAATATTTCGAAGACACCTATGATCGAATACTAGTAACCTACGAATATCCTCTACTCTTACCGACCATGTTTCACTGCCATAAATTAGGACGGAACAAACTGCTGCACAGTAAACACGTCCTTTGTTTGGTAGAAGGATATCTCACCTACGCCAAAAATGATGCAAGTTGGCAATAGCTAGTCGAGCCTTCCGTATCCGTGCCGAGATTTCGTCACACACCAAATCACAAAGGCTGATGAGACTTCCAAGATAAGCTAAGTGATCGACATTCTCAACTACTTCACTCCCCATCATTAGTTTGGATGTCGATGCAACCCAATTCTGAAGCAACACTTTGCATTTCGAGGGGTAGAATCGCATGCCGAACATGCTTGCATTGTTGCTTATAATGGTCCAAATACAAACCAAACCTACATGCAGAAACTTCAGTGGGATGTTATTTTCAAAGATGAAAAAGCTGATCTGATGGGAGAGTTGTTTTTTTCATGTATAAGTTATAGAACTATGATAAAAAATTAAATTACGTCTAGTTGGCAGTAATTCACCATATGAATCACCATAACTCACTTCCGGTTGTCCATTTAATTAATTTTTCAAAAAAGAATTAAACATTGAGAATATGACGGAAGTAGAAATTTGGTCCAATACAATGTGAAAAATAGTAAATTGTTCAACGGCATATTTTATTTAGTTGTGATACAAATTTAAAATGTTTTTGATTGAGACCAAAAACCGATTGATTTTAGACCACCAATGGAAACCTAGAAGCACTGGAAGGCTGTTCCGTCCTATTGTGAGGCTCCTCAGCAGTGCGCATGCACGATCCCGCTCGTGGGATTCGAACCAAGGGCCTTCATTTTCGCGCGCGAACGCTTGACCTACTGGACCACTGAGTCGGCATCCAATGGTGTTAGTGTCTATCATCAACCAATCCACAAAATTTCACGACTATCTTCCATTGTACTGAGGTAGATACCTGTCTCTACCCGACAAGGATTAGCTTGATGATCTCAATCAAAAACATAATAACTTCCACAACTGTAATGTTAAAATGTTTTGTTGAAAATGTAACATTTAATAGACCTTGATTTTCGTATACTCACCTTTGAAATATACTTTTCGTCTGATTTTCAGTGACACTATGAGATCATATAAAGTATGAAATTCCCTAGAACTAATCAATTATTTCACTTCTTGTTATCAGTCCCTAAATTATGTTCTCCTTTTTAAATGTTTAATAGACTCTATAACATACTACTTTATCATAATCAGTATTATATTGGTCTATAAATATATTTTACCAGATAGATTATCAACTTTGCAGTTTAAATCTTGGTATGAATTCAGCTAAAGGAACATTGAAACCTAGAAACTACTGGACTATTATTTCCTTCTCATATATGTAACTCTCTTATAGACAGTTATTCACTGTTTATTGAAAATATATTTTGTTGAAAAAAACCCCCACTTAACTGTTTGCATTTTTTTGTTGTTTAAATTAAGGAAAAGAATCTATGATATTTCGAGCTAACTCAGCAGGATCAAAAGCAATGGAATGTTATATTAAATTAGTGGGAACTGATGTAAGTCATGATGTAATTAACTGTTACAAACTTTATATACTGTGTTATAATTATCTATATTGTTTCCCTGTTGTTTCATTTACCAGAAAAAATGAAATATGATACATTTTAATGGAATGAAATAAAATTAGAACACAATATTGCTCATCACTAAAACTTATCTATGTTCTATCTAGCTTATTACGCACTTGTTAGGTCAGTCAGTCAACTACAACGTATGACCAGGTACATATATGCATCGGTCCAAGTTGCTATAACTCATTAACACAACAAGATGAACACCGGACTCATAAAATTAGTTAATTCAGAGGTAGTAATATATAAAAAAAGATTGCATATAAGGATATAGTATAGGAAGAAAGAATTAGTTCGTAGAAAGAAAGATATGAAGCGATTTTAATCTGTTAGTTTAAGGGAAGACAGAGAGTGTATACACCGACGCCATTGTGATCGATTCTGAGCCATGTCACTCAGAGTCTCCAAACATTGTTTACGATAGTCACGCGGACCCCAACCAAGTAGTCTGCATCTACCAACATGGCCCAAACTTTCTTCCAACCATCTCCAACACCGGTTAGCATTGCACGTCGTGGTAATTGATGTTCAGGCCTACGTAACACATGGCCCAACCATCTCAGTCGATGAAGATTCATAACCTCATCAACTGATTTACCATCATTCCCTAATACCCTGCGTCGAACCTCACTATTACTTACCCGGTGATCCCAGCAGACGCCAGCAATATTTCTAAGGCATCTGTAGTCAAATACTAGTAGCTTACGGGTGTCTTCTAATCTTAAAGGCCATGTTTCGCTGCCATAAAGTAAAACAGAACGGACTGCCGCGCAGTATACTCGTCCTTTTATTGATAGACGGATATCTCACCTTTGTCATAGGTGACGTAAGTTGACAAAAGCTAAACGAGTTTTCTGAGTCCGTGCTGAGATTTCGTCAGACACCAACCCATTAGGGCTGATCAGACTTCCAAGATAAGTGAAGTTGTCAACGCGTTCGATTACTTCACTTCCTTTCCTTAGTTCAGGTGTTGATGCAGAACAGTCCTGAAGCAACAACTTGCATTTAGAGGGAAAGAAGAGCATTCCAAGTATTGTTGCTTAGTGCTACCAGAAGACTCTGCATTTTATCAGCGTCTTAACCAAACGCTTGTAAGGTAATTATATTTAATAGCTGTCTTTCTTTAGTATTTACTATACTGATTATAAACAAATCTTTTTCATCTAAGATTTATTCATACAATAACATCTGTATACATTCTGTTTAAAAAATAAACAGAATAATATTCTTCTCATTGAATATTATATAACAATGGAACATTCAAGTAACTAAAAGATTCAAACAACAAAGAATCAATCTTACCTAGTCTATTCTTCTTAGTGTATTATAAAAGATTTTATTAAATATAAGAATTCTAGTATATAAAACAGAAAGAGTCGGATTAAATAGTTTCGACAGTTGTTTTTGTGTTTATATTTCGGACAGGAAACTAAAAACAAAACATAACGGGAAATAACAACAGACCCAGTTAGTCATAAAGGACAATCGAATACGCTATTTTATCTATTCTGATCTCATTATGATTATCATTATTATTATTATTATTATTATTATTATTATTATTATTATTATTATTATTATTATTATTATTATTAATTGAGAATATGATCAAACAACAAAAACACTGTTTGTATAGTTCCGTTTACTATAAAATCAAACAACTATGAAACTGTTTCAGAGTATTATTTTTTTGTAGGGTATAAAAACAAATATCAAACTGAATAAAGTAGATGTCACCTACATGCATACACATATATATATATAGATATACTCACGCTTATATATTTATATATGCACACACACACACACGTACACAATCGAAAATGTCCTAAAGTAAGATCTGAATTAAAATAGGAATATTAAAATGGATAGAAAGGTAAATATAAAAAATATGAATAATTTATTAGTTGTTACATTAACTATGTAATTTTAACATAACTGATTACAGGATACGAATAGGTTATTATTATTATCATTATTATAATTGAATAATAAATGTCCTAATAATTAATAGTGTGTTAATTCTCATGAAGTACAGTGGATTCATTCAAAATTTCACAAAATGAATAAAGAACACATTAGTAACTATGATGTTATTTTCAATTAACATTTCTAAATACCTTTGTCATTGGGCAAAAAAACATACATAAACTTTCAAGTTTTCTATCTATTTTGTATAAATTTTCGGATACTTAAAGATGATTACAAAGTCAAAGCATCTATATAACATAACTTCTTAATATATGAAAAATAGAGAAAATTTGAGAGATAGTAAACGAGAATCATATTTCCGTGACCAATTGAGTTAATCCGTGTCGGGTAGAAACAAGTGTCAACCTCAATACAATGGAAGATGGTCGCGCAATTTCATGGATTGGTTGAGGTTAGATATCAACACCATTGGATGCCGACTCAGTGGTCTATTTGGTTAGGCGCCTGGCAAGAGACTGATAGGTCCTGGGTTCGGATCTCGCGGGGTGCGGGACCATGGATGCACACTGCTGAGGAGTCCCATTTTAGGACGAAACGACTGTCCAGTGCCTCCAGGTTTTCCATGGTGGTCTAGCTTCAATTGACTCATGATTTCAATCAAAAACTTAGCAATCTCCACAACACTTAAACTGATATTTCTGAAAGTAGATTCATTATGCTATTGGAAAGAACTAGAAGATGGTTTAACAACTAAGATGATACTAGAACGAGATACACTGATAACTCATCTCATGAAACGTCAAGAAATAATTACAGTGTTCCAGGCTAAAAGTCATAATTATCATTAATAAAGTTGAGCGATGTAATGTTAGGTTTTTAATATCAAAGGTAACTTTATAACAGAAAATATATATCATTCCTTTACGCTGATAATTGATTTATTGACTTTAAACCGAATATCCACTTATTTGATACCTAATTTCATGTGGAATAGCTTTCAGTGTTGATCAATTTTAATCAGTCGCAATCACTAAGATAAATAATTTACGTAAAAGGGAACTGTAATCAGACCCATAGGAACTCATCGGAAATATTCATATCTAAAAGTTATCAGACAAATATATCTGCTATGTCAAAGATATAAACGCCCAATCAAACATTTAAAATATGGTCATCCAATATAAGAAATTTTACCTAAGTTTGATCGAATAGTTACACGGTATTTGGGTGAAAACTTGATGTGAGGCAAATCCAAACAGTTTTAATGAGAGAGTTGGTATACAATTAGCTGTCCTGTGGCAATTAATAATTAATGAATAAACCTGAGTTCCTTATTCTATTTTATCTGTTGTTTATTATCTGAATAGCAGCGATTACATTCAACGGTTCTAATCAGTTTTTTTATCTGAATATGTTAATCAATTAACCGAAACAATAAAAAACTAACATAAACATTCATTAACATTCAGTTACAAATACATTCGTCCTCTTTGAATTCATTCTTTTATCTTGTTTATTTATTTTATGTATGCTGTGACATTTTTGATTTATATCATATATAAAAATAGTATGTTTCCTGAAAATTCACCGACCAGAAACAATATATAATGAATGAAATTTCTTTTCACACCACTTACGTGTGCATACAATCTGTTATCTTAACACACTTTTTGTTTCACACCACATATCTCATACACACTAAAGCAAATACCTAATTCAAACATTGTTAACATTGATTGGATGATCTATTTAGTATATAGTGAACCAAAGAACCATGTACCTATTTAGATTCGATCATTTTAATGTTTGATTATACTTCTTTGAAAAAAGCCTGAACCGGATTGCTAAACGAAACATTGAATTTACTTTAAATTCATTCGCTGAGATTTTACAAATAAATTCAATGTTTCTTTTAGCAATCCGGTTCAGGCTTTTTTCAAGGAAGTATAATCAAACATTAAAATTATCGAATCTAAATAGATACATGGTTCTTTGATTCACTATATACTAAATAGATCATCCAATCAATGTTAACAATGTTTGAATTAGGTATTTGCTTTAGTGTGTATAAGATATGTGGTGTGAAACAAAAAGTGTTTGGAACCTATTGTTGAGAGCTATCTTCAATTCGTTGAGTTTGTTAGTATTTCGTAGGAAGGTTGTATTGAACCTTTGTACTGCTGTTTTTCCTGTTGTCCAATGCTTCTTTAGCTTCAGTTTCATCTTGGTAACCACCAGTTGGTGGTGATTTGAAGCTATGTCAGCTCCTTTCCTGGTTCTCACGTCTCCCATTGATCTTCTAAACTTTTATTGCTGCAAATGTGATCGATTTGAATTTCTTAAGTGTGGTCCAGTGCGGCACACGTAGCTTTGTATATGCGTTCATATGGGAATATTATGCAGCCCATAACCAATTTGTTGAATATACATAAATTTCCAAATTTCTCATCATTCTCATTCCTTTATCTTAATCAGTCCATGTCGTACCATGGTATATTCATACCTGGTTTTGTCCATCCCGACTTTGGCGTTTAGTTTTCCCACTAAGATTGTCAGGTCTTTTCCCAGTCACTTCACTATGATCGACTGCAGACTCTTGTAAATTTGATCTTCATTGCTATCATTGATGGACGCATAACATTGGATAACATTCATTGTAATTCCCTCCTTCTTTGTTTTGAATGAAGCTTTGATGATCCTGGATCCATAACATTTCCATTCTCTGAGTGCATTTCGTGCATTTTTAAACAGCATCAGAGCAACTCACTGAGTGTGCGCAGCATTTTATGACCAGAGTACAACAGCACTCCTGAACGTAATCTTTTCTGTCTAGATTGGATCCAATACGTTTTACATATTCCGAACACCGTTAAATTGTATCTCCTCATTTCCATTGCTATTTGACTAATCCTCTCAGTCTTCCACATTGTTTGGACGTTCCGTGTGCATATATTAATTGTTGTTTCGGTTGTTAGAAGAGGTATCGGTCTCGTGATTTCCGAAGAATCTACGCTTTCAACATGAGGCGCTATAATTCTTCGTCGAACTAGGAGCGCAGAGTTTAAATGGTTAAAAACGTTTATACTGGTTACTGTTTTCTTAGCAAGGTTGTTTACCACGGGGTGGAGTTGCTGACTCCATGCGGAAACCTTTGTGTGGGCTTGAGACCGGCAGTAGCCCCAGAGGGGCTACAGGCGGAATTTCGGAATTGTATACTGGGATGTAGTGCTTAGCACAACAATTTATTAAGTGAGTATCATAACCGTGGATTCATATTATAATTGCTACTCGATGTTATTCATAAAAACAGAAAATTTCTAATGGCCACAATCGAGTAACGAATCCAACAAATGATTTATCTTACATCTAATTTTGTAAATGCATTTTAACTACTCATAAGTAATGTAAAATAATAACTATATTTTTTGAGTTGTATCTTATTATGGTGCCTATTTAAATCAAAATTATGAATAAAATCAAACAATCACCTCAAACCTTCAATACTTTTCAATTTAGTAAAATTGTTTGGAACTTATTTGAAACTGAGACCATATATATATCACCCATTGTTCTTATTACGAAAGAGTGCATAGTTTACTACAATTTAAGTTCTCATTCAGAGTATAATTAAAAATATTTTGAGTATGTGGAAAATCTTAGTAACATACTTATCCATAAGTTGATTGGCTAACTTTCATGAATACTTATGAGATTAGTGAATTGCATTCTTGAAAATTCAAGTGAAACCAACTTCAATCAATTTAAATGTTCAGAATCAAAGAATATTAGGACGAACTTTGTTTCCAAGGACTATGATCCTCCTGATTATAGTTCATCTCAATTTCAACATTTTATCTTTTCATGCTTAGCCTTCCTTTCCCAATTATAATTTTCCCATCTAACGTTATGATTGATATCCAAGGCAGCAACAACAAAACTACTATTAGTTACCATAATTAAAAAAACTAACGTTTCAATGCCTTTGTTTATTCGACCTTACTGTTATGACGTTTAACAGAATTTTGTTATCACCAGTATTGTGATTATTATCACTTTGAAAAATAAGTATATATTTACGATTATATAGCTTCGAAAATGAAGTCACCAAAAAGAGAACTCCTTGCCAAACCGACCTTTGTTATTTTATGACTCTGGTTATATTCCATTTACTTCAATAACTTCGTGATCCGACTCTACAGTTTTAAGTTCATAATTATTGTTATTTTACAAAGACTTAAATAAGGTATGCTAGTGAAATGAACAGTGTCATATGTTGAAAACGATAGACGTTCGAGTCTGTTACGGCTTAAATGTTTCAAAATTATGTCATTTGTAATCTGGAAGAATGGTGTCAAGGTCGACGGTCAGAATGATTCGTCGTAAGGTGTCAAGTACTAGTCAATATGATATTATCAGTATAGGGTTATGGAGATAGACGAGTTTTGACTGTGATCATGAATCGATCAGGGTCAAACCACCACTAGAAACCTAGAAGCACTGGGTGGCTGTTTCATCCTAGTATGGGACTCCATAGCGGTGCGCATCCACGATCCATAACCTGAGGTTCGAACCCAAGACCTTCGGTCTCGCGCGCGAACGCTCAACCTCTAGACCTATATAATGTTAATAAAATAAACCACGTGAATAAAATTCATATTAGGAGAACTGGCGAGACTGTAATTTATGGACAATCCAATCACATTTAAGATAGCAGATTTGGATTTGGCACGAAGCTCATTCACTCTTTTGGTCATATACCATTTTGACATTTTAGCTGATGTCAGTTCATGATGAAAACATTAAATCTAATTCCTAACCTTAACATTCAACTGTAAATTCCTAATCCTAATTTCTCCACACTAATTTATGACTTTCATTTAATCCTGGTAAATAGGCGAACATTCCGAGATCATTTTAGCATTGCTAAAAGGTTGTCCACAAATTATAGTCTCACCGGAGAATTTTGACTGGCTAGTGGAGATAATAATAATAACAGTAACAATGAAGTCGTGTGAATACAATACGTAATAAGTGAGATGTAATCTAGGTAATTATGATGAGAAATACATGTGAATTAGGAAAGATAAGTGTGTAGATTGAGGAGGTAGAACAGATATTAACAAGAAAAATAATTGATAGTGGGGGGTAAGGGATCGATAATATCCAGTTTATGTATATAGAACACTAAAAGCACCAGAGAATTTTTAGAAGCTTGGCACTGAGGTCAATCAGCGATCGAATAAATTGAAATCGATCCAATCTATCAACCAATCAGAAAAATCATGGACAAATATGGAACCAAGAATCAAATCAAGGGGAGAAACAATCAAAAGAAATGTAGAAAATGACAGGTTAAAAGTGAACAATAGCTAATCAAGATTGAGGTCCACAGGACATTTCGTCAGTCATGCGTGGAGGAATTCGGACACATATTTCAACCTGAAGTCTGTGCTGTTAATATCGTTCGAAAATACGATGAAAGCTTCACGTCCAAACCATCCTGCTCAGAAAACAAAACCACCTAAATCATCCATCTAAGCTATAAACCTTCATCATCTCAGATAAACTTAATCATTTTTAACATATGAAACTGTTCAATTCGTTATTATTATTATTATTATTAGTAGTAGTAGTAGTAGCAGTAGTATTACTAATGGCTTAATTCAATATTATATTTTGGTACCAGCATTTCTTACTATGGTTTTTGTAAAATAACACAATAACTATGGACTTAGAATCGTAGAGTTTGATCATGAAGATATTGAAAGCAATTGTTCATTTAAATACTGTTTGTTTTCAGTTTATATATGAAACTTCGTCTGTTGGTAGCATTAACAAGGCACATCATTTGATTAAAAGTGATATTTAATAATGTATCCCAGCAACAATTCTTATAGTTTGAGCGTAGGCATTTCAAATTCGACAGGTTATTTCGTGTGTAGTTTAATCCACGAATAAAAAATTAGCCATTATTTCCTGTTCTTGATGTATGTAATGGCTAAAACTTATGAGACCTTAAGACGTTTTAGCAAAAATTCGACATGAAACATTTAGCTGGAAAGCATCATTATTTTCAAAAGTGTTGCGAAAATGAGTAACACTGGTGAAACAATAAAAAGTACTAAAAGTTTGTAATGAAAATGCCTTTTAAGTATTATATGTTTTGATGTATGAAGGTGTTTAAACTATGGTTTAATATCAAAACATCATTTATTTGAACTTTCATATCTTAAGAAATTACAAGCTGTTTAGTAGTTACTTGGTCTTTTAACTGTCTAAACGTTTTGATTATCTGTAATACGTAACTCGTAGTTTATTTTGTTCATTTAACAGCTTGGAAATTTCACTGGAAATCATTTTTTAATAAAGAGCTAGATTGTACTGAAATTGAAGAGATTATATGAAATTTGGGGTATATGAGCAAAGCCACTTCAGGGATTATATATTTGACATTGAGTTCACTTATAAACCACTACCTCAAAAAAATTAGTCAACTTGTGTTTATTTAATTGAACACTACATCGTCACTGAATATCTCTCAAATCATTATCTCTTTTCACCGATATCATTAATGACTGGCATATGTTATATATGGACATCTATTTGATATTATGTAAATAATCCCATAGAGAAAAACTCATAGTTCAAAATTATACTCTATTTCTTCTGGTCGTGTAATTATTGAATCACTAAATCACTTAACTAAATCAGAATACAACATGAAACAAACTTAGTGTGGTTTTTTTAACAGTTTCATACAGAAGACAGATCAGTTTCATTACCATTATGTACCAAGCAACAAGAATGTATTATATTCTACTTTTTTCCTGTTATCTTTCAGTATTTACGATACATTCTTGGTCCAGTAATCGACCAGTTACTTGTTATTGGAGATGATTTCGAAATAGATCCTTCTAGATTAGGAGCTTCTAATGATTCATCTACTGCATCAAACAACCGAAATACATTATCTGCTATACTAGAAAGAAATCGTACTGCTTTACTAAAAAATGTTGCAATGATCTGGCGAAGAATTGAATCAAGTCAATGTAAACTACCGAAGTAAGTTCAGATAGATATTTATTCATTAGAAATGATGATTAGTAATAATTAATAATTTGCTGAAAGTACAAATATATCAAATGATAAGTATGTGATGAGAACCTACTTGTATCAAAAAATTCACTACTATATATAGAAATTACTTTAAGACCTTAATTCTTGACGTCTTTGAACTAAAACATCATTATTAACAATAGATAATTACTTCACCAAATAAATTTGGTCATACTCTTTTTCAAAAACAAGAAATAACCTTGCACACTGTTGTGAATGAGAACACAACCAGAGACAACCGTAGGTTGACTGTAGAAAGGTAGGCAGAGTTTAACTGCATTAAACGTTCTCTGCCTTGCTTTAGTGACTCTATCTCGTAGCACATCATGAACTATATCTCCATTGAATTGCAGCTTCAGGAAGCCTTGCACATAATCCACTTCAATCAACATATTATGAATAAGCTCTGGCTCCTTGTTTATATGATCATCTGACCAGATCTTCCTAGCTCTATTTGCAAGACATCTAACTAGTTTTCGCTTATAACGAGTGGGTACAAAACCCAAGGAATGTGTGTACTGACTTGCTGAAGAACTTTACCTATAGACACTTCTACTGACAGAATCACTTTCTCTTCTTCCTAACAAAACGCCATGAAAATTTAGTTTATTACCAAGTTCCTCTTCACACGTAAATTTGATTGCTAAATGCTTATTGTTAAATAACTCTGAAAGTTCCTTTCCAATGTTCTTATCGGCGATAATGAAAGTATCATAAATATAACGGCAATAAATGTCAAGATTAATAATAACCTCTTTGAGAGGTCCATTTTCTAGTTGCGCAAGGGAAAAATCAGTAAGGATAAGATCTAGAGATGAGCCCATTGCTATTCCAACAATCTGTCTAGAATATGTGTTATTAAAGATAAGATGGATCTTCATTACTGTATATTAGAGCAAAGCCTAATGAGGATCTAATTAAATACGATATTATTCGCTTATATATGTCGTTGTATTTATTATTACTCAACCTTATTTTGCATTAAACTTGTAAGACACTTTCACCATAAAACATGATTTAATTACATAGTTGGAACCGTATTTCAAATATTTCAGAATTTACATCATTCTATTTAGTTTACAGTTGTTTGACACAAAACGTGTTTCCAAGCGGCGTGGAAACATATTTTTCATACTCATAATTCAGTTGCAGATTTACTTAACAAGAAAATTGTTTCGTTAAACAGGGACAAAATGATCATTTGCAGTATCTGTTCTAATTTAAATGTCCTTTAAGATGTGAATAGATTGATGTAATATTAATCTGTCATATTAAGTGAGTGCTTCTTTTCGGCATCATATAAAATCTATGCTAATCTTAAGTACAACACATATAAGCGAACAACTGTTTTCAACTAAATCGTCATTAGGCTTTACTCTAATATACATGAATATTTATACGAAAATGTCAAACCAATCAGGGCAATATGGGTCAATAATCACAATGAAATAGAATAAGTCACCACACATAATATGTAAAAATACATGTTGATAGTAGGAAGACAGGTGTACTGATAGTAGTAAGAATAATAAAATACGATAACAAAAGTCTTATCAATAGTTAAACGTTGGAAATTGAAGGTCAAACGTGGGTAAATAGACTTGGAATAGTTAACATAAAACATCAAAATCATTACGTAATAAGAAGCGTGTAAATAATTAGATAGCGAAGAATACAAACGGAAAGGCGGAAAATTACAAGAAATAATGGATGTGAAAATAAGGTTAATGACAACAGAAATAGAATAAAATAAATAAGTACTGATGATAAAAATTAAAAAAGAAAATCGTTTGTTAAGTCATAAATGGCCATGGAAGGGATAAGGGGATTACGAATTTCTTCTGTACACATAAATTGGGGTTATATGTACGAGTTCCTATGGCTTCAGCTATATGTAGGAGGCGGGAACGAACTCCGTTGGGAAATGATGGAGGTATACGATAGATCACTCGAAATGATTTCGATTTATCTACAGCATGACCGCTATCAATAAAATGTACCAAAATAGAACTGCGAATTGTTTTTATCTAGCCCTTTATAAACCAAGCTGGTACATGTTCACTCATTCGTTGGTTAAGTTGCCTGGTAGTACGCCCGATATAGCTATCTCCACAGGAGCAACTAAATTCATAAATGCACATTAAGGAGGCCGACTCAGGTAACTTATCCTTCGTATGCGTAGACATCGCTGGTCGACAAGAGAAAGTCAACTCTGTTTGTTCATGAAAATAATTCCCTGTAACAAGGACTGATAAATTATTTTTCCAAATTTAAAGTAATTTAAAGTACAATTTCAAATAATAATTGTCAGTAATGAAAGTCAAATTTTCACTAATCCCTCATTGCTAATAAAGATATTTGCTAGTTTTTTTTAAATACCATTAACTTAATTCATCTGACATAATCTTAAAATGATTTGCTTAATTTTTTTTTCTAAAAAAAACAAAAGAGAATTACGTGATGTTTTCACTGCATTAGCATTAACAATTGAAGAAACACATGGAGTTCAATCAGCGGCACATTTAATTTCAAGTTGTTTATTTCTACGTTTTATTTGTCCAGCTATACATGGTCCAGTATTATTTGGTTTAACATCATCTATACCAGAAAATAATCGTATTTCTAGAAATTTAACATTAATTGCAAAAGTTTTACAAAATTTAGCTAATTTAACATTATTTGAAGATAAAGAAATTCATATGAAAGTATTAAATTCATTTATTGAACCAGAAATACCAATTATGTATAAATTTCTTCGATCAATTGCTTCAAATACGGATACTAATTATCATTTATCAACTAATTCTGATTGTCATGAATTTATTGAATTAGGATATGAATTTGCAAAACTTACTCAATTACTTAATCTTTATATTAATAAAATTAATGTAAGTTCAATAATGAATGAATTTTGTTTTTATAAATATCATGGTATTATGTTTTATATTTTTATCAGAATGGGTTTTGTGGAGAGTTTTAGAAATTTCACAGGTTAAAATCATGAGTCAGTTGAAGCTAGACCACCATTGAAAACCTGGAAGCACTGGACGGCCGTTTCGTCCTGGTATGGGATTACTCAGCAGTGCGCATCCACGACCCCGTACCACGCGAGGCTCGAACCCAGGACTTACTGACTTCGCGCGCGAGCACTTAACCACTAGACCACTGAGCCAGGTTTTCAATGGTGGTCTAGCTTCAATTGACTCATGATTTCAACCTGTGAAATTTTTGTATTTTTGTTACATAAAAAGAATGAACAGATCTATAATACTAAAAAATATTCTAATTTTACTTACTGACCTACTTGTTTATGCCTGTTACTCCCAATGGAGCATAGGCGGCTGACCAGCATTCTCCAACCCACTCTGTCCTAGGCCTTCCCTTCCACTTCTATCGAAATTTTGTTCATTTTTCTCATGTCTATCTCCATTTCTTGGCGTAATGTGTTCTTTGGTCTTCTTCTTTTCATTTGGCCTTGAGGATCTCATATGAGGGCTTGTCTTGCGATGCAGTTCAGTGCTTTCCTCAATGTGTGTCCTATCCACTCCCAGCGCTTCTTCGTGATTTCTCCTCGGCTAGGATCTGCTTTGTTCTCTCCCATAGTAGGTTGATGCTGATAGTGTCTGGCCAACGGATCCGAAATATTTTACATAGACAGCTGTTAATAAACACTTGTATCTTCTGAATGATGGCTTTCGTAGTTTTCCAGGTTTCCACCCCATACAGTAGAACTGTTTTGACATTTGTATTGAACATTCAATCACAATGGCGTCGGTGTATACACTTTCTGTCTTCCCTTAAACTATGAGACTAAAATTATTTCATATCTTTGTTTCTACGAACTAATCCTTTTTTTTCTGTACCATGTCCTTACATAAAATCTTTCCTTTATTTACTACACCATTGAGTTAACTGCTTCTATGAATCCGGTGTTCGTCTTGCTGTGCTAAAAAGGTGTGGCAACTTGGACCGATGCATGTATGCGCCTGGTTCTACGTTGTAACTGACTGACTGACTGATTAAAAAATCTGACCTTGGTATTGGTTGACAGTTGCTTTGCATTCCAGTTGTTTTTCAGTTGTAGATATGCTGCTCTTGCTTTGCCGATCTGCGCCTTCACATCTGCATCAGATCCATTCTAAATTTTTCTAACTCGCTAAAAAAACGCTAACCAGAAAAAATTATTCAAACCATTTAATCATTCTAATTTTACAGATCAAAAACTTATATTTTCTCATTTATTCAATATAAGAAGTGATGATCTCTCAAATAAATTGGATGGTACTGGAAGAGTTTTAAGTAGATTTTTCCTAACGATCTAATAATGATCTGAAAAATAAACATCCAACACCGCTATCGATAAAGATTTTGTAAGAGTTGGACTATATGAATTTTTAAAGTTTAGCAAAAGCCTTTGATACTATAAGATTTTAGTGAGTAACTGTAAAGATAAAATCAGTCAACCCAGAAATGAGAATAGATCATACAACAACAACAACAGAAACTGTATAAAAAGAGAATGCGAATCAATGGATTTTGATCAAACTCCTGAATAATACCCGTTAACCATGAAGTCAGTAGATCTTGGATATGAAGCATTCACTGATAAAAATTCAAAATAAGGTAAAATCTCTGTTTGTTGATATCTGCATTTCAAAACTATTCTAACTAATGGCAGTTATCAAATATAACTTATTTCAATGTCCATTTGGCAGATTTTCGAAAAATCTATTTTTTTAATCGATTTATAAATTCATGTTTTAGATTACACCACAAATTGCTGAATTACCAGACCTATTACAGAATATTTCAGAGTTATTAAATAATCAAACCTTTACATCATGGAATCACAAAAGTCAAACCAGTTTTGAAAGAAATACAAATAGTAATTCACATTCTTCTAGAAGTGGAATACCAAGACATCATAGTCTTTCGAACAATAATCCCCATTCGGGTATTGATAACAGAAGGCAATCAGAAGCAACTAGCATCATAAAACCATCAGTAAGTGATGAAATTTTATTTTAGCGTGTTAAGAAACAACATATTTTTTAAGCATATTAAGTAATTATTAATATAGGGTGCAGTAACGAATATTGAAATTGAAGTTTCAAACCAAGAACCAACTTCATCAAATAACTACTGGAAACCAGGAAGCATCGGACAGCCTTTTCGTTTTGATGTGAGAATCCCCAAAAATATCCATCCGGAATCCTACCAGGACTCAAATCCAGTACCTCCAGTTTTTGTAGCAAGTGCAGACAGTCAAGTTGGTACCCAATGGTTTACATTTCTAACCTCAGTTATCTCGTGCTGTTGTGTGATCATCATTCCTTGCAATTGATGAGATTTATCTCACGGCCGACATGGTTGAAGTCCACCAGTCGTGCAACATAAAAAACTGACTGAAGTTAGAAATGTAAACCGTTAGGTCTCAACTCAACTGTCTAGAGAATGATCTACTTCCGCAAGGCTTGAGAGGCTTGAATGCTATCCTCTATTGCATTGTGAATGCACGCTGTTGAGGAATCTCATTCAAAAGTGAAACAACTGTTCAGTGCTTACTGGTTTTCACTGGTTATCCAACAAGATCAGTCTTCCATATGAAACTTCGAATTCAGTAGTTACTTTATTCTAATCAATTCAAATGATACTGGAATATACTACACCGTAGGCTGAAATCGCTGAGAATAAAGTACAAGCTAAGTGATTTAAACGTAGTTTTACTGTCTTGATTTTTGAAGGTCATACACTAGACATTATAAATAAACGTGTTTTTAATGTATCACTATTTGTCAAAAAGAATTTTAAGCAACAGTTAACAAGGAAAGTACTTGAAAATAATTTAGCAATAATGAACATCTTATTATATAGAAGTCGTTTTTAATTAGTGAACTTGACAGTTCCATTCAATATAGCAAACGTTTTTGAAGAGTATTTAGCATATATTTAGAAAACCATTGTATGATTCTAAATATATCACTAGACTTAAAATACTACCCAGAACAAAACAGTTAATTTGCTTTAACTGAAGAAAAAATATCCTGCATAGTGAATTACAATACGATAGTGAGATATTTTTTTAGAAGATAAACACCAGAAGACTAAGTGATAACCTAAAACTATTATTACATTACATATATTAGCCATAGTCAATCGATGCAGCCACGACCAGATCTGAAGCCAGCTTGATTCTCTCGTATTTGCAATTCTCGAGTCTGATGTTAGCCATTTCTTATGGATGTTTAAAGTTGAAAAACGTTTCACTACTAAAACTTAACTTGTAAGTTGGTAAATTAAAGTCCTACGCATTATATTAAGGCAAACAGATTAATTGTTCGTCTTTCCTTAAAAATTTCTTTAAAAAGATACTTTAAGTATAATGAAAACTTAGTACTAGTATCTATATACTGATTACCACTAATTCATGCTTATTAAAAAATTTTAATGAGGTGCCTCAAATCGGTAACTGATCTTCAAATGTCTATTGATACAAAACTACATACAAAGAATATAAATCTTAAAAAGATTAAAACACCATAATGTTTTTTCAATAAGAAGCATTATATACAATTGAATGTATTGAACAATATTCAGTAATAAAATAAATACTATTCATATCGACAAGTTAGATTATCAATTAAGAGTCTTATTCATCAATGTAAGTACTGACCAAATCCAACGTCGCTTAATTGAGGTAATCGGACAAGAACCGATGCTTTCAACGTAGTATGATCATCGACATTCTTTAAAAGTGAATACAGGTTAATTTACTAGTCCTAAAAGTAAAATTTAATATTTCAAATTATGATTAAATTTCATTTAAAACCCTAATTATAAATTTCTACATGATTAATATCTAATAGAGATTAAATTTTATTCTAATTAGAACCCTCAATACAGTTACTAATTGATTAACATCTTGATAATTAACTTATAATAAATAAAAAGAAAAAAAACAAATTACTAAATTAAAATCCTTAATTATGGTTTATGGATAACATAACTTATCTAATAAATAGATTTGGAAAACTTGATAACATTCAAAGAGATGATAAACATCAGTGATTTCAAGAAAGATCCATTGATTAAAACTAATCAATTGGTTATTCTATGTAAAAGGTCAAATGTTTAAACTTTATAGGAATGATGCACAATGTGATAATACTGATTAATTCTAGATTAACATTAACATAAGATTAATGTTATTTAAGTTTTTACTTATATATGCTAAAGAATAAGAAATGAACTTCAAAAAGTTAATTAGAATCTCATTATCAGAATAGGTTTTCTGGAGATTTTTAAAAATTTCACAGGTTGAAATCATGAGTCAATTGAAACTAGCCCACCATGGAAAGCCTGGAAGCACTAGACGGCCGTTTCGTCCGAGTATGGGACTCCTCGGCAATGCGCATCCACGATCCCGCACCCCGCGGGATTCGAACGAAGGCCTTCTGGTTTCGCGCGCGAGCACTTAACCACCAGACCGCTGAGCCGGCATCCAACGGTGTTAATGTCTAACTTCAACCAATTCACGAAGTTGCGCCACCGTATACCATTGTCTTCAGTGAGCTGATATCTCACAACAGACCTGGTTGAAGTCCACTGGTAACAGCTTCTCACTAGAACTCCAGGAGTTTTTCCTGAAGTCAGTCACTAGCGAGCAGTTGATTATTATCAGAATGGGTTTTGTGGAGATTTTCAGAGATTTTCACAGGTTGAAATCATGAATCAGTTGAAGCTAAACCACCATGAAAAACCTGGAAGCAGTGGACAGCCGTTTCGTCCCAAGTTTTTACTACTTATATATGCTAAAGAATAAAAAATGAACTTCAAAAAGTTAAATGAAATCTCATTACTTAAAAAAAAACTGAGCATATGATTACATAGAATTTAAACAATACAATGTCTAACCATGTAAAATCTTAAACGTAATGCATGTAATTTTGTTTTTGTTTTTTATCACATTAATAGCTGACTAAATTACACGTAGACAAAAAACTATCATCGGAAGCACCTATAAATGTAAAGCCAATACATAATCAACAAGAACCTAATAATAATACTACTTCAAATAGTTCAGCTGATAGCAATGAATCTATTTCAAATACAAAACAAGAAAAATCGTGGGATACATTTATTATACAAAAAGAATATTTACCATGTAAATTTAATTCTGCCGATATGATATTTAAACAAATACATATAAATGACCTTGAACAGTCAGAAAACATGGAGGAGTTATTAAGTCAATATCGTGAACAATTACGTCAGTTAAATGATTGTATTGAAAAAGTTGAACCGAATTGTTGTCATCACCCAAATTTATCTCATGCTTTAAGTCATTCTACACAATCTGTACATAGGATTAGAAACCCTTCAAATAGAATTTCCAATAATAATGCAAATATCAATGGAAATAATAACCATATAAACAACGGAAGATCTGATAGAAATTTATCAAAACAAAGTACTGATGATAATAGTTATAGTCAAGTAAAACGAAAAGTAATAAATTCAAAATCCGATAATTCAACACCTATACCGTTAGATCGTGTGTTGAAAAAAGCTCAGTGTCCATATCAAAATTCAGACAAAACGAATAATAATTCAATAAGTAAAGATGATGATGATGATGATGACGATGGAGATGAAGATGATGATAATTATACCAGTGAGTGTGCTATTGGTAGAACATTAGTTCCTACTCATTCTGCATCTATAACTATTGATCGTTCAAGTACCAGTGATAGTGATTATGACTATGACGATTGTGATGATAGAATCACAGAATGTACTACTGAAGATACAAGTGAATACACAAAGAAAACAACCACAAGAAATAACAAACCAAGAAGAATTTCGGCAAGACAAAATCATTTGTCTGAATCTCCAAGTCTGGATCAATTAGCTGAAAAGTGAGTAGATTATTTTAGTCCCAATTCTAAAAGAAACTAATATAAAATACATTTACCGAAAGATGTTGAAATTTTAGGTGAGTTTTCATGTTACTAAGCCTCACCATGAAACAGATCTCGGTGGAACCCACATCATACCCATCAGAACTGTAGTGAAAAACTCCACTGTTTTGGGAGAAGTTACTTATCATACTGTATTTACATGTTATGGATATATTATGCATCGATACATATATTAAATAACTAAGATAATTATGTGGTAATAACTAGACAGGTCGGTTATTATTTGTAGTACAGGTATCAGAACGAAAGTACTCTAATAATATTAAGCGTTTAAATGTACTTATGGCATGAGAAATAAACAATCTCGGTGATGATCAATTGATTTCCCAGTGTTTTTAGTAACCGTAGGAATCATGTTAAGAAAACCCTTTAAGTTAACCTATTTACTAGCATATCCATGCTTTAGTATACATGTATTTGGTATTGAATATTCGCTTAGAGAATTTAGACTCTTTATTTAAGTTGATAGCTAATATAAATTACTGTAACAACATTCTTCGAATTATGCTTGAAGAAATTTAATTTTCTTATGATTATAAATATCAATTAATCACTCGATAAGATGATTATAATACCACTGAAAGTCCTTGAATATTAGCTGTATTCGTGTAACATTATCAGTTGTCCTGACTTTGATCACACGATAATTGTTCTCGTTTGTAACGCTATAGTGAATGGGAACACCAGTGGAGACAATCAAATGTATTTGAATACAAAATTACAAAATATCTTAGTAAAATCTCAAAATCATACAGAAAATAATTCATTAGCAAAAATGTCAGTCAGTTGTCTCAGACTTGATTTTTCCTTCATTTCCACATCAATCACTATCTGTCCTCGTTCTCTTCTATTCGATCTTCTCAACTTTCTTCCATAAGATTGATCTTAACTCGGTTTTTATGGTGTTGTATAAGTGTAAAAAGGCCTATACTAAGGTTTATTGAAGCCTTAGCCATACGAAAATTCAAACTCCCTTTGTATATTCAGAAACAGTTTGTTCTCACCTTAAACCTACCCTGGTAATATTGGCTTATAATCCAGAGTGATTAGGTTTGAAATTGTGTTCACATTATTATTATTATTACTCTTATTATTATTCTTGTCTCCTCATGCCTCATTTCCAGTGTAGTTCTTAACAAGTATATGTGTGATCAGATTGCTCAAAATGTATTGCGCTAATATATCACATAACTCTGATGATCTTCGTCTTCTTATTACACTATCGAAATTTATCAAAGTAACTAATTGCTTTATTAAAATATACTTTCGTACTGTATCGAGTTTCTTAGAAAATATTTTCTTTTCGTCATCAAGTATACGCATACATCAGCCAGCATGATAATGAAGCATAAATTACACTTGAAATACCATGGTAACAACCATTACAACAATGAACAGTGTAATTATAGATAAAACATCTAGAAATAGTTATTGAATTTAAAGAAATATCTGTTTTATGAGAAAAATCAGTTGATTTACATGTATATAGTTTGAATACTATATTAGTAGCACGAAACCCGGGTCCAGGGTTTCCTGTTGACTACCTCCAACCACCATCTAAAAAATCTCAATAATGTTATATCAAAAAAATAAATTAGATTTAAAGTTATTTTCACTTTAAAGTATGGGTTTGTAAGGTACTAAAAATCAACGAGCAATAATTAGCTATGTTTAAATAATTCGCACCCTTTTTAATACTGAATTAGGTAATAAATCAGTACATCAAGAAGAATTCAGTGATTTTCTCATAGAAGATATCGATCTAAGGAGACAATCAATTTGTAAGTCAGGTTGAATGTTTACTAGTAGCGTTATTCTATAATTGTACTAAGTAGTGAATCGAAAGTTGACAGTCGATCTAAACTTAATAACTGATCGGTAGTGTGTATATTTGAAAGCCTAAAAGTCCAATATATCATGCAGTGAAATTTGAAAATACAAAATAAACAGTTATACAGTTCAACATAATCGTTCGTCTACAGTGAAAGTCATCTAATTTGATTTCTTTTACAGTCAAACGTTTTCAGGTTATCAATAAAGTCACAAATTAGTCATCTGACCAACTTACATTAATTTTATTTATTTCAAAATCTTATCTTAAAATGTACATGATACATAACATTAGAAGTTTGTGCTGATGATGTCGCTCAGAAGAACGATGAAAGCTTCACGACCAAACCATCCAGCTCACAGAACAAAACTTCATCAAGATACATAACATTACCTAAATTGTTGTATTACCTACATTTTAAAATGTCATACAATTCAATCTACTTTCTATAAAATCATAATTTGAACAAATGGTAACGTAATAATTAGACTTTTATAGATACATTATTTTTGTACTATTTGCTGTCTATATTTATCTGTCAATTAATTCTATTTCTTGTCATTTCTATTGAAATGTTATTTCTTTTTTCAAAATAGATTACAAGAATTGAAAAAAATGCTTCAATTAGAACGTCAAGAAATTGAAGAAGTAGTAGCATCTAAAACAGAAGTAATAAAACAACAAGAAAAATCTATTGAACAATTAGAATCGGAACTTGATCAATTACGTAAAGAGCATAGACCATTAAAAATGAAACCATCAAATGGTAGACATACAAGTAAATCAACTTCACGTACAGTCAGTCCAACTTCATCACTTTCATCTGAATGTTATTCATCTAATTTATCTGATACAACTCAAAATTGTCACAATTATAATAATCCTTTTTATCATAACGATATACATAACAATAAAAATCATAATAATACTAACAATAATAATCACTTTTTCGATCCATCAATTACAAATTATCAAAGTAATAATCAAGGTTTAAATAATCTTGGTAGAGGTGAACCAGTCAATGCAGAGAATTATCGTACTGAAAATTTTCAAGAAAAATTATTATGGAGAGGACAAATGAGTCGGTGTGAACCACAAGTTAGATGTGATTCTAACCTACTTTATTTGTCAAGAGCTAGTGAAGGAACAGGAATTCCATTAGGACATTTAATTGGAGCAAATCGTTCAGTACATATTGGACGTCGTGAATCAGAAACAAAACTTTTACCACATTAAAATTATACTCATAAGTGAATATCCATTATTAAAATAGGATATTTTCATAAACTCTTTTGACAATATTAATTATCTTTTAATAGTTCAACAAGTACTACTCATACATAAATTATTGATGATATATTTTCATCCATGAAATACATAACATGTAAGCCGAACTCATTGATACATTGAATACAAGAAGTGAACTAATAATATATGAACATAGCCATTAGATGCTAGACTAGGTATAAGCTGTGACACTGTGAATACATCTCTCTCTCTCTCTCTCTCTCTCTCTCTATATATATATATATATATATATATATATATATACTTGTGTAAACACCCCAGAATCCCAGTGACTTATTTAAACGAAAAACAATCAAGTTTATATATATCTATACAAGAAAACTAAATAGTTTGCATTTTTGTCAACTGCTTTTCTTTCTTTTGTTTTTAGTTTTTCTAATTGTAACAAACTGAAAAAAAAGAGTAAAATCCATACAGAGATAAAGAAAGAACAAAAATATAAAGATCAAAATATTGATAAAGAGTTATGTGTTTCTGTTTTGTTTCAAATTTCATTTTATCATTTTTCTTATTCCTTTTGTATCCATTTTTAATTCTTGTCTTATTATTAACATTATGTTACTTCCATTTCTTAAAAAGAAACACGTTTATTATGCTTCTTAATGGCATTCAACAACAGTAGTTTTTTTTGTTTTCATAATAAATATGTTCAATCAGTAGAACCAGACGAAACTGGATGTACATACATTTATAGTTAGATATATCAATATTGACATAACTACACACATATATACATTAATATAATCTATATTTCAGGTTATTAATACAAATATCTCATTTTAATAATGCATAAGAAAAACTGAAAGATTTTTAAGAATTATATATTATCTTAATAACTTTGACTTTTTTTTATTCTCAAAGTGTATTTGTATTTAACACTGAAGAACTAGGAATATTATTAATTGATTTATGAGCATATTCTATTTGAATGAAGATTTACTGAAATTGTAATCAGAACTAAATAATGATTATGATAAACTAATAATAATTAATTCTGACTTTAAACAGAATGTTGAAACATTCCTACATGAACAACTAAAACAAGGGAACTTAAAGATCAATATTACAAAAAAAGGAATTATATTCATGGTTATTTATAATGAAGTAATCTTGATATGCTCATATCGATTTCGTTGAACCATTTCACTGGACTTATGTGAAGATGCTCATCTTAACATAAAGAGAAAGTTCGATCACTGAGCCAATAATAATGATAATTGGAAAAACTGTTATACAATCATTATACATAAACCAATAACCAATTCCATAGCTACTCTGCTCCAGAACTTTATATCTCGTTAAACCACGGATTGACAAAAGGCAAAAACTCACCTGTGACTACAAAGAAAACATTTTAGGGGGAAATATCACATTTACTTAACAGAGACTACTAGTTACATTTTGATGTAAATGACTATGAAATAATCAGTAATTGAAGGGAAAGACTAATCTATTTAGTTTCAGATAGCTGGTAGTGTAACATTTATTGCTTCAGTGTGAAGTGGCCTATAAGATAGATATCAATAGTAACAGTAATAAATAACATGACTATTTAAAAAAGTTGAATCTAATTTATAATATAATTGATTGGAAAGTGGAGATTGTATACAAATTTCTTAATTATAATATTTCAATTATATTAGTTAAACAGTAACAAGGCATTCTACATTAAACACTCTGACTTTCTTTAATGAATTTATACATAGTTAATTCTAACACATCAAAATTCACCAACGTTAATTAAAAGTATGTAAACGTATGGAAATAGAAGTAAAAAAATATAAATAACTTGATGCTAAATCTGATTTCATACGTAATCATTACAGAAAAGAGTGTTCGTATAAAATATCGTAAGTGCATAAAGTAAACAATATACTATGATTGATATTATCACTACTGGAAACATTCTTCATGATATATTGGAAGAGTGAAATAACTTACTATAAGAAATCAATACTGTGTTACCACGATAGGAAACTTCATAAACTGATAGGGAAGTGATAATTTTAATAATTAATGAGACCTCAATTTTGGTTATGAGAATTTATACAAAACTAAACAACGGATATATAAAAGCAAATAAAATTGATGATAAAAATGAGAAATCTTTAGTAATTCAGTTAGTAGAAGAAAGAATTTTAGATGTTTCTTTGACAAAGACGAAATTTTAAAAGAGGTTGTCAAAAGCACACCACTTTAGACTGTGTGCTATAAGATAACCAGAAACCAGTCAGTCAGTAACAACGTAGAACTTCGTACGTACGTGAATCAGTTCGAGTTACCACATCACATTAGCACACAAATACAATTCTTGAATCAAATCCCGTAGTGGTAGAGGTGGTAAGAGTAAGCTCCTACGTGTAGTTTAGAGCCTGCTTTCAAGAGACCAGGAATAACGTTCTGCGAACTCGAATCGTTTGCTCTAGCGGTGCGAGATGATAAAGAGACGTGAGAAGGGTTAGTCGTGGAGATAAGAGAGGTATTAGGAGGTGTAGGAAGGATTTGAATGTGACCAACTTGGTCTCGTGTACTGTTACGGGTATGAGGACTGACGTCACTTCCCGGCTGCCCACACCATGGAAGGGTATTTCTTGAGAAACCTGAAAAGGAAGCTGGATTAATGTTGGTCTTAGCGACTTGGGAGCGTGACCGCAGAGTCCAAGGGACAACTGCTTGAGGCCGGTCGCGCATGGCCTTTTCGTGGAAGGTTTTTAATGTGTTAGCTCCGTTCTTTAAAGGGCCTTACCGTCGGAGACGGAAATCCGTGAGGTAAGGTGAGGTGTGACATTTTTGGGGTCAGCCTTTTCTAACCGCTTCCTTCCTTGTGAGAAGGCAGCATCACTGCAGATGCTGGTTGCCCGAGGGGAACACCTTACTGCTGTCACATCCCTCTACAGTCAACAGTACGACTTCGCCCTCAGACCTTGAGTTGCTGCTTTTAGTGTTACCGTTCTCCAATCGACCTGCCGAGCATGGTAGAAGCTACAGGAACATATTTTTCAGCCAATATAGCTCGGTTGGGTCATGATGATAGGTAAGGCGGACCATCGCGTCAATGTAGCAGCTACGGTCGGACAGGAATATATTGTAAAAACAATAAATTTTATCTCGCAAAACTATTAACTGTCAGCATATTCATATAAATTTATTAATCATATATTTCCTGAAGATAAAATGATGTCACATAAACCTATTTGACAGCTGGACATAAATAAAAAAAACCTAATTTCTTTACTGACTTATTGAAGCTGAACAATTGTAATAAGATAACTGGTTAACAGTGAGCTTAGTAATGAGAGGCGCTCAATTCTTAATCTCTTCAAGCACGAGAAGGTAGTGTATGATTAGTAATCAAGGAATTCACTGAGCAAATGCTATACGACTAGCATGCCACAGATTCTTAAAACCAAAATGCAGTACCAACTAAGACAAAAGCACAAACTTGATTGAGGAATGCGAAATACATCGATTACCATACATAATTTGAGTTACCAACGCTCATAACTAATGTCATACAGCATTTTGTAAGTCATCCTATAAGTAGTTTGCAATAAGTGTTTTATCAAACTTAGCGACAAATAAGCATGACTTGACAGAAGGAAACATTGACACGACTTACTACATCAAATTTTTTCTCATACTTAGTTCTAACTATTTGGTACTCTGTGATTGCTACTTCTCCCTTTCTGAAAAAGGGACTAAAATACGTGAAGCACTGAAAATTTGTCATTCTATAACACTTTAATAACAGGTATTTAAAATCATATACATCTTTTTTTGTCAACTACTATCCCATAATATATTTAAAAGCGTCATTACCATAAGGAAATATATCACTATCGTCTTGCTTACTGTTTTTAGACCACAATAAAACTAAAGTAGACAATAGAACATTCATCTATTTATTTGTTTTAATACTAGCCTGAATCACGAAAATCTCCAATTAGAGTAAAATCCACATACATACACACAAAGCTGAGAAATGTTTATCAAAGTTGAGTTCTAATATTGATTTCATACTTATGTATTTGTCAGCTTCTAGTACTTCCTTACTATGAATACATATATGCGGAGTACTGAAAGGTTGATCAAATCGATTACCATTGACCTGGATATATACTTATTTTACTGCCAATTTGTAATTCTAAGGTATATAGATAGATTACTGGATAAAAACATACACGTTTTTTGAGGTGAATAAAAGGATTAAGTTGTAATAACTTGCTAAAGCAATATTGTCATTGTCAAATCATTCATATAATTTTCCTAATCATTTGTTTTGTCAAATGAAAATCATGATCAAGTCATCTATTGATGCCATAGAATAAATTATGCTTTGAATAAAGTATCCAAAGATTGGATAAAATATTCAATTTTAGCAGCAATAATAAAATACGATGCCTGAAAACTGAAATATGGAATTCTTAGTTGTCCTAACTTATACTAATACAATAAATGTATCCTCACAAGCTATTAGTCATTTTCTCATATTAATTTCATTCTTATTCAATTACGTACCGAGTTGGTGATATTTCCGAAGGAATAAATTACCTTTTAAAGTTTTCTAAGATTATGGCGAAATTTTTTTTGATCTAATCAGATTCTCGAAAACATCTTGAAAGCGTAGAGTTGGATTTTATTTCCAGCGTAACCAGTGACAGCTAACTAATTAAGCATCATTGAAAACTATCTCATGGTTGAAGTCAGAAAGGAAAATCTTATCACCATATAATATAAGTATATGTGAGTAGGAATAAACCAAAACCAAGCAATCATACTATTTAACTTTAAATTTTCATACTTTAAAATCATTCTGAACACAAATCGTCAACTTGCTGAAGATTTTAGTACTGGAAGATAATGGGAATCGATTCGGTGAATTTTAGCATTTCCAATGAAATAGTCTAGCTTTAATATATTTTTAAAGCTATGAATGTAGAGATAAGTTGTGAATAAATGATATTAGTTGGATAACACTAGAGGAAAATATAGCATTATTAGTTATACATGGTGATATGTTAAAGAATTGCTTTATCCATTTAAATGTCATTAATATACGATATTGATTTCTTTTCCCAAGCGCTTATGCTATGTAGTTACATTATAGGAAATAATCATATCAATATAACTGTTGGCCATAGACGACTACTATTTAGTCGATTATGGATGAATTATTGTCAAGTACCACTTAGTTCACTGTATAAAAATCTGACCATTAATCAGTGAAAATTATTGTATTCAGATATCACTTCAACTTATTTTGGATGTCAATTAGGTTCGCATTCACTGTCTTCATGTTATTTGCATCAACCGATTCACCATTTCCAGAAGATAATATCAAACCAGTTAAATATTTCGCAGACATAACACATAATCACATAGAAAATTAAAACTTTCAAACTATTAACCAATGATTACATACACTACGACAATAATTTGTAATCACGAGTTATCTAAAATTAATGTTTGTTTTCTCAACGCAATTATCATTACTATATTCAAGTTTCATTCATAATAAATTGACGGATACATAACACAAAACTCCCAGGTAAACATAATTTGAATAGAAATAAACGTTTAAGAATATCAATATTTAGACCCTGTTAATGATAATCACTTTTTTTCTAGAATCAATTTACCCCGTAACTATGATGAAATAAATTAAATGAACAGTAAACAACAAATAATAATTACTTGTTAAAATCATAAATAAATATGAGCAACAACTTAGAAAAACACACAAATTAAATACAACTAGTGTATAGCATGTAAACAATAACACAAACATTTAAAAGAAAGTAAAATTATATAAAGAAATGTAAAGTGATTATTGTAATTACATGGATATGTACATAAGTGAAAACAAAGAATAGAATTGTGATGTTAAGAATGTAAAACAAAATCACATAGTTTAGTTTCTATAAATATAAAACGAAATAATCATAGTCACATTACAAGAAAACTATAAATAAATTCAGTCAGGTAAATTTAATTCAAGCATTAACAGGCTTAAACATTTTGCTAATTACTTTGAAAAGTACTCCAATTCTATTTTACTCTCTTTTTTTTGCTAACTTAGATAACATGTACAGAACAAAGTAGAATACAACTGATCGAATGATCAAAATAACAGAAGTAATAACATTTGTGGAGGTAGAAATAATAATCAAAAAGATATTCACCGTAGGCGAGACATGGAATGGTCAATATGTATAACTGTTTGTTGTTTTTTCTCCTGCCTACATAGGAATTTAAACTTGTGTTTTTAGTTTAAAGATGCACAAATTAAGAGCTGTTTCAATATCGTATGCAACAGGGATATTTAATTCTTGAGCTAAATCAATTAAATACATACGTACACGATTATAATCCTTAATGGCTTGTTGTGAAAGTGATTTCATAGAAATATTATTATTATTATTATCATGTAGTTTTGAATTGATAGATTTATTGTTATCCGTTAAACAATCAAAATTATTGGTAGAATGTTGAACAGAATGATGTGAATCAATTACAATGCCATATTCTAAAGAATTAGACTTCATTGATAATTGTTCATTAGAAAGAGAAGAAATTGTTCCAGTGAAATCACTGGAAACATCACTGCTATGAGTATTCTTTTTCATGTTAATATTAACAAAATTATTAATCTAAAATAGAAAATAGATGAAATAAAATCTTTTTTTATTGACAAAAATGGAACTTACAGAAAATTGTTGTACTTTACATTCATTGTATATTAATTGTTGAATTGAATTAGGTTCATATTTCTCATGAGAAATATTACAACTATTAACGTCTGTTTCATTAGAAGAATTAAACATTTGTATGAAAAGAACTACAGGTAAATGACATCCTATAGAATAGGCTGCCTGAAAAATAGAACAAGCAAAACAAAAATAACAATAATATAAGTTTAACGGAAATTCAAAAAACCCACCAAATAAGTAGAAAGTCAAGACAAAGTTTATATATGAAGTCTAGAAATATTAAACGACTGGACCAAATTAAATTTGATAGAGTAGAAAGTGAATTTCGAATTAAAGTGCTTAGAATACCAAGTCAATTAATATGAACGTACATGGAAGTCAACAGATGTATACAGCATAACATCCTCATAAAATCTAATGTGAAACTAACCACCTAAGTATTACATCATCGCTCTTAATATAATTATTAACCTGAAGATTACAGCACTATTGTCGGATTATTTGTCAGGTAACGTAACCCGTATTAAAATAGAACATATAAATGATGACAGAATTATTCTTAACGTTAAACAGTCTAAAAGTGTGAAAAATCTTATGTACGAAGCTATTCCCTTTATTCTGATCTCTAGATGATTCTGGTATTATATGGACTTGTGGTATTACTCAGATAACTAAATAACATCTAACTTTTTACTACAGTAGGTATAATTTCATCGAAGAAACGTTAAAATGAGTAAACAATTTAAAGAGCAGACATGTAATGAGACGTAGAGCTTCACAAACATTAGGAGGTGAATCAATGATTTAAGCTTCTGATCCAGTGATTAAAATTCATATCCCTAGACGGTCATGTTACAATTTAATTTTGATTATATCATCTAAAAACATTATAAAGTTTCCGGATAACTACCAAGTGTGCATTTTCAGTGCACAGCTGATAGTTATTAGTATTCAAAGTTTATGTAAAATTATTCACAACAGCACGATAAGAAAACACAATAGATATTATGACAGGATGAGTCAAACAAACGGACTATAAAAATGCACTAGCAATTCTGGCTGAGAATGTGTGTCACATACATTAAGTCATCATTTATTCTGATGTATGATACCGACTGAAGAAAATTCACGTTTTAAAAAAAGGATAAACGCAGACTAGGAAATTGCACAACTAAATGGCAGTCAACTGTTATTGATCAGAGCCATCTACTTAGATGTAGACTACCTGGGGGAATTTATTTGTAAGAAACCCTAGGTGATACGGCTGCCAATCGGCAACAGTGATCCAATACAATCACGTTTATTCTTTCCGGAATCTTAAACAGCTTACGAACTGCTATCTTATTTCCTTTTCATCAACACATCTTCAATTTTAATAATTCCCAATTTTGTGAATTTTCTCTTTTAATATTGTGATGAGGTGGAAACCCTGAATCTATGTGCAATAATTTGACGTAAATATATCTGTCCCTCTATCTCAATACTCTTGATGCCACAAGCATAGATATCCGTTCGAAAGGATGACCTTAAAGAGGCACACATTAATAAACATGAGCACTTAAAAGGGTAATAAAAGCTTCTAGTGGCCCTATATCTGACTTCAGTTAAATCGCATGCTGACTGTCATCGAAACATACATACCACCAACCCTCCTATATTTTCATCGACTTAATTTGCGCTAGAGAATAACGGGATAAGATAAATACGAGAATGTATCTTCAATACCAAAGTTGTCTAACAAATACTTATTCGTTTGGAAATCCAAAACACAAACATGCCTCTTAAAAAACTATTCCGTTGCTGTTCGAAATAAATGTACAAAATAACATGATTGGGGAAGCAATAATAACAAGCTATCAGCAAGTTCAAAAATCATAGTATTTGTTAGAAGTACACTCTTTATTAGACGTTCAGAAAACTACGCTTTTGATCGATCTTAGAGGCAAAGAAACAGATGACAAATAGAACAGATTTCACAAGCTTAAATCTTTTATTACACTTTTAAGTGCTCAAGTTTATTAATCTGCGCCTATTTGAAGGTTGCTCTTTATCACGTACACTGTTCTACTCGTGCCCTTATTAGTGTGAACCGCATGTACCACATTATCACAGATATGAAATGACATTTCTATATACAAATCGTAAATTTTTTATTACTATTCATTACACTATGTCCAGAACTCCAATAAAATCATCTGATGATGACAAGTAGACACCGGAATTTCATTTTTTTTTTTTAAAAATACAAATCATAAATATACAATTACTAACAAAATTCTTACCTCCATTATAGTAATTAAATGAAAAGAACTATTATCAATTATATACAATAAAATTCGACAATTTTTACGAATTTCTAACTGTTTAATTTCTAAATCTTCACAAAATGTTGACAAATTCTTATTACTTTTAAATAATTCATGAAAATTATTTTGTATAGCTTGGTAATATGATAAATTTGAATGAATTAATTTAGGTAAAATAATATTATCTAGTAAATATTGACTGAATTTATTCTCATTCAATATTCCAGCAATATAAATATCAAATGTTACATTTTTAGAAGGTTGAATATTGTTCAAATGCATAGAATTATTTAATTTTGATAATGGTAATGATGAACAACAAGATGTAGATAACGTTTGAATATTGGAATTAATCAAACAGGAATTGAGCTATATTAGTAAAGAAGAAGAATTACAAGTTTAAAACACTTGAAAAAAAGTACAAATAAACAGTAACGTGATGAGAAAAAAAAAGCTGGGTAAGATCAAGCAATCTGTTATACCTAATGCAGAACCTGGGACATGTTTGTGTATTGGATAAAGTGGTTCTTTTAGTAAAAGAAATTATCCTTTGCATGACATTAACCAGTTAGTAATTTGAATTCAAATACTATATTTTCCTAATCAGCCCTAATTTAAAGCACAAAACCTGTAATTAGAATTAATGCAGTTGATATTGAATCGAAATCAGAAACATATTACTATATATATATATATATATATCGCGTTTATTAATTCCGTGTTTGTCAATTTGTGCCATTTGATATAAACCAGAGAATTTGGGTTTATTTACCTTATAACAACTGACTGGGAGACTTTTAGTAACAAATTATTACATTTACCTGCATATTGATTGAATGACTAGACTATCTTTATGTACATAATTCACTCTAAATACGTATACTATGTAGATCAAACCTGTTAGTAAATAAAATGGATGAAAATTTAAGAAGGCAGAGAGATTGATATCTCAGGTAAGATATGTGTGAATAGCATGTTATACTGTAGTGTGTGCTACTGATGTCGACAGATATAATTAGTATGTATCACCAATAGAAAGAGAAATGCCTGGAGGCAGAAGGTTAAGAAGATCAAAGAGAAGAGAACGAGAACAGAGAATGATTGGTGTGGAAATGAAGGGACGGTAAAGTCTGAGACAATTGGTTGACATTTTACAAATGAAGTATTTGCTGTATGTATGTATCATCGCCAAGGTCTGACTTAATAATTTCGAATAAATTGAGCATTGGGTAGATTGTTATAATCAGAAAATCTAATTTTTCTACTCACTGGGATATTACAAATATATTGTTTTATTTATATTTACTGTATAGTACTCAGACTTTACTAAGCTATTCTGTAATTTTATGTTCAAATACATTTGGTTATCCCCGCTTGTGTTCTCGTTTACTAAAATGCCTTCTGTCTGATACAACACCTATAACAAAATAAATTACACGGATGTAATTCAAAATATACTAGTAAATTTGTTTCAGTATAATGAAAACTGGTTATACCTGTGCTGAAGAATCAAGTGGTTGTTTGCTTAGTGGAGATTCCATTAATTCAGAATACGACTGAGTTCCTTCAAATAAATTCACCAATTGTTCGCCTACAAGGCATTCACATTTATCCCGATTACTCAGCAGTTTAATGGAAAGATATTTTTTTAAGATAACCAATAATGATGGAGAGCTTTGTTTCAGTATATGCTCAGCATACAATGAAGATAATAAGTCAAAACGACTAACCTTATCCCAATAAGTAATAAAACTCCTATCACTGGTTAGATCAACATTTAATGACTTGAATCCTTGACGAACCTTTGAAGATATAATAAAGCATAAGAATAATGAGGGAACAAAATCGATATGCTATAAAATTAACAATAAATGCGGTCAATAACTAACAAAGTATGATACTTATCGATCACAAGAAACACGCTTAGCTTAAAATGTCAAATAAGTTCAAATTAGTATAATTTTAGACTGGATACGATGGCAAATATCAAATATATACAGCTAGTCGTATTATACACAGAAATGAAGACAATTTCGACAATTAAAATTTATACATTCCAACAACTGTCAACGGTCGTAAAAAATATAATTATTTTATAAAATATATGGTATTATACATCTAATGAGATAATAATTCACATTGAAAATCTGCAAATCTTTTCATTGATTTATGAATTATATCCTTCTTTAGTTTTCTCCCGACGTACTCCAGTCAAAATCGTGCATCAAGGTGGGCGGTGGTTGGGTATAAGTACAAATTACATGTCCCAGTTATTTCATTCGATGAGGATTCACGATTTTATCGACTGATTTGTTATATTTGCTGAATGCTCTAAATCTAACCGCGAAATTGCTTGCCCGGTTGTCTCCTCAAACGCGACCAACGCCTTGACTACATATGTGAATAAATACTTGAGGCTTACATATGTCCCCTACTTTCATAGAGCGTGTTTAACAGACATAAAATAATATAGAACGAACTAGTGTGCAGTGTATTCCCAGATTTGTTGGCAGACAGATATTTCATCTTATAAACAAGTGATGGGAGTTGCTAAAACTCAACCAAACTTTCTGAATTCGTGCCGAGATTTTTTCAGTTACAAACCCACCATGACTGATGAAATTATCAATCCAAGTGAAGTGGTCAGAGAGCTCGACTACTTTACTTCCTACGGTCAATTGAAATATAATTTCGGACAAGGATATTAGTGATCCACCCAACAGAAAAAATCATTTTAACTAAAAAAAACGGGATGTTTGCTGGTTCAGTTATGCTTGGAGCGAAATAGAGAAAAAAACTTGATAACTAGAACATATAAGGTAACGCGGGTAGATTAAAAGAAGAAATATGAACAAGCAAAATCCTCAGTAGATTTTTTCATAATAGTTTCTTTTCAATATTTTAATAACATTAGCACAGTTTATTAGGTGACTTCCCGCAATAACAATCAGATAAAAGACCATTACTCCTATAAGTAATGATAAACTAAACAATATTGATGAAATCAACTAAGTAAATTAAACGTAAAAAGCTGGTAAAACAGACAATAATTAAGACTATTGACAGCTAAACTAACTTGCTCATACACGATCTGACTCTCAGCTGACTTGGGAGCTCGTCGGATTATTTCGTGAAATACGTTAGATATAAATCTGAAATAAAAACAATGGTTAAAAAGAAACTTTGGAGATTCATTAACATGATTTATTTATTAAAAAACACTGTGTTACAACGACAGAAAATTAAAAATTATGTCAAATATTCAATGAATGATTATAACTATTGAGATTCATCATCTGAGATGCCAGATGTGTACAAATTAACTAGTTTCTGTTCTGAGAAAAAAACACCAAACATTAACAATAACTCTTCCACAAAGCTTTATTCAACTACTACTTAGAAATATGCATTCGTGATGTCGGGTTTCGAGAAATGACATCCATTGTTGAGAGTGGTAAATAGATTATTTGATTATGGGAGAGAAAAGTGATGATATTATAAAGTAGCACTAAAACCCGTTCGGTATTTAACATCTCAGTCACAGCTTGACCAATAAAGTGCATGAACGGCAATCCAGTGGTCATCATTTAGAACTTCGTCACAAGTTTGCTTTCAACTTTAATTAGTACCCTTGTAAATTCAAGTTATTTAGACAAAACACAATATCTGAATCGTCAAATTAGTGCCAGAATTTTTTTTACAGCATTATTTTGTTACGAAATATTTCTTTTATGTCTGTAAGAAATTTTATCAAGTTTGAGTGAACAGTTTTACAATATTTGAAGACAACATGTGTGGGCGACATTTAAAAATTAAATAATATCTACTAGAATCTTAGGTATTTAACTTAAGAAACTAATGTCTTTCTTAATCCATACATGCTTCAAAAAGTTTGATCATTGGCTACAGACCAGAATGACTAATTTGATCGTAAATGTAGGTGTAAAGCCAAATATAGTCACTAGTTGTCAAATAGGAACTGCAAGTACATACATTTTGCATGACACAATTTGGATACATTTCCCCATAAAATTACTCCCATTCACACAGAAACAATATCTCAACACGACTGGATAACTAAATAGTAAATAGCTGTTTTATTAACTTATATTCTATGTGGTAATTTTGATTTCTGACTATTTCCTTGATGATTGGAGCAGAATTGAGAGTGAAGTAAAGTTAATCACTGAGATTTTTAAAAATGTTAGTTCTTTATGTGTCTGTAGATTCATCGATTTACTGGGGAATATAAAACAAAACAAACTCACAGTATTTTATTCATTAATTCCTTGTCCTTATTTGTTATGGTTTCCGCAAATTTAAGCCTCTCGAAAAAAATAACACAAAAAATAAGGTGAATATTAAATTACAACCAACCAGTCAATAGTTTAGTTTTCTCGAAAGAAATACATATCAGTTTCAGTAATATTTCCAGACATATCAACAATTCATTATACTGTATTGTTCAAGCTTAATTACCAATGACCTACTGTAGACTATATGCAATAAAATATATAGGAAACCCACAAAACAGAAAAAATCTTTAAACTGCACAAAATCCAATATATGCCTCAAGATTACGCTTTGTATCTCTTAGCAACGTACCAGCTGGAATTAGTGCACTATGTTGACATAGTCGACTTTAGCGGTTCAGATAATTAACACCCCCATTGTTTTTCGCAGTTCACATGTAGAGACTACTATTAACCAACATAAACGATTTGATGAGACGATCAATTGATGAAATACTGGAATGAATGCTAATAGAATGATTACTTCGCTGATTATTAGGAAGAATAACCAATTGACCGAACCGGATCACGAATTCACAACAAACAAATGCCAAATAAAACCACTGGGTTGTTAAATAAGTAAATCATCTCTATGCAAAATGTTTTATTAAGATAACGTGACTATGAGTTATGTAAGATATAACACATGTTTGTCAAAGATATGCAATTCGTTATTTTCATGCACCTTTATCAAAAATATTCATTTGAATGAAGTTATTATGAACATAGGAACTGGCAAAAATATCTATTGGTTCAAATTATCATAAGACACCGTGAGTCGAAATAACAGGAGTAGTGATGATAGTAAGACCAAACTTAGAGAGTATGGTTCGAAGAGGATAAGTGAAATAGGAGATTACAAAGTATATTATAGAGTATTAAGTAACATTAGAACTCAACATTCAGGGGAAAATAGTGAACGAATTTTACCGAATGCAAGCCATTTCAACTATGGTCTCCTAAACACTTGGCACGATGTTGCACCGTATTATTGTGTATTGTCTATTTATCAACTTTCTATTCCCAATGGTGCACATGGGCTCCAGTATCCTGAAGGAACAAATGGCGTATGAACCAAGTGTTGGTCACCGGCTAACATGAGACTGCATCTCCTCACGATGTTCTACTGCCTTGTGGGTCAGACCTTTAGGTCAAAGCCTCGGGGTGTTGCCCTCTGAGAAAACCACCTACTCCGGTCTTGGCACCCGGGCAGTATCACAGCCCACACACAAACAGAATCAAAAGACGATACTTACGGGAAATACTATTCTTGCTTCGGTTAACAGTCAAACGATTCATATTATTATTATTATTTACCACGTCACTTATTCACTCTCTTTTATTCCCACTTTATGTATACTTATTTTTCGACTTATACAGAAGCTCACCTATGGTGGAAACTCGGTTCTATCTAAACGTTCTCGAGTCACTGTCCGGTTGAAAATTGTATGTTACCACCGAATACGAGAACTGAAGCAGTTTTTCTGAAACCACGTGCACCATTCAAACTGGCTGCCTTCAACGTTCGCACGCTAGTGCAGGTCGGACAACAGATAGGGCTGGCTATGTCTTTGGAAAGTCTTAGTATTGATGTTTGTTGTCTATCTGAGACCCGTATTCAAGACTCTGGCGAAGTACTACAAATTCGATCTCCATCTGTCGCTTCAAAAACCTTGTTTTACGTGCGCTTATTCGGGAACCGTGTGGCATCATCGTCTGGTCTTGATGGCGTTGGTGTCGCACTAAGCGCTAGAGCTGAGGCAGCACTAGTCGATTGGATCTCCATTAACAGTCGGTTATGTGCTGTTAGATTAGAAAGTTCCATCAAAGTGAGAAGAAATCGGTGTGAGAAACGATGTTTCTTCTTCATCTCCGCCTATGGCCTGACATATTGCAGCCCGGATGCAATCAAGGATGAATTCTACCACCAGTTAACTGTTCTTCTCTAGAAAGTGCGTTCGACAGATATTGTAGTACTAGCTGGAGACTTGAATGCTCAGGTCGGGCGTCTAGGCACAGAAGAGAGTCATTTAGGTGGCCGATGGGGACTTGTTGGTCGCAGGACAGATAACGGGGACCGTCTACTGCAACTGTGCACAGATCACAACCTGTTTCTGACTAGCACTAACTTTCAGCACAGTCATCGCCGACGTGCCACCTGGCGTCCTCCCTCTGCATGTCAAGCCTGGACTCAGATTGATCACATCGCGATCAGCTACCGCTGGTGTGGTTGTGTATAAGACTGACGCTCTTTTTGGAGTACCTATCTGGACTCTGATCATTCCCTGGTCTGCTCCAATCCCACCTTACATTTCAGTGGCCAACGAAGTGACCGCCACTAACGGACTGATGTTAGCAAGTTGGTTGCAACTTCTGTTGCAAGTAAGTATCGAACCGAGCTAGCTTCTAGGTAAGCTATCATTCCACCGAAAAGTATAGATGAGCATTGGTTGCAAATTCACGACGCCATGAAAATGGCAAGTAAAGCCGCGTTCGGCTTCGCGAAACGTCCTGCTTTTAAGCACTGGGTTTCTTCAGACTCCTTAAAACTCATCGAAGCCCGTCGGTCTACTCCGGGTGACCGTGAGTTTGACCACAAACGAAAGTTGTTACGTAATGAAATCGGGCAAAGCTTGCGTAAGGACCGAGAAACCTGGTGGTCGGAGCGTGCTAATGAGCTGGAAGCAGCAGCTGCATCTGGTAACTACCGGAAGCTCTTCCAACTCATCCGAGCCACTGGCAGCAAGAAGTCTGCTGTGAGCGAAACAATCTGCGAGGATGACGGGATGCCAATCACTAACATCCATCAACGTCTTGGACGATGGGCAGAATTCTTCGAAGGGCAGTTCAACTGACCTGCTGCTTCGGCAACATTCGGTCAGACTATCCTGCACTCCATGGCCGGTGACAACTGATCCACCAAATGAGGTGGAAGTCCGCAAGGAACTCCAACTCTCGAAGCGCTACAAATCACCTGGCCCAGATGACTTACCTCCGGCCCTTTTTAAAGATGGTGGTGACTTTCTGATCAAGGAACTGACGACGTTGTTTACAAAGGTCTGGGAACTAGAGAGTGTACCAATGTCATGGAATGAGTCGATAGTTGTCCCTATCTTTAAAAAGGGTTCACGTCGTTCCTGCAACAACTATCGGGGGATAAGTCTACTTCCGATTGCGTCCTAGCTATTGGCTTCCGTCATACTTCGTAGGTTGTTCAAAACCCGAGAAAGATTGACTCGCGAGCGGCAGGCTGGTTTTCTTTCTGGTCTAGGATGTATTGATCATATCTTCACTCTCCACCAAATGTTAGAACACCGTCATACTTATCAAAGGCCAATGATCGTAGTGTTTCTTGACATCAGGGCTGCCTTCGATTCGTTGGACAGCACTGTTCTCTGGGAGTGTCTATTGAAGGAGGTTGTACCTGAGAAGTTCATTAACATCTTAAAGGCCCTATATACAAACATTTCAGGTAGGGTGAGGGCATTCAACCACCTTTCTCTATTGTTCCACTCAAGCAGTGGGGTTAAACTAGGTTGCCAAGTCTCACCATTCCTCTTCAATTTTGCCATCGATGACATTCTGGAAACAGCTCTGATGGATGTAAGTAATGGCGGTGTGGATCTGTTGTCTGGAGAAAGACTTCTCGACTTTGAGTATGTGGATGGTATTGTCTTACTGTGCGATAATGACCGACCCACACTTAATCAGTTGGCAATCAGTGTCCGTAGGTACGGTATGAGCTTTGCACCTTTGAAGTACAAAGTAATTCTACAAGACTGGCATGACTAATCCTATACTCACTCTGGATGGTGAGCAGATAGAAGTAGTCGAGAAGTCCGTGTATCTAGGAAGCTGCATAAGTGCTGGTGGTGGCGTGAGTGATGAGATCAATGCAAGTATAGTGAAAGCCAGAGTGGCTTATGCCAATCTGGGCCACCTTTGGCACCTTCGTGATGTTAGTCTGGCTGTAAGAGGTCGGATCTACAACGCGTGGGTGAGAGCAGTTTTACTCTATGCTTGTGAAACCTGACCTCTCCAAGTATAGGATGTTAGACGACTCTCTATGTTTGATCATCGTTGTCTCAGAAGGATTGCTGACATCCAGTGGCAACACCATGTTAGTAATGCAAAGGTTCAGCATCGTGTGTTCGGGCACAGAGACGATAATTCAATTGGTGTCACCATCTTGAAACATCGACTTCGGTGGCTTGGACATGTTCTACGAATGTCGTCCCAGAGAATTCCACGTCGTGCATTATTTGCCGACGCTGGGACTGGTTGGAAAAAGCGGAGAGGTGGTCAGTGCATGACATGGTGTCGAGGTATGAAAGAAAGCTGCAAAAGGCTGACTTCTGTTGGTCCTTCACGACTCCCTGGTTGGGGTCCTAGAAATGGTGCAGCACAGTGGCTAGAGACGTTATCAGATATGGCTCAGAATAGAAGCCAGTTGCGATCCTGCTGTAACCTTCTTTTAGTTTCTTCATAAAAAGTACTTGTATCTTCCTTAACTGAAAGAATTCTTCTGGTTGTACCTTTCCGTTTCACCCATTATTATTACTATTACTACACTACCTTACACAAATCTATGGTCGTTATTGTTCTTCTTTTTTTTTCTTATACGTTCCTTACCTTCTTTTTTTTGTCTTCCCATTCTGAATGTTTTGTGTGGCGCATATATATATATATTTAGTGCCCCTTTTTACCAATATTTATGTGTTCAAATAATAATAATAACAATAACAACTTTCTATTCATTTATTTTAGCAATCCAAAACACATTTAGCTGAATTTACTCTACATGCACCAGATCACTCGAACATGCCACACAACAAAAGGTTCAAGAAAACCTATGACGCTCTCAGTAACAGAACAGAAACAATCTAAGTGTTCATATAGTTGAAGATCAAATTACGGTATAAAAAATGTACATACTTAAGAGGAGGAATAGGGTGAAATAAAACGTTTCTTTACTCTTTTTAATCAGACAGTAGTATAGGTGTATATTAAATGTTGTAATAATAGTGCAGTTGCGATACGTTAGTGGGGCAACCTTCATAAAAACTGAAGAGTACTTGAAATAAATGGAGAGCACCACTATTTCACTAACGTTGCCACAGAAGAGACTTATGGTAAAGAATAAGACCTAATTTTCAGGTCGTAAATCATTGAAGGTTGAATGATCTACAAAACCGATATCCTTTAATCGATCTTAGCATCCAATTGTGTTTATTTTGTTGTTATTAATTTACGAGTAAGCATGTTATTAGGTAGGCGTTATGTTTGAAACTTCACGAGTTCACTTAAACTGCGAACGAGAACAATACTCAGTGACCAAAGACCAGTGATCTAACTATTGACGCGTCCCAGCCCCGCTATCTAGAAGGAGAAGTCCAGGCTTGGTATGGAAAATATATTCTGCAAACAGCGAGGAAACGAGCGAGCAAGCAAACACAATTTCAAATATATATATATATATATATATATATATATATATATATATAATCGATATTGTCATAAAAAATTTTTAAACACTAATCAATGAGTTCATTAATTGACCTATTTGCCCATTGAATCGATAGTTCATCTATTGACTGCTATTCAAACATTTAATCAATCAGTTCATCCATTGACCCCAATACAATATTTAAACATTTAATCAATAAGTTGATCGATGCCATAAAATTTAAAAATATGAGTTTGGGGATCTATCGTCCCCAACAGTAGGAAAACCTATTATGTCGGCTAGTGGTCTTATCAACAGTTTGAATCAATAAACCAAACTCGTGAGCAATCAGCACAACAGCATCGTATCATTACACTTTATCTATAGATTAGTATTGTATCCACTCACTTAACAGTCCCGAAACATTACTGATCACAAATCACATAATTATCTTCCATAACAATTCAATATGGAAACTTCTAAAAATTCAATGGGTGTATACTGTAAATTAACAGACATGATTAATGAGCGAGTTCATTAATTTGATATCAAAAAATGTTCCACTAACGAAACAATCAAGGAAGTTAATAAAGCAACTTACTAAATGACTATTATATACCGCATAATTTACAGCAGTTTCGACTTCTGAAAAACATGGTATCTTGAGACGCTTAATCAATTGAATAAAACAATTCATAGCCTCTTCTAAGAAGTGATATTCCCTTAAAAAAAACCAAGACAAATCTAGTGAAGTATAAACACAGTTAGTTGAGAAGAATCTGGCCTCAGCCTTTTATAAACCATTTTCACATTTTTATAGACGTAAAAACATCTTGACTTATAACAAAAGATTGGTACACGCAAATCAGTAAAAACGACACCGTTAACTTGTTAAAATTATTCAATGACCGCTATAAGGTTGTAAAACATCAGAAGTTCATATCCTAATCAAGGATATATTACAAAATGAGTGTATTCTTATAGAAATAGGATCTTTTGCCTAAGTAATTTACCACTACCATATGATTGTCCTATCCGTTTCTTCGTAAAATTATCTCGTTTAGCATAGCATATTCCCTGTTGTTTCTCTGTACTAAATGTCTTTCCCATCAAAACAAACATAAAATTTAGAAATCTATAGAAGCAGATGATAATAATTTTCGGGGAAATTTCTTAGTGGTTGAACTACTCTATTGACGATAAACGAGTAACATACTTCAAATTAACCCCTCATCTTACTACATTCAACAGTCTGGAAGAAATGTGGTCCAAATGTGCACTTTTATGATTTTGTATATACAACAGATTAAATATGGCTAGCAGTGGAATCCAGGACGGGTATTTCATCCTATTTAGAACTCGCCGGATGGATGTACCTGCATCTTGAATTTGATGTTCACTCTAGGATTCGAAATTCACACACCCAGCTGATGAACCACAAACAGGATGAAACACGAGTCCTGAATTATAGCGCTAGCCATATTCCATCTATTCTATACAAGTTTGTGTCATAATGGTTATATCGAGCCAATCCGCACAGGATGTACATATGCCAACTAAGATTGAAAAAATCTGAATCAAAATATCAACAAAGGGGTGACCAAAACCATTAAAAATTGAATTGAGATTACTCTCTTATTTGAAAGATTAATTTCAGTGTAACAAAGCATCTAAAAACTAAACTACAAAAATGAAATATTATTGCAAAAAAATACTAAAAAGGGTCGTACAATCAATGAATAAATGAATAAGAATAATATTTGATGAGATACAGTTCAGTTAATATTTTCACCGCTAAATCTCCTTGTATCCCCCAAGGGTTATAATACTCTACTCTTCACAATTGATCACTGGGTGGTGATCAATGTCATGCTTGTCTAGTCCTTATTAGTGCAGATCGAATGCTATCGATCATGTTGCAATGTGGCCACCAGTCTAGGTGACTCGACACTGCGGGCACTATGTATTAAAATTTTAGATGGTGGTTGGAGGTAGTCAACAGGAAACCCTGGACCCGGGTCTCGAGTCACCTAGACTGGTGGCCACATTGCAACATGATCGATAGCATTGGATCTGCACTAATGAGGACTGGACAAGCATGACATTGATCACCACCCAGTGATCAATCAATTGTGATTACATCTCAGTCCTACAGGAGGTTAGTCACAGCTCGGATAGCTCAGTGGTAACGTCTCTGACTGTGAAGCTGGGTGACACGAGATCAAATCCGCCAGGGAGCACCAGTTCCCTCAAGATTACAGGTACACCTTGCTGACGAGTGCCAAGTAGCACGAAACCCGGATCCAGGGTTTCCTGTTGACTACCTCCAACCACCATCTAAAAACTCTACTCTTCCTCTCTAAAGGTTTCTTTATGGTCACGCGTTTATAGCTTCTAACATGTAAGTTCGACAAAGTGATGTGCATTAATACAAGTAAGAACACGAAAAGCAAGTGTTGATGGATACGAGGGGTTTACCTAGGGTCAGAAAACCTTAATTCCAAATGTATGGAGCCCAAGGATCCGGAAGAAAAGGATGGCATTTGAACCTATTTTAGTCACCAGCCACAATAGGATTGGATATCCTGAGGTTGTTTCAGTGCCTTATGGATTAGTCTAAAGTTTGCACAGTGGTCTGGATATCAGAAGACCATCCCAGCTTACACAGGAACATGATGAATAATCATAACGAAAGTGTTTCATCCGCTTCAAAATGTACTATATGAACTAAATAAAAGTTACCGAACTAAACTTGGATGTGTTTTTTTCATAAAATACATACATTATAGTAAACACCCTAACTAATATCGTATATTGCGTACCCAAGATATCAATCACTATCATGAAAAAATAAGTAACCAACTTACAATTTGGAAATATTTTCACCAGCTGCTGAAGGAAAATCGGTGCATTCCACTTTAGATACACATAAAACTAGCGGCTTTTTTTGAGAAGCAAGGTATGTAGCTTCCAAAAGACTGACCAATCCTCTTGTTCTCCAGTTCTCAAAAACAAACAATAGTATGTCCGACACTGATTTTGCCTTCCTTTCCAGTTCCATGAGTTCAGGCGACCAGTCATCTACCTGCTACACTTTGTAAATAAGAAGTAAAGTTGAAAGCTAATTATATACTCGACGGCATCAGTGAAGTGATTACATCAACTTGATATAAAGTCTAAATCAAAACTACATTCATCAGATTAAATCTGTCGTGATTCCATATTGAAACATAACAGTGGTATCCTCCATAGATAGCCAGAAGTTTAAGGAATGTCATTTTCATAAAAATATGAGTGGATAGAAAATGTTACCCTTGAAGTTGGTGTGCCCTTTCTCATGTTGTCAACATAAAAGACCAGCACCATTTACCCTTTGTGTATCTGAAGTCTCAACAGCCACTTCCCATGTCCTCACTCAGTTTAAAAGCAGTACAGGCTCCGTTAGACTGAACTCCAATAGACAGTCGCTTGTGCGCTGTCCGACTAAACGGGACAGTGAGAACTCGAAAAGACAGGAACACAGGCCGTTGCCTTTTCGTTGTTTTCGCCTACGCTCCTATTGATTGCAGCTCGGATAAGGTTAAAAATGAATTCCACAGGACGTTACCCTACCTCCTTCAAAAAGTTAAACGCACTGATGTGGTAATAGTGAAGGGTGATTTCAATGCTCAAGTAAATTAAACCAAACCAAAAAGTACATGTGAGAATCATACGGTTTCGTCTAGGCAAACAGACAATGATAAACGTCTGTTGCAATTATGCTCAGATGATCATCTATTTCTAACAAACGCCAACTTTAAACACAAAAAGAAACATCATTTGACGTGGCGACCTCCGCAACCGACTAATCGATGAGCTCGAATAGATGACATCGCTATCAACCATCGTTCGAGGAGATCAATTAAAGACTGCTGCTAATTCTGGAGCACATGTTTAGACTCAGAGCATGCTCTAATTTGAGCATGTATATGTTTGCGTCTTACTGGATGTAGAAAAGCCAAGTGTCCTCACATGCCTTGGTACGACCGAGAGTAGGGAGAGTCAGCTCTCCCTCTTGAAATACTCTCATATGGCCACGCGTATACAGCCACTGTCAGGGTAGTCCTTCTCACTGCCTTCTCGTGATGGCGGTGTTGTTTACGAAATTGAGAGGACGAAAATCGAATGTCTGACACTTTAACCGGGTTGGTGGATATGGAGGCTTCACCTAGGAGAGTCGGGAAACCTTGATCTTAAACTAATGTTGCACATGGGCTCCAGGATCCTGAGGGAACAACTGGCGCATGAATCAATTGCTGGTCACCGGCTGCCATGGGACTGCATCTCCTCCACTGTGGATAAGACTTCAGACCAAAAGCTCGGAGTGCGGCCCCCTAAGAAATTCACCTGCCTTGGTTTCGGCAACCGGGTAGTATTCCAGACCTCGCACAAATCAATGATAACTGCCTCATTGCTATTGTGTGGCGCATATGTATTTGGTGACCCCTGGTATCAATGTTTATTCATTCAAATAAATAAATAACCCAGTTCAAGAGTATACGTCTTATCTTCAAACTTAGTGCTGCACTGAAAGATTATAAGTTGATGTGCAATCCTCATATCTACGATAGGAGAACCGTGTTCGCCGCACTGATTGGGTGAGGTTAAGTGAATGACCACATTTAGTTCTGTATGTAGGTTTTGAAGATAACATATATTGATGGTATTTGGTATTATAGTCTTGTTTACTAAACTTTGTTGTTTAGTTTAAGGCAGAGTTCGAAAACTATGGGTTTCTACTTGTCATCTGGGTTATGGCTTTCGGACAACAAAGATAACACTTTGTGATCTTGTGTTTTTAGCACTGATTACCCATTCAGAAACAAATTAAGCAAAAAAAGGGGCTGATAATAAGATGAAAACATAATAGGAATTCAGTAGTTTGGTTTTAAGCAATATTGATCTGAATGCTGTTAGATGTGTGCAAGCAGTTCAGTCAGTCAGTTACAACGTAGAACCTGGTACATATGTACATGGTCCAAGTTGCCATACCCTATTAACGCACAGATGAAATCTTAAGGTCAAGTCCTAGAATGGTGGAGAAAGTTATTGTATTAGCGGTAATAAGAAAGATCGATTATACGATTCAAGAAAATATGAATTAACGAAATAACGGGGAAAAATATCATGAGGAATTTAGAATTTGGGGAAAGACAAAGAGTGGATGCGCCTATGCCATTGCAAACGGTCTTAAGCCATGTCATTTAAAGTCACTAGCTATTGGTTATGATAATTACGTGGACCTCTACACTCTAACATGGGTAATTCCAATTGTCAGTGACTTCATGGACTGATTCCATTTTTTAGTTTGGTTGCCCTTAGCTTTCTTCTAGCCCGCTCCTACACCAAACAACATCTCCTGTCAAGGTAGGCGGTGGTTAGGCATACGTTACACATGTCCGAACCTCAGTTGCATATTTACTACCTCTTCAATCGACCTCGCATCCCTACCTAGTACTCTGCCCCTAACCCATGCATTACTTACTCTGTGGTCTCAAAATTTACGAGTAATGCTTTGTAGGCACCTATGGTTGAATTCTAGTAACCTACAAATATACTCTATTTTTAAAAGCCATGACCATAGAACGGGGCGACCTGTTGCACAGTAAACTTGTTCTTTGGCTGGAATACAGATATCTCGCCTATGCTAGAAGTGACGTCCCATAATTTCTTCAGACATCAGATCATCAGTACAAATGAGACTAGAAATGGCGAAGGCGAGATATCCGTCTATCAATAAAAGGACGAGTATACTGCGCGGCAGTCCGTTCTGTTTTAATTTACGGCAGCGAAACATGGCCATTAAGAGTAGAAGACACTCGTAAGCTATTAGTATTTGACCACAGATGCCTAAGAAATATTGCTGGCGTCTGCTGGGATAACCGGGTAAGTAATAGTGAGGTTAGACGCAGGGTATTAGGAAAGGATGGTAAATCAGTTGATGAGGTTATGAATCTTCATCGACTGAGATGGTTGGGCCACGTGTTACGTATGCCTGAACACCGATTACCACGACGTGCAATGCTATCCGGTATTGGAAATGGTTGGAAGAAAGTTAGGGGCGGCCAAACCAAAACGTGGCATCAGTGCTTGAAGTCACTAACTTCTAGTGTGAGCCATGTTGGTAGATGCAGACTACTTGGTTGGGGTCCGCGTGACTATGGTAACCAATGGTTGGAGACTCTTGGTGACATGGCTCAGAATCGATCACAATGGCGTCGGTGTATACACTCCCTGTCTTCCCTTAAACTATGAGATTAAAATCGCTTCATATCTTTCTACGAACCAATTCTTTCTGCTTGTACTATATCTCTATATGCAATCTTTCTCTTATATATTACCACCTTTCACCTAACCACTGTTATGAATCCGGTGTTCATCTTGTTGTGTTGATGCGGTATGGCAACCTGGACCGATGCACATATGTGCCTGGTCCTACGTTGTAGCTGACTGACTGACTGACTGAGAAATGGATAGAGTGGACAACCCTAACGAAAATCGGATATTCGCTTTTCGTCCTCTCAAGTTCGTAAACAACACCACCATCACGAGAAGGCAGTGAGAAGGACTACCCTGACAGTGACTGCATACGCGTGGCCATATGAGAGTATTTCAAGAGGGAGAGCTGACTCTCCCCACCCTTGATCGTACCAGCGAAGTTGAAGGCTGGATTACAACTGACAACTTATAAACCATTAAGGTGGAAGTCTAATAACTCAAAAAGATAAATGACCCTTTTCTTTAAGTTTCCAAGGATTGGTCTACTAGGAGACTCATTTTCTTAACGAACGCATGCAATAGTTACTTCACTAAAATGCTGACAAAGTGAATCTTAGTTATTCTGCTAAAATATTTGTTCTTGCTCTCTTCAATATGAAAAAGGGAATTATGTGTATGAAAGTTGAATCATTTAAAAATCCAGAAAAATATATGAGATGTCACCCACCCTTCTACACGCGAAATATTACCTTAATGTTGGTTATGATAAATTTTTACCCCAACTATAAGTAGTAAAGTAATTGAATGAGTTCATTAGCCGAATTATTTTAGAAGCTTTATCTACGTAATCTTGACAAAGACAAAAAAGCCTACCTGACCTATGCGAACTTTGGACTATATTCTCAAGTTTAGTTTTTCACAACTATTGATATCACTACTATTTTGACTACTTTCCTCATCATACCAACCCTTACCATCCACGTCGTTGTGAAGTGTAACTTGCGGTGACGAACAATTGTGCCAAGACCTTAGTTGCTTAAAACTGACTGACAGATTTCAGTACATTTTAGTGTTATTCCATGATAATTTAAGTTATGGATCTCAAAAATCTCAACACAAAACATTTTAGAAAACTAACGTGTAGACAAACAGAAATATTGGATACATGTCCGTTGTAAATGAATTAACTAACGTATCCATAGTAATTCTATGTCATGTTAATTTAAATAAAAACTAGCGGAAGCACCGAATGACGACTGCCAGAATAACACGATAATGTGACTATGAAATCCAAAATGCCAAACAATTGAGTGTGTAGCTACTTATAAACCATACAAGAGTAAGACTGATCAATAGGTTAATTATTACAAACTTATAATTAATTACATAATGCTAAAATCTGTAACATGATCATCCCCAGTATAAACACACAAACTGCAGTTTATGCTGATGAGCATCATTAATCCTCACAATAAATAATACGAAGTCTGATATATGGGCCTATATTGAGTTACCAAGATACACATTTATGGAAGAAAGATAAAGACAGCTTAAAATTTGTGGCCGTGTTTAATGACGCTAGTTCATTGGTAATTGTATATCGAATTCAGGTTCACCTAAAACATGTCATTTCCTTACTTTTTGCAGATTTACAGGTGAGACTATAAATTATGAACAAGTCAATGATTTAGGAGAGAGGTGAGAAATTTAACTCTAGTTTCTAGCCCTGTATAAACCCAATTCCTAATACTAACTAATCACACTAGTTCACAAACCTTTTTTGATCCTATTAGGTAGATAAATACTCTTAATGTTACCTTAAAACCACTCAGTAATCGTCCATAAATTATAGTGTCATTGATACAAAATATTCGAATATAAAAAGGATGCACTTAACGTTATGCTGATGGAATAATAGACCAGCTTTCTGATACCCTTAAAGAGATACGAAATTTTTAATGCTGCGAAATGGCTAAGAAGTTTTCGTGAAGTATGTGGCAATTATAAGAACCCTAGTCGGATTCATCCCAATAAATTTAAACCCAGCTATTAATTAAAGTAATACTAGTTTATATTTCATATGCACCACGATAATGAGGACGATGGCCCACTCAAAAAATGTAATGAACTCCAACTAACCGGATTATAATATGTGAGACCAAGACGGTCGAGAATCGGAATAGCCACTTCTTTCCTCCAAGTAGTGGGATTACAAGCCCCTCCAAGAAAAACTTCACGTATAAGAAAGCACCACACTTACAGTCATATCTGATTAGTCCGGAACTCGCCTCGAAAGAAGTCACCGTTGCAGAATCCAGTGCACAAGCTGCATATAAAATAACATCTGAGTAACGAATCTGGTTGGCGGGATTACGCAGAATCCTAGGCATCATCAACATCTCTAGAAATGCAAATAAACTACTCGGCAAGAGTAACGCACGTAGTTCAACTGGTAGTGGTAAACCTAACATCTGCAGGATATTTCTTACATCATTGACACAACAAATTGTTGATAACTGTGAAATGTTTGCTGACAGCATCATGAAAGATTGCGAACCACGTGTGAAAATACTCGTGGTACTATCTTCTGTTAGGTTTCCTACTTAAACAACTAACAAAACTCTAAGATATTGCTGAGCAACTCAGCCGAATTCACATTCTGATGGGAACACTGGACACAAGGTCACATTTAATTAAGCGAAAAATCTGAAGGACAGACAGCATCATTCATTAGACAATTTCGTTTGCTCCAATTATAAGAAACAATATCTCGATGAGTTTTCCGAGATCAATATTTTTAGCATGTGGTCATAGAATATCTTTAAAATATAAAGTTCTATAAGTATTTGACATTGACACTGACCTCACTAGGTTTTCTGACCACACCTAGCTGAAGACGCACAGTCACGCATCCATATCAGATTACGATTGGGTAAGTTTTGTTACGCATCGTTTGCAACTACTAGACTGCTTAGACCAGACGTTTCTCTACATATCGACAGCTTCCCAAACATATCTTCCAATTTCCTCATTTCTGAATTCTGGTTTGATTGCGTTAGTATACATCGGTTATAAAGGTGTTACGTGCAAAGGCGCTGTGATATTTCGAATACCTGTGGCATCTTTAGCTGTAAAGACGTCTTTATTCAGATCGCGGGACATAACAGTCAGAGTGCGAGAATATCGTTTTCAATGACCAATGTAAAATAGTAGGAAATATAAGAACTACACAAAATAAGGAACTAAATGTTTAATTGAGATATAATCCTTAGCATTGCTCAGGTGTCGGCCAACTCTCAACTGTTCAACTTTTTCACATTATAACAATGCTAATGAATTTCAGACCTTTATCCACCTTAAACGACTGTTCGTACATTCTCCTTTCGAAAACACCAGCTTCGCTAGGAATCTATATCGGAAACGAGAAGGCAGCCAAATGAAGTTGTACTAGGCATCCACTACACTTATCTTTCTCGTAGTTGTTAGTTAATAGGATGCTGCGAATTCAGCTGGCTCAGAAGTCAATTTAAGCATTTCGTCAGTATAGGGTTGCGTAGATTGTTAGACCACCATTGAAAACCTGGAAGTACTGGACGGCTATCTTGTTCTAGCATGAGACTTCCAACAATGCGCATCCACGATCCCATACACGAGAGTCGAAAGCAAGACCTTCCGCGAGCACAACCTGTAGACCACTGAGCCGGCATTCAACGCTGTTAATGTGTGACTTTAGAGAAACAGCCGTCCAGCGCCGCACATTTTTCAATGATGGTTTAACAGTGACGAATTCATGACCACAATTATTCACATAAAATTGAGGCATAGAATCCTTTGTCAACTTTATGACTAAGAGTATGTGAAACGGATTATATCCTACACGTTCATTTGAGCTACACACCATGTACCAAGCAGAACAATAAAGGTACATGCACTGTCTCCAAGGTGAATTCCGAGTATTTTCAAAGCATTCAGGAAGTTTCAAAGCCACACTTGTAGAAAACCTAGTGTCCTACCCGACACTGCCATTGAAACTGAGGAAGAATCCATTCATAAACCACACGACTGAAGCTCAACGTAAGTGTCATATCTCCAGACGTCATACGGACGTAAATAGATTTTGTTAAAAAGCCGTCTTTTTTAAGTCAGTTTAGTGTAAACCTCAAACCTACTCATCGGAAATGCATAATCGTCCTGGAGCTGTACTTTGAATTATAGGGCTGCTGGAAAATCTGAATAAATTCAAATATATGGGTAAGACCGATATCTATTTAGACAATTTATAAGTGACTCGATGTCAAAATCTATAAACAGGTGGAACAGTTGCTTAGGACCCAGAATTATGCAATTATCGATATGTAGATCACCAACGAAGGTGTTCTGTGTCAAGTGATCAGAGACCTACTCGAGTTAGACGGGAATAATGTGACCAATTAGCTAACTTCAAAGTCATACCCCACGATCAACACCTATTGCTAATTAACCTCTCCATGTATCAAAATTTAATGGCTACTTTGAAAAACTTGTGACTCAAAGGAAGCTATTATAGAAATATATTTGTAATTGTATTTAAGATCAACAAAGTGCGTTCACTACTTTATGGGACAGTCCACGACGTGCGCTTAACGGTCTGACGACTTACATCTCAATAGTGTTTCGTCAGTTATGCTTCGAGGACAAAGTCAGGAATTTTTGTCTATATATGGCATCAGTTTTTCGACTTTATATTATCTTTAATATTTTTTTAACACCAAACAAGGTATTTGACTCGATCAGCCTGAAAATATGTGAAAAAACACTCATTGAGGATCACGTTTCAATATCAACGAACTAAAGATACCACCGGTATTCGAAATATCACAGCGCCTTTGCACGTAACACCTTTATAACCGATGTATACTAACGCAATCAAACCAGAATTCAGAAATGAGGAAATTGGAAGATATGTTTGGGAAGCTGTCGATATGTAGAGAAACGTCTGGTCTAAGCAGTCTAGTAGTTGCAAACGATGCGTAACAAAACTTACCCAATCGTAATCTGATACGGATGCGTGACTGTGCGTCTTCAGCTAGGTGTGGTCAGAAAACCTAGTGAGGTCAGTGTCAATGTCAAATACTCACATAACTATCTATTCTGATGATCTTTTTGTCGTTAGAGCTAACTTCTCGCTAGCGTGGCAGTGGTGTCACTTGTGACGTGATTTAGGCAGAAGTACAAACCCAACGAGCTTATCGTTGGTAAACATCAATTTGGTATCTTACTATGTTCAGCAGTGTCCTGTCGTCTTTCCTTACCATAAAGGATATGTGGTACAAAATACTAATGAAAAACAGGTACAATGAAATCTTCGATTCATTGTAAAGTTCATTGTTCTTTTATCTTTTTCAGCCGTCCTGGAAAAGAAAAAAAGACATGTAATGGCATGTCAAAAAACACTCGTACACTCTTTCGAAGACAATGTCCAGATGCTGGAGATGAGACTCTGTTTCCGGACTTGCAATCGATCATGGGCTGCATGAGTGTCCATGATGTTCTATTAACTGTTGTTTTGACCCTAACAGTGAACGATGGTCTTTTCGACATTCAGTGACCCAACTGTCGGCTAGCGCTCAGCGACACTTTATCGGCCCTACGCAGTCATCAACATACATGGAAAAATTTGAGACGTCGGAAATTTTCATCGATGAATATCCGAAGAGTTCGTGCAGCATTTATTAAGTCGAAAGATTCTTGAGTCTGTCATATGATCGAATTCGTTTTAAGTCAACCGCAGCTTTTCAAGAGCTATTCGCTGCGCTTTCGAGAACACAAGTAGGCCTGTAGTCGTGATGTGATGTACAATATTACTGGTTACACATGGCTAACTCGGTTTGTAATTTTCGAGGATTTGTTTATACTATGGATTGATCGTGTGCCTTGCCGCGACTGTGGATAAACTATAACCGGAAAAGAATTTACACACACAGATCAATTAGTATTTTCTGTGGAAATCGAACTAAGGTTTAAACCTTCGAAATGGATCTTACATCCAGTATACTAGCCTCCGTTTGCATATATCGATGAGTAAATTATGATATAGCAGGTCTGTATCGATGATCGTCATAGAGACATCAGCAACAACGAAAATTCAGTGGATGGGTTTACGTAAACTCACGTTGTGGTAAACATATCGCTTACCTTACATGGCGATTTGATTCCAGTTTGCCACCTGTGAGTTGAAAACTGCTTCATGCATTCGGTCATTAGAATCCTCTGGAAGAACGACAACTTATGAGTCAATGTGGACGTGGTGGCGGACTTTCGTAATCACACCAAGGACGTGTAACATACGGCTATGTTCGCCGGCTACAGTTGCCGTTAGCGCGTACAGGCTGAGAAGATTGTCGTCCAGTATGAGCGTGAAAAATTACAGGGTTTTCTACATTTTTGAGATTTTCCGTACCGATTATGATACCAGCACAAATCGGAGTTATCTGTCCGTAAGGTCATTTCATGTAGTTTTAGGTTTTTCTTTGACTGAAAAACCTTGGCGTTCGAATTTCTGATGAACTTCAGAATTTTATCGACAGATGCAGCCATCTCGTTTACAGAATTGTTTTGGAATGAGACAAGCACTGCCTGAACCTGCTGAGGAAGCTTAGACAATAAGAGTTGTCTTAACAGGTCATCGTTGAACGTCTGTTGACCAATGACCTCTTTTATTTGTAAAACATATCTGTTACTGAGTCATGTTGTGGATAAATGTTATTGAGGGTTTGATATATATATATATATATATATATATATATATATATATATATATATCTTTATTAGGATTCATATTCCTGGTCTGGTACCAGTTATGCAATTGCTAGATGTCTTCCTTTTTATATTCCATCCCAGTTTGCACATAACTTGGAGAAGTGTGTATAGTTTTGAGGTAACCAGTGTGAAGGATAAGTCTACAGTACTAGATAGAATCACACATTGACAAAATTGAGTAAATTCGTGGACCAAGTATACTACCAAGAATGACTCCACTGATAACACAGATAGATTCCGAAATACACGAGCTTAGTACGTAGATTCGATTGTTAAATTAGGAATCAAGACAGAGTAGTGGTAGAATTTGTATCTCAATATTATAGTTCCAAAAACAGCAGGCCATGAGGAATGTTCTGCGCAGTATAATACAAAGATAACAGGCCTGTTATTTGTGTTCGGTTATGTAGTCGGAGAATTCAAGGTGAGATTTTATGAAACCATGGTTAATAACCAAAGTGCATGAAATGACGAAGATAATGTTAACAGGACGATGTACAGACACGTCTGAATTAGAGCCAGATTTGTAATGACGAGAGCGGGGTAATTCGAGGGCCGTTTTTAAGAGAATGAGAGAGTATACTGTTGGCCACAGGTCTACCAGAGTATTTTAATAGATTTATATCATTGCCGATAAGTCCAAAGTTTAAGACAATCGTACCGAGTTTCCTTACGGTACGTGTGAAAGGTTTAGGAGTTTTAAATACAATATCAACAGTGTAAACATTGTGTTATTGATGTTGACAGACACAAGTGGTATGTATCACCAGTCGAAAATGGAATACATAGAGGCAGAAGTGAACGAGGACAGAGAGTGATTGATGTGGAGACGATGGAACAATCAAGTCTGATACGACTGATTGAAGTTTTGCGAATGTAGTATTTACTGTATGGTTTCGAGGTCTTAGCAAGATATTTTGTAATGTATTGAAATACACCCGGTTGTCCCCGTTCACTGCATAAGAATGAAAAATATATATACTGGAGTCCCTTGAAATGACTTTCTGTAATATGCGTTACTCCAACAAGAAAAATCTGAAGCGAAAAATAGTTTGGGGGATTTAGTCATTTTTTTCAATAGTCGGTAAATCACACCCCTCTCTAGTAAAATGATCGATTTTGTCGGTGCAAATTTTTCATGAACTTGGTGAATTGTCACTAGAGCTGAAGTCCCCAGATTAATGGAACTGTGGGCTGAGGTAGCGTGGCTTGGTTCTTATTGATTTGTTTATGTATAGGTTTACAGAAGTACCATGGAACAATTTGAACAAAGCAGTACTCGAAATTAACGTAAAGCGCCATTAGAACTGCGTTCAAGCCACTACTTAAGAACCAAGCTTCCCAGTTACGAATATTCAGTAGTCCGGAATAATAAATCCAGTTTATCTTTTTGAGATTTCTATACAGGGAAACCGATAAGTTGTTTATTGACTTTAAGAGGAAAATAAGAATAAGGTGATAACCCCTTCGCAATATATAAGGAGCTAACATGAGTGATACAAGGATGAATAACAAGTGTAAATATTAGTGATTTTTCTGAATGGTAAACAAGACGATATATTTACGCTAATTGAATTCGATTGTATCAGTGAAATCACTATATTTAGATAGAACACGAATGGGGCTTCACTCGGCTTTCGGCATCTTCAAAATCCCTTAGATTATTTTCAAAATAAGGGAAAATGGGGCGATACGTCCAAAGGCATCTGTATAGTTGAGAAGCTGTGTCAGAATTAGGTGATTTTTATAGATCTGGTAATAATTTAAGGTTATCCAAGGCAATAAATACTAATACTGAGTCTTGTAACATTAGATTCTCTTCAAAATATAAAGGGGCTTGAAGGGTGCCTATCTGACTAAGCTTGATTGCTACTTTCCCAAAAGAAACCCGAAAAAATCAAACCGAATGAGTAATAATCTATAAGTTCGTCAAACTAAAAGACGGTATACTATGAAGTTATGAGCACCCTTACTGATGTCACAGTTATGTTAGCTATAACATTAAAGTAGTGAAATAGTGCAAAATGACTAAACAACTTATTTACTGGGTGATTATACAAACAAAACATAGTCATAACATTAAACTAGGAATTTAACAAAGCTTAAGAAAATTCCAATTATCACACCACAAGTGATACAAAAGTTCACAGAACATAAGTAAATCTGATCACAGTTTGGACAGTAGTATTAAACTAATATTTGGAATACAAAGTAGCAGATGAAAATCGATATTATCTGTACATAGATTTGCTCAGATATCTTCCATTCCAGGAATTGGGAAGCTAGATGCGAAATCAGCAACACGATGACGTAAATCCTCAATCTTGGATTTTATGAGCTCATCTTTTTGAAGGGTAATTTGGAAAGATTTAAGATTTTCTGAAACGACAAAAAGATTTATTAATTCATAAAAAGAACTTGATCATAAGAATCTGTTTATCATAGTACATGTTTGTGTACCATAAACCATATTTTTCATACAAATAAGATTACAGTAAAAACAAAAATACATGCACACAGACTCGTAGTAATCAAAATCGAGCTTTAATGAATGTATACCTGAGAAAGGATAAATGAAATAGTGATATTATTTCAATATCAGTCTATGTGTAAACGAATATCGTACCAATAATCGTTCCCTTCGATAGTCTACGTTTACATCATATGGAAAATCCTCAGAATAGTATCGTGTGCCAGAAGCCGATGGGAAGTGGAGACATAGCCAATGTACCTGAAGAGGTCTGTCAACTATGAATTCCCTACATGATAGAAACGAAATGTGATCACAGTTTAAGTACATAAAGCAAAAGGAGCAGTAGTCTTTTGGTGGCTGTTCTAAGGCGTAGATAGTAGAATTATGTTTCAGGATAATTATGATGAATTTGTATAGATCCTGTAGTAACGGATTCATTCATATTCCTATCGTAAATAAATAAACCTAGTTGAAGTCACGATATCATGAAACAAACGTATCGACATGAAATATGACAGGTTCATACAAAAATGTAGTCAACTTACAACACGTACTAACGTATTGAAAACTGGTACAAATAATCAGAATGGTTCGAAGAAAAATTAGTAATCAGAGCTATATAAAATGGGAGGAAGCTTGGATACCTGTACTTGAAGGACCAGTTTCTCAGATCATCTAAATCCTTTTAGAGATTCGTCAAACACTGGCATATTTATATCATAAAGAGTAACTCAGAAAGGAAATCTTACTTGAGGCAGACTTGACCACAACTGTCAGGTCAAGTAATTCGTCAATAAATGAAGCAACTTTTTCAAAATCTTTTTCTTTAAACCCACGAGTAGTTAGCGCTGGAGTACCTAGAGAATGAAAATTTTAAAAAATATCTATCACGAAACGTATCATATGTATAAGAAACGTTTACCAGCAACCTCCATTTTCAATGAATTCAAAGAACATACTAGATTATCAACACCAAAACTAAAGATTAATAATTCATCACCTGAATATTTTCAAAGTATAATCTGAATAAACGCATGGTATTAAATGGAATATAAGAAGATATGAATGATAAACATAACCCCAAATAAATCTACTCATTTTATCCATATATATATTGTAGTGGAACACAGAATCGTTAGCGTTACATGTCGAGCGACAGCACTTTCACATTCTAAGTTGAATTCTCATGTAACTAATTAACGTAATTATCTACATAGCTATGAGATGAATTTTTCGAATGTTAATTTTATTACTAAGCTGACCAAACCCATAAAAATGAAGCAGGATTTGAATCCAGTTGTTGAAAGTTGACTGCTTTATTTAAATACTACAGTCTGAATATAGATTTGGATGAGTTGTAGTTCTAGAATGTAATTAGTCATCTCTATATAAAAGAAAATATATATTGCCCTTAGTATTGTTAGCGACTACATTATTTTGTAGTCGATATTGAAGACTTTTCAAACACTATGTTCAGTACTAACCCCAAGAATAGAATAACAAGAAAATAGTTAAAAGATGTTTATGAAGTCGCGTGTGTTGGATACAACGCAGTATATGCAAGAAGATTACAAAGATAGCTGTCAGTAAGAGCAAATAAGTTTAAACGCTGTATGGAATGAATTCCGAAAACTAAAGAAGAGCTCGCAATTTTTGAAAATAGATAGTCAAGGAGATCGTATTTGAAGAAAACAAGGTGTGAAACTCACACCTCGAAAGCTATCTGCCTCATAAAGAAAGATTGACTGTTGCTTCCGCACATCTATGAACAGGTTCCAACACCCTGAATGGACGAAAGCTACAACCTGACAATTAGTGACAAATAAGTGAGAGATCAAAACTAATGATTGACTCCTATTTCAACCTATGTCTGGCATGATAGATAAGAATTAGGCGTAGTAGCCAAAATTGATTTTATTACTCCGTTAGTTCACAACAAAGAAAAGTAGTTTACAATCGTGACTTAAATTGATTACCATAGTTTTTATTTCTCTCAAAATATTTTGTAATTAAGTGTGTGCATTTATAAAAATATATTTTATTGTTTATTTTTATGTTATCCGTTTGTTCGAGGGCTTTAACATTATTAATTTAGTTTTCTTGAAGAATCGTCACTACGGAAAAACTCCACATCAATCCTAGTAAATGATTGCACAATTTCAAACACACTAAGTCTCTCTAATACAACTTAAACTGACACGTTACACATGATAAAACAATTTAACTTGACTTAATCCCTGCTGACTTTAGTAAACACCATACCATAGACATAAATGCAAATATATTTTAATAGACAAGTGTTTTATTACAGATTCATTTATTTTATCTATTTCCAATTTTTTTAGGACTATAAGGTAAACAAATAAATTCTTCTGTGGTCCTTGATCTCATATATGTCTTTTTATCTTCATGATCAAATGAATAACTTTAAAACACACTCGTAAGTGAATATCAAGATAATTTTAAGCAATTAATCCCTTTCCTACATTTCGATAAAGCAATTAGAAGACGGAGTTGATCCGAAAAATGTGATGTATTTCCGCTATACATTTCGAATAATCTGGTCACACATAATTGTCAGGGCATTTTTATATGAAAATTAATAAACGTCAATTAAATGATAGAATAAGAAACTGTCGTGTTATCCTAGGCCATAAAATGACTTAAGTATTACCAAGGTAAATCCAAGGTTACGACAAATTGTTTTTGTACACATAAGTGGGGTTTAAATTTACGAATAGTCAAGGCTTCTATGAACTTAAGAGTTCGTCTTTGACAATTTCTATACAGCGTTTTAAAAGCTGTACTGATGTTAATTCTGTGCCCCGTTGCAACTATGTGTTTTGCTATCGATGAACATGGTTTTCTACCTCCAATGTTGATTGGACCATTTGACACTAATTGGTTTTGAAGCCACCTAGGCACATGTAAAATAACCTTTGATTGCATTTTTCAAATACTACACCCTAAGTGTTTCCGCAAACATGTAAATTGGTAAATGGGATGTGATGCAATCGTTCGTGCATTTTCTAGGTCTATTTGGGATCATGGTCTTAGTCTTTTCAATCACAACCAGTTTAGCAGCGCAATAGGTTTTCACGATAGCTGCTTTTAATGTCTTAAAGCCATACCATTAGATTCACCTCTTAATGATAGACAAATATAAAGTTTTATTCGGAACAAAATAAACGAGAGGTTTTAGTGCTGACTGACTTTTGCACCTATCTATAAAATTTACTGGATAATCCATTTGTTATTAGTATCACTCAGCAGTTTTTCGTCTTCTCCAACAGTATCTGTGGGCACTTAACCAAGCCTCGTTTGTATTGCGATAGACAGAAATTCTGGGAATTTAGATATTGACCAGCCTGGCAGTTTTATAGTACCATCCTCACTTCGACTAAAAAACATGTCTAAAAAGGGCAATTGGCCATCATAGTTCATTACGATATCGATTTGAACCCGATTGAGTTTATCTAATAACCGGGAAACCTCAAAATCTTTATTACATATAACTAGCATATCATCCATATATCTTCTATACTCGTCATATTTTCAACATCTGACAAATAAATCAGCTAAGAGAGGCCCCAAAGGGCTTCCCATAGCAACACAATCAACTTTCGAAAATATTCGTCTTCAAACGTGAACTGGACATTTGCAGTACATAATAAAATTAATTCTTTCAACAATGATGACCAAATAGGAAAAAGGGGAAAATTAGTAGATATATAGTCACAAAGAAAATCCATAGTCTTAGTTAACCGTACATTCGTAAAAGTTTACATCAAAAGAATCCGAAGTCTTATCCTTATTAATGTCCTCAAGAAGATCAATTAATTCAAACGTATCTTTCAAGAAAAACTTACATAGTTTATTACGGATTGGGTTTAACAATTTTCCTAACCATTTAGCTAGTTTCTGTGTAGGAGAACCACACATATAAAATTGGTTGTACTGGGTTATTAGGTTTATGAATTTTAGGCAATCTATATAAATTTGAAAAAACAGAACTGGGAGGTTTTGGCAAATTAACTTCCTCTTTGTTCATCCCATTCATTTTAAGAAGCTTTAGTAGATTAGACTACTCTGGATTTCAATTTTCTAACATTAATATTGGATGGGACGTCCTGCAGGAACCTACTCTGACCACGCAGTATAGATAACGTCTTTTCTTTAGTCACACTTATTAATAAGAATCACCCCTAAACCTTTGTCAGTTCTAAAGATCTCAATATCTGACCTCCGTCTTCTAGTTGCTCTAAGATAATTTTATTTTGAAGTCGTCTCAATATTTATATGAACAAATTGAATCTAATGACTTTCATTACCTAAGTGTAGTATTTATTTTAAACAGTTCGATCTAATTCTAGCGAAAGTTCAAATCAAATAGTTCCACCAAGAACAATAAAAGAAAACTACTGATTCATTAAAAAGAATGACGATATTTCAGCGAAGAAAATTTTCTTTTCGACGATATTATTTAACTGAAACTTATGTTCCTTTGGTAAAAACCAAAACATTAAGTCGAAAGTACTGATACAGTCCCAAAGTTTTATTTATGAAAACTGAATTCAAGAGAGATGCGGCTGCTGAGATACTGAGAAACACAATAGATCTCTGAGAAAGGCGTCTCATTCATTGGAGCTTCGAATTGTTTTATCCAGTAAGAAACCCACTCAGGGAAGAATCGTGATTAGAATGTCGCATTAGGTTACCTATATGTGGATTATTCATTTTACTTGGTTATGTGGACCATGCTGTATGGGCTGTATAAAGCATGTGCATGGTAAACAAATGTCCGAGGACTATCCTGCATAGATATTTACAGGGGAATGCGAATCAATCAACAGCTCGATCATTTAACACATGGCCAACATTGGTTACATGCCATCACGAGAGTCATCGTTTAAAATAATCTACAATGTAAGAAAAAACTGACTCGAAGACAGTTCGCACGAAGAATGGGTGGAAAAGCTGAAGCTATAGCAAATTAACATCTTAAGCCCCACCTCTGTGTACAAAAGGGTTATGCTCAATCCTTTATTCTTCGATAGCCTTAGAACCTCTCGCAATCTTACAAGTCGTAAGTGAGAATTATTAGCCTTTTTACCTTCTCTATTGTAAAGTAGACAACTGTCTTTTGCATTCATTTTATAATTAATTTCTATTACTTCCGAAATTATTCCATAACTTCATTTCATGATGTTCGACTGCTTGGCTAAATGATGTAACGCTAATTTTATTTAATGTTTGAAAACTTTCGATAACTTCAAATACTTTGAGATGATAAACTTCTATTTATTAATCATTATATTCAATACTTAAAATCTGATAATCTTTAGTTACTTCATTTGCATAAACTTTTACATCCGATACTCGAATAAGTGTGTGACCATCTTTGATCATTTTGTAACACGCCTTTGTTCTAGACTACTAAATGTAAAGGGCTACCTATAAGTACGATTGTACAGCTTCGGAAAATAATATCATCGAGAAGAAAATTTTCTTCGCCGAAACATCTTCATTCTTTTTAGTCTCGTCCAACTTTAATTCCAAGAATAATTCAGGTATAGGTTTTTGCATGTAAGAAATTATCATATTTTTGAAAAGGGAAACTGATCAGACTATATAAATTTAATCAAAGTTTTAGTACGTAGATGGGAATGTTCGTGGTTATTTCGTTAATTATTTCAGAGCAGTTAAAATAATGTGATAACATGATTTAAGTGAAGTAATAGGATCAAAGAATTCTTTTAATAAATTAGAATTGCAATGGTCAAGATCATGAGTCAGTTGAAGCTAGACCACCATGGAAAACCTGGGAGCACTGGATGGCCGTCCCGTCCTATTGTGGGATTCCTCAGTAGTGCGCATCCACGATTTTGTCCCCCGCGAGATTCAAACCCAGGACCTACTGGTTTCGCGCGCGAGCACCTAACCACTAGACCACTGAGCCGGCATCCAGCGGTGTTAATGTCTAACTTCAACTAATTCACGAAATCGAGCGACATATTCACCATTAGAATTGAATAAAAAAAAGTGTAATTTATTGTACGAATAAGTAAATAGGAAGCTAAAATTAAAAACTTTACCGATTCTCAAACCAGATGGTTGCTGTGCACTAGAATCACCAACAACTGTATTTTTGTTTAGAACAATACCAACAAGATCACCAATCATTTGAACTCGTGCTCCATCGCCCCGACCTAGTTTTGGTTTACTAGGTGAGTTAGATAAATCAATAAGAATGAAATGGACATCAGTGCCACCTGTCACAAGGCGGATACCGAGTGAAGTAAGAGCATTAGCCAAAACTTGAGCATTTGCTAAAACCTGACGAGCATAATCTTGAAATTCAGGTCTACTTGCCTAGATCAAATGTAAATGTGCACAGAGAATTATTTTAATTACCAATTAAATTGTCATTAACAATTAAACTGTTATCAACTTCATTATTACTTAATTATAAATAATGACACTATTACTGATCATTAAAAGGACTAAATAGACAGTTTATTATCATTTGTCACGTAGCACTAACTTTATGTAAGAAAAATACTATGGATACCGAAAATGCACGCAAGTCATGGAGTGCTGATCGTGTTGGTCTAAACAGTATTGATTTTCATGGTGTTTGGAAAATGAGCATGTACATCTATTTATGGGAAATGAAAAGAAAGACAAATTTACCCAAAAAGCTATGTATCACTAAATAACGTACCTCAAACGCCATAGCAGCAATAGCAGCTATTGCATTTTCATGTGGTCCGCCCTGAAGGCCAGGGAAAACTGCATTATTTATTCTTGTTTCTAACTGATCAACAGGAATGCAACAGTTTACTTTAGGTTTCTCCACAGATCTCTCTTTTTTGCGATAAAAAATGACTCCAGAGCGCGGTCCACGTAGAGTTTTATGTGTTGTAGAACTCACAACATCTGCATATTCAAATGGTGATGGGATAACTTTTGCAGCAACTAGACCTGAAATATGGGCCATATCAGCTAGTAATACAGCTCCAACTGAATCACAAATCTGGGAACACGAATAAAAACTGAGTCAATGTTAACACCACACATCATTGAAATTACATAAATAGTATACTTAAAAAATTTTTCGATTCGACATACATTTGGCTCTACAATCTAATAACCATTATAATACGTTTTAATGTAAAACGTGACAAACTTAATATGTCCTGACACGTGCAGATCATTATTTATATCCCACATAAAACGTTTTGAACCAAATTAATCATCTGAACACTGAATCCTGAGAATTTCGTTCGTTATAGACCAATACTGTTTGATTTGTAGTGCACCAATAAGTATTCCAATGATTAAATATTCAGTATTCATTCAAATTATACACATTGATTTTACCGATTGATATGATCCTATTATTACCTCTCATGTTACACACACATAACTACAGCAGGGATCAACACATGATACACCAGACATCTGTAAATTGACTTAAGAGACTTCTTTATTAGTAAGTAGATCCAAATTATAAGCAACTGTTCAAAAAAGTTGCCTTTTGATATACTATGGGTCAACTTAACTGTTACTGACTTGGGAGGTTATTTTATTTTAATAACTAAGTATAGTCGTTATAACTATAGTCATGCTGCTGATAAAGACAAACCTATGTAGCGTATACAGATGACTGATTGTGTGATTTGTACAACTTTTATTCCAAGTCTTTAAACTATGTCATCCATTTATTTTTCTTAATTACTGGGTTTGTCGAGTAGGATTGTGGTTCTGTAAATATACTAAACCATAACAGCATTTGACTGTGACTTAAAATTCCTTTAAATGTCTGATGAACATGGGTTTTTGTCAGTGTATGTTAGTTACTATTAGGAACAACCAAATATCCAGCTCGGTAATTTATTATATTGTTGGTTAATGAAGTTAAATCAATCGAGTTTGTAAACTGTTTACATGTACTTAGTTACTGAAGAATTTAAATCCATCAGTAGTTGTATGTGTTGCGGATTTATTTTGCAATACTAATAAATCCCCATCTGAAGTCTTCCCTTCTTTCTAAAATAGAGTCGTATGACTATTTGGTCCGTCGCAACAAGTAGAAAGTATCAGTTTTCCGTAGCCATAACAGGCGGCCGGTAGTTGCTACAAAAATTCTCAAGTGATGTGAATACAAGGGTTTTAGAAACGCTTTAAAAAATTTTTAATCTTAAACTCATTTACGACACAGATTCATACATTTAAACTTCTATACTTCCACTAAGGAATTCAAGTTTAAATGTCTAGATATGGGGCTTTATGAAGGATACATAGACAATCATTTCGTTGAATAAAAGATTTATAATTATGAACTCTGATGGAGAATTGGTGTCTTTTATATCAATACTCACAGATGGTGCAGTTTATATTGTAGATGATATTGGACTTTTGCTTCTGACTATTACATCTTTTCTTTTATACAACATGAAGCAAATTAAAGAAATTCGTACTTAAATAATATTACCAACAGAATGTATAAATTTCTCTTACTCTTAACGATACTATTTCATGTTCGTGTGCCAGAACTTTGGAAAATACGATAAACTTTATTTAGTGGAAAGTATAAGCTCAGTCACAATATTATGCACGACTATTATGCTTATTCTTGAGATATGCTGTTTTACATTCAATCTATCACAATGAAACGTTATTTTGAGCGCTCATCATGAACTTTTGCTTCCTATTCTAAAATCCAAATTAACAGTTCGATAATATGTTTTTTGATAACCAAGTTAGTTCATTAACCTACTTGACGAAAACGCTTGTAATCCAGCAATCGTGGGTAGGCAGTAATTCCAGCAATTATAAGTTTTGGGAATACATTAAGAGCATCTTGTTGTAGTGCATCATAATCGATCAGTTCCGTCTCCTTCTAAAAATGAGAAATATGAAGAAAACAAGTAACAGTTAAATGATAATTTACACAAACAAACTAGACGATATCAAATATTTATGAAAATCAATTTTATGGAGGAATAATTATTTTTAAGTTTTCAGGATTACTAAAACATCCACCCGTTACAAAAAATACAAGTAATGACTAGCTAGGCAAAGAACCCAAATCTTAGTTTTCACTTGGTTACTGGCTCGTCTGGATACTATATAATTTACCACTTGAATATTCAAATTATCAACTCAGTAATCAACTAGTAGTTATCATGGATCCACAAAAGCAACGTAAACAAATAATCGACTCACTATTTGCATTGAGCGTAAATCATGTAGTTATAGCGCCTCACGTGCAATTGAGTTTGTTTCAGTCAAGGTCTTTTGTTGACCTATTTAATGGACAAAGTCATCCATGCTATAACAACTTGCTGTACTGTTATTATTATTGCGCTTGTATGAAACACGTATACGGTTCGAGGGTGATTAGTCATCGAAGCACAGCCAATACATAGTGAACTGATAGTGGGAACTAAAAATACAAAAATTCCAGGAATCTGTGACTTCAATTTACTTGGTAAAATACATGGACCAAGAAAAGCAGACAGATAATGGGAACACGTATGGGTCCAGCAAGTAGATGTCGCAAACTTTTGAAACCTAATGCTTTCAAATCAACAGTAAACAGGTAGTGTGACTGAAATCCGGTTGAAAATAGATAACTGTACCTTTATACATAAATTTATTTTGTATCTACAATCTAACAGGAAAGGTGTTTATTGTATGTGCCAGAATGGGTAGTGATGTTACAAATGGGAACAATAAATAGATGTGCAACCTGAAACATGAATATTATAAAAACCTTAGTAGCTTATCTTGTGATGTGCAGAAATCGTAAAATCCCCGTAAGCATTACATTTCTATTAATCGATAAAAATTTTCTACAGTGCTCAGACAAGATTGAAAAACCTGAAACAAATACATCAAGGATTACGACAGTCCAAAAAATATGTACACAGGAACATTATGATCACCTATTCAGAGTACACAATAAAAAACTAAAAGCCATAGTTAAATTAAACTGCAAACACAAATACTGAAACTTACATTTAGACGGTAGGGGATAGATTCGAAAAAAATAGATGTGGCACTAATCTTTTTTGACAAAGTCTGGAAACCATGTGTAAGGTGACCACCATCAGGTAAATGAAGACCCATTAACCTGTCATGAGGATTAAGTAGGCCGGTATATACAGCGAAATTCGCTGGGGACCCACTATACGGCTGAACATTAACACCCCACTCAGCATCACCAAGTGTTGCTCCAGGGGTTCTGAGACCGAAGAGATCTAATAATCTGGATTGCGCTAATGTCTCAATAGCATTTATAACTTCATTTCCTCCGTAATATCTGCAAATTAAGGTTTTCAGAAGCATAATAACAATTATGTGTATATACATTGCACTTTTATTATATAATATCCCATTGAGTAGAAAATAGTATTTCTGACGTTTTGTGACTCAATGTTAGCCACTTCTTCAGAGTAGATAGAAATTGACTTACATTAAGTCAAGAAACGTTAGAAATACAACTTTCTACCAATTAAGATGTCACAAATTTACTTGGAACTATCATATTCGACCCTAGAATTGATACCCACAAGCTCATTATGTTTACCTGTGGTTTGAAATCAAAACTTCAATACGAATGACAGTATTACAGATGTTTTCACGCGACAGAGGTGAAAAAAGAAACGCAAGACAATCAAAATTATGTGGCAGTTATGCTTGATACTAAAAATCTATTTACAATAATAGGAATGCAATTAGTCAGCAAACCGTTCGAAAGTTAGCTAAAATTTTGATGTTAGAGCTTTTTAATTTCAAGATATGGGTGCAGCTGAAACTATTAATACCACCATAAGTAACATGATTAGACGATTTCCGAGTATTTCCATGAACAGCTTTTAATATACACTAAACCAATAATATAAATAAGTATGATCAACCTCTTTGTTCTAATGTAGACACCGAAGATGAAACCAGTTGCCATATATCTAAAGTCCACCCAATTGTTTCGTGAAAATATTTGCTTCTCTATAAAATCATACATGAACAGCAAATATAGAAAGTGGTGTCAAAATGTGCCTAAATACAATAGCTATAGGTAATTGTGTTTGGGGAAACAACATAAAGTTGATAATAATTAAGCAAACTACTTTCAGACTCATTTCCACTTCGAAGATGTTAACAAACAATGTATGACTGAAATCGTTTACTTTTTGGTCATATTACGAGTGGGTTTTAAAAAACCCGTGATTAGTGAACCAAACACATTGATTATTCAGATTACAATACAGTGACATCACATGAAGGAGATTGGTTGGTACAAACAACTAGGTAGTAAACGTACCCATTCATTAAAGCAATGTCCAAGAACTGGCTAACATGTCAAATATATTTATTAGTTTGGAAATAGAAGTGTTTGTGATAATGACTGAAACAAATTTAGGTCCCGTTTAGTTATCCAAAATATTCAATCAGTACGGTTACTGAGAATAAACACCAAAGGTTATGGATAAACAGTGGATGTTGTTGTTGAGGACACTAGTAATCTGGGAATCCTACTTACAATTACCACCATCTAACTAACTGTAATTTTTATTATGTCGAAGGTGCTAAATGAAGATAGATATAGCCATTCGTAGTCATTTCACTGAAGAAATAGAAAGATAGATTCCTGCAGTATTTGTACAAACCAATGATTCCTTTGTACTTGATGGCCCACAGATTACGAATCACAAATACAATACGTTAGTTTGTGTTCACTTAGTTCTACATGACTTAAATTGCACTTTTTGGGAAATTCTCAGTTAGCAAATTAGTTTGAATACTACTAAGTGTCATAATTCCTCACGTAAAAAAACATGTGGTACATGAATAACAAAATACAGAACAAACAGACGGAATTATTCCAGATATTGAAACACCACCTATATACACAGTATTCAGTCAACGCATAACAGTTACCACACAAAAAACAGTGAGAAAACAAGACATTTAAAATTTACGTACCGAGAACGAGTTTCTAACAAGCGTGTAAATTATGGACTTACAACGATTTAGTGTCTGAAAAAGTAGCATTTCAAGTTCCAAATAGCTTTAGTTGGACAACTGGTGTCAAGGTTCTTAAATAAATGAGATACATTTTGATTAGCTACCGTCTTGAAGTCTTAACCAAGGGTTTATAGTATTCATTGATACAGAACCCTACTTCCTTTACCTTCAGTGAATGATATTCTTGGGAAAACGTTGATTATCTCGCTATCCACAGTCGATAGCCTGGCTAAATAATAAGACTGAAAGGCTTATGAACACACTTAATACAAAATCATGTTAGTTTACACCTTATTACCTACATTGTAAGGTGCCACTTCACAAATAGACAAAGGAGACCTAAATTTAGAATTGGCACAATAATTATAAGGTCTGGAAGAAATCATAGGTAAATAATAACATGATGGTTTGGGGTTCCAGACGGTAATGTGTGCATTGCAACATAATTCAAACCATATTACTGTCTTAACTGATTGGTACAGCGTTCGCGAGTGGTTCAATAAAATAGGCTTTACTCACTTAAACGTTCGAGGTTAGCAGTCAGAAACTCAATGAACTCAGACCACAAGTAGAGGGAATAATAGTTAGTCTTATTAAGCTTTTTGTTAGCCTGACATAGCCCTACCCACTTCCACTGTCGTCAGATTGCCAGATAGCTCTCAATATTAAAATTATTTTTCGAGGAACATACCTCGCAAAGGGGTATCCTTCTGAATATTTGTTTGTTAAGCATGAGCCAAGGCATTCAAGAATACTTTGTGATACAAAGTTCTGAAAATGCATACAGATGGGCCAAGGAACATACTTCCGAAGCAATTAATTCGAGTGATGATCGTTGTCTAGCTTTTTCTTTTTGTATCAATTCCCACAACTCAACGTCTTTAATTTCCAACATCCTTGTACCATACTTCGCTGACGGGCATACCGTGGGACAGGTTACTTTCAAGAAACACTGGATACGATACCATAAGTGCTTAGTGACCCTCATCGACGCAGTTGGTCAAGTGTCTGTTCACGTCTAGCCTGGTAGTACTTTAGGTACTATAGGAGTGCAAAGAGTTGTATGCGTGAGGAAAGCTGAAAGTGGAAAAAACAGGAGGAAAAGTAAACCGAAGACTCAGTAAGTGCATAAAATGCACTTGGTCCTAATAAAAAAACAAAAAAAAAACAACCAGTAGCACAACAAGCCTAAAACTAGGACAACTTGGAATCTAGTACTCAGAGGGGCTGGGTATACCCAGTTTATATATAAACTCCATGTTACCGAATTATTCAAGTGTATTGTGGTCAGTGAGTACAGTTGTTTTTTCGACTATATGGTCACTCAATTGTAAACATCTAGGAATAATTTATATCGGTGAGACTACAATTTATGGACGACCTTTGAGCGATGCTAAAGTGACCTCGAGAACGTTAACCCACTAACTAGGACTAGATGAGGGTCATAAACCAGTGTGGGGAATTAGAATTATGATTTCCAGTTGATGGTTAGGGTAAGAAATAGATTTGTGGTTTTCATCACGAACTGACATCAACTGGGATGCCAAAATGTTATCTAGCTAAATGAAAGGATGTAGTTCACGCCAAACTCTAAGACTAGATATCATTAAACCGGATTGCATTATCGATGAATTACAGTCTCGCCGCTGATAGGAATTTATTGTCTTTATTGTTTATTACGTATAACAGCAACCGTTTTCGCTTAAATTTGAATTTCAGTTCAATAAGTTACAGATATTATTGTTTTATCAGACGTAATTTATAACCTGTACATTTGAATACCTTTGAGCTTTAAGTATTTAATTTCAGTTTTGCTTGCTTACTTACGCTTGTAATCCCTAGTGGAGGAGCATGGTTCGCCCACCAACACTCTCCATCCAACTCTGTCCTGGGCAATCCTTTCCAGTTACTATTCATCCCTTTGATGTCTACTTCCAATGCTCGACTCAATGTGTTCCTTGGTCTCCGTATTTTCTCTTTCCCTTCAGGATTCCAAGTTAGGGCTTGCCTTGTGATGCAGTTTTGTGATTTCCTCAATGTATTTACTATCCATCTCCGGCTTCGTTTCCTAATTTCCTCTTCAGATTGAAGCTGATTCGTCCTCTTCCACACCACAGTAGGCTGTTGCTGATGGTATCCGATCCGGCCAACGGACCAACGGAGTATCCTGAATAAACAACTATTTATAAATACTTGTATTATTTTGTTGATCGTTGAAGTTGTTCTCAAACTTCCAGCTCCGTATAGCAAAACTGTTTGACGTTCGCATTGAAGATTCTTACATTGATATTAGCTGACAGTTGTTTTGAGCTCTATATGTTCTTCAATTGTAGGAATGCTGTCCTTACTTTGTCAATCCTCACTTTCTCGTCTGCATCGGATCCTCCACGTTCACCGATGATGCTGACCAGGTGCGTGAAAGATTCCACATCTTCCATCAAGTGTGATTGGTTTGGTGTTCTCCGTGTTGTATTTCCGGATATTGCTTTTTTCCTTTGTGTATGTTGAGGCCTACTGATGTAGAAGCTGCTGTTACACTAGTTGTCTTCATCTGCACTTATTCGTGTGTATGGCATAGAAGAGCCAGGTCATCTAAGAAATCCATATCGTGTAGTTGCATCTAACTCGTTCATTATATTCTGTGCTTTCCCTCAGATGTCGAGATCTTCGTAATCCAGTCGACCACTAGAAGAAAGAGGAAGGGGGAGAGTAAGTAGCCTTGTCTGACTCCGGTCCTCACTTCGAATGCGTCTGTCGGCTGTCCTCCATGCACCATTTTGCAGTGTAATCCGTCGTATGAATTCCGGGTGATGTTGACGATCTTCTCAGGTACTCACACTATAGTGTCGAATAAGTTTCCATAGTGTTCTCCTATCCACACTGTCAAATGCTTCCTCATAATCAAGGAAGCTGATGTATAATGACGAGTTCCACTCAACTGATTGTTAAACGATGTTCCGTAGTGTCACGATTTAATTTGTGTACGACCGATCTTTGCGAAATCCAGCCTGTTGGTCTCGAAGTTATACATCGATTGAGTCTTTCATCCGGTTCAGCAACACTGTTGGAAACTTTTCCTGGTATTGATAGTAGTGTGATGCCTCTCTAGTCCTCACATTCTCTCAGATCTGCTTTCTTTGGTATCTTGATGAGGTGTCCTTCTTTCCAGTCCGTCGGCACTTGTTCCTCCTCCCAAATCTTCCGGAATAGAACGTGAAGCATGTTTGCAATTACTTCTATGTTTGACTTCAGTGCTTCAGCTGGTATATTGTCATGTTCTGCTGTTTCCCACTCTTGATTTGTCTGATGGCCATCCTTATTTCTTTGATCGTTGGAGGAGTGACCTCTATAAAAAGGTCTATGAGTATTGCTTCGATGTCCGGTGGATTGAATGGAGCTGGTATATTCAAGAGTTCCACCCATCTGTTCTTATGCTCTTCAATCTTGGTGATTGTCTTGCCTTCCTTGTCCTTGAATGGTCCCTCTAGTTTACCATATTTCCTTACCAGTTTCTTCGTTGTGTCATATAGTTGTCTCATATTTCCTTCACTTGAAGCTTTCTCCGCTGTCACTGCCAGATCTTCCACGTATTTCTACTTGTCAGTTGTAATGCTTCTCTTCACTTGCTTGTTTGCTTCTGTTTATTCAGACTGTACTTTGGCTTCCTCTCCTCTTGTTCGGCTGTTGTTGATTGCCGTTTTCCTATTTTTTCTTTCTTCAATATTGTATGGGGTTTTGATGGGGACCCATTCCTCATGATGATGCTTGTTTCGGCCTAGAACCTCCTGAGATGTTGAAGTTAATGCTTATTTGATACCTTTTCAGTTGTCCTCCATAGTAGTTTCTTCTTCTTTCAGTAGATCCTGTAAGACTTGGAACCTGTTGTAGAGAGTTGTCTTCAAGTCGTTGAATTTGTTAGTATGTCGTAGGAAGGTTATATTGAACCTTTGTACTGCTGTTTGTTCAGTTGTCCAGTGCTTCTTTAGCTTCAGTTTCAACTTTGGCCGCAACCAAATGGTGAAATGAAGGCATTTCAGCTTCTCTCCTGGTTCGCACATCTTCCACTGTTCTTCTTAATTTTTTATTGATGTGAATATGATCTAGTTCTTCGTGGTGTGATATGTTGAAACCATTTCGTTGCGGATTTATCCCAATTTTTGTTTCGTTCTTCTATTCCATTTCGTTCTGTGATACCCACCTACCCAGTGTTTTCCATTCCGACTTTGGCATTGAAGTCATTTTCCATAATCGATTGCTATCTCTTGGAAACTCGGTATTCATTACTATTAGTGGTCGACTCATTACATCGGATAAGGTTCATTGTGATTCTCTCCTCCTTTATTTTGAACGACTTTTTGAATATTCTGGATTCATGCGGTTCTCATTCTTTAAATGCATTTCGTACATCGCTGTCTCGTGTCTGTGCGTGTGCGAAGTAATTTCATCTTCATGATTAGGGCAGAAGAACCTTTTCACGAATTTGTCCTTTCCCCTCCGGTTTGGGTCCAATCAGTTTCATTGATTCCGAGCTATGTCAAGATGTGTCATCTCATTCCCGCATCTTTGATTAATACTCTCCGTCTCCCACACCGTCGTTCACCAATATTGCTTTAGTTTTAATGAAGCTGAAGATCAATGTTTCTTACAAAGTGGCCCATCTGCCTTATGGAATACAATATTGTTGAATGATTGTTAAGCCCAACATTAAATATCTCACGTCAAACTAACCCGTAATCTCTTGTAATGATAGGAGGTAAATTAATCTATATCGATCCATACAAATTGTAGCTCCGTGAAATCTCGATCCCGCTTTGAATAAATTACCAGAATGTGCTGAAATAATAAGATCTGGTAGACAATCTCAGTAAATCACTACTTAGTAAGGGAAACGGAACCTTATATGTGAAGTATTTGCTTTGGGTTTTTAACCTTTTTTGAGCGCCCTCCCAAATGGTCAGTCCCAGATGAGAGGATGAGACAGTACATACTGATACTGTGATGAATGACCATTACACTCTACTCCAGTACATATATGAGACATTGTGCATAAACTGCTTATACACGAACGCCTCGAGTCTACCAAACAAACTGGATGAATTACGTGAACTTTGCAACGCTAATAAGGCCCACCTGATAGAAATATCGGAAACCTGGATATCTTCTCAGTTCTCGGACCAAGAGTTAGCATTACCAGGGATGACTTTGTTCCGCAACGACAGAACAACAGGAATTAGGGGTGGAGTAGCCATATACATAAGCACTTGCTTGGAGGTGCACCAAGTTCACAACCTCGAGTTTAACAATCTTGAGGAATCCATATGGTGCTCTGTAAGATTGTCTAGCACTTCGAGGTGTCTAGTCGGTGTCATTTACAGGAAGCCAACTGCTGACATCGAGTACGATAGTCGTATGCTGGATGGACTATCCCGCTCTACCCGTCTCGGTTTCACACATATCCTGATTCTAGGGGACTTTAACCTTCCTAGAGTCAACTTCGTGGAACACACGTATACTGGAGGTGACAACTCAATTGAAGCTCGGTTCTTCAACCTCATTGATGACTTGGGCTTATATGAAAATGTGAGGTCGGCAACTCGTTGGAGAAACAGTCAGACACCATCGCGGTTAGACTGTGTATTCACAAACGAAGAATTCCTAGTTGACAACCTCTCAATCTTGGCTCCTCTGGGAAAGAGCGATCATGCCGTCATAGCCTTCAGTTTTGTCACCAAAACTAAGCTAAGGTATTCCAACAATAACTTGCGTTGGAATTTTAAACGGCTGAATGTGCCAGCTCTACACGACTATTTACAACAGGTGGTTTGGGATGTTCACCCCCAACTCGATGTGGACGGTCACTGGAACTTCTTACTGCACACGCTCTTATGTGCTACAAACCATTCAGTTTCTCAAACGGTTCCCAAAAGCTGTAATCCACCTACAATAATCAAGAACCGTACCCTTCGCCTGCTAAGCCGTAAAAGACACTGTTGGGCGGAATACAAACGAACTGACAACGACGGAGCGTATAGGCAATATAAACATATCAGGAACATATGCACGAAGGCTATAAGAGAAGACAGGCTTCATTATCAGACAAAGCTTATGGACAAATTTGCCTCGAACCCTAGAAGCCTATTCCGTTATGCAGTCTCTCTTCGTCAAGCCAAAACAGGAGTTTCTCAACTGCTAGGTCTTAATGGCCCAACCAACAACGATGGTGACGCCGCTAACCTTCTGGCGGCACACTACTCTCAAACATTTCAGCCGGCTGACATCAACTCTATTGACGACAGTTTCACCTGTAATTCCACAGGGCTTTCCGAAGTGGACCTAAGCGCTGACTTGGTGTTCCGGAAACTGCAGCACTTAAGACTAGATACTTCTCCTGGCCCGGATATGGTTCATTCTGCCATACTGAAGGAGGCAGCCTCAATCCTGGCAACGCCGCTTAGCGTAATGTTTTCACACTCGCTAAGCCAAGGCAAATTACCGGAAAATTGGAAGTTGGCTCACATCACACCAATTTTCAAAGGGGGTCGACGCAATGAACCTTCAAGTTATCGGCCTGTGGCTCTTCTGTCATTACCTTCAAAACTCATGGAGTCCCTGATATGCGATGGTTTAAACGATTATCTACTGTCCTTAAACTTCTTCTCACCCCAACAGCATGGTTTCAGGAAGGGTTACTTTTGTATAACCAACCTGCTGACTGCGGTGGACAGATGGACAAGCATCCTCGATCGCAAGGGAAAGGTTGATATCATATACCTTGACTTCTCAAAAGCTTTTGATAAAGTTAACCACTTGTGTCTTATCAACAAGCTCAAACGACTAGGTATCAAACCACCTCTAATCGATTGGCTTACTTCATACCTAGATAATCGACACTTTAAGGTTAGGGTTAATTTCACTTTATCTCAGGCTATGGAATGTCCTAGTGGGGTTCCCCAGGGCTCAGTATTAGGGCCTCTCCTCTTCTTGATCTACATAAACGATCTTCCTCAACAGGTAACGTCAGACTTACTACTTTTTGCCGATGACGTGAAACTTTGGGGAGAGATACGCAACCAAGACGATACACAGGTACTTCGGGAGGATCTGACTCGACTTCAAAGTTGGGAAGACGATAACGGACTTACGTTTAACACTTCAAAGTGTAAAGTAGTCCATCTGCGACATGTCGCAGACTACAGTTATAACTTAAGAAATTCCTCTCTAGTAGTATCCCAAGTCGAAAAAGATTTAGGAGTCCTGGTGCCCCATGATTTAAAATCTTACGCTAATTGTGACAAAAATGCCTTCCGAGCTAACCTTGCACTGGTAACATTGAAGCGCATTTTTGGCTAGTTTGACGGAAGAACTTTCCATACAATCTTCAATAGTTTTATCCGTCCCCATTTAGAGTACGGAAATATAGTACTCCCCCCTCACTCCAAAAGGACAAGATCACTTTGGAGCGTATCCAACGGCGAGCCACGAAATCAGTTCGCGGACTCAAATCTAAGCCTTACGAAGAACGCCTCCATTCACTAGACCTTTGCCCATTAGAGTATAGGCGTCTTAGAGGTGATTTATTAATGGCTTATAGTATTCTTAACACTTCTGGACATCCTCTTAAACACCTACTCAAGCTTAGTTCGAATAATAACCTAAGGGGTAACACCCAGAAACTGGAAACTCAATATAGCAAGACGGGATGTAGACACAACTTCTACTCCTTAAGAGTTGTCAAAAGCTGGAATTCGCTGCCCGCTGAGCTAGTCCAAGCGACTTCTCAGGAGTCCTTCAAGAGGCAACTTGACCTATTCTTAAGGACCAAAGACAGTATCATACTATGATTTACCAATTTCTTTTCCTCTTTTATTGTTAACATACCTAGGTTCCTGCCTGGAGGATTTGGTGATCCCCTGCTACTAGACACAGAAGCCTGTTAAGCGAAAGCTTCTTCTATTCCGTCCACAACCATTTGAACTATTTATTTCAGTGATACTATTGTATAGTGAGCGATTATAGGTCTTTTTATGAATAGTTGTGAGAGTTAAGTCTTTCATGTCAGAAAGTGATTTGTAACAATAAAATTTTTTTGCAGGGTTTTTAATAGTTTGTTTTTCTATATCAAATCAATTTGATTGGACTCGAGGTCTTAATTGGCGGTACTTGGAACTGGGGGGTTGTTTTTTGTAATGGTACGTTTCGGGTAAACATTGTATATTAATAACTTCAGATTATCTTTGCGCTATTTATTCTCGCAATCGAGTGCATTGTGTCGGTTCCTGTCATACCGACTCTTGACAATGTGAGTTCTTTAGATCAATACACATATCTTTTGTTTGTTGTAATTGAATTTCATCATAACATTTGAAATGATTTATAACACACTCTTGCTATTACTTCAATGTTTTTTGAGCTTTGACAGCTATAAGAGGATTGTTATTGCGCCATACTGCAACCACTTTCAAGTGTTGTTCCTTTGCCTTAGTCGGTAGTGTGTGTTAGGCTTCCTGTTTGGTAATTACTCAGGTTTTATGTATTAGATTTTTACAGAATTCTGTGCGGCTTTTTGTAGCAGGTCTGAATTAGATGTCGGTTCAGTCTCTTTCCATGTTACTCCGAAAAGAATTTAGTAAATCGGTGAGACTAATTTATGCACAAACCAGTCGGACCCAAGATTGACAATCTTGGGTTTTGATACACAGCTCACTTATTCACATGGCTAGATTACATTTCTGTATCATAGATGACAACAGTTCGTGCTGAAAACCTTGATTCTAATCCTTAATCTCAACTTACGACTAAAGTCTAGTTTCGATTGCTTATACTTATAACTATTTCGATTTTAAGTAACTTGTTGAACCTTCCCCAGAATACAAGTATTACTCAAACGTCGTCTTTCGGTTGTCATCTCACAAACAAACTTCATAGGGGGAAAATATATTTTGCAAGTATTTGGTTCTCACTCCCTGTGGAAACCCTGGCTAGTGCTTCTGTGTTTTCAAGTTCTCACCTGCGTTTCAGCATTTAATGCATCCCACGATGATACAATTCACCTATTCCTTCTACCATCAATCTATGATGTGTTTTTAAGACATAATTTCTGTTTTCGTTTTCCATGTTATGCATGATGAACCTTAATCCCTGCTGCACATCCTACTACATCTTGAATCGATAAAACACACCATGAATGTTTCGATCTGGTCAGGTCCACATAAGACTATGATATGCAACCCGATGAGGGATACAGTCTATAAGATCTGTAATATCATTTACAGAATAAAGTCTATCATATTGATTTTTCCGCCGTCATGTCAGTATGTTGGTCGTCAAATTCTGTTTTGAAAATCACCGGATGTGCCTATAACGGAAAGCTGTCGCTTAACAATGATATGGTTCTACCAATGACGCTAGTTAAGCTAAAAAGCAAATGTAGCGATAGCAACAAAAAGCAATCTCCTGTCCTTATAATGTTATTATATGGAGATCATTTACATATTCCCATAATGCGTCTTAGGTATAGTATTTGTCAAACGAATCCACCAGTGGTTGTCACAGAATTTCTTCCCTCTCTTATAAACTAACGAAACTAGTCAAATGGAATCGTATTTAGCTCCCAAACTGTAGCTTGTATCTCAGTTTTGCAGCTAAAACTGGAACATCGTCCCTTGAAGCCTCTGGGGCTAATCCATTTGGACATGCTGCTTTCTCTTACCTTTTCAACCTCACTAAGAGCTGGAGAATTCTTGTCAACCTTTCATCCAGGTTGTTTGGAAATAAAGAGTAACTGAAGGGCAGCTAGGAGCCAGTCGAACTGTCCCTAAACGTTTTCTGCTCATCATCTAATCTGGACTAAAAGTAAACAATAGCTCTATCTTTTCTCGAAATAGTCTCACTAATGGATGATTTTATAATGCCTGTTTCATTGATGAGCTTAATACGTTATTTAGTGCTACATATCTCTACTACTTTTCCATCCCTTTTTTCCCATTACCCACCACTGCTCACGGTGATTGATTAGGATTTTTTCAGTTTACGTGCGAATTTTCGCTGCTTTTTGTTGTTCCGCGAGCTTGAAGGAATTCGTTTTCGAACATCTGTCAATTTAGTCAACACCACCGAAATCTACTGAGCTCTCCAAACCGTTTTGAGTTAAATTGTTGGTATATTCTTTTACTGTGTTCGCAGCTATTTGAAAATCATTCCAAGTTTTGTAGGGTGAGCTGCCTCTTTATGACCGATTTTGTGCTTAGCCAACTCGCCTGAATGTCTCTTTGACTTTTTCATCGTAGAGTTGATATCTAAGGAGTCTTCCTACATTCAGTAAAACAAGTAGAAATCATAACTCTCACTAAGCCATGATAAGTTCGATTATACACCCCAAACTGAGCGACACCCTTCTACTGAGCCTCTCTGAAGATGTTGACAATATAATCAATTTGTGTTCATCGTTGTGTTGACTTTAGGAGTCCCCGGGTGAACAGTGTCTTCCCTTATGTCTAACATCTGAGGGTGATTGCAACAGATGGTCACTGTTATGTGTTCACTAAGTTGGGAAACTATAGTATCCACGAAAGTGTTTTTTGGTTTAAAGTCTGAGCCCCTGATTTTCTGAAGGTCAGTAGTCTTCCTGTAAAGCTCATCTTTTACTACTTCAGACCTGCAGTCAATAAGAGGATGGGGTGACAATAAAATGACAATTGTGTATGTCCCTATCTCTCGAAGTTCCCACTTTTCCAATAAGATAGAGGGTGCATAAGGAACCATCTATAGGAATTTGGGTGGGAAGAGCCTGGTTTCTGATTTAGTGCTATGCTTACATCAAGACCACAAGAAGTTGCTATCGCGCCTTTAGATACATGAAGGGCATATCGCATAAATTCTCCATACTGACCAAATAAGTTCAAATGATTGGCCACATTAAGCTTCCGTATGTGTTTCGGAAACACTGCGCACATCGATAGCACGAGATTCGTTTGTCCTAATTAGTGATACCTATTGTAATAATTGATATAGGGTTCGAACATTAAAAGCTTCAACATGTAGCTTGAAGCATGATTTCAAGAAACCTGGGATAACATTTTTTTGAATTCACATTTTTAACACTGGTGGTACATATCTGAGTAGTCGAAGACAAATGAGGTTTAATAGTGGGAATAGGAAAAAATTCAGCAATGAAGATATGGTTTGATTATGTTACCCCCGGTGTATACACTCCCTGTCTTCCCTTAAACTAAGAGATTAAAATCGCTTCATATCTTTTTTTCTACGAACCAATTCTTCCTTCTTGTACTATATCTCTATATGCAATCTTTCTTTTATATATTACCACCTTTTACCTAACCACTGTTATGATTATTTATTATTATTATTTCAAAACATAGATATTGGTACAAAGAGGCATCAAATACATATGCGCCACACAAATCTCATTCGATATGTGTGAGGGCTGTGATACTGCCAGGGTGCCCAGACCGAGACAGGTGGTTTTCTTAGGGGTCCACACCCCGAGCCTTCGACCTGAGGGTCTGATCCACAAGGCAGTGGAGCATCGTAAGGAGATACAGTCCCATGGTAGCCGGTGACCAACATTTGGTTCATACGCCATTTGTTCCCGCAGGATACTGGAGCCCATGTGTGCCATTGGTTTGTGATCCGGTTAAAGCGCCGAACATCCGCTTTTCGTCCTCTCATTTTCGTAAACAACACCCCCGCCACGAGTAGGCAGTGAGTAGGACTTCCCTGGAAGAGGCTATATACGCGTGGCCATGTGAGAGCATTTCGAGAGGGAGAGCCGACTCTCCCCACTCTCGGCCGTACCAGGGCATTTGAATCTGGTGTTCATCTTGTTGTGCTGATGTGGTATGGCAACCTGGACCGATGCACATATGTGCCTGGTCCTACGTTGTAGCTGACTGACTGACTGATGTTATCCCTGTCACCAATTGTTATAATTTTTGGCCGTGTCCTAATAATATATAACGTAACGACACCACCGATTAGAGAACAGTGATTTATCTATCGGACTAATGACGCGTAAACCCGTATTAGCAGTCTAGAGTCCTTATCGGTGCTGCTTCCTGCCTAGCCCTGCCTGTTAAGTTCAGAACACCAATTTTGGTCTGCTATTTGCATCACATATTTCAAATATACTGGGTTTATATACAAACCAAACAGATCACATCGTGCCATAAAATAGAAAATAACATTTGTACAAGATTTCGCAAAAAGTGACTGTGGATGTGGGAGACTAATTAGTAGACTGGGCAGAACTCAAGAACGGTAAATCGTATAATAAGTGTATGAGTCAAAATGAAGCTTTTAATAAGAGGAATATGAATATGCTTAGTTTAGCCACTTAATAATTATACAATAAAAATATATGTATTGTACTGGACCATAAATAGTTCTTAAGAGTTGCCATTCATAATTTTCGTCGGGATATAGCAGATTATAAACGAGGTGGTGTGTGTTGTTAAATTTATGAGTTTGATTATCGCTTCCCGGCCGTCCACGCTGTGAAAAACGGTTCTAATTGAAGTACTTAAAAAGTAATCTGGATAAGTTGTAGTCGTAACGACCTGGGAGCGTCATTGCAGTCTCCAGCGGACAAGAACCTGTGGCCTATAAGTCTTTTTGGAGTAATTTTAGATTGGTTGATCTTGTGTTTTTAGGCCCATATCACCGGAGAAAAAATCCGTGGAGCAAAGTGAGGTCTATTATTTAAACCCGACCGTTGTTGCTACCTTGACGTGGTGGTCGGGCTTGCCTATCGTGATGAAGCAACCGAGCTATACTGGCTGGAACAACAGTTCCTCAAGGTTCTTCCATGTCAGGCAGGTCGGTTGAAGAGCGGTAAGACTAAAAGCAACAAACCTAAGGTCCGAAGGCGAAGTCGTACTGCTGACTGTACAGAGGTGTGACAGCAGTAAGGTGTTTCCTTCAGACAACCAGCATGACAGCGATGCTGCCTTCCCACAAGGAGGGGTGGGGTTAGAAAAGGTCGACCCTAAAAATGCACACCTCACCTTACCTCACGGATTTCCGTCTCCGACGGTAAGGCCCTTTGAAGAACGGAGCTAACATGTCAAAAACCTTCCACGGAAAGGCCGTGCGCGACCGGCCTCAAGCAGTTGTCTCTTGTGCACTGCGGTCACGCTCTCAGGTCGCTGAGACCGCCTCTAATCCAATTTCCTTTTCAGGTACCTCCAGAAGAACCCTTCCACGGTGTGGGCAACCGGGAAGTGATAACCGCCCTCATACCTCTAACAGCACCCAAGACCATTGTATTCATAATCAACCTTCTTCTTCTTCAATTCCTATTATTCCTCCTACATCGACTTTCAACGCTAAACTTCCTCCTTCGGCTTCTTCCTCAAGTGTCACCATAGCCAACGATTCTAGTGCTCAAAACTCTGTCCCAGGTCTACTGAAACCTCGCTCCAAACTACACATTGGAGCTTTCAACGTACGCACTTTATGTCAAATCGGTCAGCAGGCTTCCTTGGCTAAAACCCTAGAGTCTCTTTCCATCGATGTATGCTGTGTCTCCGAAACACGCATACAGGATTCCAGTGTGGTCATTCACTTGACCTCACCTCGGCAAAACGGAGAGCCAACGAGATACACCCTACGTGTATCTGGTGACCCGATGGCCAGTTCTCGTGGACTGGCAGGTGTAGGCATAGCACTAAGCATGAGGGCGGAACAAGCACTGCTAGAGTGGATCCCCATCAACAGTCGTCTATGTGCTGTTCGGCTAAACGGCTCCGTAAGAACTCGGAAGGATAGGGACACACGTCGTTGCCTTTTTGTCGTTTCTGCCTACGCTCCCACTGACTGCAGCTCCGATGAAATGAACGATGAATTTTACAGAAAGCTTTCTGAACTTCTTCAGAAAGCTAAACGCTCAGACATAGTACTCGTAGGGGGTGACTTTAATGCTCAGATAGGTAGCTTAAACCAAACAGAAAGGCATTTAGGTGGATATTTTAGCATTCCGGCACAGCGAACAGATAATGGTGATCGTCTGCTGCAACTGTGCTCAGACAATCGCTTATTTTTAGCAAACACAAATTTTAAGCATAAGGAGAGACATCGTCTAACATGGCGACCCCCTACACCAAACCAACGATGGACTCAAATAGACCATATTGCCATCAGTCATCGTTGGAGAGGGTCGGTAGAAGATTGTCGCTCATTCTGGAGTACCTGCTTGGACTCCGACCACGCCCTAATACGGGCACGCATCTGCTTGCGCCTCACCGGACGCAAAAAAGCCACATTAAAAAGACCCATTAGAACTGAATTGAGTAACGAGAAAACCAAAAATAGGTTCCAAGAACAACTGAGTTCACACTTAGGTAGTTCTGAAGACAAGGCTGACCCAGATGTTGCTTGGAAAGACATACAAGCAGCTGTGGAAGCAGCAGTGACATCTATTAGCGAATTAAACCACAGAGTTTCAAAGAACCAGTGGATTTTTTCAAAGTCTATCACACTGATGGATTCTCGCAAATTCGTCCCATCAGGTTCCGAACATGATGAAGAGCGACAACAAATCAGATCTAGGTTAAGAAAAAGTTTAAGAAACGACCGTGAGCAGTGGTGGGCAACGAAAGCAAAAGAGATGGAAAAGGCGGCGACTATAGGGAACACAAGACAACTTTACAGACTAATAAAAGAAACTGGAATTAATAAGTCAAGTGTAAGTGAGATTATATCGGAAAAAGACGATACTCTCATCTATTCCCAGCCCAGACGTTTAGAACGATGGGCGGAACACTTTAGGGAACAGTTCAGCTGGCCTTCAGCTACTCTACAACTACCCTCCATTCCCGGACAGCGTGAATGGAACATTGAAGTAGGTCCCCCAACTCTTGCTGAAGTTCAAAAGGCTATAGATAATCTGAAACGAGGAAAGGCAGCTGGACCAGATGGACTGGTTCCAGAAGTCTTTAAAGATGGTGGTCCAATTTTAGCGATTAGGTTGACTAATATTTTAGCTAAGATCTGGGAGTTAGACGTTATTCCATCTGACTGGTCACAATCACTTATCGTCCCAATATATAAGAAAGGGTCAAAATCATCCTGTGACAACCACAGAGGGATTAGTTTAACTAATATAATATCTAAAATACTAGCCTCGATAATTATCAGACGCCTAACTAAGACTCGTGAACTGCAAACACGAGAAAACCAAGCTGGTTTCAGACCTGGTCGTGGCTGCATCGACCACATATTCACCATTCGTCAGGTTCTAGAACACAGGCACACTTATCGGCGTCCGACGATGGTGGTCTTTCTTGACTTAAAAGCAGCATTTGACCCGGTAGACCGCGAGGTTCTGTGGCAGTGTCTGTCATTGAAAGGCGTACCTCAGAAGTACATAAACCTTGTGAAGGCTCTTTACTCGAACACTACTAGTCGAGTCAGAGCTTATGGCGAACTGTCATCTACTTTTGCAACCTCAAGTGGTGTCCGTCAAGGATGTCCACTTTCCCCATATTTGTTTAACTTCATCATAGACCTACTGATGGAAATAACTTTCTCGTCGACTGAGTTCTCGGGTATTGATCTCTTTCCAGGAGGTCCACTTATCGACTTAGAATACACAGATGACATAGTCCTGTTTGGTGAAGACGCTGACAAAATGCAAAGTCTTCTGGTAGCACTGAGCAACAATGCCAGAATGTTTGGAATGCGCTTCTCTCCCTCGAAATGCAAGTTGTTGCTTCAGGACTGGTCTGCGTTAACACCTGAACTAAGGATAGGGAGTGAAGTAGTCGACAACTTCACTTATCTTGGAAGTCTGATCAGCCCTAATGGGTTGGTATCGGACGAAATCTCAGCACGGATTCGAAAAGCTCGTTTGGCTTTTGCCAACTTACGTCACCTGTGGCGAAGGCGAGATATCCGTCTATCAATAAAAGGACGAGTATACTGCGCGGCAGTCCGTTCTGTTTTAATTTACGGCAGCGAAACATGGCCATTAAGAGTAGAAGACACTCGTAAGCTGCTAGTATTTGACCACAGATGCCTTAGAAATATTGCTGGCGTCTGCTGGGATAATCGGGTAAGTAATAGTGAGGTTAGACGCAGGGTATTAGGAAAGGATGGTAAATCAGTTGATGAGGTTATGAATCTTCATCGACTGAGATGGTTGGGCCACGTGTTACGTATGCCTGAACACCGATTACCACGACGTGCAATGCTATCCGGTATTGGAAATGGTTGGAAGAAAGTTAGGGGCGGCCAAACCGAAACGTGGCATCAGTGCTTGAAGTCACTAACTTCTAGTGTGAGCCATGTTGGTAGATGCAGACTACTTGGTTGGGGTCCGCGTGACTATGGTAACCAATGGTTGGAGACTCTTGGTGACATGGCTCAGAATCGATCACAATGGCGTAGGTGTATACACTCGGTTTCTTCCCTTAAACTAAGAGATTAAAAGCGCTTCATATCTTTCTTTCTACTAACCAATTCTTTCTTCTTGTACTATATCTTTATATGCAATCTTTCTCTTATATATTACCACCTTTTACCTAACCACTGTTATGAATCCGGTGTTCACCTTGTTGTGCTGATGCGGTACGGTAACCTGGACCGATGCACATATGTGCCTGGTCCTACGTTGTAGCTGACTGACTGACTATTATTTAAAAGTCGATTTTTCCTAACCCTCTTCCGTTGTGAAAGCGCCTCATCGCTGCAGATACTGGTTGCATGGGAGAAACACTTTACTGCCGCTGCATCCCTTTACAGTTGACAGTACGACCTTTCTCTCAAACTCCGAGTCTAATTATTTAGGTTTTATCACTCTCCAAAAACCCTGCCTAGCATGGTAGGACATAGAAAAACAATTATCCGAGCTAATAGTGCTCGATGAGTCATCATGATATGCAAACCCGATTATCATGTCAAGTTAGCATATATTTTCAATACCACACACGAAATAGATTATGAAAACAACCTGTAAACTGATATTCGAAACCTGAAGTCAAATTTAATCTCCCCAAAGTTATTTGTAACCCGTAGTAAGTTTTTTTCTGTATATTCGTTACTTTATTGATTTGATAAGGAACATAATGAAATCCTGTCGTTGTTACTATAGGTTGACGAATATAAATATTTTTACCTTTGGAAGTATTTTGCAATATTCCATGAATCATCAATTAACTCCGGCTCCACCGGAGTATTTAAAATATCACTTACTACCGTACTTCTGATATATCTAATGGGCAGGCATGATACAACTTCGAGCTTATTTGAACAGTGTTGAAGATTGCTGGTCTATAACTGATTAATTTATGAACCAGGTTTTCTTATTAATTAATATACAACTAAAGTCACTGCATGGGAAATTACAGAAAATTATATCCCACATCTGAATTGATAAGAATTCTCTTATGATGTTTTTAGTAAGCACATAAACTGATATTTATAATGTTCATAATACCGATCAGTTAAAAGGTAATTTCAAAATATTCTGGATGCAAATATTACTTTGTTGCATTTCCGAATATTTTTGAACGTACTTATGAACAGAAGCTACACTAGTAACCTTGCTTTTTGTATATACATTATGTTCGTGAGTGTTAAGAAAAGCACTCGTAAAGTTTCCGAACGCTATGTATTAATACGGAGTTGTTTCGAATTTAATCTGATTCAATATGATTAACTTATAGTATTATCTTTGAACATCACTTTGTAAAGGATCTTATAAGTAGAGTATTTAATTTTGGATACTTTTAATTTCCTTCGGAAACAAAAATTTATCTGTAAAGATTGCTAAGCGTCTCGTACCTTGAGTCACATGTGTGCTTAGTCCTGTCTTGGTTACTGCGTTTGTTTCTGATTTATTTTAACATGAATCTGCTTCTGCATTGTAGTACGCTCTAAAGGTGTGTTGTTAGGTGATGTATCGTTTACAAAAAGTTGTTTTAACCTTTATAACTTTAGGCTGAGGAAGTTGCTCAATACAAGAAATATTTAGAAGAAGCACCCAAAGCAATAAACGTGGATCCTCAAACATTAGCTTCGGCTCAAAAAGTTTTTGGAGAAAATGTAAGTTATTTTCGACAAAAAACTCAGTTTTGTCTTTCCTGGTGCTGGATATCATGATTTTTTTAAAGCATAACCAGGAAACCTATATATATTGTCAAGTGTTTGTTTTTCTGTTTGTATGACTCGTGTAACTCAACGGTGTTTAAGATCCACCGACACGTAATAATGTATTATGCAGGCGCGTGAAGTGAACTTTTCTACCGAGTTAATAATCTACACTTTTATATTAAATTTTATCTTCATACTTTTCACATGATTATTGTACTGTAATACTCATATCGATGAAATAGCTAAGTATATTGATTAGTATGCTAGTTACCAGTCAAAATATATAACTGCTATGTTGCCATTTTGAAAACTATTTTTTATCTATCATACAGCGATCTAAGACCATCTATACGAAATGTAGTAAAGGTCATCTGCTGAGTTTATGATCGAAATTAGTATGAGAAAGCGTATAAACAATATGACGTTAAACGTTTGTTTATGATGAAATAGTCAGATTTTTCAAAGTTTTTGCATGGTAATTTGTGGGTTAAATGAATCTTAATCTTATCAATATTCGTTTTTATATATGTTTGCTGGGATAATCTCTGAATGCTAAGGCTGAAATAGGTATCTTCTTTAGTGGACTAATTCCTGAGTCTCTGACATCGTCCACAAGGCGACTGGCGCCAAGCGTCCATATTTTATACTCTTACTTTCGTAAAAGCACGCTATGTAAAGGCGATGAGTGGGAATCTAGTCCCAGAAACTGTAAGTGGGTAACCATGTGAGAGTACTTCGAGGGATGGAGCTGATTCATCTCCCTCTTGTCCGTTCCTGTGCGTTTATGGTCCCGTCACTAACGATATACATCTTTTCACTGTCTTAAATTTTGTCTCTACATCTCAACCAGGGTTTGATCCACATGATATTTGTGAGAAACGATGCCTTTACATCATTTCCACCTACACCCCGACAGATTGCACCTCGGATGCTGTCAAGGATGAGTTTTATCATCAGTTGTCTATACTTCTACCGAAAGTGAATTCAACAGATATTGTAGTGCTAACTGGAGTGTTTCTTGATATCAGGGCTGCCTTCGATTAGTTGAACAAGACTGTTCTATGGGATTGTCTGTCCTCTGCCAGGGAAGTCCTACTCACTGACTTCTCGTGGCGGGGGTGTTTTTTTACGAAATTGAGAGGACGAAAAGCGGATGTTCGGCGCTTTAACCGGATCACAAACCAATGGCACACATGGGTCCCAGTATCCTGAGAGAACAAATGGCGTATGAGCCAATCGTTGGTCACCGGCTATCATGGGACTACATCTCCTTACGATGCTCTATTGCATTGTGGATCAGACCTTTAGGTCGAAGGCTCGGGGTGTTGCCCCCTAAGAAAACCACCTGCTTCGGTTTGGGCACCCTGGCAGTATCACAGCCCTCACACAAATCAAATGAGATTTGTGTGGCGCATATGTATTTGATGCCTCTTTGTACCAATATCTATGTGTTCAAATAAAAAATCTGGTAGGTGTAAGTAATGGTGGTGTGGATCTGTTGCCTGGAGAAAGACTTCTCGACCTTGAGTATGCGGATGGTATTGTCTTACTGTACGATAATGCCCAAGCCATGCAATCCGCACTCAATCAGTTGCCGATTAGTGTCCGTAGGTATGGTATGTGCTTCGCACCTTCGAAGTGCAAAGTACTACAAGACTGGCAGGATTCTAATCCTGTACTCACCCTGGGTGGTGAGCAGATAGAAGTAATAGAGAGGTTCGTGTGTCTGGGCAGCTGCATAAGTGCTGGTGGTGGCGTGAGTGATGAGATCAATGAACGTATAGTGAGAGCCAGAGCGGCTTATGCTATTCTGGGCCATCATTCGCGCCTTCGTGATGTTAGTCTGTTTGTAAAAGGTCGGATCTACAACGCGTGGGTGAGAGCAGTTCTGCTCTATGCTTGTGAAACCTGGCCTCTCTGATTTGAGGGTGTTAGACGACTCTCTGTGTTTGATCATCGTTGTCTCAGGAGGATTGCTGACATCTAGTGGCAATACCATTTTAGTAATGCAGAGGTTCAGTATCATGCATTCGTGTACAGTAACGATAATTCAGTTTGTATTACCATCTTGAAACACTGACTTCAGTAGCTTGGTCATATCCTATGAATGTCGTCCTAGCAAATTCTATTTTTTACATTATTTGCCGACTCTAAGACTGGCTGGAAAAAACAAAGGTGGTCAGGGCATGATACTGTGTCGTGGTCTTACGTGCCTGGTCCTACGTTGTAGCTGACTGACTGTATCGTGGTGAAAGACAGCCGTACAGAACTGGCTCCTGTTGGTGCTTTACGTCTCCCTGGTTGCGGTCTTCAAGATGGTGCAACACAATGGCTCGAGATGTTATCAGATATGTCTCAAAATAGAAGCTAGCTAGGATCGCGCTGTAACTCTCTTAATATCACAAAATCAAGTGTAACTTATTTAACTGGAATAATTCTTTCTAGTTGCACTTTTCCTGAATGAACTGCTCCTTTCGCTATTATTATTTATATGTTTATTATTATTGTTTTACTTCCATACATTAATTTCTATTCATCGCTGTTTCTCTTTTTTTCTATACTCACTTTATCTCTTCACAACCTCACTTTCATTATATTGCACATATATTTTTACCTCCTTGTACCAAAGTTTGTGTGTTCAAATGAAAAAAGTGGGAAATACTTGTTATAGAGGAGAAGAACGTTCTCAAAATATACTTTTTCGTCTACATTCAGTAGTTGATACAAAGTTTTCCTCGTTTACTTTCTGTACACTAAAGAGAAATTACTGATAAAAAGCCCTTCCATAGCTGTTATCTGGACATGGTGGTAGGGCTATCGTGACGCCTTAACAGAATCACGTAGACTGGAACGCTTATTCCTTGAGATTCTACCATTACCATTCCGATTTCCTTCTCATGTACCATAAGCAAAAATATCCTTTTATGGTGTGAGCAACCAAAAAGTGAAAACTGCTTTCATATATCCCCAGATTTTCCCGTGGTTGGAAAGGCCATATATTACGTGGAACAAGAGAAAGCAGCAGGTCCTGAGAAATCGGCTTCAAAAGTCTTTAGGAGTGTTGGTTCGGTCCTAGCAGTTAGGTGTTTTTAGATACTGGCTAGAATTCGAAAGCTGGATCTGATCTCATCTGATTGGTTTTGTTCGTTTAAGTTTATAAGTAAGGTGTTTAGCCACTGTAAGTGACTTCTCAAAGATGTACATCCACGACCCTACCGGGGATGGAACCCAGGACCCTTCGGATCATGAACAAGCGCTTAGCCTCTAGATAATTGGATCAATATCTTAATGGTGTGCATTTCTAACTTTAACCTACTCACTATTTTTCACAGTTTCTATGATCAGATGCTTATCTGGAGCTCAGAAACAGTTGATTCGAAGACACTAATTGTTTCAGACTTGGTGGTGGATGTATTAATCGATTGTTCTTTTTTTTTCAGTCCTTGCATTATAGGCTTATTCACGAAAGCGCTACTGTAGTTATATTTCTTGGTCTTAACTCGGCACATGATTCCGTAGATTGAGAGGTTCTGTGTTAATATTTGTCGCTATTTTCTTGTATATCTCAAGTCCTTCATACATATCTCTCCTCGTTGTCTTCTTTCAGTATATTCTCATCCTCATTGCTACAACGTTATTTTGTCTCCTTTGTTAGTCATTTTGTTGCCTTCATCTGATTGTGCTGATTTGTAATGTTAACCTGGGCTTAAGTACTTATATACTTGACTCTACTTCGATTATAACCGAGTGACTGATTTATTCATTCGTAAGTAGATGTCAGTATGTGTTCTTTCATTGTTTGGCCTCACATTTTTTGACACGATTTTTTGTCAGTCAATCTTTTAAAAAACTTAATGGCGGTTATCTGAAGTTGATGATGGATTTTGTCTTGTCCTTTGAAGTCATGACTCAGTTTTTAAAGTGCTTTTTTGCGAATTGTTGGTGCCTCTACAGATTTCTGTTTGGACAGTTAGATAGTATCTCTAAGTCTCATAAATGTGATTCTAAACGGACCACGTAATTATTTGTTTTCTTTTGGGGTTTTATAAATTAAATTTTTATTTATTGTAAGTTCTATTACTTTACTTATTAATTATAATTGTATTAATAAATTATCAGTTTTCTTACTTCATACACAAATTCGCTTGGTTTCCTTCATTGTAGTCTTCTTTAGATGATTTATTACTACTTTGGAATACAAGTTTACGAGATAAACACGATGAAACAAAACGTCATTTAGTCGAAAAACTTATAAAAGCTCATTTGAAGAAAGCAGCAGATAGTCATCCTAACACAATGGGCGGTATTGTCTACAATGGCATTCCGGGATATGAAACGGAATCACCGAAAAAAGTAACCATTATATTGTTCCATATGTGGTTGTTGCACTCTAACATTTAGCTCATCTTTTAAAATTAACGCCTTTTTATATTTGTCTATATATATTTAAATAGTTATCACATCCATTTTACTGAACTAAGCAATTATCAGCTACATAAAATACAGATCAGTAGTCGGTTAAAATCTGACACCGATTGCAAACATTTATTTATTGGGATATTATATTCTAAATAAAGTATTTTCACATTGTCTTTTCTCAATAAGTTCAGTAAGTATCCAGATTACTTCATTTTTGAAAGTAAATTTGTGCAATACACTTTTCTCCTCGTCTAATAGATTCGATTCTAGCATAACTGCCATAATTTACGTTCTACTTTAAGAAATTTATATATTTCTGCTGACGACCAGTCGTTTTTGATTTAATCGTCTGTTTAACATGTAACAAACTTGGGTTAATTTAATTTAATTATTTATTCTTTAAAGAAGTGACTTTTACTAAGTGACGAAACGTCAGAAAATCTAATTTTTCTACTCATTGGGATATTACAAATATATTATTTTAAAAGACCAAATAGTTTCTAAGCGAGCATTTAACAAAATCTGAATGTATACAGGAAATGTTTTATATCTACCAAATATGTGATTGTGTTCAAGGATAGATTTCCACTGACATCTAATATAAGGAATGGAGTTGTTTAGCTTGAAAGCTGATTCGACATTGATAGAATTATCTTCGACCGAATTCCACAGCAAGTACAGAGGAACCATATGACATTTCCAGACTTATACTACTTATTACTCACCCATTCTCCATCCGTGTATCAGACGGCAGGTATGCCGTACATCATTTCTGAATGAAACATAGTCGTTGAATATGAAGTATTTAACTGGAGCACAGGTATTTGTTTGTATGTCGCTGAATTCTTGATCATGTCTGTAAAAAAATGGGTTACCTCAAAATACGGTGGAAGCTCATAATTTCACTGATTGCTGCTATGAGCCATGTACTGTGGAATAGACCTTCTGTACCAGACTATCATTTAATCATCTCATGTCATTGTTAATTATTAGTTTCGTTCATTAACTGTTGTTTCAGATCACCTACACTCAGTTAAGTAAAAACAGTATACAGGTAGGTATTAAGTTAAACCACATTATGTCAAGCCATTCGACTATGTTTTGACAAAACAGTCTGAGTTCTAGTTGAAATGATTTACTTGGCAACCTTTTAGATATTCAAATTCATTTTCATCTATGTAGAGGCTTTTATATTTGAAAATATCTGGCGTCTGATTACTTATGTACAGTTTATTTATATCGACATCCATAATAACTGTTGACTTGGATTTCAAACTTGTATTCATGGCACTATGGTACTTTGGTTTGTAAATCGAACGTTCGACACATATGTTAATGATTGATAACTATCTTAACCGTTACACAAAAGGTTCGATTAACAGCCTTGTATATTCTGCATTCGGTCGCTAAAATGTAAGGTGAGCTATAGATATTACTCTCACTTCTGAGTTTTCGTTTACCAATTATGTCTGAAATTCTACCACTTATCACAATATATCACTGGCATATTGATGAATTTTGTCATTCCACTTCCAGGTTGTTGATCAGTTAAAAAAACTAGATACTGATCAGGAGAAGAAGTACCAAGCGCATGTAGCTAAGGAAAAAAGTGATACGGTACGGAAATTCAGTAAATTCACAGAAGAAGAGCGTGCTAGGATGCTTAAGAGTCTGAAAGAACAGGCTGAAAAACACAAGCGTCATCCTAGAATTTACCAACCAGTAAGTTTAGTTTAACATTATTATAATTCTTTGTGTATTTTTAAATAAAATTATTACAGTATATATGTATAGTTTCTTTTTACATAAAATACTTAGTTTTGAATAACTTGATATAAGGCTTTTTTGTGGAACTGCTGAAAACTCATTCTTCATTACATATATCCATATAATCAGCCATTACTTCAACTTTACTACTTGAAACTTTTAATCACCGAAATTATAACTCCCTTACTTTTTGCAAACATGAAGTCATATTTTTGGTAAATTTTTGGATTACAGTAGAGTTCATAGGACACGCTATGTTCTACTTGGAACTCGTCAGTAAAAAAGCACCTGGATTCTCATTTTGATTTTCACACAGAAATTCGAATCCAGTGCCTAGAGCTTCAAACGTTAACACTAAATCCACAAAGCCTCCAAGTCCAAATAACTAGTAACTCGTTCCATAAGTGCAATGTTATTTGTAAGGGGTTGTATATTCATCTATTCCTAGTATTCAGGACGGCTTTTGATCAGTTTAGGATCTTGTAACAATGCCAAAACATCTGCTTGGTCAACCGAAACCGACCAAATGCGGTCGTATATATTAACAATGAGAAAATAGAGACAGACTCATACACTAATGTTATTATTAATTTTAATGGTGTATTTAGCAATTTTTAAATTCACATACCTATGTCGCTTGACGCAATTTAAAAACCGATTTATATTAAGGAAAAGTGACAGGAAATTCAGAGTATGTAATCTTCGATTCCGTGTGTCAAATACATGAGTTGTGATTTTGCATGATCACTCGTATTAAAACAAGAATTTTGTGGATATTTTTATGGTAACCTTTATTTAATAAGCTCTCAAAGAGTTTAATGATTGATTTGCTTAATCTTTCTTAAGCTAGAGGGTTCTGATATATATAAGCAGTCAATTTAATTGATTTATATATTGCAAATTTGAGGGGTTTCAAGTGTTTATATTAACTTTAGATTCAGAAATTTTCAGATTTTAGTTCATTTTCGTATTATTCGACTAAATTTATAATGACCCTAACTACTGCTAATATGATGATTAAAGTGAGTCACTACTGTTTTCCGATGTAGGGAAGTCAAGATCAGCTTAGAGAATATTGGGAAAAATATGAGGGATTGGATAAGGAATCATTCAATTCTCGAACGTTATTTGCTGATATTGGTAGGTCCTGTCTATATATTCCTTTCTGCAATTTAATTTCCAACTTTATGATTTAAAAATCTTTAATAATTTAAAATTAATTTTTACTCAATAAACAATTTAGTTGATCAACGTCACATATTTTCCAACTTACTGTTTTTCTACAACTCCAATATAAATAACGTATTTTTTCAGCAATTTTGAATTTGATTTAGAACATCAAGACTAATTTCCATAATAATCGGATGCTAGTACGGAGAATCCTAAAAAATAGACAGTTGACCTAATGTTTACACTTCGATGGACTTTGAAGGACTGAGATGCTTAGAAATACTCGACGTTAGCCATATTTCTTGAATTGAGGGTTGCAATCAACTTATTTGACCGAAAGATCTTTTGGCACTTGTCGTTGAAACGCCTGTCAAGTATATAAATTAATATAACAAAGGCTCTACTCAAATAGTGTTAGCTTGTGGTGTGTGATTATCTCACTCGGTGTCCTTCACTGAAGTCCTCTATTTCTTGCTATGTGGCTCTGATATATGAGGTTACTAATGTGGTGTGGGTTACTTATATCCATACAAGTAGCATATAACGGTGGTCAGGCATAGAATGTATTTCAGTAGAAGGTCGATGAGGAAAGAACAGGAACGGAACGCAATTGGTATGAAAACGCATGAACAATGAAATCTGAGACAATGGATTGAGGTTCGCAACAGGAACAGTCAATTTTGAGATGATGGATTGATATTTTGCAGATTAACGATTTACTATATGGTTCTCATATTTTAGTGAGATGCTCTGTAATTTTGTATTCAAATAATTTCGATTGTCTCCATTCGAATTCGTGTTCACTACACTAGTACTTGATCATGAATGTTTTCGAAGCGTTAGTTGTGTATAACAGGATAAATGAGTGAATGGTATTAGAATTAAGTATGGTGTATTAAATAAGTATGTCAAGTCGGTTGATGAACCTGAGGTGTCTTGGGCATGTGGTATGTATTTCCACCTACACCTTACTCCAATGAACATTGCTGTTTGAGGTAAAAGTGTGATATATAAAAGTTAAACCAGATATGTCATAACATGGCATCGATTTACATATTTATTGAAATTTACACTGATCAATATTACTTAATGAAAATGTCCTTGTTGGGGATCCTTGGAATAATCTCAGTATTCAAATGGATACGTTGAATGAAATGGTCCCAAGTCGACCGTAATTGGTCATTTATTGTCTTCCAGATCTTGAATGTATCTTTATTACGCACTTTTCAATCTCCCGTTATTCCCTTTTTACTGTTTCCGTTAGACTAAACACTAAATAATACCTTTTTGAGATGGTGGACAAGATTTGTAGCTTACATGGATGATCTTGATGGAGTTTTGTCCTCTGAGATGGATACCACTACTATTCTTCCAATCGTAATAATTCGAGGTTTGATGTGAATCCTTAGTCGTTCATGCCAGATCCTATGTTGCCATATGTTAACATAATTGCCTTTATTTATATTAAGTATACATACTTTTTATAATAAACCATACTTACTTACTTACGCTTGTAACCCCTTGGTGGAGGGCCATCGTTCGCCCACCAACACTCTCCATCCAACTCTGTCCTGGGCAATCCTTTCCAGTTACTATTCATCCCTTTGATGTCTACTTCCAATGCTCGACTCAATGTGTTCCTTGGTCTCCGTATTTTCTCTTTCCCTTCAGGATTCCAAGTTAGGGCTTGCCTTGTGATGCAGTTTTGTGATTTCCTCAATGTATTTACTATCCATCTCCGGCTTCGTTTCCTAATTTCCTCTTCAGATTGAAGCTGATTCGTCCTCTTCCACACCACAGTAGGCTGTTGCTGATGGTATCCGATCCGGCCAACGGACCAACGGAGTATCCTGAATAAACAACTATTTATAAATACTTGTATTATTTTGTTGATCGTTGAAGTTGTTCTCAAACTTCCAGCTCCGTATAGCAAAACTGTTTGACGTTCGCATTGAAGATTCTTACATTGATATTAGCTGACAGTTGTTTTGAGCTCTATATGTTCTTCAATTGTAGGAATGCTGTCCTTACTTTGTCAATCCTCACTTTCTCGTCTGCATCGGATCCTCCACGTTCACCGATGATACTGACCAGGTGCGTGAAAGGTTCCACATCTTCCATCAAGTGTGGTTGGTTTGGTGTTCTCCGTGTTGTATTTCCGGATATTGCTTTTTTCCTTTGTGTATGTTGAGGCCTACTGATGTAGAAGCTGCTGTTACACTAGTTGTCTTCATCTGCACTTATTCGTGTGTATGGCATAGAAGAGCCAGGTCATCTAAGAAATCCAAATCGTGTAGTTGCATCTAACTCGTTCATTGTATTCTGTGCTTTCCCTCAGATGTCGAGATCTTCATAATCCAGTCGACCACTAGAAGAAAGAGGAAGGAGGGGAGTAAGTAGCCTTGTCTGACTCCGGTCCTCACTTCGAATGCGTCTGTCGGCTGTCCTCCATGCACCATTTTGCAGTGTAATCCGTCGTATGAATTCCGGGTGATGTTGACGATCTTCTCAGGTACTCACACTATAGTGTCGAATAAGTTTCCATAGTGTTCTCCTATCCACACTGTCAAATGCTTCCTCATAATCAAGGAAGCTGATGTATAATGACGAGTTCCACTCAACTGATTGTTAAACAATGTTCCGTAGTGTCACGATTTAGTTTGTGTACGACCGATCTTTGCGAAATCCAGCCTGTTGATCTCGAAGTAATGCGTCGATTGAGTCTTTCATTCGGTTCAGCAACACAGTGTTGGAAACTTTTCCTGGTATTGATAGTAGTGTGATGCCTCTCTAGTCCTCACATTCTCTCAGATCTGCTTTCTTTGGTATCTTGATGAGGCATCCTTCTTTCCAGTCCGTCGGCACTTGTTCCTCCTCCCAAATCTTCCGGAATAGAACGTGAAGCATGTTTGCAATTACTTCTGTTTAACTTCAGTGCTTCAGCTGGTATATTGTCATGTTCTGCTGTTTCCCACTCTTGATTTGTCTGATGGCCATCCTTATTTCTTTGATCGTTGGAGGAGTGACCTCTATAAAAAGGTCTATGAGTATTGCTTCGATGTCCGGTGGACTGAATGGAGCTGGTATATTCAAGAGTTCCACCCATCTGTTCTTATGCTCTTCAATCTTGGTGATTGTCTTGCCTTCCTTGTCCTTGAATGGTCCCTCTAGTTTACCATATTTCCTTACCAGTTTCTTCGTTGTGTCATATAGTTGTCTCATATTTCCTTCACTTGAAGCTTTCTCCGCTGTCACTGCCAGATCTTCCACGTATTTCTACTTGTCAGTTGTAATGCTTCTCTTCACTTGCTTGTTTGCTTCTGTTTATTCAGACTGTACTTTGGCTTCCTCTACTCTTGTTCGGCTGTTGTTGATTGCCGTTTTCCTATTTTTCCTTTCTTGAATATTGTATGGGGTGTAGTGTCAGTTATTATGGCAAGCCCATATACCTTATTCTAACTTTCGGACATCCTATTTAATTCATTTTATTTGAGCCACATTTTGACCTTGTCAATTATTCGCTTGGCAGTCTTGATTGTTTTTGTATGAGCGTATATGTGTGTACACTTCATGTCTCATGACTCATCACATGTCTGTTGTTTATTTTGTCTGCCTATAAATATTGAGTAATGCCTGGTTTGAAAGGGAGTTGGCTTCTCAGCCATCTTCCATGCGTGTCATTGTTACTTGGCTTCACCGTGTGCTTACTCACCGTACGCTTGTGGATTTTTATTATTCATTAACAATAAATTATCTCTACAACTGGTGTTCAGGCTTCTGAATAATCTCGAGTAAATCCGTAATTCGACTAGGAGATTAAGCCTACCATAAATACTCAGTTTTACGGGATATTATTTCTTGGAGTCAGATATTGAGGACATTAGCCTCAACATATTAGCAAGCCGCCGTCACAACAAATTGGTGAGCCCGACGTGATCCAATTTGTTGTGTCGGCGGCTTGCTAATATGTTGAGGCTAATGTCCTCAATATCTGACTCCAAGAAATAATATCCCGTAAAACTGAGTATTTATGGTAGGCTTAATCTCCTAGTCGAATTACGGATTTACTCGAGATTATTCAGAAGCCTGAACACCAGTTGTAGAGATAATTTATTGTTAAATGAATAATAAAAATCCACAAGCGTACGGTGAGTAAGCACACGGTGAAGCCAAGTAACAATGACACGCATGGAAGATGGCTGAGAAGCCAACTCCCTTTCAAACCAGGCATTACTCAATATTTATAGGCAGACAAAATAAACAACAGACATGTGATGAGTCATGAGACATGAAGTGTACACACATATACGCTCATACAAAAACAATCAAGACTGCCAAGCGAATAATTGACAAGGTCAAAATGTGGCTCAAATAAAATGAATTAAATAGGATGTCCGAAAGTTAGAATAAGGTATATGGGCTTGCCATAATAACTGACAGTACATGGGTTTCGATGGGGACCCATTCCTCATGATGATGCTTGTTTCGGCCTAGAACCTCCTGAGATGTTGAAGTTAATGCTTATTTGATACCTTTTCAGTTGTCCTCCATAGTAGTTTCTTCTTCTTTCAGTAGATCCTGTAAGACTTGGAACCTGTTGTAGAGAGTTGTCTTCAAGTCGTTGAATTTGTTAGTATGTCGTAGGAAGGTTATATTGAACCTTTGTACTGCTGTTTGTTCAGTTGTCCAGTGCTTCTTTAGCTTCAGTTTCAACTTTGGCCGCAACCAAATGGTGAAATGAAGGCATTTCAGCTTCTCTCCTGGTTCGCACATCTTCCACTGTTCTTCTTAATTTTTTATTGATGTGAATATGATCTGGTTCTTCGTGGTGTAATCCGGAGAAACCCATGTAGCTTTGTGTATGTGTTCGTGTAGGAATATCGGGTCGTCTATAAGCACGTTGTGGAATGCACTTTGTTGTAACTTGTCAGTTAAATGTTACTTTTTATATCTGGTCGTCGCCGATTGTTGTGTCGGAAGCGCTTATCACTTATACTCGGAACGAGGGACCTCCGTAATTCCCACGATGCGTAAGTAAGTACACAAAGACTGATATAAGTGAAGATTTACTAACTCCAAAACACGACGATGACGACGATAGTCAAAAATACATTCGTTTATATACTGATTGTACTCACAATTTGTTTAATAATTAGGATGAAATCGCATATATATATATATATATATATATATGTAACAAATCACGTACTGATTATGTTTCATGTCCATTGAATACAAGAATATCGTATATGATACAGAATAAAATATCATACGGGTAAACAAAACAAGTACTACACTGAATTATCATCACATTGAATCAAAACAGAAGTAACGTTGAACAAAACTCATGAGTAAATCAATCGAATTTTGACCTTTCTTCCCGTCGTATCACACCTAGGTTTGCAAATCTCCCCCCATTTGCGTTTTTCTCCCCCAGTCCATTTCGTCCTTGGTATCTGATGTTGTCCATTCCAACTTTGGCACTTAAGTCTACCATCAGGATAGTGAGATCCTTTCTTGGGCTTTACGCTATGATTGATTACAGTCGCTCATAAAGCTGATCTTTATTGTCGTCGTCGCTATCATTAGTGGGTGCCTAAATCGTGATTCGCTTCTTTATTTTGAATAATGCTTTGGTTATCCTAGATTCGTGAGATTTCCATTCTATAAGTGCATTCCTTGCTTTCTTGTACAGCATTAGAGTAACTCCCTGAGCGTGTGGAACATTTTCTTCTTTGTGGACAAAGTGCGCCAGCAACTCTCCAGAAAATAACCTTTGCTATCCACTTTGGGTCCAATAGGTGTCGCTGGTTCCGAGTGTTACCAAGTATTCCTCATTTCCGTTGCTCTTTTACTGGTCCTTCTGGTCTCCTACATTGTACGGACGTTCCATTTACCTGTACAAATTACTCCTCTGGTTGTTAAAAGGGGCACCAGCCTCGCGACTTCCAAAGAATCTCAGCTTTCATTATGAGGCGTCATAATTCTTCCCTCAACTCCCAGTACAGAGTTTAAATTGTTTAATTTTTTTCTGGTTGGTGTTTTTTTTGCAAAGTTTATTTCTACGGGATGGTGTTGCCGACTCTATGCCCAATCCTCCACCTTTGTGATAGTTTGGGACCAGCAGTAACTCTAGAAGAGCTGCAGACGGAGTTATTTGAATCCTTAGAGCCATGATAAAACAATACAATTGATCAGTAGTGTATAATGATAAAAAACATAAAAAAGCATGTTTTATTTTATTCAGTCATATCAAATATATTTCTTATGAATTGTCGAAATTTTATCTCCACAAGGCCTTACTGCTGAGGCAAATCACTGATAAAAATATTCTGTAGTTTTACCATTATTTTTTTCTATTTATAGTTTTTCATTCGCTTGTTATTTTTCTTTTAAATATAAATAAATAATTTAGATTTAGATGGAGACGGTTATCTGAATATCCATGAAGTCGAAGCACTTTTACAAAGAGAAGTAGGTATAATTTTCATTCTCGTTTTGAGATCAATAAAAAATATTTTATTGTTATAGTGCATTTTATTTATAGAGTATTTAATATTAAGCTACAAAAGTATTATTATCGGTACGAGTTTCGTATAGATACAAGCCTGAAACAACGATGACGAACTTTTAACCAGTTGTTAACCAATTGGAAAATAGCTTTTGCAAATGAAGTCAGTGACCCAGTCAGCTACAGTGTAGGACTAGGTACATATATACATCGGTGCAAGTTGCCATACCTCATTAGCACAACAAGATGAACACAAAATTCATAGATGTAGTTACTTCAATGATAGTAATATATAGAAGAAAGATTGTGTATAAGGATATAGTACAGGAAGAAAGATTTAGAAAGATCTAAAGTAATTTTAATCTCATGATTTAAGGGAAGACAAAAAGTGTATGCACCAACGTAAATGAATAGTTTATGGAGAAGAAAATAATAGTACTTTACATAGCGTAAACAGATTTTATGTAATCAATGAATCTATTGAAGTCTAATTAAGGTTTTTCGGTTTGTAGATCAAAAACAACTTCATATTAGTTCGTTCAATTGAATACAGAACATCTGTCTTTTCTAACCTTTATTAGGACCCAAAAAGGGTTTTTGGATTCTCCAGTCTTCTGTAACAATGATGTTAGGTCGGTTGACTCATGTTAATTCTCGCAGAATGTTTTCTAGTGAAGATCTTGTTTCTTCAAAGTATTCGCCATTCGGACTGGTACTTAGATTGTTCCTGATTAGGGTTTAGGAGCAAAGTTTATTTGCGTGTTGCATACATTTTGCACTGAGAGAATCGAAAGTTTTGTACATTTAACACTATCATTTCTACTCTCATGGAAAAACCTCATTATTCACTATCAATTTCAATGTTTTGAACATAAGACAACGGTCTTTCTACTTGTCATTTTATGCGTTACATGATAAAAGTCATTCATTTCGAATTTCACCCAAAAACCTAACAGTCTGTTTTTCAATTCTGATTGACTTTCCCTTTACTATACACTTGTCTTACTATCTAGTCTGTTTGTAAAATGTTTACCAAGATGAATATATTCATTTTGAACTGTTAGGATATACCCCATTAACTGGATATTATCATTTATTATTTAATATTATATTCTAAACACCGAAAACATTACTTAGTGACTGTTCTATTGTTCGTAGTTTAATTTCACATCAAACAAACGTCTGAGCTCAAAATGAAATATTTCATCCTTAAAACTAAGCAACTATGATTAGCCGGTACTTTACTTGAATCAGTTTCAGTTTCTTTGATACTAAAATGCGGAGTTCAGTCCTGCCTTTGTCATGGACTTGAAAGCATCTGTTTTCTTCATTGATAGTTGTCAAAAATAACTCGAAAGTTTGGATACTCCTAAGCCCTTTTAAACCAAAACACGGAGTTTTCTTAGGAGATGACCCCCTAGTCTTTGGTCTGAAAGGTTTATCCACATGACAGTGGGGTTATATCAGTATCATGGTCATCAGTCACCACAATAGCTTTACACGCAATTCATTCCCAGTGGCGTTTCCACTGTTGTTTGAAATTAAGATTTTCTAATTCCTCTATATACTTTCTTCGTGTACACCACTGGGGGTCCACCTTTACCCTCTCACTTTATTAAAAGTGCTCTGGATATTTAAAGACAGCATGTTTTCTTTTGAAGCAACTATAAACTCGCAGTCCTGTAAGAAATCAGATTCTCCGTACTATTCCAACTTCTTGAGTTGGGATCCTAATCACCATGCGACTGTGTGGCTTGAGACGGTCTCAGGCACGGCTGGGAACAGAAGTCAAGGCCAGTTCGGCTACATAGTTTGCTTTTGTATTCCTCGTCAGCATCTATCTTGATTGTGTTCTTAATCTATTTCTTGTAGTGCTTACTGTTCTTATTTTCTTGTTCTTTGGTTGTATCGTTATCCTTCTTCTGATTCTTCACAGTAGTTTCATTTCTCTCTTAATATGCTTGACTCAGTTACTACCTAGTAAAAGAAAAGTAATATTCAATTGTCGGCATGAGCAAATTTTTCGATTTAACAATTCCGAAGGTTACACATTACCAAAAGTCACCAGGTTTTTCAAGTACTAAGCAGTTAATTGACATTGAACTAGTCATCCAGGGTAATGCTTCAGTATGTGTTTGGAAAATGTTCATTTTATGTGATTAATATGACCTGTGGGTATAGTTACAGATGTACATTAATTTAACTGGAAGAAAAAGTTTATGATTGACACATTTCCAAATATGTCGCTACTAGAGAAGACAGTTCAGAACCCCGACGGACGAAGGGTCTTCAGAAAGGTTACAGTAGAATTTTTGGAGTTCTGTTGACATATATATTACTTTTTCATTCGGTGTCCATGAACAAAGTTATCTCTGGCAATGTAAATCTACTTTTCGGTGAATGTTTTAATTTCGGGTTACTGACTATTAACTTTTTGAAAAGCTCATTCTCTATAGGTTTTCGTTAAATTTTAGCCAATTCATCATCAGTTGTGCCCTCAGTTTATATTCGTCTAACCATTGAAAATAGAGAATCCATTAATTTTCTCTGAGATGCACGTACATCTAGTTGATGAGTCCCAGATAGGACGAGTCGCGCATCATGAATTTGCTATTGTGTTCTCAAGAATAGTCATATTTTATCAGAAGGGCTAAGATCTCTTTGGGAACGTCTTAGTAATCTGATTTTAGTGCAGTTAATTTTAATTAAATTCTTGTAGTTCAGTCATCACAAGCAGATGGATACATCCTATTCAACAGTAACTTGTTCTCAAAATATTTAGCTACATTTCTTCTAACTGAGTAACATTTGTTTTTTTCGTAAGATCATTTATTTCAATATTAATCAGCATTGCATAAAAGCACAAACGAGTAAATTTAGTGTCGTATTTTTAGCTTGAAAAGGTTTATAATCCTGAAGATCCAGATTACGACCCATGGGAAGAAAAGTATGATCAAAGTAGAATGCGACAAAAATTTATGGAACGATTCGATACAGATGGTGATTACTTTGTTTCCCGTGATGAATTTCTAAGAGGTGTTAATCAACCTTATCCATCATATGACCGTGATTGGATGGTTAGTATTTTTGTATTATATTCATCTAAGTTCTTAATATTAATTGTAATAAATTTCTCTTTACTACTTAATGTGTTCCCGGATACCAATGCTTTTAAACATATTTTTCGCCTTGTTTTTTTGTATGACAAGCTTTACATACAATTGTGTGCAATAATTTTGAATACGTCTAAAATAACAGGGGTCATAACGATGTGATTTATAGTTCGATTAAACGTACAAAGATTGATTCTAGTTGAAGCTTCTCTACATTTATAAAACTTAAATACGTAGCACTATTTGTAAAGTGTTCATCTGATGGTACTAAAATGTTTATGATTCGTGTACACTTATATACGTACGCAGAAATCAAAAAGTTTGATCACCTGATGAGATCAAAGAATGGAGATTTATGAATGACCCTTAAGTCGATATTTAAAAAGAGAAAAGTGGTTGCAACCGATCAACTGCGGTTGATCTGAGGCTTTGCCACCCAACATTTCGAACTAAGTATTGGGATTGCCCCACGGATTCCAACCATGAAGTTTTCACTTCTCAATGCGGATGAGAAAACGTCTTGTCATTGAATTTGTAAAACATTACTACACTATGATCTGTCTGTCTTAGCTTTTTGTTTCAACCTACTGCCACTTCAGTTACCAATATACATTGCATTAGGTAGTTGTTGGACATACATAACACATGTCCCATATACCTCATCTTTACCAACCGATTTGCCATCTTTACCTAGTACACTGTACCTAACTACATGACTACTCTATCAGCGCTTTCCTCATAGATTAGTAACTTTTTAAAGAGGCTTTTGATCAAACAATGTTAGCTCATGCATTTTCTTAGCCTTCAAGCACTATGCTTCATAGCAATTTGTCGTCGAAGAGCGTGGTGTTGCATTGTACACTTACCCTTTGATAAGGGGAAAGACATCTCATATATTCCATCGATGTTACAAGTTGACTAAACACAAGCTAGATCTTTGTATCCTTGATGAGATATGTGGTGGTTGGATACATTTAACGAATCCCCTAACGACCTCAGTCGATGAACATTTATAAATTCACCGTTAATCTTTTCTTTCTTATCCTTAACCTTACATCGGTGTTACACATTCAATTATTTTAAAATACGCGAAGAGTGTTTCGAAGTCGTGTGATCGAATACTAGCAACCTACGGTTGTTCTTGATTTTCATAAAGCATATTTCACATCTTCAGAGTAATACTATGTGAATTGCTACACCATTTCCTCGTCCCTCGGTTAATAGGCCAATATATCGTGTTTATCACAAGTGGAATAATTTGTCAACAGCCAGAGAGATGTTTATCATAAACTTAGAGTTCCATCAGTAATATGTTCATAAAAACTCTGAATCGTTTATAAATGAAAAGAATATCTAGATTGGTTAAAAAAAACTTCGAACTTCCGAATGGACAACACAATGTTTGCGTAAAAACTGGCCAAATTACCTCCTGTTCAACGAAATAAATACTTAGAACCAACGTACGAGTTTTTGGAATGCATAGTTGATCATATATTTGACACAATTGAATGTAACTCGATAAAACTACACACAAAACACGGAAGTGTAAATCACATGTTCTTGTTAAATCTATGTTTAATGGGTTGTCTAATTTATGGTTTAATGTTGGCTATAAAGATATTCTTGTGTATTAACTATTTTACCCTTGATAAATCACGTATCCGTTAAGATGTTGTCATAAAGTATTACAATCCGTATTTTTAGCTTATCATTTTATTACAATGTAATTCTTGTTTGTTCAACAATAGTTGTAATTCAAGTGCTGTTGTGAAGTGCGGTGTTCGAAATCTGATACTGATACACGATGTGTCATGCGCTAACCCCCCCCCCCAACTGACTACTTAAGCGAGAAAGTGTATTAGACTATTTAACAAAATGCACAAATATATACCATTCTACCCTTAGAAAATTGACCCGTTGACCCCAGTGAAGTATACTTGACCCTTGTGCCACTTCTGATTGCCATCGATTGATTTTTTCCTACCTCTGGTTGGCTCTGCATATCAGGTGCTTCTGCATCTTTTTCTACAATTTGTTAGACTAAATTTATGTTAACAGTTGAATTCACAAGTCGATATAAACTAGACCACCATTGAAAACCTAATATCATCGCATGAATTAAAGTCAAACATTACCACTGTTGGATGCCGGCTCAGTGCTTTAGAAGTTAAGTGTACACGTGTAAGACCGAAGGCCTTGGGTTCGAGTCCTATGCACTGGATAATGAATACGTGTTGCTGAGGAGCCTCATACTAAGAAAAATCTTCCACCCGGTGCTTCCGGGTTCCAAATGGTGGTCTTGCTTTAATCGATCTCTGATTTCAACTGTTAAAACAAAATCTAAAAGATTGCGAAAGCACCTGAATTACAACACTTGTTGACCGAAGAATTCCAGCTAAAATACTACAATCTCCACAAATTCCCATACTGATAAATTTATTTTCTTTGTTTTCCAAACAACTGATCATGCTAACATCGGTCTACGATTAGCAATACACCCCTTGCTCGCTTACTAGATTTGCATAACATACGGTCTGACCACCGTAATGGTGGTCACAATCCTAATCGATTGGTTTCTGTTATTTCTAAACTGTGTACTGAATCTGAGAGTTGTTCACTTATTAATTACACCAAATATCAGCAATCTTATGAAGACAACATAACCAATTATTTATATTTTTTGTTCAAACTGCATACCCTTAATACTTCATACCCAAATTCATTTGTTCAACATACTAAAATCATTTGATTTCTGATTCTTTGTATATAAATCACAACCATCTAAGGTTGTGAATAATATGCAATTAATTTCTTGTCTGTATTTGATTCAAATCACGTTTGTTAACCTCCATGTCTTAGGAAGTATAATTTCCCTTTATTTCCTTTGTAACACATATTATACCTATATAACAACATGTATATGATATAACTGTTTAACAGTGTACTGTTTCTTTTTTTCAGACTGCTCAAGATGAAGAGGATATGTTTGAAACAAATGAAGAGGAATTAAGAAGATTAGCTAGTGAAGCACAATTAAAAGAACAAAATCACTTGACTCATGAACCAGATCGTCAGCAAACAACAACACAACAGCCAAAGGTACAAAATGTATAGGGTCGTGATTGTTTTTATTCACGTATATTTATGAGCTATTGATTACTGTTGTTTGTCAATTATGAAAGAACTAGGAATTTGTTGATCAGATTATGTTGATTTGTCCTGTAATTTATTTTTATCTCGACAATTTTTAATCTATACTTTATTCGCCTTTTTATTTACATGCAATTAAATACTGATTACCTTTTGAGTTTTACGTACGTAAATTAATTAACTTTTATTTGTTGTTTGCTTCTCTTTCTATCGCTCCATGTTATACTTACGATTTGTTTTTATTTTTCTTTATTTCAATCACATATCTACCTCAAAGTTGAAAAAATCAATAAGTACAAAGTTCAGAAATGTTTGTATCTTTGAGTCAGTAATGTTTTTTTAAAATTTTTATACGGTAACAGAAAAGTGAGAGAATTTCTTGACGGTCTACTCACAAAAGCTTAATGAAAATCACCACGCCTATTTACTTGGTAAATATTACCAAAATGTATTACTGATATGTACCTTTCATTGCTTTTTTGACTGCACGTTATTGTGAGAGAAAAAAGAAGTGCACCAAGAAGGTATTCCTGCATACCGTATTTAACAATAGTTGGCAACTAATTAATCACTTAGCAGTAAAAGGTGACAGATGCCGGTTTAACGTTGATTGTATTTTATCGATCAAGTTGTAGCTTGGTCCCTGGTCTAAGTAACTTTACACCGTGTGGACTGTGTCAGTCAGTCAGGTAACAACGTAAAACATCGTACGTACGTACGTACATCAGTTCAATTTGCCATACCACATTAGCACACAAATACAATTGTCGATTCAAATCCCGTAGTGGTAGAGGTTGTAAGAGTATAAGTAGTAATCTGGAAGATTAAGGTTATTCAAGGAGTATACTCCTACACCAATGTACATCGCTCATCAAGGCAGTCGGTGGTTGGGCATACGTAACACATGTCACAGCCATCCCAACTGAAGTTTCACTACTTCATCAATTGATTTGCCATCCTTACCTAGTACCCGTTTCCTAACAACTGCATTACTTACTCAATGGGCCCACGATATATACGAGCAATATTTCGAAGACACCTATGATCAAATACTAGTAACCTACGCATATCCTCTACTCCTACCGGCCATGGTACACTGCCATGAAGTAGGACGGAGCGAAATGCTGCGCAGTAAACCCGTCCTTTGGTTGGTAAACGGATATCTCGCCTACGCCATAAATGACGCAAGCTAGGCGAGTCTTCTGTATCCGTGCTGAAATTTCGTCACACACCACACAGGATCTAATATTTTAGACATTATATTCCTATGATTGTCACAAGAGGACTTTTGTCCTTTCTTATAGACTGGCACAATCGGTGATTGAGACCAGTCAGATGGGATTACGTCCAGTTCCCAAATTCTACCCAAGACCTCAGTTAATCTCACTGCTAATACTGGACCACCATCCTTAAAAATCTCAGGAGTAAACCTGTCAGGGCCTGCTGCTCTCTCTCGCTTCAGATTTCCTATGGCTTTTTCAACTTCGTAAAGAGACGGAGGACCTACATTAACTGACCATTCAGGTTGACTGGAGATCATGGGAAACCGAAGTGTGGCTGATGGCCAGTTGAACTGATCACTGAAGTGTTCTGCCCATCGATCCAATCTCCTGGATTGAGAATGAATAATATGTCCATCTTTCTCTGAGAGTGTTTCGCTAACAGTCGGTTTCCTTAACAAGTCTGAACAATTGTCTGCTATTACTTATTGCCGCTGCCTTTTCCATCTCTCTTGCTTTCGCAATCACTGCGTAGACTTCTTGTCAGCTTGCGCTTAAGCTGACTCCGCTCTTCATTATGTTCAGAGCCAGGTGGAATGAGTTTCCGAGCATCTATCAGCGCGATAGATGCTGCTGAGATCCAGTGTTGCTCCCTAACCTTCTGGTTTACCTTACTAGCAGATATCACTGCTGTTTCCACAGCTTTTCGGATATCATTCCATGCTGCCTCAGGGTGGGCATCACATACATGGCTGCCTAACTGTTTTCCTAGTTGTTCCTGAAATATACTCTTAGCTTGACTATCATTAAGTAGACCCCTAAGAGGTTTCCTTGCAGCGTCTTTCCTACGTCCAGTAAGACGCAAGCAAATACGCGCTCTCACTAGAGCATGGTCTGAATCTAAGCATGTGCTCCAGAATGAGCGACGGTCTTCTATCGAGCACCTCCATCGGTGGTTGATAGCGATGTGACCTAGTTGGGACGAATTCGGGGGTCGCCATATCAAAAGATGTTTTTGTTTATGCTTAAAGTTGGTATTTGCAAGAAAGAGGTGGTCATCTGAGAATAGCTGCAACAGACGGTCGCCATTACCTATTCTTTGAGCCACGACGCTGTTAGATCTACCCAGGTGTCTTTCCCTTTCGCTTAGTTTACCTACTTGAGCATTAACGTTGCCAGCCACTATTACTACATCAGAGCACCTAGCTTTTCGGAGAAGGTCAGAAAGCTTTCTGTAAAGCTCATCTTTTACATCATCCGAGCTGTAGTCAGTGGTAGAGTGGACAGAAACGACGAAGAGGTAAAGACGAGTGTCCCTCTCTTTCCGATTCCTTACTGTTCCGTTCAGTCAGACAGTGCACAAACGACTATCTACTGGAATCCAGTCTAAGAGAGCTAGTTCTGTCCTAGGACTCAACGCTATACCTACACAAGCGAGGCCACGGAAAACAGCATCAGGGCTTCCAGATACACGAAGTGTGAATCGAGTTGGTTCTTTGTTTTGACATGGTGAGGTCAGATGAATGACGCTACTCGGATGCTGTATGTGCGTTTCGGAGACGCAGCACACATCGATGGTGCGAGATTCCAAAGTCGTCGCTAAGGAAGCCTGTTGTCCTATTTGGCACAGTGTTCGGACGTTAAAAGCTCCTACATGTAGTTTAGAGCGCGGTTTCAGGAGACCAGGAATAACGTTCCGCGCACTCAAATCGTTTGCATTAGCGGTGCTAGGTGATGAAGGAACGTGAGAAGGGTTAGTCGTGCAGATGAGTTATTAGGTGTAGGAATGATTGTTCGTGACCAACTTGAAAATGGTAATCCGTGGGGTGTGACATTTTTAGGTCGACCTTTTCTAACCCTTACCTGTGAGAAGGCAGCATCGCTGCACATGCCGGTTGCCCGAGTGAAACACCTTACTACTGTCACACCTCTCTACAGTCAGCAGTACGACGTCCTGTTTAGCCTCTATATCTTTTTGTCTAAAGAGATTGGAATAAGGTTCTTGAGTTGGTTTGTTAGCAATACTAATTTCAAGATCCTAGGGATTATTTCTGAAGTATTTTTAATATGAGACGATAATCTATTCAGTTTCCGAGGATCTTTCTTGACCGTAATTACATTTGTAGACATTACTTTTGAATTAGCAGAAATTGTAAAAATTGATGTTCATAAAACCGAGATTATATAAGCTGAGCTCATTGTACAGAAACTTTTAATCTTGGGTGACATTTGAAATGGTGAAACAGTAATATCTTACAAATGACCAAAAATTAGTTTTTCAACACTTTCCTAATTAGGTATTAAGTAAAGTGGGAGATACGCATTACGCATACATAAATATTTTACACGACATCGTCAATTCTAAACAGCTAAGTACATAAAGAGGAAAAAGTAACCCAATTGACACAACAAAATAAATAACTGAGCACAATAAGTATTTTTAGGACATTGACAATTATTTGACATCGTGATAGGCATGGTTTATTCACCTCATTTTTTAAGTAATTAGACGAAATAATAAAATGAAGTGAAAAGACAAAATTTAACAAAAAGTATGAAAATGCGTACACAGATAAAAAATATAAAGTTTGTTTTTCACATCAAATAATATAATTTTTGGTTAACAAAGTGTAACAGGAATTGTTGTAACCATAAAGTAAAGAAGAAAAAAAAACATGAATAAGCCAGACTAGATGAATAAAATCAAAAGAAAGTAATCAATTGATTCGATTTATAATAAAGGTAAGATAAAATGCATATTCAGGATTAATTAAAAACAGAAAAGAAGGAAGAACTTTACGTTGGACTGCAAAAATTGAGAGAGATAATTAAGAAAAAAAACAATATACCATCAGTAGAAGTGAAAATTAACAGTTCTTTCTATCTTTATTCTTAATGAAATGCGAACATAATTAAAAAACTGAGAATATGTAATGTGATAAGTTCAATAAAAAAAAGAAAAAAAATTTCTGTCTAGTTTTTTTATTTATTGAAACAAAATTATATGAAACCGGTAAGTAGACACAAACAATTTAATTAGACAATGTTGTATGGATTCAAGAAAAGAAAGAAAGAAGTAATAGTTTTATTAGTATAAATGATAAAATATTTATTGTTAGCACATCATATTGACCATATTTCCGACCTAATCGACTGAATTTTAAGCAAAATAATAAGATATAAATAAATGTGATAACAGGATTTTGAATCCTAAACAACCTATATACTTTTTTGGTATTCAAGAAGCTTGTTGACCAGTTGCAGGAATAGGAGAAGATTGAGTATTACCTGTGCCATTATTTAAACCGATTGATGCGTTCGGTACAACATTGGTATTACGTTTTAACTGTTCTTGCATTTTACTCATTAGTTGTTGCATTCTTTGAAGCTAGAGAAAAAATATATATACCGAAAAATATTTATCAGTATGCCAACAATAATAAAAAGTTTTCGAAAGGTTTGATTACTACCGATAAAAAAAATGAGTACCCATTATGATACAATCGACAAAGCTGTTATGTAGTGTAATTCAACTTCCCACTATTCAACCTGCAAACGCTTCGCACTATAAGAATTGTAGTGAATATTTAATGTTCTTGAAAAGCAATAAATACCAGAGGTTTTAATTTTCTAGCTGTTCCCCCAGTGTGCGATGAGCATCAATTTAGATCGATACATATTTATTCCAAGACGTATATTATTTGAGAATGATTATTAACTGAAACTGGTTACACTATGTTCTTTTTATTGGAAACTGATTTATTTTACAAATGAATAAAATTCAGTAGAATCAATGAAAAATTTAATCAACGATCAAGATATAAATTACAATGGGATTTATGACATAAATATATAAAACTAACTCTATACATAAAATTCAGTATATACTAATGAGTTAAAGGCAACAAGAAAATCTAATCATTTTAACTACGTTATATAAGTTATAATCAATTAATTTAACAGAAAATTGGATAAACATTGTCTTATATTAGACAACGTTTAGAAAATACCCGTAAACTGTAACAATTTTAAGGCTAATATGATCATTGATAATACATTCGAAGCATGTTTTTACTGGTGAAGATAACATCTTAAAGATACAAAAGTGTACGATTTCGAACAAGTCGTGTGACATACAAAAATTTAATTTTACCATTCATGAAAACACATTACACAACAATTACCTAAAATATTATCAAGTCTATTGAATAGTATGTATAGTAAAAGAGCATAAACGAAATTTGTTAATCAGATCTGAGTAACTTTTAAAATGAATAGTCATTTCAATCGTTAATTTTGAACAGTTTGCATAAATATGATCTACCTAGAAAGATAAACCATTGAAATCCCTAAAGGAATTACGTTGTGTATAATCTGAAACAGACAAATTCAGCACAACGAAATCAAATGAAACAAAATGTACGCTTACGGAGTCGGAACGTTGGTAGTAGGGTAATAAGACTAATAACCGTAAAAAATCATGTGTCAAAATACAAACTATGAAATAATATTGTAACTAGGGGTCTGGTTGAAGATAAGGAACAAATTGGACTTAAATATTGTGGTCGATCTTAGGTCTTCATCCAACGTTCCTAATCATTAATCGCGATTATCGCTCTCACTCTAGCCAGGTAGTCAGTCACTATCAACAAGCGTCAGACATTCAATGACTATGAGAATTGATTTCACCATTTCAGTTTAGTTCCGATTAGCTTTCTTCCAATCAATTCCTGTCAGTCATCACCACTGGTGGTTAGGAATTCAAGAACAGCTACGTCATAGTACGAGTTAGCACTAATAAATTAAAAATAATTTAAAATTTTTGCCATTTATATTACAATGATTCGGCTGTATGTTTCAGTCCCATTTTGCTTACTTTGATATAGGCATTGAGATGGTACTTGTAACCATCACACAACAGAAGTTAATCAAGATACAACAGCTAACTATGTGCCTATGTAGTAAAGTTTGTGTTCATAAACTGATAACTTATATGAACTAAAGTAAAGACGCTTCAGGAACACTGAGTAATTCAAGCTGATGTAGATATTAAACAAATGATATAATTGATACTAAAAAGAGCAACATCGACAATTCAGCACACAAACTCCATGACAATTAATGTCACATACATTCAGAATACTGTACGGTGAAGATATTTTAAAAGTTCTTTCTTTGAATTAAGACGGACGTAAATAAATGAATAATGATGTATGACAAAAATATTGTGGATTAGCAAGACCATGAGCTCAAAAAATTCGGAAATATTTGTATGAAATAATTCACATTGCATATTATGGAAACTGTAAACGTGAGGAATCACAATATTATGTTGCATTTTTTTAAAAGGTAGTAATCTTATAGTTTAAAGAGTGCGAAATAACATGTCCAAACACAGCATATGTTACCACAACAAAAGTTTATAAATTGACTCACCTCTTCCTCTTTCTGTTTCAGTAAACTATCTTGATCAACAATAGCCTCAAAGCCAGTTCCACCTTCTTTTTCTAATCTTGCCAATCTATCAACAAGTAGACAAAAGAGAGCATATTACATGATTATTACCATTGAAACTATATAAATAATAAATAAAATATTCAAAAAAAACGATACAAATTTATGGGGACCTTTATCTAAATTTAAACGAATCGGACCATAAAATTTAGGCATCAAACTTATAGAGGACATTAAAGATGAGTTTTATCTGCAAAATCTCAGTGCTTTAAAGTGCTTTAAAGATTCCCTCAGTATTCTATACTCTATATATATTCGATAATTCCGATTGTTTCCCAAAGAGTGAAGCAGATCGTCAAGCGGAATGGAGAGTTTTGCAAATATTTATTCCTATCCAGAAAGTACTAGTCTTAGACAATCAAGGTTGCTTACTTGTTTGTTCCATAAACAGCTTGAGTTCAATCCAAGATACATCTTAAAGGATTTACTTATGTAAAAATATGAACAAGTACAAATTATACGATGCATAAATCACAAATGAAACATTAAGACCCAATCTACTTATTTATTTACGCCTGTTACCTCTCATGGAAGAGCATAGGCCACTGACCACGATTCAAACATGAAAATCTACACAATTATATTTTATCAACTACAACAATTGCTATACTACTAAACAATGTTTGAGTAGGTTTAGAAGGTAAAAGAAAATAATTCTAAGACTGAAACCCATCAAAAAACATTGATACAAATAAATGATAACATACAGAGCGAAAAAGTGAAGCCAACATACGAATCGCACCACAAAATGAAGTTCATTATCCTTAAGAGAACCCATCAAATTCTCTTTAACGCAGTCAGTAAATTGAAATGATAAGAGAATGATGACAATTCATAGGAAACAAGAGGCTGACATTGACAAAACAAGTAGCGCACCCCTGAACTGTGTAAAATTATAAGTGCGGCATCATAAAAAAGCAACCTGAATCCAGTAGAAATCACTTATAATTTACTGATATGAGACAAATCTTGCATTTTTAAAAATTTTTCTGTGATAAAGTTAGATGGGGTAAACTTGCTCATTAACACAGATTGTATATATTTAAGTATTGAACTTGAAAGCACTTTTCGGAGGAGATTTATCACAATGTGAGAATCGACAATATACACAGATTTCTAAAACGTAAATGTAAGCTTCTTAGTTCAAGGTAACTGGCTGTGATTTTGAAAAAACGATTACACCATGTTTTCAAAGTAAGACCTTCATATTGAAAAAAAGTCCATAGATTGAAGAGATCAGCGAAATTTTGATTGGGCGAAACTTAAATATAACACCGAAGGTTTTAAATAATACAACTACAAGCCATAAATACTTAAAATCGGAAAGATATACGACAATAACAATTTGAATAACCAACAAACAAACCCCAATCCACTAAATAAGCCTATAATTGAATATGGGAAGTAAAAATATTTACTACGAAATTTTACTTCCGTACCACGAAAGATGTACATTACAAAGAAACAATAAGTACCATCAATATATCTGGTATAAAAAGGTAATGGAAAGTTGATGATAGATGTCCAGAAAGACCTCCGACTATTAGTAAAGAAATGTGAAAAAGCAACAAACATATGAGAAAAACAGTACGGATACTGTCAAGTGTATAATATCGTGAGTGGAAATCAAATGCTTTGTCCTTAATCGGGCTAGAAATGTTGAAAATGAATTATTCCAGTTAGGAATTTTTGTCATACAACACAAACTTTATGGATGACTGAATTAAGGAATACGAATAAATAAAATAAGTGAATTGTTTTTAAAATGAATAACATACGCTCCAGTACCAACACCTTCACGACGATCGCTTTGACGCTTAGACATCCGTTCAGTAATGTATTTCGCTCTATAATTTTCATAATGCACATCCAATGTCATATCTTTTAAATCCTGCATATGTGTCCTAAAATTAATTTTAAAGAGAATAACAATGAATAAAACAAAGTCTGTCGTCAAAAAAAGCAACTTTTTGATGAAACACCAATAATTTCTCTGCTCGTGAAAAAAATCTGACTAAATGGTAATAATAAATAAAAAAGGAAAATATAATCGACTAAATAAATTGTAATGGACTCATTGTTTCTCAGTTCTATTACCGAACCATACATTGTTTGTACGTATGTATTATAATTTCGTATGCTTAGTAAATTTGACCAAGGTGATCAATTTATGGATGAAACGGCCCAAAGTCGACCGTAATTGGTCATTTATTGTCTTCTAGATCTTGAATGTATCTTTATTACGTACTTTTCAATCTCCCGTTATTCCTTTTTTACTGTTTCCGTTAGAGTAAACAGTAAATAATACCTTTTTGAGATGGTGGACAAGATTTGTAGCTCACATGGATGATCATGATGGAGTTTTGTCCTCTGAGATGGATAACACTACCATTCTTCCAATCGTAATAATTCGAGGTTTGATGTGAATCTTTAGTCGTTCATGCTAGATTCTGTGATGCCATAGGTTAACATAATTGCCTTTATTTATATTAAGTATACATACTTTTGGTAATAAGCCTTACTTACTTACTTACGCTTGTAACCCCGGATATTGCTTTTTTCCTTCGTGTATGTTGAGGCCTACTGATGTAGAAGCTGCTGTTACACTAGTTGTCTTCATCTGCACTTATTCGTGTGTATGGCATAGAAGAGCCAAATTGTCTAGTTGCATCCAACCTGTTCATTCTGTGTTTTCCCTCAGATGTCGAGGTTTTCATAATCCAGTCGACCACCAGAAGAAAGAGGAAGGAGGAGAGTAAGTAGCCTTGTCTGACTCCGGTCCTCATTTCGAATGCGTCTGTCGGCTGTCCTCCATGCACCATTTTGCAGTGTAATCCGTCGTATGAATTCCGGAAGATGTTGACGATCTTCTTAGTTACTCACACTATAGTGTCGAATAAGTTTCCATAGTGTTCTCCTATCCACACTGTCAAATGCTTCCTCATAATCAAGGAAGCTGATGTATAATGACGAGTTCCACTCAACTGATTGTTAAACGATGTTCCGTAGTGTCACGATTTAGTTTGTGTACGACCGATCCTTGCGAAATCCAGCCTGTTGATCTCGAAGTTGTGCGTCGATTGAGTCTTTCCATCCGGTTCATCAACACTTTGTTGGAAACGTTTCCTGGTACCGATAGTAGTGTGTCATATTCATAGTAAACAATACGTCAAAGAAATCAGTATCAATAAATTTTAAAGAAGTATGGGAAGTGAACTGACTTTGGAATACAAATGACAATAGTATTCTTACTTTAGCAGAAATATACGCAGCTTTGTAAAATCACAGTGACGACTATTCTCTACTTCAACTGACCCCCAAGGATATTGTCTACCACGAGCTCGACGACTACCATCTAAATCGATAACACAATTACTGCCGACGACAGCGAAAGGTAGAACAGCCTATTCGGAAAAAAAGATAACTATTTAGAGTGTGAGAAATGCAACTTCACATCGCAACAATAGAAGTTATTTTATACGAATATTCGTCAATATTAGAACGAATATTTTGACAAAAATTGGGCGCTAGGTATCGAGAAGCCATTATATGTGGAAATTATATTTGAAATAATCTCGTCGATTGGCATTTAAGCAATAACAAAGTTTTGTTCAGCAGACTTGTCTGGTCTTCTTATCATAATTTTCATATATAAGAAGTTATTTTAGCCTAATTACTCTTAAAAGAGGCAATAAATTTATAGTAAATGTATAGCACTGATACTTTGAAGTTGTTAGACATATGATTCATGAAGAAATCAAATAGATAAGCTTGGATAAATATAAACACTTTATTTTCTAGTACCGATTTTAAGGACCTTGGAACGTTTCAAGCAAGCTTTAGTAACTTTGAATCTGTAATATCTTATGCAAACAAATGTGTGAATATAAACATAAGTTGTCTACAAAATCTAATTTTTTTTAAATTTACACGAACTATTATCAATCATAAGGAAATTAAATGTTAGAATCGAATAGTGATCATATATTTGTAGTTTATAGGTCAGTCCTAATCAACGTAGAATCTAGGGTTTATTCAAGTAATTTAATGAGATTCATTCAGGAATCGATTATCAACTGGAGAATCGGTGAAATACACGGGCCAATTGAGATTTCAGCTGTCATAGTATTGAGGAGTCGCAAACTAGAAAGAAGCAACAATTGTTCTTCAGTTGAAGATTATGTGGCTAAAAAAGTCCCTTAACAATTAGAGTCATTTATACACAAATTAGTATTTTGTCAGGACACGTTCTGGGTAGAAAAAAATTATTGCCTCAAACATCGATTACTATGACAGAACTACCACGCAAATGAATGAATGTTAAACTAACTTTAATTTCTTTATCTAAACGTTTGATTTCATCCTCTTCATCACTGTCACATTCAGGTAAACGATAAATATCAATTTTATAACGATCAAAATCTGCCATTATGCGTTCTTTAAATGCACGTAATTCATTAGCAGTCAATGCATCAGCTTTAGCTATTACAGGGACTATGTTGACTTTATGTTGAAGACGGCGCATAAATTCAACGTCTATTTGGCGTAAACTAAATTGAATCAAAACAAAAAATTAAAAAATTTCTCACATCAATATACGGGAATTAAAATAGGTCAAGAAAGTAACAACAATATTGAAATGATAAGTTCTTTAATGGCCTGGATACTTAATTGGCTATCTTGTCTTAAACACTTGGATAGGGAACGACTTGAACGTTAAGTAAATTAACTGAAATCGGGTGTACAAGTTTGTGGTAATTTTTCTAGTTTTCATGTAAAACCGAAGAAGATAAACAATTATACTTAATTTGTGCACATTGTGTAGAAGTTACACAAAATCGTATTACTATTTGCATTATATAATTTAGTATTAAAATTCTACTATTGCATCACCATGTTTATTTTATTGTTTTATATTTCTTTACGGGGGTAATCCTTAAATTTTCATATACAGTTGTACAGTTTGTTAATGAATCCCTACAAAAAGAAGATCCATTCTCTAAATTTTTAGTTTTTAATTATACTTTGAACCATTAATCGTTAACATACACAAAGAAGGAAGAGATTTCTCAAAACTTTTGACTATTCTCTCCTTCTCTCTAGTTATTTGTTTAGAGAAATTTACTCTAGTTATAAACAGTGAAATAATTCAATTTCTGATTAACTTTCAATTCATGTTAAATAATAATCAACATACGATAGTGTATCAAATATTTCGCAACAAATTTATCAAATAATTAATACACAGTCATGATTATAGCCTTGAAATAATCGGTTACAATTTTAAAATAACTTCGTTTATATTCATTAAAAATAGCTAGATTATTTTCTTGTAAATCTCCTCTTGTTATACTAAAATCATAATATTTCACTGTTTATGTCTGACAGTTATTAATTTCATTTGTGCTCACAACAAATATTCCTCATAGCTCAAAAGGTTAACAATAAATTCCTTTAAAAAAATACATTATGATGAGAATTTCTATACCATAGTTTGGTTTAATTGGAAAGTTATGAATAACTTCAATATCATGCAAGCTTTTCTATCAACCTATTACGAACTAATAAAAGAAAATGAACTCAGAAGAGTGATTTTAGCTTGGAAATATAACTAGAACTAGTCTTAATGAACTGACAATTCGACAACATTTCTACACTGCATTAATACTAAATCAATTATTTTTTTAACTAAATGATAGCTACGTATATATAAACTTATAAACAAGAATGTTAGCAAGTAAGTTAGTGTTTATCACATGATTTTACATATGCAAATGACTTAAGTATTCACCTAATATAACCTCAAGCTTTGGTTATGTAACAAAAACAATCATTCAATCCTACCAATGTACAGAAATACAATAAAAAATGATACTACAGAACAGTGAATCTACATTTTGTTAATGAAAACTGCTAGATTATATGAACATGTCAGGTTAGAAAAACGGTAACTGGTACGAATTCAATATATATATATATATATATATATATATATATATATATATATATATATATATATATATATATATATATATATATATATATATATATTAACAAATAAAGTTCATCTACTTACCCATGACCATATGGTGATATGAAATACAAACAACAGTGAACTCGATGATCATGAATATTTTTACGATTCAGACCACATTCATCTTTAAAATATTGTTCAAATGTGCTGTCTATGTAATCTTCTATTGGTTTCCAACTAAGAAAAAGTACAAAACAAAAGGTTAACACAAGTTTTAAACACATCTCAGATAAACAGTCGTTTTATAATATAGATTGAAAAAGGAAAAGCAATCAGTGTTAATTATCAGTTCTAACTAGAAGTTTGAATAATAAAATGTATAAGTGATCCACAAACAAACCTTCGAAACGATCAGCATCTTGAAAAGTGCTCAATTACTTACCAAAAGTATTAAAATTATTTGGATGAAATGATATATAATATTATTATTATATTTTAACGAACCCTACGCAATTTTAAAACTTACATTTAGATACATTGTTTATGGAAAAATCTTACAGATTGATGTTATCTAGATAAGTAATGAAAACCAGGAAGAACAGCGGAGAATCGACTTATCTGAGTTTTAGATTTCTCAGTATTAGGAAAAATACAATGAGTTTACCGGTTGGTTTCAGCATATCATGAAGCTGGATTTTCAGAAAATTTCCACAGAGGAACATACTAAATAATTATGTATTTACTAGTGTATGGACATGGATTTTCTTAACTTTCGTGAAATTCTGTTGCCCGCATAATATAGGATGGACTTGGTAGTTGTGATATTCATGAGGCATAAAGGCTTTGTGTTCGATCGAATATGGGTGAAAGAACAGTCTAGCACTGCTTGATATATGCACTTCTCTAGCTAATCTTAGTCTATAATGAAAGTTCTTAAACTTGATATTATAGAAAGGAAATAATAAGAGAAAGAACAAATCAAGTTGTCAGTCACTAAATATTATTTAATTTAACAAAATAATAGTATGGCGGTAGCATTAAGAAATGTATCACATATTCTATTATACTAACGTTAAGAGTTTGACATAGAAGTAAACTAAAATTACATACATGATAAACTTACCAGTCATTGCAATTCACAGCATCACCAAAGCCGGGAGTATCGACAACAGTAAGGCGTAACTTGACTCCACGCTCATCCAATTCAATTTGACGTTTTTCAATTTGAGTTGTGCTTTGAACACGATTATTTGCTTCAATAATTTCTTTATCTTTGTATAAATCTTGGACAAACAAGCTGTTAATTAGTGTTGATTTGCCCAAACCACTTTCACCTGAGAGCAGCATTTAGAAATCAATCGAATTAATTTATGTCAGTCACCATATAACAGTAATATAAAAATGCGATAATTATAGGTTTTAAAGGGTATAAAAAATGGTATAAATTAGATAGATCCACGAATAAAGTAAAAACCTGGTAAAAATGAGTACAGATTACGGGTGTTATAATGGAAAATCAAGAGGAGAAAGGCATATGACTGAAAATAGTCATACCAATGCCACTGGAAAACTGAAAATGCAAATGAAAAAGAGACAAGGCTAGAGAAGCGGGTCTCTAGAATAACAACTTTAAACGATAAAGATTAAAAGTGTGTGAATCTGACCACCATAACCGACTTCGACTCATATCCCACTGATTACAGTTGCTTGACAGATCTGTACGGTTAAACTCGACACATGGACCGGCTAACATTGAAAGTCAGTGGAGTTAGGGGTTGATAAAAAACCTTTCTTTAATTAAAGTGTACGTTAACCAGAAGGCGATGATTAGTTGTGCGAAATAATATCTTCTGATTACTTAAGCAGATTAAAGTTTACAGACTTATCTGTCATGGTAGATGGACATCGCTAAATCTTTGGGATCTTATACTTACAAAAGTCAGGCGAGTGTTCCGAGAGTTTATTTCCTATCAATCCACTAAAATTGATGAAATATTTCTGTATCATCAAATTATATCTTTAAAAAACAGGTCTGTGTTGTCTTTGTACCTCAAGGTATTAAATCTCTGGGTAGGAGATGAATTTATTTAAAGAGTGAAAACTGAGAGTTAACTATTAGGTGGCCAGCAGCATCTTGTAAATGCGTTTACCCTAAACAGAAGTGGACAAAGTGATTGAAAGTTGAATGTCTTAACGTCTAATCATATTTATTGTTGTGTTCAAAATTTCTATACCTGTTGTCTTGTATTTTATATCAGTTCATTCAGGAGACTGAATCAATAATCTGGTCTCATGAGCAACCAACAATCGGTCACGTTCGATCATTCCATATCATCTACACGACGAATATTCTATTCATTTGTTTTAAAAACCCGGAATTCGTTCATAAACCCCCTCCAAAATAACAGCTGATGTCTTCGAATCAATACAAAATAATGCGTTAGCTAGGTGTATGGTTTAAAACAACGCTAACAAGTATTTTTTTGAGATTCTAAAGTGTTCGTTAATAGTTAAAGAGGTGATGTAAAGATAGCACTTGAGACTCAACAACAAGACTATACCGAAATATGATACTGACGATAAATGTAACCGTAGATGTGTAAAAAGAAATGTTGATTGTGCAGTGAATGAGTAGGTAACTTTGATTGTAAGTTGATTTTACAGACTAAAATGAACACAGTCAATTGTTATGAAGACTAAACATGAAAAAGCTATACAACCCAATACTAAATTCATGAAAAATATCCTTGTCATAAGGTATGGACATCGCAAGTGCCGGATTAAATTAACTCACCGACAACCATCAAAGTGAAATTGAAGCCCTTCTTGACAGCTTTCCTGTGCATCTGTTCAGGTAGATTTGCAAACCCCAGTCGCGCATCTTCTTCAATATTCTATTCCGGAAAAAGAAAAAATTTATGATTCAGAATAATAGTTGTAGTAAATAAAAAATATTGATTTGGTAACTTGGTACATCTTACTGAGTTTGAAATTCTTCCATTTGGGGCCAAAACACATGGGGAGGGGCTAAGTAGTCTCATTCTTCGATATGGGTTACGAACACTCAGTATCCGACCCAGATTATTCTTGGAATGATTAACTTGTTCTATTTTCAACATTCCATTTGAATCTAAAGGAACTTGGCTTCTTAATTCCAGTTCAGCCATTTCCAAAGCCGATATATAACAATGAACAACGCCTAAGATGGTTAGAGAGAACTACAACTATACCTGGATCGATAGATAATGAGTCGTGATTGCGAACAAAATCAGAATGACCACAAACCAAGGATTCTAGTTGCTTACGGTTACGAATTACTTCGGATACAATGCTTTCTTCGCGTTCAGATATGGTGAAAGAAGTTAAGTCACAGCTGTCACTTAATTCGTTATCATTTGGTAAATGACTTGAGTTTAATGAAGAAATACTTGAAGTGTGAGACGTTTTTTGACTGGACGATTTAAAAGCCCATTTTTGAAAATTATCAATAATACGATGAGGAAACTTGTTTCTTCTACGTGAATTATTGGTTAGAGTGGACGCTCTTGATTGTATGCTTGATAGAGAAACGAAAGAATGATTGTCTTCTGGTGGTTGAAACATGAGAAAAGTAGTAAGAATGAATATGATTATGATGTGTGTGAAAATGGTAAATAGTCTAATCTCATTAATATTCACAACAGGTTTTTTAGCTAGAAACTGATTGGCTACACTTAGAAGAGTGTTTCATGACATGTGGATGCACCACGCACAAATGTAAATGATGAAACGATTGATGTACTACTTGTCTTTATATATTGGTTCGCTATGACAAAGCTTGTTTAAGTTAACGTAACTCACGGGGGTTAAATTATCGCGCAACACGTTAATCCACCTTACTATTCGAAATAAATATTATTTGCAAAAGCATCATAAGATGAATTAGCTATACATTTCATTTTTTAGAGTAGCTATTTTCATGTAAAAATGAACAATTAATAGTTGAGGATGAACTCTAACTGCTTGAGAGGTTTAATAAGAATAATATCAAGTGCAACACAGTAAGACCTTATTTTTGAAAAATTGTAGATCGCTTGTGCAAAATGGTTGTTATTCACAAGAAAGTCTACTTACAATCCCATATTAGTTGACAAAGGAATTTCATCTTGTTAGGTTTACTGATACTTAAGTTATTATAAAAGACGAATTTGTGTAATATCTCTAGAGAGGGTTTAAACGAATTAAAAACGAAGTAAGAACACTTACTAGACAATAAACAAGTAATAAATGATGAACGATACGATTTTGATGTGAAAGCCTTACTTCTTGAGATGGGTCAGCCACTATAATGAGCGCAGAACACAACACAGTCGAGAATTCTAAAATGTACCACAACTGTAATAATTCGTCCCGTCGCATTAAAAGTTCAACTATTATTTGGGCTTAGCATCACTTTCTTTAAGTTCAACGACATTTTGAATGCACAGAAAAAAGTAGTGAGGAAGATAAAAACGGAAATTTTTCAGCCAAGCGGTCTACCCCTTGAGGATTTAATCTTCTCAGTTGTACAATTGTGTATATATACTATTTAGACAACGACAATCCATAATAAGTTCTCTAAGTTACTACTTACCAAGAATAAAGGCGGGATGAAAACGAAAAAACCTTCAGAAGCATGTTGTACTTATCCACACGATTGAAAAAAGACTATCAAAGGTTTTCTTTTAGTTTCATTGCTAGCAATCTGGCTTATGGCTATTCTGAGAAAATGCCAATTGAAACCCACTATCAGCGATTTTTATCCATACAAAATGTACGTAGATGGTGCTACGATTATTTACGATGTGCAACCTGAATTGTATTTTTTTTAAATGTTCAACAGCCTTCACCTAGCAATTAAACTTACTTAAAGAGTGAAAAACAGACAGAACATCAACTTTCTAGATGCCATGAGGTGATAAAGAAACGTGAAGGATTTTTACACAGAGCAATCTACAGAAGACCTGGATGGAAAGATCATTAAGCAATCTTTTATACCAAGGTCTCAACCGATATGAGGAATAATTTGACTACACCTCTCGCTATATGAATCCGTAAAGTCTGCAATCTTGAGGTCGTAGAAAAGCTAGCCCTGTTTAGAAAATATCGGGCAAAAGTAGATATTCATCAGAATTTGTCAACAAAAGTACAAAACCTAGAAAATAAGTTATCTATGTACTGAAACATGCGCTCAACATAAGTGTTAACTTTAAGCGTGACAATACTGCAGAAATCCTAAAGAATAGCATTACAAATCCCTCTAAAACCTTCTTTGTGGTAACTTGGAAGCCAAGGTCCTTCAATGAAATAAAAGACGAGCTCTTACATCTGACTACTCCAATGTCCACTTATCAATCCCCCTGTTCTTATAGAACTCGATAAACCAGTCATCTGTGTTCTGGATGGGGGTTCAGAAACATTGATGTGTATGATTACAAAAGAGAAGCAATGATGGAATACATCGTGAAAATAAATCATTCACGCAAAACAGGCCGATTACTTAAAGTTTTCTACAACGTCAACATAGATCTTCAAAAGGTAGTAAGGTTCTGTCACTTTTGCATTCTTGAAGCCTGTTATGCACGTAGGGGAATCCAAATTGTGTGCGAAAAGAATCTCGCCATTTTCGTTCCCTTTTTGAACATAGCTTAAAATACCACCACCTTTCTGCAACATTATCAGCCTATTAAAGTGATGGGAAAGTGGTAGTTTCCAATTATACAAAGTTACGATCGTTCTAGCCTAGTTTGGTGAAGACGCTCATATATGCTGCGACCATCGAGTCAGCAGTCCTGAAGTTAGACGCGGAGTGCTAGTGAGGTATGACAGATCGATTGAAAAGGTAATAAATCTTTTTTTGAATGGGACGGTTAGGACATGGATTATGTGTGCTCATTCACTGACTGCCTCAATGCACGATGACGGTTAGTTTAGTAGTTGGTCGGAAGGATACTATGAGTGATCAAACTAAATTTTGCATCACTTCATGGAGATCGTGTTGGACTAGGTCATGTACATAAGTTCGAACTACCCGGTTAGGATCCGAGTAAATTTTGTAATTAATGGTCAGACTTTGGGTCTCGTTGCTCAGAATCGCTCAAAATGACGCAGGCGCATTTACTCCGTCCTTACTTGGAACTTGAATTTCTAAATTGCCTTGCGAAACATTTTTATTTCTACTAAGCCCATATTCTCTTGAAGTGTATCTTGGATGCCTGATCTTTTGTATTGTCATTAAGACTTACTAACCCTACTACCACTGGATTCACCACGATTTCATTTCGCAAAGCTAATAGGATGTGGCAACCTGGACCCATGTACACATGTGCCAAATTCTACGTTGCATTTAACTGACCGACAATACTTTTACATCCTTCCTTTCTTATAATTACTAATCGTTATCAATTTTCTATGATACATGGGCGACCTTATGAAACTTCCTTTTCCGATTCGTGGATAAGAATAAAATGCTTCCGTTTATTTATTTATACCTGATTATTATTATATTCGATAAGTAACAGTCATTGTAAACCTTATCACACAAAATCATAACTAAATACGGATTATAAATAGTTGACTTCAAATAAATTATTATGAGTACTTAGCTAAAGGATGTTTCATCGTCTTTCTAAAAAATAAGACGAAATTGAACCCGAAAGATCCTTCCCTAGGGGATTTTTGCTAAGAACTACAAAACTCCATCTAAATTTAATGACGCGACCTATAAATAGTGAGATAAGATGACCACAGGAACTTCCCTACGAAAAAGTATCATCACACATCCTTACAGCTAGTTTGGAAAACTTCTGTTTCAAATAAACTAATATTATGAACCACAAGATCATATTATTTGTGGTAACAACTGAGATTTGATTCATATCCTGCGAATAGAAGCTAACGGTGTAAGACCTAGAAAAATGTTTACCAGTCTAAGCCTCTAAATCTTATTTCGACACGAGATCAATAAGAGAAAAACCAAAAGATAAAAAATATGACGGGGATCTTTAAATAGATAAAAAATACGGGACAACAGTAGTACACGAGAAACAAAAAATACACCGAAAAACGAATGATATGGAGAAACAGAAAGTAAATAATTACGAAATGTTCACAAGATAAAGCGCAAACATTCATGTGATTGTGAGTGATTTTGGGTATCAATACATAATATCAGAAACAACTAAACTAAATAGTAAAAAATAACAGGCTTGTAATTCCTTAATTTGATGAGGTGACAAAGACTGGCAGCACATGAAAATCAAGTTAGATGAAGTCCTCATTTAATCATCAAGTTATAATTGATCAAAATTAGTGATTAAAGAGTTGAAACAGAAACTTAGTTTTACTACGCATAAGCCAGTTTCGAGGGTCTACTGGCAATGGGTACGCAATATGATTCTTCTAAATGAAACCATTAGCCTCTGTGTTTTTGTCTCGAAAATGATGTTTTACTTGAGAATTCAAAAATATAAACAAATGCGATAAATATCAGAAACTAATTGTAAAGACATCCAATTAGACAGACAAAATAAGACTGGCTTCGTTGCACATACGACGTCGGCTTGATTTCTAGGACGAAACAAAAGTATAAAGTACACTGACATTACATTTGACTAACTATTGGTGACCAAAGTCATTCAGACCCATAATCTCCCTAACGATACACCCAAGATGTTATAATTAATTTAGATAAAAGTTATCACAGTATATGCCAATGGTCAGTGCTGTCTTCCATGTTCATGCAATTTTCGTCAGATAATAAATAGTGCACAGTCAGTAGTGGGTTATGAACCCATTTGAAAAACCTAACAATTGTTCATTTTACCTGTGCATGTAAATCAACTTTCAATGAGTAAGTCGATGGATATAGACGGACCACTAAGCTGACTAGTGGTTTTGTGCATGAAGCACAAAGAGAAAGAGAACAATTTCGTACTTTCATCATTTGAAGTATAAGAAAATGAAGTGAATGTATGATAGATACCCGAAAAAACCATCACTTAAGTTGGACGTTGTGGTTAACACTATCCCTTCAGTGGCTGAAAAGCTAAATTGAAAACAAAAACGGCCGAAATGGAGGCGAAAATTCGTTCAATCAAACGTTTTTAGCTCTTAAGATAACCATATTACTGGGGCAGCCACCACAGTCCTGTAAACCTGATTCAAATGCTTAAAGAGCCTTAGTGAATACCCATGAATTGCCACCTAAATGCATTCGATCTGTAGACACATGAACCAGCAAACTAATTCTGAGTGTGGAATGCCAAGCTACAGCCCCTAACGGATTTCGATGATTAGTTAATATTGACAAAAACCTCAAATTTACTAAATGTCATTTTAATATTTACTGTAGCCGACTGAAAAATTGTGAAATCACTCGAGTTCGATGAATTAGTCGTTATTAACCTTTAAGGCAAGCACTTGCGAGAACGAAACGACAGATCAACATTTTAGATTAACTTCCAAAAAAGCATTAATGCCTTTCCCCCGGACATTCGAAAAAAGCGACATTCTGATGTGTTTACCCCTTTATTTTCCCTTTCTCTTTTAAAGCATTTACCCCTTTATTTCCCCTTTGTTCGACTTTATTTCCCCTTTTTGGTTGTTTGGGTTTATACTGTTCACTTGCACACATCATATGGTTTTCTCTCGTTATACAGACAAAAAGTTGAAGATAACAAAGAGACCAACGATAAATATCTCACCGAGCTGTAAACACTGTCTGATCGACTAACATCTTCAGCCCGAGAACTACCAGTATGGGAGTTTGTTGATGAACCGGAAAAATAACGTGAACCGCTCTTAGTCGTGTTAGTCTCTTCAGTATCAACTAAATGGAAGATCAAGATTATAATTTTTAGTTAACCTTTTCCTCTATACTTAGCAGAAACCCCAAAACGCGGAATATTTGCCATAGGACGTAGCGTACAAACTTGAAAGACACACGATGTTTCAATTTAAATATTTTCAGTCTACCGCAATAGGTATTATAGGTCACCCGATAAGTATTAATCTTTAGATCAATTAACTTACTGAAACCCACTCATAGTCTCTAATGTTTCACTGATAATCTAGGTATTGTCGATCATATAGTGAATGACAAATATTTAAGGATGATCCGAGACAGATCGTATCTAACTACCGACCTGCCAGTCTAACCAGCATAGTCTTTAAGTTACTTGAAAAGATAATTCGCGTTAAGTCACTGAGTCACATAGATTCGCACAACCTGATTACTTCTGAGCAACATGGATTTCATAACATGAGTTCATGCTTGACTAACGTATTGGGAGAGAGGATTGGACAGAAGCCCTAGATAACGGTCTGTCTATCGATGTTATATTCATAGATTTTAGCAAAGCATTTGACAAGGTATCACACTTGAGTCTTATGCAGAAGCTCTCCAGCTTCGGAATAACAGGTGCTGTACAGGAATGGATAGGAAATTTCTTAGGTGACCGCAGACAGAATATGAGGGTCAATGGAACGCTATCCGAATGGTAGCCGGTCATAAGTTTTGTACCCCAAGGCACCACCTGAGGCCGTCTACTTTTCTTTCTCTACATTAGTAAATTGTCACCGTTGCGGATGAGGTAAAAATCTGGCGAACAATAAAAGTTAGGACTGATCATTTTGATCTCCAAGTCCACTTAAACGAAGTGGTTAGATGGGCCCGAGGTTGGGGCTAATTCTAGAAATAGTGTGGTGATGCTCTTACTCTTCTTCCAGAACGCGTTCTTTAAGTTTATTTTTAGATACTGTCGAAGTATCATTGTGCGTGTTGGCTGTCGGATGAGGTATTATGAATGTCGGAGCCGTGTCGTTCGATTGTACCGAAGGAAAATCGATGTGAATAAGATTTCACTCTAACTAAGCAGCTTTGAGCTGATGCTATCGTCGGTTCCGTTCTTATCGACTATATAGTACTTAGATTCGCGTTGAAGAACTTTGAAAGGTCCTTCGTATGCTGATTCGAATGGTCGTCGATGTGCGTCTCGACGAACGAAAACGTGTGTATTATATTGTAAGTCAGGTTGGACGAAAACATCGGTGGTTTGTGGTCGAGTGGAAGCAGGTTTAACTGAACGCATTGCGTTTGTAAGCCTGTTCTTGTAGGAGGTTAGATCCATGTTCATTGAAGAGGATGAAGGATCCACGAATTCTCCTGGAAGTCGAAGTGTCGTTCCATAAACCAGTTGAGCCTCAGTGTATCCAATGTCAGCTTTCACTGCATCGCGGATACCTAGTAAGACGAGTGGAGGAGCGTCGGTCTATTGTGAAACGTTTGCAGCTGACAGTGAAGCCTTGAGTTGTCGGTAAAGGCATTCTACAAACCTGTTTGCTTGTGGGTGGTAGGCGGTCGTTCGGAAGTGAGTGATTCCCAATAGTGCGGCCAGACATAACATGAGTTCAGACTCGAACTGGCATCCGCGATCTGTTGTGATGGTTGAAGGGCAACCGAAGTTTGCTACCTATCGTTCGACGAAGATGCGGGACTCTGTTCCAGCAGTGATGTCCTTGATAGGTACTGCTTCTGGCCATCGAGTGAAACGGTCTATGCAGTTTAGGAGATAAGAATATCCATTTGAATCTGGTAAAGGTCCCACCAAATCCAGATGAACATGGTCGAAACGAGCATCGGGAGTTTTAAATGAGCCTAAGGAACATTTATTGTGTCTAATAACCTTAGGTTTTTGGCAGCTTACACAGGAGCGTGCCCACTTCCTCACGTCTTTATTCATGCCAGGCCAGCAAAACCGTTCCGCTACAAGCTTGATGGTTGCACGAACACCTGGATGAGAACGTTTGTGCAACGTATTGAAGACATTGCGTCGATAATGTTTCGGGACGATTGGGCGATCCCTACCTGTGGATGTGTCACGTAATAAGGTTTCCTTACCTGTTGCCATCTATTTAATGCGCAGTTTTAGGGTTGTTGACGATACTTCGTGCTGAAGATCAGTGTCTTCTTTTTTAAGCTGGGCAAGTTTAAGAAGTTCGATGTCTTAGAAAACGCGATTTAATAAACTTAAAATGGGCTCCCCTTTTTCCATCGAGTAGTCAATGACTGGAACATCTTACTCGAGCAAGTGGTATCAGCCCCATCAGCGAATATTTTCAAGGATAAGCAGAACCCTCGCTGAAGTGCAATCTATCAGGATTAGCGTGTAGCGGTAAATAAATCCCCAGACTAAATAGCTCTGTAAGTTTTCGACATTGGATACTGACCATATGTTTTAGTGGACTCATCTAGCTGAAGGCACTCGGTCATGCATCCGCACCAGATCACGTGTGGTAACGCTGTGCTCAACATCTTTCGCAATCGATAGCCAGATTAGATAAGAGAATTCCGATATATTGGTTATTGCCAAATACACTCTTCCGATCTCCTCGACTCTCTCTTTTGACTTCTCTCGGGGGCTACAAATTATATTAAAAGGTGTTACTAGTAAAAAGCATTGTCAAACACTGAATACCTGTATCATTTTCAAGCGCATTTTCATCAACCTACCATCTTAATTACAGAAGACTGAGGAACATATCCATTTAACAAATATTTTAACCACAAAACAGTGCTGAATTTGGCCGCCCCCAAGAATGTCCGTCCAGTCATCGAAGAGCCTAGAAATTGGAAACGCGCTTCGACCTCAAGACAACGAGGTTCACAACCTGAGAGCAACAGAAAACCTGGGAAAACAACAAAGGTTTGTGATTATTCTCTCCTAATCATGAACCTTTAAGAAAACCCTTACCTTTCCATTTTTTTGCGGGACAAACATGATAAGGTGCTCCTGGAAGAGTTGAACGAGAACCTTGAACTTCCTAGAATAGAGCCTTTGACAGTTACACGGCTCACTCGAAAAAAGGACTTTAAGCATCAAGATCAATCGAGACTAATTCGTGTAACACTCACTAGTGCTACCGACGTAGAGGATATCCTAGTAGCTAGTCACTTACTGAAATCAAATGAGAATGTAAGAATACTGCCTGATATACCGTATTCTGAGCTCAATCTCATCCGAAACCTTCCTAACGAATCTCGCAAGTTTTTCCTTGAAAGAAATATCACTGTGCAAAGTGTACCGGAAAACATTGACCCTGGTCACATAAATTCCGATATTACGGAATGGAAATTCATTAAGCGATCCTTGAAGCTCAAAAACATACTGACTCAACAAGTGATGAAACTAGCGAAGAAGAACGAAGGTTCTAGACCCCGGTTAATGAAAATAATTTTCCCATCCTCTAATATGGTGGCTGCACCTCTGAAAGCATTTCGTGCCAACAGACGTCGGTTGCCAACTGGAATCCATATGCATCCGGATATGCTATATGATGAAAGCAAGTTGGAGCTGACCATTCTACTTGTGAACTGTCTTGATCATAAAAAAACATGTAAAGGACAGAAGCTATAAACCCAGAAAACCTTGTATAGGTAGGCTACCTGTCCATTCACGTTAGGCTCATACAGACAAGCAGGACAGAGAAGCTCACGCGATTCAGACTGAAAGCACAAAATGCTCATACATGAACGCCGCGAGTTTACCAAATAAAATGGATAGGCTACGTGAACTCAGCAATCCTAATCATGCTTATCTGACAGAAGTATATGAAACTTGCATATCTTCTCAGTTTACACACCAGGAGCTAGCAATATCCGTTTTGTCTTTGTTTCGCAATGACAAAAAAACGTGAATTAGGGGTGGATCAACCCTATATTTACGATCCTGCCTGGAGGTACATCAAGTGCACAACCAAGAGTTTATCAGTCTTGATGAATCAGTATGGTGCTCACTAAGATTATCTACTACCTCGAGGTGTCTAGTTGGAGTCATCTATAGTAAGCTCACTACTAACATCGAGCACGACAATCGTATGCTGGAAGGATTATTCCGCTCTACTCGTCTCCGATTCACTCATGTCCTGATTCCAGGGGACTTCAATCTCCCTAGAGTCAATTTCGCGAAACATACGTATATTGGAGATGAAAGCTCTACTGAAGCTCGGTTCTTCATTCTCATTAAGGAGCTGCGATTATTCAAACATGGGAAGTCGGCAAGTCGTTGGAGAAACAGTTAGATGCCGATGTGCTTGGACTGGGTATTTACGAACGAAGAATTCTTAATTGAAAACCTCTCAGTCTTGGCCTCCCTGGAGAGAAGCAATCACGCCGTCATAGCCTTTAGTTTGTAGTGGCTTCGGGCATTAACCACATAGTTCTCAATGCTGAACACGAGACACTTGGGAAAATATACATTCAACATTAGTCGGAGAAAAACCCAGCGATGGGTAAGGCGGGAACAATGATTTGAATTAATTCGAGTTGATCGGATGGCATGACTCAGCCTTGCAGGTGTGGTACCTGTTGAATGTCATCTCATATCTTTTATTCATATTCAGAGCTCAACGTGAGATAACTGGTATAATAAATTTTCATCATGGAAAACTAAGAGAAGGTCAATAATGGTTGACGCAGTAACATTCATTCGGAAATCAATTCACTGTACGGCACGGCTCGACCCTGCAGGCTTGGTCATTCTTATGTGATATCACTTTTAGTCATACTAAATATATATTGTTCTGTCTCCAACTTAAATGTGTTCTCTATCATATGTTGACGATTATCACAATACGATGAGTCAGTGCAGACAATGATTTGACTCCCACGTAAGATCTTATAGATTAGGCGGTTACATCATGACAAATGTACAATTTTAGGATTAGGTCCATTATTAGAGCAGTACTAATATCATAGTAGACTATAATTCTACAAGTTTTATCAGCAAAACTGAGGTAAGACGTCTCACCAACAACAAGCGCTGGAATTTCAAACGGTTGCGTCAGCTTTACAGAACAATCTACAACAGTTGGATAGGAAAATTTACCCTCAACCTGATGTGGATGCTCATTGGGATTTCTTACTGCACATGCTCTTATGTGCTACAAATCAGCCTGTTCCCCAAAAGGTCCCGAAAAGCTAAATGCAACCTACAGTGGATATTGTATCATTTGTAACGATTTGATCTTGCCTGTAAACTGGCATGCCTCATGTAGCAAACTGTTATTTGAGAATAAATTATTATTATTACTAAATAAGAATTATTATTATCAAGAACCGAACTCTTCGTTTGCTATGCCGTAAAAGGCACTAGTTAGCAGCACACAAACCAACTGATAACAACGGCGCATCCGAGCAATACAAACGTATAAGGAACATATGCACAAAGGCAGTACGAGATTACATGCTTCGGTACCAGATAAAGCTTATCGATAAATTTGTCTCCGATCTGAAAGCTTATTTTGTTATGCAGTCTCTCTTCGACAAGCCAAAACTGGAGTTCCCCAACTGCTAGGTCTTAATGGCCCGACTAATAACGACGTGACGCCTTTAAACATTTGGCTTCACAATACTCTCGGATGTTTCAACCGACCCACGTTGACTATATTGATGAAAGCTTCACTAACAGCTGCACAGGACTTTCCGAAGTGGACCTGAGCGCTGACTTAGTGTACCGGAAACTGCAGCACCTAAGAAAAGACTCCTTTCCTGGTCCGAATATGGTTCATTCTGCTATACCAAGGGAAGAAGCTTCAGTCCTGGCAATACCACTTAGCTTGATATTCTCTCATTTGCTATGCCGACGCATTTCCGAGAATTCGGAAGCAGGTTCACATCACACCAATCTTTAAAGGTCGACGCAGCGAAACTTCAAGCTATCGACTGGTGGCTCTTCTCTCTTTAATTCCAAAAGTTATGGAGTCCCTGATATGCGACGGTATACATGACTATCTATTATCGTTAAACTTCTTTTCACCCCCCCAACAGCATAGCTTCAGTATGGGTCATTCTTGTATAACCAACCTTCTGATTTCAGTGAACAGATGGATAACCACCCTTGCACACAATGGGAAGTTCGACGTCACTTACCTTGACTTCTCAGAAGTTTTTGATAGGATCGACTATATATGTCTTATTAATAAGCTCAAACGATTGTGTATAAAATCACCTCTAATTGACTTGCCCACTTCATATCTAAAAAATCAACATTTCAAGGTCAAGGTTAACTTCACTTTCTCACAGGCTATGGAATGTCTTAGTGGGGTCCCTCAGGGTTCAGTACCATGTCATCTTCTTTTCTTGATTCATGTAAACGATCATTTACATCAGGTATCGTCCGACTTATTATTTTTTGCTGATGATATACAACTTTGAAGAGAGATATTCATTTCAAAGTATGAATTGGCACTTCAGGAGGATTTGACTAGATTTCGAAGTTGGGCAGATGACAAGGACTTAACTTTAATATTTCAAAGGGTAAAGCAGTTCATTTGAGACATGTCGCAGACTACAGCTACAACTTAGGAAACTCCTATCTAAAATAACCCAAGTTGAAAATTTTTTAGGAGTTCCAGTACCCTATGAATTGAAGTCTTACTCTGTGACAAAAATGCCTTTCGAGCAGACCATGCACTGGTAACACTGTAGTGCATTTTTGGCCAGTTTAACGGTGAAATGTCCCACATAATCTTCAACAGTCTCATGCGTTCCCGTATAGAGTACAGAAACATAGTATTTCCCCCTCACTCCAAAAGGATAGGGACACTCTGGAGCATATCAAACGTCGAGTCACGAAATCAGTTCAGGGACGCAAATTCAAACGTTATAAAAAGCGCCTTCAATCACTAAAACTTTACCCATTGGAGTACAGGAGTTTTAGAGGTGACTTTTTATGGCTTAAAGTACCCTCAGAACTTCTGGACATCCCCTTAAACACCTACATAAGTTTAGCCCCAACACAGACCTAAAGTGTAACACTCAGAAACTGGAGACACAATATAGCAGGACGGACTGTAGACACATCTTCTACTCCTTAAGGATTGTCAAATTCTGGAATTCGTTGTCGGCTGAGCTAGTCCAAGCGACTTCCCGAAAGTCCCTTAAGAGCAAACTTGGTCTATTCTTAAGGACTAGGGATAATATCTTTTCTTCTATTATCGTTGATATACTTAGGTTCCTGCCTGGGGGAATTGGTGATCCACTGCCACTAGACACGGAAGCCCACTAAGTGGAAGCTTCTTCTATTCCACCCACAACCATTTAAACCATTTGAATCGTCATTTTTGCGTGATTTCGTCTCGCTACTGTTGTCCGTCACTATTCGAACTCAAGAATTCCCACATATCATGAGGATAAGGCGTAGGATGTAGCAGTAAATTCCCTTCAAATAGTTTTCTATATGTATTCAAAACTATTGCTGACCTCATTAGTTTTGCTGGACACGTTACAGCTGAAGGCCCACGGCCACACATCTTCACCATATCATGAGTGAGTATGCAGTGATATGCACCCCTCGCAACTACCAGCCAGCTCAGACCAAACGCTACTCAACACATCAATAACTTGATAAAAGAATCTTTGAACTCCTTCATTTCTGATTTCTGATTGGACTGGGTTGGTATAGTTCGATTACAAATGTGTTACGTATAAAGACGTAGTCAAACTCCGGTTATCTGAGGCATCTTTAAGGACTTATTATTACATCATATTATCACGGAACGCCAATCAGTGAAGACTCGTTCCCGCGACCTAACACCGGGATATCCTACTGAGAAATCCGAATTTGAAAATATGGTGTAGCTGAGAGACACTGCTTTCGTTCTTTCCGAGTTTCTTTGAATGCTTTTTGGCATTGAGCACGTTACATAAACATTCTTGTGATTTATGGAGCCGGCTGACAAAGGTTTGAAATTCGTCTTCGATGACTTTCAAATCTCTAGTAGCTTCTCAGAACAACATTTTAAGCATTTACACCAGTTATTTGGGCGATTCAAACTAAATTACAAACACATATATTTTTGCTAGAGCAGGTACACGCCACTTTCGCAGGCATCATCTATGATTTACAACAATAGTTTGCATATAAGATGCTTCTTAAGTAGAATTGATAAATAAATGAGATTAATTAGAACGAAATTCAGTACATTCATGCAGACGCCGCAGACAGTTAACAATGACGTTTGTGTTTTAGTATTACATTGTGATTACAGATATTATGTTTTGAAAATAGCATCGCTTCCACGTTCCAACCATCCCGTTACACATTATGTTCAAGCTCGGCATTATTGTGTTGTAATTCTGTTTCTGCTGAGTTTTTACGCAACACATTTTTAGGAAGTTTATAGTTTTTGTAAAGTGGAGTTAAAGTGGGACTACTATGAGCTGTAACCTGGAAAGACACATGCGTTAAGTTTGCTTAAGAAGCCAGAAGCTCCATTGCTGTGTACTGAAAGTGTAGTGCTGAAAAGGGAAACAAAGAGCAGCAGAACACCCAGATATAGACTTTAAACAATGCTTAACAGTTTGTATTTGACCAGTCAAAAATGGGATAAACTAGTGGATAAAATTCACACTATTGCCAAAGTTCGTTGTGGTTAGAACCTACACGTAAGTGAATACAATAATATAAAAATGAGTTGTGATGTGTAACAAGGTAGTGTGCTCAATTGATGGAAGGGAAATTGTAGTTAGAACAAGGGTGTTTATGTATTAGAATGGAATGTGCATCAGGAGAGTAAAGTGTTAAGAAACATTAACAATTAAGCATTTTATTGTCCATCGCTTTTAATTTTTTTCACCTGATGTCAGCCACTTGGTCATAATGTGTTATATCTTGAAACTGATTTTTCTCGATAAACCACGTATAACAGAGCACTAGAACACCAAAACCCTTCCAAGTCGCAATAAGAAGACAGAAGACTAATGAAAGGAATATTATTCCAATAAGTGTCAATCATAGTACAAAATTGTCAGGTATTTATAATTTTTAGTGAGAACAAAATCATCATTACAGTCTTCCGATCCGCATACAGGGGTTTATTAACATTATCCAATCGGGAAGCTACGTGTAGGAATTCTAGAACATTCTTCCGAAAGGTGATTGGATGAGACGTCTTCCGCTCCTTCTGAGCCTCTTACAGCTTCCGCGAGTTCACTGGTGGTCCGTCGTCACATAATGTAAAAGTCTGAGTTAGCATGTTATAGAATATCTTAGTAGGGTAGTAAATTTATCATAAAATCTGAAACGTTAGTTTAAGTAGTGAGCGTAGGAGAGCAACCTCAATATGGTTATTGCTGCCTCGTCCCCAATTATAAGGAGCCTGAAACAAGCAAATATTCCGTACCACAAACATGGATGGATTGAAATCTTTGATGGTCAGGTTTTATGTTGTTTTGTTGTTGGTAAATTCGTAGCAAAATATGACCATGATATTCGTGTTATCATAGCATCACGATTCCTATATGAATCCACTTATTTGATAAATTTATTTTAGACAATCGTCCAATATAATAAAAATCCGAAAGAAAATGAGCCTAGAACGAGGTAATTTTGATTTAGTCCTCAAATTACCAGGCTTCTGTAGATTGATTTAGCACAGGTCTAGTGAAAATTCGATTCACAAGGAAGAAATAAGAAGGAATTAGAACCATCCGGCAATTGCATGCTCGCTTACATTGATTTGTAACGACTTATGTGTAATTTCAAAAATTACTACTCAAGTATTCATTTACTTTTTTGTGTACCCATTTTATTTCCCATCATTCTAAAATGAACGTTGAAATTTGTATGTTTTGTTGCTAGATTTGAATAAACATTTATTGAACCACTAGTCTGGTTTCCCCTATAGATAAACCGAGGGGTGTCTACCTGTATGAAGTTTGTGAGCTTGGTTTTGTATACAATGGTTCTGTATATTTACACTGACCAGGTGTCGTATTTAAAAGTGTTTGATGTCCAAACAAAGTCATTACTCCGAGTGATTTGAATGATTGTAAATCTTAATGAAGAACCAAAACAGATAATCACGTCCATAATCGACTTGTTATTTTTATCGATTAAGCTAGTATGCTCCTTGTGAATACTCATTATTATTACAATAAGAGAATCCATATAAATGCCACTGAACAAAAAAATGAGATGGTGATTTGATGGATGTCACACAAATTTATCATAAAAAGTGATCCACGGTGTTTTTCGAATTTAAATCATGTAGTTAATAAAGGATATGCAGTACTTGAGTCTGTAATCGTTGTTAATTAATCCATTTATGCCATTAAGTTAACAGACATGGAATACTATAGTTGACTAGTCAAGATATGACTTGCTGACTTACATGATCTTATGCCAAGGAAACACTATTTCTTACCTTGACTCGACCAATGAATATAATCTCGCCGACAGAAAAATAAGTAATATATAAGGACAAAAGAGGTACATTTGAGGTGATTACGAGTGTAGGGCTCAGCCAGGTAGCCTCGGAACTATTCTCACGTCTACCATCACCGACAACTAAAAGCTTCACTATCAGCTGCAAACGCTTCACAGTGGACCGACGCTCTTCCACTCGTCTTACTAGGTATCCGCAATGCAGTGAAAGCTGACATTGGATACACTGCGGCTCAACTCGTTTATGGAACGACACTTCGACTTCCAGGAGAATTCGTGGATCCTTCATCCTCTTCAATGAGCATGGATCTAACCTCCTACACGAACAGGCTTACAAACGCAATGCGTTCAGTTAAACCTGCTTCCACTCGACCACAATCAACTGATGTTTTCATTCAACCTGACTTACGATATAGTACACACGTTTTCGTTCGTCGAGACTCGCATCGACGACCTTTCGAATCAGCATACGAAGGACCTTTCAAAGTTCTTCAACGCGAACCGAAGTACTATATAATAGATAAGAACGGTACCAACGATAGCATCAGCATCGATCGCCTCAAAGCAGCGTGTTTAGAAGGAAATCCTATCTACGTGGATTTTCCTTCGGTACAATTGAACGACACGACTCCGACACTTATAATACCTCATCCGACAACCAACACTCATGATGATACTTCGACAGTATCCGAAAATAAACTTAAAACGACGCGTTCTGGAAGAAGAGTGAGATTTCCAGAACATTTAAATGACTATTGCACGTAAGGCACTTCTCGACATTTTCTATATTATTTAAAAAATAATTTTTTTAAAAATAGGTTTATATATTTTCATTTCTATTTTTAAAAACAAAAACAACAAAAAAAACGATTTTTTCTAACGCTGTTACGTGTTCATGAGTTTATTTTTCCTTTTTTTCGCACATATGAGTGTATTTTCGACATGCACTTACATTTTCTTTCTTCTTTTCCAGGACGGCTGGAAAAGAACGATGACGTTTATGAGGATACGAAACTTTCATTGTACATTTCTTTTTTACTATGTTGTACCCCGGTCCCATATAGTAAGGAAAGACGACCAGACGCTGCTAAATTTAGTAAGCTATCAGAAGAGTGTTTACCAACGACAAACTCGTTGGGTTTAAACTTCTGGCTGGCCACGTCTTAGGGTCATCACTGCCCCACTAGGGGGGGAGTGATCTGTAGCGGTAAATAAATCCCCAAACTAAATAGCTCAATAGGTTTTCGACATTGGATGCTGACCATATGTTTTAGTGGACTCATCTAGCTGAAGGCGCTCGGTCATGCATCCACACCAGATCACGTGCTGTCACGCTGTGCTCAACAACAACCGCAATCACTAGCCAGATTAGATCAGAGATTCCCGATATATTGGTTATCGCCAAATACACTCTTCCGATCTCCTCGACTCTGTCTTTTGATTTCTCTCGGTGGGAACAAAGCATATTAGAAGGTGTTATTGGTAGAAGCGTTGTCAAACACTGAATACCTGTATCATCATCAACCGACTTTCACTACTTTTCGTCAAACATTCAACGTCCAGTGTAATTCACCTAAGTTCAAATATTTCTTAAATCATTATTATTATTTGTGTTGATAGTCAAATGTTATTCGATCATCGCTACTAAAATTCCAAGGTTAGTGAAGAGATCGGCACATTCAACTAATCCACTTCGTATCTCTATTTTAGGTGTCGACACTTAATGAACTTTAAACAACATAGGAATGGTAAAGTAACTGCTCTCTCCTCAAATAGTTTCTGATGATGTTCAAAGTGAGGACAGAAACATTAAAATTAGAGCACACAATATGGCCAAAATATCAGTGGACGTCATCATAAATGTTGTCTGTCGGTCAGAACAATAAAATAAACCACATGAAAATGCCACAAGTATCCGGAGTTTGACAACGCCCATGTCAGTGACTCCATTATGATCGAAGTATACCAACCCAGTTGAATCAGAGGTCAGGAGTAGAGATCCGACGTTATATTCGAAAAGCTATCAATGTGTCGAGAAGCATTCGATCTAAGCTGGCCAATGGTCTGAGAAGATGCGTTGTATGGTGTACTTACTCATGATCTGGTGCGGAGGTGTGACCGAAAACATTCAGCTGGGTGTTGCCGTTAAAACCAATCAGTTCCGCATCAAAAGTGGAAGACATACAGAACTGTTTACTTTGAACATTGATTTATCACTGTTCTTTATCTATTTTAACAGGTGTTAAGTGGTTGTAGATCACCGACGTAGATGATCTATGTCGAAATGATTGGAGGCCTACTCGAGTTAGACGTGAATGGTGTGACAAACTAACTAATGTCGAAGTCACACCTCGTGGTCAGCACCTTACGTGGACTACCCCATTGACGTATCAAGGTACCATAGATGCTTTGAAGATTGTACAACACAGAGGACGTTATTATAGAAATATATTAGTTAAAGTAGATACAAGCGAAAGTTAGACCACTGCCGCATGGGCCAGTCCATGGCATACGATTAACTAATGCGCGTTGGTTGTCCTTGACCTTGAGAGGATCGATGATTTGCTCGATAATCAGTGATCCAACTGCCGGATGATTTGGCTAGGGCTCAGTGACATTTCACTGGCCTTACATGTTGCTCAAGTAATTGACACTCCCATTTCCAAAAATCGCCGATGCTGAAGAACAATATGTAGCATGAGTTACCATCTTGAACTCCGAACTGATCCAAAGAAGTTAGTTAGACTGCCTTGACGTGTGCCAATGGATACTGGTTATAAAAATAGCCTCCAGTATATTATCAAAGAAACACGAATCCCTCAGGATATGTGCATACATGCACTTGCAAGAAACAAAAAGTATTGAACATATATCATTTAATGACTTGAAAACGGCTGTGCATAGCAATGCTAAGAATACTAGTAACGATAATTAATATAGGCTAACTGACTTGTAATACTTAAGGATAAAGACTGTACATTTAACTATAGCACTAATTTAAAACTCTACGCTGCGCTGTCATTGATGGTTCGTAACATATTTTGGTGTTTTAACTATACTTTACTGAGAGCAATGAATGAAGTTTCAATATTTAAAAAACGGCATTTCAATTTTAAAAAAAACTGTAATTGGAAGTCATAAAATTCTGGTGTCTGAACAATTTTGATCTATCAAGTGGAATCCGTACGGAATCGTGCTGATCCACCGATTACAATAAGTATCTGGAATTTGTTATGTAAATGATGGAATTTAAGAATTGACATCAAGCCTTACGTTTCGTTTAACCGAAACTCTATATCCTATTTTGACCAAACGTTAAACTATACTTCCTGATCCTAAGCTGTACACAGTAATGAATCGTTAGACTCAGTTACCCAATCAGAAAGCTCAAACATGGAGGGCTTAATATATTTACGGACAATATGTTTTATTTTGTTAATGAACGTCTAAGTTCCTAGTAGGATCTGCATTAGAATAAGGAGACATTCTTACCAAAACTCATGTGGCTCCTCAAAAGCTCTTCTTGGAGCGTTCATGCGGACGTAGAAAATCTTTTAGATGACTCCATTCCCTCATGATGTTATTGGTGCGATGTGAAAGTACAGTATACTGATGAACCGGAGTGACTTATCAGTCAATGAGGATAAGCTGCATAGTTGCGAACAATTAACAACAAAACAATAAAATAACATTGGAATAACAACTTTGATCTGATTAATCAACCCTCATGCCAAATGATTTTCTTAGTAGAGGAAAAAGTTCGAGTTTACATATCACGAGTCGGAATAATGTCCATAATTCGGGTTATCACCCCATTGTATTTTATATGCCAACGCTCGTAGTCTACGAAATAAGTTCTATGAACTAGAAGCACTAGTGGACAGGTTAAAACCACTCATAGTAGCAGTTACAGAAACTTGGTTAGTCCATGACTTAGACATTACTCCAGAATTATCCGGATACCATTGCATCAGGAGTGATAGACAGATGTAGGAAAAGAGGCGGCGTCCTGTTATATATAACCAATAGCATAAATATCCGCTCCTCTACTAGCAAATCCCATGATAGCGTCACTTGTGAAGTCATAAGCTGTAATTTGGCTATAAGATGTAGTACATTTATGCTAGGTGTCATCTATCGGAGCCCAATCTGCCTAGCTGATGACTTTGTTTTAGAGCACATTCATCTTTGGAGTGAAAATACCAGATGTTTGATAATAGGAGACTTTAACGCACCTGATATTAGTTGAACTGATATGACCACAGAAGGATCTGTAAACTCCTTTGATAGTAGGTTCCTAATAACAATAATGGAGTATGCACTAGTGCAACGTGTATCCCAACCCACACGTTTTGGCGTTAACCAGGGTTCTTCCTTGCTGGATTTGTAATCACTCATGAGACTGAAGATATTGTCGACTTAAATATTCTCCCACCGTTAGTGAACAGCGATCACGCTGTTTTGTCATTCGCGTTTCGAACTAGGGACATGTTATACGATCAGGTTACACCTCGCCCAAATGTATGGAAAGCTAACATATCAGCCATTCAGGAATGCGCTGCCCGACCGTTGTTGCTACCTTGACGTGGTGGTCGGGCTTGCCTATCGTGATGAAACAACCGAGCTATACTGACTGGAACAACTGTTCCTCAAGGTCCTACCACGTCAGAAAGGTCGGTTGAAGAGCGGTAAGACTAAAAGCAACAAACCCAAGGTCTGAAGGCGAAGTCGTACTGCTGACTGTACAGAGGTGTGACAGCAGTAAGGTATTTCCTTCAGACAACCAGCATGACAGCGATGCTGCCTTCCCACAAGGAGGGGTGGAGTTAGAAAAGGTCGACCCTAAAAATGCACACCTAGCTGACTGACTTGATGCGCTGCTAAGACAAATCGGTTAGTAGATACTAGCATATCAGTTGAAGAAGCATGGTCCGTATTTAAAGGTAAATTTAGACTAGTTACGTCCCCGTTCATACCATACCTGGTACCGCGAAGACCGAATAATAGTCCACTATGGATAACTAAACCAGTCAGGAAACTCCTTAGAAAAAGGAAGAATCACTGCAATATGTTCATCTCTACCGGCTTAGAACAATACAGATCCAGTTGTTGTAAGATTAGAAATGCCTGTAAAGCGTTAATAAGCAAAACTAGAATATCATACGAAAAACAATTGGTTAGGGATTCTAGATATAGTCCGAAACGGTTATTCTTGTATATAAAAAGGAGAATTAAGAAAGGCGATGGAATTCCATTACTTTTGATACGAGATAATCCGTTAATCTTAGCAGAGAATGATGCCGAAAAAGCTGAAGCTTTATCGGAATACTTTAGTATGGTGTTTTCTATCGGTAATGAGGAACGACCAACGATTCATCGCGACCGTGACGGCTCGCTGGTGGATCCTGTAGTCATTGAGAAAGATACTGTTTTAAGGCTACTTCAGCATCTCAAACCTGATAAGTCCAGTGGTCCTGATGATATTCATCCTAGGATTATGAAAGGATTATGAAATTGCTGAACCATTAGCGATACTGTTCGACATGTCTCTGAGACAGTCCAGACTTCCTAGAGACTGGAAAGACGCCATAATAAGTCCGGTGTATAAGGCTGGGGGTAGGGATTTAGTTAGTAACTATAGACCCGTTAGTCTAACTAGTGCAGTTGTAAAACTGATGGAGAAAATCATTCGGATAGCTGTTATAAACTATGTTGAAGGGCGAAATCTTTTCTCTAGGGCACAACATGGTTTTCGGAAAGGCCTATCTTGCTTGACAAATCTTCTCATTGCACGAGAAGATTGGGCTGCGGCAAAGGATCGGAATGCTCCTGTGGATGTGATTATCATAGATCTAAGTGAAGCCTTTGATAAGGTTTCCCACTCTGGTCTTAAATTCAAACTGAAACGTTTTGGAATCCATTATACAGTCGTCGATTGGATAAGTAACTTTCTCCATGACAGGAGACAAAGGGTAAGGGTTAATGAAGCTCTCTCCTCGTGGGTACCTGTAAAAAGTGGGATCCCCCAAGGTACAATCCTGGGTCCAACTGTAGCAAAATCATCCGTTCTACCCTTCGCTGATGACATAAAGATTTGGAGACCCATACATAGTATGTCGGATAGAATAGTATTACAGGACGATCTTAGCTCATTGGTGACATGGTTAGATAGGTGGTCATTAGAAGTAAATCCTAATAAGAGTGTAGTGATGCAATTAAATAACTCTGATGAATCGTATGACTATACACTACGTGGATTCGTGCTACCCAAAGAAAGAAACTATAAAGATTTAGGAGTCATATTAAGCAATGATCTCAAAACGACTAGTCACTGTAAGGCTGCTGCTGCAAAAGGCTATAAGGTATTATGGTCAATTCGTAGGTCTTTCCAGTATTTAGATGATGAAATGTTTAGATTACTATACCCGATTTATGTGCGACCACATTTAGAATACGGGATTCAAGCAGCGTGTCCTTGTTTCAAATATGAAGCAGATATGCTAGAAAGAGTCCAACGACGAGCTACTAAGATGGAACAAGGTCTATCTGGCCTATCTTATGAAGACAGACTGAGACACCTTAACTTATTTCCGTTGTCTTACCGTAGAATACGAGTGATCTAATATTGGCCTATCGTATACTGAACGATGACCTTGGTATTAATATGTCTTATCTTTTGCTTCCGTCTAGAACCGATCATTTGAGAGGACATTCGAAGAAAGTTCAAAAACCGAGATCAAACCGTTAACGTCTGGAGTTCTGTTTCTCGCACCGAGTAGTGAATTACTGGAATTCTCTACCGGAACACGTAATATCAGCACCGTCTGTTAATATATTCAAAACGAGATTGGACCTCCACAGTATTACAAACTGCAAGGATTAATATAGGTCGACAGACCTCCTATCCTTATTACTGAAGACTGAGTAATGCTGAAGTTTTATGTTGAGTTTACAATTGAGGGTGGTGGTTTTCGTTAGAAACCAACATCAGTTATAATGCATTGCTTCGTCAACCCTCTGTTTACAAACTTGAGAAACTTAGGATCAAAATCTAGCAGAAGGGTTGGAATGGGAAAAGACTATTTAATTTATTTAAACACTCGACTACTCATTGGACCATATTGAGTACTTTAGCACACAGTCTGCCTTGAAAGCAGGTATACTTTATCATTTCAAGCATCGTCTTAACTGCACATTTTTGTTCCACCATATGTATTTTTATTGATTCCGAACGTTATAAGAATCAAATGACAAGTTTCTTCTGGTAATGAAATACATCTATCAATGCACTTCAAATGCCGCGCAGAATATACTAGGAGTTTTTATATCATACGTTTTTAAGGTTGGAAACTGTAAACTATGTGTTTCATTACGGAAAGAAATACTGATATTATCTGCCGTTTCTTTAAAAAAATTCATGGTTAACCTAAATAATGCTCCCGAACCAATCAGAAACGAGTTAGTGACTTCAAGGTTACGACGTGCGTGTCAGTCAGCCTTGCCGTTTAGCTAACGATAGAAATATATGAACTTGACGACTGTTTGCATTTTGTCAGGTAATAACAAGGAAAACGTATTAGAGTATTTAAAAAACATTGGAATACTATAAAAAAGCAACCATAACATTTATGTTAGTGTCACATCTCTCAACCACTCTTATTATTAACTCATGTTTTTATCTTTTTAGGTCTCCATGAGACTGAAATAAGAAATATACTGCTCCCTAGACAAGAAACGTATACAGTTCAAAAACAGATCCTGAAAATCCTAAAGCTCACGAGTTGCTTCTAGCAAACAGTATGCCCAATCAAAGACCGGAAACATAAAAATATCTTGAATCTGACCATCGATATTTTCGTTATTACGCTCATCAACACAAGCTAAAAACACTTCGGTTTTCAAGAGAGTTTCGAAAGTCGACTTTGCGGAATCCGATGTTGAATGCGAGTTATCCTAACAACATAAGTGATTCCTGTTCAATTTCCGCAGAAGATACTAAACTTCTATTGATTTCCGGCATACCTAAGTTTTACCATGCTTCTAATTTAAGGAATTTTTTCTCGCAATTCGTTGAGTCATCTAAATTTTTATGTTTTCACTATCGTCACAGACCAGATATCGTGGGTATAGAACCAACTACTGAAATAGATGGAACCAAATTCCTTAAGTCCATTAAACTAGTTGCCAAAAGCAAAACAACGTGCTGTTGTATTTTCTCTATCTACGGAAAATATATCAAAGAGCTTTTTCGTTTATACAGTGGTCTTAATTGGCCTAATGAGAATGACGATGTGCCTTTAGAATTGAAATGTACCTTACATTTATTAGACCATGCAACTGTGGGACGTAAGTGACAATTCGTTTATATTAATTATATTTTTGTAGAATTTAGCTGTTTACCTGAGTTCAGACCACTATCATGGATGCCTCGTGGGAACGTTGGGACACCTACTCAGTACTTTTTCAGTCTAATCAAAGAGTGTAAACTGGGGAGTTCAATCATTTCCAAGCTTAATTTAGACTTCTCTACTCAAGCTAAGAGTCGCAAATATGGCGCGGTTCCTTTCATTTATGAAAGTTTAAGTACAGGGGATGAAAGGTTGCAATTTTCGGAATCAAATAATGTTGACTTTGAATGTGGTGTCGTCTGCAATTCTTATATTCCTAATAAGGTATGTTAGATTCACATTATGTGTGATGTGTGTGAAATATTTTTTTGGTCTACCGAAAGCTCCTGTAAGGTGTTCGCTAAGGATATGTAAATTGTTACGCGATTCTATAATTTACATCCCATATAAGTTTACAAATCATATTGATAGAATATTCAACGTCAGCATGTTATTGCACTTCAGTTTAATAGCTGTTTCCATCAATAAAAGTTGCGACTACACAGAAGCGCGTATTCAACTTTCTCTAGGTAGTGGACTGTTAGTTTTGTTGCTATAACTTCTTTGTGCTGATTGAAGAATTTCAGATGGTAATTTTCCACGGATAGTTTATTGTATGTACCCTTTATAATCTCATGTTCGTTGTTTAATTGACTTGAGTAAACAACTAACTAACACTTCACTTATATCAGCATTTGTATCCAACATATATAGTGGTAGGCTCAAAAAATTAAGTGATCACCTTAAATACATCTAAATTTCTGTAAATCAGAATCTTAAGTGCTCGACTTGAGCCATAGGTAAAAAAACGCTTTTGTTTTAGACCATCATATGTTGCCATCACCACACAATTAGGGTTTTGATGTATAAGAACATCCACTTGGTTATTGAATTGGTTTAGCACTAAAAGCTTGTAACCTCATTCTAATTAAGTGAAATTCAAAGATGTTTTGCAGTTACCCTGGATCGATGGGGGCGAGGATTAGAAGCGGCTTAGACATGAATTGTAGAAAGATAAAAAGATTTGTTTGTGATGACTGTATGAAAATCTGTTTGACCAATGCAGTTTTTAAAATAAAGAGTTTCGAATTCCATGAGTAAGCCTGACATAGTGGTGTAAGGTGTAAAATCTTAACAATGGAGTCTTAATTTCAAATCTCACCTTAGAACTTTTATGTACCCCCTCTACAGATATGGTTGAGAAATGCGCATACAAGTAGTTTTTAATATTTTGGTTGTTTATTCAACACACGCTGATTTCTGTAACAGTAAATTAAATAGGGTTCATAAAAACAATAACTTACAAAGTTCATCATTGTCTATAAAAAGTTATCGCTGTTTCAACAGTTAAAGGGATAGCATTTAGAATCGTGCTTACATTAATGTGGCTTTTGGTTTAGTGGGACTCATACAGTCACAATAACTTGAAACGTGTAATTTTTCTATAGATTTTAGAGTTATTCTGTATTCAGTTTTTGTTTTTTCCTTATTTTGACGCTAACGTAATGGTCTCTGTAATGAATATTCTCTGTTTCACTACTAACTATCTTAAGAGTAATTAAAGTCTCTTCATGATAGGAATATCTTTGGGTGTGATTCTAGAAGCTTCACATCATTCGCTATAGCAAAAATTTGTTTACTTTTTTATACTTAGTTTTTCACTCTCACCTTTAGTAATTCAAATTTAAAAACTTTGTTTTAGCGCCGTGCACCCTCCAGTAATGTTTTAGAATTGGTTTCAGACCCGGTTAATTTTGAGGATGAGGATGATATCCCAGAAGAATGGGATCGTTTTGAAACATTACATGACGACCCGTACAATTTAGACAGAGGGAACAAGGCACAGCTAAAGTATGAAAGTAAAATTGAACTTGTTTGGGAAAAGGGTGGATCTGGCCTAGTTTTCCACACTGATCAACGTACTTGGGAGAAGTTAGACCCACTAAGAAAAGAAGAAATTTTTGACGAACCCTCATCTTTCGATTGGGATATAGACATGCAGCCATATGAAACACCAACTGGCATTGGTACGGGTCCATGTCCGAATGGATTTCAGGGTGGAGATAGAGATACAGCTGAACTTATTGATATAAATCGAGAAAGGGAATCTATTCGTGTTCAAGACCTTGCACATAATCCGTATGCCCTTTTTACCAGCGAAGTAATTACCAAAGTGAGTCTTCTTGGTCCTTTTAGTTTTTAGTCTAATAAATATTCTTTTGTGAAATTTTCAAGCATATATTTTTGTTAGAAACGAGGTACAAAAAACCACTGGAAGACCACTTGACTACTCAAACAAACTAATTTGTAAAATGAAATGGCGGTTACAGACTGGGAATACCAGGAAATTTGCTGTATCCTTTCATTGCTCATTGTTAATGTACTTGGGTACGATAGGGGGATTATATAGGTCGCGTCGAGATTTGGTAGTATGTTTTAACAGTGAAAACTGTTCAGTTGACTTATATTCCGGTCCAAATTTTAGTTTGGTTGAAATAGTATAATCGGATGAAAGGTATTTGCGTCAAGTTATAATCCATATACATGTTGGTACAGACTGAAATACCTTTTCGATCGATCTAAAGTAGCTGATATGCTTTACAATCGAAACTGAGTCTTTCTTATTTGGGTCTTCATTTTACTTTTTGGAATGATTATTAATTTTAAATTTGATTATTATGTGCCTCCATGAAGACGTTTTGTATATGATTCGTTTCTTGTCATCTAGTTTTTTGCTAGGTTTTTAGTATTTTTAAATTAGTAAGTGGCAAAAATATGGAAAAAATGATAATATCTGTATAAAGTAGTAGCTTTGGGATTGGGAAACCAATGGATCACCGATCCAAGCCTCAGTCTACCAACTTTGGTTTAGATATCTGTGTAGTATCTCTAGCCCTCATGAACGTGTTGTCTAAAACCGAGTACTTGAAAGCAAGTTCAGTCAATAATAAATATATGTTTATACTTACCGGGTATAACTTACAACAGAGATTATAATCAGCGATATTATTGATGAAATAGTTAATTAGGGATCCACTCTTAGATAAAGTAACTCATTAAGTGCTAATAATCTTCCTTTGAATGCATTTCGATTCTCTACTGTTCATCTAAAGTGAAAGTTGAATATATGAGTTGATTATTAACTACCGTCGACAAAAGGTATATGATGTTGTGTAGCGCATCATATATCGTGTGCAGGTTGTAAATTGAGATTGTTTACAGTCAGTATTAAGTCTTGGTTTAGAAGTGTAATTTTGTCATAAATTATTTGAAACCACACTGTTGGTTGTGTTTCTACTTACCTAGCTTCGTATAACAATGACCGTTTACTGTTTCCACAAAACAATAACGAAATCCTCCTCCACGGAGGGTAACAGGCGTAAGTAAGTAAGAACTTAAAAAAAGGATGCGGTAAGAATGTAGAAAAATGTTGTGTTTACAGTTTATTTGTTTAAATTCATCACCAGTAAATTATGTTGAGTTTTCCTACTCTCCTAAACTTTTTCGGCAGGGTTATGGTGGGCAACTATTAAAACGGATGGGTTGGATTCCAGGTACTGGACTCGGAGCTAAAAGAGGTCATCGTAAAGTTTCTTCGGGGATAAAAGTTCCCATAACTTGTGAAGGTAGTCTTGCACCCAGAGTTCGGAAGGGTCTTGGTTACTACGGGGAGCGAATTTCACGCAGTTCCAACAAGCAATTATTCAGTGGGGGATCAAACTCCTGTAAAATAGGACACGCAACAAAATCTGTATATATCCGATCTGTGTTTGATTCTCCGCAGACTGTTGCTCATCGTAGTGGACTTGGTTTTTCTCCCAGTATTTTGAGACGTAATGATCCTGGGATGGTCGTAAAATGGTTAAATGATAGAGAAGAATCATTGAGTCATCCGTTATCCTCCAAACCTTTATATGAGAGACTTCCAATTAAAAACCGTACCATTATTTTGAACACTTACAGTAATCTATCTAAAGAGGGTATTTCTTTTGTATCTGGTGGTTACTTAAATCCATCATAATTTTTTCAATGTATTCAAACCTTATGTATATATATTCTGTTGTAATGCAATGTGTATAAATCAGAGATTTTTGTGATTTCTTCGTAGTTTTATATTTTATCTTGCATTTTTTATGCTTAAAATAAAATCCCAATCTGTTGTTGTATTAGTCGTATTTTCGATTTTTAATTTGTACTTATGAAGCTAACGCCTGACGTTTTTATGATATAGCGATATTTTATTAGTTAGTATTTAACAACTTCATAGTTTTTGTCATAGGTGTATACTGATTATCACGTTTGATCATTAAGTCAAGATCAAAATAGTAGGTAATAATGGAAGTGAACCGTATAGTTTTAACGATATATGACATTGCACTGCAGTGTGGTCTGAATGTAGGATTGTACGTGTTAATGTATATACCTCGCGTCAACTTGAAGCACCTACTGTTTCTCTGTTTATTTTATTTGAGCACATAAATATTGGTACAAGAGGGCACCAAATATATATCCGCCACACAAAACAATGAGAATTCGAAGAGAAAGAAAAAAAGAACAATAACGAATAGATTAGTGTAAGGTGGTGTAATAATAATGGTAGTAATGGGGGAAACGAAAAGGTACAACCAGAAGAATTCTTTCAGTTAAGGAAGATACAACCACTTTTTATGAAGAAAGTAAAAGAAGGCTACAACAGGATCGCCACTGGCTTCTATTCTGAGCTATATCTGATAACGTCTCTAGCCACTGTGTCTCACCATCTCTAGGACCCCAACCAGGTAGTCGTGAAGGACCAACAGAAGTCAGCCCTTTGCAACTTTCATACCACGACACCATGTCATACACTGACCACCTCTCCGCTTTTTCCAACCAGTCCCAGCGTCGGCAAATAATGCACGACGTGGAATTCTCTGGGATGACATTCGTAGAACATGTCCAAGCCACCGAAGTCGATGTTTCAAGATGGTGACACCAATTGAATTATCGTCTCTGTGCCCGAACACACGATGCTGAACCTCTGCATTACTAACATGGTGTTGCCACTGGATGTCAGCAATCCTTCGGAGACAACGATGATCAAACACAGAGAGTCGTCTAACATCCTCAACTTGGAGAGGCCAGGTTTCACAAGCATATAGTAAAACTGCTCTCACCGGTGCGTTGTAGGTTCGACCTTTTACAGCCAGACTGACATCACGAAGGTGCCAATGATGGCCCAGATTGGTATACACGAACTTCTCGACTACTTCTATCTGTTCACCATCCAGAGTGAGTATAGGATTAGTCATGCCAGTCTTGTAGAATTACTTTGTACTTCAAAGGTGCAAAGCTCATACCGTACCTACGGACACTGATTGCCAACTGATTAAGTGTGGGTCGGTCATTATCGCACAGTAAGACAATACCATCCACATACTCAAAGTCGAGAAGTCTTTCTCCAGACAACAGATCCACACCGCCATTACTTACATCCATCAGAGCTGTTTCCAGAATGTCATCGATGGCAAAATTGAAGAGGAATGGTGAGACTTGGCAACCTAGTTTAACCCCACTGCTTGAGTGGAACAATAGAGAAAGGTGGTTGAATGCCCTCACCCTACCTGAGATGTTTGTATATAGGGCCTTTAAGATGTTAATGAACTTCTCAGGTACACCCTCCTTCAATAGACACCCCCAGAGAACAGTGCTGTCCAACGAATCGAAGGCAGCCCTGATGTCAAGAAACACTACGATTGTTGGCCTTTGATAAGTATGACGGTGTTCTAACATTTGGCGGAGAGTGAATATATGATCAATACATCCTAGACCAGAAAGAAAACCAGCCTGCCGCTCGCGAGTCAATCTTTCTCGGGTTTTGAACAACCTACGAAGTATGACGGAAGCCAATAGCTTGGACGCAATTGGAAGTAGACTTATCCCCCGATAGTTGTTGCAGGAACGACGTGAACCCTTTTTAAAGATAGGGACAACTATCGACTCATTCCATGACGTTGGTACACTCTCTAGTTCCCAGACCTTTGTAAACAACGTCGTCAGTTCCTTAATCAGAAAGTCACCATCTTTAAAAAGGGCTGGAGGTAAGTCATCAGGGCTAGGTGATTTGTAGCGCTTCAAGAGTTGGAGTTCCTTGCGGACTTCCGCCTCATTTTATGGATCAGTCGTCACCGACCATGGAGGGCAGGATAGTCTGACCGATGTTGCCGGGGCAACATCGTCCAAGATGTTGATGGATGTTAGTGATTAGCATCCCGTCATCCTCACAGATTCTTTCGCTCACACCAGACTTCTTGATGCCAGTGGCTCGGATGAGTTGGAAGAGCTTCCGGTAATTACCAGATGTAGCTGCTGCTTCCGACCCATTAGCACTCTCCGACCACCAGGCTTCTCGGTCCTTACGCAAGCTTTGCCCGATTTCATTACGTAACAACTTTCGTTTGTGGTCAAACTCACGGTCACCCGGAGTAGACCGACGGGCTTCGATGAGTTGTAAGGAGCCTAAAGAAGCCCAGTGCTTGTAAGAGGGACGTTTCGCGAAGCCGCAAGCGGCTTTACTCGCCATTTTCATGGCGTCGTGAATTTGCAACCAATGATCATTTATACTTTTCGGTGAAATAGTAGCTAACCTAGAAGCTAGCTCGCTTCGACACTTACTTGCAACAGAAGTGGCGGTCACTTCGCTGTCCACTGAAAAGTAAGGTGAGATTGGCACAGACCAGGGCATGAACAGAGTCCAGATAGGTACTTCAAAAGGAGCGGCAGTCTTGTACACAACCACACCAGCGGTAGCCGATCGCGATGTGATCAATCTGAGTCCAGGCTTGACATGCAGAGGGAGGATGCCAGGTGGCACGTCGGCGATGACTGTGCTGAAAGTTAGTGCTAGTCAAAAACAGGTTGTGTTCTGTGCACAGTTGCAGTAGACGGTCCCCGTTATCTGTCCTGCGACCAACAAATCCCCATCGGCCACCTAAACAGCTCTCTTCTGTGCCTAGGTGCCCGACCTAAGCATTCAAGTTTCCGGCTAGTATTACTGGGGAAGAACAGTTAACTGGTGGTGAAATTCATCCTTGACTGCATCCGGGCTGCGATCTGTCGGGGCATAGGCGGAGATGACGAAAAGACATCGTTTCTCACGCCGATTTCTTCTCACTTTGATGAAACTTTCTAATCTAATAGCACATAACCGACTGTTAATGGAGATCCAATGGTTAGTGCTGCCGCAGCTCTAACGCTTAGTGCGACACCAATACCATCAAGACCAGACGAAGATGCCACAGGGTCCTTGGATAAGCGCACGTAAAACAAGCTTTTTGAAGCGACAGATGGAAAGCAAATTTATAGTACTTCACCAGAGTCTTGAATACGGGTCACGGATAGACAGCAAACATCGATATTAAGACTTTCGAAAGACATAGCTAGCTTTATCTGTTGTCCGACCTGCATAAGTGTGCGAACGTTGAGGGCAGCCATTTTGAATGGTACACATGGTTTCAGAGAAATTGCTTCAGTATTCGTATTTTTTGGTAGCATACAATTCTCAACCGGACAGTGACTCGAGATCGTTTAGATAGAACCGAGTTTCCACCATAGGTGAGCTTCTGTATAAGTCGAAAAATAAGTATACATAAAGTGGGAATAAAAGAGAGTGAGTAAATGACGTAATAATAATAATAATAATAATAATAATAATAATAATAATAATAATAATAATAATAATAATAATGTGAATCATTTGACTGTTAATCGAAGCAAGTATAGTATTTTCCGTAAGTATTGTCATTTCATTCTGTTTGTGTGGGCTGTGATACTGCCCGGGTGCCCAAACCGAAGCAGGTGGTTTTCTTAGGGAGCCACACCCCGAGCCTTCGACCTAAAGGTCTGACCCACAAGGCAGTGGAACATCGTGAGGAGATGCAGTCCCATGGTAGCCGAAGACCAACGATTGGTTCATACTCCATTTGCTCCCTCAGGATACTGGTGCCCATGTGCACCATTGGCTTGGAATCAGGGTTTTCCAATTCCCCTAGGTGGACTCCCCATGTCCACCAACCCGGTTAAAGCGCCGGACATTCGCTTTTCATCCTCTCGTTTTCGTAAACAACTCCCCCGCCACGAGAACGCAGTGAGTAGGACTGGCTGAGGCTGTATACATGTGGCCGTGTGAGAGTATTTCGAGAGTGGGGCGCGCCCACCCCACTTTCGGCCATACCAGGGTATTTGGGGGCGTTTCTCTGTACCGTCTAGTGCAAATGTTTTCTATATTCGGGATCCATGGACTTGAATAACATTATCTTTAAATTAATAACTAGAAACGAAGATTTCGATACTAGGCATCAAAATAAATGTGTTGTAATTTTCGTTTGACGTATGAAATTAACAATCACCGTTAGAACAAGTGCCATTATATCAACACTGAAAAATACCTTCAAATTCAGTCGTACGGAACTGCTAATATTTTATTGATAACGGAATTCGTAATTTCAGTAACCTAAGAAATCAATATGGATTAATTATCCTTCTAGTAGTATGAGCAGTAGCAAAATTATGATATAATATTTTAACAACTTAAAATACAATGATTAAATTATAGCCAAAGGATTATTAACCACTCTTAAATAATCTGCGTTGTATAAAATCGATAAAGTTTTCAGTATTTACGCAAGGTGAGGAAATGACTGTTATTCAGCGACTATATTCTGCAAACATAAAGGATAATCAATTTCATTATTCGAATTTCATTAGTAAGTTAGAAAACAACATGATTTAATGTGTTGTTGATAGGTGTTTTTTTTCTAATTCCATAACTGACTTAATTCATATATCACTACCTCTATGGTGTAATCCTTGTTATTCGCTCACACGGATCATTTATAACAGACTGAAATAGTGTTTATATGTTATTTAGTTAAAATAAAAAAGTGATAGATCTATTCGTTTACTAATCAATTTTTATGAAAAAAACTTTTCTTAAACTCATTAACTACTTACAAGTAATGAAGTTAACAGTATGCAACTTTCCGTTATACACAATCAGACCGGAAGGAAAAGTTCAAAGAAATCGTAAATATTATATATTCTCCTAGTGTAACCACAATTGCTGTATAAGCTAATAATTAATCACAGAAGGTGTACTAAACTATCGATCGGAATTTATATATATATATATATATTTGAACATGTCATTGTTCGAGATTTATGTAGTTTGTTGTAGGTTTCCTACAATTTCACTTGGTTGAGGAAGTCAGGGGAATTCAAAACTGAATATTAAAGGTTGAGTGAAAAGGTTAACAAATAAAAATGAATTGAATGAAGAAACAATACTTAATATTAACTAGCAGCTCATTAGTTTGAAATGAAAGTAGTCTCTGGTGGATTATGTTGGAAAAAATAACTTCACAATACTTTACCTATAGGTTTAGTTAATTCGCAACATATTGTTTACCAAAAAGCAACTTTCATAATACATACCTATTAATACTCATCTGAAATCTAGTCTAAATTAAGATTTCGTCACAACATACAAATTAATATTCGCTTATCATCAACTAAATTCAATGCTTTTTTAGCACAATTATATAAATTAAAAATGATTTCACTGAATAGATCTTTACGTAGAATATAGTTTGCCAGTAGATATATGCCTACATGTCTTCAATTAATAGATTTAACGAGAATATTGTGGTATTTGTTTCAAAAACTAGTCTGTCTCAAAGATATTAAAATATTTGATAGACTTATGTTGATAATTACTCAACGGTTATTGAATATCACTTAATCCATCCATAAAAATGTGAGTAGTAGCCACTTTGGTAATTTTATACATTTCGAAGATGATTTTCACCACAAATTCAAATTATGTGAAGTACTATCGAAAAAGAAGCACTAGACAGCGGATGTGTTTCGGTTTAAGACTCCACAACAGAAAATATCTATGGCATACGGTAGAAATCTAAGGACTGACATGATGCAACTAAGCTATTGAACCAATGCTCAGACTTCCAAAACTTTAAGTACGATCAATTTACGAAATATTGTGATCTACATCAAATTTCAGTGGTGGTTAAATGATTCCTTTGAGATTTAATTAATTCTAGTTCGCGGCGTCCCATAAGTACGTGAGGAAATTTACATAACTGTCCTTCTGACTTAACCTTACCCGACCGAAGCTACTACCTTAACGTTGTGGTCGGGCTTGCCTATCCTCATGACCCAACCGAGCTATAATGGCTGGGACATATGTTCCTGTAGGTTCTACCATTCAATGCGGGTTGGCTATAGAATTGTAAGACTAAAATTAGCAACTCAAGGTCTATGGGCGAAGTCATACTGCTGACTGTAGAGGGGTATGACAGCAGTAAGGTGTTTCCCTCGGACAATCAGCATCTGCAGCGATGCTGCCTTTTCACAAGGAGGCAAGGGGTTAGAAAAGGTTGACCCTAAAAATGTCACACCTCACCATACCTCACGGATTTCCGTCTCCGGGGATAAGGCCTTTTGAAGAATGGAGCGAACACGTTAAAAACTTCCAGCAAAAAGACCATGCGTGACCGGCCTCAAGCGGTTGTCACTTGGGCTCTGAGATCACGCTCTTAGGTCGTTAAAACCACCACTAATCCAACTTTTCAGGTTCCTCAAGAAATATCTTTCCATGGTGTGGGCAGCCAGGAAGTAACATCAGTCGTCATACCCGTAACAACACACAAGACCAAATTGGTTACAATCAAATTATTCCTACACCTCCTCATAACTCTCTTATCTCCACGACAAATAGGACAACAGGCTTTGTTAGCTAGGACTTTAGAATCTCGCACCATCGATGCATGCTTCGTCTCCGAAACGCACGTACAGGATCCGAGTAGCGTCATTCATCTGACATCACCATATCAAAATAAAGAACCAACTCGATTCACACTTCGTGTATCTGGAAGCCCTGATGCTGCTTCTCGTGGCCTCACCGGTGGAGGTGTAGCATTGAGTCCTAGGACAGAACTAGCTCTCTTAGACTGGATTCCAGTAGATAGTCATTTGTGCACTGTCTGACTGAACGGAACAGTAAGGACTTGGAAAGATAGGGACGCTCGTCTTTACCTCTTCGTCGTCTCTGTCCACTCTACCACTGACTGCAGCTCGGATGATGTAAGAGATTAGCTTTACAGAAAGCTTTCTGACCTTCTCCGAGAAGCTAGGTGCTCTGATGTAGTAATAGTGGCTGGCAACGTTAATGCTCAAGTAGGTAAACAGGTGAACTGAGCCATGTTGATAGGTGTAAACTACTTCATTGGGATCCACGAGACGATAGCAAGTGATGGTTATAGACGTTGAGTTACATGGCTCAAAATCTTTTTCAATGGTGCAGGTGCATCCACTCTTTGTGTTCTCCTAACTTCTAATCTTCTGGATTCTTCAGGTCCCTTTTTTTCTCTATCCAAATTTATTTCACTGGATTATACTCCTTGAAAAACCTTAATCTTTCCGATTACTACTTATACTCTTACAACCTCTACCACTACGGGATTTGAATCGACAATTGTATTTGTGTGCTAATGTGGTATGGCAACTTGAACTGATGTACCTATGTACGAAGTTCTACATTGTCACTGACTTTCTGAGTTAACCTTGAGACTTTATTCTGGAAAGTACCAAATCAAGACGAAATATTTCTTCAAAACTTCCTAGTTTTCAATGGATTCTCTTACTGACATCAGGCCTCTACAGAAATAGCCTTTTTATAGTGAATGACACTAAATAATTACTACAGCCTACTTATTTACGATTTTGTTTGTTTTAGAAGATAAATCAACTCACAATTCCTACTTCACTCTTTTTTTATTATTTTTTTAATATATAACAGTTCAACTGTTGTTTTAATGTGTTTATGTGCTGCGATTTTATACATCTGGCAAATACATTATAATCACACGCGTTTTTATATATCACAGATACATAAATCTGAATCTACTGTCCACCATTAATCTAATAATCGCCTTTATATCTGTCAACAATTCGAAGCAATATTGTATACAGAAAGTTGTATACTTTATTGAATGAGCAATTCCATTGAATCAAAAAACTTATTTTACATTGAAATCAAATATACATTGTTATCAGTACAATAAATGCCAAGTTGATTAACTGCCAGAAAAGTTGATGATTTTATAACATTGAAGAAATTATAATATTAAGCATATTTTAAGTGTTAAATGATTTAAGATAAGAAAGATTAGTTCAGTGAAGAGTTTTCTTTTCGGCGAATTTATTTTCAAATCTGTACAGTCGCAAACATATATTTATTTTTCTTAATGGCAATAACGATAATTTTATTAATAATATATTAGCTATTGTACAGATTTGAAAATGAATCCGCCTCAAAAAGATATCTCTGCTCAACTAAATGTTCTTATTTTATGTTTCAAAGGACATATTCCGTTTACTTAAATGATTTATTCATTTAAAACTGTATAACAGATAATCGGACTTTTTTTTATGTCCCGATAAGCATAGTGAATGGTAACTTTTGGAATCCATTTATGAGCCAATACTATACGTACATTTTTAATCGTATAATTGTTAAATAACTGAACTATTCATATTCATGCCCCTCATATTATGAGCTTTATTTTGACCTATGAGCTATTATTATACGATTTACTATTCTTGAGTTATACTCAGTCTATCAATTACTATCTCCCACATTCACAGCTACATTTGGCTAAATCTTGTACAAATGTTATTTTCCATTTTATGGTACGCTGTGGTCTGTCTGGTTGGTATATAAATCCGGTATGTTTGAAATAAACGATTCGTAGCGCAGAGGCTGAGATTGGTATTTCGGACTTAACTGGCTGGGCTAGGCTGGAAGCAGGACCAATAAGGACTCTAGACTGTTCGTACGTGTTTTATGCGTCATTGGTCCGATCGATAATTCACTGCTGTCTAATTGGCGGTATCATTACTTATACATTAACAGGGCACACAGGCCACGACTTATAACACTTTTTATTCTAAAATAAGAGGAAATACAATTTTACAAAGAAGTAGACAAAGGTTCGTATTATGTGAACAGTTGATTGATATAACAATCAATAGTTAAGTGAACAAGATAATCTTTCTTCTCTGGTAGAATTATTCTTAGGACTGATAATTATATGCCAAACCCTTAGAAAGCGTTCAAAGTTGCTTATGATCAGTAAAAGGTTTTTCCTAGTTTACTGTTATCTGTTGAGAAAATATGTATTATTAATTAATATCAGTAATATCAAATTATTTAAGACTTTCAGAAATTCATGTCATAGTTTGTGATACAATAAACTAGTGACATGAAGATCAGAAATCGAAGAATATTATTCTTGGTGAAATAACGTGGGGTTTCAAAAAAAATATCTATGGGATTTATTTTGTTGGATCAAAACTTGTTGTTACGATAAAGAAAACGTAGAGAGATTACCGGTAAGTTCTATGTACATGCCTCTAGGATATATTAATTATATGTTTGCAATCTATTAATAATATGTTTATCCAAAATGATGCAATGTATTTAATCTACCTTATTTTACTCAAGTAGGTGGTATGTGAAAAAATTTCTGATTTGAAAGTAGTCCTAATCACAAACAGATACCAACTGAAGAAATATCAAAAGTAAAAAAGCATTTGATAAATGTCTAAATCTGATTCCAGTTTCAACACGCGTAACTTGTGAAGTCAAGACCAATGACTTCACATCTCATAAATAACACGATACAATATTAAAAAAGGTGCAATTAGTTAAGAACACTGATCAATTTTTCATCCAGTATCCTAAGTGGTAAACTGTCACAATTTTGAATTTGTTGACTCTATGAATTATAGTTTCTCATTGGAACTTAACAAAGAAAATCCAACTGATAACTGGGCAATTTCGAACACATAGTTCCCTTTATTATCTTAAAGAGAGCAAGAACACAGTTTGGTGCAGAATAATATGAATTCATTTTATTTCGTTAGGTTCTCATCAGCTGCTTACAACCTAAAATATTTAAAATTCAACATTGTTACAGATATTTAATATCTGTAAGCAGCTGATGAGAACCTAACGAAATAAAATGAATTCATATTATTCTGCACCAATCTTTGTCCTTGCTCTCTTTATGATAACTGGGCATTAGCGAGAACGTGATTATTATTATTATTTTTATTATTAATTGATGGATTGTAATTACTTGCCTTTATCTTTAAAACTGTTCCTAGTATTATATTTTGCCTGCATCTACTATGGTTAACACAAATTGTTCTTTCCTGAAATGTCGTGAAATTCTTAATTTTTGTTAATTATCGTATTTTCAATTGTTAAAATCATGAGTCAATTGAAGCTAGACCACCATGGATAACCTGGAAGCACTAGACGGCCTTTTCGTCCTAGTATGGGACTCTTCAGCAGTGCGTACCCACGATCCCACAGCTCATTGAAGATAATGGTGACGGTGTCGCAATTTCGTGGATTAGTTGAAGTTAGACATTCACACCGTTGGATGCTGGCTCAGTGGTCTAATGCTTAATCGCGCTCGTGCGCGAAACTGATTGGTCCTGGGTCCGAATCTCGCGGGGAGCGGGATCGTGGATGCACACTGTTGATGAGTTCCATACGGCTGTCCAGTGCTTCCAGTTTTTCCATGGTGGTCTAGCTTCAAATGACTCATGATTTCAACTATTGAAATTACTAAAATCTTCACAAAACCCCTTCTGATAATTATCGTATTTATTTATTTATTGTAAAATCATCACTATTAAACATGAAAATAAATGTACTTATGAATAGTGATGTTATTTCACATAGTGATAATATTTTGGTCAAGGCAACACACTATAAAAATGATTTTATTATACTTTAATATTCTAACCTTCTCTGTGTATTTTTCAATAGATTTGTTATGTTAGAAGATTTAATTATACACTTTTCCATAGATAAGTTATAATGATAATAATCTACACTATTTAATGGTTTACATGTGAACTATGATAAAAACAATACAACTTAAAAACTGGTTGTTAATTAGATTGTAACAATGAAGCTAAGTAATGTTCAGAAATATTTTATAATTTCATTTACTTAGAGTTGTTTTTTTTCTTTAAGAATAGTCAGACCAGTATTCAGTTGACCTTGTTTTATTTATTTAAGAAAAAAGAAAGAAAAAAAGAGAAACAAAGGAATTTCATTTCTGTTGTGTTTGTTAACAACTGTATACGATTGTTTACCTGCATCGCAAGATCTAACTGACCATAAAAGTTTGTTTCTTTTTTTCTTATTGTTATTTATAGATTCCAGCTACTCATCATAATTAATTAAAGAATTATTATTGAGTTTTCTGTGCTAGTTGAACTAGTGACATTTTATTTGTGATGATCATATGGAATAAGTTCATATGTTTACCATTTAAATTATTGTTGTTTACCTATTTGTACTTTTTTCTTCTAAAATAAAAGCTTAAGTTATGTGTCCGAGAACAAATGATTTAATGAAGAAGATTCTATTAATTTAATAAAAATAAATTAAAGTTACAGCTTACCTGGAACGAGGAAGAACAACTAGTCCGAATGAATTCGCTCCAAAGGTCTTTAAGGATGGTGGTCCAGTCTTATCGATTAGGTTGATTAATATTTTGGCTAAAATCTGGGAGTTGGACGTAATTCTATCTGACTGGTCACAATCACTGATTGTCCGAATATATGAGAAGGGGTCACAATCATCCTGTGATAATCATAGAGGGATTATTTCGACTAATATGGCATTTAAAATACTGACCTCAATAATTATCGAGCACCTAACAATGACTCGTGAACTGCAAACAAGAGAAAATCAGGCTGGCTTCAGACCTGGTTGTGGCTTCATCGACCACATATTCACTATTCGTCAGATTTTATAACACAGACATGCTTGACGGCATCTAACAATGATGGTCTTTCTTGACTTAAAAGCAGCATTTGACTCTGTGGACCGAGAAGTACTGTGACATTGTCTGTCATTAATAGGCGTACATCAGAAGTACCTAAACCTTGTGAAGTCTCTTTACTCAAATGGTACCAGTCGAGTGAGAGCTTATGCAGAACTGTCATCTGCTTTTGCAACCGCAACTGGTGTCTGTCAGGGCTGTCCACTATCTTCTTTTTTGTTCAATTTCATAATAGTCCTATTGATGGAAATAACATTCTTGTCGACTGGATTTTCAGTAATTGACCTCCTACCAGGAGGTCCACTTATCGACTTAGAATACGCAGATGATATAGTCCTGTTTGGTGAAGACGATGATAAAATGCAGATTCTTTTGGTAGCACTGAGAAACGAGGCCAGAATGCTTGGGATGCACTTCTTATCCTATAAATGTAAGTTGTTGCTTCATGATTGCGTTGCATCGGCACCTGAACTAATGGTAGTGACTGAAGTATTTAAGCGTGTCTTGGGCGTTTAATCAGCCTTAATGGGTTGGTGTCTAACGAAATCTCAGCATGGATTCAGAAAGCTCGTCTGGCTTTTGCCAACTTACGTCACCTATGACGAAGGCGAGATATCCGTCTATTAATTAAGGGACGAATATATAGTGTGGCAGTTTGTTCCGTTCTTTTAGGGTAGAAGATACTCATAAATTAGTAGATTTTGATTACAGATATCTTAGAAATATTGCCCGCATCTGCTGGGATCACCGGATAAGTAATAGTGAGGTTAGATGCAGGGTATTAGGGAATGATGGTAAATCAGTAGATGAGGTTGTGAATCTTCATCGACTGAGATGGTTGGGCCATGTGTTACGTATGCGTGAACACCGATTACCACGACGTGCAATGGTAGCCGGTGTTGGAGATGGTTGGAAGTAAGTAAGGGGTGGTCAAACCAAAACGTGGCATCAGTGCTTGAAGTCACTAACTGCTAGTCTGAGCCATGTTGGTCCGCGTGAATATAGTAACTAATGTTTGAAGACTCTGTATGACATGGCTGAGGATTGATCACAATGGAGTCAGTGAATGCATTCTTTGTCTTCCCTTAAACTAAGAGATTAAAATTGCTTCATATATTTCTTTCTACGAACTAATTCTTTCTTCCTGTACTATATCCTTATACATAATCTTTCTTTAATGTATTACTACCACTGACGTGATTACTTCTATTAATTTGGTATTGATCTTGTTGTGCTAATGAGGTGTGGCAACTTGGACCGATGCAACTATATGCCTGGTCCTACGTTATAGCTGACAAACTTAGATTGAAGTTACAGTATAACAATAAAATTTAACTGTTGTTGTCAATGTAATATCATATGTCATTGAATCACATCAGTTTTTGTTGAAAAATTATCTAGAAATTATATAAATCTTTAAAAATCCCCTTCAGTAAATGTCACTTGAAATTCTAGGTTTTTGGTTTAATATTTAACGAAAATGATGGACTACTTATGTTGTGAGGTTTCTTTTCATCCTTTCTTTGCATAAATGACCGCTAATGTAAAACAAAATTCATAATATAATTAGTTATTTCATCTAAATATATACATATGCATTCGAATATGGAAATGTTGAGATATAGTTTTCTTTAATTGGTATTTGTTAATTATTTTGATATTTAATTAATCTCACAGCGAACCGATCTGTCATTCACTGATCTAGGAAATCTTGCTGATAAACAATTTTTTCTTAAAAATTTTCCATGAAGAAGTAAACATTCTAATCAAAACTAATAGATTATGTCTTGGTGAGAATATACTGGGAATTTTCAGTTCTGACTGACTGAATAAGGTTTTGAATATAGTTGATGAATAAACTTTTTAATGTTCTTATAAGATATGAAGTGGAGTGAATATAGAACATTTATACACTTTTTCACCGGACAATAAATAGATTTAATTGTTCATAGTATTGTAGTATGAATCACACTGTTTGTAATGATAATTTGTTGTTTATCTGAAAGTTGAACCATTTTCATCTTTATTTATAAATTATAACAGTAATGAATTGGTCATTCTGTCTAATTTAATAATGATAAGTGAATTGCTTCTCAGTACTTATTCTTTTCTATTGGTCATTTTTAAGATATAAAAAGATGTAGTTGTTCAACTAAATACTTTTATCTTTACTACCGTTCATTTCATCAGTCAACTTTTTAAACTTAATATCCGCAAACATAAAGAAAGTTTAAGATTATATTCATAAACTATCTTCTATTATATCATATTAAATGTTTGTTTATATCTATTCTAAAAATGTCTTATCATTATCATCATCATCATCATCATCATCATCATCATCATCATCATCATCATCATCATCATCATCATCATCATCATCATCATCATCATCATCATCATCATCATCATCATCATCATCATCATCATCATCATCATCATCATCATCATCATCATCATCATCATCATCATCATCATCATCATCATCATCATCATCATCATCATCATCATCATCATCATCATCATCATCATCATCATCATCATCATCATCATCATCATCATCATCATCATCATCATCATCATCATCATCATCATCATCATCATCATCATCATCATCATCATCATCATCATCATCATCATCATCATCATCATCATCATCATCATCATCATCATCATCATCATCATCATCATCATCATCATCATCATCATCATCATCATCATCAACATCATCATCATCATCATCATCATCATCAACATCATCATCATCATCATCATCATCATCATCATCATCATCATCATCATCATCATCATCATCATCATCATCATCATCATCATCATCATCATCATCATCATATGAACTGACATCCTATTATAACATTAATATTGTGATAAATTTTACAATTAACTATTTGGCATCATTTATTGTAATGTGACAGTATGGTTTGTTTTTATCAAAGTTTTAAAAAAAAAACAATTTTATCAATCAGCATCATACATACGTAAATATTTATTAACATCTAATGGATACAACAGATATGAAGCAGTAATAGTGTTTTTCTTTTTTTTTTTAAAAATTAATAAAAGAGCACTTTTAAAGTACCTTGTGATTGGTATTTTGTAAATGAAAATGGTATTGATTATTAATAACATCAAGATATCTATATCACATCTGATTGATATTGATTATCGATAGCATTATTATTTAATGTATATAAATAATCATTAATCAAAATCTATTTTGATGAATGAAGTTCGCTTAAATATAAAACAAAAGAGAGAAAAAAGGCATAAAATTCAAGCAAGCAATAACTCTTCAATGAATATTTTCTACCAAAGTTAAATAATTTTAAGGGTTAAGTTATGCGATAAAATAAATAATACTGATTACTTAACAATAATAATAATAATAAAATGTAATAATAACTTGTCATATATATAAAATCAATAAAATGTTGTGCAATCATTTAAGCATTTATGTGACAAAAGAATCGATGTAAAATTAGCTTATTTTATTGATTATGAAAAAAGAAAAAAATATTTATACAAGGGTGCAGGGATGATGATTAGAAGTTTTTGATAAAGTTTTGTTCTCTGAGATAGACGGTTTAGTCGTGGAGCTTTTATAGTTCTTCTACGACCAAACCATCCAGCTTAGAGAACGAAACTCCATCAAAATCATCCACCTGAGCTACAAATCTTTTCCACCATGATCTGTTCTTTTGTGGAATTTTGATTGAATTTAATACTTTAACTAATTTACATTATGAATTGAAGATCGTTTGTAGAATTTTCTTAAATTCCTGTGATAATTAAAAGTATTTGAATTATAGTACAAACTAAGAATTTAAGAAATAGCGTAATTTAATCAAGAAGTAATAGATAAACACGAATGAATGTATTGTATTTGGAATTTGTAATCAAGCATTCAAAAAGTAGAAATGAATCGTTAGTTTATACAAACACTACATCCTCCACAGCATAAATTGGAATATAACTGTCTGTAATTTATTTACGTCTTCGCCTTATGTTGATCCTATGTCTGTGCGACAGTGTATTGAATGTAGACTCTGTATGATCTAGAATGTACTCATTAGTATTAGGATTAACAACTGCAATTGGAACGGACTTACCTGGGTCTTGGAATTGTATACAATCACCATGTTGGTTGTGTAGCGAAACTACTGGTATCTAGAATTTGAATCATAGATCTTCCAGCATTATCCTCTCCCACGAAATAATGTTGGATCTTCATATCCCCAAGTTATGAATAATGTGGCTTCATTTATAACATATTTCGCACATTGACTAGAGTATTCATTAGAAGTGACTTTATGATAAGAATAAACACCAGTTGATATGAAATCATCCGAATTGTAATCATAGTCGAGCTCCTTTAGTACTCGTGCTTCGCATTGAACAAGTTTCCCACAAGAAACAAATGCATTATGAGTATAAGTAATATATGATATAACATCGAGATTTGATTCTTCTGAAAGAGTTTCCTCAAATTTAATAAGAATTTCATTAAAGAATAATGGATCATTAGAAAAATCAGCACCTATCAAAACTGTAACAGGTTTTCGATCATAACTTGATTCACTCAACATATTTTCCTCAGATTTACAAGGAATTTCATCAGAAACATGTGAATCATTAGGACAAACCATATCTGGTACAATAATATAAGAAATCTGTTAAGTTGGTTGATTAGAAACCTTCGTCTCACAGTGATTCTGAGTTTCATTTAACTCTGGACTGCTATGTGACTCTATACCGCTTTTCGAAGTCGTGGACAAAGATAAATGATCATTAGAAACACCCTACTTAATAGGACCACAATTACAAATTTTAGCATTAGTTGTAGAGAAATGAACCGTAGTATTACAAACTGACTGAATTGGTTCAACATCATATTTAAAGCATTTAAAATTATAAAATAAACACATGAATTAAATGAGTGGAACCTGCTACAGGACAAACATTAACCAAACTTGTGCCCACCTTTGTGAACTGCATCGCAACTCCTCAATAAATTATCTGCATAACCTTGAGTACGCACTGGATTGGGATGACGTATTATGGTAGTGGAATTTTTGAATCATTTTACGAAATCTTCCCCCTTTGCCGCATTCGAAATTGCTGTACTTAACATAGTCTAGTAGTAGTTCCTTGAGAGTTGCATAAGGAAGCGAAATAGGGTTTTCTGGTGAAGCCAGAGTTTTTAATAAGTTCTATGCTTCTTTTCTGATGAATATGAGGAAATGTGCTATAATATTAAAATCATCAACATCTTCCTTGGTCATAGCCCAGATTTCGAACCTTTCCAAGTAATCCTCAAAAACATCAAAATCTGAATGAATGTCCAACCATTCCATCAGAGGCTTTATCGAGATGCTAATGTGACAATTAGAAGTATTTGAATTATAGTACAAACTAAGAATCCAAGAAATAACGAAATTTAATCAAGAAGTACTAGATAGGCACAAACGAATGTACTGTATTTGGAATTCGAAATCCAACAGTCAACAAGCTCAAAGGAATCATTAGTTCATACAAACACCACAATTTTTCAAACTGTAAGTGAGATCTTAGATAAATATTTATTTCAGTCACAACTGATACCAACTGGAATCAGTCTCTGGACTTTATCCACTGATAAGCTTCGAAGATCATCTTCTTAATGGGACTCTGAAATTTAATAATATTGATATGTTTTATGAATTTCCACTTACTTCATCTCTAAAATATTACTGACGCCATTAAATATTTCAACACTGTTTTTTCCATTTAAACCTTATGAGTTTTCTTCTTGAGTACTTATAATTTCAACTTATTTTTTGCATTGATTGTTCAGTTTAAAGTAATATCTTTGTCGTTAACTTCAAACAGATTTTCAAATATCTAAAACAGGTTCAGTGCAAAGTATCTTAACTTTGAATGCCGGAATACCTTAAAGGACAACTAATAAGTGGATTTTGACTTAATTAGATTAATACGTTGACCTATTGAGTCGAAGTTTTGAAGATGTCGGTGACCAGTTATTACCTAGGTACTTAGCAAAATAATCCTCCGAAAGCTCGATGCACAAGTTAATTATCTAGTAATCTATCTAGCTAGTATTTTACCAGTCTATAAATTTACTTCAGTGTCTATGTAACGAAAATGCCTAACAGTACTGAAAATATTGACCATGGACATCAACAGTATTTTAGTGGCCCGAGATCTGACTCATGGAAGGTCATTTGCTGCTTGTTATCGAAATATACATGTCGCCAATCCTCGTATATAATTATCAATTTAACTCGCGTTAGTGAATGATGGAATTAAAATAAGTCGAATTCGAGAATGGATTTTTGAATACGTATATTTCATACAATCGGTGATCAGAAAGCGAAAACAAAATGATGTGCGACGGAGGTGTGTGAGCCAACTCGATTTAACCAAGCGTGAATCGATATTTATAGTCAGACAAAAATAAGTTAGAGACATGTGATGAGTAAGATAAGAAATGCACACACATATGCTTACATAAAAACAGTCAAGGTTGATAAGCGAATAAGTGACAGGGTAAAGATGTGGCTTGAGAAGAACCAACAGATTGGTTTGTCCAAATGCTAGAATAACCTACAATATAATTACTAGAAAGTGTTAATGATGTTATAAAGTATAGTTTTAAAAATAGATTTACATAGCATTACTTTATTGACTAAACCTATAAATCAATAGTTAACAGAATCGGTGATTGTTTCGAATTACTTTAGTAAATGAAATACACAAAAATACAAGAATAAGTCTCTTACTTTGCGAACGATATTCATTTGAAATTGCTATTTCTCACACAGTTTGTGAATGTGCACTTATGGTCTTAAAATAAATAGAGTTCAGTAAAAAGTAGTACTGTATACAAATGGGATTTACAGACGAATTTCATGACAGACTTAGAGTGTATTCTATAGAATGTAGATACTGTGTGTCGACGGTTGATCTCTGGTTATTATTATAAGTGGAAAGTGAATAATGTTACATAATAAGAAGATAAACTTTCTAGCCTTTAGGGACATTGATGCATGCTAAATTCTCACCTGTCATCAGGAGAATTCTATTACTTTTGTATGTTTTATTTTTTTTTAACTAGTAAAAGGAACGAAACCAGCTAATACAACCTGTAAACATAAAATTTCTGTTCCTATGTAACCATATACCACTTTTTATTTGAATAAGATGCTTTCCATACCCGTAGTTTCATATAAAATGTTCATGGGTATAAAATACTCTTAATAAATTCAGTAAAAATGTCAAACTTTGTATTTTTCTTAGTTTCCTAGTTAAAAGTCAAGTCCTGTAATTTGTAGAGAAAATCCTATCACTTCTTGACAAATATTTCGGTAAATTAATAAGATTTTTGTCTATCATATTGGGTAATATTGATACTTTTAGAAAAGGTTGTTTTCACTAAAGCTTCTAACAGTCAAAGAAAACTAAATAAGTGATTTATCCTATCTTTAATTATGCTTAAGATTATACAATATTGATTAATACCAGAACAATATCAGGAGTCTTTATGTTAAATTTTCATCATGTAAGACTTTCAGGAATAACAATAAAGAGTAAACAATACGGATAACACAATGTTGTTATAATAACATAAGTATTTCAGTTGTATTTAATTAACTGTTAATATTTACCCTGGAAAATATGGAATAAATAAATATGAATACGACAATTTGGAATTCAGATTACGTGCTTAACTTAGTTAAACACTATGAACAAAATCTGTTACCAAGATTAGACTAAGGTTACACCGGTTACAGTCACTTGCATGATTATCATTGTTATTACTAAAAAATGTATTAGCGTATTTAGTTTGAAATTTCTAAATTGTAGTAAAGTTCACTATTGTAAATGGACAAAACACTGATATTGTTACTCGTTATAACTTTGGAAATTACCACTGTGATGTGTGCTACTTATACGGACAGACATAAGTAGTATGTATCTGGAACTAGAAATACAATTCTCACTGATGGAAGAGAAAAATGAGAGAAAGGGAAAGCAATACTGATTCCCCCCTGCCAAAGTCTCCTTTCATTACACTACTTGTTACTTGTTATAAATAAAGATCGATACGTCTTGAAACAAGGTAAAAGGTAAAATTACAGATGAAGAATTTGTTATTCACTAACAACAGATCCAAACACTATAACAAGAAAATTACACTCAGTTAAATACGATTTACCTAATTAGTCAGTCGACGAATTTGAATACATTGAACTTGGCGGTAACTGATGTAAATCAATCAGTTTGTAACCTTAATAAATTAAAGTGCTTAACTTACAAATTTAACCAAACTATTGAGTTATATATAGGCTCCTTTCTGACATTTACTAAAATCATATGAAAATAGTTGTTATAATATTATTTATAAGTTGCTCAATCATCTGTCAATTTGTTTAGGTCAATTCTATTTATTAATGATGTTTAAGTTATCTTTTTTTGTTTGAAAGATGTTTACCATTTTAATCATTGTCATATCATTTGCTTCTACAATTAAATATTTGTCTGATTATTTATTTATTAGCTGGCTTTTTACCATGGAAAATTTGATAGTTCACTGACGTGGAAAAAATGAAGTCATTCAACTTTTTCTAAACATTGTGTTTGACAATACGGAATAATAGAAACTACAAATATAAACTAGACTCTTTATTTCTAATTTCATAGTATACGATAATATATTGTATAACCATATTACTAAACAGTTATGGCTTGAAAACTCGGTCTTAAAAATAATACAATAAGAATCACAATTATTATTATTTTTAAAATAAATTCAAATATTGTGTTGAGAATAACTCGTTTTAAAGACAGAAAGTAATAGAGCATTCTTCGTTATGATACAACACTGTAGAGATAATATTTCCTCCTTTGAAAAAAAATTGAAGCAGTAAGTTAATAAATCTTTCATATCATCACTGATTGCACACAAATATATGGATTAGAAGATTCCTAAAGGTATCAGTACCAGGATACTTTATAACTCACCTATACTCAATCAAAATACATTAATGCAGAACAGTGGGAATAGAAGCTATTAGCTTTTTGAATCTGTTTAATTAGAATGTTTGATTCTATATTACATCAATTTTTATAATCATTCACTACTGTATTATTTTGAAAGCTTATTCCCTTTTAAAAGACCATAATTATCTAACAATTTGATAAATAATATTTATAGTTTATTATTTTACTTTTCTAAGTAATAATAATTTAATACTGAATTAAGTCATTTGTTTAATATTCAAAAGATCCTTGTTCAACAGAACTAATGAAGTCATTTTTCATGATACAGATGCCTATATAAACATATCACCCAGTGCTTATGAAATTTCAACTTATTGTTATAATTCATGGTTTTCTTGTTAATGTTATGTAAAGTATGTCAAACAAATGTGAATTTGTCTTATCAATATTACAATCAGACAAAATAGATGTTGTTAATTGAGATCTTGAACCGATTGATGTTAGACCACTATTGAAGACCTGGAAGCACTGGACGGCCGTTTTGTCCTATTGTGGGACTTCTCTGCAGTGCACATCCACGATCCCGCCTCGCGAGATTCGAACCCAGTGTCTGTCAGCCTAGCGCGAGAGCACTTAACCTCTAGACCACTGAGCCGGCATTCAACCAAGGTTTTTTTTATCGCCTAGTATCATATGAAAATTTAAAGAAAATCAGTTTTTGTGCAAATTTAGAGCGTTGAAGTTAGACACTAATACCGCTGGATGTCAACCGGATCAGTAATCTAGAGGTTAAGTGCTTGGGCGCTAGAGTGATAGGTGCTAGGTTTGAATCTCTCTGGGCGGGATCGTGGATACGCAATGCTGAGAAGTCCCACAAGAGGACGAAATGGCCGTCCAGTGCTTTCAGGTTTTCCATGGTGGTCTAGCTTCAATGAATTTATGATTTTAACTATCAAAATAGTGATTAGTTAAAAAATTTACAAATGTACCGTATCGTCGTTGGTACAATACAAGAAAATCGACAAAAATACATCATGAAAAATGACATTAGAATGGCTTTTTTATGTACTCATTCTTTTCTTAAGTCATTCATGATCTTTGTTTCAAAGTATTCAAATAAACGCATGTACGTCTGGTTAAATGTTCATATTCATTACTTTTGCTACTACTGCGATCCTAAATATCTTTCTGAATTAGTATATATGCCAGCTTATCTTTATTTCCGTCGAATTCATCAACATTTCTAATACAGGTGCCTTGACAAGTACATATGTGACCAGATTGTCCCAACAGTACGGTGAAAATAAACCACACTTTCCAGATCGACGTCCTCTACTTATTACACATGTAATTTCAACAATCTATTCCTCAGCATAGAAGTTTCATGAAAATTATTGAATGTTATTGATATTAATTTTATATAACCCATTCTAGTTCGCCCGTACTTTCGTTTATAAAAGATCATGACGCTACATTATAGCATGATTAACAGGTTTGTTTGTAATCTCTTTCATTGTATAATTTCAACCATTCTACGTTGTGTAATTTTTATGATAAATTGTTACATAAGGAATTATATTTCTTTGGTATTGAAGAGCCCCCAAATGCCCAGGTACGGCCGAAAGTGGGGAGGGTCCACTCTCCCTCTCGAAATGCCCTCACATGGCCACGCGTATATAGCCTCTGCCAGGGAAGTCCTACTCACTGCCTTCTCGTGGCGGGGGTGTTGTTTGCGAAAATGAGAGGACGAAAAGCGAATGTCTGGCGCTTCAACCGGATTCCAAACCAATGGTGCACATGGGCTCCAGTATCCTGCGGGAACAAATGGCGTATGAACCAAATGTTGGTCACCGGCTTCCATGGGACTGCATCTCCTTACGATGCTCCACTGCATTTTGGATCAGACCCTCAGGTCGAAGGCTCGGGGTGTGGCCCCCTAAGAAAACCACCTGCTTCGGTTCGGGCACCCGGGCAGTATCACAGCCCTCACACATATCGAATGAGATTTGTGTGGCGCATATGTATTTGGTGCCTCTTTGTACCAATATCTATGTGTTGAAATAAATAAAAAATAAAATTTCTTTGGTTACCTCGGATACAGCCATATAAGTTTATCCATTCATGAAAATAATCAATATTCAGTTGTAAAGTATTGTAGGTATAATTGTGATAAGTAAAATGCACTGAATATGTTTGTAAGATAGATTTAGATAACTGTTGAGTAATCAACATCATTCTCATTTAAAGAGCTATGTGATACATGTGAAACACTGAGGATATAGAAATTATGAATGTCTCTGTTTTCTTCAGTAAAGATTTATGTTGTCACAACAATACACTGAGTAATTTTTAAAAAGATATCTTTTTATTTAACAGTGACCGAATCTTTTTTTTGCTAGGATAAGTACAGTTATATTGTCGATGGTATTGATATAGCTATAAGTGCAATAAGCGTACAGAAATATTGAACTTATTGACGTACAATTAGAATAATCTGTAGATATGATCAAGGCAATCGACTATTATTTTGCAGAACTTTCGGGCTGTGGATAAAAATTGAATGAGATCAACAAGGTGAAGTAAATGGCCTTTTGTTTATAACTATTTCCACTAAACCAAGGGAATAAAACACGCCTCATGGTGAAAGCCGAGTTCCTTAGGAAGCCACGAGGCCGATGTCCCTCCTAACAACCAGAGCAACAATTTTTATAGGTACATGGAACGTCCGGACAATGTGGGAGACCTGAAAGACCAGTCAAATAGCAACGGAAATGAGGAGATACGAATTGGCAGTACTGAGAATCAGTGAAACCCACTAGACCCAAGCTGGACAGAAAAGGCTAGCTACGGGAGAGATGCTGCTGTATTCCGGTCACGAAGAGGACAATGCTCCACACACTCAGGGAGTCGCTCTAATTCGGTCCACAGTAGCACGAAATGCACTTGTAGGATGGGAATCTCACGGATCCAGAATCATCAAAGCATCATTCAAAAAAAGAAGGAGGGGATCACAATGAATATTATCCAATGTTGTGCACCCACCAATGATAGCAACGACGACATTAAAGATCAATTCTACGAGCGGCTGCAGTCAATCATGGCGAAGTGCCCAAGAAAGGACCTCACCATTCTGATGGGAGATCTAAACGCCAAAGTCGGAATAGGCAACACCGGATATGAAGATATCATTGGACGTCATGGACTGGGAGAGAGAAACGAAAATGGAGAAAGATTTTCAAATCTGTGTGCATTCAACAAATTATTCATAGGAGGCCCAATATTTCCACACAAACGTATATACAAAGCTACATGGATCTCACTGCACCACACCACAGATAACCAGATAGATAGAGAACCAGGAGAGGTGCTAACATAGCTTCAGATCACCACTGAAGTTAAACAAGAAGTGGACAACTGGACAAACAGCACTACAAAGGTTCAATACAGCCTTCCTTCGAGATACTGACAAACTCAATAAATTCAAGATAGCTCTCAACAACAGGTTCCAAGCCTTACAAGATCTATTGAAGGAAGATGAAACTACTATGGAGCACAACTGGAAAGGTGTCAAAGAAACAATAACTTCAACGTGTCAAGAGGTTCTGTGCCTCAAGAAGCATCAACATAAGGAATGGATCTCTATAGAGACACTGGACAGGATCGAAGAAAGGAAGAACAATAAGACAGCAATTAACAACAGCCAAACACGAACAGAGAAAGTCCAAGCACAAGCTGAATACACAGAAGCAAACAAGCAAGTGAAGAGGAGCATTAGAACTGACAAGAATAAGTACGTGGAAGAACTAGCAACGACGGCGGAAGAGCTGCAAGAGAAGGAAATATGAAACAGCTTTACGATACAACGGAGAAACTAGCAGGGAAATACAGTAAACCAGAGGGGCCGGTCAAAGACAAAGAAGGCAAGCCAATCACCGAAATTCAACAACAGGGGAACAGATGGGTAGAATACTTCGAGGAACTCCTGAATAGGCCGGCTCCAGTGGATTCACCGAACATCAAAGCAGCACACAGAGATCTTCTTATAGATGTCGACCCAACAACGACGGAAGAAACCAGAATGGCCATCAGACAAATCAAGAACAGGAAGGCAGCGGGACCCGACAATATACCAGATGAAGCACTGAAGTCAGACGTCACAGTGGCTACAAACATGCTTCACCTTCTATTCAAAAAGATTTGGGAGGAGGAACAAGTGCCGATTGACTGAAAAGAAGGACACCTCATCAAGATTTCAAAGAGATCTGAGCAAATGTGAAAACTAGAGAGGCATACGGCAGACTACAGCGAAAAATCGTGCATGGAGGACAGCTGGCAGTTGCATTCCAAGTGAGGACCTGATTCAGACAAGACTGCTTATTCTCCCCCTTCCGCTTTCTTCTGGTGGTCAACTGGATTATGAAGACCTCGACATCTGAGGGAAAACATGGAATACAATGGATAGCTCAGAACCAATTAGACGATTTAGACTTGGCAGATGACCTAGCCCTCCTATCGCAACACACGAACAAATGCAGATAAAGATATCCAGTGTAGTAGCAGTCTCTGCATCGGTAGGCCTCAGCAGACACAAAGGGAAAGCCAAGGTCCTCAAATTAAAAGCGGAGAACAGCAATCAAATCACACTTGATGGTGAAACTCTGGAAGATGTAGAATCCTCCACATATCTGGGAAGCATAATCGATTAAAAAGGAGGCTCAGATGTAGACGTAAAGGCGAGGATTGGCAAAACAAGGGCCGCATTCCTACAATTAAAGAACATATGGAACCCAAAACAACTTTCAACCAATATCACAGTGAGAATCTTCAATACCAACGTCAAGGCAGTTCTACTGTATGGAGCTGAAACTTGGAGAACTACAACAACCACCATCAAGAAGGTACAAGTATTTATAAATAGCTGTTTATGCAAGATACTCAACATCCATTGGCCGGATACAATCAGCAACAGCCTTCTGTGGGAGAGAACAAACCAGCTTCCAACTGAAGAGGAAATTAGGAAAAGACGGTGGAAATGGATAGGACGTACATTACGGAAATCATCAAACTGCATCATGAGACAAGCGCTAACTTGCAATCCTGAAGGAAATCGGAAAAGGGGAAGGCCGAAGAACACATTACGTCGGGAAATACAAGCAGATATGAAAAGGATGATTAACACTGGAAAGAGCTGGAAAGGATTGTCCAGGACAGGGTTGGATGGAGAATGTTGTGTGAAGCTTATGCTCCTTCACGAGGAGTAACAGGCGTAAGTTAGTAAGTAAAATAATCTTAGCATTTACTAAATGGATCCCTAAAGATGGTAAAAATTCAATATATGGTACTCTAGGAAAGATTAATGGTGGTAACAAAGTGGATATTATAGATTTCCATTTGGACTTCGACAGTGTTTTCATTTCTGAATGTACGGGCTTTCAATGTAACGGGATTCGAGCTTTGATTATTGGAAAAACGTCAACTCGTCATATATATACAATTATTGATTTCTGAGCCGAATTATTTTAATTATTTAAATAGATCTAATGAGTAATGTCGATAGAAATAATAATTATATCATTCAATAGTAAGATCTAACAATAATGTCTACAGTTCACTTAGTTCCGGGTATTTAGTATTTAAAACATATACGCTGTTTTACTGAACATCAAACATTTGTTGTTAGGTCATTTTAAAGTTAGATTTTTTACCTAACTGCCATAAAATATCTAACATGAAACTAGCATCATTTGTATTCACATAAAACCCTGATGATTGATGAATCATCAATTTTTTGTAGTGTGCACACAGTTTATACAAATACGATAGTAGTCATACCCAACGATTTGGAATATTTATGCCAATAAGAACTATACTAAACTTAAACTGTATACAATTAATTTATTCTACTATCTACAAAGTTTATTTTTCAAGTGGTTTGTTTATAGAATTTCTTCAAACTGAATAAATTTTCTTAAATTGAACACTTGTGAGGTTTGTTTATTCAAAAGATCAACAATCGACGTAGACAGTTTGACACATAAGTCCGGCTTTAGTCATTTAATGGCTATGGCTTCGGCGAATTTGAGGAGAGCGGTATTCGACTGTCAACTGCTGATGCTGAATGATTTTAGTCTATTAACTTGATGTCCTGTGTCACAGAGATGATTGCAGTAGCACTGCTAGAAGCCCTAAATGTCATTGACCTGAGGTCATAACTATTAAATGACTAAAGCCGAACTTATGTTGCAAATCAATCCTTACCACGGTGATTTTTTCGTCATTTTATCACATCATTTTAGCAACTTTCTTCTCTCTCTCCTATTTTATTTGCATCACTCGTTTCGAATTTATAGCCTTATTATTTGTCTTTTAACTGACTAATCTCAACTCATGTTATTCGTAATTGCTATTAATTTATGTTGTATAGTCAATTAATTATTTGTTACTATGTCTGATGATCCGGAATTATCCCTCACATATAATATTTATTTATGCACTCATTGTCTTAACACTCAATACTTTACCATTATGATAGAAATTCATTCTTACTGTCATAAGTATGTAAACTTTACAATAATTTCGATTTTAAATATTATAGGTCGTAAGCAGATGATGAGAACCTAACGAAATAAAATGAATTCATGTTATTCTGTCAAATTCTTCTTTCTTGCTCTTTTCAAGATAATAAAGGGAACTAAATGTATGATTTTATTGAGGACAATTCATTAGATTATTCTCTGAACAGTTTTGTTACAAGTCAATGACGGACAACTGTAGAACCAGGTGCGTCATTTATTTTGCTGACCCCCCCCCGCCAAAAAAACAACAATTATCATCTACTGATCTCCAACTCAATATTTTTACTTCATTACGAGTGTAAACCTTGTCATTGATACTCTTCACAAGAACGCTACCAACGTTTCTCACCAAGTTAATTTTTCCAAGTCCTAATAAATTATATTACTGAACACTGAGAATCATATTTAGACTACACAATAAACTGTGAAACAGTAAAGAGATGAGAGAGTAACAACCATGTCATTACTGCTTAAAAACGAGCATTTGGAGAAGTATGTAGTGTATAATGTTTACAAGATATTCATCTATATATTAGAAACCACGAACAAAAACATCTCATTGCGTTCTATAAACTATGACACGTGAGTAAATCAAGTATATATATGAGAAAACGAAAATAGAAACAGAAGAAAAACGATCAACCGAGAAATAATTTCTAGTAACAAAGATAACAATAACAACTTTTTAAGTAACAGAATAGAATATCAAATAGTTGAATTTATTCATGCAAAAACAAAAATATTATGTAAACGGATTACCTATAATATTAAAATTTATGTCAACTAATTTTTGTTCACTTAATAAACAAACCCACATAAGACTACTTTAAAAGATTCCTTTATTCTCAAGGTGTGTATGCGAGTATTTTTAAAATGAAAACAAAAAAAAACAGGTTTGAGTTCAGGAGAAAAAGTGGGGTCAGTTTATATTCAGGAGAAACTCTGGAAAAGGTAGTAGCTGCAAAATTTGACATATATTATTAAATAAAGCATAAACTGGTTGAGTATATCAATAGGAAATAGTAAGAAAATCAGTAGTTCCATGAAACAACAACAATAACTAAATTAAATGAAGTAAACAGAAAGAAAAAGAACATATATCTCAGTATAGATCACAGTATTGACATACACATACAAGTATACTTATTTTCATAGGTAAGCACAAAATATTTGACAATTGGAGAATGTTGTATTACTAGCAGTGTATAAGTAACATACATCTGATGATTTCCTATTGATACAATGTATACGGTAAATAAAATGATGTCTACGAGCAAATATATAGGAAAGCACATAGGTATATGGTATAAACAGTCAATCAAAATTAGTTTCTGTTAAATTTATCAAACAATCAGAGTGAAATAATAATAAAAATATATATTTGACTAGTTTCGCTGAGAGTATTTTTCGAGAAGAAAAAGGAAATAGGCTAAATTAATTAAACCTGGTGCATGTACAAATGAATTTTGATTACTTCTAAGTCAGTTGACTGTTAGTTATAGATGAACGTGAAGATTGAATAGCATTCACGTTTCCATTCTGTTGTGATACTTTTTCCTTATTATTGGATTGAGATAGGGCAGCAGCGATAATCATAATTGCAACACATGTCGGACGTGTAGAATGAATGGATGAAATACTGTCTGGTTTGAAGTCGATTGATACTTCATGTTCTTGAGGTTTTGATGAATTCCAATCAAGTGGATATAACGTAGTTACAAACAGCATTCGATTTAATGCCCTCTGGTTATATGTTTGGTCAAGACAAACGCGTTCTATAACACAAGGCCCATCATCATCCATCCAAACATCGTAACAAGCAGGAGGTGCTATTCGACCATGAACTAAAATCAAGATAGGTGCAACTACACGACTTGGTTGTAACTTTGGATCGCTTAATTCGTTTGGCCAAGAAAATTTTACTGAAGCAGAACACTGACGTACGCTTATCCACTGACAAGGTGACACCAATCCAACTTGGACAAGATCAGCCCGAGTAAGCCATGTTCGTACCAAATTAGTGACACTCACTGATAAACGGGCATGGTGCGCCACAATAAGTTCATGAAGCCTGCGTAAACTGTCTACAGACGGTAAAGCATTACTGGATTTAGAAATGCTACTATCCATATTATTTAACTGAGAAGAGTCGTAGTGATTTCCCATGCTTGAACTTATAAGTGCATTAAAAATGTGGGATTTAGGCAAGCTTGGGACATTGAGTCCATTAGGTGGGGAAGGTGAAGGAACGGGAGGAAATTGACTATCCATACTGTGTAGTTTATCTTGAAGTTCTGCAAAAGCTAGATATGACTTATTTATTTGACGATAGTTAATTTTTGGATTTTGTTGTGCAGACAAATGGGCATTTAATAATTTCATGATCAGATTAAGGGCAGTTGTCCCGGGTTCTACCTGCAAAGTTGTACACAGAATTTTTATTCACAATATGATAATGAAAATTTACAGCACAGTAACAGATAGAAAAGTAAAGTAAGCTGTAGAAAAAATAACAATGGCACTCGAAATAAAACCAAAAGTTTATTATATTTTCTACTGATTATTAAGTCATAACAGAATTCGAAAGAGTAAGATGACAAAAACCCAAACTAGTAATAAAAAATCAGGATTAAACGTTTCCTATTCCAAAATCGTTATACTGGTAGATCCAAAGTTGACATGAAATTTAACCTGTGATGGAATTCAAAGCAGTGCCATTTTGATTTATGATTTAGTACATTCACTATTTTGAGTACTTTTTCATCATACATTTTTTTATTTCCAGGTTTAATGATACCCTTCTTAATCGTTTGAGCCATCGTTTTCTTCTTGACCTCATTTTTTGCTGCTTAGAAAAGTGGTCAACTATATTTTATGAGGCTATGCATACTATTTGCGGTACGTGTATCGACGTGCATTTCATGTAAGCCTAAGCCCGTTCTTTGATGACTGAACTAACATTCCCCATTTCATACATCTAGGAGTAGTTCCGAGACTACGATTTCAAAACTAAATCCTTCGAGAACATATATATATATATATATATATATATATATATATATATATATATATATATATATATATATATATATATATATATATATGCTTAGCAAACAGGTGTTTAGTAGAACATTGATTATTACACCTTAGCATGGCGTATAAGTGATGTTAAGAAAACTTGAAGTGCGGTAGGGTCTAACCCAATGACTCTGTAATCAATGGTTTTACGGGTATGCCTTGATACATTTTACAAACTAATTGAAACTAATAACGCATACCGTCGACTAAAACAAACTGATGAGACTCATTGACCATACCAATCTACCAAGTACTTTTGAGGGTTAACAATGTTGTCAAAGGATACTAGCTACCAACTTATACTTAAGTGAATGAAGTGGGTCTTAATGAATCAATTAACGGCTGGAAGCCGAGTATTTAAACCATTTCTATAATCTCCAAGAAAAGATGGGTGGAAAAGTAGTTGAAGTCAGGTAGATAAGCTCAATCAGCAATCGTGAACGGTGATGAGTCAATAAGCTAGTGATATTAGAGAAGTAACGTGATCAGTTTGTATATATTGGCTAATTAAATATTTTTTGACAAATAGACGTCTGAAAGTGTTAACCAAAGTAATACTAAGATAATTTAGTGATGTACTTTTAAAACAGGTGGCCTAAATGATAAAAAATGCTGTTAAAGGGGATTCAATTGATCTCTTGCAGCAATTGGACTGTATTTTATTTCATCAAGATCTGAAATGAAATTAAACCTACAGCTCCAAGTGACAAGCTTAAAATCAACAATAATTAAACCAACACCGTTTATGCAGAATATAAGGGACATAATAAGTATTAAAATATTGACTATTCTGATTAATTAGACACTGGATTATATATTATTATTATTGAAACCGAATAAATTTGAATTATAATCATCATATTCCCCTAACGATCAACCTTCTGTATCTTGTTACGAAAAGGGATAAAAGGAGTCAAGAAATGGTTGTGAGACCATACGCCATATTAGTCAGCCATAAGTCTTAACAAACCTCCTTAAAACTAGTAAAATGTTGAATAGGTTTCAAATAAGTGAAAATGTAGACCTAACCAATGCATGAATACCTTAAAATAGACATACCTCGTAAAAGTTCGCACCAGACAAAATAAGCATGTTAGCCATATCAACATCTCCTGCTGCTATCGCTAAACCAAGAGCTGATCGTTGTCGACGGTTGGGTTCAACACAATTAGGCTTAGCACCCGCATCAAGTAATGCTTGAGCAGCATGTAAACGACCCAAACAAACAGCTAAAGCTAATAATGGCCATTTAGAATTAGGTTCAATAACCTTATTAGGATCCAATCCAGAAGTAAGCAGTCGGTCTAAAACTAAGGGTCTACCTGCGCCCCCAGTGATACATGCCAATAACGCATCCTCTTTGAAACGAATATCTTCCTCTAAATCCGGTTTGTTATCACTTTTGCAAGATTCAGGCATCTTCTCTGGTGACAACGAATAAGTGCTGCTTTTTTGAGCTTGAGAGCTTTCTGAAAACAAGTTTCTCGAGGGCATAGTTGCGATAAGACTCCATCTTTGGTTATTGATGGCATTTAGGAATTCACCGGGTGTCTGAATGGAGGTTAAGTGATTATAGACACATAAGTGCGGTAGACATCTAAGCTCATGATGAAAGTCAGTTGGCTGTTCACTATGGTTTATTTCATCTTTATTTGAAATATGAGATAGAATTAAATTAAAATAAATATTTACAAGTGTGCGTAGTGATGAAACGCTCCGTTCATATAGTTTATCATACAGGTTGTGGGAATTTCCTGGTTGTTCCACAACATTAAAATTAGAGGTACTTTCTCTCTCAAACGCCCGGAGTGGTTTATTATCTAATGGCTAATAAACAAAAAGAAAAGAAAACTGTTTTAATTCAAGTTAGAAATGAGTGCTGGCGTAAAATGAACCCGTAAACAACAGATAAATAGTTTTTTCTCATAATTTTTATGACCAGTGACCAAAACAAAAATGTACAGAGCTTAGCGTTATTAAGTAAATGTTTATTTTATAGGTTGAAATCATGAGCCAGTTGAAGCTAGACCACCATTGAAAACCTGGAAGCACTGGACGGCCGTTTCGTCCTAGTATGGGACTCCTCAGCAGTGCGCATCCACGATCCCGCACCACGCGGGGCTCGAACCCAGGACCTACTGGCTTCGCGCGCGAGCACTTAACCATTAGACCACTGAGCCGGCATCCATTTTATATACAAAACGGGTTTGGGTTAAATTGTATGTTTTTAATTTACGTTGTTTAGTTAAGATTTTTCAGTCTAAGATTCAAACTTACACTTTCTAAGGCACTTTAATAACTTATTGATACATTTAAAATCAAACCATCAGATTCAGGAACAAATATATTCGTTGAAAATTCTTGGGACAGTTGAATCGACGGCAACAGCTAATGCATATTATTGGAGCACAACCCAAAAATATAACATTTGTATACACCAAACTTAATTATTAATAATTAAATTTCACAGTTATATTTAACTAAAGTGATTATTTCTACGGCTTATAATGTCTTTCATTCAGTATAAAAAATTAGAACCTCTGAATTATTGATTCTGAATGATTCATCTCTAATCCAATTTAGAGAAATCTTATGCAAAATACACAATAGACTCACATGTGAAGATATTGGAGACAACCCAATATCTACTTTGGATATAGAATCACAGAGATAAAGGTTACAAGATATCCCTTTTGAAGAATTCGGATGAAATTCTGACTGAACAGCCTTACTATCAAACTTCGAAACATCTGACTGATGCGATGGAGAAGCATTTGTGGTAACTAAATTTTTGGTTATTTCAGGATGATAATGTTCAGAACCTCCTGCAGGAAACATGGGCTGGCTCTGCTCATCATTATGAAGTGCACAGTTGAAGTCTCGAAGGGATTCGTTGGTACCGAAACATGAAAATGATGGTGATACTGGGTCACGTTTCGGAGAACATGTTGAAAAATGCTCCATAGATGTATCACATTCTAATTCTATCTCACCTTGAAGGCTGCCATTTCGACTCTGAGTAGATTCATTGCTTACGGAGTTGCTAGCAGACTCAGCAGCACAACGCTTGCGGGTTTTAACACGTGAATAAAGATCATTCGAACACAGGTCGATTTTTCCATCTCGAATATCGTCGAAATATTTTGTCTTTGAAGCAACTAACTGATGTTTTGGAACATATTCATATCTCCCGCCAGTGCGTGACTTCGTAAAATGCTTACGTTTCACAGATTTATTCAACTGTCGCTCTTCACTAGAGCCTCTCAAGGGGTTATGTGAGTTTTGAAGTACTGAACATGGTGTAGCAGGAGGCGTTGGGACGGAAGCTGGAGAATTTTCGAAAACTGTGTGGCAATTTTTATGTATATCTAAGTTCTTTGAAATTCTACTTTTTGAGCCACTATGGAACTCGGAAATTATATCTAATACATTAGTGAGATTTTCTTCTGGTTCCCAACTATCTGCTTCGGGTGGAAATCCCTCCCAACGCACTTTGTAGTATTTCTGTCCTTTAATAATTCTTTCATCGAGAATACTCTGAACAATGTATACTTTCTCCGAGTTTGTGTCAGAGCTTTCAAGATTAGAATTTCTTTTGTTGGAAGATTTAGAACTTTTCAAACTTAGATAACGTCTCTGACGGCGCCTGCAAGCCCGTAGTTGTTTTCGGATCTGTATGTCACCAACGGATGCCATTCATTACCTAAAGACATAACCTGAAAGTAAAGATATTGATTATTTTAGTAGAAAAATTTGCAGTTTATGTGTTCCAGGCAAGACATACAGTTTTTTTTACCAATTTAAGCTTTTGAGTCTGCGACCCTTACTTTTAAACTGGATCAATGAGTTGAAAATTGGTTTGTTTACGTTAGAACAAGAACCATTATTATGTCAAAATTACATTAAAACCAGGCTGATAACACATGTTAATTCGAAGTACAAAAGATCTGTTGTACACTTACAGAGAAACTTCACAACTCTCAACTCGTGACAGTAATTTTAGTGTGGGAATAGAAATAATTCGTTAATAGATTCAGACTATATTTTATCGGGAGATACGAATCCAGGTGATAAGTTATAACCGATGAAGCTTAATATATGTAAAAAAATCTTTGTTTACTAGAACCTCTCTCCGATAGATTTAAGACTATTGTTCAGACAATAATAATTATTAACACATCAAAATGAAATGGCACATATATTTAGAAAAAAGCAATGCTTTTACACTTTGGAGTACAAAATATGTGATATTAACGAATGCAAGAAAACATAAAAACAAAGAACTATGGATGAATAAAGCAAATAGGTTTCCTTTCTATGAACACTTACTAAGAACAAATTACTAGGATAAAAAAGCCTTACGATGAAAGCCTATGATGACTCGTATCACTATGCAATACGTGTAGTTGTGTTACTCAAAGTAATGGACTATAAATATTTAGAAGCCATAATAAGCAGCGACCTCGAAACTATGAACAGCTGCAAGGCTGCTGCTGCCGAAGGCTTCAAAATATTATAGGTTATTCTTAGGTCTTTTTCAGTAATTGGACGAAAAAATGTTTAGAGTATTAAACCCGACTTTCGTGAGCCTGCATTTGGAATATAGGATTCGATCAGTGAGTCCTTGTTTCAAGTATGAGACGGATATATTGGAACGAGTCCAACGACGAAGGACTAAAAATGGTAAAAGGTCTCTCTGGCCTATCTTAACAAGACAGATTGAGACACCTCAACTTACTTCAATTATCTTACCACAGATTATGGGGTTATCCAGTATTGGATTATCGTATGCTGAACAACAACATTGATATTAATAAGTCTATTCTTGTCCTTCCGTCTAGAATTGATTATTTGAGAGGGCATTCTAAGAAGGTTCGAAAACAGAGACTAAATAGTCTACGCTGAAGTTTCGTTTCTCGCGCCGAGTAGCGAAGTACTAGAATTCTCCACAAAATACATGATATCAGCACCTTCTGTTGGTATATTCAAAACGAGACAGTTACGAGTCGCAAGGATTAATATAGGTCGATAGACCTCCTACATTTGTTACTGAAGACTGAAAGTATCGTATGTTGTCGATGACGAAAGACGCAGCAGGAAATTTAGTATGAATGGTGTTTCGAATGTTCACGACTGCTTATATTTAAAAGAACTCATAACAACTTGGAATACGGTCAGACTTTTGATGAATCTTCCACAGACTCTATAAGGTCAATATGTATGTGCATAGCTCACCCGGCCCAATACATTGATTCGAAGTAAAATAAACGACAAAATCCACACACTTGATAAGGTTTCAACAAACACAAGTATGTACATATATGTCGATATGTCACAAAAGTATTTTCTATTAAAAAATACATATACGTATAACGATCTCAAAAATGTTTTTTTCTAACATCAGAAAGCAAACCAATCTTAATGGAAAATTCTGGAGAAAAGAAATAACTAATTAGACACTGTATTTTCAATAGAAGATAGTAGTGGTACCCTATAGTATTATTGTACATGCAATCAATCAAATTAAAAGGATGCTACGATACAGCATCACATTTATATGATTCAAAATGATGTTGAAAGAGTCAATTAAACTATAACTATGAACTGTAAACAATAATCAACACACTTACTTCCAGAAATATAGGTTTCAGCACAGAAACTAAAAAAAACGAACAATGTACGAAAACGCCGCTAGTGACATTACCGATTAAAAGAGAGAGACATGGTAACTTATATTATGTTCAAATTTACAGCAGCAATAAAATCATAGATTTTCCGTTTTGTTGTGATTAATTCTATCATCATCGTTATGACAGCTCATGCGCACTTCAGATTATAAACTGGAAATATATCACATGCATTTATATACAGTTTCACCTTAGGAACATGATAAGGTCATCACTAATTAGAGACTCGTTACTCGTTCTCAAAACACCTGAAATCGTGAAGTGCAATGGCTTTTGTGCCATGACTAATGACTCTCAGCTGACATGCGTCGAAATGTTGAGAATCATTAGGGGACAGATGCTTCTAGAACTTTCCAAGCCAGTCACACAAAACCACTTGAAGGAAAGGTTTGAATTCTCCTGAGCAAAGAATGAGATTTCTCCTCAATTAGAACTGCCTTTGAAATAAGTTGTTTTTTACCTAGGATCAGTGAACATGTTTTAGCGTACCTCACAAGTGGAATTATATACCGTAATACGTAAATGCACTAAAATAAAAGAAGTTTCTGATCACTGATTACAACAACTACTCGTATCACAACCAGATAGTCCGAAACAATTTGTATGGTCAAGTCCAACAGCGATGTTATAAAGGAATCTATGATGAAATAATAGTTATTTTTTAGTTTTGAGAGCCACTTTCAATAACTATAATGACGAACTGCTGCTAATTAAACTCGCACTTTTATTGTCAGACAGCCATCTTACCTAGGCCGCATGTGACACAATTCAGCTAAAACGTTAGGCTCTTAATTCTTACTAAGATTTTGTCAAACACTGATTGAAGCTGATGAAACTTCATGAGTAAGTACAATGTTTGCCGTGCTCATCTACTTCACTCCTTGTCGTTTGTTCAAGCCTTGATACAAACCAACAATGAAGCAGAGTTTTAGATTTGGAGAGAGAAAACTCACTACAAACACACAAGCTTTGTTTCTCAGAGCGATTAGAAGACTGTAGATTCCTTGAGAATTGAAATCATATTTTTCACCGGTCATCAGACCTGCTTTTAGTACTCATCAAAGTAGGAAGAAACTTAACGCACTTCTAATGTTATTCAATGCATCTACAGGAAAGTCATTTTGTGTAAAATATACATTTAATTTTGTTGTTTTTCTACAAGTGGTTTGAAAACAGATCTTCAAGAAGACCATCTTCCCTCTCATGAATTCCATTCGAATTAATCCATTCATTTTACTAGTTCTGTCAACTACTGTAGTTCTACTCTCTGAACTAAGTGATCTAACATCAAAGGGTATTAAACTCAGCCATGATGCCACTCAATTCGATACCATTGCCTTGAAAACTGGAAAGGTGGTTGTTGCTTTCTTTAAGCCTAGTCAAACAATTTTTGACACGCACCTAGTTGTACTTTGATGTCAGAAACGTTTTGTGATTATTTTCAGTTTATAGACGCCAGCTGCACTTTGTATACGAGCATATAATCTGTGTCACAGAACATTGAGTTTTCAAACCCTTCAGACAGAGTGAAACTAAATGAAAGACGGAATTTTATTACGGACACCGCTGAGCAATCCGTCGATTCCATACTGCCATTTGCCAGATAAAAGAACAGGCTTTTACGTCCTCCTCCTGGCTCCAGGTATCCACATTTTGGTAACGCCTTTCAAGTAACAGCTTTTTAATTGAAGTGTACCAACAAAGTCAAATCAGAAGTCAGAGATGAGGGGGTTGGAATATATATTTGGAAAGCTATCGTTATATCGAAATGTGTTTGGTCTAAACTGGCTCACAGTTGTAATGGATGAGTAGCACGGCGTACCCATTCATGATCTAGTACGGGTGTGTGATGAAGCGTTTTCAGCTAGAGTGTGCCCAGTAAAAGCAATGAGGTCAGTACCAATATCGAAGACTTACAGAACTATTTATTTTGGGTATTTGTTTGCCCCAACAAGCGAAATCACTGACATGAACCCTAGTGATTTGAACAATCTTTTTCCTTTAGACAATATAGGTAAATTGACATCTGATAACGTGTCACTCAACGAATGTATCCTGGGATGCAAACTGGACGTAATGGCTTTTCGAATTCTTCTGACACATTCTATGGAATGTAAGCGTTTTGCGTAGCCCTACGAAGTAAAGTGCAAGTCTCGCAGTGAATACACTGGATCAAGGCTCTTAAGATATACATCGCACACACAACTAGGTTACTAAGTCACTAGTTATGGAATTCCAACCTAGTTATTCACGTAGCGATAAGCTCCCCTCCCTGGCGCCCGCTCTAATTATTACCATGGTAAACTAAGAGTTCTTGAGTTAAAAACTACCAGGAGCAAAGAGATTAAGAGACTACTGAGCCCATGTAGATCTGGTAGCCAACGAGGAATTTGGTCTTAATAACTATCACTTCTGCTTGGCTGATCATCTTCCCCGCTCTCAGTGTTTAAGTAGATCATAGAAAAGATTGATCGTGAGTCGCACTCAAAAGTTCTTCTCAATAAGTCTATCACACTCGCAACTAAACACGATTTTCTTCCAAGACGGTCTTACAATAAATACTTATTGACCACCTGGAATAAGTGAATCTTTTTCATGGGACGCAGGAATATGTGAGAATAGGCCCTCTGTTATTCTTCATTCTGAAGCTGTTCATCGAATTCGTTCGTAAAAACTGAACTATGTGCTACCAGTGGGTACATGATGAATTAGCTCCAGGATTTTCTCATTGGTGGAGGTCACAATCTGTCAGTGATCACTATGTCTGACTAGCTTACAGTATAAACCGAAGCACCACATAGCATTATCATTGAAGCACTCTTATTGTTTATTGACGAATTACCTCCTAATGTGAATTCTCGAAATAAGCGGATAACACCGAAACTTGGAAGGATATGCAAGGTCTCTTTGACATTTCAATTTTTGAAAAATATTTCAATATGATATGATTTTGAACTATGGAAAGCTTCCTTTCTGTTAACGGTATCTGCAAATGAAATGTTAATCTTTATCGGTAGCGACACATATACCTCTTACTCCATGAACCCTTTCAGCAGTCCCTTCCCAACATAGATGAGAATATAGGCAACGCTCTAAATGTCGCTTCCAGTTGAAACTCTTTAGAAAATAAAGCGTACAACATTCTAAGTTTTCTTTCCAGAATGTTAAGTTCCACAAATTTGAATTCCTCGGCTGTGAAGTATGGCTGAAAGAAGAGGGATGTGGTGATGATAAAATATGTGGCTCGTGATCCTCTTGCTCCTAGGATCATTTATAAGGTTTGTTACCAAGCTAAGTGTTAAAGGATATCCGTTCTATAAGGAACAAAAAGCAACTCCCACAGTAGTTTTAGCAAGCGTTTTCTTGGTTCCAACCAGTAAGTTGTTGAATGGCCTACGACGGGGAGTCATAACTCCACGTCCCTCTGGACCTTTCAAAATTAGGTCAGGCGCTTACGTTGACTATATATGTACTGGGGGAGATTACATGTTCTGATGCTCCATGACTAATACAGATTGCTGAGGTTAATAAATATTGAGAGACAACTTAGGACTACATTCCCTGAAACCGAGCCGAGATTAACACTCGTCTCCGTAGACTACTGTATCTAAGTTATCTCATGGACCTGCCCTAGGTCATTACTTGAGATTCACTTTATTCGTACTGGACATATAGCCCGTCTTTCTGTATCCTCTTAGCTGTTTAGATCTAGCAGGAAGAAAAAGAAAGATGTCACGTTTAAAACCATTTCTTAGTATTCTATACATCAAAATCAGATCATCTTTTAATTTATGATGGGACACAGTAAAATATCTTACTTTCCGAGTCCACCTGTACACGGGAAACTTCGGAATTCCAGTATTACACGAGTATTTTTTACCTCTGTATCTAAGCCACCTTGAGTATGATCTAGTGAACATGCTTGTGTCCAACGTTGTGAATATATATATAAAATTTCTTGCGATGCTGAACCCCTTAGCTACGACTGCACAGCGGCGAGGCGTGGTCCTAAGACTTTGCCTCACTGTTAGCCCAAGTTCATTGTGAGACAAGACTATGGGAACCAGTACTTCACCAAACGTCTAGCTATTTGTCTCTGTATCATTGTGAATGCAGGCACACTTGATCGCGTTGATAGACATTGAAGAGACTTTAAATCAGCTAACCAGAACATCCAAATCAGCCTCAACTTTTAACATCGTCAACACCGAGGACTTAACAATGCTCGGGAACTCATTTGCACATATCATAGAAAGTAGAGGACCTAAAAGAGAGCATCGCGGTATTTCATTTAGTACTGGTTTCCGTGAGAAGCACTTGGAAATTATCCTTTCAGTATGTACACGACCCACCAAGAAATCCTTGATCCACTTTAGAAGAGTTTCGGCGATTCCAAAACCTTCCTGCCCCAAGAGCGGTCTCTTTTTTGGAACCTTAACAAATGCTTTCCCGATCTGTATAGATAACATCCACTGATTTTCTATTATTTAGCGACTCTATCCATCTCTCTATCATCTTAAAAACATTTGTTGTGCAAAACAATTATTTTGGATCAACTCTTAATGTTTATCGTTTTTGTTAAGCCAAGGTTGATCAACCTACTTACTCCTGTTACTTCTTGTGAAGGAGCATAAGCTTCACAAAACATTCTCCATCCAACCCTGTCCTGGGCAATCCTTTCCAGCTCTTTCCAGTGTTAATCATCCTTTTCATATCTGCTTGCATTTCCCGACGTAATGTGTTCTTCGGCCTTCCTCTTTTCCGCTTCCCTTCAGGATTGCAAGTTAGCGCTTGTCTCATGATGCAGTTTGATGATTTCCGTAATGTACGTCCTATCCATTTCCACCGTCTTTTCCTAATTTCCTCTTCAGTTGGAAGCTGGTTTGTTCTCTCCCACAGAAGGCTGTTGCTGATTGTATCCGGCCAATGGATGTTGAGTATCTTGCGTAGACAGCTATTTATAAATACTTGTACCTTCTTGATGGTGGTTGTTGTAGTTCTCTAAGTTTCAGTTTCGTAGAGTAGGACTGTCCTGCCACTCATATTGAATATTCTGATTTTGATATTGTGACTTAATAATAATATGAAGTTTATTTAAACGAATACATTGCCATTTATTTAGAGAAGCATATTAACTCAATTTAATACTATTTCCGTATAGTCCAATTATGGTAATATGTCCATGTAAATAAATATTAAATTGTAGTGTTTTATCTGTTTTTAAATAAAATTTATAAGCACATACATATATCACAATCTTTGGCGTTACAAAAAAGAAATGTTTTCCAATATTTGCATGAGTGAGTTTACTAAGAATTTTAACAACCACTTGATTTATTTTACAGACTAGGAAGTGTTTTCCGATATTATTATTATTATTAAAGGTAATTATAATAGTTTTGATAATTATGTTAAATCGTTTTTCTGTAGCGAGAAGAATCATAGGGAAATAAAGAATGAAAAAATCAAGCTCCAGAACATTAGCTCAGGTTCATTTGATCGTTTCTAGTTGTTGTGATAGCAGTCAGTTCACTATATGATAATGAATTGAGCTCTCTTATACAACAATGTACCTACAAACGTACATATATATAAATACACATACAGATAATCAGATAGACAGATAGAAATATACGTACATTATGGCATACAAAATGGTTGAGACTATGCACACATCACTGCCTAATCAAGTTGAATATGCAACAGAATTTTTTTCGGTTTAACTAGCATAAAATTTGAGCAATGAGTATTTTTTGAGAGTTAGATCAGTTTATATGCATAAATAAATTGACTCATGATCCACTTAAATCAGTTGTCGCCTCAGGTACGTTAAATTCCTTCAACCGTGTGTGAAGTACATATATTTGTAAGTAAATATTTTAGTATTGATATTTAAAGACACTTTAACTAGCCGCTTTTATCATACTTGTAGTCGTATATTATTACCCTCTTGCCACCTTTTATTTTCATTCACAGAAAAATCCACTTTAAAGTACTGAATTAGAAATGAGACAACATAATCAATTAGACGTATGTAAATTAGTTATACACAAATATATAAAGCAAAATTTCTACATCAATTCTCTTGTTATAAAAATGAGTTCATAGAAAAATACATAAATTGCAAGTTGAAGTGTAAATACACAACCAGTTAATGTTGTTACTGTTATATTGTGCGTATGTTACTTATGTCTTTCAATATAAGTAGTATGTAACAACAATCAGAATTTGAATACCTGGCAGCAGAAGGTTGAGAGGATCGAATCAAAGAAAACGGTAACAGAAAGGGATTGTGAATCGGAAGAACCATACAGAATGTCAAGTACGATTGATGGAAGATTTGGAAATGAAGCATTTAATATTCTCATATTTTACCAATATATTCTGTAATTTTGTATTATAAAATAAATTAGTTGTTCTCACCTGAGTTCTCATTTATTACAATATGATTTAGTTGTGTAATTTAAGTTGTAGTTATAACTCTATCAGCACTAAGAGGAACCTAACATATAATATCAAGTCCTTCAATATTTGAGGTACAACTTACTGACAAGACCCAAATAGCACTAAACCTAATCTAAGTGTTTACCGTTATCTACCTCTAATCCCCACCTTTCAATTGTATGTATACACTTATTATGCAAATGTTTATAAGTATTTGTCATAGCCTTGTTTAAAAATTAATATTTATAAACTTAAATAACCACTTATACTCAAATAAATATACTAAGTATTTCTCAGAAGTGTGTAAAAGACTTATGCTTAATAATAAATAGTAATTTGAGTAATACATATATTAATATTCAAATTCCATTTCGTCCTTGTGAAAATTAACAACACACTTTAAATGATGATTTACATTGATGATATCGAGTGATATAATCACACTGTATCATAAACTACCTAGAAATAGAAAATATTATCTAGTGAATGCTTCCCTCTTAATCTAGTATAAATTTGAATGAAAGTTATATAAACACATAGTTGAACTCATGAGTCGATTAAAGCTAGACCACCATAAAAAACCTGGAAGAACTGGACGGTCGTTTCATCCTAGTGTGGGACTCCTCATTAGTGCGTTTCCACGATCTCGCCCCGCGAGATTCGGACCCAGGACCTATCGATCTCGCACGTGAACACTTAACCTCTAGACCACTGAGTTGGCATCCAACAATGTAAGTGTCTAACTCCAACCCTCTGAATTTGCATAAAATCTGATTTTCTTCAAATCTTTATATGATATTAGGTGATAAAAAAACTTTATTTGGCAATATTTTGTGTTTATTGTATCGTCGATTCATATTATATGAGACCATTTTCTTTCAGCTTATGTAACTATTGTAAACATACGTATCCTTTTTTCTCTAAATTTCCATGTTTTTTTTTACCTCAAATAGAATTAATTAACGAATTGCTTTCTTAACATATGACAATAATTGTATATGGCATATCAATATCAAATAGATACATATGGATTCTAACGGGTTAGTGTTTATAATCATATCTTAAACTTCAAGTTAACACTTTAAAACATTTATATATATGTGTTCTATATTTACAACTTAAAATGAATTCGTGCTACCTCATTAGTATTTCAATGTTACTTCAAGTGTGAAATTCACAATTTGCAGCGCGAAAATTTTTTTTTGCCAAATAAAAACATTTCATCAATTAAAATAATGGTAGATGGTCACTGCTCAGAAGTCTCATACCACAACGAAACGGGTGTTGAGTGCTTCTAGGTTTTTACAATTGATTGATCACTGGGTGGTGATCAATGTCTTGCTTGTCTAGTCCTTATTAGTGCAGATCGAATGCTATCGATCATGTTGCAATGTGGCCACCAGTCTAGGTGAATGGTTATCTAACTTAGATCACTTTTTGATCTCTATGAAGGGGATTCATGTTTAATATCAATTTTCATGAGATCCGAAGCAAAATATTTCAATTTGTAAATAAAATAATTAGCTTTTATTATGGTGACTATATACCATTCCACTAAACTGAATAGTTTTCTCCAACCACTAATATTTCTTACTGAATATGAAACATATTAGTTTTTGTAAACAGTATTCGAAATTTGAAGTTCAACTTTTGAAGACATTTATGTGTAGTTCATACGTTGGTTATTTGTGTTTTTCTATTATTGTTTAGGGCTGCAATCGATCAGTCGCTTTCGGTATGTCTGCATCATGTGAGGACTGCCTCAATATTGCCATTAAGTCACAAGCATTTTTAAGCAGAAATTGATAGTGGCTAATGGTGGAATTCGAGACGCGCGTTTTGTCCTGATCTATCGCATACCTAAACAGCAATTGAAAGGTTCAAACAATCAATGTATATGAATTAAAATTCACCTCGCTACAAGCCTGTGGCTATCTGGATAGCGCGATAGCATTTGAATTAAATCGTACTTGGTTTGAGTCCCAGGGTGAATATCAACTCTGAGTTGCAAGTACATCCAACTGACGAGTCCCTATTAGGTAGAAATGCACGTCCTATATTCGACTGCTAGCCACTATACATCTTTGCTTAAAAATTGTATTTAACATCTACACATCCAATTATTCTTGTATAAATAATGTTTCTACAAATATTAATAGATTAATTAACCTATGCTGTCATCATATAAGTTCAGCTATCTGTAAAAGCATCAATTTTGAAGTCATTAAAAGAATAAATTTGACTATTTATATGTCAGTTGTTTTCTTTCTAATATAATGTAATTCTGGGAATTAGAAAGAGTTAAAAAATTTAAATTCAAAACAGTTTTTTTCGTAATTTAAATCGCCTAAAATCATAGAAAAGACAAACGAATTAACAATCAGAACTTCTCTTTCAGTTCATTTTCTTCATCAGCCATAAAATCATTTATTCACATCTTAAAACCCTCTTTATGTCTTATTTAGCTTGAAAGTTATAATTAGAGCAATATAGACTTATTCAATCTATTTTGTACAACCAAAACTACCATGTTTTAATTACTTTCAGAGATAAGTGATTGAAATACAGTCATATAGTCAACAATTACTGTGAAGAAAATTTGTTTACAAACAAGATCTATTATTAAAACAAAGAATCAAACTGAAATTTTGTTTAACCCGTATATTTTTTAAGCATCAGAAACAATTTATAATAATCTATGCAATTTATTGGTACTAAATAAGTACCACTATATTCAGTGTTAGTATATCTGACAAATATTTTAGTTTGGGATTTCTTTTTGTCATCATTAGAACTGTGGTGTGTGCTACTTACATCGACATAAGTAGTATATGATGTTAGTCAAGGACAGAATGTCTGGCAGCAGAGAGACAAGAGGATCGAATAGTAAAGAATGGGAACAGAATGCGATTTGTATGAAAATGCAAGAACAATGAAGTCTGAATCATTATGAGACAAGTGATGGAAATTTTGCAAATTAAGTATTTACTATTTGATTGTTAGATTTTACTAACAAGTCCTGTAATTTTGTGTTAAACACATTCGAATGTTCCGACCCGTGTTCTGTTCACTACAGAACTGTTAACATGTTATTAATTATAGTTTCAATTAAAGATTTGTGGTTATTTAAGGAATATCAAACTCTTCATTATACGTAGCATAAAAGAAAGTTGGTAGGCAAAGTAAATTTTCAATAAAACAATAGCTTAATCTTTTAAATATAATAAATTTTCAAGTGTCTAAAATAAAGGATCAACCAGATAATTGATAGGTATTTGCAGTTCAGCTTATGGAATGTATATAGGTCATTATATATGTTTTCTTAGAATTGATCTTTAAAAAGACATCTAAGGAAGATGACGTAACTGATTAGGGGATATGATTCATCTACAAACTAAACTCAGAGAGAACTATGACAAAATTAACTGACATGTTCAGTAACCTTTGGATAATATCAGTGTCTAGTTTGAGAACTGACACTGACACATTAAGTGTTTTGAATAATTTTCTAATAATAATATAGTACTTACTAATAGTATGATAACTCTATTTCTTTGTTCACTAAAAATTATAGTTGATTAAGGATTTCTCACTATAGATAATTTATTTCTAGATAATATAATCTACTAAAGTTTCAGCACTTTATGTTAAGTCACTTACAAAGCATACAAATCAGTCATTCGTAGAACATTAGCTCTATACTATTTCAAAAGTGATTCAGAAAAGAAGTGGGTCAGTAGACGAAAAACAAAAAAACGTTAAAATTATCCAAAAAAATCATACAAACTAGTTATTTTAACTATAAGCTCTTAAAAACCACACCAGATCTAACGTGTAAATAATTGCATCTATAATTTTAATTCATTTTATTGAAATAATGATTGCTTATGACATTTGAAAATGATTTCCGTCAAAACACGACACCGAAATGGGAACTATCAAATGTCAGAGACTAAAAGACAGCTGCTTTTTCATAGTTCGGTACTGATTATGAAGTACGCCTAAACGATCTAAACGCAAGATCTTCAGATCCAACGGTAAGGGTAACAATCACAGATCACAGAGTATAAATCTCCTAGTCTACATATTAACTTTAGTCAGTCGTCGGTATGACACAACCGTCAGTCAGTGCTGTCGGTTATTTTTATTTTTTTCCTCACTGCGACAGAACTACCATAAGTTACAATTCCTCACTAAGCCCCAAGGGTGTACATAAAATCTAAATCCTAGTAAATGAGAGGTTACTGTTATTCTTTCAACTCAACTACACAAACGTTTTCGATTACTTGATATAAAAAGGAGCGACCAGTACATTAAATCAACGATGATTATGCATAAGTTTGACTAAATAATAATGGTTTCCATCAAACATAAATGTCAAAGGAAAATTTGAACAAGGTTAGAAAAACAAGATTTGCAGAATAAAAGTAAATTTATTCTATTTCGATACCTTTCATCAACGGAAAAATGTCTAAATTTATAAGTGATGACATTGTTATAAACACAGTTTTACATACTTTAATCGATGAAGGTTAATTTGAAACGCCACAAAATAATTGTGAAAACATTGAGAAGTCAAAAAGTATTTCATATAGTGCTTACGATCAATTTAAATTGATTTATTGAAAACGAAGTTACAGAAAGTAAGGGGTCCTACCATGAATACTGAGTGAGTGACAAGAAGAGGAAAAATTAACAAATGAGCGATTATATAACCAAGGCACAACTGACATAAAATTCACATCATGAGTTAGTGATAGTAGAATGAAATCGATAATAAAATGGGTATGCATAAAACAAAGGTATATCGCTAAAATTATCTACCATCACTTTCTTTCTATACACAAAGATTAGGTTAATCTGCTTGATGCCAACTGCCTCTTCATAGTGGAGTAAAAAGGGCATTAGTTGTTTTTTAATTATTTTGAGCTTATTTTATATACTTACTTTATAAAGTATACTTTATATCTTCTGTCATCTGTAATTGGATGTGAATGCTTTTCTTCCTTCCAACTATGAATTTCGATGCATATGTTCAGAAAATCTTGCAGGTATCCCTTCCGATTTGCTAGGAAAAAAAGTAAATGTAATTGAAAGTGGCCTCAGAAAGATAGTGATTAACCTTTTATTGGCATTGTATTTCTGAAGCCAATTGGTTTAAATGGTAGCTCCTTTCTAGTGCTGTTTAATTCCTTTACAAATTCTACTTGAAATCGCTTGTTTTAATTCAAAACTGATGAAAACAGGTTTTGAACTTTCAATAACTCTTTTCATTATTTAACAATAAATTTTCTCGAACTGAGAATAACTCAATACTAGATAGTTGTTTTCTTTCATACAAAAATGCCTTCAGTACATGTTGTTATTAGATTAAATGACCTAATATTCTTCTAAAATCATAATAATCCTATTCAGATTTTGTGGAGATTATTTCGTTGTTTAGTTATATGACTGAGACATCATGAATAGTACGGCTGTTAATTTTGGCTCTATTTTAACATAACGTGAGCATTTTTATAGTAGTAATAATAGTAATAATAATAATAATAATAATAATAATAATAATAAGAAGAAGAAGAAGAAGAAGAAGAAGAAGAAGAAGAGAAAGAAAAAGAAGATTGATAATGGTGTATTTATTGTCATAGATTTTAGTTCTGACTTCTTAGAAGGAAGTCTTTAAAAATCGCATTCCTTAATGCGTAATTTCAAATATATTACATTTTCTGAGCTAGATGGTTAAGGTATGAAGAATTCATCGATTTTTTTATTACACCAATAACACTAATAACAGTAATGAAAATTACTATCAATAGTAGTAGTGTGTGGAAGATCTGCAGAGATTGTAGAATTCCCATAGGTTAAATCACAAAGTGATTTTAGCTAGACCACCACCAACATTATTATTATTAATACGAACTTTACTTACCTATCAGATGATTGAATTCATTAAAACAAATTCATTGGAAATAAATATGTACAAGACAAATATAGGAGAAAAGAATATTCTTTTTATTTTTTTAAAATTATGACAAATATAAATCTTAAGAATGTGTTAACTTATATACATGAACAGGTAGATATTTATTCTCAACTGAAAATCTATTTGCCACCATCCAATATGGATATATATATTCTTTATCTGTTATTGTTTACAGACCATTTACACTCTTCTTTCTATCTCGTTTTATTTTATATTGACCCCGAACAGTTTGCATTTGAGCATAAATATTTATGTGTCCGATTTTATCTAATTGAGATTAATATTCCTATTTTATTCGTAAAGAAAAAAAAACTATTGAATTCAAACAGTAGTATACAAGAGATAGTAGGTATGAGAGCTAGGAACAAAATCTTGGGTAATTAGGCTAACAACAACAACAACAACAACACCATTATCAATAACAACAATAAGAAAATATGCATGAACAGTTTATGAAGAGTAGTACTTGAAATACACAGAATAAAAAAGAGTCTGTATAGATGATGACTTTATGATTAAATAAATTATTTTTTTTTAAAAAGCGTTTGGTGTAACCATTCAATAAGTAGATGATTTTTTTAATGGTCAATTTATAACCATAAGTATGTGCGTGCAAATGTATGAGTACATGTATATTTCATTATATTTATTTGTATATATGTGTGCATAATAAGGTTGAATCGACATTTTGTGATTTTAGGTTTTTTTTTCTTTTAAATAAAAAATAAAGTCCATTTTGAAGTATGTGGGTTAATTTATTTGGTGGTCAAGTAGTTTTTACCATTCTATCCCATTTATAAATTTCTTTTTCGGTTAAAAAAAAAATAACACCATACAATACTTGTAGTCAATCATGTAAACATTAAATAGATAATAAGTTTCTTTTCTCAAGAAAGACCATAACTGTAAACAAAACTAGTCGTTTTTATGTTACTAATGATACTACTACTACTACTACCACTAATAATAATAATAATAATAATAATAATAATAATAATTATATAGAATTCTGGTGTAATAACTTTTATTGAATTTAAATATTTTCAAGATGGCAGATCTACACCTTTAAAATGTTGGCTACTTGTATAATATTAAATTGTGATGTTTTGTCTCATTCCATAATGTTTGTTTTATTTATTTTGTTTAATGCGGGTTTGCGTGTATTCATTTGTTTATTAATTCATCAAATTGGTCCACTACTGATAATAATAATAATAATAATAATAATAATAGTAATAATAATAACACTATAATTCATTTATGAAAATAACTGGACAAAGTATTTTCCTTTTAATTGTATAGTTGAATATCAGAAAATTGAACAATTAAAATGGGAAAAGCTTTTGATCAATTAATTAATCAAATGAACTTCCTCAAAAGAAAGATATTTTACAAATGGTTGTGAAAGACGGTTACATCGTATGAGGAATGGATGAAAGTTAGAAATATGGATAAACGGATTGTTAACTGAATGATTCAAGAGGATTGTACTAGCAACCATAAGACATATTATATCTATGACTGGGTCGTGAATATGCATCATTAAGAAAATTTAAACTGCGACAAAATAACTATTAACTATTCATTGGTTTTAATGTTTTTTTTTCAAACCATGCCAACTTGTGATGAAGTAAACGCTTCACAAATCGCTAAACTAAATTAGATTACAGCAATAATTAACGACGATTTTGTTATATTTCCTTTTATTACCATTTAACAAAGGTCAACTAAGTACGGTCTGTGAATGGAGTATTTTACATAAAACTGTCTTTTTTATTAAGTGTTATTTTTGGAAATACTTTCTCTCCATTGAATGACATTAGACAGAGAGCCGGTATAAAGATGGGACATTTAAACTTCTGTTTCATCTCAGAGTGTAAATTCTCACAGGTCAGGGATCCAGTCCTTAACCTTCAGATACTGTGGCATGCGTACAACTTCTAGACCATTAATCTGTAATCCATTAGTTTACTTTTTCAATTTTGGTGATCAGTAATACTGATATAATATCTAGGGATGGGTTGTTCTTTAAAAACCGTTTAGTTAGCATTTATTTGATTTTTTTTTACATTTTTGAATTAGCCATTTCTAGCCAACAATACTGATTCTATACATGGTTCATTTATACAGCTGACAAATAATCCTTCCTAACTTGCTAATGTTTTAACAAGCTGATTTTGCACCCTTTACCCTTAAACATTTTAAAGATATTTTTATATAATAGTGGCTCACTCAATAAACATTCTTTAATCATTGCATTAAATGTCCTATTTCTCATCTGACTTTTTCTCGGAATTATTGAAAGTGATGGAAGAGAATAAGAAAACGTTCACGTAGATTTTAAAGGACAATTGTTATTAGAACTGTTTTTCCTTATTATTAAGACGTAACAGCAAAAGCTTATTATTAGCATAATTTTAGCTTGAATTATTGTTAACACTCTTATCTTTATGAATGAATAAGTCTTTATAGTACACAAATTAAGTGTTTTTCTGTCAATCAGTACGTTGAAAGTTCTCATAAATATTTCATAAGTGACAATAATAATAATAAACATAGTTTATAATGATTACTATGTTAATTACAAAGTTATGTAGATCAAATGTCAGAAGAGAACTAATAGTATTCATTATTGTGGATTTAGATATGTCGCTCAAAAAGTACCGTGTTATCATTATAGAGGTTAATTTAAAACACTGCTTTTAATGACAGATAATCTTGAGTGATTCTTGTATCAAATTGTGTCTAACAAAATTGTTTTATTGCATTAAAATTGATATTTTTTAAAAAGTCTTTAGGAATTAGTGCTACAATCAGGATCTTTTGCTTTGTTGCCAAGACAAGAAGCAAGATCAATTGATTCCGTCTCTTAAAAGCAATAATACATTCACTGTTGTGTTGTCTAAGTCTCAGTAGCGACATTCATATTCACCAGTAAATCAGTCAGAAGCCACACATGTAATAGGGTTTGAGAAAAAGTGGTAAGGAGCATGTTTTGCATCGTTGCGATAGTTAACAACTGTTCAATAAATGAACTGAAATCTGGTTAGATGTGGATTATCATAACACGAATAATATCTTGATGATCATCATTTATGATCTTTCCAAGGTTTAGTACTTATCGCAAATGCATTTATTAACTGTTTATTATTATTATGTCATTTTCTGGTTTAAAAAAAAGGATGAAAACTACATTATCAAATCACTATCTCAATAAAATGATACCTTGATTGTTACTAATTCATTTAACTATAAGAAACCAGTCTACTCAGTAAATTTATTAGATTAAAAGGTTGGGTTATGCAATACAGCATAAACCTCATATATACAACTACACAGTACAGCTATGAAAAGTCCTTCAGTACTCGTTTTGTTTACACTAAAAATTATTATTGATTATTTTTAAACAAAATTACTCAACTATTTCATCTAAAAGACGTTTTTAGATAGCGAATGTCATTACACTATTAAATAGTAAGAGATTTGAAGTTAGGTATACTAGGATCAGTTATAGTTCGTTTCTAAACATGGTAAATGGTAAGAGCACGCAAAAAAGTCATGTTCACCAATCGTATGAGCCATTTTAGTAGACTGGGATGTATACTAATGGCTGAAATATTAAAAAAATTATTACTAACGTTGTAGTTCGTTGAATTTTTTTCTTCTGATCAGTTCTACTCATCTTTATAAGTTTTTTTAATTTTTTCTTTATGGTGCATTGATCTCAATGATCAATTTAACTAATATATCAGTAGAACTGATCACACTGCTCAATTAGCTTAATATATTGTAGGTTTTGATTGGACGATTTTACTGATAGATATTTTAATCGGCTATATTACCTACATTGTACTATTCACAGTGTCATATAGTGAAATATATAATTATCAGAACGGGGATTTGTGGAAATTGTAGTAATTTTAATAGTTGAATTCATGAGCTGATCTAAGCTAGACCACCATTGAAAATCTGGAAGCATTGGGTTACACAAGATCATGGGTTGGTTAAAGTTGAATATTAACACCTTTGGATGCCGGCTCATTGGTCTACAGGTTAAGTGATCGTGAGCGAGACCAAAGGACCTGGGTACGAATTCTGCGGGTGGAATCGTGGATACGCACTCCTGAGGAGTCCTATACTAGGACGAAACAACTGTCCAAAGCTTCCAAGTTTTCAATGGTCGTCTAGCTTTAACCGACTCATGAATTCAACTCTTAAAATATATAATTATTTCATTTGAGAGTTCTATTAATCATAGACTAATCGAAATAGAGAAAGTAAATGACTACTACTCGTTAATAAGATACTACTTTTATCAACATTATAAAAGAAAACTCATTTATTCATAGACTGAAATGTATATTCTTTCATGAAAATAAAATGAAATAAATAAAAGCAAACTATGGACAAATTTATCAGCGATAATTTTGTTAGTTTAATATTGTAATATTGTAATAGTAATAGTTATATAAGTGTAATATTGGAAATCACAAATTGCATTGTATTAAGTTTTATCATAAAATTTAAAGATAATATAGAAGTGGTCACAATAAATAATTTGTACTTGTGTGTGTGTGTGTGCAAATGTGCTCTAAAATTAGAAATAAAGGTTGGTATATGAACAAGTAACATAGTTACATATGTTGTTGATTTAATGATAAACATGCTTGAAGCATAAATTTTCGAAATATTTCTGAATTGGCTAGAGATGTGGTTTGAAGAGGTATTAAATTCGAATTAAACGGTACATTGGATTCGGAGTTTTGGATTTTTAACTCTATATTGTGTTGCATAACATTCATTGGACAATTTCGTATATTTCGGTTGTTGAATATAGAAGGTGGCATTTGTGGAGTTAAGTTAGTTGTATTGTAAGCATTAACTGACTGTAAATTAGTTGAGTAGTTGATGTTGGAATAATTCGGTGGTTCCGATTTTGTCGATTTCATTTTACATATCGTTGGTAATAAATCGACTGAAGATGATGAGGATAATGGTGATAAATATAAAGGGCATACTGACGGATAGTATGGCGTTGAGTATGAGGACGGAGTCATTTCAGGCGAAAAATCTGTGCAGTCAGAATACTTATTCATTAATATTGGGGATGAATGTTTTGGCATCAGTTTTTCTAAGAATTGTTTAACTTGTACATCTGGATATAAGTTTTGTAAGTACTTCATTGATAAGTCGATATTGCTTTTTCCTGAATTTAACTGATACTGTTGTATTTCTGGTTGTTCATTGATAGAATTTGTCAGTTGATACATTGAATCATTGAATAATTGAGCACCTAATTCAATTTTATTTGATGAATTCAATCTATTTCTTACGGATGTCATTGGAGAAACACTCGAATTTACGGGAGTTAAATGAATTGATTTCTTCATGTCATCTAACGTATGGTTAACACTTGTCTCATGGCAAGTGAAGTGGTTCATATTATTTCGTCTTATTGCAGATCGAGTAATCATTTTGGAATTTGATGTTGAGGTTGTTGATGTCAATGTCAACTTTGATGGTGATGACAATGATGAGGATGGTGATGTGACCATAAGTTGCATTGGATCAAACTCCATAGACGGTATATTACAATCTGTATGATTGCCATTCTCGTAAATATATTTCATTCTTTGTAATTTGATATTTTCAGTATAATCCATAGAGTAGGTGTGATTTGGTATATTGATTAAATTATTACCTACATTATCATTACTAGCGCTCACCTTCAAATCATTAATTCTAATTATTTCTCCAAGTTTACAATTTGCTCCATCATTAATAATGCTAGTTGGATGTAATTTCCTGATATGTTTTTTCAAATCAAAATTACGACAAAATCCTTTATCACATATATTACAAATATATGGTTTTTTTGCTTGATGTGTATGCATATGAAAGCTAAGATTGTAAATTTGATGAAACGCTTTATGACAAATATGACATTTATATTGTTTCTCTGTGCTATGCGTCAATTTATGATTCTTATAATTGCCTTTTTGATGAAATCCTTTACCGCATACTTCACATGTGAATGGTTTATAACCTAGAAAGTAAAAGAAGAAAAAAGGAGATAATTATTAAGATGATTCTTAAACAATACGGAAACTGGGTTTTTGGATGCTGTCTGGCAGTGGAATCCAGACAGAAAATGTCATCCCTTCCGGGACTTATTAGCAAGATAAAATATCAAAATCAGTTGGTCTACTACGTTGATATTTTCTTTATGAAAATAAGTTTTTCAATAACATACTACTTACTTCGTAATATAACTTGAATCAAATTTCATTTTATGTTTGACGATGCCCTAATGCAAAAGTTAATAAATCGATCGTTACCTATTTGTTCTTATATTTAGTTATTTCTAGATATTTATTAAGCAGCACATGGGGTGATGGGATGGATAACCTTAATTTTTTCATAATATGTCCCAAGATTGGACAATTGTAAAGAGTCGAATAGATCAATAATCTGATCATAATTAATTAATGCAGGATCGGTGTATTTTTAATAAGAGTCAAGACGTTTAATTCATAAGCTAAAGTAAAATTCTTCTCATTCTTAATATATATACAATTCTTATGAGTCAACACCAGATAATCCAATAGTAAATAAGAATCAAAATATCAAATTATATGAAAAACATCATTCTTAATGCTAACAATATATAGAAGAATTTGGATTTCTCAGAAAAATTCAAACTGAAAGCAACTATCTCAATAGCTTCAATTAATGAGTAATTTATTTGTTTGTATTCTGGCTGCTGAAGAATATACGCATTCTGCATTCTGGACAAAAAGATCACTTTCACTTCAGTAGTTTGAAATTAATGTTACTTTTCTTATATATATCTAGACAAACGAATAGTTTTTACTTCAATTTATTTTTCAGTATAGCATAATGAAGAATATACGGATATACAACTATCAGGCCATAGACTTTGGGGTATAAACGTACATCAATTGAAAGATAATAGAATTGGCAAAGCTTGAATTCCATTGCAATACTGAAGTCGCCAAAAATTGCTCATTTTGATCTTTTTTAATAGTTATAAGATAATAATAAGAATGTCTAGTAGATATCTTTAATTAAATCAAATAATAATATAAGAGATTTTTGGAAATTTTCTTTTTTCTGTAGTTTACATTACGAATCAACTTTAGAAAAGCAGTTGAAAATAGGAAACATTGGATATAAATTTCTATCTGATACGGGATTATTCACCAAAAATAGCAACTATTAGCTGTCGATTCGCTTATTTATAGATTAGGCACTTGATTCGAGACATGGAAGTCTTAAGTTCAATCCCGATATGGGTGTGGATACTCATACTACTACCAAACAGTTTTCCAGTGCACCCATTGTTTAACTGAGGTTAGTTCGTGATGTACTATAGATCCAATTTGATAAAAAAATTCAATTATTGATTAATATTAAATGAAGAATGAAACTGTCATCTCTTGCTAATTAAGAATTTTTCAGTAGTGTTAATCAGCCACCACTCAGGATCGAATTCTAGGCCTTCGGACTTCCTGTCATTATCAGCCATCAATCTTAACTCTAAAAACTTATAAAATCTAAAATACCTGGCCTATTTCGTGAAACATAAATGGATTTTTCATTACAAATCAGTGAAATAAACTGAAGGAACCTTTGAGTAATCTCTAGTATTATTAGATCTACGAATTATATAGTTTGGAAGCTTGAAGCATATGAATGTTTAGGTAACTATTTAATTACTTTTATACGATCTTAAACATTCTCTTTTACGAAAATACAAGTTAATATTGTTTATTAAACAAAATTAACAACAGAATTAAGTAATTAACTATATAGTTAACAATATAGTTATTCTTCATTTCTCGTTTGGATAACATTACTTTGAGACTACATTGAATAGTTAAAGTGATTTTCCTGAATTTTTTTTATTCGACATACTGACATGATTGTGTTAAGTATGTCAAATCGCCAATATACAACGATCAAGAAGAAATTTCATATAAATAGTTCTATTTATCATCTTGAAAAAAGAGTAAAAACAAAGAGTTGAGTAGAATAGTATGAATTCATTTTATCCCGTTTGGTTCTTATCAGCTGATTAAGAAGAAATTTAATCTGAAATTATGCATCGATCCATAAATGGTGTTGATTTAGTTGATTTTCTTATTCATTCAGTATGATTTTTATTCATTTAGTTTATTAATTAATTCAGCTTAAGTTTTACATGGGATAACATTAATCTGCATCAATTACTACAATGTGATTTGTTTTTTTTTAATTAACTTTTGTTTAGTATAATATTCGGTTTTATTCATTAATTCAGTATAACGATTGTTAAGTTTAATAATTTGTTTAACTAAATAATTATTAAATTACTTTTTTCTAATGAAACTAATTCAAACATGAATCCATCTTCTTGGGTTGCTCTCTGTAAATCTACTAAAGAAGCTTAGATTTTTGTTTCTAGTTAGCGCTTAGAAAAGATGAAGATTAGAACCAGTATTGTTCATCGACCTTCAGGTCAGAGTTGAGAATTACTCGTTCAGTGCCCAGACTTATCAGATGGCCAGTACATATTTTCATATACCATTTTAACTACTAATTTCTTTGAGGTTAGTTAATCATTTGTTCAAGAACAATGTTTTTTTGTCTAATCATAGCGATGTCGATTAGATACAACACAGATTTTTAATGATTAGAGAAAATCGAAAGTCGTATACAAAAGTCGTATTTATTTGACATCAGCTCCAGGAATTACATTCATAATTGGATAAAATAAAATTTATCTTGTTATGCAAATATGTTCGACTAGTACTGAAGTCAATTGTTGTTTTTGTTTATTACGCCTGTAACTCCTAATGGAGCATAGGCTGTCAACCAGTATTATCCAACCCACTCTGTCCTAGACCTTCCTTTCTAGTTCTTTCCAATTCTTGTTCATTTTTCCCATGTCTATCTCCATTTCCCGGCGTAATGTGTTCTTTGGTCTTCATCTTCTCCTTTGAACTTGTGGATTCCAAGTGAAGGCTTACCATGTGACGCAGTTCGGTGCTTTCCCCAATGTGTGTCCTATCCACTTCCAGCACTTCTTCCTGATTTATTCCTCAACTGGGATTCGGTTTGTTCTCTCCCACAATAGGTTGTTGCTGATAGTGTCTGGCCAACGGATCCGAAGTATTTTGCGTAGACAACTGTTAATAAACACTTGTATCATCTGGATTATGGTGTTCATAGTTGTCCAGATTTCCGCCTCATACAGTAGAACTATCTTGACATTTGTATCGAGACTTCTGAGTTTGGTGTTGGTTGACAGTTGTTTTGAGTTCTAGATATTCTTCAGTTGTAAATATGCTGCTCTTGCTTTACCGATCAGGGCTTTCACATCCGCATCAGGTCCACCATGTTCATCAATGCTGCTGCCCAAATATGTAATGGTTTTTACATCTTCCAAATCTTCTCCGTCAATTGTGACTGGATTGGTGCATGCTGTGTTGTATCGCTAAAAAAAACGCTAACCACAACTGAAGTCAATGATGTTACGGAATGATCAGTTAGTTCTCACCACTAACTATCATCAGTCAATCTCTCTATTTATTTGATATTGTGTATGCAGTAACATCATGACAAAAAGCTAATTAATCACACATAATTGAAACAAAGTAATTATAATATCTTACCTTGATGTATTCGAGAATGAGTGTTTAATGTAGAACTTCTGTTGAATGCTTTACCACATATCCAACATATATGTGGCTTTTCTGATGTATGAATAATTTTATGACGACATAGAGTACTGGCTTGACGAAAACCTTTATTACAAACCTGTTATGAATAAAATAAAAAGAATATTAACATATGATATTAAAAACTTAATCTGGGAATAGAAGTGTCACTCACACATTTATGAGGAAAAAAAACATAATTTTCAATGAAATGATACGTTAATTTTATTCTTAACATCTTTTAAAAATTGGTTTTCAAAAGAAATTTGATACCATGACGTTTCAGGCATCATGTTACACTTGAATAGTATTCACAGACGAATAGAAATTGTCAACAACAACAAAAAAGAACTACCTAACATCTAATGACTAAATCCAATATCGGTTATTCAATGATTCTGACAAATATTCATTTTGAGAAATGAATCACTGTCCAGATTCAATTTGAAATGTAGTCTAACAGAATTGTTATTACTAATGTTATGTAAGTGAGTAATAGCTAAATGGATAAAGTATTTTGTTCAAACAGGTTTGTAGGTGTCATTAGCAAAGTTTGATTTGATAATGTCGAATAAATTGAGCATTGGGTTTTTTTTATTCTCTGAAGAAGTGACTTACACTAAGTCACGAAATGTCAGAAAAATCCAATTTTCTACTCATTGGGATATTACAAATATATTATTTTTATTTATATCTTGTTCAGAGTTTGAAAACTGTTCATTCTACTTTGATTTTAGTAAATTGATAGTAGCATTAGTTCTCATATAAAATATGGCTCAATGAAGCAGTTATATGATGCTATACTGGATAAATAAGTTTCCTGAACATTCTTCATAAATATACTGTATATTAATTCTGAAGACATTTATAATAATAATTCACCTTTGCTAAAAATTTAATATGATCGTGTTTGTACATACAGACTTAAGATTTTTTGTACATGTGGCTTAATTTATCATTAATAAATAATTATACAAGTAGTAAGTATTCTATTCTATATTACGGCGTAGTTGTATGCATAAACTAAAATGGAATAATTACTAATAATCCATTTTTGGTTACTAAAAGGAGGGAAAGGATGATTGTGAATTGGTAGATTTCATTGTTATTCAAGTGATTTCAAACAATCACTTTAATTTGATTTAATTGTTATTAGAATATTTGGGTTATTGAATACATTAAAAGTACCATATTCTCAAAGAGATTCAAATACTTAGTTTGATCACTAAAATACTAAGAGTAACCAATTGTTACTGACCATATACACTCATTTAGTTGATATCAGTTCATGAAAGAAATCCCCTTCAAATTCAGATTAAAAACCTATTAGAAAGATATGGTTACTATCATAGGAACTAACTGAAATACCATTTCAATACCAATGTTTACTGTTTGTGTACTATTTACTTTGAATGTTTACATTTAAATTAAAATTTGTACTGTTATTCAAGGGTTTACTTTTGCAAAAATTTCATATCAGAGTGAATGGATTTTAAACGTTACAAACAAATGGGTTGTTGTATGTTAATATCCCTTAATAATCCATTTCATAAACTAGTCAATAATGTTATTATGATTTATTCTGTCTTTTGAGAACAATAAGGAAGAAAAATGACCTGCTTTTTCCATTATAATGTAAATTTAATTAGTAATAATAAAGTTAGATGCTACACTTTATTTTGTATGCAAGACATAATACAGATTACCTGAGCAAATTTTTATATAACGAATAAAAAAATGATTTCATCTGAAGTGGGTGAAAGCAAGAAAGTTTAATTTGTAAATACTTCAAATAATTAAATTTCTGAAGACACTGGTTGGTGTGTCGTTCAATTTCGTGGATTAGTTGAAGTTAGACATTAACACCGTTGGATGCCGGATCACTGGTCTAATGGTTAAGCGCTCGCATGTGAAACTGATAGGCCCTGGGTTCGAATCTCGCGGGGAGCGGGATCGTGGATGCGTGCTGCTGAGGAGTCCCATACTAGAGCGAAACGGCCGTCCAGTGCTTCCAGGTTTTCAGTGGTGGTCTAGCTACAATTCGCCAATGATCTCATTTATTAAAATTAAATTTTGGTGGAGTTTTGTTCTCTGAGCTGGATGTTTTGGTCGTGGAGCTTTCATCGTTCTTCTGAACGACATCATCAGCACCATCCAGCTCAGAGAACAAAACTCCACCAAAATCATCCACCTGAGCTAAAAATCCTCTCCAACATCTCAAAATTAGATTTCTCATGAACTAGTTGAAAAAAACTCTCAGTAGATTTTCAATTAATCCGGTAATGGCTATACCATGAAAGGAAGTTAGTCGGAGCTTCAATAAATCAGTGGTAATGTCTTACAGTATGAAACTGGATGGTGAAGATCCAGACTTCACAGGGAGTGTCAGCTCCCTCAGGATTACGAGTACATCTTACCGAAAAGTGTCAAACAACGCAAAATCTATGTTCATGTTTTCTTACCAACTACATCCAATCACCTAAAATTTCAACAAATAGATAATATCTAAGCTAAACTGGAAGTAAAAAAAGTTAACAGTAGACATAAAAAAGTTACGCAACATATCTGAGTGATTCTAACGTTAAATTTATGCAGTTTATGAAGTTTTTCACGATAAGTTATTATTATCTAGTTATGTATCGAAGAGAATACATTAGAACTGTACCTAATTAGAGATTAACTGAATTTGAAATTTGCGATCAATAAATTTGGACTGGTTATTCCATCGTAATGTACATACCTTAAGCTTAGCCTAATATGAAGCTAGTGTGTCGTGTGAATAAGTCTTAAATGAGAAGGTAGCAAGAAGATTTACTCAATACTTCATTCTCTTCATTGATCTTCTATCTAAGACAGATTATGATTAAAAACTACTTTCAAATCTATCATAAACTAAATTTTTATGTTGATTTTCATCAACACATTAAATAACCAAAACTATCTGATATCTTACTTTACAAATGAAAGGTCTTGCACCGGTATGAATGGGCATATGTCTTGTTAAATTATAATGAGCCGTAAATACTTTACCACATTCTGGACATGTATAGGTTTTATTTGTGGACGTATTATCTGATGTGTTAAACTCAGAATTAGATTTTTTCTCATCATTATCATCATCTTCCGTTAACTCTTCCTCAGCTACCTCTTCTCCATTATCATCAACATTAATGTCATCATTATTCTGTTCAATTGTTTTTAACTTCACATTGTAATTATCATCATTAATATCCAATTTCTCAACAGAAAAACTTCTGGAAGTTAGATTTATATCCTTCATTGTTATATTCAAATTATCCTGATGAAAATTGTCAAGATTTGAATAAACAGAATTATAGAATTGTTGATTTTTATTTATAACATCATTTAATAAATAGTTTGATTGTTTTTTCGTGTCATTTAAGCCATTATTGCTGCAAGAAGTATTCCTGGCATTATTATTGTTACTATTATTATTATTATTATTATTATTATTATTATTATTATGTGGAGGAGGACTTGATGGTGATTCCAGCATTTTAATATCAGTTGTCGTTGATTTTTGTAAGTCTTTTGTGTATATACCAGTTGGCATAAACAAATTTTGTTCATTGTTACATATTGTTGTCGTTACTGTTGTAGTAGATACTAATTTATTATTATTGTTTAATCGTTTTGAGTTGAAATTCGATTCATTTTGACTATCATTATTTCTGGTCGATCTAACATGGGTAATTGTTGTTAATTGTGAATGATCAATTAATCGTTCAATAGAGAAATTTCCAAGTGAAGTTGTCATTTGTCACACATTGGTTTATTAAATATAAAGATCCTTTTTTTCTAGGAAACAGATAAATAAATAAATGATAATAATAATAATAATAATAATAATAATAATCAATATATATTTTTGTAATACACGGAATAGTAAATTTGTATTCACATAATTATTTACATTCAGATCACAAACAAATTGGATTCATATATACATACAATTTACTGCCATTCAATATTAAAGTTATTGTTTGTATCTAACACTGTTTAATATTGTGAAGAAGAGAAAGCAAGTCTACCGATATATAAATTAAGTTAATATGATATTTAGGGATTAGATGAATGTTTTCTGAAAGAGATTGTTGTAATGTGATATATTTTACTTCCAAAGTAATTAATTAATAGTAATAATAATCTATAAACAGGCTAAACCAACTGGGGACATATAAGTTGCTTTCGGGAATAAAAAAGCTTAAAGAAATAAACTTACATCTATCATACTATGGTTGAGGGTTGACTGAACGTATCAATATGTCATTGAGTTTTTTATACCACTTGTTTGTAAAAGATTATTTTAAAACTAATATAAAATACAATCAAAATACTTGAGCTAGACACTAACGTTATCCCTTAAATATTGAACGATAAAATACAGTATTGAGCGATCGCACAAAAGAAGAAGGAATTCAAACTAAAGTCATTTAATATCAGAGTCATTTATTTTTGTTTTTTTTTAATTCAAGTGTAACAGTTAACTGATACAAACAGTAAATGAACATTGAGAAACTATAGAAATTAGAAATGAAGTTTAATACAGCTCTCTGATAATACGTACGTTAAAGAATAATCAACTAACCAGAAAGTAAGTAATTTGCCTCCTGCTTTTACACCTTCTTGATCGTTACTTAATAATTATTCCATTAAACTAATTAATTTTAGAATCCATCCTACTTAATACACTAAAATTATTTATTTCCTTTTAACTTCTCTATTCTCTAATATAATATAGAGTAGGGTGGGCATTAATTCACTAGTGTCAGTATGTGAATGTCTGAAACTTAGATGAATATGTATACAAAAGTTAAAAGTTGACCAAATCAAGACAATGCAATAAATGGATGAAAGAATAATACCCCTTAAAAGTGATCAATAGATATCCGATTGGCTACTTTAGCTTCACTTCAGAAATAAATATATTATGACTGAAATAGGCTATGTATTTGTAAACTGACCAATCATGGAATTAATAAAACCGTCATCAATAATAAAATATATTGAAATAAGCTACCAATAAAATATAAAAGGCATGGAATACAATAAGAAACTTGATGTGACCAATAAGAGAAATTGTAGATGAGTGAAAAGTTTTCAGCAGAAATACTCTCATACCCACTGACAGATTTTCATACCAAATTGTCTGCCTTTTTTCTATTATTACTATTATAATCATCTGTAAATATGTATGTATTCAAATTTGTGGTGTAAATTTCCCGAGTATTGTTGAAGTTGTAAATGAATTTCCTATATTACTATGCTTGTATATGATAATAAGTATCCGGATGTGAAAAGGGACACAGGAAATTGTTATGGAAAGTGTTCAGTTCACTGAATAACATTTTTTTTAATCCTTACGCTTTAAATAATTCAGTCAACATTTGGAAAAGTGTTTATAATGGTTTTGTTAAACAAAGCATAGGAGTACTCTGGTGAAATTAAAATATTAATAAACAGAATTCTTCGAAGTCAGCACAGTAAAGTAGCAATTACACGATGATCAGAATATGATCATTTTATAAATAACTTTACATCTTGGTACCTGAGGTCATAATGGATTTCCGGTTAAACTTTTCACTGTAATTTAGTTCAACTTAGATTTATCCCTCTGGAAAACTAGATAATCTAAGGTCAATATCCTTTGTGTTTGGAACGCCCACAGAGGTCTTTCACATTTTTAATAAAAATGAAAAAAATGCTTATCAAATGACAGTCAAGAACATAATTTAAGATTGATGTTAGTTAAACTCGTGATTTTGTAATTCTGTAGGTCATACGTAATGTTAATTTCTAGTTGTCAGATTAATTAACTCGTATTCCAGTGTTAGCCATAAAGATGATACAACAGAATTTTAGTAATTAGTAATTAGCTATCCATACTCCATGTAATTTGAATGATTCTTGACATAATAGCTATTTTGTGGCAATTCGTACAGGATACATATGCCAACAATGACTGGTCGAAATTCAGTTATAATTACCAACAACAAGGTGATTCGAGTCCCTTGGACAGTTTAGTGATTATCATAACTCAGTCTCTCAATAGATAATGCGTTAGGCGTTTGAAATGAAAGATCCTGAGTGTCAGCCATTTTAGTTATGAACTTCAACACTGAGATGAAGGTACATCTAATTGACGAGTTCTAGGTAGAACAAAATGTGCTCACAGAATTCCATTGCTAGTCACAGTCAACGTAGTGTAGATTATTATCAACAATTGAGTTATTTTTAAAAGAGTATCCACTTTCTTAAAACACGATATGTTATTTGCAAGCTAATTCGTATTGTTTAATCATCTGAAGATTATGTATTTAATTATTTATGGCAGAATAAATGAACTAATAATCGTTGTTACATTGTGATGAAAGAATTGTTTAGTACTTTGAGATTTTATGTTGTTAGAGTGTCATTTTCTGGTAACAAAAACTAGATATATGAAGTTTCTTCTAAAAGAAGTTATTCACGAAGCGTTATGGTTTGTTATTACTATCCAAACGTATTAATGGGTTAGTGTTTTAAGTGTCATGTTGTCTGCGTTCAAATGTTGATCTTTTGTTGTTGTTCTAGCTAACGTCTTCAGTGTTTACTTCAAGAAGTTAACATGAGGTAAGCACTGGTGAGAGCAATGATAAATTTTCACAATTAAACCATCTACCTTGGAAAACTCTGGGACGCCTAACGCAGCCACCTGCTCTACAAATATTCTATATCATTCGAAAATGAGTTTGCTTTTAAAGGTAATTCAGTATGGTTAGCTCCCAGCTAACAAACGACTATATTTTGAAGGAAATATTCATTCTAAACTCCAGGTAACTGAAAAATTATTGTCAAAAACGATTGAGCGTCTTAAGATTCATACTGCTTTGTGAAATGAATAGATTTAGTTTAATGATTAATAGGTATATTATTCCTTGTATTTTGAAATGATTCAGTAATAATTAGACATAACTTCAGAAACGAGATCAAATCAAGGAAAATCATATCTCACTGAGACAATCACTTCTTGCAAAAACCCAAAGGTTAATAATAAACTTTAGTTATGTTTTATCATAATTTAGTCTGTAAATGTGTGAAAATTACTATTTTACCTCTTCTGTATGATGAAATTACTCTGAAAACAGCTTTCGTCACGGATTAAGATCACATGAAACACCACTGAAACATAAATAATAGTAAAGAAATGTTTTATCTCAGAATAGGGCTCCTAATATCAATCTGAAATTAATATCACACTCAAATTATTGTAATTTCTATAAACCTCTGACTTAAATTACAATATCGTGCTCATTTGATGATTGATTTCTGGATGACTTCCTAAATTTCTAATATGGTATAGTAGCTAGTAGAGTTCAAGAGGTTTAAGCTATTTCACAGCAAAGGCATTGAATAATCGCCATACTATATCTAGAATTGATTAAAGTTGATGTTGTCAAACATTAAGTCTCAAATCAATGGTCTGAATACTTTGGTTTTGATCCCCTCCTGATATGTTTTGTAAATACATCACTATGGAACCCCATATAATGATGAAACATTTATCCAGTATCCTCTGGTTTTCAGTCATCATCCAGTTAACGTAAATCCATAAAATAAAACATATTTAAATTAGACTAATCTTTCTAAACCTTTGAACAAAACTATATATCCACTAGTTGAATAATTTTTTTGTCACGGTAACATAATTTAAGCTGTTCGAAAAATATATTATATTAAAACATACAGACATACATATATAGTATTGTTTCTATGTCCCACTTTATTAGTGAACTGTACAATTAACATATACATTATACCTTAGTGAGGAAAATTTCCTTTGTATGGATGTTTTAATTGATTAAAATAAGAAAAAGAGCGTAAATAAGAGGAGTGAAAAAAGTAATCCCTTATTATTATTTTTTAAGCAAAAGTTTTCCTCAGTTAACCTTATGGGAGTAGTTAGACTAAGAGAATGAGAGAGCAAGCTCACAATAAAAAAAATTGGGCCAATACTGAATTTTCATGAGAATTTTATATAAATCAATACATGAGTTGATTGAAGCTAGACCACCATGGAAAACTTGTAAGCACCGAACGGCCATTTTGTCCTAGTATGGAACTCCTCAGCAGTGCGCATTCACAATCCCAAACCCCGCGAGATTCGAACCCAGGACCTGTCAGTCTCACGCGCGAGCGCTTAACCATTAGACCACTGATCCGGCATCCAACGGTGTTAATATCTAAATTCAACCAATTCACGAAGTTGTGTCACCGTACACCATTGTCTTCAGTAAGCTGATATATCACAACAGACATGGTTGAACTCCAGTGGTCACTGCTTCTCACTAGAGCTCCAGGAGTGTCTCTTGAAGTCAGTCACTAGTGAGCAGATGATTATTATCAGAAGTGATTTTGTGGAGATTTTAGAAATTTCACTCATTGAAATCATGAGTTAATTGAAGCTAGACCATCATGGAAGACATGGAAGTACTGGATGGCCGTTTTGTCCTAGTATGAAACTCTTCAGCAATGTGCACTTACGATCCCACACCCAACGAGATTCGAACCCAGGACCTATTGGTCTCGCACACGAACACTTAACCACTAGACCACTGATCCGGTTGGCATTCAACGGTGTTGATGTCTAATTTCAACCAACCCACGAAATAAGCCACCATTAACCATGAGTCACAAAACGCCTTCTGATAATGAATCAATCCAACAAAAATTCGGAATAATTATCATGGTTAAATAATACTTTTGTTTAAACGTTACAAGTGATGTAAAAATGAGTGAATTAGTGAACACTTTCATTTTAAGAAAAAGAAATAATAAATCAAATAAGATCATAATTATTAATTTTCTTTTTGATTTTTTTAGAATATAAATATGATAAAATTTAATGTATTATTATTTTCGAAAAAAAAGTGGTCATTATTTGACTGTCTATCTTATATCCTTTTACGTGTCTTATAATAACACTTTCTAGATGCCCATTCTTAATCATTTATGCATGAATGCAAGCATTAACACGCACACACGCGCACACACTTCCATCTATATATATATAGACATATACACACAAACACATACATAATTTGATGAGATTGTACATTGGATGATTTAATTATAGGGTTTAATTCATTTATGGTGTAAGCAATAGAAGTGTAACACATTAGAATTTTTAATAAAAAAATATTAATCCTAGTTAGTTAAGAGAAAAGAATGGAGATAGCAGTTGCTAAGGCAGCCAGTGCAATATAATCAACAATTTTTTTTTCTAGTTGCGATGTTAATTAAAGAATTACCCTTGTAGTCTCCACCACCTAAATGATTAATTTCATTTGTTATTTCTTAACAAAACTAGAAAAAAAATTGAAGTAACATATATGGATGAAACAAGGTATTGACTTTTTAATGATAAAAATGAATAGAAATGATAGAAGGTTTATTGGTTAGTTAATTCATGATTAGGTTGTTTGATAGACAGTGATAATATCATATGAATAATTATAATACTAGACATTAATTTTCATAATGGACTAAAAGCAGCTGGATAAAAACTAAAAATCCAGGAGTTGTGAAATATACGTTTCATCTTAGTTATTAAATTCTCAATACTGTTCAGTTAAGATCACTACCAATCTATTAATCAGCGAGTAAGATACATTTCAACCACTGATTAGGAATTAGATGATGCAAATTGCCAACTTCAAATAATTCACAATGAGTTGAAAACTAGGATGAAATAATTTGTTTAGAAATCTCTAATCATCGGTTGTTTTCTAGTTGATATCAGTTTATTATGAGAATAATCTCCTAGATGAATAGATTTCCGTAAATCACTTGAAACTTGAATTTCATAACAACATTTGAAGAGTAATACATAATATAATGAAAATAGTTTACATATGTTGTATTATATTAATTACTGTTTTCCTTTTTTTAACTATTTGCAGAAATTTTGGAGAACAGATGCTGTGAATAGCTTTGGTATCATATACATAGTGACCTTTGATGGCCTGCTTGAATATCTGGGCTACCTGTTCCTGCCATCTAAATATTTCCGCAAATTATCTGGGTTTTTTTTGTGTGTCTACTGATAGCATAACCTATATAGGAGCGTTTATGAAAAGTTTATAACTTTTTGTTGTACAAGTTAAAAAAATACACAATCAAAGAAATCATGGTAGCTGGTAATACCCATTAGAAAGAATGAAGAGTGTTTAAATGTCGATTCCTGAACTGCTAACATCTAACTGGTGATCACTCGATATTTATCTCAAAGATCGATCAAGAAATAAGAAAGGGAAACTTGTTGAAATACTGTGTACTGAGAATTCTATATTGTACCGAAAATATAATAATGAATAAGGCCATTATTAATATTAATATGAATTTGTGAACAACAAATGTATCTACAGTTATGAATGGCATTTATTATCGAATTCCTTTTCTATTTATATTAAAGTAAATACATTTTGCATCTTTTAATATCATACACTCTAAAGAAATCGCTAATCCAACAGGTTATTGTACTTTGAAACATTATGCTAACGACACAACAGAATGTCAGTATATGATACTATATACACTAAATGACCATAAATTATGCATCTTTATTGGATCACTATACAAAGTTAAACAATAAGAAGTCTATCAAATTAATTGTAAATCCAATACATGAGTTTTCAACAAAAGATTTTGATGAATAATGCGAACTATTTTGAAACTAGCCGAACTTGGTATTTTGGTTAGATTTCTCTGTAGTTTACAAACAGTATTGAAACTAACTAGATGAATATTGAAAATCAAGGAATACTGACTAGCTGTTTAGTCGTAGTTTATAAAACCATTGTAGTGGTCACTTACTACCCTATAAGAGATTTTATCTAGGACCTTCATGTTTCATTGCAAACTAGTCCATCAAAAGTCACTAAAATATTGTTCAGCGGTACGCATTACAAATGCATATGCAATATCACAACTTGACTAAATTTGAAAATGAGCATCATTCGATTTCAACCCAGTAGTTTGAAGGCAACATTCTTGATATAAAACCTGTTAGTTTTGGGTTCTATACAAAGTGAGAGCATCCATCTGCTCTGTTGAGGAGTGAAAAGCTGAGATGAACTTACCATCAAATGTTCTATAGTTTTTAGTGGTCGTCTAGATAAAGCCATTACGTGGCGTCAAACTATCACAAAAATAATTTCCAAAAACTTTCGATATTGTCTCATTTATGTAAGAAAGTGCTTGTTCTATATATGACTTCATAATTATATTTGTGATTTGGAAAGTTTATATCTACCACCTTTCAAAAGTTCATTTATAGTAACTTAATTTGTAATGGTTTGTATTATCCCACTGTTGATATTTTGACTGAGATTTGATCGCTCTTAGTTTACATATTTGCATCCGATGTGAACTACCTCGATATAGCCGCCATGACACAAGTCTATGTAGGATAGATGGATTGTGGCTGGCAATGAAATTCGGGATACGAGTTTTGCTGTACTTCAGATTCGATAACTGGATGCATCTGCATCTTGGATTTGATATTCGCTATGGGATTCGAACCTAGTACTGTTCGCTTCAAACACCATCGCGCTGTCCACTTAGCTACTGAGTCCCGATGACGCGTTTCGGTTGGAAGCGAAAGGTATTGGGTTCGAATCCCGAAGTGAATAACAACTTTGGGATGCAGGCACATCTGGCTGACGGGTCTCAAATAGGACGAGAGGTGTATCATGGATTAAACTGCTAGCTATATTCCAACTATTGTATGTACATTTTATTCATAACAGCCATTATTTAATTGCAAAGTAGTTGAATAATTATGCAGTCACATAAGTTAAATTATGAAAATGAATAGATTGATGTAAATTACAAAAATTATTGAATAACAAAGGGGATTGATGTAACTGTTTCTTCTTAAACTAGAATTACCTAACAGTAGTAGATAATCTAAACTGATTTAGTCAGTGAATTTGATTATCTTCAGTTTTCGTAATTAACGTCATACCATTTACTTATTAGTTTCCTTTAAAATAATTCTTATTTTTTATTTTAGTTAAACTGTATTGACTCCTCGTTATTCAATATCTCCAACAGTCCTCAGTTCTGTTTACTATCTGAATTCATTTAGAAGTCTAAGATATCTGACCAGAAATCTAACTAATTCAACTGAAAAACGTCTGGAAGGACGAAAGAGATATACATTATTTTCCATGTCAATCAATGTGATACACTTCGAATCATAATAATTATTCTTCCATTCAACATATCCCAGTTTATTAATCAAATAATATTCAACTATCTGCTCTAACAAAAATTGAACTTAGGACTTTCAGATATCACAGTAAACTACTTACCTTTAGACCGCTAAGTTTGAATCCAATGGTTTACGTTTTTAGTTTCTATCAATCCTATATTTTGTTTGCTAATTACGAGTATAATGAAATTTTTTGAGGTATTATTGTTGAGTTTTGAAATTATATTAACATATTATAATTATCATCCTAATGATGAAAACAATCTGATGACTACAGAAACAATAAACTTTAAAAAAAGTAGCTTAACAGTCACACACACACATACATTCATGTACATACATCTATGTCGACAATATACTCAAATATTAGTCACGAAAATATTTTTTTACTATTAAATGTGGTCTTAATAAGTGGATAATCATGTTTCTACATTCATAACAATAGTAATAGAATGGACCATACAGTCATGTATACAAGTAATAGGAAAAAAAGCCTACTTATACAAAATAAACATTGTGGTTGATTAGTTTTCATTAAAAACAAATAAAATAACAACGCCTTCACAACGAAAATATCTTAGATCAACAATAATAACTACTATTACTACTATTAGCACCAATAAAGTAACAACGGACAAAGAACAATAGATTTTATTTACACTTGGCAACAGTAACACATTCATCATTTGTCTTTTCCAAGCATAAATATTCTGTATATGTGTATGCATAAACACGCAAATAAACACATGTTGAAAAGATGAAAAGGAATTAACTATTAAGTAATTAAAAGATTTGATATGCTTCAAATATTTCCTTTTAAAGATTTAATCCTCTTGTTTTTTTCTTGTTTTTTTTCGCCCTTCTTTCTTCCATTCAATAAATAGTTCTTTCGTTTATTTTACTTCAATCTGTTTTCTTCACCTTTACTTTTTTGTCAATGGTTACATAATTTTTTAGAGTAAACAAGAGTAAGTAGTTTTGTAAGTAAGAAGCAAGCTTGTAACAAAAAACATAGATCAGCCACTGTAAATTATCAAACAGCACATCGCCTTCGAATTATTCAACGCCGTTTCAAATGTGTCACATTAAACTTCGTGTTAATTTTTAAAGTAATGTTTAAAGTGTTGAAGTCAATCTTCATGACCAAAGAAACAAAAGAAATAAAATGAATTTTTTTTTGATTGATTGATCTATGGTGATCTAGCTTCAATTGACTCATGAACTCAACTATTAAAATTACTATAATATCCATGTAACATGGCTTAATTTAGTTGAAAGAAAAATCAACAATATTCAGAATAATTTATTATTTCTTCAGCATGTTGCTTCCTTTCATGAATAAACAATCTGATTTGTAAGCTGGGCGGATACTACTAACTTTGCTCAAGTCTTAAAAACTTGAGTAATGAAAATTTCGTAAATGCGATAAAAATGATCTTGGTAGTTTAGTAATCATACACTGACAAGAGGCAATAAATTTAAAGTGCGTTTCTAACTTATTACTTCGATCTAGGCTCCCTTGCCTACCAACCTATCTTATTTGATGGATATAAAATAGGCTATATAGATATGTAGAACTTTAGCTATGCTATAAGATTGGAGGCTCACTACGAATACTGAGGATGGTTTGATATTTCTGTGATAGGTTTTACTAGCTATTTATATGCAAAATTGTTTTTCTAGGTAACTGGTTTGACGGATCTTGGTGGTTTTCTGCCAGCGTTCCCAACTGTCATTTTCATTGGATCTTTAAATGAATATCTGTATTGCTAATAATAATGAGTTTGACAGTCATGAAAACGGGATAGGTCAAAATTGGCCTATTTATGTTGTATATTATTGATTGAAGTGATCATCATCAGGAAATAATATTTAATATTAGTAATAATATGGTGCTAATGGCCATCAGGGTTCTTAGTATATGTGTGACTGCGCCACAGAACTGAGCTGTGCTGTTCAGAGGGTACTAAAGCCTGGATGGTGTCTGTTTCTTCTGAAAAACGGTATAAAACTATCCTCTTGAAGGGCAAAGTTATAATTGTCAATACAATTATGGATATTGTTGAATCTTATGGTCTACGGCAAGGACTTAACTTAGTTAGACAACCACTGAACACTGGTCAGTTGTTTCGTCCCAGTATGTGACCCTTAGGAGCAAGTACCTATGACCCCACCGGGGCTTGAATTTGAGACCTTCAGGTCTCTCGATAAATGCCTAACCTTCGGATCGATGAGGCACCAAATCAAATTTATCTCTGTGTTTGTATTGACATTTTAAGGATTATATTTGATCAACTTCAAAGCTAATTAAGTTCATTTTTTCAGACTTTTGTCATACAAATAATCAATACCACCCTGTGGCTCTTAAATACCAACAACTTCATTTGTTAGTAAAAGAAAACAAAATTCTAAATATGCGACAAATCGTTCGGCGCCACTTTCAAATCAACCAGTTTTCTTTGATCAGAGCTGTCAATCAACAGAAGAACATCTACCTATTAACAAGCATTTTGGAACAAAATCTGTTGTTGCGATTATTTAGATATTTTTAAGTAATGAATATATATATGGTGGAATATACAAATACCAATAAAGCTGCAAACTTTCTGTATAAAGACAGTGGCAACAGGCAAAAAAGGGAACATAGAAAAATGAAGGCTAATAATAAAGATGTGAAAAGTAATGACAAGTAAGAAAGAAAGAAAGAGGAAAATTTGCACGGAGGATAAAGGTTCAGGTGAATCAAAATGACAAATAAAGGGAAACACGGCAATTTAAAAAAAGTTTATTCATCTATCTACATATATTTTTTTGATTTTACATTACCTCAATTAAATGTTTAATAGATTGACAAAAGAATTTCAATAATGTAGAAAGCTTGTAATGATGGAAATAATAGTAATGATATTATGGTGAATAAAGACGCTTAGCCGGTAGCCTTCACAAACTAATGATTGTTATGGTATGTGGGATAATTATTAAATTAAGCCTAAGGGCGAAAACTGTGATGAATTACTATCGTAATAAAAGAAATAAGTTGATCATATTTAGTTTAAAAGCTTACAGATAAGAGGAATGCGGGTGATTTTCTCTTGAAATGAATAGAATTGTCCAATCTTTAGGTTTACTCACATGATAAATGTATATACACTTTTTAAAAAGAAAATTGAACAGATAACTACATGAGTGATGTTTTAAGTAAGAATACACTCTTTACTAGTAGAAAACTGTATTTTTGACCGTTTATAAAAAACACATTGAACTCTGATTTAAATTAGGAACATTCTAAAGTAGTGCTTTTAATTCAACCATATTAGGTAATTTACGAAATGAAAAATAATCAATAATTCTGTGATTGTTATCGTCAGCACAATTAAACGATAGACCAGATATTTTACTAACTAATCGTTAGAAACTGTTAAAACAATGTATTTCTATAAATTTATAAATCGTCCCAAAGTTTTCATAAATGTAAAACATAGTTTAATAGTTGGATTCATGAGTAGATTTAAGCTAGACCACCATTGAAAACCTGGAAGCATTGGGAAGCCGTTTCGTTCTAATATGAAACTCCTCAGTAGTGCGTATTCACGATCCTGTGCACGGGACTCCAACGCAGGACCTCCGGTTTCACGTGTAAACGCTTAACCTGTAAACCACTGAGTCGGCATCCGAAGGTGTTAATGTCTAACTTCAACCAATGCACGAAATTGTGCAACCGTCCACCATTGTCTTCACAGAGTAACTGCATCACAATAGACCCGACTGAATTTCACTGGTTACGGCTTCTCACTAGGAAATAAATTTTGAAGCCAGTCACTAATGAGCACATGATGATTATGGGGGTTTGTGGAGATTGTAGTGATTTTAATAGTTGACTTCATGAGTAGCTTCAACCTAGATCACCATGGGATGGTGGACAGTCACTCAATATCGTTGGTTGGTTGAAGTAATGCATTAACACATTCGGATGCCGGTTCAGTGGTCTATAGGTTAGACGTTCGCGCGTCTCTGGTGTGCGGGATCAAGGATGCGCACTGCTGAGGAGTTCCATATTAGAACGAAACGGCCGTGCATTGCCTCCAGGTTTTCAACGGTGATCTAGCTTAAATCTACTGATGAATTCAACTATTAACTTACTACAATCTCCACAAACCTTCATTCTGTAAAATATAACTTCAATTAAAATTAATTTGTTTATGCCATTTTGGGAAAACTGTGATCGCGTGTTCACTAGTGATTGAATTAGAAGTGAATTAATGAACTTCCCTTAAAAGTTGTAACTGGTGTAGTTCAGTCATTTCAAGAGTGAAGGAATTACATGCCAAATCCACTGAATGATCTTCGAGCCATCTCGCTAATCTAAACCACTGGTTACTAAGATGTTTAAAGCTTAAAGCCCTTGTGAGGTAATCCTAATGTACTGCTTAGAAGCCCAATGCTATTAAGAAACAAACTTTCAGTGCTCGCTGGTATTTTCAGTTTATATCAGGCTGTGGTGAAAATTAATTTCAAGTCAGTCATTCTATCAATCAATAAATATAAAAGCTGAATTTAATTGCCGAAGATAATGTGTTGATAAAGTGTTATTTAAATAAATTGTGTATTAGAAAGCATCTTTTATTATGTAACTAACATACAGATATATACTGCTGTTTCTTATACAATTAGTTTTGGTACTATATCTTCAAGCCAGAAAGAATATGTGGAATTTCAGCAAGTACTTTAGTTTGGTTTCTGTAACTATATATATATATATATATATATATATATATATATATATATATATATATATATATATATATATATATATATATATATATATATATATATATATATATATAGCTTTTGATTACTTTGTTTTTTAAAGTTGAAGAATTTAACTGTTTTTCTTCTTTTAACCTTAAAATCACACACGAAAGGATGTCGTGAAAAATTTCATCGACATTTAAATAATTAATTGAGACTTGCTTCAGATAAGTTAACACTAAATAAATCCATGAATATTCGTCACTGACAGATTATTCTGTAACTAAGGTGGGAAAAACTGACTGCTGAAACTCATCTGAAAAGATTTAAAAGGATAGAATCAATAAATGTTTGAATGTAATTTCAAGAATTAAAGCTATCATTCATACCACCAAGGTCATATGACTGTGAGTTATTACTCAATCAATCAAAGATTAGTCAAATTTATAAGTGCATATAACAAATATGACCAGTAATGTGATAGTTGGAGATAGTCGATAGGAAACCCTAGAGCCTACTCAATGGTTAATCAACTGTAAGTGCATCTGTCCTGCAGGAGGTCAGTCGTGGCCCTCTTGTTTTTGCTAATCTAAATGTTGCTTATAGAATATTATAAGTACTGCAATGAGGACCTAGTGTTTGGTTGATAAGTAAATGAACAAAAGTTTTGTTCTATTTTGTTCTGCAATAACAACTATTACTACCACTATTACTATTATTATTATAACTACCACTACCATAGTAATGACTTATTCGACGAACTATGTAACAAATAACAAGGCTTTCAAAAATATTTTATTTACACTCATAATAACATATTCTATTTCAGTGGTAAGTCACTTTACCTAGTTGGTTGAATACTCTGGTAGTTGAAATTTATTTGAGCACAAAGATCACTCTGATAATTTTATTTATCCTGGATAACCTATTTCAACTTAAATTTAGCTTCACTCATAATATTTAGTATTTGTATTATAGGATTTTAAAATCATGTATCTGAACATATAATTTCTATATTTTTTTTTACTTCCTGTTACTCCCAATGAAGCATAGGCCATCGATCAGCATTCTCTAACACACTCTGTCCTGGGCCTTCCTTTCTAGTTCTATCCAATTCTTGTTCATTTTTCTCATGTCTATCTCCATTTCCCGGCGTATTGTGTTCTTTGGTCTTCCTCTTATCCTTTGGACTTGTGGATTCCAAGTGAAGGCTTACCATGTGACGCAGTTCGGTGCTTTCCCCAATGTGTGTCCTATCCACTTCCAGCGCTTCTTCCTAATTTCTTCCTCAACTGGGATCTGGTTTGTTCTATCCCACAATAGATTGTTGCTGATAGTGTCTGGCCAAAGGATCCGAAGTATTTTGCGTAGACAACTGTTAATAAACACTTGTATCATCTGGATTATGGTGTTCATAGTTATCCAGATTTCCGCCTCATACAGTAGAACTATCTTGACATTTGTATCGAGAATTCTGAGTTTGGTGTTGGTTGATAGTTGTTTTGAGTTCCAGATATTTTTTTCAGTTGTAAATATGCTGCTCTTGCTTTACCGATCAGGGCTTTCACATCCGCATCAGGTCCACCATGTTCATCAATGATGCTGCCCAAATATGTAATGGTTTTTACATCTTCCAAATCTTCTCCATCAATTGTGATTGGATTGGTGGTGAATATTATTATTATTATTCATAATTTCTATATGTTTTATAGAAAACTAGTATTATTATTCATACAAAAGTCTCTGAAAATAATCTGTAATTAGTAATTCGTTATACTACATAAATTCCATGATTTCATTGAACATAGCAGTCGGACTCCATGTTAAAAATATTCACTGAAATTTACAAATATGATAGAAATTTATCTAACATAACAAATTTTAATCAATTTAAGGTCTAGTGTTTATTAACACATTTTTATGTTCGAATCTCGCTAGGCGGGATCGTGGATGCGCACTATTGAGGAGTCCTACAATAAGACGAAATGGTCATCCAGTGCATCCACGTTTTCCATGGTGGTCTAGCTTCAGTTGACTCATGATCTGAACTATTAAAATATGTTTAATCATTCGGTACTGTATTAACAAACATTAGACATTTAATATGGATAATAAATTTTTCTGATGAAATCCATCAAATCATTTCCATTCATTAACTAATATATTGCTAAAGTTCAATATAGTTATCATAGTCGGAATTGTGTGCCAAATGTTATGATTTGAACTTGAATCATATTGAGCTTAAAAGTATAAAGATATCGCATAATCAATAAACAGGATTATAAAAAATATCAGTACATGAATTGACATTCAGATATCAAGACATAGGCTTCAAGAATTTTATTTATCACAAAGAAAAGCAAACCACAAGAGTAACGAAGTTTCCTGAAAATAATTCTCAAAACAATATGTTATTTAAGTCTAAAAATAAACTAACATTTTTTTATTTAACTTTAATCAACCTACAGAGATTCTTAAAAAATCGTCATCGTTCACAGGTACTTTTATGGTAGTAAGGACATTTACTACTTAGAAAAACTTAACTCACTATTTTATTCAGTAGTTTAAAGTTGCACTTTGAAGCCATCACTTTGAAAAGTATGATTGAGATCACAACCAGTTGTAGATTAGACAATTATTGAAAATCTCAAAGCACTGAACATCTGTTTCATCATAGTGTGAGACTCTTCAACAGTGCACATCCACGACGCCACTAGGGAGTTAAATCAAAACCCTCAGGTCTCCTGAAGAATACCTACCATAGATGCTTGGTGATACTTATAATGTAGATTAATTTTCTATAAATTATGTTGTATATAATATAATATTCAATCCTTTCAAAGAATTATAATCTGTATATAATGTACGTTTGATGTCTTGAGTAGGTAATTACAAATAATTTATTTCTGTTTAAAAATTTTGTTTTATAACTTGATGAGTAACGATCTTGTTGTTGTTGAAATATTAGTGTTATGTAACATTTGTCTATCTTGGATTGTTGTGAAACTCGGTTGATTTTTACCAATTAATAAACCACATGAAAAAATGAACACCTACAATAAGCTGGTTATATAAATGAACGAGAATATAAGTTAACACAGCTTATGTAGTTGAGATGATAATTATCTGCTAGTAACAGTGAACACAGAAAAAAGAAACACGCCTTAATTAGGTTATTAGACTTAATTTTTATTGTTAGTTATGTTCAGATATATCAAACGATTTATGATATAAATTTTGAATCATGAGAATATTAAACTTATTTTTTAGTTCCCCTAGTCAATTTACTAGATTAAAAAAGAACCATTCGTTTATTTGGATGATAAAAACTGTTCTAATATTGAATCCAATCTGTTCTGTTGGAACATAATATGTAATGGTTATATTTTATAAGGACTGCCTTGTATGTTTTTGTGCGAGCATTCAATAATGTCATCTTTTGTTCATGTTAGATGATTAACAGTATGCATTTGACCAAAATTTTGTATTAATAGTTATTTGTCAGTATAATGTGTCTGTAAACTGAGGGGAACTTACATTCCCAAGTATTATAGTAAGAGAATTTATTATAACTTTGTTTAGCCAATATTATCAGGTCACCTGAGTCAGTAGTTACTTGGCAACTCAATCGAATTTTATTACTGATAAGGATAAAGAAATCTTGATTTTGATTACTAATCAGTAGTTGTTTGTTGAATGGATCATTCATCCGAAAGAAGTATACTGTTCATCAGAAACTTCTATTATTTTTGCATATATTAACAGTAGTGCTTAAAGGTGATCACAAGAATAGATACTTAAATTAACTAACATAATCTTTATACTTAGTAGTTGATTCGTTCTTGTTATCATCTTATCATCTCATCAGTGAAAAAAAAACGTAACAACTTTTAAATGGAATCCTTTACATACATTACAAATTATAACAAAAATATGTGAGCGGTTAATAAATGAACATTTTCTCTTGTAAAACTGTCATGGAAAAAAGAACAATAGAGATGTAGAAAACAATCGTAAAACAGCAGAATAATAACATATGACATATCCAATATAAATAATCATTCTCTTCATTATTACCTGCTGAGTTATTGACTTCAGGCAATAAAAAAGCCAACATTTTTCACTAAATATTCTGAACCACACTCAACTTCTTTAATAAATTTATATAGAGCTATGTATATATATATATATATATATATATATATATATATATATATATATATATATATATATATATATATATATATATATATATATATATATATATATATAAAAGAAATAATTAATCAATGAACATCAGGTGAAATATAACTCTATCTATAAATACATTTAATTGTAATCGAATTCCTGTGGATTGATGCAATTGTCTTTTTTAAGTTGGACATTATTTTGATCTATTCAACAACGTTAAAGTTTGTTTAAATTGAAGTATACAATGATTTATTTTTGGAGGCTAAAATTATTCAAAAGTAAATTAAATTGTGGAGAAGGAGAAATACTACCTTTACACAATATATATATATATATATTGAGTGAGAACTTCATTTGTTTGTTTGTGAACTTTAATAAATCGGTCAAGATGTATGAAATATTCATACCAGCAAAATAAAATTCTTGATCTCATTACTTGACTCAAAATCATTCACAATAGAACTGAGATGTATTCATCACTGTTCTATGCATTTTACATACCAATTACATTCCGAAGTTTACTAACTAACTTTTCTGTTAGTTTTTAAGCGCTATTATTAACTTATTTGTTTACTTACGCCTGTTACATCTCGTGGAGGAGCATAGACCGCTCACCAACATTCTTCATCCAACTCTGTTCTGGGCAACTCTTCCCAGTCGTTTCCGGTTGCTATTCATCCTTCTTTTGTCTGCTTCCGATTCCCGATGAAGTATGTTCCTTAGTCTGTCTCTTTTCCGTTTTCCTTCACGATTCCAAGTTAGGGTTCGCCTCGTCATGCACTCTGATGACCTTCGTAATGTATGTCCTACCCACTTCCATTGTCTTTTCTTAATTTCTTCTTCAAATGGAAGCTGGTTTGTTTCCTTTCACAGTAGGCTGCAGATGGTATCCGGTCAACGGACACTGAGTATCTTGTGTAGACTATCGTTTAGAAATACTTGTTCTTCTTTGATAATGGTTGTAGTAGTTCTCCAAGTTTCAGCTCCGTACAATAGAACTGTCTTGATATTTATATTGAAGACTTTCACTCTGATATTTATTAACAATTGTTTTGGGTTTTATATGTTCTTCAACTGTAGTAATGATGTTCTTGCTTTGCCAATCCTTGCCTTTGAGTCTGCATCGGATCCTCCTTGCTCACCAATGATGTTGCTCAAGTACGTGAGTCTCCATCAGTTCCATAGTTTCTCCATCATGTGTGGTCGAGTTGGTTCTTTCCGTGTCATATTTGAAGATCTTGCTTTTCTCTTGTGCTTGTTGAGGCCCACTGATGCAAGGGATGTTGCTATATTGGTTGTCTCTACCTACATCTTTTGGTGTGTATGCAATCGGAGAGTTAGGTGATATGTGCAGTCCAAATCGTCTAGTTACATCCAATCTGTCCATTGTATTCTGTGCTCCTCATTAAATATCGAGGTTTTGATATTTCAGTCGGACACCAGGAGAAAGAAAAAAGGCGAAAGTAAATAGCCTTGTTTATCATCGGTCCTTACTTGGAATGCATCCGTCAGCTATCCTCCATATACGACGTTGCACTGTAGTCCGTCGTATGAATTCCGTATGATGCTGACGATTATCTCATGTACATTCTAGTGTCGAAGAAGTTTCTATAATGTTCTCTTGTTCACAGTATCAAACGTCTTTTCATAATTAATGAAGTCGATGTATAGTAACGAGTTCCACTCAACTGATTCTTCAACGATGATCCGTGGTGTCTCGATTTGTCTATGCACGACTCCGTCACTAACTAATAACAATCAAATGAGTATTTAACATCGATTTATGATAACTAGAAAGCAATTTATGTGTAATATCAGTATAATTATGTAAGAAATAGGGTGAAATCTTGGAAGAATATAATCAATTGTTAAACATTAATATTGTAAATTGAATGCTTATTACTAAGATGGATTGCGTACAGATGACAATAAATAACAAAACAAAATTATAAACAGAAACATGGATAAAACGTTAACAAAACAACTGATCATTTACAATCGACAAGTTGTGGGTAAATTCAGAAGACATCAGTACTCATCTACTGCATTTACTTCTAGGAATTCGTTGTCCTTAATGATATTGTCTTGCTAACTTCACTAACAATAAATCTGGCCGCTTTGTACTGTATTCATTATACAATTGCCATGTTCTCAAACCTACTGTTGATATACAAAAAATTTGAATAATTGACCACTCATATATCTAGTTACATAAGCTCAAAAGTTATATGATTATGCAAGTAAAATAAAAGATTTTCGTACATCACACTAGGTACATAACAATGAACAGTTAAATATAAAGCAACAATAAAAGAGTTAAAAGGTACCTTACAGCCAGAATGATATGAAAATGCCATAAAACAACTGTTTTAATAAGCCTATAAACTATATCATCAGAGATCAGCTTCTCAAATTTCGCATTTCTCGTATAGCAACACTTTCTAACCCATACAACTGAGATGTTTTCTTTGAGGAAAAAAATAGTTTGAAGACATTTCATAAAATTTATACTCAAAGAAATTAAAATAATTCAACTATGAACAATAGAATCTGTTTAAAAACAAAATAATTATCTGAATATTGTTCTGTATAAATAATTCGAACCGTTTAAATAAATCAACATACATATTTTCATTATAAATGAATACTTACTTACTTACTTACGTCTGTTACCCCGAATGGAGCATACGCCGTCGACTAGCATCCTCTAACCCACTCTGTCCTAGACCTTCCTTTCTAGTTCTATCCAATTATTGTTCATTCTTCTCATGTCTGTCTCCATTTCTTGAAGTAATGTGCTCTTTGGTCTTCCTCTTCTCTTTTGGCCTTGAGGATTTCAAGTGAGAGTTGGTCTTGAAATGAATAGTAAAATTTAAATAATGAAAATCATTAAAGTTTCATTTTTGTTATTTTTCCTGAGATAATTTCATATAATTATCATTGAGATTTTCATTTCACTCGTTTTTTCTCTCACTATTATCTTTGTCGTTGATGTCTTTCTTTTAATTGTTAGTTCTTTATATTGTTGTAAATTTTTTTTAATGATAACAAGATGAGAACTTATAAGCTGTGTTGTTGTTTTTTTGTTTTTGTTTCAACAACACATTCATTTGTTACTAATTAAATGAATTTAATGTCGCATTTTTCTTTTCTTATTCGATAAAGAACATGCCGATTTCATATTTTATTTATGTTTCCTTGTCTATTTGCCTACATATAGATACAAGTTTTTGTTTTTGTTTTCTTTTTTTTGTCTTGATTTCTTCTTTTTTTCAGTATCATATATGATGCATAAGGTATATTCACATATACGGTAAAAGGAGAGAAGTATAACTCTCGTTAACATTTACATGTTCATCTACTTTTTTTTAATAAAAAAAGTATAATTTAATGAGTAAATGTTCAGCATGTTTCACAATCATGAATTTTTTCTTTACAATTATATATTTAACTTACAACATACTGATGATTATCATTTACAAGGTTTAATTAGTTAGATAACTTTTAACTAAGAAATGAGAGAGAGAGAGAGAGAGAGGAAAACAAATACAGAGAAAATGGTTGATATTGTTAATAAATGTCGGTTTCTTTCCATTTTCATGCTTTTTTTGTCGAATAATATTTTGAATTGTCTAATTTGTTGTTCTGTTCTATTCCTTCCCATGTTTTTCTTCTATTTCTTCAGGCATAGATTTGTGTACGTATATGTATATACATCATTGTCCAATACATAATATTCGCAACTAATGACTAGTTTGTCTCATTTCTTTCATATTTGTTTTCAGAAGGAGTCTTGTGGAGATTTTAGTAATTTCAATAGTTGAAATCGTGAGTCAATTAAAGCTAGACCGACATGGGAAACCTGGAAGCACTGTAAGATCGTTTCGCCCTAGTATGGAACTCCTCAGCAGTGCGCATCCACGGTCCCGTCCCGGGAGATTCGAATCTAGGACCTATCGGTCTTGCGAGCGAATGCTTAACCTCTAGGCCACTAAACCGGCATCCAACAGTGTTAATGTCCAACTTCAACTGATAGGTTCTGGGTTCGAATCCCGTGGGGCGTGAGGTCGTGGGTGAGCACTGCTGAGGAGTCCAATACTAGGACAAAACGGCCGTTCAGTGCTTCCAGGTATTTCATGGTGGTCTGGCTTCAGTTAACTAATGATTTCAACTATTGAAGTTACTACAATCTCCACAAAATCACTTTTGATAATAATCATCAGCTCACTAATGACTGACTTCAAGAGACACTCCTGGAGTTCTAATGGGAAGCCGTTACCAGTGGAGTTCAGCCAGGTCTGTTGTGAAATATCAACTCACTGAAGATAATGGTGTACGGCGACGCAATTCGTGGACTGGTTGAAGTTAGACATTAACATCGTTGGATGCCAGCTGAGTAGTATATTTGTTTGTTTTTCTTAAAATTTTGTTTGATACATAATTTTCATCAGTCTTTCCCAAACTTTTCGTCAGTAAAATTTTATGAGAATATTTGTTCAGCATTCAATATTAGTGGTGATCCAGTATTGTTTACATAAGAAGAATATTCTAATAAACAAATTTAGTACAGTGTTATCGTACCCATGTATAAATATAAATACTATTTGAAAAAGATCCGTCTGACAAAATACATAAAGTTTGAATTTCGTACAGAAAAGATCTTTTTTTAAAATTTGTATTCATGAAACAATCTCAGAATAAAGAAATATATTTGTGAGAAGGACAAACTAGCTACAAAACTTACTATATTTAATAAATTACCCTTAAAGAGATTATGTCTGATCGAAGAGGATTTTTAGAGATTGGTTGCATTCGTTGAAGGTTTATCTCAGTTGGGATGATGTTGATAACCAGGAGGTCACTGAATAGATGCTCATTTCTAGTGTGAAATTCTTCACCAATGTTCACTCACAATCCAATAATGGATTAAACAAAGGATCTCCGGCTTTCGCACCACACCGCTGAGTATTCCCACCGAAGAATGAAACCGTTATCTGCTTCTCCTCGGTTATTAATGTCAACTCTGAATTAGATCAATCTGTGGTGCATTTAACTGTAATATCTTTTCTTGATTAAATGGTTTATACAAATCATTTTGGTTTGAAGTTAGTCAAACTCACTGACAAATATGACTAGAAAAATAAGTGATTTAAAACAAAGAACCACAGATCTTGATCCAGCCACTAGGTTGGAACTCGATGATCTGTGTTGAAATTCCAGTCATATCTTTTAACACCATAAAAGATAACTCTTTCATACATATTTAATACAACCTACGATGGAGAATACTTTCAATTAGTTCACTACATTAGAAAAGAATCATTGGGAAAGTTAAGACTTAAATTAATATATCATTCATTTATGATAATAATATTTGTCATTTATTTAAGGACATTAGTTAATTGACAAATGAATTATTTATTGTTTATATAATTAATACATAGTTATGCGTGTGAATTTCTCTTACATAATAACTTATGTATAAAAGAATTACTGACATATAAATGAAACAGATGTAATTTATTTTTAGATGTTTCTTTCTTTAAGACTCTCCCCCCCCCCTCCAAGAAAAAAATTATTTCACATTACCCTTGTCAAATTAACTCTTATTCTATACTATTTAAATAAAGAAAAATATTATCTAATATTAACCTGATTATTATTTATTTTAAAGGAAAATAAGGATAAAACTATTTGTTGAAACAGTTTAAATGTGCGCAAAATTCTCTGAATGAAGATTAAAACAAACAAAAGAAGAAAATACTGACCCCATTAAAGTCATAGAGAAATCTTAAATTATTACTAGAAAGAATGATTCTTGTTTAAGAAATGATATTCTAGTATAGAGATAAATCATATTTTGACCATTGGTGATAATCACAGATAATATATATACGTTCTCATATTTTTAAGTTACTAATTTTAGAAATGTAGATGTATATATACTTTTTTTTGTATAATTGTATGTCAGTATGTTCTTTATTGTTTTGTTTTTTTTAAATTACTTATGAACTTTGATATTTTAATGCTGAGAATATTACATTCTGTAACAACATGTATACATCATGCATAACAGAATAATGACATAATTGAAGTATAGTAAATAATAATAATAAATTGTTAACAGAAATAGTAAGGAGTAAATGAACTGTTAGAAATTTTAGAAGCTGTTAACCCTTGAGGTAATTTTCATCATGAGGTCAGATTGAATGTAATAAAAATTAGAAAACTGTCCCCCCCCTACCACCGTCTTATTTTGTGAGTCTTCACCAGAGTGTCTTTATAAATGAATGAAGTTAGGATCGAATAGAAAACAAACTTGAATTGATGAAATTATCAATGCATCATTTAATCATCCACCTAATTGTCAACTTGGCTGATTGTAATAGACGCTGAGATTTCGTTAGGATATTCAAAAAATTCTTTTAAACGATAGTCACAAGTGAGTGCACAAAAAGTTTAAATAACGTTGATATTCTTTATCAGTTTTCGCAAAAGTTTGTAACAGAGTTCTTTTTTTCTAAGGAATGTTTTAAAACTACTCAATAAAAGACCTGATTACCTACTACTGCAAGTTATAAGTATCTAACTGATTAGGAGATTCATTAAAAATTTACTAGCTTAACAACAAAGTGAGCTAAGATGATAAGCTTTGTTACTGAAACAAAGATCACGATTTGATATCGGTCTCTGAAAAATAACTACCTGGGATCTACACATTTTTCAACTCGAGAAGTTACCTGAAAATCAGTCTGCTATAAGTAAACTAAACAAATCTCACGCATTTTTGTGATGAAACTAGATAGTTTCACGATTATTTAAAAGATATTACAACAAATTTATTGAATATCTTCGTGATAAACTTTTATCGATTGAAAAGCCATCAAAAATTTATAAATAGCGTAGATAAACTTCTTCTATTGAACATGTAAAGACTGATTCACTCTTTATCAAAACTGTATTTTCAGTTTGGGATTGTGGAGAATGTTAGTTTTCATTGAAATGATGAATCAACCAATCTGAGACCACCTTTGAAAACCTGAAAGCACTGGACCGCCGTTTCTTCCTAGTATTGGGCCCCTCAGTAATTCGCGTTCACGATCCTGTACGTCAGATTCAAACCCAGTACCTTCGGTCTCTCTTGTCATTATGAATATATTACATTAAAGAATCGACCTGTTTTGTAGTAAAAACTAAAGATAAATGACTAGCATACACAAAATAAATTAGATTTGAATAATAAAAAAAGAATGAATAAAAGAGAAATAGTTAATAAAACTTAACTAATTTGTTCATCAAAATTATTCTTACCATCATATATATATATATATATATATATATATATATATATATATATATATATATATATATATATATATATATATGATCTTGCCTATCTCCTGCTGTGTATTTTCATAAACGAGCAGCTGGATGTCCAGTTGTTGTTGTTGATGTTTTTTTCTTGTTGTGATAAAATTAAACGGAAATGAATTACCCACTTCTCTTCTGCGTTCATATTTATAATTACATAAGCATATAATGGGGGAAATATATATTTTTTTCTATCACAGCATATGAAAAACTTATTTCCTGAGTATATATATATGATTTACTAATTTGTATATTAATCTGTGCTTATTATTTATATAAGTAGAAAAGAACTTATCTAACGAATATACATATTAAACTGAATTTGAATAACACTTCATCTGAATCCAATATATTATGATATTTTAGATTGAATGATACTTTTTCTTTCATGGGCATACTTATTCAGATATTCATTCGAATATATTTGTTTATATAATTAGATTGACTAAGCGTTTCTACTCAATTCTAATAACATTTGTTTTTAATGTATAGATGTTTAACTCAATGATTTAAGATACTGAAATGACAAGTACTTTTTTGTTGTTGAAATACAGGCTACTTGTATGAATGTTTTAATGTTTTGTATGTTAATGTCTAAATGATATTTAGTAGTATTTTGGAGATAGAAAAAAATATATTTGTATGGAACAAAAAACAATTTACAAGTAGTTAATTCACTGACATGAATGCAATTCATATTATTGAGATAATTGAAATGTGGTTAAAATGAATAGTCAATTGTCTTTCATTATGACAATCTACCTTTTCTAATCTTAAAATAGAATTTGTCACCATGAAAACTTGAACATTTGAACATTTACACTAAGATTGATATCATGGTAAGTGAAAAGAAGTGTTTAAATTTACTAATGTACCTTGAATTTAAGAGATAAGTAAATCAAATAATGCATGTTACTTATTAGGCAATAGATAACTTTTCGTATTGTTAATAAATCAATTATTTATTAACCTATAAAATGAAAAAAAGAATAGTAGAAGAAGGAAGAGAAAAACACAAAATCAACCAAAACTCAAATTTTGACACAAATCTTAACCATTCAATAATAAGAATATCGAGTGATTAAAATAATCAGTCAATCAAATATCCTATAGAGGTATATTCAGTTAAGAATCGATTTCTATATGATTGATCATTAGTATTGAGGTTACTGTGAAAACTTCAATGAAAATATGGTTACATAATATTGAGATGTTCCTAGCTAGGATGTTTCTAAATTATATCAGTTAATCAGAGAGATAAATTTAACAGTTTGGCTGAATAAAGAATACTGAATGAATGGTGTTAAAATATTGTACACCTAACTGTAGAACGTGTCATTAATATTTCCAACCCAAAAACATGTTAGACTAATAATAATAATAATAATAATAATAATAATAATAATAATAATAATAATAATAATAAACGGAACGTTTTAGAGAAACGACAAATGTAAAATGTTCAAGCATATAAAACCATTTTTTCTTTCAAAATATGACAGACACCTGTAAAATCCATCTCATCTAAAACTATATCAATAAAACAATAAATAATCTAATTACACCTTGATTATGTTATCACCAATTTATTATTATTATTATATTTTAAATCAAGGAACCAGATGTAGTTTTTGGGATCAAAAAAATGTACATAAAATAATTTCAAAGTAAAATTCTACTCAGCTAATATTGATATGTGTACGTGGTTACATTGATAAATCTGATCATAAATGTATGACTTCTCTCTGTATTATTATTATTATTCTTTCCAAGGTGTGATGAAGTTGTGTCGAATTGTTCTCTCAGGAAAAAGATTTCGAAATTTCAGTTTCTTAACAATATAAATAAACATACTATAATTAGGATATATTTAAAGGGACAAGAGAGAGAAGGGGGGGAGAGCAAAGGTTTAGTTCATAAATTCAATTATTATTATTATTATTCTTTGTTTAAATAATTTAGTTAATTTTATGACATATTTATATGTTTAATAGGTAGTATATGATAATTTTTTAGAAAATTATTTTCATCTCTCGTATCCCCCTTTAATGATATTACCATATTTAAAATAAAATAAATTCAGTTCAATATTCATTAATAGATTTTCCTTTTGAATAACATTAATATTTTGAAAAGATAAATACATAGATAATTTAATATTCATATATATACATGAGTTTAATCATAGAAGTAAAACATTCGACAATTTATAAAATTGTCATTAATATTTTTATTACAAGGGGTTTTTTTGTAGATATTATAGTAAATTTTTAATGGTTGAGATCATGAGTTAGTTGAAGCTAGATCACCAGGGAAAATCTAGAAACACTGAACGGCTCATACTAGGACGTAATGGCCATCCAGTGTTTCTAGGTTTTCCATGGTGGTCTAGCTTCAGTTGACTTATGACCTCAATTATTGAAATTATTTATTATCTGAAGTTTAAACAAGTTCAATAGGGTGGTAGATATAATATAAGTTTTCATTGGATGGTGGTTGAAGGTAGTCGACAGGAAACCCTGAACCCGAGTTTTGTGCTACCTGGCACTCGTCAGCAAGGTGTACTCGTAATTTTGAGGGAACTGGTGCTCCCTGGCGGTTTTGGTTCCGTGTCACCCAGCTTCACAGTCAGAGACGTTACGACTGAGCTATCCGGGCCGCGACCGACCTCCTGTAGCACTGACATGTAATCACAATTGATTGATCACTTGGTGGTGGTGATCGATGTCATGTGTGTCAAGTGCTTCTTAGTGCAGATCGAATGCTATCGACCATGTTGCAATTAAATGATTCTGTATTATTATGAATGATTTTAAAGATTTCATCCATTTTAAAAGATTTTTTATTGCAAGATAAATTGGTTAGAAAAAAAACTAAATGAACTTAGAGAAAAGTGAGTTTCTGCTTGTTGCTGATGTTTGGAGAAGCACCGTGAACATTTTTTAAAAAGTTACATTAAACAGATTGTTCAAAATCAATCTTCGTCACGTAACAATTTCTTGAGATTTTTTTTTATTACTTAAGTTATTGATGGTTGATTTTCTTCATTTGAGGGATTTCTGAAGATAGAAATTTTATTTTAACCCCATTTTCTACATTTGCTAATGTATAAAATTTTATGTTGTGAAGTATTGCAAGTTAATTGATAAGATCAACTCTATAACTAAACATTAACTCATGTATTCAGCTTTGAATAATCTCTTTTGATGAAAATCTTAATGATAATCCACTACTAAACATTGAAAGAGGTTCATTAAAGAGTTATAAACCTTTGATGATCGCTTCATAGTATTACAAGTCGTTTTAATTTTTATTGAATTTCCATTGGAATTTTTCCCTTTAATGACTGGTTTTTTTAAATATTCTAAATAAGTTGGTTATTTTTATGCAATTTATCTTTAGAATTTGTATACATTTGTACTTTAGGTTATCAAGTACGTAATGAGTCTGAACATGTATTGGTACAAACATAAATACGTAGCTAAATAATTAAAAAAACTTATAGTTGATGAGTATCCACCTTGAAAAACAGACTACTACTATCAGTTATATACCTCAATGAAAGATCATTTAATTTAAGATTTAAATTAATTGCTATCAGGACTAGATGCTCATAATTTCATTATAATCTAAATGGTGAGGAGTATATTGTAACAAATGTTCTTAACAGAACATGACAATTCTATAACAATTTCTTTTTATAAATTTTATGTGATTATCCACTGAACATTGACTTGAATGCGCACTGCTAATGAATCTCATAATAAAACGAAACAGCTGTCCAATGCTTCTAGTTTTTCAATGGTGGTCTAACATCAATCAGTTAATGATCTCAATCAAAAACTTTATAATCCCCACAACCCTATACTGATTTTATGAAAATCATATAGAAATCTACCCAAATCTTTTAATATATCATTCAAAAAGTTGTTTAGTGTAGCTAATCCATCTATCTTGATTTTTTTGAATTACTATTATAAAATAACTGTAAATGGTTTGTCTTGGTCGGTATTCAATGTAATCCTTAAACTTCGTACACAGTTCATCCTGATAACCATCACTAGATAACTCCCCAGTGATGCATTAGTCAGAAGGCGAATACAAAGTGTTGATTATGTTTATTATTGCACCACGCACAGATAACCAAAATTACAAGTACGTTAGGCAAGCATGAAAGAGCAGCGCCGGAAAGCTAGCAGGCAAGCGAGTCAGCGAGTAAGTCAATGAACAGGATTAAAATGTACATATATATACATAGTGAAATAAGTGAATCATAGAATCAATTAAGTGACTAACACTAAGGTTAGCAAAATGAATATATGCATAAGACAGTAAACTATGCTCAAGCATATATATTCATACAAGTACAACAATAATAAAGGTAAAATGGTATAGATAAGTTGTTATTGTACAGATAACTCTGTTCGTTAAATAAGTTAACAAAAAGGCTTATCCAAATTAAATGTGAACAAAATTGCACGTGAGCTGCTATAAGTTCATTAGTGTCTAACTGTTGTATCTTTTTCATGAACGATAAATGAAGATTAAATTAAAATATTAAATTCTGTAATTATTTCATATATTCAATGTGTTCATCATTTAGACTGGGCTATAAAATTCTTTCAAGTAGCCATAGTTAATATTTTACCAACGTGTTTTATTTCAATTTACAAACTGTACAATTCAATGTTTTAAGTTCAATGTTTATTAACTTCTGTTCACCTTATATTATTTATAGATTCCTACTAATGAACAATTATTGGCATTTAAATAAAGGAAAAAAACAATGATCATAGTGTAGTGAACAATAACACCGGTGGGGACAATCGAATCCATATAACACAAAATTACAGGACTTGTTAATAAAATCTAACAATCATAAAGTAAATGCTTAACTTGCAAAATGTTCATCATTTGTCTCAAAATGACTCAGACTTCATTGTTCTTGGATTTTTATGCAAATTGTATCTTGTTTCCATTTTTTACTGTTCGATTCTCTTGTCTCTCTGCTGCCAGACCTTCTGTTCACGACTAACATCATATACTACTTATGTCAAGTATATAAGTAGCACACACCACAATGGGAGAATAATATGAATTGGTTCATTCTGCATATTCTTCTCAATAACTTGCCAACTAGTATATATGCTTTATATCATAAAAACGATGATAAGTAGAAAATATGTAAAGAATTGAATATTTTTATTCTTTATTATTATTATTAGCTTTATTCACTATTACATTTTTGGTACAATATAGAATTCTCAGAACATAGTATTTCAACAAGTTTCCGTTTTGTTATTTCCTGATTAATCCTGACGATAAATATTGAGTGATCACCAATTAGATGTTGACAGTTCAGGAATCGACATCTGAATAATGTAAATTCTTTCCAATGTATATTACCAACAATTACAATGTTTCTGATTATGCTCTTTCTTAACGTACACAGCGAAAGGTCGTAAACTTTTCATAAGCACACCTGAATATGTATTGCAACTAATTGATATAGTGATCTGTAAAAACAAACAAAAAACATATAACTTGTTGAAATATCCAGGTAGCTCAGATATTCAAGCAGGCCACCTTTATTTTTATATTATCTAACACATGAAAACTCTAGAACAAAACACAGAAAAATAAGTTTCGAGAAAGTGAAAATTGGTGTCAAAAGTGACGTAATCGTATGAGATTATCAACCTTCTTGTAAAAATCAATATGATATACGTAAATAATCTTTATAAACAAAATTTTCAAGAGTAATGTAATCATTACAAAATCTTATTGCAATCAGTTTAAATCTAGAACAAATTCAGGTGAACTGTCGGGAATTTATAATTTAACAGAAAAAATATATTCAATCTATTTCAATGGTTTTCACAAGATCAATAAACGATGTCAATTACTGATTGAATTGATCTTTGGTTAATTTCATGGAGATATCACGGTACAACAGATATCAATTTCAGTATAGTTCCTCAAGAATCAAACTCATTTAATGGAAATTCGACAATCTTAATAAATATAATCGTTTTATTAAAAAGATCAATATAAACGTTTTGTAATGTCTATGATGAGAACCGTTTTAAATTTATGATAGGTTTACAACTGACTGAGTAAAAGGCATTCAGAAATCCATGTTTATACTAATGTGATAGTTTACTTTATATATATGTATATATATACTAAGAAATGAAAACTAAATAGATATAGTAGGAATATTGATTATTCATTGGGTAATGATAAACATGATGTTGTCTAGCTGGTAAGTCTTTTCAAATTTAGTTGTTGAGTTCCTGTATAGTCACTAGACTATGTGACTGTGTAAATTTTTATTTAAATGATGTTCTTTCTGATCATTCATTAATCGAAAGAACCAATAGCACTTTACTTTTCTCTACTTGAAAGCTCAACAGTAGCATCTTCACGAGACTCTGGCTAAAACTCAAGTGAACGTCAGTTTCTTGGAGATCACGAAAAAATCTTGCTTCAAATTGCCAAGAACAATAAAATTTGGCCGAGAGCCTACGAACTAATTATTCAGTCAACTAATATCAAAATGAAAATTTGACTGATCTTTTAAAAACACATGAGATTAATTATATCTTACAGCGTACAGTTAATTTAGTCAGCGATATTTAATACTCTGAAATATTTGATCTATTATTATTTTAGTGGTGATGATTAAAGTTGACTGAAACATGGTGTCGGAAAAGTAATAGAAGGAATGCAACTTAAGAACACAGATCTACTCAATTAATAGCAAATGACAACTGAAAAGATACTCTACATTCTCTTCAATAAGATTTGGGATGAAGAACAAGTACCAACAGACTGGAAAGAACGACACCTGATCAATATACTAAAGAAAGGCGATCTTAGCAAGTATGATAACTACAGGGGCATCATCTTTCTCTCAATACCGGCAAAAGTCTTCAAAAGGGTATTGTTAAACAGGATGAAGGACTCCGTAGACGCCCAACCTCGAGTTCAACAGGCAGGATTCCGTAAGAATATATCGTGTACAGACCAAATCGTAACTCTATGGATCATTGTGGAACAATCAATTGAATGAAACTCATCACTCTACATCAACTTCATTGACTACTAAAAGGCATTTGATAGCGTGGACAGAACAACACTATGGAAACTTCTTCGATACTACGGCGTGCCTAAGAAAATAGTCAATATCATACAGAATTCCTATGATGGATTAACTGCAAAATCGTGCATGGAGGACAGTTGGCAAAGTCGTTCGAGGTAAAGGCCGGTGTCAGGCAAGGTTGCTTACTCTCACCCCTTTTCTTTCTCCTGGTGATCGACTGGATCACGAAGACGTCAACACCTGAAGGGAAGCACTGGATACAGTAGACATTTAGGATGCAGCCAGACGATCTAAACTTTGCGGATGATCTGGCTCTTCTATCGCACACGCAACAACAAATACAGAAGATGATCAGGGTAGCAGCAGCCTCAGCAGCAGTAAGTCTCAACATACACAATGGAAAAAGCAAGATTCTCCGATACAACATAGCATGCACCAATCGAATCACACTTGACGGAGAAGATTTGGAAGATGTAAAAACCATTACATATTTGGGTAGCATCATTGATGAACAGGGTGGATCTGATGCGGATGTAAAAGCTTGGATCGGTAAAGCAAGAGCAGCATATTTACAACTAAATAATATCTGGAACTCAAAACAACTATCAACCAACACCAAACTCAGAAGTCTCGATACAAATGTCAAGATAGTTCTACTGTATGAGGCGGAAATCTGGACAACTACGAACACCATAATCCAGATGATACAAGTGTTTATTAACAGTTGTCTACACAAAATACTTCGGATCCGTTGACCAGACACTATCAGCAACAATCTATTGTGGGAGAGAACAAACCAGATCCCAGTTGAGGAAGAAATCAGGAAGAAGCGCTGGAAGTGGATAGGACACACATTGAGGAAAACACCGTACTGCGTCACAATGTAAGCTCTCACATGGAATCCACAAGTCCAAAGGAGAAGATGAAGACCAAAGAACACATTACGCTGGGAAATTAAGATAGACATGAGAAAAATGAACAACAATTGGATGGAATTAGTAAAGAAGGCCCAGGACAGAGTGGGTTGGAGAGTGCTGGTCGGCGACCTATGCTCCATTGGGGGTTACAGACGTAAGTAAGTACTTCATTTCAATCATAGATTATTATTAAACTTATAACCATTACTAATACTTAACCTTAAAATTAATTCAACTGGAAATATTCAAAATGATTATTCGAGTTCTTATCCGAAAATTCTTTTCATTCGTATTTTACACAAGAGACAACATAGAAAAAAATATGTAGATAACTGTAACTTGGTCAAAAGATAAATTGACATAAAATTGTTTTTACTTTTGGATTCCTACCCTTCCTTCTCTCTCTCTCTCTCTCTCTCTCTCAAGCTCCTCATGTTTTTATACACCCAATTAAACGGAAATTAAAATTCTATTTCTTTTTCGTCTCTTTAGATTTTGTTCCTTTTTTTCACACTTCACTTTTCTGTTGTTTTATTTATACTTCATTTTATTCAATACATTTTTTCTATACTCAGCTGTTAGTATTATCTATCCTTCATTGTCCTGTCTACCGTTACGTAACGTTTATCAGTATACCTGTAGTTGATAGTTGATGTGAGTGTGTTTATATGAATCTGTTCACTCGGTCTATGTATTTACATTTGTGCAAATAATTTTCCTGCAGTGAACACATTTATACTATAAAAAAATTCATTAGTTGATCTTATTTTAACAATGAATTCATCTCAAAATCTTTTTTTGTTTGTCTAGGGACATATAGAGAAATAATTTCATCTCGAACAGAAATTAAGTAAACTTATTTCACTGAAAAAATTAGATATTTGTAAATGTTTACTGTAAGACAAATATACACATACATACAGCGCTTGATGTAAGATACATTCAAGTCTATATCCGCAGATAATAATTAATGATAATTAATAGAATTGATTCAGTTACAAAATATTCAATGCGATTCAGTGATTAATCAGTGTACTACTGCCAAACGTTGAGGTCTAATATATGAAGAATTTGTAATAGCTCGATGTAAATGATCCTAAATTTAAAGTATCGTTGATGTGTATTATAATGCGATACAATTTCGTACTATAAGGTTTTATTCAGTGCACAGAAATATTCCATCATTTTTAAACCGATTTCGTACAATATGGAGGGATTTTTGATAAATTTGTAGAGTATTCTTATGTTAAGAATAGATTTTCTTATGCTCATTAGTTAATAAAAAATAATTCAGTGAGAATTTACTTATTTCCATGTGAAGATTTGGAAATGCCCTTTCTGATTTATTCACGTAAATAAAATATCATTTATTGATCGCCTTAAAAACTGATGATAAAGTTAAGATAAATTCTTGATTTATCGATTTATTTTAATCACTATGTTTACGTTCAAATATTTGAAACTTTGTAATTTTTTCCGCCTTATTTATTGGTAAGTTGATAATCCTATGAGTAAGAAACTATGTAAAATAAGTGGAGAACATTTAGACAGCACAGTAAGTCCGAAGAGTGTATGTTTTGAGGAATTTAGGAAAGAGACTGATACAAAATAGAGAAAAAATTAATAGCTTAATAAATGTTAAAAAACAGTTTATAGAGAGTTGACCAATTCTAATAAAATCTCAAGTCACTTTTAACCAGACACCGAATGGAATATGCCAATGGATCATATGAATGTTGCAATATTTCATGGAAAAAAAGTTTTGAAAACCAAGCCACATTGATTTTTGAACTGATGACAATTGTTTATTGCTCTTGTTACTTCATGTTGACGATGAACGTACATCTGTTAGGTGGTTGGAGGTAGCATCCAAGATACTATAAATATATGTTTAGTAATAAGTGGGATTCATCACCTCAGAAAGGTATACCTGAGATCTTGAGACAATTGATGCTTGCTCCATATTTTGAGACACCACCAATGAGCTATTAACTTGTCTGTGAAACTTTAAATGCTGTATATATAAATAAAAAAAGTTTAGATTCGTGAAAAACCAAAAGAAGAATCTAAGGAGTTTTTTGACAATAGATATATGTAATGAACGTTTTATCAAGTACAAGTACATTCAAGTTTTTTGTTATTTATTTATCTACAGAGTTTTAATGAACTTTAACTTTAAATTTAAATTTTTTTCGGGTACCATTGGGTAATGATTCATTAATCAGTTTGCGGAAATATTCCTAAATCCGTTTTTAAAAAATAGAAAATAAAATTATGTTGCTATAAGTTCGATATACCTTGCTTATATGTGAGAAAACCTTTAAACTGCCATTATAATATCTGAGTTTCACTTCACCTTATCAAACTAAAAATATTTCTTTATACGCTTGATTCCATATAGAATAGAATTGTACCTTCAGTTGAATCGAGGTCACTAGATAGATAAGTTAGTAATAATTTACAACTTCATATGGTGTTTGAATGAACTATTGATTCCTTTGTACTTGTTGAATGCTTGATTTCGAATTCTAAATACAGTACATTCGTTTGTGGTTATCTATTACTTCTTGATCCGATTAGGTTATTTCTGGGATTCTTAGTTTATACTATAATTCTAATACTTCTAATTATCATACTTGATTATCGCCGTTGTTTATAATATGGAATTAATACTACAAAACATATTAGTCAAAATAAGTCTCGTTGTAATGATCTCAAAAGAGGTTTATGAACAACTGATTAACTTACAATTAGTATTTATTATTATTTTTCATAGTTTTATTCAGGTGAACAAATTTAAACATTCATACACACCGTACTACGATTTTAAACAACATTTACACATAAATAAATATGATAGTAAAAACCCGCATCATAAACATAAAATATGAATTCATGGCTTTAAAATAAAGTGTTAACATTTGTCTACGACTCATAAACTATTCTTTATTTTGCCTAATGAATAACCAACTTAAATGGAAGAAGAAGAAATACTAAATAATTTCAATAAATCAAGTAACAGTCCCAATAATCATCTCAGTACTTTCTTTAGCATTAAAAGAATTATTACTCTATTCACAGTTGGGTGCAAATTCAGAAAAAAAATAATAAATAATATTGTAGACAAGTATCTTTTCTACTTTCCTCATTCTTAATATGCTCAAATCACATGCTAATTTAGCAAAAATAAGAAACATTGAAAACACTAAATAAGTTAGACAGTGACAAATACATTATATGACAAGATAACTGTTTGCATAAAAAAAAAAGAAAATTGTTGTCAACTTTATTATTTTGTGTTGTTGTCAGTTTACTGTTGTCTCTAGTGATAATGATATTGTAAAATTAAGCAGTGAAAATTTAAAATAGAACAATTAAATCTACGCTACTAATTTGATTATCTCCTGCTGTGTTTACTACCAGATGGTAAGAAAAAAAAGTGTGTATTTTAAAACTTACATCCAACTCTATTTTAAAAAGACAATTAATCAAATAGTATACATTTTCAAAGTTAAAGTTTCAGTACTAACTAAATCTTAACACTCATGTTTTTAAGTAGGATAAATTGTTTACCCGCTTTCATATTTTGACTAAAAAGTGTATTCCTTATTATCTACTATTATTCTTGAATTTTTTTAAATAAAGAATTAGTTAATTATATCTTAAGATGTTTCTTTTTACTTCACGGAACATAAATACTCTTGATCTAACTCCTAGTGAGGTCATGAGTGCGTCACAGATTAATATGAAACAGATATCTATTGCCCCCCAGTTTTAAGTTTGTTTTTTTTCTAGTTGAGGTCAGTAATGTCATGACTAAACTAATATTTACAATCATCATTTGAATAATTATATTTCATTGATCATTTTTTTATTAACCGTAGAGCTTGCAGCACCCTAGAAAATTTATATATGTTATGCGAATTAAGAGGGTTAAATCATTTTAATAAAATAGGCGGAAGAGAAGAATATCTAAAAATTCTTCAGGTTGAGACTTTCGATTAACTTACTTCAATAATTAACCTGTAGGGCTAGTGAATTGTCACAGAAGCTTAGCCAAATCATCCAGCAGTTGGGTCACTGAATGAGGAGCGATTCATCGATTCTCGTTAAGTTCAAGGACAACCAACGCGCACTATTTAATCGTACTCCATGGACTGGTTCATGAGGTGGTGGCCACACTTTTGCTTGTACCTACTCTAACTAACATATTTTTGTAAAAATGTCTTTTGTGTTACACGGTATTCAGAGCAGCAGTAGTATCTTAATATGACGAAGGGGTAAATCACGTTAGGTACTGCCCGCGAGGTGTGGCTTCGAAGTTATCTGTTAGTCACACAATCCCCCATCTAACTCGAATAGACCGCAATCACTCGACATAGATTATCTACTTTAGTGATGTACAACTCCATTAATAATATTCAGATGTGAATTTCAGCAACCCAGAATGACTTTTTCATCTTCAGTATTCCACAAGGTAATTAGTTAGATCACTGTTGGAACCGAAGATGTTAATTCTCATCAGAATGAATTTATAGCTCAAGTAGTATATCAGGATAAATAAGGAATTACACTTAAAGTTTTTTGTATGCTTTCATGATGCTAATTTTATACTAGACCCTTCAAAGTTTCACTTTTGGCTCACTTAGGTTAAACTCTCAGGATGAACGTTTTAAACTGATGTTAATTTCTTTGAGATATTTCTTTAAACATACTCGCTCTTCAAATTCATATTATGAAGTTGACCTGTATGTGATGGTCAGTATTAAGTTTAGTTCAGTTAGTGATGTCTCCTTGTCAGTTTATTCCAACATTTTTTTTACTGACTACTGATAACATTTTGATACTCTATAAGGGTTTTCAAAATTTCAAGTTGAAAACGGATTTGTTGTTCAGTTCGTTTTCACAATTATATTTAGGCGTGTTGCTGCGATTGCCATGTTATTACAGTGTTTAGATATTATGAAACTGACTACTTAATTGATGCCGCTGTCTCTTAGTAACTATGTCGTCACTGTTTTACTTAGAATTACCTTTTGGCGGTTACTATATTGGGCTATTTTACTTCAGGATGTTGCTGTGCAAACTAATCGTTCCAGATTTTTATCATTGAAATTGGAGCGTTTTCCCTACTTTTTAGGAACGTTCACTGTTGATAACCGGTAATGAGTTGCATAATTTTTGCATTTCCAATATCATTACTATTTTAGACGCAGTTGATCACTTTGGAGGAAATCGAATCAGCCTGACTTTTTACACGAGTAGAATAATCTCCACTGGATGGTTGGGATATCTTACCTATTATAACAGTTTGGATTTACTAAATGTTATTGTGCTTACATTCTGTGCCTGATGGAAAACTATTGTTTAGGTATATTAAGTTTAGTTTTTATTCACATTTTTTCTAATATCACCTCTTCTATAACTTCTTGTACGTCTGGACACGTTATTACAAGAATGCACCGAAATTCCTCAAATTCTGAATTTTGCATAAGCAGATTTGGATGGTGTTGCCATGGTAACATTTTCGTTATATTGTCGAGATGACAAATATGCGAAATCTTAAAAGTTGGAAGAGAGAGTATATTTGAACAAAGATATAGATAAAGGTATATGAGGTTAATGAATTGACTGTCTGGATAAAGTGAAGTGAAGCACCCAACACTCCAATGAGAAACGGAAAGAAGCCGTAGTATAAAGTATAAGTTCTCGTAGGGATGCAGGACTCCACTTTTCGATCTATGTGATGTAGCAGGGTACCCAGCAGTCCTCCTCAATTATTGAAGTGATCTTCTGCTAAGGTAGTTCAATGACACTCTCTTGTACTTTTCGAACAGAATATCGGCCCAACTCATATAGTCCTTTAGCTCGTTTAACCAACAAAATGGCTCCTTTTAGTGTACAGAAGGTAAATGTATTGGGATTAGATCATTTTTTATCACTTTCATATGTTGAGGTCCCAACTCGAAAACACGATGGCCTTGTACTATTGGATATTCATTTCGAATGGAAGGTCCTATGCTACTTTGAATAAATGATATTAACATGCGACTGGATGACTGCCATGTAGAAGTCATCTTAGATATTTTAAGAGAAGTTTTCTTAGGCTAAAATTTCGAATGACCTATATTGAAACTAGTGATATATAGTTCTATAGAGATCCAATCACGATTTGGACGTATCAGCAGATGATGTTGCGGGGTATTCTGAAAAAGGATTTGCTGGTTTACGACTGGATTAAACGAAAAATTTCCTGGAGCGAACGTTTCGATCTTGGCTTCTGAACTTAATAAATCGTGCTTCCACATGATCAGTCCTAGGTTGAAACAGTCGGCAAGACATCGTTAGGAAAACCAACGGTGAGTTCACGATAGGTAAATATCAGATAACCTGTAGACCTATAATCTGTTAGTATAAATATGTTGAGGTATCTCAGTCATTTTTAAACAGGTAAGGAAAACGTTTTATTTCAACTTGTTAAACCAGCACTAGAATGTCATTTTCATACTTCAAACGATCACTTACTGCCAGATCGCCCGATATTTACTGAATCCAGCTTGTTGATCTCGAAGTTAGACATCTACTGAAACTTTCATCCAGTTCAGAAACACTGTGTTGAAAACTTTTCTTGCTACCATCAGTAATGTGATGCCTTTGTAGTTCTCAAATTTGCTCAGATACCGTTTCTTTCGTATCTTGATGAAGTGTCCTTCTTTCCAGTCTGATGGGACTTGATCTCCCTCCCAAATATGTCTGTATGAAATGTGGCGCATCTTCGCAATCACCTTCATGTCTAACTTCAATCGTCGAGTTGGTATGCTTTGTGGTCCTGATGCTTTATCGATCTTAAATAATTTGATGCTCACACCCATTTCTTCGACTGTTGGTAGGGTAACACCTATAGGAAGATCTGTAGATGTTGCTTCGACATCCGATGGGTTCAGTGGAGCTGGTCTATTCAAGAGTTCCTCGAAGTGTCCTACCCATCTGGTCAACTGCTGTTGAATCCCACTTATTATCTTGCCTTCTTTGTACTTGACTGGTCTCTCCAGTTTACTATGTTTCCCTACCAGTTTCTTCTTTGTGTCATATAGTTGTCCCATATTCCATTCTCTTTCAGCCTGTTATGCTGTCGTTACCAGGTCTTCCACGTATTTCTGCTTCTCAGCTATAATGCCCCTCTTCACTTGCTTGTTTGCTTCAGTGTATTCAGTTCGCACATTGACATCCTCTGTTCTTGTTCCACTGTTGTTAGTTGCTGTCTTCCTGTTCTTCCTTTCTTGAACCTTGTTCGGGTTTTCGATAGAGATCCATTCCTTGTGATGATACTTCTTGCGGCCCAGTACCTCCTGACACATTGAAGTTAGTGCTTCATTGATCCCTTTCCAGTTTTCCTCCATAGTAGTTTTATCTTCTTCAAGTAGATATTGTCAGGCTTAGTACCTGTTTTTGAGAGCTATCTAAAATTCTCAGTTAATCAGTATTTCGATGGAAGGCCGTATTGAACCTTTGCAATGCTGTCTCCCAAGTTGTCCGGTATTTATCTAGCTTCAGTTTCATCTTGGTCCCAACCAGTTGATGGTGATCTGAAGCTATGTCAGCTCATATCCTGATTCTCACATCTTCCATTGACTTCCAGAATTCTTTTATCGATACAAATATGATCTATCTGGTTCTCCATGGTGTGGTCTGGTGATTTCCATGTAGCTTCGTGTATGCGATTGTGTGAGAATATTGTGACGCCTACAACTACTTTGTTGTCCCATACTATATTCATACCCGGTGTTGTCCATTTCCAGTTTTGGTGTTTATATATCCCACTGGGATGTTCAAATCCTACCCTGGTCACTTCATTATGATTGATTACAGCCTTTCGTAAAACTGATCTTCACCGTTATCATTGATGGACGCATAACATTCATTATGATCCCCTCCTTCCTTGTTTTGAAGGACACTTTGATGATCCTGGATCCATGAGATTCTCATCCAATAAGTTCATTTCGTGCCTCCTTGGACACCATCGAAATAACTTCCTACACGTGTTGAGCATTTTTTCTTTGGACCAGAGTACAACAATGTCTCTCTCAAGTCTATCCCTTTTGTTCAGCTTCGGTACAATGGGTTTTACTTATTCCAAGCACCATCAAGTCGTATCTCCTCATTTCCGTGGCTATTTGACTGGTCCTCCTGGTCTCTCACATTGTCCGAACATTTCATATACCTATAAAAATAGTTGTTCTGGTTGTTAGAAGGGGCATCAGCCCAGTGACGTTCGAAGGTTCTCATCTTTCACTATCATGCTCTTCTAGTTTATGTAAATAAATATCCTTCAACTCCCTAGGCAGAGTTAAAATGGTTTAATTGTTTATTCTGATTGGCGTCTTTTAGTAAGAATTTTTTCTACCGGATGTGATTGCCGACCTCACGCCCAACCCTTCTCCTTTATCTGAACCTGCCACTGGCAGTAAATCTAGAAGACTTATAGGCCGTGGTAAGTAGATGTCATAGTTTGAAGTATTTAAATGATAGTAAAAGCTGTGGATCCCAGAAACAACGTAGATTGACCAAGAAATTCTAGATGAGCACAAACGCACGCATTGCATTCGGAATTCGAAATCAGGTAGTCATCAAGTACAAAGGAATCATTAGTTTATACGAACACCACAGCAGACAAATATTCGAACGTTACAAGTGAATTGCAACAAAGTTTTAATTATGTCACACTGTTGTCATTATGGTTTGCACACCCGCGTCATAAATGTAATGTCTTTGTCCTAGATTGTCGTTTATAAGGTAACCGCTCAACGGTCATTCTTGGTTCTAAAGTCATTACTTACTATAACTACCAACCATATATGAATAACAATCTAGGACAAAGACATTACATTTATGGCGGTCACTAGCTTGTCCTACCGACATCGTTCCGTACATGTGCTCACACTTCCCTCATCAAAAATTTGTATGGGTAGATCATAAGCACAAAATTGAAACAACGTAGGCCCATTGAGGTATTCTCTGAGAATTCATAGGTTCTCATGATGTTGAAGAACTAATTAACTCAACAACTTACCATCTATTAATATAGTCGGTAATTCGATCTCTAACTTTACGAATAATTCACTCTAAGACTCATGTGTGAAACCATATCAGTCACTTATTTTGATGCCTATAAACATTACACCAATGGCAGACATTCTAATCGTCATTGAATCCAAATCTTATTTTTCATTGAAATTGGTTATATATAAAAAATGCTCGAAAACCATATTCTGTGGATAAAAATTTCTCATCAAAGACTTGAATAAGGCTTGTTACTGAAATCGAAAACCTACAGAAGGATTCTTAAAGGTGAGGAACATAATTTTTTGAATTGAGGACTTTCAAATGACATATGAAACATTGAGACCAATGTACTGTTGAGGCGCACTTCCTGAAATCTGTGTCTTCATATGGTTTTCATCATTATTATTTAAGATATCACCATTGTTTGGGATATATAATCGCCAATGCATGACATCTCTAAGTTTTCAGACAACTTAAACTTTCTGGATCTGCTTGCAACCGTTCGTGCCGATCAAATTCACTCAGGATCAAACAATACGCGCACAGGACCGTATTTGATACGATACTCCACATTCCTCAACCACTTACAAAGAATTGCTATACATTGTGGTCTTCAATTATCTTCAGGTCCGTGCTCGGGTGGTGGAACGTCTGCTGGAGCATTAGTGTGGAGATTAACATCTGAGTGCTTTGCAGTAGTAGTTGCTGCAACTAATAACTCTATCACAACTTCTGATTCGACTTATAATAACTCACCAGAATTGACGGATCTTATCTCTATTGCCGCAGTTTATTTCGAGTTTAATCATGATAAAGCTGTGGTGAGTATATCATATAATCGTATTAAAATTTCCATGTATAATTCTTTTATCAGCTTTTGGAGATTAAGGCTGTCTATTTATATCGCTATTTATTCCAAACAAGCTCAGAGTTCCGGATTTGTGAATTTTGAAACGATTTTGCTAGATTTATGCCTGCAAGATAAAGTATTTAACACTCGAAAACATGTGAATTTCTGTACATAGGTTGCATCCATCTCGTGTAGTTGATCACCAAGTTTCATCCTAGTGGTGATGGTTTAACTAACGGGAGTCTGCGCTCCACATTAAGCGACTCCAAAGCTGAAAACTGGGACGGTCTTCTGCTTACTTGTTTATTGTATACATACTAGTTTCCGAGATTGTGACTTCAGGCTATGATTGAGATAAGAGGTTTTTATGAACAACTTGTTTATTCTTATGGATTTGCGTGATCATATTTGCCACCTTAATTAACAATGGTCCCATTGTTCATCATTTCCTTAACAGTTTATTCAAAGGCCCAAAATTTACTTCACTCTAAAATGTTTGGTTGCACTTAAGTATTTTTCAAAATAAGATATTCCGTCGAAGAAACTTACAACATCGCGAATATCAGTCAAAAAGTGGGGCGTGTGCTCGATAGCTCTTTATTCCATTACTATTAACTATAGTAATATCAAACATTGGAGAGTAAAATTCGGAGAAAGGACGAATTCACTCACTAAAGAGCATAAAATAATGCCAAGGTCGAGGGCAGATTGAGTAAATGCATCTGCGTTGCTTTGGTCGATACTGATCCACTTCATCTACAGACTCCAACCACTAACCACGATTATTTGCAGATTCCAGTCAGGTAGTTTGGACTTTCTTAGACTGCTCAGTTCAGTCTATTCCTACTTCTAACCCACGTCGAGTCATGTGATGGTCAGGTACGCTTGACGCGTGCCCCCGACATCTCATATTTATTCATATAAAAACAAGGATATGTGTAACTATTCGAGGTAATTTTGTATGTATTAAATTAGCTTCATAAGAGTTACGATAGCCGGACAGACAATAAACGATGTGGAATTCACAAACGTGTCTATCCAAGTTTCCACATTCTACTAATATTTTAAAAGGGAATCAACAAGAGGAACCCTAAGGTAGTAAAATTAATCATTAGTTGAGACCTAATGATGTAAAGAGTAAAATGCGAAGGCATAAAATGTAAAACATATTTAAAGCTAATCAAATAAAGAATTTTTTGGTTGAGATCATGAATCAATTGATGTTAGACCACCATTGGAAACCTGGAAGCACTGGACGGCCGTTTCGTCCTAGTATGGGACTCCTCAGTAGTGCGCATCCACGACCCCGCGAGCGGGATTCGAACCCAGGACCTACTGGCTTCGCACCTGAGCACTTAACCATTAGACCACTGAGCCGGCATCCAATGGTGTTAGTGTCTAACATCAACTGATTCTAACATCAATTGATTCATGATCTCAACCAAAAACTTAACAATCTCCACAACCCTCATACTGATAATTAACATGCGCTCACTAGTGACTAGCTTTGTGAGGGAATTCTCGGAGTTCTAGTGAGAAGTCGTGACCAGTGGAGCTAATCCGTGTCGGGTAGAGTCACGTATCTACCTCAGTACAATGGAAGTTGGTCGCGCAATTTCGTGGATTGGTTGATGTTAGACACTAACACCATTGGATGCCGGCTCAGTGGTCTAATGGTTAAGTGCTCAGGCGCGAGGCCAGTAGGTCCTGGGTTCGAATCCCGCTGCGGGATCGTGGATGCGCACTGCTGAGGAGTCCCATACTAGGACGAAACGGCCGTCCAGTGCTTCCAGGTTTCCAACGGTGGTCTAACATCAATTGATTCATGATCTCAACCAAAAACTTAACAATCTCCACAACCCCCATACTGACAAATAAAGAATTCCGAAAGGTAGAATAATGCTATGTCCATAATTGAAAGGGAATTGTGTTTTGAATGCATCTGCGTCACTGCCACCCAATATAAACCCCGTAAGTTCTCAGATAGTTAGATAACGTACAATGTTTTGTGTCCCAAAATGAATAAATATAGTTTCTTAACTAATCTCGGATCGTCCTTCGTTAATGTTTGACTGAGGTTCAGCTATCACCTGTCCAAATGCATTACACTTAGGAGCACCGGAATTTAATAACATTGAGGACAATTAAGCTTATGTATAACATTAGTCGGTAGTCATAAACTCATGGTATTAGTCGTTTAGACGTGGTTACACTGGTCTGAAACATAGGTCGATATAATTGTGTCAGATCCTACGTCCATAAGCGAGAAGGATCTTATACATTGGCAATGTAATGAGGATAACTAGAATAGTGGCTACTTTGTGTTTAGTTTATTGCATTTCACAAGAGGGAAAGTCATCCCTTTAGGGGTGTATTTAGACATCGGTTCTCTTTCTCCAAGTGCAAAATTTCGCTCCTGATCTGACCTGTGTCATTGCCTAAATTAATGATAGGAATTGAATTAGCTGAGTGTATCGCCCACTTAGCTCTGGAGTCTCATCAGTCCTGATAAGCTGGTGTCTGACGAAATCTCGACATGGATTCAGAAAGTTCGGTTCTATCTTACCAACTTGCGTCTCGTGACGGTAAAATATCCATCTGCCAGCCAAAGGATGAGTTTACTGAGCAACAGTCCGATTTGTTTCACTTTATGAATGTGGAACATGGTCATTAATAATAGAGGTTATTCGTAGGGTACCAGTATTCAACCACAGATGTCCTTGTATCGTTGCTTGTGTATTTTAGGATCACCAATTAAGTAATGTCTGGGTTAAGGATAAGGTACTAGGTAGGGACGGGAAATCGATTAATGAGGTAGTAGGTCTCCATTGATTGAGGTAGTTGAGACATGTATTACATATCCCTACCCACCACTTACCTCGTTGGACGATGTCTGGTTGGATGAAAGCTAGAGGCGGCCAAACCAAAGCATAGCATCAGTTCATGAAGTCACTGACAAATGAGCTGGGCCTTGTTAACGGGTGTATATTATCTTGTTGGGATCCACGAGATTATCGTAACTAATGATTAAAGGCCCTGAATGATATGGTTCAGGCTCATCCACTCTATATTTTCTTAAATCCTGAGTTTCTAAATTCGTCATAATCTTTTTATTTCAATAATTTCTTTCTTGAATCGTATCTTCGACGCTCAATCTTTTATAATACCTCTGATATTGTTCCTACTATGAGATTCTTCCTAACAATTTCATGTCACTGCCCCAATGAGATGTAGCAACGTCAACCGATGTAAACGTACCGGGTTTAACGCATTTTGCTGACTGCATTTAGAACTATGCTTCAAAGTCTGCCCACCAGATACAGGGCTATAAATCTCAAACGTTTGATTTTTTGTAGTATATCTTTCTTTTTGCGGTAAAGACTTCTATAGTGTTTATTTCATTCGTACAGCCTTGTCCGGAGCTGGCCACTGATCTCAGTATGGGCAAATATAGTTCATTACTACAGCATGTAGATAATCTTCTGACGATATATGCAGTTCCGGGTGATAAGTAAGTTATTTTGTTATCTGTAATAATACATCAAATTCTTATTTTTACATGGAGCCGTATGTAATCTAGCAAGTAACTAATATGCGTGAACTGGATTTGGAATTGATGAACTAGCTCCTTGTTAAATCATTAACTTTTCTTGTCGTTTTGTGTGAGGTATTACATTTTCACTTTGTTTTCTACAATCGAGTTGTCGTAACCATAACGTATCTTGTTACTTTGGTGTGAACCACAATGAATATCTCATTGTAATATAATTCAGACCGCCATACTATTTCTCTTAGAAAGTCACGTCACGTTATTAGGTATAGTGTTTTGGGGATTGTAATCGTCGGTTACTGAATGAAGATAAATTTCTTTTGAGAATCCAGAAATCCTTTGATATTTTAGTCTCCATAGTTATGACAGTGGTATATATATAACCGGCTTTGTCTCTTCCATGTCTGTAACTTTCCTTGCAAAATCAGTAGTTAAGTAAAATACTGATTACAGAAGTTCTGCTTAAAGTAAGTGAAGGAAATGTGTTTCTCCCATCTGCACTTCATTTAAGCAATTAAAACTTAAGGGGTAGAGTAAATATAAACCGTGGGAATTGTTTTTAATAGTAATGATAATTTTGTGAGTTTCCAGTGAATTAGGAAAACTAACGATTTTTTTTAGTTTATCTGTTTGATTTTCATGCTTATTTAAATACAGAGGATCGTAATGCCGTAATTCAATCGATAATCTAAGCTATATTTTGCGATTCTACTCCCTATTAAAATAGGATTAATTTTTAATTCATACGGGTTTGTTGTAAATTGATATCTGTTGTTTATGTGAGTGACTGATTCGTGTAAAAGAACCGGAATATATATATATTTCCTAATACTTATCTCGTGATTATAAACATTTATAGCATAAGATTTTAGCTCACTTATCTCAATATGCAACTTCTGTTGACTGGATCTCAGGTTCAGTTTCCATTTACTCATCTATTACAAATACGAAAGGAATGGCTCAAAACAGTGTGCCATAACCTAGTCAGTCATTTTTAGTGATTACGGGGTTTACTTAATTGTATTCTACTCTTAAACTCCTACCACCTGAGCGTTCTCCTTCACTTTTATGTTTGTATCACTAGTCAATGAGATGGTATTATCCTTTCGTTATTAATATATATGTTACCTATTTCTTATCTGATAGGTTTCTGTGGTTGGCTTGTTTTCATTGGACAAATATTTATTTTTAATCATTCTGTATTATTAATTGATACTATATTTGTGTTTTGAAAACAAACTAAACTGAAAATAAATTTTGTTAGTGTTCTAAATATAACTCCTCAAAATTAAATTGTCAGTGTTACACATCAAAATTCAGCCAAGTATGTGTAGTTAAAATAAATCCTGCACTGTTTTAAATGATACCTAAGTTAAGTCAGCTAATCATGCATTATCAGTTGAGTGACTTTGATTTCCTTGTCAATTGAAAGGTCTATATTTCTTTTCTATTTCTTTTTAAGGATTGATCGTGCTCGAACCTACTTGTGTTTACAGGCTCTTGAGAAAGACTTGAGTATGCTGACTCAGGCAATGAGAACTGACTTAGAAAATAATATTGATGCCATAAGTACATTTAGACGAGCACCAAATCAGAAACATGATGTATTTAGTATGCGTGACCTAGTAAATCGTTCACTTGTTGGACACTTTGTTGGACGTACAGGAGGCCGGCTAGCTAGACTTACTTACCTAGTCACATCTGCACAGGCTATGATCAGTAATGCAACTGGAGTAATAAAGAATAATTTACAAATGAATTCAAAAAGTACATATTCATCTAGTATTGGGTGCGGATCTCGTGATGGTCTTATTGGAGGCTATATGGCACGCATCGGACTTTGTCCTAGATTGTCGTATGTAGAGGATACTTCCGCAGTTGCCCAGTCTACAGTTCAACGACTTCCATTTATGCCTTTAGTGACACTACAGAAAGATGCTTATGGTATAAGGTGAGTAATTCACTCTGATAATCATTACTTTCCGTTTTTTGATAAAAAAATTGATGACATGTTTGAACAGCAAGTGATTTTTGCTTCCACAGACACATTTGTGAGTGATGAGTAGAAAACGCTGACTGGCTTTTCACAGAATTCAAAGCTTATAATATTTTCACAATTCGAATGCCTTGTATCCATTTAGATCAATCTGTAAGATAAAATAACCCATTCCATGGTATCAATAATTCCTGTCCGCTTTTATCTATCTAGTGTTGGATGGAAACGATGCAGTTCTATTCTTCTTTTTGCGTGAAGCTAAATTACAAATGGGTCCGGTCGTTTATCATCTTAAGTTTATTTTAAAACCATATTTCTTTCCACTGAGTCCGTTTAATACAAACTACTTCAAAATCGTCTGGATTTATATCCGTGTTCTTCGTTTAAGAGTCAGTTGTTTGTTTCGCTGGCTCCCAGAAACTGGAATTTTACTCGTGATTTATGGATAATTTTCTCGTGTCATGACAAAATTACACTATAAAATGAGATTTGTGTGGATATTTTTCAGTTTCGAGTTCATACTATTTTAATAATATGATAGAGTTACATGTACGGTTTGAAGACTTCATCTACCTTGAAAATTGTGTTTTATATCCTTATTTTTTCATACTTATTGTTTCCCTGCTATTTTTTCTTTAGTGTTCCTCATTTCGCTCAACCAGATGAAATCAAGTGTATATCAATTGAAGCTGAATTCGTACTACATCTAGATCCTCCTTTACCAATCTCAACAGATGCAATTCAACAACTTGAGCGTACTACAGGTAAACCTCTTCTCCCCTTAAGTGCCTCCATTTGACTTGTAGTCTCTATCATACTTTTTGATTTATAGTATTATTTTAGGATAGTTATTAGTTGTATTTTTTTCTCTTTTAATGTAAAGGTTTAAGTAATACAGAAATCATAGATCAGAAAGAAGAAGATATAGTTTTATTGATTTTACGGAAATATAAACAAGAACACTTGTATGGAATAAACACACATTTAGTGAGTAAATGTTTATGTAAATTTTTCGAATACATTCAGTATATTTTTTTAGAATTTAGTATCTATATAATAATATAAATATTTAAGTTAAATGATACATAAAGTTTTTTTTTTACTGCAGTCAAAATAAGAAATGTTTGTAAATTAATATTTCCCTTGATTATTTAGTGTTAAAATGTGCTTGTGAATCCAGTTGTACATCGAAAAATTATCTATTAAACTTGGTAATAATTTGATACCTGAAATAAATCAATAAAAAAACCCTCAAAACTATGACCGATTTAGTCACTATCATAATCACGGGTATCCTATTTAATTTTTATTTGATTTTCTTGTCATTTAAATAGCTCTTCTATTTCCTTGGAAGATATTGATATCTATGATTATTCAACAAAGTAACTTAATCGTCACAAAGGTTTAGCTTTCAAACATTGGGTCAAATGTTCGAAACTGAACTAGATCCATTTTATTTTGTGCTACCTCTTGATCAGTTATGAGAATCCATTAACATTTTTAACCAGCTGATTTTACAGTGGGACAAGATATAAAGTAACTTAAACTATATATACATGGTGACTTTATATTTGTTGCATTCATAAAAATCATGTTAGATAACATTTATTTCAACTATAAGTTTAGATTCTAGGTATTGATATAGCTTTGTACACAATAATTAATGTATATTGTTTTATTTTCAGTTCAGTACATCAACTCTAATTTTATTTTTTTGATTGTTTGGTTTTATCTAGCAAAACCCAAATATTACACAACATAGTTATCAAATTAAGAGTGATGTCAAAGCCTATCTTGTCAGCTCAGTTCCATTTACATGTTCAGATCAAATTGGTGAAATTATTTCTATTCTTCGTAAACAAGCATCAGCTTTAGCGTTTTATGAAACATTTATTGTTCATCCTGATAAACCAGTGGAAAAAGGTAAGTTCACACAATTGTTTATAGTACACAACCCAACTTTAGGTTCTAAATATTTTTCTGACCATAATGACTATTGAATTTTAAATTGTGATTATCACATGTGAATAGATGTGCATTGAAATTATCGAGATCACAAATCAAATGGTGTTTGTTTGCAAACTATAAAGCAAAAGTCCATGGAGTAAAAATGTCGAACCTCTGAGTGTTAGTTTGTTTTATATACAGGTGTCTAAATCTCCTGAATAAGGTCTTTAAAATGGTCAGAATCACTGGTTCTATTACTTGGAGTGATATATCTTTAAATATTTTGTCAGTCAGTTAGTCTTTATCAACGTAGGATGTGTCACTAGTTTGTTCTTGTCTAAGTTGTCACATCTCACATCAGCATAACGAAAGAAAATCGAAAGAGCAAGAAGCATAAGATGGAAGATAATACGAAAACAATCGAAAATACAGTTCAAATGGAATAGTTGCAATCAAAGGATGAAGATTTAAGAAATGATACTTAACTTCAGATTTGGCTAAAGAAAATAAATGCAACTTTGTTGCTATGATCGATTTGTAGATGGCATCAAACTTATTTAACGATGATTCTGATTATTGTTTGTGACCCAGCGAGGAAGTTTTCGCCTTCCGACATAGTTCAAATCATGTCTCGATTTGCGCATTCCTAAATTTCCTCTAACCTACTCCTATGTTAGTCAGGATTACATGTCGGGGTAGTCAGCGGTTAAATAGTTAGCAGTTTGGAACCTTATTATGTTTAGTTATCTTAGTATCTTAACCGTTAATATGCATAGTAATGCTTATTTTGTTTCTTCCAGATGACGCTTTAACGTTCTCGTTTAATATTAAAATCATGGGTGGGCAGATGATTTCACTAGAGTTTGATGATCCTAATCATCTGGGAGCGAAAATTCATGGTAAGTAGTTCTTCAAAGATAGTAAAGTACCATCAATATGAAACACAATAAATTCAGGGTGTAATGTACTCAATGCATAGTTTTTACAAGTGCACTGTGAAAATGTGCAGAAAAGTGGGGATTAAAATTTTACAAAATTTATCATTAAATTTACGGTAAAGTAAACAGATTTTTTTCATCTGGATCCCATTTAAAATTGATACGTGTTAATAATGTGGCAGTAAATTCGATTTCTACTATTACGGACATAGTCGATTTCTTATCCTCCTTTTTAACTGCTCCCGAGATGTTCAATTTTAAAAGGTTAGGTTTTTTTGAAAACTTAAAAGATAAGAGTAGATTAACATCGATTGAACACGGATACATTTACAATGCTCTTCAGTCAATCAATCATATAGAACATCGAACTTGACACATATGTGCATCGGTTCAAGTTATCACACTGCATTAACACTGCAAAGTAAATTAGTCAAAGAATATCTCAGAGTGGTAGAAGCAGTAACGATATCAGTACTGATATAAAAGATTAGTCATAGAAGGTATGATTCTAGCAGAAAATATGGGTTTTGTGGAACTAAAAAATAAGATAATTTAGATACTAAGGATCTTAAGGAAGGAAAAAGATGGGTTTTCTTACTCCCTCAGGACTAAATTTGACATTTAAACAGCAACTAACCGTCGTCTTTAGATGAGACAACATGAAGAATCCCTGATGGGGAGAATTTTGTTTGGAAAACATGAAAAATTCAGATCTGCAAGAAATAAATAACGGGAGATGATACAAAAAGTTTTTGCTGATTAAACCTTCTTGAAGAACTATACTAATGAAGTTATTAGTCTAACCTAAGTGTAATGTTTAATTCGAACACATGCTGACTTAAGTTCCTCCCTTAACAACTATTGAGAAATCGTCAGAAATGATATCCTTACAAACGTTAATTTTTGAAGTTACGAGTTAAACTAACATTTTATTAGTTGCTCTATATGCCATGAGTTAAGTACTTGATTTTGTTTTAATAATTTGGTCTTATGATGTAACCAATCACTGTCTTATTTACTTCTTAGCTTCTTTACATGTGCGTCCGTTCGATGTCCAGTGCCTGGAATTAAATTATTTTTCAAATACACATGATCGCTTGAATAGTAACTGTCCAAGTAATGAAAAAGAAGTAGATGTCATGCAACTGAATAAGCTAGACATAGAGTCTGGAGGTAATCTCAAAGCTAACTTCAGCAAAATTCTCACAAAAACACATACATTGCCAATTGGTTTTGTTTGGTTACTAACTCAACTCCAGTGTCCTGTTCATAAAAAGTTGGTAAGCATGAAGTTGCCTGTAACCAATTCATATAATAGTACTGAGAATAAGGAAAGCTATTCATCAGTCAGTCAAAATCAGTTGACTTCGTTAAGGACAATGCTTAATCGTGTTAAATCATCTATTATAATCCGTGGGGCTAACGGTACTGGTGGTGTACTTTGTGGTGGAGATCGAAAAGTTTCATTGGATTTTGAATCTTCCTCATCATTCGCTGCAGCACAAGTATTTGCTTTAAATACACCAAACTATTTGAACAGTGCTAAAAAGATACCTCCTTTACCTCCAGGTGTCATGGCAACACCTCCTCCTGCGTTTACTCATTTGGACACAAGCTCAAGTATGTTGTTGTCGTTGTCTTTTGTGGGTTTAGAAACGCTGATTATAGTAACGAAAACAAGTTCAGTTTATCAAATACAGTTATGTTTAATACAATAGGGGATTCCTAGCATAAAATATATCAACATGTTCCTCATAATCGTCATTTACATTACTATATATATTCTCATACCGTGTTCGTCACATATTTGTGCTAGATAGGGTATTAAAAACTTGTCGATTTGCATTTTTATGAGTGGACTTTTATGTAGCTGCGTTTCGTTCTTTTAGAGGCTATTAAGTAGAGAAGTCGTAAGAGAAAACAGTGGTTTGTATTTAATAAAAAGCAATTGCAGTTATTTTTCGGATTTAAAAGAAATCCGTGCAACCGTATTATAATAAATACCAAACCATCAAAGTGATTAATTCAAGTTGATATCAATTATTGTATTGTGACGTTCACTGTACCTAACCACAAGTTTGTAGATCTTAATATTAATAATGTAGTGTTGCTTTCTCATGTAGGCAGTCATTCAGGTATAAAGAAGGTTAAGTACAATAAGCCCTCAAATATCCTTAGTTGATAGAAGCCAGGTTTCCCAAACACAATTATAAACTGGTTGTGTTCTGCAGCTAAATCTACCTTTTCTTCAATTTTGATTACAATAAAAGTGAGGACCGCTGTGCTTTTTTACTAGTTGCTGCATCAGCTATTTCATTTGATAATTCCATACATTAAACAAATATTTGGCAACTTTTAAGTGTTTAAACGAAACTTCCGAAAGAAACAGGCTTTTATTTAAGATAAAGAATAAATTAAGATGACATAGAATATCAATTTCATGAAAACCAAACTCCATAGAGACATAAGGTGATGTCATATTAGTTTGATTATAATAAAGTAACTAGGGTTTATAAAATGGATTATTCTCATATTCTCCCCCTTCGATCGTAACAGGATTGTTGAAAACTCATCTTGTTCAAAGGTAAAATGTTAGAAGTTCTTTCAGAATCCTGGTAAGGAGAGAATAACAAAAATTTTGAATCAAAATTGATGTCTCAGACTCAATCTATTGTGTAAATTACAATTTTTTAATTTATGTAGTCCAGGGCTTACTGGTAGTATATTCTTTTGTATCTCCAGCATTAAAAGTTTCAGTTACTGATTGCCTATATTTTGACCATTAAACTTTGCTATGCATTGTTAAAAATATTTATCTAAATGTTTCTTTATAACTATATTTAAAATATTTTACCCATTAAACATATCCTTAACAGGTGACCTTGGTATTATATCATCGTTGCGACCTGTGAACTCTCAAGGCAAATTACGTGATGTGCATTCCAATTCCAGTTTACCAGCTGTCTCAACTAATCCATCTCGTGGGTTAAGGCTGGATGACTTATTAGTTGATAGTACATTTCAAACACAACAACAGTTACAGCAGCGTAATCCACCTCCCATTTCTTTTTCCCACTCGTTACCAAGCTATGTATCGCCTATTCCTGGGACACATACTACGTCTTTGGCGGATGTGAAGGAAGCGTATTCTGATATGATTAATCCCAACATTTCTACATCAAATTATCTTTCATTACCTACTATTCATTCCTCACATAAGTATGGATCGTCTGTTTTATCCGGGTCAAATAGTATCCCTTCGAATTTGTACAATTTACCTCCTATGTCTGTTAGTGCTTCCAATTCAGAGGCGACAAGTTCATCTGCTGTAGTCAAATCCAAAAGTTTTACTGGTAAGCTTCTAATTAACAGTATATTTAAATGTACATTTCTTTACTAAAGCATGCTTAGTCAAAATTAAATGGATCTCACTGAAACTTTTGTGGCTACTAACACTGACCGGCAATTGATTACAATTCAAAAGCTAATGAATCATTAGTTTGAATCGTTAACAAGGGCATTATTAAATTGACTACCGCTTGAGATCAACCAGATTCTTTAGTTTGAGTTATATAAGTATGCAAAGTATTCATCAATTAAAACACAATTGTATGAACAAAGAATATTCTTTTCAATAATTTCTCATCAGGCTGAGAAATTATTGAAAAGAATATTCTTCGTTTATACAATTGTGTTTTAATACAATGGGAATTTTTCAGCGATTAAAATCTTGTATTCATCAATTAATTAATAGGGTAGTTTTTTAATGTAAATATAATTTCCATTGAATATTCAATCGTTTATGGCTTAGTAGTTGTGCTGCAGATACTTGCAAAATGAACAGTAACCGCATTCGCCACTTCTCAGTTAAACCATTGAGTCTTTAATTCATTATTTTAAGATTAGTTCTCATTGTGTATCAGTTGTTGACATAATTACAGCTTGTCTTTTAGAACTAACTTATTTCTTATCAGCGATGGTAAAAAATGTGACTTTAGGTGATATTTCCCATTATACCACTAAGTACTTAGTCAGTCATAATCAACGTAGAGTTTGCCAGAAGTATACTTTAGCCCGAATCGCCGTACCACATCAACACTATAATTTAACGTTCAATTTGATCCCCACCGGAATCGAATTGGATAAATGAATGGTCAATGGGCTTATCTTTGATCCTGAAAGATCCTACTTTTAAATTTTGAAGTGGTTATGGTTGTGTACTCCTTAAATGAATTAGATCGACAATGAAATAGTCCATATTTTATTTACTCCTAATGATTTTTCACTTAATATCAAATTTTGATAGAAGTTGGGTTGAAGTTTCTAGTTTTTATCTCTACATTCACATTACTGATAACGAAACGTTATTTTTTCTTACTTTTAGCCTCACCGGTTAGCGATAACTCCAGAGCTCCATCAACAAGCGGATCTATGCTTGTTAATCTTTTAAACGAAGATTCACTTTCTACTTCTATTCCTTTGGTGTCTCCATCCAGTATGACAGATCGTCACCACTACAATCCCAGTCATTCTTTAACAAATCTTCAGAATAGTCCCCTTACTTCAGCTGCGAGCAGTATAAACGTTTCTAATAGTCGACTTTCTGGTATGATGTTATCCAATAACTCTCAACTCCCTAGTTCAGATGCACAGTTACCCCAAGGGTGTGGGAAATCCTTAAGTTCATCTGCACCAAACCTTACTCCAAATAGTTCCCAGTACCCTTCCGTTCGTAACTCCAGCTTAATCACTCCTACTACTGGTCGTACCAAACATACAAGCTTAAAGAACAGTCAAGCTAGTTTAACTGTTAACCCCACAAGTAATCCTAAAAAACCTCGTAAAAGGCGTCGAGGAACGGTGGAAGGTAGTTTCCGATGCATTAGTAGTCAAAAAGGTAATACACCTGCTCCTGGTGTATATTCTAACTATCCCACTACAAAGCACCAGCGTGTCGACACCGTTTTACCGACTACCAGTATCTCATTGTCAGGAACCTACCAGCGCCCTACTTTTAATCAAACAAATTCAAATTTCCCTTCATGTTCACTGCCATATGTCCAACAGAGTTCGATAGCATCTACAGGGCAAAGTATCAACATGCAAATTCCTAACCCTAGTAAATCGGTTTATGACTTCGACGATAACCCCAGTTCAATGTTCGATGTCCCGGTCGGTAATATATCGTCCTCCAATTCCTTATCGTTTTCAAGCAGTTCTTCATTAACAAGTCCTAAATCTGGCGTATCTGTAAACCCATTACAGTCTGGTAGCCTTACAGTTAGTAATACTAATTCAATTTCGAATTTTCCTGTGACAACAATGATGTCATCAAATTCAAATTTAGAACGAACTATCGAACGTAAAACTAGTCTGAAGATGACGATAAAAACAATACCATCTCAACCAATTACTTCAACTCCTAAAGCAAGAGTAAACTTTAGCCAGAATGAAGTTGATAAATACAACAAAATCCAGTCTGCTCAATCAAATTCGACCCCTATTAATACATCGGACTCTGGAGGTACAGTTCATCCAGCTCAACCTTTGCCATCCGTTAAAAAACGTAAAAAACGTTCCGTAGAGGGCAAACCATCAGCATATATGTTACAAATGCTTCAACTTGCCAACTCCTCAATAAGTGGTTCTGATGCATCAGTTACCACCACTAGTGTTACTACTGGGGCTTCTGGAGTTCCTAGTCAGTCAGCAATTACTCCTCTTGTACTTAATAACTCTGGTTTAAAACAAATCAAGAGTACGAATAAATTAGTTGGTCATGGTTCTGTCTTAGTGAAAAAGGAACGTAAGCGTCGTTTAGGTCATGGCTTCACAGAGAAGACTCATTTTTCCTTCATTCCAAATAGTAATACTTATAACCAGGTACAAGAAACAGCTGACAATTCAAATATACCGAAGCTGATAAAAATAAACCGTGTTTCTCGACCACCAACTTCTGATGTACCCAAAGATAATCAAACGGGATCAGGTACAACTCCCAATTTGTATAGTAACTGTATTTCGATGTCCCCCAATTCATCATCAAAAAAGAAGGTTTCTGCACTTAATTCTACTCCGCTTGGGACTGGTGCTGGAACTAGTTCCGGGAGTGATGATATGGTTGCCAAGAGGTTGTTTTCTTCATCGGCTTCACCCTTAGTAAGCGGTGAAAAGCGCAAACGCAATCCAGAAACTTCGAAGCAGTCTAACAACTCTCAGTCTGCTTATTCTAATTCAGGTACCTCAAGTGATTCTGCATTTATATCTTCCCCCCTACTTCCTTCTACTAGTTCAGATCCACCTACCAACAGTAACACATCACGTAAAACACCTCGTCCATCATTACATGCAGCACCTAATTTACCTCGTGTTCCACATACTCCCACAAGTAAATCTCAACCTGTTCAACAAAGTAATACTCTCAACTATTTATCCTCCAGTTCAGCATGCACTGCAAATCCAGCTTCTGTAAGTGTTGTTGGTTCTTCATCTGGATTAATTAAAGGCTATAAGATCCCTAAAAAGAAAAGTACAACCACTGACTGTTTACCAAGTGTACCTTTATCGGACGCAAGTGGGGACAAGTCAGTTGGAATGCTGTCTACCACACTTCAGCAAATACAAGAAAGCATTTCATCCTATAGGGATACACCAGATTCTCAATCTCCAGAAAAATCTGACGAATCCAGTCTAACTATCGTTGAAAATATGTATCCAAGTTCTAACGATCCTAATCTAGAGGGCGTAGATCCAATAAATGCAGTTGTGTACAATGCAAATATCAATGATGCAGCAAATAATACTGATGACAATTCTTCAATCCCGTCCGATTCCGTTTCAGGCTTTACGGCCCCTAATACTGAAAGCTGTTCACAATCCATCCTTCATCCAATTTCACTACAGTCCAATTCGTCTGTTTCAGGACAATGTTCACAATCGTCACAACAGCAGTTTCCCCGTAAATCTTCAGTGAAAAGTATCAGTGATATTGTTGATAAATTACGGGCAAAATCTACGACTAGCATAACTTCATCTACTTCAACAATTATCAGTGACTCATCGAATATCGGAAGTTCTGACACAACAGCAATCACTTCATATGAAGCTAAAGATTCTACAATAAATTCAATGCTCTCTGATAATCCAAGCTGTGCCCGCAGTATAACTAAAAAAAATGATGAATTTCAAGACCAATGGAGAGACAATATCTTCGAGAAATTTTGTCCAAGGTCAGTTATACATATATAGTATCTCGTAATTCTAAATTCATTCTTCTCTCTAACGAATCTTTTTCATCAAGTTTTCTCGTTTTGTGTGTTTAGACAGTATTTCATTGACATTGACAATCATTCTTCATGCTATGTTTAACATATTTTTAAAAGGGAATAATGTTAATAAATAATCAATCATTCAATTATGAAAATCATTGATCATTGCACAAATGTGCGTCGGCTCAATTTGCTGCACTTCAAATCAACATGTTTTTATGAAATTAACCAAAAAAGCTTAAATAATTGTATCTATGGTAATAACAAAAAGACTAAACAATATGAATATAGTTTGATGAGAAGTATTCCGTGAAGGTATACATGAAGGAATATGTAGGCCTTAAAAAGCAAGGAAGTATGTTTGCACAGCTGCAACTGATTAGAGAATATTAGAGCATACTTGGAAGTGATAGTATCCAAACTATTGTATGTGAATAACATTAGATTGAAGTATATTGTTATCCATACTTTATGTTTAGCTGGTAAGAAATATGACTATATGTTGGCCATCTAAGTATTCACGATCAATTGTTCCCTATCTTGTAACAAACAATCCAGTAGAAAGTGATCCCATTTTCAGTCTTTAAGTTTTTTTTCCTTATTATGATAAAAATGTACAATTTGATTCAATGTTCTCGTGATATTAAGCAACATAGTGAAGCTAGCATTATATTTTTTACATTTTCACTCTCAACTAGCTAACCCAAAAAGTGTAATTCTTGGACTTTGTATTTCATGTGAATATCAAACACATTGTTTTTTCTCTTAACGGTTCTTTATCGTTATTGTCATGAGTTGTATGATGGATACGATACTGCCCTAATGCATAAACAAAAACAGATTGTTTCTGTAGAGAACTGTCTTCCATGCCTTTTACTTGGTAATCTAAACTGGAAAGCGATAGAGTAACGTCACCAAATGCATTTTCATGATAGTAGGTAATAGAAGGAGGTCGATGCCCTACCCATTTCTTTACAACCTTGGAGCTTATATATGATAATGGCTTTTGATGTCACGGTTCTTCAACACATCCAAGTAAAACCTCTTCATCAACCAACACAGTTTGGGCCACAGATATCCAATTTTTGTTCATACTTGTTCTATATTGCCCCTGCCAAATCGGAAGCTATGGTGAGTACTTTTTTATAAGAGACTACAAAAACGTTGATACATGGGAAAGTATCGTGATCCCTTTTTGCCCTCACTTGTACTAGTGCATTTTTGGGTCTCCTAGTACTTAATATCACTGACGAAACTATTTTCTTACGTAGCTAAACTGGTAAATTTCCACGCGGATATGTAAGTTCGTGCTCCATAATTTAAAACCCACCTAATGGGCAAAGCATGTTGTGTGAATGATTTATTTTATTTGAAGTAAACGAAGTGAACTCAAACCCAGAAGCCAGTCGAAAAGTGTGTATCTAGTTACCGAATCACCTTCACTACACTATTTGAACTACCGCTTATAATAATCAGTCCTGTACAATCCTATTTTTCTGTCGATCTCATTTTCCACACTACATGCTTTTTTGTTTTTTGAAATAATTACTTTCGGATTAACTTTTATTTAGTGGGACACCGACACCGCACCAAACAGAAAATGGTCAGAACAATATATGTAGATCAGATTCTGAAGTGGATTTGAGCACATCGATTGAAAATAATGAAGAATCTCTATGGACTAGTGGAAATAAAGAACAAGTGTATGATAAAGATGAAAGAATTATATCCTCAAGTAATTCAAATGCTCCAATGATTCATTCGAATACTCAGTCTATCTCAGATTTAGAGGGGAAACAAGGCAAACAACAATTTGAGGTTTGTTGTTTAGTTTTGCAATAATTTTTTCACGTACATTACTAAGAATTACATAAAAGCGCCATTTTTCAGTTGATAGAAAATATAACATAGCTCAAACGTAAACGAATAGGCAGTTACGAGTTATTAGTTTTCTGTAATGTCCTAGTTTTGGAGGTTTATCTGACAAATTAAAAAAAACTGTAATATTGGACCTTTACACTCTTACTGTAAATACTCTTGTATTCGTTTTGCATGTTAGAGTTATAAATGGATGTTATTATTCATTAATATGAAGGAACAATAACTCTTCTCTAATCGCTCTGACCAGACGATCATTTTTGATCAGAATATTGTTAAAATATCTTAACAATCAATCCTAGATCAGCATGTAATTTCTAGTTAAATGCTCGTGTTCTATCGAATAAGTAATTACTTCGTACACTATTTTATTTATTTATTTCAACACATAAATATTGGTACAAAAGGGTACCAAATATATATGCGCCACACCATATTTGTGTGTGTGTTTGGGCTGTGATACAGCCCGGGTGTCCAGACCGAAACAGGTGGTTTTCTTAGGGGACCACACCCTGAGCCTTTGACCTAAAGGTCTGACCCATAAGGTAAAATTTGTTTCCAAAGTTATGCTAATGTATGATGAAAACATTTACTGGGCTATTTTGAATTTACGTGCAAAAAAAGGTTCTGTGGCAGTGTCTGTCTCAGTACTCAGAAGTACATAAACCTTGTGAAGGCTCTTTACCAGTACCAGTTGAGTTCGCTTATGGCTAACTGTAATCTGATTTTGCAACCTAAAGTAGTATCCGACAAGACTATCTACCATCTTCATTTCTACTTAATTTCATCGTAGACCTAATGCTGGAAATAACGTTCTCGTCAACTGAATTTTCAGGAATTGATCTCCTTCCAGGAGGACAAGGTTGTGAATCTTCATCGACTGAGATGGTTGGGCCACGTGTTTCGTATGCCTGAACACCGATTACCACGGCGCGCAGTGCTGATTGGTGTTGGGGATGATTGGAAGAAAGTTAGGAAGAGCCAAAGCATGGCATCAGTTCTTGAAGTCACTAACTTCTGTTTTGAGCCATGTTGGTAGATGCAGACTACTTGGTTGGGGTCCGCGCGACTATCGTAACCAATGAAAATAATATAATGTATTTGTAATATCTCAATGAGTAGAAATGGATTTGGCTATTTATTCTCTGAGGAAGTGGCTTACACACAGTCACGAAATGTAAGAAAATTTAATTTTTCTACTCATTGGAATATTACAAATATATTAATTTATTTATAACAATCTACCCAATGCTCAATTTGTTCGAAATTATCAAGTCAAACCCTTGTAATGATATCGTAACCAATGGTTAGAGTCTCTTTGTGACATGGCTTAGAATCGTTCACATTGGCGCAAATGTATACACTCTTTGTCTTCCCTTAAACCGTGAGATTAAAATTGCTCCATACCTATCTTCAGACGAACTAATTCTTTCTTCTTGTGTTATATTCTCATACACAATCTTTCTTTTGTATATTACTACCATTGAAGTAATTACTTCTATGAATTCGGTGTTGATCTTGTTGTGCCAATAAGGTTTGGCAGCTTGAACAGATGCATATATGCGCCTGGCTTTCGTTGTAGCTGACCGACTGACTGAGATGCAAAGGTCTAACCCGAGTGTGAGTGATATGGTCGTCACTATAGTCCAATATTAGAAGACTAACTCCGATGAGATTAGGTCAATAAAAGATAATTGCGAATATTGGTTTGGTCTGTTTAGATGAATGTTAATTTTCTGTATGAGGTTTTCATAATTCTAAAAATCATTATTTAAGTACTTTAGATTCCTAAGATCAACTATAATTGCATAGGTGCATCTATTTTTCTAAATCTTTTATGTTTATCGTGATTTCCTCTTGTTTGTTAACTTCCTTCTTCCATACTTATGTGAATTTTTGGAATTTTACCGATACATTTCATTGTCAAGTTTGTTGTGGTGTGCTTATCTGTCAAGTAAATATTTTACGATGTTTATTATTAGTGCCATATTGTCAAAGCTGATTGAAAATGTCACATTGATCTTAATGTAATCGGTAGTCCGCTTCATCATTTTCAAAAATAAATAACCCCTGTCTAATGGATGCGCCGTTGTATAAGAAACTGCATTTCTGCCAAACTTTAATTATCGAATCAAACCTTGGTAATGATACCTACAAACTTTAATTCGTTCATTTCTGTTTATTATTCTCCATTTAATTAGTGTATTAAAGCTAATACTGATACACCAGCATCACCTACTGAATTGTTAACCACGGTGCCCACATCTAATTCAAATATGTCAAGTAAGATTATCCCTATATCTCCAACAAGTATGAAGTGTCTCAACTCCACTGGTTCAATATCGGGTTCTAATATGAAGCCCAACATAGTACGACATAGCTCTTTACGTTTCGAGAAGAAAAGTGGATCTGGGCGTTACTCTCGATTAGGGGGAGGTGTAAATGGGATGATGATGCATGGGGGTCTTGTTCAACGTAGCAACTCCGATAAGTTAGTGTAAATGTTTTTGTAAAATTGTATTGTTTTTGAAAATTATTATTTTTTCCTATTATGTGTTTTGTAATTTTATTTTACGTAGAATAGAAGGTTTAGTTGCATATATATAATAACGAAAATTAGACAGTTGCTTCATTACATAGTATATAAAAAGAATTGGCTGTTTTTTGTTAAAAGGTCAGTATTATAGTACCTTTGTAAGAATCGAGAGACGGTTTTTCAGATTATGTAAAAATACAACGTAAAAGAAATTGGAAGATTGTTTATCAAAGCTCACTCTTATACTGATGGCGAAGGTAGTGAGAGTGTTTTCTGCACCTCATTTATTAACCTTTGATTTACAATTTCTTCGGTAGCGTTATTTAGGAATTTGCATAGAATATTAAAAAGAAAGCCCCTTATTGTTTAATTAGTATCCAGGTAATTTGTTTATGCTTTCTCCTTGCGTATATTTAATTTGTTTAAAAATTGTCATCAGTTTTCATACAATAATTATTATATTTGTGCGTAAACTGTGTAGTTTTATGTTTGGTACTAACTTATCATTTAAAATAGTTAATACTTTGTTTGCTAAATTTACGGAAAATTGTTTTTAACATATCCTGTTGATTTACAAATTATCGTTACTATCGCTCGAGCATCTGCCATTGTAGTTGTGTAATATCCTTCATTTTCGTATGCGATCATACTCGTAATGACTAATTTTCTTTTTTTTTTTGTGTTTGATAATTTTAATAGTTACAGTCATTCTAGCGGTGTACATGGTCATTCAAATCGTCTCCCACGTGGTGGAATGAATAATCCGGTAAATTCAGTTTTCATTACTATTTCTTTTGTTAAATTATCTTCAATACTATGAGTTTGCTATAATCTGTATGTTAAAAAGTTTATGCAAGGCTGCAACAGTAATACAGATTTGTTCAAAAGTACATTCCTATACGTATGTAATTTACTGTTGAAACATCCTTCTTTTCTCAGTAATCAAATTTTTTTTCTTGTGATGACTTGAAATGTTATGTTGTTTCGTTTTGATTACAAGTTATTGGTTATATTGAATGTCACTTTTGTTAACTGATGTGTGTCAGTGAATGATTTTTTTTATTCTTGCCGTATTCACATTTGAACTCCTAAATACGTCAATTTTCAGAGAGATAACAAAATAACAACACATTGTAATTTCTGAATGATGAATGTAACTAAAAGATAGACTGAAGTTTAATAATGTTTCAGAAATCAAGATTATAGAGCAAGAAAACGTTTTGTTTAACAGCAAAGTATATAAAATAATGATTTTCAAATAAGTCGTTCTTAGTCACCCAACGAATTCTTTCCATAAAATCAAGTCAATTGGTGATAGATTGCACAAAGTTATAGTTGTAGCCTATTTACTTATATTCGAAGATGAGATTATTTAAAAAATTAGTGTGATCTAGTCAGCATTACATCTTTGTAACTTGATGGTATACTTCTAGTATTGTTTACATGAATTTGACTCAACCTGTTACTCAGTGAACATTTCAATATTGTACATTTGTTTGTCACTTGTTTAGTTGATATCGTTCTGGTTCATTTAACTGTTCCGTGTGTTCTTACTAGCCTGTTCAAATGAGTAACTTCACAACTTGAATCGATTGCTCTGTGGTCAAGTAATCATGGTAAATACTTGACCAAACGAGCTATCGTTCACATGCGTCACAAATAGCTCAGATTCGTTCGACATGAGACAAAACTCGGGTAGAAAAATTGTCGTTTTATCAAGCACATGTTAATTTGTATGTGTTCACAATGTACTGTATTTATTACGGTAATCAGAACCAACTAAGGAAACAAAATATACTACTCTCGCTATCCAACTAACGAAATTAATATTTCTGGGTGTACAGGTATATAAATGGTACTAACTTTGACAAGGAAAAATTATTTGAGAAGCTTGTATTTTCAATCCTAATGTGAACCGTCGTTGCTGTTAATTAAACGTACGTTTGATAGTTAGATTGATCTAGTCATAACCATATCTTATGATAAAATCGGTTAACGATCATTCAAAGAGTCAACAGCTTATCGTGTGTACACATAAATATTATCTGTTATTATTAAGGGAACATTGGATTCCATCAATCTATTGTTATTTAGTACATTCAAAAAGATATTCCCAGATGTTTATATATTTTATTAGTATACTATAGATTTGAGATTTGTTGTTAAATGCTACCGTAAATTTGGTAACATTTTTCTGTTTATTCTCATATAGACCAATGTGTTAATACGAGTTTCAACCGTTATATCATGAGTTATATTTCTAGTCCTTTTACACTACAAGTTTAGCTGAAAGCTAGATTTTTGAATCTAAACTTGATTGTTGAGTTGCATTGAATTTCATATGTCTCAATGTGTGTAAATCCAATGGAACGTGGCCATATGCTTTCAATTTTCTGTTATTTTTATTCCTTCTTGATAGTTTCATATTATTTTATTATATAGTCTAGTGTAGTAATAAAGTACAACTCAGTAACCAAGTACAAATATATTTTCTCAACTTCATGTTAAACTTTTATAAGGGCTATATATACTACTAGATTGCCTAAACCTTAGTAGACTATGAATTATGTGTTTAGAAAAATGTAACTTATTAGTTAATAAATTAATATACTAAATAATTATTTAATCATCACTCCATTATAAGACTAGCGCATAATACATAATGATAAATAATTATACTCTTATAATCCTCTTTTAGGAATACTGGCACAAAAACAAAGTGAGTAATAAATAACCAAAACAATATATTTTCACTACTAATCACAGCTAATATAACTCAATTATATATTATTTGTTTGTCCTGTAGTGATTTGTGTATTTTTCTCAGTACAAATCTTTTTTATTCTACACTGCAATCATAAATATTTTTATGTATATCTATGTTTTCTTTTATTTTTTCTAAAAAAGAAATCACTTGACTATAAATGTCCTAAGATTTTGCAGATCTCTTCTTGAGATTAGTTTAAAATATAAATTATTAGTATTTACTACTCATGAATTAGTTTATTTTTATGTTCAATCTATCAAATTTGGTAATCAAGAAAATTATTAAAATTTACTTTTCCTGATTAGTGGTGTTTTACTTTTTTGTTTTTGTTTTTAAAAAGAAATGATGTTTAGCTATTCAGTTGTGTTGTTATTCTATAGAATAATATTATGGTTCAAAGCGGTAAAAACGAATGTCCTAGATTACACCTTTTATGTTCACTACAATATGAATAGATTTTTTCTTTTTATTTAAAATATCTACTAACCTAATAATATAATAACATTGAACCCTAATTGTATTCATCTGGTTAACTGCAACAAATTTTATAATCCATTCATTTTGCTCTGATATTTAATCTTCATCGGTAAATAATTTTAATATTACTGGACTCATATTTATGTATATCTTTCAGCGATAATAGAGAGTTATTGAAGTTATGCTATGAGGAAAATTTACTAATCATTTGTTGTCAGGTTGACAAATAGCTTTGTTTTCCATCTCATAACATAAGTGACCTTTAAAAAATGCAACAAAACATACCATCTAAGTAGTTTGGTATAATGTCCTAAGTTTTTGACATAAATGTGTTGTTATTTCTGTCCGCATTATTTTCTACTGAAAACATAGTTCTTTGAGCTTCAATAGGTTATATGTTTGTAAAATGAGATCGTTTTCATTGTGTTTTTTTACCTAGCGTCATAATAAAGCACCAAATTTTAAACCACCATCGAATTGGGGTCCGATGAATATGGATTATGGTAACATGGGCGTAGCACCGTCGTCTTCTTCATCTTCTGCTCCTGGTTCATCATCCATCGATATTAATAATAGTGGGAATATGGGTCATTGGATGATGCCTTCTGGTGGGAATATCAATCAGAATAATCCAAATATGATGCAGTATAATAATCCACATTCTATGCAACATCATCCATATCATTCAGCCCTTAATAATAGACCTATGCGACCAAGTTATAATATGAATGGAACTGCCGGGCATAATCCATACAATACTGGTATGATGCGTGGAAATAAAAAGTAGTATTTTTTTAACTAACCAAATGTTGACTGCTAATGAAGATTACCTATATGTATGTACATATATATATATATATTTTATCGACCTCTTTTGCTACTAAATCAAATTTCCCATTTGTTCTCTAATCTTGTTTTTATTGAAATAATTTTGCACAAATATGAACTATTTGTGATGGTGTTTCTCTCTTTTTTTTAAAAAAAAGGACAAGAGGATCTTCAGTGTATTTTCTTTTGTTAGTTACTTTGTTCACTACTTGACTTGTTTTTTTGTTGTCGCTGCGTATAATGAGATAAATATTGTGATGATAATACTGATAACTATGATTATTGATACTGCTCATTTGTTCTTTATCCTCGTAAATTATTTATTTGTATTTTGCTTTCAATTTTTCTCTTCCGTTTTTAACTTGATAGTCGTCTTCATATCGCCTTTGAAATATACGTGATCATATTTATTAATTATTTGCTTGTGTAAATAATGAGCACAAATTTAGAAAAAATATATACTCACTGCTATTCCTTTAATTCAGTTGTGTGCAAAACCTTTTAAATTAACATGAAAATTCGTTCAAAGTATAACGAATACTTGCTGAAAGTTTTAGAATATTTTTGTATAGTATACATATTAAATAAAATTGATAGGTGGAAACATGATTACTCAATGGTTGTCTATTTCTCACTGATACCAGGGATCTTGTCTTCTATCCTACAGTATTATTTATTTTATTGTCTTTCTCGTACGCTTGATGAATATCCTATGCAAACAAGCTGATTATAGTCCTTGGATATGCGTCTAGATTGACCAGTCAAAGAGATATAGATGCTTGATCAAGTGAATAATAGGCACTGCACACTTGTACTTCTCACATACCGTATGCCTTTACTAACTCATGCCTGTCCTTTATTACTATGTCACATCTAACATTTGAAAGTAAGTTTTCCTTCTTGAATCCATGTTTGATAGTTGAGGTGAGTGCATAGCCGAATATATTAATACTGAAACCTTTAATAAGTGTCAAATCAACTCTATTATATATTTCTCTAATAAAATAAAAACGATAAAAAGTGTTATAAAACATTATTTGTCCAACCACACTTTACCAAGAACTATATAAGATAAAAGTTTCGTAGAAGGAAATTAGAGTATAATTTATTGAACTGAAATAAAATTCTTGATTTATATATAAATTCTAACAAAAATCCATTTGAATTAATAGCCTTATATTTAGGTATTAGTTATTCATATAATGACCTAAATTAATCTTTTAGCGAATAAACCAACGTAGAGAGGAGGGTATGTGCAATTATATTAAAATAATCTGTATACGTTAATGATTAATAATAGTAATATAACAACAAAGGTCCTGGGTTCGAATCTCGCGGGGACGGGGTCGTGGATGCGCACTGCTGAGGAGTCCCGTAATAGGACGAAACGGCCGTCTAGTACTTCCAGGTTCCCCATGGTCATCTAGCTTCAATTGACTCATGATTTCAATCAGTGAAGTATACGAATTTATTGAAGCATTGGCTATACGGAAACTGAAACCCCTTTATGTGTTCAAAAGCGATTTGTTCTTACCCTTAACCTACCCTGGTAATACTGATTTATTATCCAGAGTGGTTATCACGTTGTTTTCGTGTACTTTATTTTCTTAGTTACGGATTACCTTTAACTTATCTAGTTGACCTTTTATTTTTCATATAAAAAATATCTTAACAAGTACATGTGTGATTAGATTGTTCGAAATGTATTGCGCAAATATATCACATAATTCTGATAACTTTCATCTTCTCATTGCATTATCGAAATTAAATAGATTACTAAAATGTTTGTAAGAAGACAGCATGAGTTGACGAGCGTGTTGTAATTTGAATATTAACTCAAAATATATACATTAAAAAAACCCCAACAGTAAATAGGAATTAATTGTTCATAGTTATCAGTAGCAGCATGCATAAATGAAATGTTTTTCATGATATTGATGCGAAATTTTACATTACTGTTAAATACAAGGTAGTATATTCATTTGATGTGAAATATTGAATAAAATGTCTTCAGATTAAGCTACTTCCTTGTTTTATACTAACCTCAATCAATGGCTATTAAATATGAAGTTTTTTTCATTACATAACTAACATAAGTTTGCAAAAAGAGATTGAAAATCAAGTAGCATTCGACAGTTATTTCTTTCGAATTTTGGAGTCTACATCAATATGTACTCAAAATATTCTTAAACCATTAAGTCGAATTACCACATTCAACGAATTTCAGTTCAGTTAATTCTTGAGATTACAAGACCACTACACATTATTTTCACCAGTGACTAGCTTAAAGAAGGCTTGAAGTTTCAATGAGAAGTCATGAGCATTGGATTTCACCCCTGTTGAAATATATATATATATATATATATATATATATATATATATATATATATATATATATATATATATATATATATATATAGTGTACTTGGTACACACCTGATACTTAATGTTATAATCGTACAGTACATTAACATAACACAAATCGTTCTGTGGACTAAACGTTTTTCAAGTAGTTAAAAACCACACTACTTCCATTTATTTAATTTCACCCTCTATCTCCTTGGAGTTGAATACCTGAAATGAACTCTTCCATCACATTTCTTATTTGTCTTTTATTACTACTGTTCTTCAGCGGAAATATCTTAAGTGCTGAATAAGAAGTTAACTGGGAAATAATGTTTTATTCATCGTCGTCATCATGGAGTCAACACGGCTTCACATAATACCAATAGTATTGTCTGAAATGTTCCTAAATAGTAAGTACAAAACACTAAATATCAATTCAGAGGTTTAACACTACTATTCTTTCCATAAAATCTTTACACTATATGCCTAGTTCCGTCTGAGACCTTAAGTATACGCCGTTGCAGAGTACCAGGCTATTATAAAAGAAGTGGTCTTACCTGCTTACTCACAACTAATACCCCTCGTCGAGGAGCATAGGCTGCTAATCAACATTCTCCATCGAACTCTGTCCTCGGTGATCCATTCCAGTTGCCATTTATCCTTTTTATGTCTGCTTCCGACTCACTACATAATGTGTTCATTAGTCGTCCCCTTTTTCATTTCTCTTCACTTTTCCAAGTTAGCGCTTGCCTCATGATGCAGTCTGATGATTTCCGCAATCTATGCCCTATCCACTTCCAACGCATTTTCTTATAGTTTATAAATAATTGTACTTCTTTGATAATGATCGTGGTAGTTCCCCAAGTTCCAGCTCCGTACAGTGGGACTGTCTTAACGTTAGTATTGAAGATTCTGACTTTAATATTGGCTGACAGAGTGCTGTTTTGAGTCACATATGTTCTTCAACTGCAGAATGTTGCCCTCACTTTGCCGATCATTGCATTCACTTCAGCATCAGATTCTGCTTGGCCATCGATGATACTATCCAAGTACGTGAAAGATCCCACATTTTCCAGAGTCCCTCCATTAGGTGTGATTCGTTTGGTTCTCTCCATGTTGTATTTGAGGATCTTGCTTTTCCCTTGTGTATGTCGTAGCCCACTGATACACAGAATTATGTTTCACTGTTTGTTTCGACCTGCATTTATTGATGTGTATGGGATAGAAGAGCTAGGTCATCCGCGAAGTCCAAATTTTCTAACTGATTACTGCCTTTCGTAAAACTGATCTTCACCGTTATCATTGATGGACGCATAACATTCATTATGATCCCCTCCTTCCTTGTTTTGAAGGACACTTTGATGATCCTGGATCCATGAGATTCTCATCCAATAAGTTCATTTCGTGCCTCTTTGAACACCATCGAGATAACTTCCTACATGTGTGGAGCATTTTTCTTTGGATCAGAGTACAACAATATCTCTCTCAAGTCTATCCTTTTTGTTCAGCTTCGGTACAATGGGTTTTACGTATTCCAAGCACCATCAAGTCGTATCTCCTCATTTCCGTGGCTATTTGACTGATCCTCCTGGTCTCTCACATTGTCCGAACATTTCATATACCTATAAAAATTGTTGTTCTGGTTGTTAGAAGGGGCATCAGCCCAGTGACGTTCGAAGATTCTCGGTTTTCCCCATCAGGCTCTTCTAGTTCTTGTAAATAAATATCCTTCAACTCCCTAGGCAGAGTTAAAATGGTTTAATTGTTTATTCTGATTGGCGTCTTTTAGCAAGATTGTTTTCTACTTGATGTGATTGCCGACCTCATACCCAACCATCTTCCTTTACCCGTGCTTGGAACCGACAATAATCTTAGAAGAGCTACATGCGGAGGTCAGTAACAATTAAATCTGTAAATGACATCAGTATGTGATAAACACTTACTTCAAACCGAATAATGCCCATCAATTCTATATCTTATCATCATTGTTATCATTGAACATTCACAAAAATTATCTCATACTAGAAAAGTAATGTTTTCCTAAAATTGGTATGTTCGATAGACTAATTCATCTAATTTAATTATGCGAGTATATTTGAATATCTTATGTTAAGAAAATGGTTAATAAACTTGCATCATTTATGTTATATATCAGTAATACTAAGGTAACACACATGTATGCTGCCAAATACTTGATACTGTAGAAATATTTTTATCAATTTAGCATTGACGAAATCGAACCAATGAAAAGGTTGGTGCATTTTAATATACCATAAAACCTAGATAAAACAAGTCAGTTAGACATCATTTGCTATTGATCCTATCAAGCTAGTTGTCTAACTTTAACGAAATTGTGACAGGTCCTATTGTTTGGTTATCTAGTTTTTGAATAAGATTTCTTTTTCATTGGTTTAGTAATGTTTTATTTCCAAGTAGCTTCTCAAACTTCTGAATGTTATATTTTTAATACAGAATCACTCTGAAGATCCCTTTTTTAGCTGACATTATGACTGAGTCTTAAATAGCTCTCAGCTTACCTAAAGCTTTGTTCTTTTGTGATGAGCTAAGAATGATCCTTAATTTACCGAGTCAGGTATCTTACTGCCTCGCCTATTTTTTGCCATATTTCTTCGTTTAATTTTGCTGCTTAGAATGAAAACTCTGGTTTCTTCGAAGAATTTTCGAAAAGCAAACTTTAAACGAGGCTCAAATCAATCACTAATTAGAATATATTATATACCCAAGCTTAGTAGTGTTGAAAAAACAATGCCTGTAATTTAAAACAAATGTCATCACATAAATGATTACGTCACACCCTATTATAGTGACCAATTTATATTCATATGCTTGTCAGCAAATATATCTAAAGTGGACTAAATTAGCTACAACCCCCCCCTAAAAAAGATTTATTAATTGAACTAATGATAAATCATTTTTGATTAAAAAATAATAAAATTTATGTTGTTTCTTTCTCCTTGTTCGTTTACAGAAAACGTGTTCTGTATTAAATTCAATCAACATAATAAATAAATTACTTGAATATTATTACGTAATATTCAGTCTATACAAACATACAGATAGATATTTAATTAAAAAAACCCAGTATTATTGAAAAAACTTTGTTTCTATCCAATTAGATTAAATTACATAATATTTATTTATTAATAGTTACATTGTTATTAGTTTCTTATGAAAGAAACCATTTTTATACTGAACACTTTATACAAACAAATAATGTTATGGTTAGAAATTCTAATTTGGAGTATATTTTTTCATCTATTACAAGCTTTTATAACACAGGATCAAGGTAAGTGATAAATATTTGTTAAAATTTTGTGTAATTTAAATATTAAAACAAATGAAAATGTATTTTAATAGTTGAGTTCATGAGTCAAATGAAGCTAGATCATCATAGCAAACCTGAAAGCACTGGATGTCCGTTTTGTCTTAATGTGGAACTCCTCAGCAGTGCTCATCCACGATCCCGCCCCGCGGGATTCGAACCCAGAACCTATTGGTCTTGTGAGCAGTAGAAATTTTATGTTCTAAGATGATTTTTATTGATATTTAGATTTTTTTATAAAAATTTTACTGAGCTATGTTTTAATGATACTAACTGTTTGATTATTTATTATTAAATGAATTGACAATATTATTTTATACGTTCTTTTCTAATCAAATCAATTACATCTTTTATAGTCATTTAATTAACCACAATAGTAATCGTATATTTTGTAAGTTAATGTATATTTAGCTGTTAAACTGGACTGTTATCTTGTCTGATCAATTTCTGGATGACAAATCAGTTGGGCTTCATATGAATTAATGAAGTATAATGGTGATGTTAGTAAGATGAGTATCCATTGTTTGTAGAAAAAAAAACAATAGTGATCATTTTATCTTCCCCCAAAACTAACTCATAATAAGCATAAAGTTTAAGAAAATTAATTTATGACTGATTCTAACTTCATCAGAGATTGGCAAGCATATTTCCTTGAACATAAATTGATCAATAACATTCAAAGATTCGAAATTATCTTGTAACACAAATAGTCAATCTCAAATAATCCACATACATTAACTATAGCTGTCTCATACCAAAACGCAATTAATGAAGATATATATCTTTTTTCATAGATTATGGTTGAATAGTATTAACTCCAAAGTATTGAAATTACCAATGATTGATGAGCTTTAAGTATTTGCTTCATTATGAAATGATCAGGTCCAATGTATAAGTAATAAAAGGAACTATATATTCTTCTTAATGTTGTTATCTCCTAACTGGATGGTTCAAGTGTGAGGTCTATGTAGCCTTTACAAACAACATCTTGACAAGTTTTATGAAAAGTAAGAGATCTAGAAGTTGGATGACTACACATAATTAAGACGTCTTCATATCAACCATTGAAAGATATGAAGAAACTTATTTACTGTTGTTTGTAATAATAACTAAAAATGAAACCACTATCAAATGGTAGGCAGATTTATTTCCGTAATGAATAATGGGTAAATGATAACAGTTTAGTATTGTAATCTGAATAAATTGTTTTTGAATCCTTATATGACTGAAGGGATATGAGTAAATAAAATGATGATTAATACATAATGATACTTTAACTGTTGACAAAATACACGTGAGTAAGGTTAAATTTCGTACAGTCCAAGAGATCTTTTATCTCTACAGGAACATCACATCATTTAGAGCATCCTATAAGCGAGAAATAATAAAATTACTGGTCAGTCATATGGTATTACCACATCATAACAATACTGATTTGTGTCAACCTTAACATTTAAACATCAAAAAGATTGATGTTTTCCAAATTTAATTCTACATTTATTGAATAAATACATAGTAAGTTTTGTTAATATCTATTAACTGAAAGAAAATGAAATGAAGCTAATTACTTTAGACATTGTTTTGAGCAGAATCTATAGGAGTTATGATGAAACAAGTGAATAATCTCAGAAAAACTTTACGTCATTATATTACTGAAACTTCTTAAAAGTTTATTTTTATCAAAAAAATTCACTTGATGTTATTTAGTTGTATCTTCCCATTGTTATTTAGGACTGCAAATGATCAGTCACTTGTTGACATATGTGTATCCTGTGCAAACTGTATCGATATTGTCTTAGGTCACAAGTTTCATAAGCAAAGATGGATAGTAGCTAGCAGTGGAATCCAGGATGCCCGTTTTGTTCTATTTGGGACATCCAGCTGACGAGTCCCAAATAGGACGAAACGCTGTTAGCCAATACACATCTTTGTTTATTTATCTCAGTTTAAGTACAGAATGCTTTCTTTTAAAACCAGAAATCATGTAAATAAGTAGAAGAAAATGAAATGTATATTTCTGTCTGAAGGTAATTAAATTAGTAAATATGGCGGTTTGGACTCTAAAAATAGACATCAAACAATATTCACTAAGTTTATTCTTTACTAAATAGAAATAATACCCTTGTACGTAACATTTCACTGTTATATGAATACTGAAGATAAATATTTCTCTAATTGCCTAAAATAATCAGAAGCAAATTAGGTATATCCATTAGTGTATGAATAACAATAAAATGTTTTACACTATTGTTTATTATAATGAATTATGGTAAGTTTTAAACATGGATACATAAATTCTAACAAATCGTCACTAATCAATCAATATTAATGCCAATTGTATTATTTCATCAAGATTATTGACTTCCATTTGTCTTCTCATAGAATTTATGTTCTCTGAGTCAAATCATTGAATTATGAAACTTTTATTATTTCTCTAGACATTATCATATACCTTGAAACTTTAGATAAATAAAACAATAAAAAGTGAAATACTATTTTGTTTTAATTAACTTTCTAATCATTCATTTTGTTTACTTCTTATTTCTTTCCAGAATGTCTTCAATCGATCAAAGCTGATGTTGTTTTTCTTTTAGATGGAACTCAATTAATTGATAAATTTTCATTTGATTATTATGTGAAAGATTATTTGAATGATTTTGCTAAAAAGGTAAATAAATTTGTTTTCAATAATTTCTCATCATGTTCTACAATTATATATCCAAATTAATAATCCATAAAATTGGCCATATTTAAGGCAGTGTACATCATTTCTAAATGATGTATAATTATCAGAATGGGTTTTGTGGAGAGTTTTAGAAATTTCACAAGTTGAAATCATGAGTCAGTTGAAGCTAGACCACCATTGAAAACCTGGAAGCACTAAACGGCCGTTTCGTCCTGGTATGGAATTCCTCAGCAGTGTGCATCCACAATCCCGCACTGCTGAGGAGTCCCATACCAGAACGAAACGGCCGTCCAGTGCTTCCAGGTTTTCAATGGTGGTCTAGCTCCAACTGACTCATGATTTCAACTTGTGATGTATAATTCTCAATTCACATATTACAATTTCCAAATGACATGAGTCGATACAGTTTTTTTTATAAATTCCAATGATGTTTTCGTTTCTGTGAACTTTGCATTATACTTCAGGTATTCATTGAGTGCTTTCAACGCAATAGGTTGATCACAAGATTTTAATCGCTGGAAAATTCCCATTATATTGAAACACAATTGTATGAACGAAGAATTATTCTTTTCAATCATATCCAAATGATGTACTCTCTGCCTTACATCTGGCCAATGTTATGGATTATTAATTTGGATATATAATTGTAGAACTTGATGAGAAATTATTGAAAATGAATATTCTTCGTTCATATAATTATGTTTTAATATAATGGGGATTTTTCAGCGATTCAAGATCTATTATTATTAATTATTATTATAAGTTTTATTCAACATTATATTTTTGGTACAATATAGAATTCTCAGCATAAAGTATTTCAACAAGCTTCCTTTTCTTATATCTTGGTCGATTGTGACGATAAATTTTGAATGATGACCAGTTAGATGTTAGTAGTTCGATAATCCACATTTGATTAATATTCATTCGTGTTTAGTGAATATTGCCAGCCATCATGATGTCGCTGATTTTATCTTTTTGTATCCCGTATAGCAAAAGGTTGTAAACTTTTCATAAACGCGCCTGAACAGATTGTGAGCACAATAGACATAATGATGTGCCAAAACAAACAACAAAACAGATAACTTAAAGAAATATGTCGATCGAAGGAACAGGTAGCCCAAATATTCAAGCAGGCCGCCCTACCTCATTAATTAGCACTATAATGTGCAACACGAAACGTTTCCAGCGAAATAAATTTGTTTTAAGGAAAATTAACACTACCATTTTGTTTGTTGATAAAACAATTTTATTTTCTAGTAATTTTTTTTTTACAAAATTCTTATTTTTTTTCGGTTCTCATTTATTTCATTTTAGTTATCGATCAAAAGTGATGGAGTATTAATTACTGTTATCTTATTTACGGATCAATTATATTTTGTAGTTAAACCAGAACATTCTATAAATTTGCCTAATTTATTAATGGCAATAAATAATATGAAACAACCTGATAAAAATTTAATGAAATCCGATATTATTTATGCAATTTCAAATATTTTAAATTTTGGATTTATTCCAATACATAAGGTGAATACACAAAATATTACACGAATGCTTATTCTACTTACAAATGGAAATATTCCAGAGAAAATACAACATAAAAATGATCAGATTTTTATTAAATCAGATGAAATTATACATGAATTACATCAACGTGTAAATTATGTGTTTAGTATAGGAGTACCAGGTGCTAATCAACAAGGTGTACGTAGATTAGCTAAACCTTTACATTATACATTTACATTAACTGAATTTAATGGTTATAAAGAATTAGATTTAAAAAATTTTGATCCTACTGAAGTAATTTGTCCAGTGAAAAGTAAGAATTTTAATTTGATTGATCAATTATTTTTTTAAAAAAAAAAGGAAAATGAATTTGAGATTATTTCAGTTGTTTTTTATTTCATATTTATTCAGTTTGAGTGTTATATTTAAGAAGGGAAACAGAAGTTAAACTCGGTAATCTAAATGTTTTTTTCAATGATTTATACGGTGTTTTAAAGTTTATAATACAAAAAAAGATCAACAGTTATGGAATACTGGTTATTAAAAAGTTTGAGAGATTATCGTATAATTCTCTACCATAATGATAATCTGATTACCTATAGTCACTAAATGTATAGCTAGTTCTTATTGATAGATGACTACAACTAGAAAATAACTGAACACTTGAGAGAACTGATAACTTATTTTGTCCAAGTTATGAACTCTTAGGCAGTGAGCTTCGTTAGACTTCACACAGGATTGTATCAAGAATATTCAAGTTTCATGGAGAACATTAAGTCATTCTTTTACACTCAACATTTCCATCTTTATTTACTGTCATGCGTTTTAAAAGCAAAATTAAGAGAAAAGTTTTTTTCTTTTATTGAGATTTTTTATTTTGATTAGAATTTTTTTTTTCTGAATGGTTAGATGAATAAAATGTTGGTTTCATTTAATAAATTTATTTCTATCAGTTCCAAAATATTGTAGTGAAATTAGAAGATTACTAACATTAAAAAAGCCCATTGAAAAAGTGAATGGACAAACAGCCGCTGTAAATCCCTGGTATCAATATCCATATCAACAGAGACATTCGGGTATGAGACAACCAAGATATCGATATCCCTACAATGATTATGAATATTATTACGATTATGGTGATTATAATGAAAGAAAACAGCTTCCGGTACGTCCAGTTAGTGTACCATACCAAAAAAGAAAAACAAATGATGAAGCATTAAACGCAAAGCTTATAGAATTATTGCATTTACTAAAAAATCATGACAGTAGGCAAAAGAAAACTGGTTTAGTGAAGTTGAACCCCATCATTACAGCTACCACCACAGCTCCAACCATCATATCTACGCCTTCACCAAACTACTATAAATCCTTTCAAAATAGAATAAAGAGCAAAAAAGTTAACAGAGAAAGATATAGCTCACCTCCTATATCACCATCATATTCAATATCTGATGATATCAGTCAAACGGTAAAAAACGAACCACATACAAATGACTCAATAATGATGAATCAATCGAATTTAAACAATAAAACTGAAAATAATTGTGAAGTAAAATTAAATAAAATGGCAAATCTATTATTAAAATTAATTGAACAAACTCTTCATAGAAATTATTCAAGTTCAGCAGTCCATGGAAATTCGAGTATTAATAATAGTTCTACTGAATTACTGAAAGTAAGTGTTCGAAATTTGAATTCTATACAAAATGTTTGTTTATTGGTTTGAAGTCTCACATATTTTCTATGAAAATCAGTATAGAATAATAAAAATAAATCTTGTTCCTTTCGTTTGTTGGAATTTTACTCTACGTTCAATATACACATTTATAAATTCCACAAAAATCCTCAGTAATTATCTAACATATGAGCTATATTCATCATAGAATTGCTGACTAGACTGATTGGTTGTTCAAAATGAAATCCAGAGGATTACTGGATCGCTTAATTTATTCGATTGCAATCAAACAAACATTTTTCGTATTTATCATTTTCATATATTTGTGATTAGATATTTCAGACTACCTTTAATTGTATTACCATTTCATTTTGGGAATATGCTTAAAATACATCAATTAAATGAAGGTTCATGTAAACAAAGGAATAAAGGAGAGCGAAAATTAATATAGTATGGAAAGAGTAGGAAATCATTGCATTACTCTAAGTCATAAATTGATTGAAGGATTACCAGCGTAAACTCAAGGTTACGATAAATTGTTTTTGTACACATAAGTGGGGTTTAAATTTACGAATAGCCATGACTTCTATGAACCTAAGAATTCGCCCTTGACAATTTCTGTACAACGTTTTAAAAGCTGTATTGATGTTAATTCTGTGCCCCGTTGCAACTATTTGTTATGCTATCGATGAACATGGTTTTCCACCTCCAATGTTGATCGAACCATTTGACAATAATTGGTCTTGAAGCCACCTAGGCACATGTACTATAACTTTTGATTGCATTGTTCGAATACTACACCCTAAGTGTGTCCGCACAAACATGTAAATCGGTAAATGCGATAGGATGTGATGCAATCGTCCGTGCATGTTCTAGGTCTATTCGGAATCATGGGCTTAGTCTTTTGAATCACAACCAGTTTAGCAGCGTAATAGGTTTTCACGATAGCTGCTTTTAATCTGTTTTCAAACCATACTATTAGATTCACCTCCTAATGGTAGATAGATATAAAAAATTTTATTCAGAACGGAATAAACGAGAGGTTTTAGTGCTGGCTGACTTTTGCACCTATTTATAAATTTTGCTGGATAATCATTTGTTATTAATGTTACTCAGCAGTTTTTCGTCTTACCTAACCGCACTTAACCAAGTCTCGCTTGTATTGCAGTGAACAGAAACTGTGGAAATTTAGATATTGACCAATTCAAGTTGGCTTCCTATAAACTGACCGTCTTATAGTTATATCCTCCATTCGACTCAAAAGTATGTCTATAAAGTGCGATTGGTCATTACTTACTTCTTTATAGGTCATTACGATATCATTCTGTACGTCATTGAGTTTATCCTATAAGTAAGAAACATAAAAATATTCATCACAAATAACTAATATGTCATCCATGTATCTCTTTGACAAAGTTACCTAGATGATGAGCTCACTCGTCATATTTTCAGCATATGACATAAATACATGTTACAATTTCTTTTATTACGACCCCGCTACTCCTATTACTTAGTACTCTTAGACACTATTTCACTCGACAAATCCCCAAATCAGAACACGGTTGAACAGGAACGTAATTATATTCCAAATAAAAAGGTTGGATTGAAGTAGGAATCACAATAAGAGAAACGTTAGTATATTTATAATTTCTGCATGATAAAATTCTAGAGTCTTCTCCAAGTATCCACTAGCGCTAATTGGATAAGAAATAGCCAATCAGCATGCCCCAACATAGTACTGTACGGAAAATGCTTTAATCAAATCTATATCCCTCTAACAATATATCAGTTAAGAGAGACCCCAAAGGGCTGCAATATCAACACCATCAACTTTTCGAAAATATTCACCTTCAAACGTGAATTGGACTTTTACAGTACATAACAAAAGTAGTTTTTTCAACAGTGTTGACGAAATAGAAAAAGGGGGGAAATTACTAGACATATGGTCACAGTCATAGTTAAAGGTGCAGTCGAAAAAGAGAGTTTACATCAAAAAAATGAAAAAAATTTTCTTTATTAATACCATCAAGAAGATTAATCAGTTCAAATGTATCGCTTAATTAAAGCTTACACAGTTTATTGTAGATTGCTTTAAGCAATTTATCCAACTATTTTGCTAGTTCATTTGTAGATGAACCACCCATAGATAAAATTGGTCATCATGGATTGTTAAGTCGATGAATTTTGGGCAATCTATATAAATTCGGGAGAACAGAACCGGTAGATATCAGTATATTAAATTATTCTTTGTTTGTGACATACTTTTTAAGGAGCTTCATCAGATAGGAATTTACTCCGGATTCCAAATTCCTAAAATTAATATTGAGTGGAACGTCCTCTAAGAAATTACTCTGACCAAAAAATATAGATGACATTTTTACCTTATACTCACAGTTATGAATAACAACAACCCAAGAACCTTTTTTAAATCTGAGGATCACAAGGACGAATTCTCAGGTTTATAGAAGCCTTGACTATTCGTAAATTTAAACCCCACTTATGTGTACAAAAACAATTTATCGTAACCTTGAGTTTACGCTGGTAATCCTTCAATCAATTTATGGCCTAGAGTAATGCGATGATTTCCTACTCTTTCCATACTATATTAATTTTCGCTCTCCTTTATTTCTTTGTTAGATGAACCTTCTGTAGGTTACTAACTTAGATTATCTGTATCAAATGATTGGAAGCCTACTCGAATTTGACGGGAAAGGTGTGATCAACCAGCTAATGTTGAAGTCACACCTAGTGGTTAATACTTAACGTGGATTACCCTTTCGTCATATCCAGGTACTATGGCTGCTTTGATAACCATACAACACAAACGATGTTATTACAGAAACATATTAGTAAGAGTAGGTACAAAAAACGGAGTGCAATCACCACTCCATGAAGTGCAATTAATGAATGCGCGTTGGTTGTACTTGACCTTGACGAGGATTATTTAACTGCTCGGTATTCAGAGATCCGACTGCCGGATGATTTGGCTAGGGTTTAGTGACATTTCATTGGCCCTACACTCCATTTAATTGATCTTTATTAATTTTCATATAAAATACCTTGAAAAGCATAAATGTGACCAGATCGTTCGAATTATATGGCTCATATACATCAAATCTTTTAGATCAACTCCGTCTTCTCATTGCTTTATCGAAATTTATAAACTGGACTAATTACTTTATATTTCATCACTGTCGAAATCAGTATATTACAGTGGTTAAATGCCGTGAAATGCAGTGTGTGTTCAATAACAGTATCTACTTAACATAGAACTTTGTGTAAAATACCACAATCAGACTTTTCAGATAAATACTGAAAGAATCGTAATCCAAAATTCGAATTAAATAAAACATCATATTATCAAAAAACGTCTTAATAACAAAGGAAACAGATTAAAGAATAAATTTTGTTCAGAATATTTATACAATTGACATAACTAATAAATATCTTAATACTTATTTCTAAACTATAATACTGGTATGTATGTTGAGTACGTACCAACATATATTAATCATTATATCAAAGACTGTGAATAACATTAGTGCGCTTCTGAGCTTAGGAAGTCAGTTAAACCAACATTATTAACGAAGACCAATCTATTGAAATCATGGACTGGTCAATGTTCGATGACTACTGGAAACTTGGAAGTGCTGGGCGACGGTGCGTCCTAGTGTGTAACTCCCCAGAAGTTCCTATTTACAACCCTGCATTAGGGACTCAAACCATGACCTTGTGTCTCGCGCGCGGCCTCGCGGACCAATTAGCCAGCATCTAGCGGTGTTTACGTTTAACTTCAGTCAATCTCAAGATATTGTGTGACCATCTCTCATTGTCTTCACGGGTTACTCCATCACGCATATGGATACATACTCCTGGGGAGTCACATACTAGAACGAAACGAATGTTCAATACTTGAAAGTTTTCAATGGTGGTCTAACATTGATTGGTTCACGATTTCAATGAAACTGAACAATCTCCAAAACATTATGCTGAAAAAACAACTCAATAAGCTATGAAGGTTATAGAATTACACGGGAAGTGGTAAACAAAGTGTGAAGTTTACTGTCCAAAACATCAGAATCTAATATAATAATTACTTTTCAAACTTCAGTACAGGGGTATAAAACAGACGGTCATAAGTCCGTGATTTCAACATATATGTATTTTGTCAATACTGACACAACTAGACGTAATATGACAGACTACCTACTAATACTAAATGGAAAAAATATATTTTTAGTCATTTTAAATTTTATCAAGGTTTATCAATACTTTATAACATAGATTACTTTTGGGTTATAACTTCCGTTTTTTATTTCGATTACATTTCAACAGCCAGCCAGTATAAGTTATTTATTAAATAGTTCACAATATGCTTACCCAGAAGTATCTACATTCAAAAAAGGAGAACCTTTAACATCAATAAACAAAAGTTACGGGGAAAATAAACCTTTGATAAGTAATGATAACAATAATTCACAAACTAATAAACAGTACAAAGATCGAAGTTACCATTCAACTTATCAAGCACATTTTCAAGCTACAGATTGGGAAGATTCTGCTATGCACAATGGAGCAATTCTAATGTTTGCAATGAAGTCTCATTCCGGGTTATCAATAAATAAAATGTACTTTTCTAGCAGAAATATTACAAACATATCAAATAAAAATACAGCTTCGAATGAAATAACAACTAACCATACTACTGGCGACATGGATATAAGTAGTAAGATTTCAAATAGTTGGTATAAGCATGATTTATTTGATCAGTGGTATAGTGGATCATATAAATATGTATTATTTGAATTATGGTCTAATAATAATCCAGTTGTTCAACTAAAATTCAATGCACGATACTCAGATAAGTATACATGGTTCAATAAATTATTTTTAAAAACTTCGTATCCTTGGAATGAATATGAACTTTTGGAAAAGGCTAAATTCATCCTCACAAGGTATATATGATTTATATTTGTATTTTTCACAGAAGTGGTTCAGTTGTCAAATTTTGAAAACTTTACACATATTAATAGGCACGTTCTCAATAAACTAATTTAGTGTGGATCAAATTCGTAAAGTCATTCCTTATTATTATTATTAGTATTATTATTATCAACATGACTACAAATTCTATCCAAATAGACAGAAAATTACAGAATTATACAATGAGATAAATTGAACATTCGTAACTAAATCTTGATTTATTTATCTGTTGACATACAGAAGTAAATGATTAATCTCTTTTTTAACTCATATCCAGATAGTATTTCACTGATAACTGTGAAAGAATGAAATCAAGAATAGAAGGCGACGATAAACCACTATTATGAAGAACCTTTGAGCCAAGATGTCATTTCATTTGGCTAGGCGAATCGCCACATGTAAAGTTGGAGCCCATGTGCCAATAGTGAAGGAAGTACATTATTGTTGCATCACAAGAATGCGTCATTCTATAAACTAATTTCACTAAGAAGGTGGCGTCAAAGCTATGTGACTTTTATTGCTAAACCCAATGCAAGAGTTGGCCTGAGAATGAGGTTTGGCGAACAAAAGGGTTATTCGATATATATATATATATATATATATATATATATATATATATATATATATATATATATAGACCTTAGTAGTTTTATCACTCTTCTTCGATGGATTAAGCGACAGAATGTAACTGTAGAGACTAAGTTAGAGTCTATATCAAATCACTACTAACAAATGTTACTTATTGGTAAATAATAAACACATTTTTATTTTTAGAAGGGGTTTTGTGGAGATTACAGTAATTTCAATAGTTGAAATCATGTGTCAATTGAAGCTAGACCATCATGGAAAACCTGGAAGCACTGGATGGCCGTTTCATCCTAGTATGTGACTCCTCAGCAGTGCGAATCCACGAGTTTAAAGTGTGATTATAAACACTATCCCGTTAGAATCCATGTGCATCTATTCGATATTGATATGCTGCATACCACTATTGTCGTATGTTAAGAAAACAATTCGTTGGTTAATTCTAGTTGAGGTAAATACAACGTGATATGCAATTTAAAGAAAAAACGATACGTATGTTTACAACAATTACATAATCTGAAAGAAAATGGTCTCAAATAATATGAATCAACGATACACTAAACGCAAAATATTGCCAATTAAAGTTTTTTTTAATCACCTGATATCATATAAAGATTTGAAGAAAATCAGAATTTGTGCAAATTTAGATGGTTGAAGTTGGACATTAGCACCGTTGGATGTCGTTTCAGTGGCCTAGAGGTTAAGCATTCGCGTGCGAGACTGATAGGTCCCGGATTCGAATCTCGCGAGGTGGGACAGTGGATGTGTACTACTGAGGAGTCCCATACTAGGACGAGACGGACATCCAGTGCTTCCACATTTTCCATGGTGGCCTAGCTCCAATTGACACGATTTCAACTATTGACATTTTTATTTATTAGAACACTAATATGAAAAACCCAACCAATCCATTTTAAGTTATGTTTGCAATTGTATTGTTAGTTATGATTTCATAAACCTAAATCACTACGAATGTGAACCGAGTTTTGAGTAATACGGTTAGATTCCAGAAAATAATCCACCAGCACTTACCTAATAACGTACCAATCGTTTTTAATAAAGTTATTAAAAACAATTGATGATGACGATCACTATAATAATGATAAAATTGAATATATTTATAATTCGAACCTGAAGTTAGGAAGTAAATTGTCATAAATCTAGATGTAACTAAATGATTTCCTATACTAACTCCTATACAAGCAAACGGTTTTTTCTCAGGCTTAAAATTTACTGTTACATAACCCCTGTTTGAATTTAAGTTTTCATGAATTTTTTCGACATGCTACTAAAAAAGGTAACGTACGTAACTGTCACATAATAGATCCTGAATCAATTTAAATCCCTTATCACGATAGTAACATGAGATAGAAAGTATAGAGTAATAACAAAAACTGAGGGAAATGGCAGAAACTAGGAACTAACGTGCCATGAACGACAGAATTGTGAAAACTTATAGCATGGTAATACGGGAATAAATTCTTATAACTCTAAAGTTCAGTCGTACAACATATATGACTAGCAGTTTGTCGACCATCAATTAGAAACTTGGTCCGACACAATTAAAACTACTAGATAGTACATTAATTGATGTCCTAACTATCATGTAACCACAAGTTTATTTCTACTCCAACTCCATCTGAAACTAGATCTAAAACATATCGGCAAAAGGTAAGTTTATAACTTTTTTCAGAATATAGATAACAGAATAAAATTTAACATCGCTTTTTATTGTAATCTTACACAAATGTTTAATTTTTAGCAATGAAGCATTCTCCGTAGTTTTTGATCCAAATTATATTGTCCTCTTATCATCGGTTGATTATAGTACAATTGAAAAGTTGAAGAGTGAACGAATAGATTGTGAATTTCTACGAGGTTATATATTAATTGTTGACAATTCTAACTCAGCAATTTCCCGATGTAAATGGAATAATGCAATCAATTCAAAATATAATAATTTCCCAAACACCAGTAATTATCATGATTATCCAAAAATTTTCTATACATTGCCAATAAATTCACATAAAGAAGACAGTTTAAATTATCAATTACCACCAAAATTTTCAAATTATTTATTTACATTATATGAAGCTGATGAACTACGTATTTATGTCATACCATATGGGTTAATGCCTAGTAAAAATGATGGCATTTTATTACCACAGCCTAACAAATTATTATTTGTCCTTGATATAGGCATCAATTTATCATTTAACAAATTATGGTATCAAGAAATAGCCAGTCCACCTAGTGCATTTCCACTAAAAAGTAACATCCTATGCCATTGTTGGTATCGTAACGAGTTATTAAACAACTGGTATAAACCCAAAACACATTATCATACGCAAAATATCAACCATTTTTTAACATCGAATTTATTTTTTGGTTTTCAAAGTATTAAGATTGAATTATTTGATCAGATTGGTCATGTGAAATGTTGTTTAATATTTGATACACATGGTGCACAAGTAAATTCTTGGTTTTCACTAACACGCTTAAAATATTCGTGGCCATGGTCAATTAAAACATTAACTAAATATAATTTTGTACAATTCGGTGATCAAATATTAACTGGTGGTAAGAAACATTATTTATCGTTGAGAAATTGGTCGAATTTCAACTTTTGGATTGGTAAACAAACGTTGTTAATTGAACCATCATCCAGTGCGAAACGAACTACTTATACAATAAAATGTTTAAGTATATTTCTAGTTTACAGTAAAAATAATGAATCTGACCATTTTAAATTACCAGAATGTATGAAAGGTCAAACTAATTTATTTAAGGATACAACCAAATTAACAATATTAGCTTTTAATGAAGAATTAACAGAACTGAACAAAATGAAGAAAGCTCAACAAATTACAATCTGGTCAAATTAATGACAAAACCAAAATACTTTATATAATAAACAATCGTACATATAATTTATTTGTACTAAACGAAAATCTTTACTGCTTTTATTATTTGTGACAGTAAATATTTATATCGCCGTAGTTAGTCTTCTTATCTTGGAATATAGAGATGACCAAGTCACTCATACTCGGTTTAAACCTTTGCATCTAATTCAGTCAGCTACAACGTAGGACCAGGTACATATATGCATCTGTCCAAGTTGCCACACCTTATCACAACAAGATCAACACCAAATTCTTAGAAGTAGTCACTTCAATGGTACTAACGTATAAAAGAAAGATTGTGTATGAGAATATAACAGGAAGAAAGAATTAGTTCATAGAAAGAAAGATATGAAGCGATTTTAATCTCTTAGTTTAAGGGAAGACAGAAAGTGTATACACCGATGCCATTGTGATCGATTCTGAGCCATGTCACCAAGAGTCTCCAACCATTGGTTACGATAGTCACGCAGACCCCAACCAAGTAGTCTGCATCTACCAACATGGTTCAGACTAGAAGTTAGTGTCTTCAAGCACTGATGCTATGTTTTGGTTTGGCTCCCCCTTACTTTCTTCTAACCATCCCCAACACCAGTCAGCATTGCGCGTCGTGGTAATCGGTGTTCAGGCATACGTAACACGTGGCCCAACCATCTCAGTCGATGAAGATTCACAACCTCATCAACTGATTTGCCATCATCCTCTAATACCTTGCTTCTAACCTCACTATTGCTTACCCTGTGATCCCAGCAGACGCTGGAAATATTTCTGAGACATCTGTGATCAAATACTAGTTACTTACGAGCATTTCCTACCCTTGATGGCCATGTTCCTCAGACGTAAAGTAGAACGAAACGAACTTCTGCACAGTAAACTCGCCTCTTAATTGTTAGACGGATATCTCGCCTTCGCCATAGGTGACTTGATTTGGCAAAAGTCAAACGAGCTTTCTGAATCCGTGCACACACTTCGTCAGACACCAACCCATCAGGGCTGGTTAGACTTTCAAGATAAGCGAAGTTATAGACGCATTTGACTATTTCACTCCCTATCCTTAGTTCGTGTTGACGAAAGCCAGTACTGAAACAACAGGTTGCATTCAGAGGATAAGAAACGCATTCCAAACATCCTGGCGTTGTTGCTCAATGCTGCCAAGACACTCTGCATTTTATCAGCGTCTTCAGTAATCAGCACTATGTCATCTGCGTATTCTAAGTCGATAAGTAGACCACCTGTTAGGAGATCGACGCCCGAAAATTCAGTTGACGAGAACGTTTTTTCGACCGGTATGTCTATGATGATGAATAAAAATGGGGAGATAGTGGATAGCCCTTTTGAACATACATTAGATGACAACTATCCATAAGCTCTGGTCCGACTGATAGTGTCCGAGTAAAGATCATTCACTTCTGAGGTACACCTTTCAATAACAGACACGGCCACACAACCTCTCGATCTACAGAGTCAAATGCTGCTTTTAAGATAAACTATCATTGTGGACGCTGATAAGCATACCAATGTCCTAAGATCTGACGAATAGCGAATATGTGGTCGACGCAGCTACGACCAGTTCTGGATTCAGCCAGATTTTCTTGTGTTTGCAGTTCACGGGTCTTAGTTAGGCGTCCGATAATTATCGAAGCTAGTATTTTGGATGCTATATTAGTTAAACTAATACTTCTATGGTTGTCACAGGATGATTTTAACCCTTTCTTATATATTGAGACAATGAGTGATTGTGTCTAGTCAGACGGCATTACGTCCAACTTCCAGATTTTAGCTAAATTATTAATCGACCTAATCGCTAAAACTAGACCACCATACCTAAATACTTCTGGAGGTAATCCATCTGGAGCAGCTGCTCATCCTCGTTTCAGGTTAACTATTGCCTTTTGGACTTCAACTGGATTCAAGGGGGCGCTTCAATGGTTCATCGACGCTGTCTGGAAATGGTGGGTAGTTGTAGAGTAGCTGAACTGATCCTTAAAGTCTTCCACCCATCGTTCTGTGTGAACTGAGAGCAGTGTCGACTTATTGCAGGATAGTCTCACTTACATTTGACTTCATAATTCCAGTCTTTAATTAGTCTGTAGAGTTGTCATGTGTTAACTACAGCCGCTAATTTTTCCATCTCTTTTGCTTTCGTTGCCCACCACTGCTCACGATCGTTCCTTCAACTTTTGGTTAACCTAGATTTGATTTGTTTCCGCTCTTTATCGTGTTCAGAGCCTGATGGGTTGAGTTCACGAGAATCAATCAGTGCAAAAGACTTAGTAGAAACCCATCGTATTTCGTGACCCTTTGTTTCAAATAGATATTACCGCTGTATGTATATCATAGCAAGCAATATCTGGGTCAGCCTCGTTTTCAGAACTACCTAAATGTGGCCTTAGTTGTTCCTGGAATCTACTTTTGGTTTCCTCGTGAGTTCGACTCTAATGCATCTTCTTAATGTGGTTTTTCTGCGTCCAGTGAGGTGCAAGCAAATGTGTGCTCGTATTAGAGCATGATCAGGGTTTAAATATTTACTCCAAAACGAGCGACAGCCTGCGATCGAGCCTCTCAGACAGTGACTGATGGCACAATGATCTATTTGAGTCTATCATTGGTTTGGTGCAGGCGGTCGCCATGTTAGACGATGTTTCTCCTTATGCTTAAAATTAGTGCTCGTTAGAAGCAAACTATTGTTAAAGCACAGTTGTAAAAGACGGTCACCATTATCTGTTCGCTGAGCCGGAATACTAAAATACCCACCTAAATGTCTTTCTATTTGGTTTAAGCTACATACTTGGGCATTGAAGTCACCTGCCACGAGTACTGTCTGAGTGTTTAGCTTTTTGAAGAAATTCAGAAAGCTTCCTGTAAAAGTCATCTTTCAGTTCATCCGGGCTGTAGTCAGTGGGAGCGCAGGCATTCATTCTTATGAAACCAAGAGAATAAAGTACTCCCACCAAGCTTCTCACAATACTCATCAATTCGTACCATTCCGGACAGCCTTTTCTCTCTCAATACATTATTAGACAGTATATTCTAAATGCAGTCTGACAAATACATCTTTCGACATATGATACAGAGTTGCCCCAATCATTTTTAAAGAAATTGTTTGTCATTGTTATCCGTCTTATTTTTACGGATTTAGCTAAGGTGATTATGCAGCGGGTAGCTAAGGACATTTGTACTCATAATTTATATTAGATTGATACTTGACTCACACCGCCATAACCTGTCGATATAGTAAATTGGCTTGATACAGCTAATAGTCTCAAAAACAATCAGTTCAATGTGATCAATAATATACTTCGAGTTATCACTACATAAAAATGACAGTTAATCGTTTTTCGCTTTTAATCCAAAGAACTGATAACCGTAAAAGTCATAAAAATGTAAACAAATGTTGGCTATAAACTTTATGTTTAAATGGAAGAGTGATCGACAGATATTAGAACTACATCCGAACAAATTTCAAAACATGTCAAAATAGTTCAATAGTGGGAATACAATAATATCTCAACAACGCATCACATATACTACACGATGCAAGAAAAAAATTAGATATTGTTCTATGTTAGCATATTCAACACTTAATATCCTTTGGATTTATGTTTCCTAACATTTATATAATATCACGACATGATGCTTAGTCATTAATTAAATAAAAGGCTACTCAAAAAGAATGGTTGTCTTCATGAAGAAGTCAAAAAATCAGTTAAAAAAATACTTGTATGATCATCATTCGTTTAGTTGTACAGATATGTAAAACATTAATCGTCATCATAACAAGATATACAAAAAGTGTGAACAATATGTATCAGCGAATATTAGGAGCTTGAATGCAAAATGCTAGCCAAATGAAGCCAAGTGAGAGATAATGGTATAGGGTCTGAGGAAGTTGGTGGTGTAGACAAATTCCATAGGAATATTTTATCGAGCTTAGCCCCAAATTTTATTGGTTCTGTTCCAACGTCTGACACGATACCACTATGGTGAACAACCACTGGTGAGTAACTGTCTGGGAAACTGAGTTGAACTCCTCGTAATGGTCTACCACGGAAATTTGAAACCAGTACATGATTACTCAATGCACCAGATTCATTACTGAAATAAAAAAACGACACATGTCATACAAGAACAAATTACTTTAATGTTTCTAGACATTGAAGTTCGGAATTAACTTTCATCCCGTTTGTTTCGATTTTACATGGCATCCAATGCGCGATCATTGTTAAGGTAGAATTAGAAGACCTAAATAAATGAAAATCAATAGTCTAAGCCTATATTAAAGGAATAAATGCATTGAGAAGTAACACTTGTGTTATCATGGCAATTAAAATAAGTAAACTTTCACATTAGCCTAGGTATATTTAACACATAAGCTGTACTTCTGAACTAATATAGAGTTTATAAACTCGAAAAATAATTGTATACAATTAGTACCATAAAAGATAAGCTCAGATCCGAGGATAACAGGCCAAAAAATTGAGAACCTTGATGGTTTATTGTGAAGGTTAATGGTAATCTCAATTTTAAAAGGGTAACAAGTTCCTATTAGTAATTAGCAGGACTTATGGTGATTAAGAAAACCAAACCCATTTGTTGCGCCCTTACAGAATCATGTACCTTTGTTAGAGAAACAGGACGGCTGGAAATGGCCAAACAATGTCCGTTATGGTAATGAAAGAAATGGCTGCATATAAGCTCGCCAGAACGGTTTTTAAGTTGTAACATTAATAGGTACTAGTGTGGTCGTCAAATTTCCTTCCAACGTTCAATCACTACACTACTGAAGGATATAGCACATTGAAATAAATTATTTAACATAATGCAATAGTATCATGGTATCGACAACGTTGTAATGTAAACCTTTTACAAAATGAATTGCAATTCAAATACACACCAAAACTAGAATACCGCATTTTATTTGACCTAGTTTTTAAGTTCTTTAAAACTAACTCAGATTCAAATGGTTGTGGACGGAATAGAAGAGGCTTTCGCTTAACAGGCTTCCGTGTCTAGTAGCAATAGATCACCAAATCTTCCAGGCAGGAACCTAGGTATGTTAACAATAAAAGTGGAAAAGAAATTAGTAAATCATAGAGTGATACCATCCTTAGTCATTAAGAATATATCAAGTTGCCTCTCAAAGGACTCCTGGAAAGTCGCTTGGACTGGCTCGACCGACAGCGAATTCCAGCATTTGACAACTCTTAAGGAGTAGAAGTTGTGTCCACAGTCCGTCCTGCTATGTTGTGTCTCCAGTTTTTTGGTGTTATCTCTTAGGTTAGTGTTGGAACTAAGCTTGAGTAGGTGTTTGAGAGGATATCCAGAAGTGTTAATGATACTATAAGCCATCAGGAGGTCACCTTTAAGACGTCTATACTTTAATGGGTAAATTTTAAGTGAATGGAGGCGCTCTTCTTAAGGTTTAAATTTGAGTCCTCGAACTGATTTCGTGGCTCGCCGTTGGATACGCTCCAGAGTTTCCTTATCCTTTTGGAGTGAGGCAGGAAATACTATGTTTCCGTACTCTAAATGGGGATGGATAAGACTATTGAAGATTATATGTGAAGTTCTTCCGTCAAACTGGCCAAAAATGTGCTCCAATGTTCCCAGTGCAAGATTTGCTCTGAATATATTTTTGTTACAGTTGGCGTAAGACTTTAAATCGTAGGGCACCTGGACTCCTAAATATTTTTCGACTTGGGATACTAATAAAGAGGAGTTACCTAAGTTATAACTGTAGTCTGCAACAGTCACACATGGACTACTTTACACTTTGAAGTGTTAAAGGCAAGTCCGTTATCATCTGCCCAACTTTGAAGTCGAGTCAGATCCTCCTGAAGTGCTTATATATCGTCTTGGTTGCGTATCTCTCTCCAAAGTTTCACGTCGTCAGCAAAATGTAATACGTCTGACGTTACCTGTTGAGGAAGATCATTTATGTAGATCAAGGAGAGAAGAGGCCCTAGTGCTGAGCCCTGGGGGACCCCACTAGGACATTCCATAGCCTGAGATAAAGTGAAATTAATCCTGACCTTAAAATGTCGATTTTTCAGGTATGAAGCGAGCCAACCAATTAGATGTGGTCTGATACCCAATCGTTTGAGCTTATTGATAAGACATGTTTGATTAACCTTATCAAAAGTTTGTGAGAAATCTAGGTAGATGATATCAACCATCTCCTTGTGATCAAGGATGCTTGTCCATCTGTTCACCGCAGTCAGCAGGTTGATAATACAAGAGTAACCATTCCTGAAACCATGCCGTTGGGGTGAGATGAAATTTAAGGACAGTAAATAGTCATTTATACCATTGCATATCAGGGACTTCATGATTTTTGAAGGTATGGAGAGAAGAGCCACTGGTCGTTAACATTGAGGTTTGCTGCGTCGACCTCCTTTGAAAATTGGTGTGATGTGAGCCAGCCTCCAGGGAAGTTGTATTGGTTTATAGGAGATGACTCTTGCATGTGACCAGCCAGAATTCGTGTTGCAGTCCATCAATTATGTGAAATAATTAAAATATCAACAAATAATAAATGTAACAACTTCGATCTAAATAAGGCTTGCCAGATATGGGGAACTGTTAGTGTTTTAAAGATTCACGTCTAAACGGTTGCATTTGGACTTTTAGTGTGAAAAGATATAATCCTTTATACATTGTTTTCGGAAACTGGGGGTACAGAAATATAGATACTGACAAAATTTATCAAGGAGCAAATATTAGTAATCCCACAGACTACCTGAAGAACTAAATTGCTCCTTGAGCCTGCTTTTAAAAACTAAGCAGAGACTTGTTTATTACCTCACATTTGCACATCATTGACTTTAACCGTAGAAACATTTGTACCGAATATTTCCGAGTGTTGTATTACGAAAACGTAACGGTATTACCATCTGAAAAACTATGAGGAAAGGGTTATACCATGATCATGGTCTCCTGTATCTTAATATCTGTAAGTTAAAAGCTCTTGAGAAATGTGAACGGGATATGAATTTTAGTCTATGTGCCTTTCATTTTCACTATTTTAGAAATATTGCTTTTGAAGATAAGAATTTTTGCGAATTCTTGGGTAATAAATAAGTACAGGGACAATAAGAGGGAATTTAAGAAATTCTATGACAGTATTTAGGAAACAGAGTGAATATAACACATTAGTGATATTATTTCCCAGCCATACGATCCTTGAAGCCTAACATACGATAACTGGGAAGAATCATATTCAGTTCATGTTGGAGATAGAACAGTACAATTAATATGGGTAAAAGATATAAGGTAACGTTCAACAGGGACCACGCCTACAAGGACAAGCCATGCAATCCGACCAATTCGAATTCATTCAAATCCTTGTTTCAACTTTATCCATCGTCATGTTTTTCTCCGCGTTAAATGATGAACATCTATTTTCTTAAGTATTTCGTGTTCAGTATTGAAGACTGAATAACACAATGCTATTACAACATAACGTACTCCTTTCCACATCAAATACAATATTATATCCTCAGTTCACACGTGTTTTTCATGAGTTCTAATCATTATGTTGCTAACTTTCACATAAGGATGATTTATAGTATGGACAGTGATGCGACTTCCACTAAGAACTTATGGATTAGGTAGTCATGACAGTTATTCAATTTTGCATTTAGTTGATTTTTCGACTAACAGAGATAAATGCACTTAATACTGACCTAGGCGATGATCTTATCATACGTCATCCAGCTATGAATCCATTCTATGTGAGCTGGATGTTGCTGGTTATAGTCACGTAGTGCGTATTCAGTATTATTTTTGCATTCTGAAGATACCGTTGTCAAAATTTTAATATTCTTCTGGAGTTCTGCTATGGTTAGGTCTACTTGATTCCAATGGTATCTACGCTACTATCAAAACACGTAATGCATATGCCATTCCAGATCGCTATGACCATATCAATTCACTGTAGAATGGTTAGGTCGTACATACCGATTTCGTTACTGAGGATGTTCATGCTATGAATCAGATAGGCAATGTATGTTGTCACCAAAACATAAATGGAGATATAAAGACTTATTCAGAACAGATTTATCCCTGGTTACATTACTCATTATGAAGAAAAAAAATATAAGATCGAATATTTTGTCACCCATGTGGGGAAGTTGCAATCAAAACAAAGCAGCTTCATTAGACAAACAAGGTCCTTAATCACATATCTGTAAGACTTCTTCAGCGAGCTTTTACGCATCTGTGACCCGAAGTTATTGGTGATGTAGGGCCAGTGGAATGTCACTGAGCCCTAGCCAAATCATCCGGCAGTTGGGTCACTGATTATCGAGCAAATCATCGATCCTCTCAAGGTCAAGGACAACCAATGTGCATTAGTTAATCGTATGCCATGGACTGACCCATGCAGCAGTGGTCTTACTTTCGCTTGTATCTACTTTAACTAATATATTTCTGTAATAACGTCCTCTGTGTTGTACAGTCTTCAAAGCATCTATGGTACCTTGATACGTCAATGGGGTAGTCCACGTAAGGTGCTGACCACGAGGTGTGACTTCAACGTTAGCTAGTTTGTCACACCATTCACGTCAAATTCGAGTAGGTCTCCAATCATTTCGACATAGATCATCTACGTTGGTGATTTACACTGATGAGCAAGACTTCGAATAACGCAACCTATCACTATAATCTTTATTATTGCATTCTATACTTATTCTTCTTCATTTTTATCATCGCCTATGTTAATCCTTCACTGTGATCTTTCGTTGCTTCATGTTAATGTTGATTAGCATTTAAACCTAAATAATCAGTTCAATCGATAGAACTAACTAATCAACTACGCTTACAATCGGCTATCGTGGTTCTTTAACAAGCATTAGCAGCATGTAAATGCCACTGTGTAATATGTCTGTTAAAATATAAACCACTCGTCAGTATAGCCACAAGGCAGCACGAACGCATATCTGTTTGTAACTTATCCACTGGTATAAATAAGACAAGATTAACCATCGACTATAAATTCATCTTTCTGCTTAACCACTATCCACTAGAATGTTTTGCTTTTTTTACCGCCTGCCTAATTTCCGATTGCTGAGTTCCATGGCCAAACAGAGAGTACGAATGCTAGAAATTTACGTCTACAACGCTGTGTTTATCGAACAATTTAATCAACAGTACCTCGTACATAATCCGGATTCAAACTGCTGCCTATTTCATATCTTCATTACTTAGAGGCAAGAGTAACCCAGGCGAGTTTCATAATTTCATTAGATTATTTCGTACTATATTTATGATGCGTGGTAACATTTCGTAGTTGCTTTCACGTAAAGTAGTCATATTCTGTCACTGCCGTCAAGTTTTAGTCGAAATCATGTATATTTATGACTCGTTAGCCGACATACTGTGGTAAAACATATTGCATGTACACGAGTACGCTTAGCCCATATCCTAAGTACACACGTTGTCGTACTTAATATGTCACTTAACGCTAGGCAACAAACTCTTTGTATAAGCCTTTTACGAAATGGCCACGTTACCCGAACCTTCTAAACTTTAGTTACATTGGTGGTTACCATTTTAATTAATGTTTATTATACTCGTATTTGCTATTATTTCACACGGTAAATCATGGCTCGATTTCCTTATTACACGACAGTCATTTTAATTCTATTTTCAGTTTATTTGTATATAATACGGGTTTGGAAAATATTGGAACGTCCTCGAAAAATCTCCACGAACCCAACCATAGTTTTCGTATGTTTTTATTTACACATCCAACTGTTACGCTAATAATACCTAAACGACCGTTTAGTGCAACTGTTAGTATACGTAAGAACGATGTTATTTAGATTTGACACATCCGAGCTATTGTAGTTATTCTACTTCGATGTCGTACTTCATTTTATGAAGTATTATCTCCTCGTGGCTGTTATCTAACAGATGATTTCGGTATATCATTCGGCTGTTCAACTACTCGACGATTTAAAGCCTGTCCAGTTCAATTGGTGGTCTGATGACATTATCATTCGCGCGAATCATCAGTTTATGCAGTCGAGCGAATCTCCTGCAAACTGAAAACGACATTGTCGTCTCTATCCCAACACTGACAGCGTTTTTCTTTGGTATCATTGACATGAGTCCAGAGCGATACTCTTGGTTTCTTATGTTCTTTTCGATATATTTCTGTTCACTAATCGAACAAACACACAGCACTCACCGTTCATCATCTTTTAGAGACTTCATCGTGCCACCTTTGCTGTCGATTTGTAGCCTTCAACCCTTACTGACTGTAACAGCAGTCATCGACTTTTCAAACTCTGACTACAAGTTGGTCAATAGCTTCACACAACGAAATCACGACCACTCTTCACGGTTATACTTCTTTACTTACGGTTAGTCTGTTAGATATAGATATAACTAGAATTCGACACTAATTAATAGCTGTCAACGACACTGTCCGACTTACATTTTTAAACTAATGACAGTACAAACATGGACATCGATTGATAATACACTTATCCTACTATCGCTATAGCATCATTACTCTTGCGGCAAACTTAACGTTTGTCATCAGAGGAACTGAATTACTTGTCAAGGCTATATATTTCAGCGCGACTTGATAGAACAATAAAACGTTTTGTTCTTTTCATTATTTCTATGGTTAATCAGTTTGCGTTTAAGCAACGTCCTACTAAGATATCATGACTCGCTGTTTTCCGACCAGTTTCTGCCGCCTCCTTTTCATTTGTTTTGCAGATAAGCAATACCTGGAGGATTTATAATATTCGTTTTGCACTCTCCGGCGCGCGACTGCTCCCAACATGTTTGGTACTGATTCAAACGGCCGTTGAATCTGGTGGGGGAGTATTGTAGGGCCAGTGGAATGTCACTGAGCCCTAGCCAAATCATCCGGCAGTTGGGTCACTGATTATCGAGCAAATCATCGATCCTCTCAAGGTCAAGGACAACCAATGTGCATTAGTTAATCGTATGCCATGGACTGACCCATGCAGCAGTGGTCTTACTTTCGCTTGTATCTACTTTAACTAATATATTTCTGTAATAACGTCCTCTGTGTTGTACAGTCTTCAAAGCATCTATGGTACCTTGATACGTCAATGGGGTAGTCCACGTAAGGTGCTGACCACGAGGTGTGACTTCAACGTTAGCTAGTTTGTCACACCATTCACGTCAAATTCGAGTAGGTCTCCAATCATTTCGACATAGATCATCTACGTTGGTGATTTACAGTGATATAAATTTAGCTTTTGAAAAAGAATGTCATAATATCTCAGAAAAAGTGTGAAGTTCATCAAAACTGTCAACACCGTTGCGATTGATTAACTTTTTTTAAAACATCATAAATAATCAAAATTCACCTAGCAACACCTATAATTCTTTAAAACCAGCAATGTTGTACAGGGAAGTGTCTTTATGTAATAGCTTCTCACAATCTGAAAGAAGGTTATATAGATATTTTTAATGTAGGTGAGATCTACCTCAACTCTCATAAGTAATAATAATTCGTAACGCAGAATGTATTAATTAAACTATTCACTATGGAAAACAAATAAATTCGTGGCAGGCAGTCATGCTATTTCTTGGTCGATAATGAGATGTAATGCGACAACTGCAATAAGCGTTATCGAAATTTGTAAACTGGACTCACACCAGCTGCATATAGAAAATGACACAATCCACTATCACGTTGGTTGTGAAAAGCGAGCTGTTCTACAAAGTCGATGATGATTCTTGAGGCGATTGAGCTGCAGTACACAACAGCATAATTCAGTTTTTGATGAAATAGCTAATCTTGCTTCGCAGTTAAGTGTAAACCTCAAGAAGGACTGCATTAGAGAAACGGAAAAAAGGCATGTAGACGTAGATATTGTTACAGGGAAAAACAAAAAGCTCGCTGAGAAGAAACAAATCATGAACAGCACTAAGGTATGTGAATCTATGGTATCAGTTCCGGATTCATATATCAACGCAAAACAGAATATGGGGGAAGCAAAGCCTGAGTGGTGTAGATGATGTGATCAAGGTAAATGATCAGCTTAAAATCACAGTCAGGAACGAAAAGTAAGGAATCAGAGTGAGACCTATGTGTTTCACGTCAAAATGGATAGTAAGGACCAGGAGACTTCAGGAATCACGTTAAAACGAAATCTACTGACAGATAAGTCATTTTTCACAAGTTAGTGGGATATTCTGAAAAAGAACCAAAAACTAGACGTGAGCATGAACTTAGCCACACAAATTGTTAGATGTCAAAATCGCCTTAGTTTTATTCCAGCATAGTAGAGATCCCTCGCGATATGACCTACATAACTCCTCGTCTCTCTCGAAATTCATCTTCACACACGGTGATGATATCAATCAAGTAACTTTCCTCTCAGCTTTAGGAAGAAGTGATCATGAAGTCATCTCATTCAAGTTCATGGCTGAACTAGCTTGCCAAGTAGTTACACCAGCCCTAAACTTATGGAAGAAAGGCATATAGGCGATCAACTCTGCAGTTTCGGCTGAAATTTAAATAAGTGATTCAGCATGGACTTATCTCCGGAAGTTATACAATCAAGTACTCCCTGGACGGTCACAAAGAAGAAGAAACACGGCTATCCCTGAATGGGTTAAGTTGTTCGACGTTTACCATTGCAAAGGGAGAAATTTCGGAACATCTCCATCAACCTTGACACTGAAAGTGCGATAAAACGCTAAAGGTTGGCACAAAAGCTGTATAGTCACAATCCATGCAGGTCAGTAAAAAAAATGAGAAGTGGTTGGTTCAATCGGAAATCAAGCAGCCAAAGAGACTGTTCTCATACATAAATTACAAAACAAGAACTCCGCATTGGATTCACAGTCTATTTAGTGAATTGAGTGGGTCTGAAATGATAGAAGATGATCAAGAGAAAGCAGAGGCTATGACAAACTATTTCGGGACAGTTTCCAATCAGAATTTTCTTCTCGATGAAGAACTAGACCCATATTAAAGATCACAAAATCAGCTGCTCAGAGTGGACTTTGGTCGAGACGATTTACTTAGGGTTCTTCGCACTTCAGATAGAGAAAATCAACAGGACAGGGTAAACTGTATTCTCAAATCCTGAAACAAATCTCATGATATTTGATATGTCACTTGACCAAGGTTAGTTACTTACGGACGGAAAGAATGAAATCGTCACTTCAATACATAAAGCGAGATCAATACGAATTCTGTCAAACAACAGACTTGTCAGTCTTACCAGTGTCAAAGTTAACATACTGGAAAGGATAGTCAAAAGACCATGACACTCTTGGGAACCAACTTGTTAAACAATGAAAATCGTGGTGTCAGGGAAGAATTATCTAACACAACAAATCTCTTTATAGCAAGAGAACAATCGAGAAATGCGCTAGACATTGCAAAACCAGTGGATATTCATATACATAAACTTCAGTAAAGCATTTGAAAAGATGACAATAAATAGACTGCTCTTGAAGCTGTAAAGTCTAGACATTTCCCGAACTCTCCTAAAATGGTTTGAGGATTTCTCGGTAGTTCGTAGACAGAAAGTCAGAGCGAATTCTAAGTGCTCTACCTGTAGATCAGTACTTGGTGGAGTACCTCAAGATTCTGTCCTATGTCCTTTACTTTTATGGTGCATGTGAATGAACTCCCAAGTATAGCTGAGTCCCCAATGTTATTATACGCTAATTACGTAAAAATTTGGCGAGAATTATTGGGAGGCTCAGATGTATGCGCACTTAAGATAGACTCAAATATTGTGATTAGCTTGTCTAGAGGTAACTGATGTCTATTGACGAGGCAACTTGTGTCTACATGCACATTGGGGATATAAAGGTAAATAGGTATGGCAGAGTGCAAACGTTATTGCCCACATATCGGTCTGACAAGGACCTTGTGGTGACAACGAGTCATGGAATTAAGACCGTGTCCCACTGCCGGAAGTTTGCAGCAAAGGAGTTTAGGACCATATAAACTTTAAGACTAGCACCTACAAATCTGGAAACAACCATGTTCACTGCAGTATAGATACCCTTAGTGAGAACAAAGCCTAATAACTGCCTTCTGACTGCATTCCTATGTTTAAGAGATGGCTCGGACATCCTAGAATAAACACAGAGGGCAGCTAACCATGAAATTCCAGAACTTCGGGGTTTACCATACAAAGAGCGGCTTGAAAAGACAGCACTCTTTACCCTGTCCCACCGCAAATCAAGAGGTGTTCTTATTTTAATGTATAAGATAATAAAAAATGATTTTAAATCTAGTATATCACTGCTTTTTTGCCCCACTAGATCCGGACATCTCCGGGAACATGGCAGGCGATTAGAAAATACAAGAACGACAAAATTAACCATGACATACAGGTTTCACGCTGATCCATCAATTCCCGGAACATTTCACCCTAAGCCTTGGTGTCTGCACCTTCAATTGGCTCATCCAAGAGAAGATTAGACACTCACAGAAGCATACTAGAAAAGGAATAACAAGCTGTTGACTTTCTGTCCTTACTAAATAAATATGAATCTGAAGTTGGAAATTCACTATAGCAGGTTAAATTATGCTGATACTAAGGTCACAACCTTTTATTATTTACCATACAAAATTATTCGAAAGAAGCCATCGAAACTCTCTAGTTTTAGTAATGGTGTGTTATCAAAGATTCAGAACAAACCCGCGTAATAATTTACCAACACCACATGCCTAGTCCCAAACAATTAGGCACCTGCCTTGAGGCTTCGATTGATCGTCGTTGTTAAATATTGAGAATAATTCACCAAATCCTGATTCGTGAGACATAACTCAAGCTGACTCCAAGTGTATAGATTGAATTGCATATTGAAACATTTAAACCAGCAAAAAGCGACTCAGAGACGTTTAAATCTTTTCTCTGTTTTCGTGCAAATATGCATCGCAGGTTTTCACTTCGAACCACTTAATACTTGTTCTATTTAGTTTTTCAACAGAAAATAATGACCACAAGAGAATTATTCCTAATAATGATCATGAAGAAGAAAAACCCACTATTGTACCACAAACATTACTTAACGACTGTAATATTTCAGATGTTGAGAAGTGTGATAAAAGTTTGTGAGCAGTTTATGTTATAACGCAACTACTCTAGCAGACAATGTCAGTGGTATAGTGGATGCTTTAAGGTGTGCACTTGTTAGTTTCGAGTTAGTTGTAACTTGACTAATTTTCTCTGCTTTTAGAAGCCATATACAGGCAGAAAACAGTTGCACGGATGATATTAGGAATCTATGCAGTGAGGCTAAATCGTTGCAGGCAAAATTAAGAGACAAGAAGTGTTTGATAATAAGTCATTTTCAAAATGTTGTTTCAAACCTTGCTGAGGAAAATTAAAATGACACTTGAGCTATTATTCAACCTCATCTTCTTTTCAAAAAATAAATACAAGTTATGCATATTTATGAAGCAGGAATTTGTGGCCAGAAAAATTGCTCGTCGAAAGACTGTTAAACTATAGTATAGCAGGAATTCACATTACCAATCGTAAGCACCAATGTGCAAACAGAAACGTTGTGATTACTAAAATCAAGAGCACAACATTTCGTGTCACATTCTTCTCTGAGGTGATAACGTTTTATTTCAGTTTTAGGGCCTAGTACAAAAATATCCGTGAGAAATTTACTGATTCGATCACACCATTAAGAGAATTTTATTTGAAGTTTGGAATTCTGAATGAGCTGTACTCGAGACCAGTAAAAGGAATTCAAGTTGTAGAATCATCAAGTAAACAGTGAGAATTCGTATTACAAAAATGGCATGCTGAGGTCAAGTTAATTTACTCGCTCGTGAAATGATGAGTAACGTAAAGACTTGTAGTTTAATAACAGCTAATTATTCAACTTACAATTTGTAGTAATCTACGTTAAGACTGACACTTGTATCTCTCCACACCAGTACTCAAATTTCCGTGTTTATAAATGAGTCAAATGTTACACAACTAAAATGTATTTGATGCTCCAAATAACTATAGGTGAAACACAAGAGTGAAGATAGAATATGATGCTAGATAGTTTGTTGAGTAATACACAAAATTATTTTTCCTTTCTAATTCTAACTTGTGGATCATAATTATATAGATAATCCAGTTATTTCTATCATGCAAGAAACAGATTATGCACTTCCCTATGCATTAAGTTTCCTTTCCCGAAGTTTTCTAGTTAGGCGCTAGATTTAATCCCATGGCAAAGAACACGTATGTGGTTACAGTTTAAGCATCTGCTTATAGATGAAATATAGGTCACAGTTAAAGGCGAAGATTGTGTATAGATCTAGAAATACATATAAGCATTGAAGATAATTGTAGTTTATTTTCACTTTCATTTGTCATACCACTGTTGCCCGATAATTTTGAAGGGTTCACAGTCTGAGACATATTTGTAAAATACAATGAAAATTTTTGCCAGCAAACTGCAACCAGAAATATCAGCTACTTTAAACTGACAAACTATATACCAATATTTGTTCGGCGGATGTAACCATTTGATAATATTTGGACTGACTATTATGTACTACCTTATAACCTGTAGGCATACGAGAGATAAAAAAGTCAAGTGTGTCATTTTCGGAAAATAGAAAAATTACCTGAACTTATGTGCTATTGCCTGGTGAGGCAATAAGAAAAAAGCTTATTTGAGACCTTGATAGAAACATTGAGAATGATCACTTCATAAAATAAAGTGTATGTTTTGTTACTGAAATATATTGTATATACCTTGAAAAATGAATAATTCTCTTCATGAATGAAATATACATATTCAGAACGGTAGCTTTAATGACAATAAATAAATGTTCCCCCTAACAGTAATATTTTCAGAAACAAGGTAGTTGGAAAATATCTATCTTCTTACAAATAAATTGAAAGGGAAATGGCAAGACCGGTACTGTTAAACGATTTAAATACATAACGAAAAATAAATCGACTGAAATAGTAAATTAAAGGCAGTTTATCATGAGTGTGGACCAGTTCTCGTTCCATTCTCATCAGAACCATAACTTGTTGGTTTATGGGATTGGTGAACACGACATAAATTTGGGGTTATTGTTTCAAAACTAAGAAAAATAAAATATGATTAAATAGTGAGTTAGTTTAAAATAACAGTTTTACACTTGAAAATAAAAATTCAGTAAATTAAGGTAACTAAGGACGAGTAGATTAGCCTTAAAATAGAATTAGTCTGATTGTAGTTACGTTGAAAGAAGTACCGTGCGAATCCGCACGAATTTCTTATGCATATAAGGCAGAAAATATCTAAATCTCAGAAATAGGTTACATGTCTAACAAACACTGTGTTTTGTTAAAAAGATGAGGAAATTAGTCACTTTGGAGACCAGTAGAATGCCAAAGAAATAATGTATATTTATCATCTTTAGATTCCCAGGCTAAAAGATCCATAGTTACTGTGTCACAACAGATAAATCTGTAAAATGATACACTAATTGGAGAAATAGTAAAATACTATTTCTTCCACGTATAGAGGAAAAATTTTAGGTTCTTGGTCAAAGTTGTCATGATATATCGTAAATATAAATGCAATTTACACTTATTGTGTCTACCACAACAGTGATTTTAGTTTTTGACTAATTATACTGAAAACAATAAACTTACTAAATCTCTCTAATCCCTCTCACGACAAAATATGAAAAAATTATCATTGCTGCAAGGACAGCATAAAACCAAAAATTGGTGACATTATCAGCTGAAAGATATGAATACCACGTACATAATATTAATAAATAGGATTATATAGTGTTTATTATCATTTCCTAAGATATACTAACACATTATATACCCTAAAACTACATGATATTAAATTGAAAACATATCCTTCTCCAGTTCCTGATGAATACATCTTCATAAAGTGATATGATTTACTACACAAATGAGCTAAGATTCTGGTTCCAAACATTAAAATTTATAATTTTTTTCTAAATCATGTTGATTGGAACTCCATATACAAGATAAGAGTATATTGATTATTCAATCGTAATCAATATCATGTTGTTTATTTCGTATATCTGACCAAGCTTTATTTATTAATTTTTCAGACTAGTTACTAATTCAATTCACTTGAATACTATTACAAACACGGAAACCATGATTCTATCCAAAATTTAAACTTTTCTTCAGTAATACTAAAGTTAATGATGTTTCAATCACGCTTACCAACTTAACCTAAAATTCATGAAATATTCTACATATCCTAAACTGTAATCAGAACCACACAAAATAATCAATGCAGATACTAAAGTAGACAGAAAGTCACAAAAGAGAATGGATACTAGTTTAAGTGTGTACTCGTGAATTAGGTAAAACTAAAAGATAAATATCAATAAAGAGACAATACATTCAAAAACGGTAGGTAAAGACAAGTAAATAAAATGTTCCAGACTAAGAAAAAACAATAACTTGTTTGCAGCAGTATGACTGATTACGAGCGATACAATTTAGTCATTCCGTTAACGGTAAATAGATTTATCGGTCTGACTAACTTCAGCGTTTGCCAAGCTACAATCCATCCAGGTAACAAAGCAGTAAGTTAGGTGGTGATTATATACAAACTGCGAATTTATCAGACACTCCAACCATTGGAATTCCGCAACTTAACTAAGCGACTAAATTCATTTAATAAAAGACGTTTAGAAGTACTTTAGTCCACAGACATATGATAAGATTTCAAAAACACTTTATTTGCTCCTCGGTGAGTTCTTCAATTTAAATAGCTATACTTCACAACCCATATATGGCACTAATAATATTGCACAGTAAATATACCCTATAACATACAGCCTTTACAGCTCAGGTCCAATGAGTTTCCCTTATACTGAGCACCGCCGAATTTTGTCTTCTCGTTTCCGTAACTATTAGACTGGTCTTCTAGGTCGCCTATGTTGTCCGAACATTCCATATACCTATATTAATTGTTGTTCTGGCTGTTAAAATGTTCATCGGCCTTGTGAAGAGTCTCGGCTTTCACCATGAGGCGTTATAATTCCTCTAAAACATCCCTCAAATTTCAGAGTAGAGTTTAATTTGTCTATTCTGGCTGGCGTTTTTCTAACAAGGTTGTTTTCTACGGGATGGAGTTGCTGACCCCATAGTCAACCCTCCTCGTTTATCCGCGCTTGTGACCGGTAGTAATCCTACGGGCAGAGTGGATATGACATGTATTGAGCAAATCATCAAAACTGCATCACGAAGCGAGCGCTAACTTGGGATCCTGGAGGAAAAGAGGAAGACTAAGGAACACATTGAACCGGGAATTAGAAGCCGACATCAAAAGTGATTAACAACTGGAAAGGGTTTCCCGAAACAGAGTTCGAAGGAGAATGCTAGCGGGCGGTTTATGCTCCTCCACGTGAAGTAACGGGCGTAATTATAACAATTGTGTTGCATTTAACAGAAGATAAGTCGGTCATAATGAAGTTGTGAGTAAATAGTTCGTTAGACATCAAACGACCACAAATAATTAGAAAACTAGTGATTCATATACTTAGACACATTTTTCTCTGGTTCACATAAATTTATTCGGAATTTTCAAAGTATAGATGTGTGAAATAGATATAAAACATTGCTCAGGACTTCTCAGTATCGATGATTTTGGAAAGACGGTTGGAATGCATTGTCTCAAGAAAAACATCCGCTAAGATATGGGAAGTGGTGTAACTGACAAATATTTTTCAGTGTAGTAATTCAAAACGGTCGATGGTTTTGAGCTCGCATTTGAACCCTATTATTCCAGTACAAAACTTTGGTAACCTTAACCAGCATAGTAACAGTCATAACAAAATGTCATAAATATACTTATTTGCAGCTTTATGACGAAAAATAATGTTTCCAATATACATAATAACATTATTCTCTCTCACCCCATGTTGACCACATTAATAATGATCAAGTATGTCACAATTCCATTTCATTTGTAAACTCATTCAAGTTAACACTTCATATTAGTCATTCCAACATTAACAATTTGATTTGATTTTACACAACAAACAATTCTTGATTTATATGTTACAATTTTGAAATGTTATACTCTGCCTTGGCCAATTCTATGAATTATTAATCTGGATATATAATTGTAGAACCTGATGATAAATTATTGAAAAGAATATCTCTCGTTCATATAATTGTGTTTTGATATAATGGAAATTTCTCAACAATTATATAAGTAAATTATTGGAACTGGTAACCTACTTTCGTGTTCTTCAGATTTATTATTAAATAAAGTTTTTATGAGTTTATCTTATTATAATATTGTGCCACTAGATAACGCAAACAAAAAGTGTGAACTCAAGAACTGAAGTCACTGTTATTTTTATGATATTATACAGCTTTGGTAAATACACATGAAAATTTATCTTAACAATTTATGGAGAACTGATGAGGTGAGTTTGAAACTAGTCTTTTCGAATCTACGACTTACAATAAAACGATTATAGGAAAAACGTTTCGAATTACTTACGAGGTAGATAAAGCACATGAGAGTTTACTTCATCCATTTTTAGTAACTGTCACTAAAATATCGAAGTTGGGAAAGGAAGAAGCTTGATCAACCGTTTCATAACTTATTTAGTCCAATAGACTAAATAGTAGTAGAGGTAACCTTGACAATAATGACCAATCATAAAAAAGATGAGGTCAGAAAAAATTTATCGCAAGGTGGTCAATAAGTCTATTAAATGTGAGAATCAAGGAATGTACGTAATTTCCGAAAAATGGCCAAATTAATAAGTAAGAGACAGTATTGGCTTGGAGGAACCAAAATGGCTTGTCTTATACAAAGACTTACAGACGAATACCTACATGTACAAGCGAAATAAAATGACGTGATTGGATAAGATGGAGCGGAAGTAACTAAACTTTAATAACTAACAAAGAAAAACAATGATTAACTTCAATATCTACTGATGTCTCAAACTTAGTAAAAACTTTCAATTTAATGAAATTGTCGAATCATATGATAGATAAGTGTATCTTTTAAAAAAACGAAGGCTAAAATAGCATGGAGATAGTTCTATCTGATAATAAATTGAAATTTTCCATTACATAGGTTAACTTTCAAAAATACTGAATGAACAACATTAGATAAGATTTCGAAACCCATTTAACATTCACATTCATCAGTTCTTAGAAAGTGATAACGAAAAATGATAAGATAATCAGTAATGTGTTGGATAAGTCCGATTAAATCATCCCATCAAAATGTTACATGAAAAATAAAAAGTCGGGGATACATAGTCGACTATATATTTAAATCTTTACATTATTGTATACAAGAAAATAATAATTCACAAATCAAGTCAGCTTTTGACGCTTCGATTTAGTCAATTTAATTTTTCTTTTATGTTTTTTCTTCTCGAAGTGACAAGATTGTTGATCTTTATTTTTTCTAGGAAAAGCAAAATTAAAAAAAAAGATATAGACAAGTTAAGAAACGACATAATGATCTCCATAGTGCATCGTTTGAGAGATCAGATATATATGAACTGTGATGAATATTTTGTAATAACATTTAGGATATTTATACTATTTTGCAGTCAGTGAGAAAGTTAATTTTCGTATTCACATCAGTAAATTTAATAGAGTAACTTAAAGACCAGTTGAATTTCTTCATTGTCATAGGGTTCTTCTAATTTCCAAATAAACGGAATACACTTATCTTGACATAAAATAACCAAAAAGGATTAATTAAATAAATTCACTTTCAAAGCTATATAGCCGCAAAACAATAAGTCAGAATATATCTGTTAAAAATAGTGATAAAAATTTACTGATCCATGTAACAGAGGGGAATAAATAAACACACAAGAATGTTATTCTTAATCAGAAACTGAATAAGCATTTGTTAAGATCTTGAATATTTTATCAAAAAGATAGATTAAGATTAATAACTGTGAAAGAATTGAATCATACACGAAAACATAAAATGTTGAAGTTGAAACAGTATAAAAACCAGAAGATACGGTATTTACTTTGCAGTGCATCTTTTCTATTAAATTAAAGAATAACAATAACAGAAAGGGTTACTATAACTCATGGAAATAACATTGTCTTTAACAAGAAATACGTTTTATGCTTCTATTAAGCAAGAAAAATGTTTTCGTCACACAAGTGATTTAAATTAAAATTGTTCTCAGTAAATCAGTATATAAGATTTTCCAGGGAATATAAACAAGTCATTAACAAAAGATTATTACGGAATTATCTAAATATGTTAAATAAATATCTGGAATTTATAATTAATATCAATCTACCAAAGAGAAATAACAATAAATCCTAATGAAATTATTTTTGCTATGTAAGAGAAGATTTAAAAGGTAATCATAGTGAATAAGTCACTGATCATACAAGCAATATATATATATATATATATATATATATATATATATATATATATATATATATATATAAATTAATCAATAGGCGGAGTAAATTATTATGTGCTCCCATAATAAATAAACTGACTATGTCGATCCGAAACCAAAAGAAATAAATTTGTTTTTTTCTCGAAGATATAATAACTCCGTTGGAATTTCATGCTTGACAAGAACAATTAGATGAAGATGTATGAAACTCATAAGACTGAATTGCATTGATAATGTAAGATTTAATAATGTTATATCATCTCTCAAATCGTCCCAAGTAATTATGCGAAATATATACGAAACATTAGTATGTTTTCAAATGAAGCGACTTAATGCGAAACTTACTACTTACCGTTTATTGTTAATTTTTTGATTAGATGGTAATTTAACAGTAAGTGAAGATAGATCAGCTCCATGTCCTACTACAGCTTCAGCCCAATCAGTTTCAGAACCTTGAATTTTGTAAGCAGAGAATAAATTACTTTGGCCAGTAATTTCTTCAGATATTAGTTGATGTACTAAAGTAGATCTACGTTCACGTTCAGAGTCACTGATTTCTGATTTACATTCGGAATTGTGATTATTGGTGTGTTCTGCATTTTTTGAATTAATATCGCTATCATCATCTGAAAGTGAATTTTCATACTCTTCAGACTTGTCTTCGTCAGACTCTGATAAATTATTTTCATCTACTCTAAGCGCGGCATAATTTCCGTCCTAGAAAAATTCAAATGTGACGAAAATACAAATCATGGTACACATTCAGTGCACTTATAAAGAAATTAAAAACAGAACATTACCCACCTATAATAATAAACAGTAAGTACCGAGAGAAATACATACTTTAAGATCAGAAACATTTGATAGGTTCGATATCTCAAAATATTTGAATATGGCTTAGAACTAGCTTAGTTTAGGTTTTACAGTACGAACACTTACTTTCAGATCCACATCGATGACCGGCTGCAATTGTCCATCGATAGTATTTTTCTTTGATTCTATCCCACATTTCCTCTCAGATGCAAGTATTGAGTCTAACGACTTGATATGCTCACGAACAATAACAAACAGAAGACCAAGAATACACTTAGTCCAACCTGAATTAACACCAGTATCTGGTCCCTTCTTTTTATGACCAAAAGAATCGATGCTAGATGTAGATCCAGATGGGTCGCACTTTTCTTTGAGAGAATTTAGTACTGAATATACAGCATCATCAGGCCGTGAAAGTCCAGAAACTCGAATTTGAGGACGAGTAGAATCACCAAGTAAACGACTAAATTCACTGGATATTTGTTCCACTGTTTTATGTTGTAAACCCATACATAATAGGATAACCTACATGGAAAAAATGTTAGACAACTGACATGGTATATACATGAATAAATAAAAACAAAGCTTCATCATGTGATTGTAATAAAACAATGTACAATTACATTCTTCACATATATCAGAAGTGGGTAGGTTGATGATTATAAGAGTGGATCAAAACAATATTCAACCAACAACAAGAGCAAATTACCACACATAGATCAGTTTCCGTTATCTTTTATTCTTTGACGGCCTAACACAATCCGTTGCGTTTATTACTGAGGAATAAAACCAAACACACTCGTAGAATATCATTTTTCCCCGAGAAAATAATATGAAAACAAAACGTTCCTACTGCTATAATAATTCACAATTTTGGTAGCCAAGAGTACACTAACTATTGACATATATTTGGATGTTTATTTAAAGATTGAAAGGTTTTTGGCTAAAAGATGAAACTTAATTTAATGCACACTTAGTTTACGATATTTGTAAAAGTGGAAGTTATTAAACTAATTTTCAAAGGAAATAATTAGTTTTCCGGATATGTTGTACGAGAAGTCAGACAGCTTCAAAAACAATGTTAATATGTAACATATCTATACAGTATAGACTTAGGTACTCGACTTCGAGCCATACTTGTTATGTGAGAGTTGTTAATGCTTTACCTATTCGGTTTGTAACACAAAAATTTCAGTAAAATAATAAACCCAGTGATTGTAATACTACTTAAACTCCTAATATAAGCACGATTTCGGCCTGAGATCGTACAAATAAAATGCGATCGCTTTTACCATAAAGCCACTCCCCACTTAATAATCAATCATTCAAAACATAAGACATGGCATACGCGTACATTGGTTCACATAATCGTTAGTTTCACATAAGGAATAATAAGGTGGGAAGACACTTTTGCTATTGTTTTGTGATGATATGAACTACATATCATTCATAAAATTACTATGAATTTGTAATTATCACTATCAAGGTCTAACTTGATAATTTCAAATAAAAGAAGTACTGGTTATATTGCTAATAATAGAAACAATCGTACATTAGTAGTTTCAATGAGTAGAAATTCGCGATTTCTGATATTACTTATTCAGAGAAGCACATCACGTTAGGTTGCAAAATGTCAGAAACTTCAGAAATATATTTATATTTAAATCAATAAAATTACTATGTTTACCTGTTGAGTTTTATTTAAACGCACATTTGGCAGACGTCTTTGGAAATAAATTTGAGCTAAACGAGGTAACAGATCATTGACAAGATGGAAATCAACAAGTGACCTGCTATAACGCCTTAATCTTTCTAAATCCATTGCATTAAATAAGCTGCTAATTTCTGATTGGGTAAGCTCTAATATAGAAAAAAGAAGTAATCAATGAAACACTTTTTACCAGTATATTTCGAAGTTGTGCTTGTATTAGCACCATACAAGTATATATATAAGTAACAGTAAATCTATATCAGTTTGGATAAAATGCTATTATGAATTACGAAGTTGAAGGCGATCGTGCTGTAACCTTCTTTTACTTTCTTCATAAAAAGTGGTTATAACTTCCTTAACTGAAAGAATTTTTTCTGGTTGTACCTTTCCGTTTCCCCTATTATTATTATTATTATTATTATTATTATTATTATTATTATTATTACACTACCAAACACTAATCTGTGGCCGTTATTGTACTCTTTTTTTCTTTCTTCTTATACGCACCTTATATTCTTTTTTCTCTTTCCATCCTCATTGTTATTGTGTGGTGCATATGCATCTAGTACCCCCTTGTACCGATATTTATGTGATCAAATAAAATAAATTAAGAGTGATCCATCAAAATGTAATATACACTGATAATCTATTCACAACAAAAAAAATGAAATTTATAATAAACGATCTAGCTAGGTATTTGATTAATTTCGATAATTTAAGTCGGTTTTAAGCCAAAACGAACTTTATGGACAGGTTTATTATACGTCCTCCATATTGGAAAGTTAAAAGTACAATCGACTGGGTAATGTATCAAGAGGAATCGTAGCTACTTCAAGCAAACAATCGACAAGGCAAAGAGAATGGAGTTAAAATCAACAGTGTGAACACATTGATGAAAAAGAAAGATCCATGTGAAACAATAATATTAACTTAGAAACTATCAAAAATTAAATCACTTTATTTTATAATATAGCAGTGGAATTTCTAAAATTCTCGAATTAAAGTGAACTGATAAAATCAACGATACTCACATAGGCATCATTAAGTTGAAAGACAAAATGTTTCACAGACGTTAATATGGCTAGTCAGAACATATACAGAACCTAATATGAATGTGTATCGGCTCAAGTTAAAACACTGATTGACAACGAGATAAAAATAACAAAAATGAGTCTTTAAGGAGGTTGGATAATGGTATAACTAAACACAGAAATAGCTCGAAAGGAATGATAACAAATTATATATATTCTGTAAGTAATTACATGATTCGTGTCGAATAACGGCCAAGATTAGTATAGTATAGGTAGCAATGCTAAACGAAAAAGACCGATATATTATACTAGATAAATGAAATAAGGGAATAAAAAGTATGTATACAACTGCATTACAACGATAGGTCTCATATCATTTTTTAAGGTCGTCAGCGATGAATAATTATGGACTGAAGAAGTGGATAAAAGGTTAAGAAGTTCGGCTTTCAGCTAATAAATCATAAGTTTGAACCTCATTCCACTTAGTATGTGGACAATCAGGTAGTTATACTAGCTCTTACACTTGGAGTGTGGTTCAAAGACACGATGATGTACCTGGTAAACGAGATAATAAATAACTTGAGTGTTAATCATAGTTATCATGAAGATTCCAACTAAACGGTCTGCACGTAGTAACACAGGTTAAATTAGCAGTCAATTCTACTTCTCTATTTAGTTTACTCTTAACTATCCTCCAATTTACTCCCATTACAGCCACTACTGCATGTCTAAATAGGATGTAGTTTAGCATATGCACTACATATTCACATGCAATTTTCAACACCATTCTTATAATGCTCATATGTACTCCAATTTATGTATTCAGTCATAAACGAAAAAAATAGATCTAGTATAACATTGACAGAATAGCAACAGGCTGTTGTTTCTTACAGATTTCTAAGCGAAAAGTTGCATAATATGTGGTTTATATTTTGAAGGTTAGTCACTATGTTTTCATTATTACAATTTATTTAAAATAATATGGCCGTTTTGGAGATCCTAGGCTTATCACTTATGGCGACAAAAACTCTACTTATCAAACACGGAGAACCTAAAGAGTTATCATTTCAGTGACAGACCTATGGAAACTGTAACTTCATCCTAGCAGAAATATGAACATCTCCAGATCATATAAACACAAACAATAACATCAAATGAATATCTATAGACTAGTTTTAAGAAGTCGGAAGAATTTTAGGGCATGTAAACTAGATGAAGTTGAAAAATCTAACGATTCTAACAAATTACCATTAGATATTGAAGTATCCATTGATTTATGACTAAGGAGTTCAAGACCGTAAGTTCCATCCATATGTCTAAATGGTCCAGGGAAAAGATGTATTAAGCGTTTGGTAAAATCTGTATAAAATATAAAATAATAATTATTAATTACATTAGTAGTGGTTATGAAAGGTAGAATATTAGTCAAGGTATAATTAATTTGGACATTAAGCATATGGTAAACAGGAATAATACAGTTAAAAGAGACTCTACACCAACTGTAAAAAATCGTCTTAAGATGAATTACGTAGATAACTTTTGCTATACTTTAATTTTTAAAGTTAAACATACATTTCAGAAAGTGAATAGAGGGAAATGTTCGCAGGAATTGACGTAGAGTATGAAAAAGTCATCTTTGAAGTAGTTACTCTAGTACCATTAACATAACTGCCGAGCGAAATTTATGCAGAGTAAAACACTCTTATAATGAAGAGAGAAACAAGCAGGCAAAATTGAACACATCGCTTTATTGTTAGGAGTCAGTCAGCTACAACGTAGAACCATGCACTTATGTGCATCGGTCCAGGTTGCCATACCGCATCAACACAACAAGATGAACACCGGATTCATAACAGTGGTTAGGTAAAAGGTGGTAATATATAAGAGAAAGATTGCATATAGAGATATAGTACAAGAAGAAAGAATTGGTTAGTAGAAAGAAAGATATGAAGCGCTTTTAATCTCTTAGTTTAAGGGAAGAAACCGAGTGTATACACCGACGCCATTGTGATCGATTCTGAGCCATGTCACCAAGAGTCTCCAACCATTGGTTACGATAGTCACGCGGACCCCAACCAAGTAGTCTGCATCTACCAACATGGCTCAGACTAGAAGTTAGTGACTTCAAGCACTGATGCCACGTTTTGGTTTGGCCGCCCCTAACTTTCTTCCAACCATCCCCAACACCGGATAGCATTGCACGTCGTGGTAATCGGTGTTCAGGCATACGTAACACGTGGCCCAACCATCTCAGTCGATGAAGATTCATAACCTCATCAACTGATTTACCATCCTTTCCTAATACCCTGCGTCTAACCTCACTATTACTTACCCGATTATCCCAGCAGACGCCAGTAATATTTCTAAGGCATCTGTGGTCAAATACTAGCAGCTTGCGAGTGTCTTCTACTCTTAATGGCCATGTTTCGCTGCCGTAAAGTAAAACAGAACGGACTGCCGCGCAGTATACTCGTCCTTTTATTGATAGACGGATATCTCGCCTTCGCCACAGGTGACGTAAGTTGGCAAAAGCCAAACGAGCTTTTCGAATCCGTGCTGAGATTTCGTCCGATACCAACCCATTAGGGCTGATCAGACTTCCAAGATAAGTGAAGTTGTCAACGCGTTCGACTACTTCACTCCCTATCCTTAGTTCAGGTGTTAACGCAGACCAGTCCTGAAGCAACAACTTGCATTTCGAGGGAGAGAAGCGCATTCCAAACATTCTGGCATTGTTGCTCAGTGCTACCAAAAGACTCTGCATTTTGTCAGCGTCTTCACCAAACAGGACTATGTCATCTGCGTATTCTAAGTCGATAAGTGGACCTCCTGGAAGGAGATCAATACCCGAGAACTCAGTCGACGAGAAAGTTATTTCCATCAGTAGGTCTATGATGAAGTTAAACAAAAATGGGGAAAGTGGACATCCTTGACGGACACCACTTGAGGTTGCAAAAGTAGATGACAGTTCGCCATAAGCTCTCACTCGACTAGTAGTGTTCGAGTAAAGAGCCTTCACAAGGTTTATGTACTTCTGAGGTACGCCTTTCAATGACAGACACTGCCACAGAACCTCGCGGTCTACCGAGTCAAATGCTGCTTTTAAGTCAAGAAAGACCACCATCGTCGGACGCCGATAAGTGTGCCTGTGTTCTAGAAACTGACGAATGGTGAATATGTGGTCGATGCAGCCACGACCAGGTCTGAAACCAGCTTGGTTTTCTCGTGTTTGCAGTTCACGAGTCTTAGTTAGGCGTCTGATAATTATCGAGGCTAGTATTTTAGATATTATATTAGTTAAACTAATCCCTCTGTGGTTGTCACAGGATGATTTTGACCCTTTCTTATATATTGGGACGATAAGTGATTGTGACCAGTCAGATGGAATAACGTCTAACTCCCAGATCTTAGCTAAAATATTAGTCATCCTAATCGCTAAAATTGGACCACCATCTTTAAAGACTTCTGGAACCAGTCCATCTGCCCTTCCTCGTTTCAGATTATCTATAGCCTTTTGAACTTCAGCAAGAGTTGGGGGACCTACTTCAATGTTCCATTCACGCTGTCTGGGAATGGAGGGTAGTTGTAGAGTCGCTGAAGGCCAGCTGAACTGTTCCCTAAAGTGTTCCGCCCATCGTTCTAAACGTCTGGACTGGGAATAGATGAGAGTATCGTCTTTTTCCGATATAATCTCACTTACACTTGACTTATTAATTCCAGTTTCTTTTATTAGTCTGTAAAGTTGTCTTGTGTTCCCTATAGTCGCCGCCTTTTCCATCTCTTTTGCTTTCGTTGCCCACCACTGCTCACGGTCGTTTCTTAAACTTTTTCTTAACCTAGATCTGATTTGTTGTCGCTCTTCATCATGTTCGGAACCTGATGGGACAAATTTGCGAGAATCCATCAGTGTGATATACTTTGAAGAAATCCACTGGTTCTTTGAAACTCTGTGGTTTAAGTTGCTAATAGATGTCACTGCTGCTTCCACAGCTGCTTGTATGTCTTTCCAAGCAACATCTGGGTCAGCCTCGTGTTCAGAACTACTTAAGTGTGAACTCAGTTGTTCTTGGAACCTATTTTTGGTTTTCTCGTTGCTCAATTCAGTTCTAATTGGTCTTTTTAATGTGGCTTTTTTGCGTCCGGTGAGGCGCAAGCAGATGCGTGCCCGTATTAGGGCATGATCGGAGTCCAAGCAGGTACTCCAGAATGAGCGACAATCTTCTACCGACCCTCTCCAACGATGACTGATGGCAATATGGTCTATTTGAGTCCATCGTTGGTTTGGTGTAGGGGGTCGCCATGTTAGACGATGTCTCTCCTTATGCTTAAAATTTATTGTTAGGAAAACTTATGCTGTTCATTAGAACGTAATTTTGCACGTTGAATATAGTCAATCGGTCATTTAAAAATGTAGAAACTATCCCAAAAGAGTATCATTTCAAGTTGCCACAACTTACATAAAAATAGCAGGGTAATCAACATGAAAAGTAAAAGAGTGAAAATAATGATACCAACGGTAATAATCAACTGACAATAAAAAATCTAATTTACAAGAACAAAATTTAATACTTAAATGAAGTGAATGGAGTAATAATACGCTGAAAACTTAATGCATCCGTTTCAGGCGAATTTTGAGCAGTGTCATCTAACTATAAGTTAAGAAAATTTCACTCCTTGATTCTGACCTTGTCAGTTACCCATTACTGGGCTAACATTAAGAGAGGCGTTTCGAAAATGCATATTTTTGACGGTCCTCATTCTTTTTGTGACTAAATATAAACACAATTGATGTAGGAGTATCTCTAATTGTCTATCTAATTCATTACCTTGATAAAAAAGATACTCAGCAAACAACAATACAAGGAAGAAAACAGACAGCTGACAATCATATATAAATGAATACGATCAAGAACTAACCATAAAAGTAATTCTGAAGCCATTCTACCGATTGCGACGAGACACTTTGATGCTTAAATGGTTTCACCATTATGCATGTAAATTCCCCTGTCAGCTCATTCTTTAGAATTAAAAACAAACAAAAATGTCAAGTAATTCCAAGATGTTGCATTCGGACATGTGAAACTATTTATCACAAAATAAATAACTAAAATCAAATTACTAAAAGTAAGAGATATTGTAAATCTAGTAAATTCCATATGAATCTTCAAGATCTACGCACATAGTACCAGTGGTAGGAATGCTTAATAAGCTGTCAATATTTCAAAGGCAATAATTATTTGATACACCCCTTACTACTGAACAATTATAGTTTGTCTTCAGTGCAAAAAGAGTGAAAACAAACAGACCGAATTTGAAGACAACAATGTAACCACATAGAATTAATCTGTCTGATAAGCAAAACTTAATAACAAAATTATACACAAGTGTTCTATGCATGTATTGAAAAACATTAGTTTGGTACATGTGAATATCGTTTACTATTCGCAGTAATGATCACTAACTTTGAATTAAATATAAGGTGCCCCAGATGTTGTACAAGTTGTTTGTATTTATGTAAAGCCCACTCATTATATAACAACGTCCTCGATCACATATTACGATTTATTACCAGTATATAAGATATACACCACATAGACTATAGTTTTGACATTTAGGTATAAAAACCACTTACAGGTACTTATGGATACACTTCATCTCATAAGCACAAGTGAAAACAAGCTAAAGGACAATTTTGAATCAGTACTTTGAATTGTGTATACAACAACAAAAGTCACATTTATTACAGAAAATATCTTCAGATTCAACGTCACAAAAAGATTATATACAAGTGACTTAACTTGGTTATTAGAGGAACTAACATGTTTACTGGAGTTAGGTGTCTATTTCTACTATCGTCAGAGGGGAATCATAATGGAAAAATGTGCACTTGTACATTCTGTTGTCACGTAGCCTGAGTAAAATATTATGCAGAACGAGAGATTTATCTATACATTAAAATGTGACTTGTAACATTATATAAAGAAAAGTGCTAACCATATAGTCAAAATTGTATTATCATCAGGTAGAAGAGAATACATGATGTACGTTAGTATACTTAAATTATATGGAAGGATACTACATATTAGCTAGACATGAGAATATTTTGTGCGACACAAAACTGATGTTTGCAGGGTATATGTTATAATCACTCCAATCTGCAGCATTTTACGTTACAACAGTATATATATATTCATTATTGATCTAGCCAAAATATTAAACATTCTAATATCTTGCATCAACCTCAACTCGATTATTCTTCGGTGTCGTTATGAAAGATGGTAATGTGAACTGGTGTGCTAACGTCTTTCATCTTGTTATTTGTAATTAGTCGACATTGAAGTACTAATTTGAATTAAGTTATCACATGATAATCTATTAGCTCCACCAAAAACAACCTGTTTGTATATACTACATCCATAAGAATAGCATTTTTCAGTTTCCGATTCGCACTGACATATAATAATCGCACAGAAGTCAAAGTAGTGGCATTCTCAACATAACCGAAAAATGACCACAAATTGGCCATTAGAAAACTCTCACCATATTTTGACGAAGATAAACTGGGATGTAACCTGATCGTTTCCAAAATCTTAACAAGCTGGGAGTAGCACCGAAAGAAACACCAATGTAATCAAGTTTCTCAGAAGGACGTTCAATAAGACGACTAAGTAAAGGGGGCAAACTCGTAGGTTCACGCCGTTTGATTACTTCTGTGAGAAGATTTGAATTATTTTCAGATAATCTTGTATTATTAGATTCCAAACTAGCATCTGAGTCATCCTGATTGTCATAGTTCTCTTCATCTAAATCACAGTTAAAACTTAAGGCTGAAGGTTTGGATTTTAAAGATTTATTGGATGTTTGGTTCAAGCTTTTAGTCCCTTCAGTCGGACGATTGCAGCCAACCTTTTCAGTTTGGATGTCAGTACGCTGATTTTCCGGAAGAACTTTAATATCCTAAAAAGGAAAAGCAAACAATTTATGGTCAGTAATTAAAAGAGCGCGAAGTTTCTCATTCATATAATGAAAGCTCTTACCGTTTGCTCGTTGTAATAGTCATATAAGAGTTTCAACGCTCTTGTCCCATAACCAAGACCTTGATAATCAGGATGGGTAGCTATTCGTACTACACGGACACCAGATAATTCACCAAAGTTGGCATCACAGAACTATAAAACAAAGGATCAATCAAGTACAGTAATTAAATGAGACAAACACACTGCATGAAATAATCAAATGGATGTAACTAAACTTTTGAATTAAAGGAATTGATACAATTTATTTATGTTCTAACACAAACCACAACTACACTACCTAAAATTTTTCTAGTTAAAACTGAAAAGGATTAGAGACACTGAGCTCAGCCCGTAAAAAAACACAAAGGGGATTCGAATATAACCTACTTAACTGACACAATAACTAAAGTGAAAATTTATTTACTTATAAGCAGATGCTAATAAAATTTGAGGAACGCATTGACTTGTTTAATCTCCTAGTTTAAGGAACATAAAAGCCACAAAAAACCTAGGCTACTGATTGATCCACTGGTATATTAAGTACACCATTAACTGAAAAATGAAGAATAAAGCTCATTAACCAAATAAAGTCTGATATTCCAATCTTTGGTCAGCACCAGCTACTAAAAATATCTATTCCGAACCGCGACCTATTAGCTACAAATCAAATCTTTTCACTATTATGTTACCCTTCAGTCAATAACAGTTTGACCGATCTTGATTACCTTCCTCCAATCAATAGACACACAGAAATTGAGGCATACATAACTCGATTTTATCACTTTACGGTCAAACAACTTACAGTTCAAATTACTTTATTCAATTTTCTAAATTAATGTTACGAAGATGACAAATATAAAAGACGTTTACGCTAAAGACTGTTTTTATAGGCAAAAGTAAATCTGAAAGTGGAACTAGTGAACGATTTTATTCTACTAATATTATCATCCGAAAAAACAAACGTCTTTCGGAGAAAAGGTCAAATCACTACTTTTCATGCATCCACCATATAGAGAAAACTGATAACATAATCTTATACTTAATGGAAGAATACCTGCTGAGACAATGTCCAAGGGATCAAATCACCAGAAGGACGTAAACCACGAGAAAGGTTATGCATCACTCGATCCTTGTTTATTTTCCCCTCTAAAGAAACTTGCAGCACACAAAGAACCTCTGGTACACACCCAGATTTATGATCATATGGAGCAAGAAGACAAAATATATGATGAGCAGGTGCATCTGAAAGTAGTTGTAAATCATTCGGAGAATTTTTATAATGTGACGAAACATAAAGAGCCATCAGTCTATGTAAAAATATTTCCGTTGACTTGTGATATGAAAACAAAGTATCCCTGTTAACATAATACAACTGGCATTGATCAACAGGAGGAAGATAAATATTGACTTCGTTAGCTTGTTGTTCACGAGACAGAGACTCTCCACAATCCAAACACAATAAGTCAAATAACCAAGCTTCGATTGGATCGCCACTAGCATAACGAATAGCTTCAGTGAGAGATACTTCATATAAAACCCGTGAAGTATCAACTGTAAAATAAGTAAACAATATAACGGTTTAGAAATTATGATTCAGATTAAAAACTAAATATCGGCACCGAAGTTAGTGCAAAACATATTATACAACTGGTACGTTAGGGACCCCTGTTCATTTGCCCAGTATGAAATTCCCAACTATTGATAATAAAATTTAGAATGAGTAATCCCTTTGATAAATTTGGATAATTATTATTATTATTATTATTATTATTAATGGCTTTATTCAATATTATATTTTGGTACAATATAGAATTCTCAGCACAGGGTATTTCAACAAGTTACTTACTGAAAAAAAAACGAACAAATAGGCAGTAGAAAATACAAAAAGAAATTTTTTTTTAAATAAATTTAAAAAAAAAAGACCAAAAAAAAAAAAAAACTATGCAAACTTTTTAAAATTAAAGACATGTTAAGAATGTAAATTATTAACTAGGTTATTTCTAACAACCTGTTCGTCACATAGTATATTTGCTAGGTAAGGTATTATAGAACTTTTATACTTTTCCTTACGTGCATGGATTTTAATGTAATTACGTCTCGTTCTACCAGAAGATATACAAGGAGAAAGATAAGAGTGAAGGGGATGGCTAGTATCTGATAAAATAACACCTGCCAGGAGTTTGCATGATTTTAAATGTCTATCCACAACCATATTAATTATGGCCTCGAAAGATTCACCACACATCTTGCTAACTGCCTTCAGCACTCTTCGCAATACAGCAAAGTCTTTTCTCAAAAGCCCGGGAAAGAATAATGGAGAACAGTAAAGAATAATAGGTAAAATGCAAGAATTGACAAATTGTAAGAGTAAATGACGAGTAATCCCAAGAGCATGCAATCTCTTTATGTAGTAGGTCAGACGGAAAACCTTCTTCGATAACGATAAAACGTGGGAAGACCAAGACAGATCAGAGGAAAAGGTGACACCAAGATAATTGACCTTCGACACTGAGTTTATGAAAGAGTCTCCGATGGCACAAGCATTATGGGATCTCAAAATGGTGTTTATATTCCGTTCATGTCTCATGCTAAAGTTGACAGCTTGACATTTAGACGGATTAAGTATGAGACCATTACCAACAGACCAACAATCAATACGAGACAAAAACTCATTCATTTCTACGGGATGTAAAGAGGAAGATATAGGCATACATACAGTGAGATCATCCGCATACTTCACAAAAGTGTTTTCTGTGGAAGATGGCAGGTCATGCAGAAAAAAAGAGAATAGAAGAGGTGAAAGAACAGCTCCTTGTGGTACACCTTCCTGAGACAGTAGAGACTCCGAACACTTTCCTCCAAACACAGTGTACTGTTCCCTTCCAGAGAGGTAGGAACATAGCCAGTTGGTTATCCAGCTGTCAGTGTTGACGCTGATTAACTTGTTAAGTAAACGTTGTCTTGGTATAGAGTCAAAAGCTGAAGTATAGTCCAGAAAAGCACAACGAACATACTTCTTACCCTTTTCTAAGTTGAACACTATGTTGTGGTGCAGAACTGCAACAGCATCTAAAGTGCTTCTTTTGCGCCTGTATGCAAACTGGTATGGGTCAGTATGCTCTTTTATCGCAAGCTGAAGTGGAAGTATTAATAATTTTTCCATGGTTTTGAGGAAGGGTGAAGTTATTGCAATAGGTCTAAATTTTACATTCTTATCACCAGATGCTTTCTTGCAATGAGTAGACAAACGTTACCAGAATTATGTGATATATTTCGTCAATACCAAAGGTTGATATCAAGTCATCCTTTGTAGTATGTACAAGAGTTTTCAAGGGCGTATACTAAGGTTTATTCAAGCCTTGGCTATATATATAGTTTAAAAACAATTTGTTTCTACCCTGGTAATATTGATCCATTATTCTGCATAGTTTTCATATTGTGTACTTTACTATTATTTCTGTTTCCGTTTATCTTCTAATTTGTTTAGTTGACTTTAGATTTTTCGCATACAATGCCTTAACAATTATGTGCGATTAGATTGTTCGAAATATATCGCATAATACTGATAATCTTCGTCTTGTCATCACATTATCCAAACTGCTAATAAATCAATCACCTGAAATCTTGGCTGACAAATATTATCCGCTTAAAGCTTATCATAAAAAATGGTTGTTTTTTCATTTTTGTAGATGAGGCCAATTTCAAAAGTTATATCGTTGAATGGGTTATGTAAGTGAATAAGATAGTGACTCTCAAATAATTTAAAATACAATGTAAGAGCAGCCACTAAATTAATTAACAAAAAAGCACTTATCAATCGAATGCAATACCTAAATACTGAATTAATCTAGCATTCGACAAAACAAAGCATGCTAGGAAGTCTCTCACTAAGCGGACATACTTGACGACGGTAAAAAGGATTAACAAAAATTAGTAAAACCATTAAGATAATGAGGAAAGGAATTGATTAAAAAAAGCGGATAGCTAGAAAAAATCACTTGGGATTTTCTTACAACTACCCTCAACTACATAAGACCTAACAAAGTATATCACGAATTCAGATCAATGAAGTTAGTAACCACATTAGACACTAGATTATTATAATCCCATCAGAACGAAGGCGGAATACAATAGACAGCTTGCATGCAACTCGACGATTTAGGCTTCGAAGATGACCTAGCCCTTCTATCTCATACACACTAACAAATCCAGACCAAGACAACCACCGTAGCAGAGGCCTCTGAATCGGTAGGCCTCAACATACACAAAGGAAAAACCAATATACTCAAATACAGCACGGAGAACACCAAACCAGTCACACTTGATGGAGAAGCTCTGGAAGAAGTGGAAACTTTCACGTACCTGGACAGCATTACCGATGAACCAGGAGGACCGGATGCGGACGTAAAGGAGAGGATTGGCAAAGCAAGGACAGTATTCCTACAGTTGAAGAACGTACGGAACTCAAAACAATTGTCAACCAATATCAAAGTCAGATTCTTCAAACGAACGTCGAGACACTTCTACTCTAGGGAGTTGAAACTTGGAGTATTACTACTACCATCATCAAAAATGTACAAGTATTTATAAACAATTTTCTACACATGATATTCTTCGTTCGTTGACCGGATACCATAAGCAACAGCCTACTTTGGGAGAGAACAAACCAGCTCCCAACTGAAGAGGAAATTAGGAAAAGACGTTGGAAGTGGATAAGACATAGATTGCGGAAATCATCAAACTCCATCATGAGACAAGCGCTAACTTGGAATCCTGAAGGGAAGCGGAAAAGAGGAAGACCAAAGAACATACCGTGTATATAATCGGCAGCAGACATGAAAAATATAACTAGCAACTGGAAAGGAATACCGAGGACAAGTTTGGATGGAGAGTGCTGGTGGACAGCCTATGCTGCTCTAAGAGGGTTAACAGGCGTAAGTAAGTAACCTAAACGAAGAATGATACGATATTATAGCTATTGGAACAAAGACACTGGTGATAACTAAGGGATAAGGGGGGATATTCGAAAATAAGATGAATGTGTAGAGTAAGCACATACATAAATGTGATTGATTTATCTAAGTTTTAAATCACTCTGAAGACATAAATGGTTGTTAACAAGAGAAGTCAGACAGACGGCTCTTTAGTAAACTTTGTGTACTCTGCAGAATTTTGAATAAATAAAAGAGGGAATATTTCAAAAACATCCATTTACAGACAAAACAAACTATTGAAAAAAAATACAAAGTGTATCTGGAGCCTTTACCAATACATGCTCTCCACAAATCCTTTAACTCATCTATCGCGACTAGGATTACCGTTGAAGTATTGACTACAGGTTATTCAATCTTGCCTATTTGATTACCTACCCAGCTAAGTAATCGAAATCTTTAAATCCAAGTCGAACACCGTCTTTCGCATTTTTTCTGGCTATCAACAGTCTTTTCAGTTGCCTCAATTTTACTACTTCATAGTTTAGCAATCCCAAACGATAAATCACTTTGAGGGGATGCTAATTTTGAGTCGTATTGATTAATATACAGTGCTGAATACAATTTCAGTCTTATCAGTCGCTAAGGATTTTTATGAATAAAATAAACATGCAACAATTACCTGGGTTGAATTACAACAGTACTTTAAAAATTTTACCTGATCGAAAACCTTTCCCCAATAACATCTTGTCTTTCCCCGTCGACTGAACAGACTTAGATTTTACATTATCTGTTGATAACTTTGTTGTAGTTCCTGATATGGAGCATTGTGATCGCAGTTGACGCAGTAGTTTAAAGGATAAAGATCGACCAGTGCCTTCGTAACCATTAATAGTAGATGCCATAAATACAATTCTTGGACCACTGATAATGGATTGTACGAGAGGTAGTGGAATGGCAGCAGCTTCGTCTATACATACTAGATCTGCTTGTTTGACACTCGAGAGGGCAGCCATTTCCCATGGTGGTAAATAGATAAGAGATTGTCTGTGGCTTCGTCTGTAAACGTCGATTCTAACTGTAGCTTGATTGTGTTCCGGATTCATTGAACGACTAACAATATAATCCTGGTGCTCTTCATACTGAAAAGCATTTAAGCCGTTTACAACAAACTGCATAAGTGTATTTAGGTTTTCCGGACTGGGTGCAGTAACATACAAGTTAGGCAAACCAGTTTCAAAAGCAGCAGCTAATCCAAGTCCCAGTGCTGCAGATTTACCCCGGCCTCTACCGGAGGTTACAACAACAAAAGCTGATGAGCTACTACTTTCCTTAGTTCCAGCTCCGATCGACGAAAGAAGAGAGTTTGCCGTAGCCAGGGAGGTGGTATCCTGAGTATTTTTATTGCAGCCCTTATTTTGTAACTGTGAAGCTGAAGCCAAAGAAGCACAGAATTGGACAAGACTTTTAGCCTGGTCAAATGTGATACACAACTTTATTAAAGGAGCAAATGGTGAGCCATCTTCAGCTAAGGAGACCTGGAAACAAATAACAGAAATCATGAAAAAAAACTTTGAAATGATGCACCTATATCAACCATTCCAAAATACGTAGATAGAATATACTATGTTCATTAATAGCGTAGAACTCGTAACAGTCGCACACCAACCACTAAATGTTTAGTTAAGCTTTTCTTTTAAAATCATTTCAAATGAATAAGAGAAGCTAAGAAAATTGAAAGACATACAAGGAAAGGAATAAACAAACTAATGCATTAATGAATCTATTGTACAGTTGATAAGTTAATAAGAATAAACCTAAAATCATAACCAACAACATTTGGAGTCAGTCAGTCAGTAACAACGTAGAACTTCGTACATACGTACATCAGTTCGATTTGCCATACCACATTAGCACACAAATACAATTGTCGATTCAAATCCCGTAGTGGTGGAAGTAGTAAAAGTATAAGCAGTAATCGGAAAGATTAGGGTGTGAAGATGATATTCATGGAGTATAATCCAGTGAGATAAATTTGGAAAGAGAAAAAAAGGGACATGAAGAATCCAGATTAGAATTTGGGAGAAAACAACGGGTGGATGCACATGCGCGATTGCAAACGATTTTGAGCTATGTCATTCAAGGTGCCTAATATTAAGATGTTATCGTCTCAAGGATCTCAACCAGGTAGCCCACACATACCAACATGGCGTGAACAGAATTTTCAGTAAATGTCGTCATTTTCATTTTGTTTGTGTGTGAGCTGTGATACTGCCCGGGTACTCAGATCGAAGCAGAGGGTTTCCTTAGAAGGTCACACCACGAACCTTTGACCTAAAGGTCTGACCCACAAGGCAGTGGAGCATCGTGAGGAGATGCAGTCGCATGTTAGCTGGTGAACAACAATTGGCTTATACGCCATTTCTTCCCTCAGGGTACTAGGGCACTGGGTTTCCTCAGGCTCCTTACAACTCATCGAAGCCCGTCGGTCTACTCCAGGTGGCTGTGAGTTTGATCATAAACAAAGGCTCTTACGTAATAAAATCGGACAAAGCTTGCATAAGGACTGAGAAACCTGGTGGTCGGAGCATGCTAATGGGTTGGAAGTAGCAGCTGCATCTGGTAACTACTGGAAGCTCTTCCAACTCATCCGAGCCGCTGGCAGCAGGAAGTCTGGTGTGAGCGAAACAATCTGTGAGGATGACGGGATGCTAATCACTAACATCCATCAACATCTTGGACGATGGGCAGAATTCTTCGAAGGGCAGTTCGAATGGTCCGTTGCTCCGGCAACATCGGTCAGACTGTCCTGCCCTTCATGGCCGGTGACGACTGATCTACCAAAGGAGGTCGAAGTCCGCAAGGAACTCCAACTGTTGAAGCGCTACAAATTACCGGGCCCAGACGACTTGCCTCCGGCTCTTTCTAAAGATGGTGGTGAATTTCTGACTAAGGAACTGACGGTGTTGTTTACAAAGGTTTGAGAACTAGAGAGGGTACCAACGTCATGGAATGAGTCGATAGTTGTCCCTATCTTTAAAAAGGGTTCACGTCGTTCCTGTAACAACTATCGGGGGATAAGTCTACTTCAGATTGCGTCCAAGCTATTGGCTTGCACCATACTTCGTAGGTTGTTCAAAACCCGAGAAAGATTGACTCCTGAGGAGCAGGCTGGTTTTCGCTCTGGTCGAGGATGTATTGATCATATCTTCACTCTCCGCCAAATGTTAGAACACCGTCATACTTATCACTGGCCAACAATCGTGGTGTTTCTTGACATCAAGGCTGCCTTCGATTCGTTGGACAGCACTGTTCTCTGGGAGTGTCTATTGAAGGAGGGTGTACCTGAGAAGTTCATTAACATCTTGAAGGCCCTATATACAAACACCTCAGGTAGGGTGAGGGCATGCAACCACCATTCTCCATTGTTCCACTCAAGCAATGGGGTTAGACATGGTTGCCCAGTCTCACCATTCCTCTTCAATTTTGCCATCGATGACGTTCTGGAAACAGCTCTGATGGATGTAAGTAATGGCGGTGTGGGTCTGTTGCCTGGAGAAAGACTTCTCGACCTTGAGTATGCGGATGGTATTGTCTTACTGTTCGATAATGCCCAAGCCATGCAATCCGCACTTAATCAGTCAGCAATCGATATCCGTAGGTAAGGTATGTGTTTTGCACTTTCGAAGTGCAAAGTAATTCTACAAGACTGGCAGGATTCTAATCCTGCACTCACCCTGGATGGTGAGCAAATAGAAGTAGTCGAGAAGTTCGTGTACCTAGGTAGCTGCATAAGTGCTGGTGGTGGCATGAGTGATGAGATCGATTCACGTATAATGAAAGCCAGAGCATCTCATGCCAATCTGGGCCACTTTTGGCGCCTTTGTGATGTCAGTCTGGCTGTAAAAGGTCGGATCTACAACGCGTCTGTGAGAGCAGTTCTGCTCTATGCATGTGAAACATGGTCTCTCCGAGTTGAGGATGTTAGACGACTCTCTGTGTTTGATCATCTTTGTCTCCGAAGGATTACTGGCATCCAGTGGCAACACCATGTTAGTAATGCGGAGGTTCGGCATCGTGTGTTCGGACGCATAGACGATAATCCAATTGGTGTCACCATCTTGAAACATTGACATTGGTGGCTTGGGCATGTTCTACGAATGTCGTCTCAGAGAATTCCACGTTGTGTATTGTTTGCCGACGCTGGGACTGGTTGGAAAAAGCGGAGAGGCGGTCAGTGTGCGACATGGTGTCGGGGTATGAAAGAAAGCTGCAAGGGGCTGACCTCCGTTGGTCCTTCACGACTCCCTGGCTGGGGTCTAAGAGATGGTGAGACACAGTGGCTAGCGACGTTATCAGATATGCCTCAGAGTAGAAGCCAATGGCGATCCTGCTGTAACCCTCTTTTACTTTCTTCATAAAAAGTGGTTGTATCTTCTTTAACTGAAAGGATTCTGGTTGTACCTTATTATTATTATTATTATTATTATTATTATTATTATTATTATTATTATTACTATGACACTACCTTACACTAATCTGTGGTCGTTATTGTTCTTTTTTTCCTTATACGTACCAGACCTTTTTCTCTTCCCATTCTCATTGTTTTGTGTGGTGCATATATATTTGGTGCACCCTTGTACCAATATTTGTGTTGAAATACACAGACCAACATGGCTCAGTCCACTTGTCAGTGACTTCATGGATTCGTGCATTTGGAATATAGTTCGATTACACGTTGATTGTATAGTACATAGAAAAACAGGAAATATAGGAGATCCTAAAGTCACATAATCCTAAGGTGTCACTGGACAGGAACCGACCATATGTTATGTAATTTAGGACCGTTTGTTTACATATTACGTATTCCATTTCTTTGATAAAACATGCCGTGATTTCTCCACTTTTTATTGTCGCTCGAGTGAAGAATCTTAGATGGAACAATAAATTACCTAGTCACCTGAGTCATCATTCCATATACCGAATAGACAGGTATTCGAATTTTTAACATTTTAATGGTGCTTATTGCAATCGAAATGGTGAGTAATAACCAGTTTTTTACACTCAGTACATCTTTCAGATAAATAGCAACAATTGATTTGCTGTTTACTACCAGCAGATCCCGACCACTCGGTTGAGATCAATGTGGTAAGCTCAACCAGTGTTTTAAGACCTTACCTGTCATGGATCGGTATCGTCCACACTAGCACAAATTTGTTAATTATATATCTTTTCGGTTTTGAATCTCAGCAATTTTCTGCGTATAACTGCTCACTTTGTCGTTTAAAACCATATTCCTAAGATTCAGCCCTTCTTTTCATGGTTCCTACTGCATTATATTGGGCAACTTGCAATTCAAAATATTGTGCAAACGGGTTACATTTATATACTTACGGCACTATAACTAGACTCAAAATAATCCCATGACAGTGAATAAAACCAAGTAATTATCTGAACAAGTTCCAAATAACGATTAAAGAACTGTACAAGTGATTATTAAACAAGTCATTAATATAGTTTTACTGTCCTACGAAATCAATATGTGACAATCGATGGACAGATACCTGACCGATTGAAGGATTGCGTGTTAACTAGAATGGATGTTGTACTACGTTGTGGGTTATAAGTTACTGGAATAATAAAAATCACTGTTGCATATAAAATGAAATAGTTGAAAATATGAATTTAAAGAACATTTAATGTTACTATTCAAGGTCTGATCATTCTAAAGTGGCATTTTAACTTTAATGACATTACTTTAAGCTTTTGGAGTTCCTTCTGTTCTAGAAGAATAGACTCATCACTAACATCAGCCTGCAATGACGTTAGTGAACTGAGAACTTTCCCGGACAATGGTAGGATATTCCATCGATCGTCTAATACAAGACATCGAGGGTTACTAGCCAATGATAGTAAAAACCTTTCGTTAAATCGACCGACAACATTGTGCTGTGATTCAGTGCGATATCGAGAATGAATATCCTGAAAAAATCAAGTATAGAACGAAGAACACCATACCATAGCCATAGTGCAAAGCTGTTGTAAAGAAGTCATAGATTTTAACAAAAAAACTATGAGACCTCCACCAGAAACAGTTTCAATAGTCCGAGCAAGTAAGTTTGGTGTTAGAGCTTCGAAATCTTGAAGCACACACATATCGAATGTTTGTCCAAGAATTTTATGTGACTCGTCGTAGTAGCACCAACGTATGTCTGTCGAGCATACGAATTGCTCAAAAATTGTAGCATCAGATGTCAACCCTGCTTTCCGCCTTTTGCTAAACACATTAGGATTTATTCGTAGAAAACATACTTCAAAAGTTTGAGGTTCTTCTTGCGGTGACTAAGAACATGACAATGAAAAATAAAGCTTACGTGCTAAAACTCAACTCCTTTTTGTAGCACCACAAAATACTGAGCCGTCCTTTACTTGAAAGAGAATTTAAAATTTGGTGCATTATGGGGACCTACACAACGATGATTACATTTAATTATTGAATTTAATTTTGGCTACCTGATCCTGGCCTTTATTCCCAACCATGACAAACATCGACCTATGTTTCCGAAGAATGCCATTTTTAAGCATTATCTGTATCCTATTATCCAACTTGTGCAGCTGACCCATTTCCGAGCAACCTCAACAGCCTAGAGAGAGGTTCGAAAAGCCGCTGTCATTATTGGTATATAAAAACAATATCCACATAGATCTAGTCTTTGAATAGAAAACCATCATATCATTTTATTTTCTGGGATACCACTTTACCAAAATGAAGTAGTTAAAAATACAGACAAACTTCTTGTAATATATCTCAAGTGTTAATTATACAGTGTGTAAACCTATACTACAAGAGGTTATTGTTCACTTTAAGCATTTGAGTTTGTCTCCTGTGTCCTACAGGTTTTTTAACATTGGTTGAATGAATGAAAAAGACTAGCTCGGTCTAAAATTATTTATGAGTTTCCTGTATATCATAAACAAATCACCACTTAATCTACTGCCAGATCTACTGAAATTGTCTCACATCTCAGGAGCCTTGTTATTATGAGAACGTAGTGTCGCAGGAAACGTTTCAACTACACGACTAAAGATTTTACTGTACTTGCCAGCATTAGGTTTGAACGATAATAATATTTTTCTGATGTTTTTGGTTCCTAACCATACAATGTTTGAAGCTTAGAATATAATTGCTGAGATTATTTATATTCAAAATGGTGAACGTGGCAACGACGAGCCGAAATGGCATGACTCGGTCATGCAGGCGTGGTTACTCTGAATAACATACTGCTTTGTGTAATGAATACATTACTCTCTACCCAGTCCGAATGTGTTCTTCAAAAGTACTAGACGTATTATTGCTGGTTGTCACGATATGGCAAATCAGTGTAGACCATGATGTGACTTCTAAGTAAGGTTTTATAGATTCGGTGGTCGTATCACGACATATCTACACTCTGGGGATTAGGTGTATTATTATAGTAGCAATGATATATGTACTTATATACAAATTACTCTTTAGTAGTCGGTTGGTCTTTGTCCTCGACAAAAATTTCTTTTAAAAACGTTATAAAACCAACCTTCAGAAGGGCATATTTGTGCTTTTGTTGATTGTCTCAAGTTTAAATGACATAAAGTACACGAAGTTAAACTGTATCTACTTGATCAATTCCCCATGAATCCATTGGAGTGACATTTAACCGAAGTTTCTTCAACCACAATATCATATTCATATGCAAAGCAGTACGTCAAAGGGGTCCTATTATGATGATTGCTTTCACAATATCGTCTTCACAGCTTACAAAGAAAATTTGTGCTATGGCTTTGATAGTTGGTTCAACTAGTCACTTACATGGTTTTAAGAGAGAGATAAATTTGTAGAAAACGAACTGCCTCCTTCAAGGTGCATGTCTTTTCGTGAACAGACAGACGGTTAGTGGTGAAATTCAGAATTTTGTTGGCATGGACAATAACGTCCATCAGTCAAGTATGTAGCTTATCCGGCACTTCTAGCTGCATAAAAAAACCGATGCTTTTAAGTGCATCGATGGATTACAAGTAATGTACTTACAATAACGCTGCTTCTGAAGATATTTCAAGTCTACAATAAACTAGGGAGTAAAATAATCACCAAAGAAATTGCTTTTTGTCTTTGTCTTGTCATCACCAAGAGTCGATCTTGAGCCACCAAAGGCATTACATCTACGAAGACGGTTATAAAATAAAAATCGCTTCTGGCAAATAAGTATGCCGAAAGCTCTCCGAGAGGAGTCGCGTGATAATTGTGGCGGTAAATTCCTGATATGGATAGTTTTGTACTAATGCTGACCTCATTAGTTTTATGGAACACAATCAAAGATTTTTTGTGCTATCCAGCACTTGCAATTAGTTAATCACTTACATCTCGATAACACGCTTATATTTCAAATGAGTCTTTGGACTCTTTCATTCCTGACTCCTTTTTTGACTGTGTTTCGGATCCTCTATTACAAACATGTTGTAGACGACAACGCTGTCACCCAGAGAATATATATGACATGTCTCATCCTTCATAACCTCCTGTCATGAGACGTGCTGAAGCGGTTTCAGAGATTTTCTTCAATCAATATCAAGGGTTATGGCCCCATGATTCCACATTTTGGTGGCCTGTGATTATAGGGAGTACCTGAATTATAGAATAAACTAAGAATTCAAGAAATAACGCAATTTAACGAAGATGTATTAGATGAGCACAAACAGAAGTATTGTATTTGGAATTCTAAATCAAGAAGTCAACAAGCACAAAAGGATCATTAGATCAAACAAACACCACATGGACCTATGCGTATCGAGCATCTGACATGTTATCCTTCCAACAGGCTGAGTGTGAGAGAGTACTCAATAAATCAATAATCAAACTACTGTTCTGTTGATATGGCTGACTGTTTAACTAACGACCCTAAAGAAAAATTTCTTTGTACTAAATCTTAAAATTTCTAAGTTTTTCCCGGACGTGCGAGTATCTCGCTTCATCACACATTCACCTAGGTCTTGATATGTGGTTTGATACCACACACCCCATTTTCTATTTACCAATTCTGCAAAACAATTTGCAAATACTACGCCGAAACGTTACTTCTATCCCGTAAATTAGTTCAGAATTGCTTAGCTTCAATGATGTCAAGATTAGGTTACGTTCATGTATTTATTTTTCACAACATACAACGGATTTCAGTTCTATGTTTTCATCTCAAAACAAAACAAAAATATTTGCTGACTGACCTACAAATACTTTGATATAATTATATGCTGCTGAGTACAATTGATTTCACAGTCCGTATATCATCAAGCTATACCACGCTTCATCTGCTTGGTCTGGATCAAATAAAAGCAACGAAAACGACTTCAACTAATAGAAGTACACCAAAAACTAATTAAAAGTTTGTGAACGTTTCACGAAGGCGTTTTCCAGTATCTAAAGTCTCTTGTCACAGGAAAAGAACAATGTCCACTCTCATATCTATTTCAAAAAATTATTCAGACATTATTTTCTGTCTCACATGGCAATGTTAATTACCCAGATCAAGTTCTTCATATTTTCTTTATTGATTATAAAGTGACATTTTGAATTCAGTATCTAGCGTAGAACAAACTGTGTCCATGAATACCCTACAAATTTTCGAAGAAAATCAACATTACTGCACCAGTATTTATTAGATAGGATCCTAATATAATATTACAAACTCGTGAAATCTATCAATAGTAAAAGCTTGGATCGAATAGCAACTAGAAAGCTATTTCCAAAGTGAAAGAACAGTACAGTGAAATTAAATAGCAGTAGTCCTTCCAGTGATTGCTTGAGCATTATGAACACATTTCGACACAGTTCACACAAAAAGAATCACTACGAGGTGGTTAGTGTAGTGAGATTATGTCTATTAACCTCCTCATACAATAAAACTCAATGTTCAGCATAACCATTGCATGTTCTCCATTTGCGTTTGAATACAAATTACAAAAGATCACGTCACTAGATTCCGACCCCATAAAATGAAATGATATACATGATAAACCGATTGTTGTTTATGAAAAAAATGAACTTTGATCGTCACCCTATGTCAATGTTTTGGTGGTTTTGAACACATTTTTTAGTAATAATAATTTATTCTCAAATAACAGTTTGTTAGATGAGGCATACCAGTTTATAGGCAAGATCAAATTGATACAAATGAAACAATATCCACCGTAGTAAATTACATTGCTGGGTCGATAATTTATAAGATATGAGTGTAGATGGTTTCAACCAGTACCACATGAAAGACGCGTTGCAAATCAGTTTCACTTTGGGAAGGACAGGAGGCTCGATGGCCTATGTTAGTCCTGGCAAAGGTGGTCTCTCAGTTGATCCAACTTTCTTTTGAAAGATTCGACGGATGGAGCCTCAACCACGTTCTGAGTTAGTGAATTTCACTCGTTGATTATTCGATGGGAAAGTCGATATTTAGCTGACAAGTTGTAGAACTTATGGTCTACTATGATATTAGTACTGCTCTAATAATAGACCTAATCCTAAATTTGTAGATTTGTCATGATATGACTGCCTAATCTATAAGATCTTACGTGGAAGTCACACCATCGACTACATCAACTCACTGTATCGTATCAATTACCAATACATGATGTAGAACAAGGTCAGGTTAGAGAAAGAACAATATATTTAATATGAAAAGAAGATATAAGGTAACATTCAGCAGAGACCACGCCTGCATGGCCGAGCCATGCCGTTCGATCAACTCTAGTCCATTCAATTCATTAGTCGCGCCTTCTCCATCGTTAGGTATTTCTTCGCGTTAAATATTGAATATCTATTTTCTGAGTAATCTCGTATTCAGCTTTGAGGATTGTGTGGTTATGGTCCAATGCCACTACACTACTCTCCCACCAGAATCAACGTGGTGTTGGTTCGATACCAAATTGGATGGGACTGTAGTGTCCCGAAGGTTACCAAGACTAGTAATAATCCTCCGGGTGATGACAAGCTGAAAGATAAATCAAAAAGAAGACGGCAGCATCTGGTCGGGAAATACATGTAATAATTTTAAAATATTTGCCTTCATGCTTACAATAAAAATTTGAGTGATTATTTGAGCTATAAAAAAATGGGATTATAATAATAATAATAATAATAATAATAAAAAAACGATGCGTGTTAATAGTCGTTGGTTAATAACTTAACGTATAGGTAGTAAGTATTTTGTGTTTAGAAATATTAAAGTTATGAATATTGTAGAAATGTTAATATTAGTACTACTTTTAGTCTAACTTATGAAATCAAATAACGATTATGCCGGTAAGTTGTCCATATGAGTCGATTTCCAATTGCATCTGTATTAGTAGGCTAACTGAAGGAACAAAAGTATTACCGTGGAGAAGAATTCCAACTAGTGTTCCAGTTAGTTTGATACGGTTTATTTAGTTACGGGGAGATTTTCTCAACCCTATGTTTACCTGACCGTGATAGAATTTAGTATTACTACTAATACAAATGAATGGTTATCAAAACAAAATTTAAATACGTGAGTGATAATTATGTGAATTTTGGACAGATAACTAGAAACAAATCGTTAAACATGAGTGTATTCGTAAGAGACATGCTCTAGACTCAATGTTCTGATCTGCGACAGACTATTTATTTATATTTATACTTGCCGGCTGATGATACATACAAGTTAGTTGCAAATACGCAGTTTATCATAAGGCGAAATACGATTTAATTGAGATATAATGGTTATACGTTATTGAAATTAGTTAAACCTATGTGTCATATTACTAAGTGATGTAGTGCTGCAGGATGTATTTGGCTAAATAAGTTTTTACAAGATGATTAAATAGTGAGTGATGCTCATGTGATTATCAGGGAGGACATAAGTTGTAACCAAGGGGAGTGCACTCCCAACTCATGCCTATGATAATAGCTTGAACCTTAGTCAGTGTTGGGGTAAATTCGACATTGATGTTTTCAGTTTGCAGGATATTTGCTCGACTGCTTATACTGATTATTTGCATGCATGATTGTGTCGCTAAACCATCAATTATACTGACAAAGTTTCGAGATATTTACTGAATGAGCAACTGATAGAGAAACATACTGTAATCATCCGTAGTGAATGAAGAAAAACAACACTAGTGATAATTATAAGTCAATTTGCTGACCGATTTTGTTAATAGTTTCATTAATTTTATCAATCATATTACGTGATTGTCAAGTCATGACAATGCTTTATGAAGATATCCTGAAACTATTATGTTTAATTAGTTATAGTGTTGATTGAAGATTGGCCAGTGGAAAAATAGGCATTGTTGTTTTAGGTGATTCAAAATTATCAGAAATTCCTAACGTTAAAGAATCCGAGACGCCTAATTTAATTATAAATTTCAATTCAGAAATATTTGTTTAATGTTAATTCTAGTAGGCTACGGAGTTTAGATTTTAAAAGTTTGTTCAACCAACAACTACCTAAGGATTTAGTAATTTTACTAGTGCAGTTGATAGTACCTAAATTTTTAATCTTATTATCTAAATTATGTTTGCATTTTAGACTGCTAATATGATAAACCAATCCATAAATCCAAATACGATTAGCAACAACGACTATGATGAGTTTATTAATAAATGTTAGAGGCGATCCAGATGATTTCTAAATTTAGAAGACATGGAGATATAGTGTAACGTATGTATGAACCAGGCTAACATGCAGGTTGTTGACGTATATGACGATTTAAAAATAATGAACATGACCAGACAAGTAATTTTAAAGTTTAGACGGCTTGTGAAACTTCAGGCAGGAATATGATGCGTTATAAACATTCTATAAGAAGTTACTGCATTTAGCCTAAAGATACTTATAAATATATGGCAAAAGCAGCTAGGAAACATATACATGTTAAGTACGAAAAATCATTAAGTGAAATAGTTGAACTCGCCTGGATAATTTTTGAAAATTTGATTATTCAGTGGACGGCACATATAACGCCATTCGTGAGGAGTAATGATCCAAAAGTATCCACAATAAAACATGCAGTATGGCAATTAATTCCAGGGTGCTTGATGCTGTTGCCACTCGCTCAGATCAAAACAATCGAATGAATCCAGATAATTGTGTCAGCCATTGAACGAGCCATCTAAAATGACCTTATGATTGCAGGAAACTTATGGCTGAAACTCACCGTATGTTTTTAGAGAAGTGTCATCCTTGTTGTTTGGCAATGGAACTCGAGAATATGAAATTAGGCAGGCAGTGGTCGGAAGAAAAGGATAGTGCATAGTTTAAAACAGGATGAGGTGTTAAGCGAAGAAACACTAAGAATTAGATCCAGATAACTATTCAATCCTTGATTGCATTGTTAGCCAATGTATATTTACGCTATTTACAGGTCATATTTGCTAGAGCTTGATATTTAAACAAGTTTATGTCGCTGAAGCAGGTAAATGCTATTAAAGCTTGTTAACGAATCAACAAAGCTAATTAGTTGATATAGATGATCAACTTTTATTATCGATTGAGCTAGTAAGTTATGTGAACTAATAGATATAACATTACGATAATATATGTGACCATTAATCAAAGGACTATTAGAATACTGGGTTTACAAAAATAAAAACCGATTGAGAAGGTTAAGGTGGAAATAAGGATTAACAATAATAGGTTGCGTTTCTTTAGTCGGGCTTACCAATGTAGAACTTATGGTCTACTATGATATTAGTACTGCTCTAATAATAGACCTAATCCTAAATTTGTAGATTTGTCATGATATGACTGCCTAATCTATAAGATCTTACGTGGAAGTCACACCATCGACTACATCAACTCACTGTATCGTATCAATTACCAATACATGATGTAGAACAAGGTCAGGTTAGAGAAAGAACAATATATTTAATATGAAAAGAAGATATAAGGTAACATTCAGCAGAGACCACGCCTGCATGGCCGAGCCATGCCGTTCGATCAACTCTAGTCCATTCAATTCATTAGTCGCGCCTTCTCCATCGTTAGGTATTTCTTCGCGTTAAATATTGAATATCTATTTTCTGAGTAATCTCGTATTCAGCTTTGAGGATTGTGTGGTTATGGTCCAATGCCACTACACTACTCTCCCACCAGAATCAACGTGGTGTTGGTTCGATACCAAATTGGATGGGACTGTAGTGTCCCGAAGGTTACCAAGACTAGTAATAATCCTCCGGGTGATGACAAGCTGAAAGATAAATCAAAAAGAAGACGGCAGCATCTGGTCGGGAAATACATGTAATAATTTTAAAATATTTGCCTTCATGCTTACAATAAAAATTTGAGTGATTATTTGAGCTATAAAAAAATGGGATTATAATAATAATAATAATAATAATAATAAAAAAACGATGCGTGTTAATAGTCGTTGGTTAATAACTTAACGTATAGGTAGTAAGTATTTTGTGTTTAGAAATATTAAAGTTATGAATATTGTAGAAATGTTAATATTAGTACTACTTTTAGTCTAACTTATGAAATCAAATAACGATTATGCCGGTAAGTTGTCCATATGAGTCGATTTCCAATTGCATCTGTATTAGTAGGCTAACTGAAGGAACAAAAGTATTACCGTGGAGAAGAATTCCAACTAGTGTTCCAGTTAGTTTGATACGGTTTATTTAGTTACGGGGAGATTTTCTCAACCCTATGTTTACCTGACCGTGATAGAATTTAGTATTACTACTAATACAAATGAATGGTTATCAAAACAAAATTTAAATACGTGAGTGATAATTATGTGAATTTTGGACAGATAACTAGAAACAAATCGTTAAACATGAGTGTATTCGTAAGAGACATGCTCTAGACTCAATGTTCTGATCTGCGACAGACTATTTATTTATATTTATACTTGCCGGCTGATGATACATACAAGTTAGTTGCAAATACGCAGTTTATCATAAGGCGAAATACGATTTAATTGAGATATAATGGTTATACGTTATTGAAATTAGTTAAACCTATGTGTCATATTACTAAGTGATGTAGTGCTGCAGGATGTATTTGGCTAAATAAGTTTTTACAAGATGATTAAATAGTGAGTGATGCTCATGTGATTATCAGGGAGGACATAAGTTGTAACCAAGGGGAGTGCACTCCCAACTCATGCCTATGATAATAGCTTGAACCTTAGTCAGTGTTGGGGTAAATTCGACATTGATGTTTTCAGTTTGCAGGATATTTGCTCGACTGCTTATACTGATTATTTGCATGCATGATTGTGTCGCTAAACCATCAATTATACTGACAAAGTTTCGAGATATTTACTGAATGAGCAACTGATAGAGAAACATACTGTAATCATCCGTAGTGAATGAAGAAAAACAACACTAGTGATAATTATAAGTCAATTTGCTGACCGATTTTGTTAATAGTTTCATTAATTTTATCAATCATATTACGTGATTGTCAAGTCATGACAATGCTTTATGAAGATATCCTGAAACTATTATGTTTAATTAGTTATAGTGTTGATTGAAGATTGGCCAGTGGAAAAATAGGCATTGTTGTTTTAGGTGATTCAAAATTATCAGAAATTCCTAACGTTAAAGAATCCGAGACGCCTAATTTAATTATAAATTTCAATTCAGAAATATTTGTTTAATGTTAATTCTAGTAGGCTACGGAGTTTAGATTTTAAAAGTTTGTTCAACCAACAACTACCTAAGGATTTAGTAATTTTACTAGTGCAGTTGATAGTACCTAAATTTTTAATCTTATTATCTAAATTATGTTTGCATTTTAGACTGCTAATATGATAAACCAATCCATAAATCCAAATACGATTAGCAACAACGACTATGATGAGTTTATTAATAAATGTTAGAGGCGATCCAGATGATTTCTAAATTTAGAAGACATGGAGATATAGTGTAACGTATGTATGAACCAGGCTAACATGCAGGTTGTTGACGTATATGACGATTTAAAAATAATGAACATGACCAGACAAGTAATTTTAAAGTTTAGACGGCTTGTGAAACTTCAGGCAGGAATATGATGCGTTATAAACATTCTATAAGAAGTTACTGCATTTAGCCTAAAGATACTTATAAATATATGGCAAAAGCAGCTAGGAAACATATACATGTTAAGTACGAAAAATCATTAAGTGAAATAGTTGAACTCGCCTGGATAATTTTTGAAAATTTGATTATTCAGTGGACGGCACATATAACGCCATTCGTGAGGAGTAATGATCCAAAAGTATCCACAATAAAACATGCAGTATGGCAATTAATTCCAGGGTGCTTGATGCTGTTGCCACTCGCTCAGATCAAAACAATCGAATGAATCCAGATAATTGTGTCAGCCATTGAACGAGCCATCTAAAATGACCTTATGATTGCAGGAAACTTATGGCTGAAACTCACCGTATGTTTTTAGAGAAGTGTCATCCTTGTTGTTTGGCAATGGAACTCGAGAATATGAAATTAGGCAGGCAGTGGTCGGAAGAAAAGGATAGTGCATAGTTTAAAACAGGATGAGGTGTTAAGCGAAGAAACACTAAGAATTAGATCCAGATAACTATTCAATCCTTGATTGCATTGTTAGCCAATGTATATTTACGCTATTTACAGGTCATATTTGCTAGAGCTTGATATTTAAACAAGTTTATGTCGCTGAAGCAGGTAAATGCTATTAAAGCTTGTTAACGAATCAACAAAGCTAATTAGTTGATATAGATGATCAACTTTTATTATCGATTGAGCTAGTAAGTTATGTGAACTAATAGATATAACATTACGATAATATATGTGACCATTAATCAAAGGACTATTAGAATACTGGGTTTACAAAAATAAAAACCGATTGAGAAGGTTAAGGTGGAAATAAGGATTAACAATAATAGGTTGCGTTTCTTTAGTCGGGCTTACCAATGTAGAACTTATGGTCTACTATGATATTAGTACTGCTCTAATAATAGACCTAATCCTAAATTTGTAGATTTGTCATGATATGACTGCCTAATCTATAAGATCTTACGTGGAAGTCACACCATCGACTACATCAACTCACTGTATCGTATCAATTACCAATACATGATGTAGAACAAGGTCAGGTTAGAGAAAGAACAATATATTTAATATGAAAAGAAGATATAAGGTAACATTCAGCAGAGACCACGCCTGCATGGCCGAGCCATGCCGTTCGATCAACTCTAGTCCATTCAATTCATTAGTCGCGCCTTCTCCATCGTTAGGTATTTCTTCGCGTTAAATATTGAATATCTATTTTCTGAGTAATCTCGTATTCAGCTTTGAGGATTGTGTGGTTATGGTCCAATGCCACTACACTACTCTCCCACCAGAATCAACGTGGTGTTGGTTCGATACCAAATTGGATGGGACTGTAGTGTCCCGAAGGTTACCAAGACTAGTAATAATCCTCCGGGTGATGACAAGCTGAAAGATAAATCAAAAAGAAGACGGCAGCATCTGGTCGGGAAATACATGTAATAATTTTAAAATATTTGCCTTCATGCTTACAATAAAAATTTGAGTGATTATTTGAGCTATAAAAAAATGGGATTATAATAATAATAATAATAATAATAATAATAATAATAATAATAATAATAATAATAAAAAAACGATGCGTGTTAATAGTCGTTGGTTAATAACTTAACGTATAGGTAGTAAGTATTTTGTGTTTAGAAATATTAAAGTTATGAATATTGTAGAAATGTTAATATTAGTACTACTTTTAGTCTAACTTATGAAATCAAATAACGATTATGCCGGTAAGTTGTCCATATGAGTCGATTTCCAATTGCATCTGTATTAGTAGGCTAACTGAAGGAACAAAAGTATTACCGTGGAGAAGAATTCCAACTAGTGTTCCAGTTAGTTTGATACGGTTTATTTAGTTACGGGGAGATTTTCTCAACCCTATGTTTACCTGACCGTGATAGAATTTAGTATTACTACTAATACAAATGAATGGTTATCAAAACAAAATTTAAATACGTGAGTGATAATTATGTGAATTTTGGACAGATAACTAGAAACAAATCGTTAAACATGAGTGTATTCGTAAGAGACATGCTCTAGACTCAATGTTCTGATCTGCGACAGACTATTTATTTATATTTATACTTGCCGGCTGATGATACATACAAGTTAGTTGCAAATACGCAGTTTATCATAAGGCGAAATACGATTTAATTGAGATATAATGGTTATACGTTATTGAAATTAGTTAAACCTATGTGTCATATTACTAAGTGATGTAGTGCTGCAGGATGTATTTGGCTAAATAAGTTTTTACAAGATGATTAAATAGTGAGTGATGCTCATGTGATTATCAGGGAGGACATAAGTTGTAACCAAGGGGAGTGCACTCCCAACTTATGCCTATGATAATAGCTTGAACCTTAGTCAGTGTTGGGGTAAATTCGACATTGATGTTTTCAGTTTGCAGGATATTTGCTCGACTGCTTATACTGATTATTTGCATGCATGATTGTGTCGCTAAACCATCAATTATACTGACAAAGTTTCGAGATATTTACTGAATGAGCAACTGATAGAGAAACATACTGTAATCATCCGTAGTGAATGAAGAAAAACAACACTAGTGATAATTATAAGTCAATTTGCTGACCGATTTTGTTAATAGTTTCATTAATTTTATCAATCATATTACGTGATTGTCAAGTCATGACAATGCTTTATGAAGATATCCTGAAACTATTATGTTTAATTAGTTATAGTGTTGATTGAAGATTGGCCAGTGGAAAAATAGGCATTGTTGTTTTAGGTGATTCAAAATTATCAGAAATTCCTAACGTTAAAGAATCCGAGACGCCTAATTTAATTATAAATTTCAATTCAGAAATATTTGTTTAATGTTAATTCTAGTAGGCTACGGAGTTTAGATTTTAAAAGTTTGTTCAACCAACAACTACCTAAGGATTTAGTAATTTTACTAGTGCAGTTGATAGTACCTAAATTTTTAATCTTATTATCTAAATTATGTTTGCATTTTAGACTGCTAATATGATAAACCAATCCATAAATCCAAATACGATTAGCAACAACGACTATGATGAGTTTATTAATAAATGTTAGAGGCGATCCAGATGATTTCTAAATTTAGAAGACATGGAGATATAGTGTAACGTATGTATGAACCAGGCTAACATGCAGGTTGTTGACGTATATGACGATTTAAAAATAATGAACATGACCAGACAAGTAATTTTAAAGTTTAGACGGCTTGTGAAACTTCAGGCAGGAATATGATGCGTTATAAACATTCTATAAGAAGTTACTGCATTTAGCCTAAAGATACTTATAAATATATGGCAAAAGCAGCTAGGAAACATATACATGTTAAGTACGAAAAATCATTAAGTGAAATAGTTGAACTCGCCTGGATAATTTTTGAAAATTTGATTATTCAGTGGACGGCACATATAACGCCATTCGTGAGGAGTAATGATCCAAAAGTATCCACAATAAAACATGCAGTATGGCAATTAATTCCAGGGTGCTTGATGCTGTTGCCACTCGCTCAGATCAAAACAATCGAATGAATCCAGATAATTGTGTCAGCCATTGAACGAGCCATCTAAAATGACCTTATGATTGCAGGAAACTTATGGCTGAAACTCACCGTATGTTTTTAGAGAAGTGTCATCCTTGTTGTTTGGCAATGGAACTCGAGAATATGAAATTAGGCAGGCAGTGGTCGGAAGAAAAGGATAGTGCATAGTTTAAAACAGGATGAGGTGTTAAGCGAAGAAACACTAAGAATTAGATCCAGATAACTATTCAATCCTTGATTGCATTGTTAGCCAATGTATATTTACGCTATTTACAGGTCATATTTGCTAGAGCTTGATATTTAAACAAGTTTATGTCGCTGAAGCAGGTAAATGCTATTAAAGCTTGTTAACGAATCAACAAAGCTAATTAGTTGATATAGATGATCAACTTTTATTATCGATTGAGCTAGTAAGTTATGTGAACTAATAGATATAACATTACGATAATATATGTGACCATTAATCAAAGGACTATTAGAATACTGGGTTTACAAAAATAAAAACCGATTGAGAAGGTTAAGGTGGAAATAAGGATTAACAATAATAGGTTGCGTTTCTTTAGTCGGGCTTACCAATGTAGAACTTATGGTCTACTATGATATTAGTACTGCTCTAATAATAGACCTAATCCTAAATTTGTAGATTTGTCATGATATGACTGCCTAATCTATAAGATCTTACGTGGAAGTCACACCATCGACTACATCAACTCACTGTATCGTATCAATTACCAATACATGATGTAGAACAAGGTCAGGTTAGAGAAAGAACAATATATTTAATATGAAAAGAAGATATAAGGTAACATTCAGCAGAGACCACGCCTGCATGGCCGAGCCATGCCGTTCGATCAACTCTAGTCCATTCAATTCATTAGTCGCGCCTTCTCCATCGTTAGGTATTTCTTCGCGTTAAATATTGAATATCTATTTTCTGAGTAATCTCGTATTCAGCTTTGAGGATTGTGTGGTTATGGTCCAATGCCACTACAAAGTAATTAGTTCTCGGCTTGTGAACTTTTTTGGAGTGTCCTCGTAAATTCTCTGTTTTGGAAGACAAGAAAAATGAGGGCATGTTAGGTGCAAATTTATCACTAAGCAATTTGTAGACTGTAATCAAGTCGCCTCTAGTTCTGCGATATGACAACGAAAAAAGGTTCAGCTTGACCAGTCGAGATTCATACGGAAGCTTCGCTATTTCGAGAACCAGCTTAGTCGCCGTTCTTTGAACTTTCTCCAGAAGCTCACTGTCTTTTTTTAAGCAGGGGCTAGCCGCTTGTATGCAGCACTCAAGTTTAGGACGAACGAACACTTTTACAAAGTCAAAAACGTTTTGGCGTCGACATGACTAAAAGCTTTACATATTGACCATAAGGTTCTAAAACCTTTGGCGGCTATTGCAGGGCAGTGTGCAGTAGTCTTTAAGTCTTAACTAACGATATCTCATAAGTCATTATATGTCTGGAGGACAGGTAGCTCAGTGTTATTAATCGTGTATGTATCTGTGCCTTGATGATCGATATGCATCACAACACACTTGGAAGTATTTATTGGCAACTGCCATGTTTGAGACCATTCAGATAACTTCTTCAGGTCATCTTGAAGTTCTAAGCTATCACTCTTACATCGTATCGTTTTCCATATCTTGACATCGTCAGCATATAGCAAGACCGATGACGATAGGAGACAAGGAAGGTCATTTACATACAAGAGGTATAGCACTGGCCCCAAAACTGTACCCTGTAGCACTCCACTAAGCACAGTTTCCCAGCTAGATAACTTTGAGTTCACCCGAACTCTTTGTTGACGCCCAACTAAGAAGTCTTTTATCCACACCAATAAATTGCCTCCAATCCCGACTTTTCTTAACTTATATAACAGCCGGTTGTGCGGAACTTTGTCAAAAGCTGTACTGAAATCAATGAAGGTGACGTCTACAGGTAGCTTTTGGTCCTAAAGAGCGCACCAGCTTTCATGAGCCACTAATAAGTTAGTGAGACAAGAATAACCTATTCTGAAGCCGTGCAGCTTCAGAATGAGAGGATCCAGTTTTTATCGAGATACTTAAACAGCTCCTTCCGAATAATCTTTACTAAGATTTTAACAACCACACTAGTTAGGCTAACGGGGCGGTAGTTCTCAGGTTTGTGTTTGGTACCTGTTTTGAAGACAGAACTTATTATGGCGTTTTTCCAATCTTTCGGTAAGCGACCCTGCGTAACGGATAGGTTAAAGCATGTACTTAAAGGGCTTGCAACGAAATCAGAATATTCCTTAGGATGTAATTCATCGGGCATCGTGGATTTACCTATGTCAAGCTTATTTAGCAGACCAAATGTGCAACTGATGGTCAAGGATACCTCCACTGAAGGTGGGAGCTTCTAAATGTCTCAACCTTATGTCCCTTTGGAATGTCCAAGGCTTTGAGAATGGTGCAGGATGAAATCTTTCGTACCATATCACAAGGGGGCTGAAAGAGGGAGCAAGTAAAAGAGAGGACGAGAGGCAGAGTAGCCAATTTTCATGAAGGAATGCTTAAGGTATGATTACTCAGTTTAATTTTCTTTTAATAAGTTATTTGTTAATAAAGAGCATTTTAATAGGTTAAAGAAAATAAGTGTTAACAAGATGTGAGTGTACATACAACTGACAAATGGAGGCGATTCAGAAAGGAGCTGAGAGTATGGGATTATGTGTGGTTATAAAATAACCTACAGATAAACTTAACAAATTACAAAAACCATCTAAACAATTTCTGATACTCCCTGAAAGAGATGATTATTTACATCTGAAAAACTAGCTTTCAGAATTTCTGAAATAATTCAAAACAAACTCAGATAAGCTATTTACGCAAATGATTCTCCTTACGACACTAAACAAACAACCACGCCTCGTGTTAGCGCCTCAGTAAAAGTGTAGAACATCCCGCGACTGCAACAGATCACCTGGTCGTTCACCACTAACACTATATTCCCTAGAGAATCTCTTTCATGTGAGGTGACTATGTGAGTAAAGTGAACTCGTTTTTACGAAATAAGGATAGATAATAGAAACTTATTCGTTACTGAACACGGGCTAGAATTTTTTATTAGTCTAGAATTGCGTTCGATGTAGCCTATAATCACTAAATTAATAGCAACCATTTATTTCAAGCTGGTTCTTATGATCGGCTTGACCAAAAGAACATTCTAGAAGATTCCCCATTACATTAAATGGAGACGTCTTACTTGTAAATCATGACCATTATATTAGGAACGGTTGTGGTGATGGCCAATAGGCAGATTGGTTGTCAGTCACGACAAGGAATTCAAAATATTAAGTGGCCACTATGGCTTAAGCGGAATAAAAGAATGAATGGGACACTACACAACCATTTACTGAGTGAAAACGTTTATTAATCAAATTCAAATAAATACCTCCATCGAATACAATGTATTTCTTTATTTAAATTGATTATTTGAATCTTACTATTGGTACTTATGGCTGTACTTTATTCGTATCTTTTAGCATTCATGTCTCCTATGCGAATTACCTTGAAGTTGCCTTAAGCCACAAGTATTATAAGCAGAGATGAATACTGACACGGGATATGTGTATGATAGGATGAACTGATCAATGGCGGTACAAAACATCAAAAAGGATGTCCAAACAATCAATATCAAAGAACAGAGGTACACCACTTTGCAAAGGCTAGGGGCTGCCTGAATTTAGTAGCTCAGTGATTAATGATATGGCTTTTCAAGAGAACGTTATTGGGTTGAAGTACCGGAGTGAATCGCCAAATATGGGAAGGGCCAGCGAAATATTAGCGAGCCATAGCAAAATCATCCGGAAGTTGAGTCGCTGAATATCGAACAGATAATCGTCAAGGTCTAGGATAATCAGCCTGCATAACTTGATCGTATGCCATTGACTGGCCCATGGGTTGGTGCTCCCACTATCTTCTCTATACTTATTCTTACTGATATATTTCCGTAATAACGTCCTTTTTTGTATGATCTTTAAAGCATCCATAGTACCTTGATACGACAAAGGGATAATCCACGTTAATTGCTGATCGCGATGTGCGATTTCGACGTTAGCTGTCAGGCCCCAATCATTCAGCATAGACCACCTAGTTAGTGATCTACAGGCACATCGAGCGGACGAGTCCCATACAGGAAGATTTGGATTGCACTGCTAGCAAGCATCCATCTCTGCGACTGATGAATTTATGTTACGGTTTTTTACGGTGTTAACAACTCAACTAAACTCAGCCACATTTAGGTTGGTTGGGTGTTTAACAGGTTTAAACAAAGTATAGCTTGATCAAGGAAAGAATTAACTTTTCTGATGTCTACCAATCACCAGAACGTTGAACGGGTATTCCGAATTACCGTGTTCAAGTTCATGATGCAGACATTCTCAAACAAACATCGAAATCAATCTCATTTTTCTTATATATTTCAATTGCTGTTAGGAACGTGACCATGGTTTTATTCATCTGGAAGCTACCTATATATTATAAAGTGCATTCACTAAAATTGTGAAATATTACGTATATCTTCTATATAGATTTCATCGCGCACGAGAAATTATAAGTGAAACAAAATTCGACACAACCTTAATTTTATGCGACATACAGATTAAAAAGGTTAGGAAAGTAACGTTATCCGTAAGATGATAGGGCAACATTTGGCCCCATAAAATGTATACATGTTTGAATTTCTACATACATTTTGCACGCACAAACACGGCACCATCTTGCTTGTAAACTGTCATGTCTCACGTAACAAACTGTTATTGAAGAATAAATTATTATCATCATGGTCTATGTAGATCGCTGTGGAATCGATAGTTCCTTCGGCGCTTACAATACTCGTGAAACCAACAAGTTATGGTTAATCCTTCGAAGATTAGAGTAGGTGTATATGTTATTAAAAATAATTTCGTCAGAGACCACTATGTTTCTATACCCAACGAAATTAATAAGACACCGGAATTAGAACGCGTAACTCGAACTATCAGTAAAATTCATACATTTAAACAAATTATGAGGACAACTTCACATACACATCGAGAAGGATTCACATGCCAATAAATATTGCTAAAAAATTTTGGACGAACTTCAGCTTAGCACATTCACACGCTGATTTTATATATACTGGATGTGAAATAAGAATGTCTAGACTCTGTGGGTATATACGAATGAATATTCAAGACATTTACAACAAAAAGCCTAGGAATGTCGAAAAAAATAATAAAACGTTTGAGTCTTTCAATAGCAGTTTGAGTCAAGACCATAGGTGCGAAATTGCAGAAGTGATGTCTTGGAACAGCTTGTAACTGTCTTAACATGTTTAGCCCACTAAGCTACGTGAATGGGTAGCCTAGTTAAGTAGAATTATGAAGGTATGTGCCATCTAGGCAGGACGTAGCAGACCTCGCATACCGAGACTTGATGTGACTATTTATTTATTCGAACACAAATATTGGTACAAGGGTGCACCAAATATATATGCACCACACAAAACAATGAGAATGGGGAGAAAAAGGTCTGGTACGTATAAGGAAAAAAAGAACAATAACGACCACAGATTAGTGTAAGGTAGTGTAATAGTAATAATAATAATAATAATAATAAGGTACAACCAGAATCCTTTCAGTTAAAGAAGATACAACCACTTTTTATGAAGAAAGTAAAAGAGGGTTACAGCAGGATCGCCATTGGCTTCTACTCTGAGGCATATCTGATAACGTCGCTAGCCACTGTGTCTCACCATCTCTTAGACCCCAGCCAGGGAGTCGTGAAGGACCAACGGAGGTCAGCCCCTTGCAGCTTTCTTTCATACCCCGACACCATGTCGCACACTGACCGCCTCTCCGCTTTTTCCAACCAGTCCCAGCGTCGGCAAACAATACACAACGTGGAATTCTCTGAGACGACATTCGTAGAACATGCCCAAGCCACCAATGTCAATGTTTCAAGATGGTGACACCAATTGGATTATCGTCTATGCGTCCGAACACACGATGCCGAACCTCCGCATTACTAACATGGTGTTGCCACTGGATGCCAGTAATCCTTCGGAGACAAAGATGATCAAACACAGAGAGTCGTCTAACATCCTCAACTCGGAGAGACCATGTTTCACATGCATAGAGCAGAACTGCTCTCACAGACGCGTTGTAGATCCGACCTTTTACAGCCAGACTGACATCACAAAGGCGCCAAAAGTGGCCCAGATTGGCATGAGATGCTCTGGCTTTCATTATACGTGAATCGATCTCATCACTCATGCCACCACCAGCACTTATGCAGCTACCTAGGTACACGGACTTCTCGACTACTTCTATTTGCTCACCATCCAGGGTGAGTGCAGGATTAGAATCCTGCCAGTCTTGTAGAATTACTTTGCACTTCGAAAGTGCAAAACACATACCTTACCTACGGATATTGATTGCTGACTGATTAAGTGCGGATTGCATGGCTTGGGCATTATCGAACAGTAAGACAATACCATCCGCATACTCAAGGTCGAGAAGTCTTTCTCCAGGCAACAGACCCACACCGCCATTACTTACATCCATCAGAGCTGTTTCCAGAACGTCATCGATGGCAAAATTGAAGAGGAATGGTGAGACTGGGCAACCATGTCTAACCCCATTGCTTGAGTGGAACAATGGAGAATGGTGGTTGCATGCCCTCACCCTACCTGAGGTGTTTGTATATAGGGCCTTCAAGATGTTAATGAACTTCTCAGGTACACCCTCCTTCAATAGACACTCCCAGAGAACAGTGCTGTCCAACGAATCGAAGGCAGCCTTGATGTCAAGAAACACCACGATTGTTGGCCAGTGATAAGTATGACGGTGTTCTAACATTTGGCGGAGAGTGAAGATATGATCAATACATCCTCGACCAGAGCGAAAACCAGCCTGCTCCTCAGGAGTCAATCTTTCTCGGGTTTTGAACAACCTACGAAGTATGGTGCAAGCCAATAGCTTGGACGCAATCTGAAGTAGACTTATCCCCCGATAGTTGTTACAGGAACGACGTGAACCCTTTTTAAAGATAGGGACAACTCATTCCATGACGTTGGTACCCTCTCTAGTTCTCAAACCTTTGTAAACAACACCGTCAGTTCCTTAGTCAGAAATTCACCACCATCTTTAGAAAGAGCCGGAGGCAAGTCGTCTGGGCCCGGTAATTTGTAGCGCTTCAACAGTTGGAGTTCCTTGCGGACTTCGACCTCCTTTGGTAGATCAGTCGTCACCGGCCATGAAGGGCAGGACAGTCTGACCGATGTTGCCGGAGCAACGGACCATTCGAACTGCCCTTCGAAGAATTCTGCCCATCGTCCAAGATGTTGATGGATGTTAGTGATTAGCATCCCGTCATCCTCACAGATTGTTTCGCTCACACCAGACTTCCTGCTGCCAGCGGCTCGGATGAGCTTCCAGTAGTTACCAGATGCAGCTGCTGCTTCCAACCCATTAGCATGCTCCGACCACCAGGTTTCTCAGTCCTTATGCAAGCTTTGTCCGATTTTATTACGTAAGAGCCTTTGTTTATGATCAAACTCACAGCCACCTGGAGTAGACCGACGGGCTTCGATGAGTTGTAAGGAGCCTGAAGAAACGGTGTGACTTAAAGACATGGGGGAGTGCTTTCATCTCATGAAGAATCGTAAGGAGAGTCAGCTACTTAACTTGACCCATGACTACATTGCCATCTGTCGAAGATAAGGAAGAATAGATAGCATATCAGTTGGGTACACCAAGAGGTTTTTAGTATAAACGGGTAAGGCAGGTGTTGTCAGAAAATTATTTTGGGAGATATTGAGAAAATGTACATGCTTAGGCCATTTAGAGCTAGGTTATTCGGGTTTGTAGGTGTACTAGTGAGTCCTCACAATCAAGCAGTTCATAATGGCTATTATGGGCCTTTCATTTTTGTTTGTTGCTCGATCAATTAAAATTTCCATTTGCGTATGGATTGTGGGGATTTGCCTGTGGAAAGAACGTTCTTTTTGTTGAGAGAAATTAGAGGCACCTAACAAGCTGAAAACTACAATTATCAATACCGTCCTTCTTACTAATTTTTTTTGGTACATATTTGAACTTTATTTATTCATAGTTTGACTCTAAACAGTTAGATCCTATCTTGTCTTGGTTTCTATTATGTTTCTGAAAATCTGAAGGTTAAAGCACTACGTATAACAAAGATGTATAAGTAAGACTAGGTAATGGAAACTTAGAAATTGTACCTGTTAATTTCTGGACGCTCATTATCAAAATGTTACAATTAAAACTGAGTATATTTAGAATATAATGGACGGGACCATCTTAAATCTGAATTGAGCTAACCATTTTTGGGTCTACACTGTTCAAATAAAACAAAAAATAACTCCCAGTGATAAAACAATACCTTAAAATGTGAAAGTGGATTTGAACAGCTTTATTAGTAGATCTAACAACATAAAAATGAATAAATATTAAACGAACCCAGTCAATGTATAATGATCAAGGATAATAAAATCGGTTAAGTAGATGATGACTTAAGGGTTAAATAAATAAGTAATAAGTATTAAATTATTTGGACTGTCCAGTAGACGGAATGGTTATAGCAGTTTAAAAGAATAATCACAACATTTATGAAGATAAATTTAAGTGAACACACATACACACGCAAAATAATAAAATTTAATTTTAATTGTCAACTACACTGCTGGAATGTTCGAAGGAGAATGGAACGAAAGGATAACCATCACCACTGTAGAATTTATTTTGAAATTCCACCCTGTTAAAAGATAAATAGTTCTAAAGTTTATTTTCACGAACAGTACCCTAAAATGAATACTTCATGTTCTTTTTTAAATAATAGAAAAAATACAGTGGGTACAGGTTAACATAATTGTAATTATAGTGACTGCAGATTATTTGCGTTTATTCTAGAATCACATATTAGACAGATCAATTACCTTGGTATAGACCATAAGGTTGAATAGTCAGTAATGTTCAACAATCTATTAGTCAGCGATATATTTGCGTTGGCTCAAACTGTTATACCACAGGACAGAACAAAACAAAGCTAACGAGAACAATTACAAAAGAGACCAAAATAACGTAGTAACAATGATAAAAATGGAGGGGCCGCAGATGCGAGCTAAATTTCTAAGACATTTGTGATCAAATACTAGTAACTTACAAGCATCTTCCACTCTTAATAGCCATGTTTTGCAGTTGTAAAGTAGAACAGAACGATCTGCTGCGCAGTATACTCGTTTTATCAATATGATACTGAATAACTGCTAACGAGCTTCATGAGCTACTGACGTCTTTGTTTTTGCCCTACATTCCTTACAACCTACACCAGAAAACACCGTTGGTTTAGGCAAGAAGTAGTTGGAAATATGCAGCACATACAAAACACAAAGATTCACTACCACATTAACGAATCTGTCATCTTTCCCAAGTATATAATGACTAACCTCAACATCGTTTACTTGGTTATTCCAAGGAATGTGAGCAATGCTTTAGAAGCAACCGCAGCGTACGTAAGTCTTCAAATTTAAAAGCAATGTTTCACATCAATGAAATAATACAGAGAGGGCTGCTGCCCAATATAATTGTCATTTGACCGGAAGGTGGATGTTTTACTTATCCCATATGCTACCAAAAGTCAATCGAGCTTACCGAATACGTGCAGAGATTTCATTTGATGAGACCTCTAAAAGAAGTGAAGTGATCCACTTACTCAAGTACTTTACCTATGATCACTAGTTCAAGAGTTGACGCAAATTAAGCGTGAGGAAAACTCTGTATTTAAAGGGGAAGAAGGGCATCACAAGCAAGCTCCTAATGTCGTTAAATTCAATCAAACAACTGATTTGACTAATGTTGTCTGAGTAGAGAACCTTTATACGACTTAAGTATACTCTTTGAGACGTCATTCAATGTCAGACAATGCCACAGGACCTTTCGATCAACACAGTTGAAGGTTGTATTGAAGGATAAATCGATACGATTATAGTTGAATATCAGTAAGTACGCTTAAGTTCTGAAATCTGACGAGGAATGAATATTCAGTTAATAAATCTATGTCCAGGTCCGAAACCAGTCTGATTTCTTCAGGTTCACTCTTAACGAGCTCTATCCAAACGTCAGATGATAATATTTCAGACATTATATCTGCCAAACCGATCCGTTCTTTAATCACACGTGGATTTTCGTCCTTTCTTCAAACTGGGACAATAGGAGAGTGAAACCAGTCAGACAGGAATAGCTTCAGCCCCCAAACAATACATAGGATCTTAGTCGGGTTAGTGGTTACACTTAGACCATCTTCCCTAAATATCTCTAGAGTTGATAGACCAGAGAATGGCGTTATTCATCGTATTAGACTAACTATAAACTTTTCAATATCACTAAGATTTGGAGGACTTATATCAATCATAATTACAAACCTGTTTATACGAAAAAATAATAATAAACAAGAGCTCTAAACGAAGTAATGAACTTACCAGTGGAGACGAAGTGTATGGAGAAAAGCAGATAATCCTTCCATGCACAAAAGAATACTGACGGTTAGTACAGCCCAGAATGCGAAAATAAATGCTAATACAACACCGCCATATAGACCAGATATACGTAAACCCATTCTCATAACCATACTCCAAAGGACTTCCGATAATTCTGAGCAAGAGGAGTTGAAAATAAAAATTTTCAAAATGTAATAATATCTTATACCAAACATACAAAGGAAGATAGATACAAATATAATGGCAAAATATCTGATTTTGGAAAAAAAGTAATAACGGCTACATTTCATACAAGCAAACAAGGTTTGGTGATGGACACAACTCCTTGTTTAAAAGAGTGCAAATTGGCAGTAATGTATGATGAACAGACCATTATCAAATAAAATTAGGTTGAAATTAAAGGTATCATTATGGAACCATGTGCACAAATTATAACAAAACAACGGAAATACCGAAAGAATTATGTAACCCATTGGGGTTAGCAATGAAGACAAGAAAATCAGATAACTGAACAAGCTTTAGATATAGTAACTTTAAAAATTTAAGAACAATAAAGGTACTTTTGTTACTTATTCATTAGGAAGTAAAATAGAAACCCTATTTTTGATGTATGTTCTACCATAGCCCTGAAAGTATTGGGACAGGGAACGGGTTCAATACAACACTAAGTAACTGTTACCATACCGGAAACAAACAGCCGAAAATTTAAGGTCTGCGGGTAAAAACAAGCTGCCGATTATGCTGGAATGTGACGACAGCAAATAGCTGCTCTTAAACAACTAGTGTCTCAGGTAATCCTGTCTTCCCACAGCGAAATGGTTTGGAAAAGGCAAGATCATAAATTAATGCATCTTCTTTCACAGCTTTTCATAGCAAACAATAAGGTCTGAAAAGAATGAAATTAAAATCATAAGTAGCTAACAAAAAAGGCCGTGTCCCCAGCAATAAACAGTTGTCTTTTGGACACACAGTCACATAACTAAATCAACAAGTCTGTTTTCGGATACCGTAAGAAATATCCTTTTACGATGTGAGCAACCGAGTAGTAATAACTGTCAACACACCAACAGCACTCTAGATAATCCTATTCACGATCAATATCTTCGTTACTTAATATTTATTCTATCTTTCATATCCGAAAATTCTTCTAAAGGGTCGCCTTTATCTCAATGAACCAACAATGCTCATGAAATGTTATTTGTAGTTCACTGCAAATGAGCTCTAAACTACGTAATGGAGCTTTCAATGTCCGAACAACACGCACAAGTATGAAGTCAAGTCCTAGAGTAGGACAGGTAACCCTGGATTGGCTTTCAGTCGAGTCACATGTGTGCGATCAAATCAAATAAAACACCAGGAGTTCGTAAGGATAATGATACAAACTATTTGCTATTTTTAATTTTCGCCTACGCTCCACTGACTGAAATTCGAACGAAGAAAAGAATGAATTTGACAAGTATATTGATCAACTTCAAGGAACCAAGCATACAAAAAATAATCGTAGCGGTTGAATATAATGCCAAAGTAGCCAGTGTAGATCATCCTGTAAAAATAATGAGGTGAGTCTCTCAACATCTTCGAACAGGGAACATATAATGTCAATCGTCTGCTGCAAGTTTGCTGAGAAAACGATTTATTCCTAGCAAGCACCAACCTTAACCATAAAGAGAAACATCTTATGACATAGCGCCCTCGAAATTCACATAAAGATAGGCTACCAGCTTGATAGAAGACTTTTGTTCGCTCTGGAGCAAATATTTAGACTATGATCACGATCTAGTGAAAACATGTTTCCCTGCGTCTTGTATGATGCGAAAAATCTACATCAAGGAGGTCCCTTAAGGTCTATTATTATAATGAAAAAGCCAAGAGTACATTTCAGAAGGAACTATGGAAGTAAAATTATGTTAACCTAAATGTAGGTTTACACGATAACCAAATAGCTGTGAAAACAGTAGTGATATCTACCAATGGCTTACACCAGTAGGTTAAAAAACATCAGTGGATCTTGGTGGATATACTGAAACCAGGAATCCTTGGTAACCTATTATTCTATCAGGCTCCAAATACGAGAGAGTAAAGGTAATTTGGAAGTAGGATGACAAAGAGTATACACAATAACCATGAGCAGTGGTAGGCAACGAAGGTAAGAGGTAACATTCAGATAAGCTTTAAAAAGTAAAGTGTTAGTGTTCGAAAAAGACAAGACTATGTATAACAATGAAAATTTTAAATGTACCACTTACGTGCATGTGCTAAACTCAAAGCCCATAGCCGAAGGTAAGAGGCTGTGTTGGAAATGCAACCTAAACAAAACTCAATTGTGTGAATGCTTTGATGAACCATTATATCTCCGAAATCAAACTGAAATACATGGAAATAAATGCAACATACCCATATAGTTATACACTCATTTAAAATAAAAAAACATAACATTTTAGGACAACAGATACAATAGTTACACAACAAAAATGGAAGGTGTTATTTCAAGTTAACGATACACACAATAACAACTACATGAAAAACCCTTCGCCAGCTTAGTTATATACTAGCCTGTGGCTTACTTCATGCTCTTATTATATAAAAAGGGTGGTATACAAATTTTAATCGTGAATCAATTAAATAAAAACTTAAACACAGAAGTTAAGTATTCGTTTCCTAATAAGGTAACCACTTATAATATTCCCAACAGGTTATACAGGCTATAAGATACAAGTGGAAATTTTATGCACGACAATAAGGATACATTCAAAAGTGACAACAACGTGAACACACAACACTTATTATCGGTTAGTGAACCGCAGTTAAGATACTTACAGACTCCACAGGCATATCCATCGAACCTATACCACTTCCATCTCCAAGACCATTGCCGTCTAATGCTATTTTTTCGGATGATTTAGTTGAAACATCAGGGTGAATGGCAGGGCCAAGAGCCTCATAAACGCATAATTTTTATTTGTTTTGTTGAATAAATTTTTTGGAGACGCATTAAATTTTTTAATAAATAGCAAAAACATGAAAGAGTTAGTAAAGAAATAGGAAGAAAAGTATTTTTTAAAAATTCTCACCTTATGAACATCATGACTACTTGGTGAATCTGTTTGACTAATTAATGAAACCTTAGAACGTTTTTCAGATGACGATCTATGTAGTGGAGACATGTCACTGTACATAATACCATTATTATCACCAATGAAACTATCATCCATATTTGGATTTGTTACACCACCAATGACCACATGCACACTTGCATCAGGATCCACATAATGTCTATTCTATTTCCACACAATAAGTTTAAGTGTTTTACAAAATAAAAAGAGCAAAGGTAAAAACAACGTATGCATATTAGTTACAATGAAAGTAAATTTCAAACAGCGTAGAATTGATAATTAAGCTAATGGATAATACTTGTTATGATACATTTTTCAGTAGGCCCAATTTAACTTAACAAAAATTGAACATTATACTATACTCTGTAAAATATCATTAAACTAGTACCGACCTAATGATATACAACCCTTGGAAATTCTCAAGTAATAATTACTTTCGTTTCATAAACATTCTGAATATGTTTAAAAAAGTAACTACAAATACAGTGAACACGCTCAAACGCACAACGTTGAGGATCTGAATAATAAATAAATAATACTGATCAGTTTGCAACTAAGCACTACATTAAACGTAGTCAATTTGCTGAATACCGATATGAATTGATGTGAAAGGTCTAGATCGGTGGATTACTATTTATTTATAGGTCGCACACACGCACGCTACTTGATATATGAAGGTAAAACCGAATTCATAAGATTGAGATGAAAAAACAAAAACAAAATAAAACCAGTATTGTAGATATGAAGTGACTAGATAATTGAACCATTTACAACACGATATTAGAAAATAACGGATTCCCTATCGATAGTTGTTTACCAAGATTTAATCGGATTCAAGAAAATGCTGTGAACACTGTCGTCAACATATACAGCGGAAATAGAGAATGAGAAACAAAGATTAAAAATAAAATTCTAAAAGGTGACATCCTTCTAACAAAGTATAACAAATAATAAAAAATGTTTGCAGACAAAATCGTATCCTTATAATTTGAAAATAAGTCAATCAGGATTCCCACTATACATAGATAGGTGGATAATACGATTAACACAAAACAGATAAACTTAATTACCTTCATGATGGCACGATGACGCATATACAAAATTAGGGGTTTAGACAACAACATCCAAGGAACACATATAACTGCAATAACCATCAATATACTTTGAACAGCTTTCTAAAATTAAGAGTAAAACGTACTGGGATAGAAAAAAGGAACAAAATCATGTTTATATGATCAACACTTAAACAATCTAAGATTAGAACAACACATGTAAGCGAACAATTGTCTTGAATTAGATCGTCATCAGACTTTAATCTAATATACATGAATATTTATATGAAATTGTTAAATCAATCAAGGTAACTTAGGTTAATAATCACACAATGAAATAGAATAAGTCACCACACATAATAGGTAAAAGTACAAGTTTATAGTAGTAGGAAGACAGGTGTACTGATAGCAGTAAGAATAATAAAATATGATAACAAAAGACATATCAGTAGTTAAACATTGCAAATAGGTCAAACGTGGGTAAATGACATAACAATCACTTTATTATAAAATAACACGACATTCTTCATATGCATGCATTTCCACAATCTAAAAACATCTGATTTAACTGATTATTTTATTTTTATATGTTTGTACAATTTATTTAACACTCATCCAACATTAATGGTCTATTAAATGAGTCACAAAAATTTTATTAATTAATTTGCTCTTCATTTTTTCTATTTGGAACTTTGACAGCTTTAATATTCATTAAATCAAGAATGAATTTCACGGTTCTTAACACACAAAAATACTTTATGAATGAAATGCCAAACCTGTCGTTTTATGTCTTACTCATGTAGACGGTTTATTGTACAATTTTTTGATAACATCTCAACTGTACAGTGACTAATAGAGAGTTTATGGTAGACAATCCTATACATTACTAAAAAGATATATATTTAAGTAATTGTCTTGACCATACTATTTTTCATGGTTCACTATAAAATGTAATAAGTAATTAAAGAGGAAGAATATATTTGTAAAATTTCAGCGAAAGAACGTTTTTACGAAACGATTTGATGAAACAAGCATCTAAATAACCATTCGGTTATAAGGGTTTAAATCTCCCTGTCGATGATATTAGGGACTGCAAGTTATGTCATTTTTGGTATAAACGAACCCTGAGCGGATTACTTTCACACTGCGATCAGTTAAAAGTATTTTCAAGCAGACATAGGAGGATTCGAAACCTTAAAAATGAATTATAATTCTTCCATGTTATATAAGCCAGTGGCTCAGTAACTAGTTGTGAAACACATGAGTAATTGAAGTGAAACGGACTGAGTTCAAGCACTGGGAGTGAGAGTCAACATTGAAACGAAGGTTCACTCCGCTGGTGAGTCCCACGCAGGGACGAAACCCACGTCCTAAGTCTCACCACCAACTACTATTTATCCCTGTTTATAAATTGGCATTGTTCTAAATCTGCGATTCTCGGTATACAACTCAACGCCCTAGTTAGTTATTGAGCGTAAACTGATGTTCAAGTTAAAAGTAACTAACATTCACAATAATATCTCAAATAGCGAAGTAAGAATTTCGCGCTGTTTGGAACTCATCTTCTAGGTTTACAAACACAGTAGTGAAACTAGTGAATGGTAATTTCTTTGATCTTTAATTTAAATTACATATGAACATAAATTCCATAAACGTACTTGTTATGAAATGTGAGATTATCTGGGATGTAAACTACAATGATGTACCAGGTACTGAATACTAGGTATGAAACTGTTAACTAACAGAATTATCAGTCATTATCGACTGGTTGTTATGATCCACTAAAAGTGTTAGCGATATATTCAATAATTAAACCCGAGATCACAAAAAAAAACAGAAATCTAACCTGTCCAGAATACAATGGAGGAATTTCATCCGAATAACTGAAACGGATCATATTGATCAATCCTGAGAAAATACAATTTAAAAGATATAGAAATATTTTTTAAAATAGGATCGGATATTCCAAATGAAGAATGACGAGTCAAAAGCTAACGCAGTACATAAAACTATCCGTAGGCAGTATTTTCAATAAGAGTCGTAACAAAAGTACCAATTAAACTCCATGATGGCACATATATTTTCTCTAAATGCTAATAAACCGGTCTTTAAATCAATCATGTATTACTGTAAGTATCATATCTAAACAAATGTAACTAAACAGATTAAATGTTGAACAAAGATCAAAATAAAACACTATGTAATACCAATAGAGAAACAACAAAATTATCGAATGTCTTGTTATCAAAGTGCATTCGGTAAGACGATAAACCTGAAGAAATCAAATCCTGAATGATAAGCAAGTGAATATCAATGGTGGTCGAACATTGATCGGTTCGTGATTTCAATGAATAGCAGAAGATTAGACCACTAACACATCGATTAAACTACAGGACAAATAATTTCATATACAAGCAAAAACATAAAAAAGGTTAATTATACATAGTAATAAAAAAGACGGCAACAAACAACCAATAATCATTGCATCAGTTAGTATGAAGAAAAACTCAATGCTTATTTTGTTTGTGGTGATGTTTTCCAGATATTATGAATAACTTTCCACATAATAGTAGAGCTTTTTTATCCGAAAAATTCAGAGAACTTACCAATAAGAAGACTTGGTGCAGAGGAGGCCGTTTCCGCCGTATACGCAACCCATTTGAAAAAGATTAACATCACCAAATAGAGGAAGATGCATGACAGGAAAAGGATTTGAGGAAGTAGTAAGCACCAAATCGATAAGTTATCTTTATTATTTCTAAGAGAATAAAAATAAATTAAGGTAAGTACGACAACGAAAAACACTATAGAAAGAGAATACAAAAACCACTGAAGTGGATATCCAACATATGTAAAAACTAATAACAAAGTAAAATAATGAAAAAGGAAAATAATTTCTTTATTAACAGACAAAATTTATCTCCGGGGAAGGTCTGAAAAATTCAAAAATCAGAAGCAACTAAACTTTCACTGAGTTAGGTTTGAAAGAAAACATATTCTTCACATTGTCTGAATTAGATGAATACCTTTTAATTTATTCTGAGCACTCGAAATGAATAGGAAAGTGAAAGGTGGCAAAGTGAAGCAAGCTAATTACTTAAATTAAACAAAATAAATATCTTTAAAAAGAACGAAAACCGAATATATATAAACTATTAACGCGAACGTTGAGTGATAAAAGCAGCAACTTTGATATCTCAATGCCACATTAGATGAGAACTGAAGCAAAACAAAAGTAGGATACGATCATCACATTTGTTTGATATTCAATAGAACAAACTTCTAATGAAAATGATGTAACGATAAAAATGAAAGAGCTACTATGAATAACAGTTGATATAAAGATCGTCTCTTAAGACATGTACTATAGGAAACATGGAGAACAAAATCATAAAGAGAATTTACCTGTAATTGAAAGCACCTAAACTAATGCCCAATAGCATGTGTAATACTCCCAGTACGACAGACATCTTCATCTTGATTGAATTTGTCAACATGATTTTATTACCAGATAACTGCCATACAGGATCTAGACCAAAAGGATAAGGATATCCGGCATACATTCGGTCCGACACATTAACGCTTGTTCGAGGTTCTAACTGGAGTCTAACTTCCTTTGATAAAGCACTATTATCATAAGTTGGATACCATGAGGACCCGAAAATGTTAGCAGATAGAGAGAATATATCGTTGTATATCAATCCAGTATAAATTGAAAACAGACCCATAAGAAGTATAATATAACGACCATTGAAAAATATATTCCAAATCTCACCTCCGGACTTATTAGCCTAAAAACATATTAAAAGTAAAAAAGGTAACAGCAATGAGTAACGCTACACTGAAACAACACTATCTTTCATTCACAGTTTGTCTTTCATTTCTTTTCTACATATTAACTCATTATGGAATGCCTGATTTCCATAGTGTGCTGTGATTATGGCCAGTACATATTTGTACGAAATTTCCCTAAAGTACACATAGAACGGTGAGCCTACTATAATACAAAAGAAACCTAAAAATTCATTATCGTATAGTGGACACGTTGAAGATTAAGTTTTACAACATTGAAATGACAAGACAAGCTGAAAATTGATATAATTAAGTGGTTCATATATTTGCTTTTAACCATCTGATCATAAGTTTGAATATTATTTATCCTCAAAGAATAAACCTGATGTGAAATCAAGTTTGTACATGGTTATCGATTTACATGGAGAGTTAACTAAAACTTAGTTTATAGATGTAAGTGTTGACTAAAGGAGTCTGAAAAGGATTCCGTCATTAGTCCCTATCCACCTCACGAATTACATATACCGAATTGTCACCGACCATGATTTGCAATGTATGTTGATATATTATGTAGGAAACAATCCGTGGATTGTAAAACCAGGGAATCCCGCAAGTCGAAAAAGTCACTGACTGATTTCGAAGTATGTAACAGGATGAAGAGTATTCTCAATGGATTCTTTTGAATAATAGAAATTAATGAAAACTCTAAGTGATACATTTCCGAACCATTGAGTTTTGATATTAATTTCCTTAACATTTTATTATCACTCATTGTTTAGTGCTTTTTATACCTTTCGACACTTGAATAGTTGTGTTGCACTATAATCCTATTTCGCATCGGAATGACTGAAAAAGTGTGTAACAAATAGTGAATCAGGAAACGGCCTTTTGTATCATTCTGATTAATTGGTATTGTTCTAGTAGTTTTCCATGTACATGATTTCTATTAATACAATAATCTGATAATATACAGGTCTTGATTAGTAAAGCATTTAAAACTAAGGATATTTATTTAATAATATTAATGTAAGGTGTACGCAATTAAAACATTTGATGAAGTTTGATATAAGGTCTGAAGTCATATTTCAATCCACAGGGTGCATGACACATAGAGAAATCATTCAGGTAAATAGAAAAGTGTGCTTGCATTATTAGTAAGATACACAGGAAATGACTTCGACATACAAACAAATGAATTTTTAATTATGTAACATAATGTTATCAACCAAAAAGTGATGCGTTTATCGATTTATTTAAGGTTAATGAATTTAGCATAAGTTTAAGTATACACTATTTAAAAGATATATGAAAATTAGTTTGCAAGCTAGTTAGCAAGAAACAAAGTTTACAAAATGAGTTGTGTGAACTTTAATAAATAATAGTATTAGATTTTAAAAAGCTTTAATTCTGAACCAAACTTACGCTTAATTTTCGCTCACATACAACCATCCACAAAGCGAAAAGAAACATAAGCAATCCATGACCAGCATCTCCAAACATTACAGCAAACAGGAATGGGAATGTGATAACCGTGAACAGAGCTGGATTGACTTCTCGATAACGTGCGACTCCGTAAGCATCAATGATGCTTTGAAAAGCATAGGTGAATTTATTTGTTCGATGGTATGTTGGAGGATTTTCCGTAGTTACTATTCCATTTAAAATCGGTTGTAGAGTACTATTGCTGCGTTCCATACCACGACGTAAAGCTAAATTAATTTTGTCCACATCATTCACTGCACACCAGCATTCCCCAACCATACATTTCGTAGTTACATCAAGGTTGAACAAATTTAAAGTATGATAGATAGCTTTGATTTTCCTAACCCTTATAAACCAGGTACGTAAATTTTTAGCGGCTGTTTCTAAAATACGTTGACGATGCTGCCTAGTTTGCGTTAGCACTGTTTCTAAATCTTGGATCTGACCCATCACTTCAATGGCCATATTACGTCGATCAGCTTGTGAATCTGGGCAAGGATATAGGGTTGCATGGAATCTGGAGAAAAAAGTAAATCACGCATTAACATTGATTAACATGAAATTTCATTACAGAAACGATAGACGTAGAACTTTAATCTACACAGTGAATACATATTCATTTACGTATGTTTATAGCTCAAATTTATTATGTCCATAATAAATGAAGATTAATGCAGCAATCAAAACTAATATTCAACTTGAACAGAAAAACACCAGATCACCACATACAATACATTTTAATTGGAATAGGGAAAGTCATGAACAATAACTTAAATGAAGGCAGATTAATATCTGAATTCCATTCAATCAAGTTACATTTTTTCATGTTGTGAAAGTCAAAAGTAAAAGTATCATTATGTTAAAAGTACATAAAGACAAGCGTAAAGATCTCAACAGTACTAAACGCAAAGTGACGAAAGTATATATATATATATATATATACTTTCGTCACTCAAAAAATAAACTATGTTGTGGTATAGATTACAAAATTATAGTTTTGGATTATATCAACGTTGGGCTTAGTACTGTTGAGATCTTTACGCTTGTCTTTATGTACTTTTAACACAATCGATTATATCACCCAGAGGTTTGCATGAATGAAATGAGGAGTTATTAAACACTTCATAGTCACACCACTTGTTTTGGCGGATGTTGAGAACATACCACATGAAAAAGGCTAAAGTAATGATGGGATCAATAACATTATTTCCTAGTGTTAATATCGATAACGGATTATAGTATCTGCGATCCTATTGCTTATACTTCGGAACGGGAACCACAGGGAATCCTATAACAAGTGAAAGCAGCAAAAGCGGACGAAGTTAGACCAAATACACTCATTAACACACTGATTTTACACATCTGATGATTAGTCAATAGGGACCATATAAATGAAAAGATATACAGGTTTACTGTTTTGAACTCATCGATGAAAGGGTTAAAAAACGATAACAGAGATTTCTAACAAGAAAATATATGTGATTCATGACTCCCATTTTCATCAGAATCAGAAATCATACATGAAATGTGTGTGTTGGCAAAGACTTCGTAGTGTGGCAAGGACAAACGGAAATGATATTCAAAGAAAGTGAATCAGTAGGCCTCAACATACACAAAGGAAAAACCAAGATACTCAAATACAGCACGGAGAACACCAAACCAGTCACACTTGATGGAGAAGCTCTGGAAGAAGTGGAAACTTTCACGTACCTGGACAGCATTACCGATGAACCAGGAGGACCGGATGCGGACGTAAAGGAGAGGATTGGCAAAGCAAGGACAGTATTCCTACAGTTGAAGAACGTACGGAACTCAAAACAATTGTCAACCAATATCAAAGTCAGATTCTTCAAACGAACGTCGAGACACTTCTACTCTAGGGAGTTGAAACTTGGAGTATTACTACTGCCATCATCAAAAATGTACAAGTATTTATAAACAATTTTCTACACATGATATTCTTCGTTCGTTGACCGGATACCATAAGCAACAGCCTACTTTGGGAGAGAACAAACCAGCTCCCAACTGAAGAGGAAATTAGGAAAAGACGTTGGAAGTGGATAAGACATAGATTGCGGAAATCATCAAACTGCATCATGAGACAAGCGCTAACTTGGAATCCTGAAGGGAAGCGGAAAAGAGGAAGACCAAAGAACACATTACGTCGGGAAACGGAAGCAGATATGAAAAGGATGAATAACAACTGGAAAGTACTGCGCAGGACAGGGTTGGATGGAGAGTGCTGATGTGCGGCCTACGCTCCTCCACGAGTAACAGGCGTAATTAAGTAAGCACACAATATATTCAACCTGGCACACTCGTCAGATTGGGAACGACTATTTACGCCGAGCGGCTTCAAAGTGAGGTTAGAAGTGTTCCAGCAGGCTAGTCTTCTAGATAAGTATTGTGTATATTTTCATGAATGAAATGAGAAGTTATTAAACACTTCGAAGTCACACCACTTGCCTTGGTGGATGTTGAGAACATCACTTGAATAAAGATAATGATTGTTGACGATTTTTTCTTCTCAATTTCCGACCAAATTATTTAACTACTCGTGACCTGGATGTAGTTACCTAGTTTTGATAAAACGTACAAAATCAACGATGAGAGTCTGTTTTAATATCAAAATGTGCCACTCAGCATAAATCTTTTGTGTTCATCTGTTGAATAATTTCTGCCTTAATATTCAGCCAGTCAAATGCAGCATAGAAACTGGTATATGTGCACATCAGTTTGAGTTCTCGAGGAGTCAACTAATGAAAGAAATGTGCCCAGGATGGTTATAGATGACTTACTCCCAGCAGCTGCAACAATAACGGAAGTTTATCCGAACTCGTATAACCTTTCATGATGAGTACACCTAAACTACAACATCATTAAAAGGATATGTTACTCAATGAATTATCTTCAACTTTACATAAAACTGTAGAGGCTGCGATTGGAGGTTATTCAGTTGTTCTTCCGTTTGATGTACATGAAAAACGTAAACAAGTAAACAGAATACTTTTTAACTGTCTTATACTTTTTGAACTTATCACTGACAGAGCCACGAACGCATCGATTTATTGTTATCTGCTACCAATTATTACTAAAACAACATGAATGGTTAAATGCATTGCTGACAGCTAACCAATCTATTGGACAATTAAATACCAAGTTTGTGGAAGTCGATGCACCGGATCCCACGAAGTGGCAAGAAGCATTCCCGTTTTCAGTGTGCTTTATACACTTCATGGACTAGATACAATCTCGAGTTTAAAAATACTTTACAAACTGCAGTGACAAAACTACGACCGAACATCAAACTACATTTTTTGTTTAGAAGAAGCACTGATACTTGCAGCGTGTTAGTTATTGAACCATCATCTACATCTACCCATAACAGAGGTCACTACATCTGTCAATATGTCCAACGTTATTAATACTACAGAAACTTTCAGTGTATCATATGATCCGCTAAACTGCCTTTCCCTCTTCGAGACAGAATATGGATAATAATAAATGGAGATGTATGAAATTACAATTATCAAATGAACGTGGATATGGGTTTTACACCAATTCATCGAAAAGAGAAACAAGTAACATTGATCAACTAGAAAGAGTTCTGTGGCAAGGACGACAAAGATAACGGAAAAAGTACCTCTCCAGGGCAACTTACGACCCAATTTACAGGTTTAATTAAATCATTTTACATGACTAGACATTTAGTTACATCTACATGCGATTGGTAATAATAAAAGTATTCTTACATTTAATATCACTATTGAATACTGACGAGTATTGACATAAGCATATCTTGTTTATTAGTTGAAGGACAATCATTACTGGTTTACCTTTTTCATTGATTAAGCAGATTTGATGTTTCACGAAAATTGAATCAGCTAATAGTTTTTTGAATGGAATGATTTTCGAATGTAAGAACTATTAGTGTCAGCATTTAATTAGAAGTACTTAACACTACATGGATTTTTAAGTAATCAGATTACAGTAATAAATTATCTAGTCAACTAAATAATTCAAAAACATGAAGTGTGTACCTGAACACAGCGAGAATTCGTTTTCAAACAAATCAGCCAATTATTTTCTCAAATATCTACAATTGCTCCCTTAGAATTTATCAGTAGGGATCAAAAACTTTAATTCCTGAGGCCTTATTGTCAAACCTAGGTTTTGATGGCTTTTAGCTGTCAATCCTTAATGAAAATTATCTTTAAAAATAACTGTTCATTCATACATTCTATTTTGTCAGCAAGCTCTTACATTAAAAATTGTATTAGATCAACAGACAACTTCTTTGTAAGGTGAATCGAAAATACTGAGGTTTGAGAACGAAATCTGGTATTATAGTAAACAAAATAAAACATTATTGGTTTAAGCTTGAAAGCAATTAGCAATCGGAATCCCTTGATTGTTCAAAACAATGAAATCTCGTAAAAGGCATACAATACGTCAGCTTAACTTATTTCGCTAAGATGATATTTGAACGCTAAGCTGACTTGGTTTTATACAAAAAACAAAAGACTAAAAACTTTCAAATCACTTAAAAGGACGATTTTTGTCGAAAAATTGCCTATTGTTCTGAATATGTGACAGGTTCTTCCACATTAGTCTTGTGTATAGTGACAGGGGCAACTGCGATATATACATACGACGCCGCGAGGACGAAATACTTTGTAAACCTAATTTCTATTGTTTATGGGGAAGATGAATGCTGAAATATATTCGGCAACTCATATTAGTAATTCAACCGTAGTATCTGAAGGGAACAGATAGACCACATAAAAAATTCGTAAAGTGATTTACATAATTTGTAGAACTCAAATATCTAAAACTTAGACTTAGTATCGTTTCCGTGTCATTATCTCGTAATTTTTGTGGTCACTGCAACACACAAGCAAGTGCAAACAATCAGCTTTCTTGAACCGGTACAAATACTAATGAAGAAGTAATCATATTAATATTTAGACTAGAAGCGGCTAAAGTTATTACATAGACGTTAGTAAGTCCTGAAACTTACCCGTCGCATATCTTTTTAACACGAGTTCGAAGCTGATCACCCTGAAAGAATACCAAGAATACGGATTTGTGGACTGGCATACCCTGCAAAAGACAAACATAAGCAAAACCACACCTGAACATAATGTCTAAGGACAAGTTTAGCACGCTAAGAACTTACTAGAACATAGAAACAAGCCTAGTTCAGCAAAAAGGTCATCTCTCAATGAATGTATTCTTGAAAAGGCGAAACTATAATCTATGGACGACCTTTGAGTGACGCCGAAGTGACCTTGAGAATGGACATCTACTTATTAGGACTAAGCGAGCGTTATAAAGCAGTTAGAATTCTCATTTACAATTGATTAAGGTTAATAATTAGATTTAGGATTTTTATCACGAACTTACATCAGCTATAATGCCAAAACTCTATCTAGCCAAATGTATGGATGAATTTAGCGCCGAAATTCGTGACTCGTTATCTTATATCTGATTGGTCCGTCCATAAACTATAGTCTCGCCGATTAGGTCTAACAGTCAAATCTTAATCGATTGGGAAATAAGTGACCTAAAAGCTAATTTCCTTCAATCGCCTATGACATTTTTTCATGTTTCTTTTGTGTTCAGATTTTGTACATAAGAATGTTACTTTATTATATGAAAAATTGCTCACATGACTGGCGGTCTTGCATTTGATGTTTAATTATTCAAATATTCAAGTCAATAATACGGTCTCGTGAGTAGCCATCACTCGGCCACATTGTATGATTGCGTTCATATACCGATTAGAATCCTATTCACTGACTTAAACAACGCGAAATTTCGCCTAATCAAACCACATAAAACTTTAGATTCATAACACAATCTATTTTATTTTTGATAGAGATAATAATAAGAACGGAATAAGAAATTTCAGATGTATAAGTTCATCTACGCTCCAATTTATATGAAATTTGTTTAAAAAACTTAATATGTACTTGCATTTATAATTTCTAAGATTCTTATTGTTTTTCCTGAAAAGGCGATAGATGATTTGTGCTAAGAATATGAACCGAACATTCGTGCACTGTAAAAAGTTGCAACACCTTACCCACAAAGTAACACTTAGAAATTGAAAATCACAGGCATCTGAGATCTCTTTCGCATACTAGACAAAAATGTGTAATAAACTATAGGTTAAAATCCAATAAACTATTCTTATTAGTAACTTCATGAAGTTCATAAAACTTTCTGAACCAGCTACAAAATTAGTAATCTTGATGCTTAATTCATGCCACCTAATGAGACATACAACTGTAAGATATGGACAAAGGTGTCACGATCGAAATCATTTCTATTCACATTAGTGTGGCGCATATATATTGGCGCTCTCTTGTACCAATATTTATGTGTTCAAATAAATAAATAAATAAAATTCACATTAGCACACCGAGAGGAAATTGACAAGATGAAAGTCAAATTTAAACTCATATATATGTACAAACGTACAGCAGTTATCACTGTTGCCAGAAATCCATCCCTAAAAAGTATTTAGACACAAAGAACAAAGTACTAATTTATGACTGTGAGCTACAGTAGCCTGAGAAAACGCCTTAATGCAGATTGAGTCGGAAAACCAAAAATGGATGGGAAAATTTTTTTAACCTTATGTGGTCCATAAATCGTTAAATATATGCAACATTTCCAGTTCTCATATCGATGGATAACACAAAACTCAAGAAATGAAACCCATCGCAGCAAATAAATATTTTTTGCAGAAAGCAACGGGTCATATACTGCTCACAAAAAACATCCACTTATGTGCGATAAGCTAACAACTTTGTTACTGAAACATGAATATTAATACTTGGACAATGTTGTCATGGTAGAATGTAAAGGTTTACGACATATGCTTTCCTAACTCTTATGGCAGAAATTAATCACTAAATTTTTGTTAGAAAACCCATCGATATAACTACGTATTGCTTTACTCACCGTTGTAAGATCTTCTAATGGGTCATCAACTTCTGCTTGCTTAAGGAAAACATTTCCTCGACACACCCGCCACAGCATACGCTCGAAAGCCGGTAACCGTTCACGAAGGATAATCCCAGCAAGAAACCTAATTTTGAAAAAGTTTATTTGTTATTTGTAAGTTATAATCGTGATTTGTTTGAAAGCTACTGTGCGAAACATGGTTATGTGAATAGAAAAACTAGAAATCCAAGAGGTGGAATTTCTGGACAAGAACTAACAGACCTATTTGCCATAACGATTTTCAATCATTCCCAAGGCCTCATCTAAACAAATGGGATACCTCAGACGACTTTCATGAAATCTTGACCCACTTCTGAAATAATCCCCAATAATGTCTTTCGAATTCGTAGTTAGAGACCATTTACTTCTTCCTTACATATAATTTCGTTATATTTTATTACTTTTAATTTGATTCGAATTCACCAAATGTAATAACAGGGAAGGAAGGGGACAGGGTGACTGAAAACTCGAAATGTGACAGTTTAATAATGGGTTTATTCCCATGTAATCGCTATAGAACTATTCTACGAAATGTAAAATGGAGTGAGATGGGGGCAGCGTAACAATCGTAAGGAAGGTTTGAATAATTTACACATATTTCGAAAAACGAGCAAGGAATACATGATTAATTCGTGAGTACTAGGGAGTGCATGAGGTAACGAATGGCTGAAATTTCAACAAAAATAAATCAATAGGGCAATTAGAAAACCAAATTACTATAATATTGCTTAGTAACTAATTTAAAAAATAGAGGATGTGATTCAAACCAATTTGATTTAAGGATCATGGACCTTTTAAGACCAATGGTTTTCAAAATATGCTCAAAAATGAGTACATACACCCTCGCTTTTGCTGTTTCAATATTTTGGAAAATGAATTTGGAGATAATAGAGAATTTTGAGATATTTTAGACGGCAATCCGTTTCGTGGATAGTGACAATTTGAACTACAAAATAGGTAATCTTTAGTGGTATTTATTTTCTCCAGATTGACTGATCTCATAACCCCTAAAACCAAGGTGCAAAGAGTACACATATTTTAGTTATACCAGCTTTGAAGTAGAAAACATGTATATAAGAATACTTACTCTCCATAGGATAAATCGGCGACTAGTTCCAATGGTTATATGTGGACTTAGGGCTGACAATCGAGTTTTCGGGCCTAGGGATACACAGTGGATAATTTCTAGAAATGTTTTGTGTTACCACTGTAGTTTAATTTTATGGTCTAGTTTCTCTTTGCTCATAATCAATATAACGAACACTCTTAGTATTACTTTAACTAGTTCAGTTTGTAAAAAATCTAAACACACAGCTCAAGTGATGCACTAACGTATCGGTCCACAAAATTGACCAAGCATATAACCATACTTGTTTTCACAAGTGTTTGTATTTTAACTACTGAATTGGTATTTCTAAGGCCGGACACAAAAATTAACGTACAGTGTGTAAATTGATAGATAAGATTGTTAAATGAAATTGATTAGATGAGATATAGGAAACAAACCATAAATCAACAAAGCATTTGTGATCATTAGTAGGGAGTTACATTCAATAGGTTCCCAGAGTCGATAGGTGATTTCCGGGATTTGTATACTCACTCTACATGACGTTTGTTACTGTTAGTATGAACTGTAACATCCCTTTCCGAATAATTATGATTGGGATCATTCGTTGGGTTTAAGTCTAGATGAGATTCTACGTTGGCCTAAAAATCACAAACAGATTAATAAGCAAAATATACATAACGCGAATATAGAAGCTGTAACTTACCCCAATCGTAATCCACCAGCAGTGCCAGCAGCACCCATTGCTTCACCGCCAAGGAGTCCAACATTTTCTTCTGACATTGCAGGATCGTGCAGGGCCTGTTCGCGATTCAGTCGACGAAGGGGCAAATCATTGGAAGGTATGGTCAGACGTTCAATCGGTAAATCTTGGCACTAATTTATTCACAGCAGTGACAACACCGAAGTCGGACAAACCGACAAAAGGACCAGACAACGGCTGAGGCAATTAGGTATAACCACATGCAATACAAGGAAAAGAGCAACGGACAACTTGCCGATGTCTAAGGAAGCCTACGCCTGAGTGTGAATGCTAACCGTAACAATTTAGTCACGCTCAACAACGCCGCAAAGGTGATCAACTGTGTGACAATTAAGGATACCACACGGTTTTAGTTTGAAACCATAATTGGTAGTCTATACTAAACTCAGGCCTGACATATTCTTAACCATTACAACCTTGAACAGATATTGTTTACTTTCTTCAGTTATAAACGAGCAATGGCTAGATTGTCATCATGGCAGGTATAGCGTAAGAACACTGTAGTTGAACGTTACCATCCTATACAGAGTTCGACCCAAAACCTGCATAACTACCGTCATAATTTCCCTTATTTCGACCCAGCCACTCTTATTGCTAAATATTCTCGGACACTACTTAACAAGCCCCCAAATCCGAGCATGGTTGAACAGGAACGTAATTAAACTCCAAATAAAAAAGTTGAATGGAAGTAGGAATCACGACAAGAAAAGCGTTAGTATATTTAAGATATTTACATAAGATTCTAGAGTCTTCTCCGAGTCTCTCCTATCATTGGTTAGTTAGGAAAAACCAACCAGCGTGCCCCATCACAATACGATACGGGATATGCTTTAATCCAATCTATATCCCCATAACAGCTACCAGCAACTGTGTAACTTGAAGTATACTAATCAAGTTTTCATTGATAATGAGCAGTCAGGCTTTCTGACTTAATAAATTTTAGTTAACTGAATGAAAAGAGATAAGCCACGACAATGTGTACTATAGATTGCCAGATATTACTTAGACAACTGAAATGCAGTTCGATTCTGCAGCTAACCGTGTGAAATCCTAGTAAATTCATCACTTGTTACGTTTTTCTACTTTGGCAAAATGAACATTCAGCTTCCCTTGTAAACTGATTTATCATTACCATTATAAATCGCTGTTTGTGAGCTGATTTAATGTGCTAAATACACTATCTTATTAGCTAATCGGAAATAAAGCTGATAAGACCGATTGCCATAGTTTGTCACCAATAAAGAATGGAAAACGGAAAATTGAACCATTCCAAAACTCAAAAACTAGCACAATAAGTTAGGAAAGCAACTAGTGAAGTCATAGAGACCTCCCCACAATACACTTCAAAAAACTGTGATGAACGAGTTACGGATCAAAAGAAAGTCTAAACATTCCTAATTTTCAGAAATCTGTACTGTATAGACAAATGCATGAGAACTAACACTTAGATTAATGGAAGTAGGACAGATCTACCGTAGTAACTAAACTTATGATCATAAATGCCGAGAAAAGCTTATAGTTAATCGATAGGTGATGAATAACCGGTTGGTTAGTTCAATGTTACCCACAATGAAGTAGGACTAGCAAATGATATGAGCACTACGCGTAAACTCATCAAACCCCCAGGTTGGGAAGAAATAGAGCTTAGTCTGACAATACCACGTTTAGACAAAACTTGAAATTATTCTTAGTCGCATGAATATGAGTGGACTATACCACCATCACTTATGTTAACCATAATATCTCATGTTTATCGAGCCTGACAGACCATAACTTAACGTATTTACTAGAACTATAATGCAACACTTGACTTATCGAATGTACGTTGTAAATCAGTTTGAAGGCGACACATTAACTCGCACGAAAAAATAAAAACTTACTTCGTCAAAAAATGTCTGCGTTTTGCGCAAAATCTGCTTCAGCTCAGATAATTCCAGGTATGTCTTCTTTAGCTTTTCTGCGCTTGAGTTCACTTCTTTTAGTTCGTTCTCTAGTTTCTCAAAAATACTTTCCAAGTCGATAATTTCACGTGGGGCCGGAGCTTCTGGATTTTCGCCAGTGTCCAATATCGGAAATTTATCTTTTTCGATCTCCTTCTCCAGGAATCCTAAGTAAATGCACGGATTTAGCGGAAAAAATTACTTAGTTTTCGCTCCATTTCATCACATCTTCGAACCTCATTTACAAATTTTCTCTGGAAGGCGTTGGTACCTGGGACAGTCTATTACTATAACACAAAGAGACCACTAGTTACATCTCGAAATTGCACCAGCCCCAACTCCCCTAATTCTGATATGCACATGTAGGCTATGTCTGTGTGTAGAAACATCTGAGACAGTTGCATTTCTTCGCTCCGGAATAACGAACCCATCTTCAGTTACCAGTGAAAACGAAACTAGACTATAAGCGCTCGACTTTGACCTTGACGGGAGTAACGAATTTTCGTAAACTAATGTCTCCGAGATCCTATTTTTGTACACATACTGAGCAAACACATTTAGGAATTTAGCACAGTATCAAGCCTCAATAAATCATTTTTATTGCCCACTCGCGGATGAGATCACTGAGGCCACGTGGCAGGCAACCCATCATCAAACTCGATCAATCGTTTTCTAGTTTCCGTTTATCTCATGTTCATGTTTCTTTTAATTATTTCTATTGCTTCATAAACCAAGGCGTCTAGTACTCTACTTGGCACACCAAAATACTAGTCTCTATTATCGCGATAAAGGGCAGTTACAAAGCTTTCTGAATTAACAATAATCGTAACCATTTAGCACCACTCACTAAATCAGAATGTGCGGCAGACTTTTCTGATGAAGAAGTGATGAAAAAATTAATATCTTCCAACAATGTGGTTACGTATAGTTGTAGAATTGTGGTCTACACAGTCTCCATGAAGATACCCCTAAAGATGTCACAAGTATTTTGAGTATGAAAACACCTTAAACAGTAACAGCTTCTGTAATCAAGACGTGCGAAACTAGTCAAATAAACATTCAGAAACGAATAGGTTAGAATATATATTTCAAAGGATATCGATATATCGAAAAGTGATAACTCTAAGCTGGCTAACGGTTGTAGGGGATGCGAAGCACAACGTCCACACTCGTGATCTAGTACGGGTGCGTGACCAAACGCCTTCAGCTAGGTGAGTTAACTAAAGCTAATGAGATCAGCATCAAATTTTGAAGACTTATAGAGCTGTCGATTTCCGGAATTTATTTACAGCCACGCCCCCTCCCAAAGCTAAGGGATATTTACTGTCGAACATAAGGTGTGCTGAACGTAAAGTGTCAGGTCACTAGCCTTAGAAAAACATCAGACAAGTCGACATGTCCCATCCTGTTTAAATTTAGCTATTGTTACGATGCCAAATAACTTTTCAGTTCTAGTAAAATTATTAGCTCATTGATTTCATCCAAAAGCATGAAAGTCACTTCAGACTTAACACCTTGTTGCATCGTGTAGGAGGATGTGAAGCATTAGGATAGCATGGTCATGTTACAGTAAATAACCAGCTAGAGACAAATTCTAATACCGTGAAAAATATCAAATATCTAGAACTAGATGAGTCTAATGACTAGTAATGTCTAAATCTGATATACATTCTGACCGATACCATATAACGTAACGACGTTGACGATTCTAGTCCAGACTGTTAGCACAGTAAGTATTTGAATATGAGCCATGTGACAATACACGACCGACAAAAGATAGCCTAAATGGAATTGAATTTATCTCACAGAACACTACTAAGACACCATGAAATTCTCCAGCCCCTCCAAAGAAGGGCGGATGGAAGAAATCCACGACATCAGATAATGAACAGACAAGGCTCAACATAACTGCTCCATGGATCTCCCCTCTGAAATCAGGTGACCTACCATCAAAATCTCTAAGTAGTCAAATTGGTGATAGGCACAAGCTCAATCAACTTTCGAAAACACAGTCTGGTAGTAGTTATAAATATTCTAGTTACACTGCCCATCCACTAAAGTCTAGGACTATTAATGAACATGGTAATAACAGATCTCCCACACTCTATCTCTTATCCCCAAGACCAAAACCGTAATCACTACAGGTAAGAAGTTTGCCAAATTCCATAATACTAGCCCACTAAATAAAAGTGGCTCCTTAGTATGAAAACAGACAAAATCACTCCCAGCTATGAACAGTAGATCCTCCCCAAGCTAACATCAATCCAAACAGTTGTAACCCAATCCACGAGCTTGACTGTCAGTAATACATTGGAGATGTCGTAACACTGTACGATCATCCTGTAGAGGATTTTTTGGATACAGCCTCTTGTGGCATCTCTCTTGAGGCACCTAGATCTTGTCATATAAAACCACATAAGAAATATAAACTCTCTTCTTCCGTACAACTTTAATTGGACAATATTACCACTCCCCCCTGCTGGGTAAACACTCTGAGTAAATTTAATTGCTCATTTGATATATCCTCTCCAGACGCTGTACTCAACGAAACTGGCCATCAAACAGCAACCAATCTCACGCTTTAAACCTACCTCATGCTTCTGAGGGTTGAAGAGCTACTTTACTAGAGATACACTTGTAGCGGCATTGGACCATAACCACACAATCCTCAAAGCTGAACACGAGACTACTCGGAAAATAAATATTCACTATTTGACGCGGAGAAGTACCTAACGATGGAAAAGGCGGGAAAAATGGGTTGAATTGATCGGAGTTGATCGGATGATATGGCTGGGTCATGCAGGCGTGGTCACTGCGGAATGCTACCTTATAACTTTTATTCATGTTGAATATACATTGTTCTTTATCTAGCCTAAGCTTTTTCTCAATCACGTATCGGTAATTGTTACAATACAGTGAGTTGATGTAGACGATGATGTGACTTCCACGTAAGATCTTATATATTATGCAATTATATCATGACAAATCTACAATTTTAGGATTAGGTCTATTATTACAGCAGTACTAATATCATATAAAATCATAAATCTACACATTCACCTACCTTAACTTAATTGGCTACTTGTTGAATATACGTCTTATCAACGCTCGATAGATCTGCAGTAACAAGCTATCCTCCACATACTCAGATGAAATGAAGTGTAATCACTAGTAATCACAGTTGGCTGCAAAAGCTCTATAACTAAACCTTCTGACCACTGCTCAGAAACATCACTCTCTGATTTGTCCAATCCTACTTCAACTATCCCTACATATCTTCGAGATCACACATCTTTATCCACTCCGACGACTACCACATCTCCTTACCGAGGACAACCAGTTAATTATGAAAGACCATCTATGAATCTCAACTACTTAAATACCGAACAAAATAACTCTTCACACAATAGATTAGCTGGTGTTTTATACGATTTCATTATCTCTTCAAAGTTTCCTACTGTTTTGTTTATTTCACACTCTTTAATTACAATTGATTGATCACTGTGTGGTGATCAATGTCTTGCTTGTCTAGTCCTTATTAGTGCAGATCGAATGCTATCAATCATGTTGCAATGTGGCCACCATTCTAGGTGACTCGACACTGCGTGCACTATGTATTGAGATTTAGATTGTGGTTGGAGGTAGTCAACAGGACTGTTGACTACCTCCAACCACCATCTAAATATTTCACACTCAATCAGCAACAAGATGAACCATCTTCCATCCCTAGCCTATTTTGACAATCACTGCGTCATTAGATCTACTGAAACATGGAGCATGCATAATACCTTCAACTTAACACCATGTATTGTCAGTTAAACAATATACCGTTAAAAATGAAATATAGATAAATGTAGAAGCTATATAATATAAGTGCGATCTGATATTTTCTCGACTTTGATCTGTAACAGCATAGGTTGGTTGATTAAGAGTTGACCTCAAACAACCAAGCATATGCCAAAACAGTATTGTTCAAGTATTCATTCACTTCCTTATTTTGTATAAGCGTTATATTCCTTATTATCTTATATTGAATGTTGAAAGCCTTTGTTTGTCTGAACAGATAATCCCACGCTCCACTGTGACTGCGCTAAGATCGAAATAAAGACCTATTCACTACTTGTCTGGTTTCTTCTATCAATAGCACGAGGGTTACCTGTAGGCACGAAAGATCTCCTCAGTAGGTTATGTTCCTTCTTCCTTAGATAAACTGATTCGTTCAAAGAAGTGGTTCGACAGTGTTGTAAATGTTGTGATCGGCTTCTTAGATTATTGTTCATTATAATTTTTATGCAGTTACTGGCTAACTAGATTATTATGTATATGTATTCCATTTAACGTAAAAGTTTTACTAACCCATTAAATACAGTTATGCTATTTGCTATTCCTGAAATCTTGCCAATTTATTACTTATAGTCTCCACCATTCACAGTAATTCTTAGGTTCCTAATATATAATTGCTTTGTTCATTGTATCGTGCGACGAGGTTCAATATATTTGTGAATAATCTATATCTACTTGAAATCGCAATAGCGAAGATTTTTTACCACTTTCGGACACTTGGAAAAGCATACAGAGGGGTTTGCAAATAATGGACCAACAAGAACTTGTCTTTTTGTCCAGGGTCATTAGTGCTAATCGGGCATACGACTGGTCAATTTGGGAACACTTGGCTGTTATGCTGATAATAGGCGCGAAAGAAGTCAAATTAAGATTGGGATCTCGGCGAATGATGTGGCATGTGATAATGATCAGTGGTTTCAAAACGTTAGAGGCATAAATGGGGGAAAGATATACAGTATCGTTGCCTGGATATACAAACGTTCATAAATTCTGGATATCGTTCTGTGCAAGAAATACATCATTGCAGTTGACCATCTATATAAATGGTAGCGAAGCAACCAATATATATTTAGGTGTTATTTAAAGATATGTGAGACCGAGGTTATATGACCCATTTTTCATACTGTCAGTTGAACGCGAAATGACACTTAACTCGTTGGTTTAACGGTTAACTTGGGCATTTTCGTTAAAAATGTTGAATTTTTATGAACTTCATAGCTGCAAATGCATCTGTAGAATTATGGTATTATTATTGCTCTAAAAATAAACCTAATCCTAAACTTGTACATTTGTCATGTAACTGCCTAATCTATATGATCTTACGTGGAAGTCATATCACTGCCTGCACTGACTCGTCGTATCGTAACAATTACCAATATATGATGGAGAAAACATTCAGGTTGGAGATAGAACAATATATTTAGTAGAAGTAAAAGCTTGTTGTACAGAGCTACCACGCCTGATAGGCTAAGCCATGCCACCCGATTAGTTAGAATTATTTGGATTCAGCTAAACGGGGTGCATTAAATGAAAAGCACAAAATTTCTGAGAACAGTCGAACTTGCCTAGAATTTATTCGTCTTATTCAATACGATATATTTATTAAAACGTGGGTTTGTAGGAACTGCGGGAAGATGCTTTAAATTACTGCGTGACATCGTTCATAAAATTTGCTGAATGAAGTAAATCTTCATATATTTAAAATTAAGACGCCACCAGTGTTGGTGTCCAAGGTGAGATAAATCATGGCTGTTTTATACTAAGTGGTTGCAGTTGTTGTTCAACGTAATTAGTTTCAAAATTATTATAAGCCTGCGATAAGGGTTTCAGCAAGTTGACGTACATATTAATGGATCATGTTTCCACACAGCAATTACTAGATTGATGTCCTCTGTGTGGATCTAGAAACAAAGATGGCATTATCAATCACTAGTTTGAGCGAAGATATTTCAGCAGGTCAGAGTCACTACTAAATCAAAATTTACGGAGTTTGAGATGACAACTAATTGGTGGATTAGCTATGGTAAGTCGTCAGTTTCCGAAACCGAATGATTCATCAAGATATTGTCATTAGCCACAATCATAGAAATAAAATTCTCGACAAATCTTCGATGCTTAGCTCTAACAAAGTGCAGAAACTAAGCGACGAACTCAAGGAAAAGAATGAAGCCAGATGTTAAGTTTTATAGTGATAAGCATACCAAGCTCAACGATTGAGTAAGAAATTGAAATGTGACCAAAAAACAATATTTTCGATATTAGCCTGTGATGATTTAAATGCCTCAAGATTCTCCAGTAACGATTACAGCATATATATTGGATAACATACCAGGTCAGAATATCCAGAATCAACGTCCAAACAGTGCTATTGTATGGTAATAGGACTAAGAGAGCTACCATCACCAAAATAGCATAGGTATTTATGAAAAAATGTTTATCTAAGATATTCTAGTTCTATTGATCATACACCACCACCTACAACATACTAAGGCGAAATATTAACTAACTTACAACCGAAAAATTGATTTCCCCTTTAAGGTTTATCCCCAAGCTGCAAAACATATAGTACAAGGCGAGTACCATTAATGAAAATATATGTGTACACTGTTTGAAATGTTTTCAACATACATTGTCATATTTCGAGCTCATAAATTGATATGAAGATTGTTAAATATGTTTTATTATCGAATAGTTGCGTACATAAATCTTCTGATACATAATTTTTAGATGAATATAAAATCCGATCCTAACCGGACTTATAGTTTCTGAATCAGTACCATCCCCATAATTCTTGTGTACGATAGTATATCACAAGAACAAACGGACGTATATGCCAAATCCACAATTTCAAAACATCATGAACATACAATAAATACGATAACGTAGAAACAACGTCTGTCCGGCTCACCTTCCTAATACAACCTTAAAATACACCTTGTGAGTCTGAATTAACATGAAAATTTTACCTTGATCGAACAAATATTGTAAAGAATGACACGTAAGCTTACCGATTGTCGTGGAACACATTTATGATCCTGGTAATTAGACGTGATTCGAAAAAGAAAACAATGGGACAATGTTTACGGAATTCGTCCGCCCCTATTATGTATTCGATGTTTTATAAACTCTAGATTTTCGTAGGGTTCGTTAGCTAATATGAAGAAGGGGAGTTGAGGCTCAAAATTTGCAGTAATATCAATAAACCAGAACTAGAGATTTCAGTGAAGTAACTTGGTTCAAACATAAAAATGTTGATAGTAAACAGCAAAGTGAAAAAAATATAACGAATAGCATAAGCATCCGTTATCAAACAATCAAATTTGGGTACAAAAACGGAGTATACTTATACAATATTTCTCCCAGCATGTACAGTATATATTTAACTGATTGATATTAGGCGGTTGAAGCCATGAGATTGTGAAATAACTAATTGACAGTAAGAGAAAGGTGATTTTATAAGCCTAGGAACACTGTTCCGTTTGAAAGGGATAAAAAGTGGCGGGTTCAATGGCTCCAATAATGAGCAGTCAGCTATAATATAATAAACCGTCAATTTAAATAGTTATATATCCTACAAAATAAGTCTCCACATCAAAGAGAAAGGTAAGATATCGATCCATCCGAGATAGATTCAATAATTTAGAGTTGACATTATTAATCAACTTACTGCTAGAGCCTACTGAGTTTTACCACCAGTTCTTAGCTACGATGAAGAAGTACAGTTGGGTATGGGGTAAGCAACCCCGCCAAAAGTGCACTGACCAAAAAAATCATTTGCACCATTTAGTATCTGCCCTGAGGGTCGAAGGGTCCCCACTTAGAAGAGCCAGGACACCTCATCGTTACGAGACTGGTTCCACTTCTGGCAACCAAAGTAATAATTAATATAAGTACAAAGAATGTCCAAATAATATGGTAAGCAGAGAGAACCATCAGATTAGCCGAAATAAATAAAAAGATACAACCTGATGGTGCTTGGAATGATTGAAACACTCTAAACGAAAACTGAGCAGGAGAGACTAGCTTTGCGAGTAGTTCTGTTGCATTCAGGGCACGAAGATGTCTCAAACATATAAGGGTTACACTGAAGCTATCGAAGGGATCACCAGAAGCACCTACATCACGGGGAAACTAATTGATTCAGGATTATCAAAGCATCTTTCAAGGCAAAAAAGTGGAGGGGTCACAATGAGTGGTATTCGGTGTTGTGCACAAACCAATGGTAGCAATGAAGACGATGGAGACAATAATTACGAGAAGATGTACTCAATCATAGAGAAGTGCTCAGAAAAGGACTTGACAACTCTAATGGTAGACCTAAATGCTAAAGTCGGAATGGACAACGCAGGTTATGGAGATGTTATAGGACGATATGGATAAGTAGAAAGGAACAAGAATTACGAGAGATTTACGAATTTATGTGCATTCCATAAAATGGTTATAGACGGAACCATATTCCTCCACGAATACATACAAACAGACACTGAACCACAACAAAAAGCGCTTGAAAAATTACATCTGAACCAATGGGAAAATTTTGAAGATCAACGTAAGACGTAAGAACAAAGAGAGGAGCTGGTATCGCTTCAGATCACCATCTGATTGTGTTCAAAATGACGGTGAAGCTAAAGAAACATTGGAAATTGGATAAACGGAATCGAAAACGTTTAATGCTGTCTTTTTCTTTGATACCGATGAACGCGAAGAACTCACGATAGCTCAAAGCAACGAGTTTTATGTCATACAAGATCCAATCAAATGAGAAACTGCTAGAGACAAAGATTAGAGACGGAGATAAACCACCGACTTCGACGTGTTGGAATGTGGTGGGACGAAAGAAGAATTCGCATAAAGTGTGGGTCTCGCTGACAATCGTGACAGGATTCAAGAAAAGAAGGACAAGAAGACAACAATTAATAACAGCCGAACAAGGGTGGGGATCGCCAAGGCACTGGCCGAATGTGCTTATCCTCTTAAATAGATTTTGAACAACACAAAATATGCATACAAGCAGCTTTCGGTAACTTACCGAGAGTATCATTATTCGAACCCAGCACAATAGAACTACAGACATGCGATGAATCACATTTCTTTATATATGATAACAACAAAAATGTTATGAAGGTCGAGACAATAACTAAAGATATATTGAAAATTATCTTCCTAAATATGTAACTTAACCAACAACATACATAAATTTGCGACACACTATATTTTCATAGCAATATGTAATGTAATCCTAGCATCAATATTAGCTGTTACACAATTTGGCGTCTGAATATCAAACAAGCTACAGTCAAAGTTGTTACTCCCTGCTTATCTTTGCTCGAAGTTAGAGTTTGTCTAGTGTTTTTAGATCCTGGTGTAGTTGGTTTCGACTATATTTTGATTGTCGGAAATTCTCTAGGAAGGTTGTGGAATTATGGTCTTATTTTACATTAGTACATATATTTTTGTTAATATAATAATCGACCTAATCCAAAGACTTTAGTTGTGTCATGACGCAACTACACAATCATGCCATTTCGACTCATCGTCGCCACGCCCAACATTTTTAAACCTCTGTAAGTGTTACATATAGGGTGTAACTCTTCTCAGTAATTATATGATCGGCTTCAAAATTGTGTGGTTAGTGGCCAATGCCACTACAAAGTCGTTAATGGGCACTCAGTCTAGAACCTATGTTGTTTGAATTACCACAGACTCTCATAATGAATCGAAGTGTATTATTTAATTCAGAAATGGTTTTTTTAACAATGTCCCCTTTATTTTTTAATGGCACATTGTATAGAAAATTTGAATAAAGAGATTCATATGATTTTTCAAAGTGTCATACAATTCTAGGACGGGAAGATAACACTTCCCAACATCATATTTGTCCTGTTTGGAACGTTCTACCGATTGATGTGAACAAAGTACACTCAGAAGACAGTTTCTGTAGGTTACTCGACAATTATCTACATATTTGCAATTTATCGTCGTTCGTCTGTAATAAAGACCAGTCATACCACATAACAGAAAAAACAGGGTTGTACGTTTATTGTCTGACATGATGTACGTTTCGTTGCTTGTAACAACTATTACCCTTTATTATTACCCTAATTATATTAAAATTCTTATAATACGATTGCAAAGCCAATCAAGTCCAGGGATGAAAAGACGCAGAGTTATTTGAATAATGTCCGATGTGCTAAAATATATGTAATCATGGGTGTTACAAATTATCAGCTAAGATGGTTTATGAACAAGCTTTAATAGTATTTACATGTTTCAGCGAAATAAACTTGTTTAAGCATCAAGCTTTAGAAAATATAACCTGTGAATAACCACTTCTTCCGGTATGCTACGGGTATTTAGTTCGTTCTTGGCTTTTCTACTCACCTGCCATGTCCTTGCAGTTGTTCTGATCTGGTCAGAAAAAAGAGGAAATATCAGCTACAAAATCACTCAGTATTCTTAATGACAAATCTGATCATCTCTTAATCTGAGATATGACAGAGTAAATTGGTCTAGCTTTTGAAGCCGCTCTTTGCATGGTAAATCTCGGAGTTCTGGAGTGTCACGGAAAGCTGGTCTCTGTACCATTTCCAGAATATTTAGGCCACCTCTTAAACAGAGGCTTACTACCTGAACGCAGTTTTCAAGTTTGAATCTCACTAAGGTTGTGTTTACCGTCATGAACATAGTAGCATTTAACTAGGTAAATACCTAGAATAAAGTCCATTGGTTATAAACCGTTTAGTTGCGGAAGTGGTCCGCGGCATTCAGATCACAACTTATTGTCACCTCAAGATCCTTGTGAAACCGAGATGTGGAAACTTATTGTTGCCCTCCGCCGTATCTATTTACCTTTATATCCCCAATGTGCATGTAGACACAAACTGCCTCTGAATTTCTGTCTACGACCTATCGGGACATCCTCAAACCATTTTAGGGGAGGTCGGGCAATGTCTAGACTTTCCAGCTTCAAGAGCAGTCTATTTATTGTCATCTTTTCAAATGCTCTACTGAAGTCTATGCATATGTATATCCACTGGTTTTGCAATGTCTAGCACCCTTTTCGATTGTTCTCTTGCTATAAAGAGATTTGTTGTGTTAGATAATTCTTCCCTGACACCACGATTCTCAATATTTAACAAGTTGGTTTTCACGAATATCATGGTCTTTTTCACTGTTCCTTCCAGTATTTTAACTACGACACTGGTAAGATTGACAGAAGTTGTACTGATCTCCTTTTATGTATTGAAGTGACGATTTCATTCTTCCAGTCCGTAAGTAACTCACTTTGGTCAAGTGACATATGGAATATCGTAGTCAGTGTGGATTTAATATATTGTGAAATTTTTCTAAGAAATTAGGGCATGGTCCACCCGGTCCCGTTGATCTTTCTCTATCTAAAGTGCTAAGAACCTTAAGTAAATCGTCTCGACCAGAGTCCACTCTGAGCAGCTGATTTTGTGACCTTCAATTTGGGTCCAGTTCTCTGTCGAAAAGAAACACCTGGGTGGAAATTGTCCCGAAATAGTTTGTCATAGCCTCTGCTTTCGCTTGATCATCCTCTATCATTTCAGATCCACTCAATTCACTAAATAGACTGTGAATCCAATGAGCAGTTCTTGTTTTGTAATTTATATATGAGAACAGTCTCTTTGGCTGCTTGATTTCCGATTGAACTAACCACTTCTCATCTATTTGCTGACCTTCACGGACTGTGACTATACAGTTTTTTGCCAACCTTTAGCGTTTTATCGCACTTTCAGTACCAAGGTTGATGGAGACGTTCCGAAATTTCTCCCTTTGAATTGGTAAACGTCGAACATAACCCATCCAGGGATAGCCGTGTTTCTTCTTTTTTGTGACTGTCCATGGAATACTTGGTTGTATAACTTCCGGAGATAAGTCCATGTCTATTCTGATGATATCCCGAATCACGTATAAAGATTTCAGCCGAAACTGCAGAGTTGATCGCCTATATGCCTGTCATCCATAAGTTTAGGGCTGGTGTAACTACCTGGCAAGCTAGTTCAGCCATGAACTTGAATGAGATGACTTCATGATCACTTCTTCCTAAATCTGAGAGGAAAGTTACTTGATTGATATCATCACCGTGTGTGAAGATGAATTCCGAGAGAGACTAGGAGTTATGTAGGTCATATCTCGAGGGATCTCTACTATGCTGGAATAAAAGTAAGGCGATTGTGGTCTCTAACAATTTGTAATCAAATGATGATTTCGATGACCATACTTCTAGGTTTCCTAAATCTGTAGATGCCTGGAGATGCCACCTACTAAAAACATTTACACCTGTCTGACCAAGATGTAAGTTTTACTTAGAAGGAATCCATCTATTTGACACTGTGAACTGCAGTGTACTTCAACCAATTCAACATCTTTCCGTTTACATTTCCGAAGGCAGTGCACCAGTTTGCATGTACCTGGGCCGCGTGCTATTGTCGCAACAGCTCGTATGGTTAAATTGCTTTGCACGTAAAAGATAAATCTACACCCATATGGATTAGTCTGTCAGCCCTACAAAGTAAGAAACCAAACAACTGAATTTCACCATCATGTAAACGATTATACTTCCCTTTAGGGGTGTCAGCGAATACTTAAACACTTACTATATTACAGAGAGAAATCATCTGCTTTAAATTTTTCGATATATCTGAAGTATTGCTATTGTCAACAATATTGTTGTCAATATTTATATTACTATCGTTCATTACAGACACCGGGTTTGGTACAGGTGCTGTCTGTGAATACGGGAGAGATATTGATGGTAAGCCTGCGTTTAATTGTGGTGGCGGTGATGATGACAGTGATGATGATGACGAACTGACATCAACCAAGCATAAACGTAAATGTCTTTCTGTTTCAAAGATATTGGGTATTTGATACTGGTTGTTAGTACTATTTCAAAGCATACGCTACTGGTCTAGCAATAGTATTTAACAAGTGATATCTAGTAATCTGGTTTGCATTTTAATTGCTTGTTGAACTTTAAAAATTTTTCTTAACACAACCCTCCTGGGGTATGACTTTCGTTTCGAAACATTTTGCTATCTTAGATGTGTTTGTGACAACCTAATCAATATTGATTAAGTCTGCGGCGAACATCTTTTAAGAGCTAACCATGTCAAAAATGCACTATTTTTTAGGGACAGTAAAGACGACCGTAAATGCATTTATAGGAATACCTACTTGTTCGTATACTTAAGTAATGTCTTCTTTATCTCAATGAACTTCACGCCTTTCAACTTCTATGCTATATCAAGACCACTATTTTCGGTCCAGTTGGGTTACTTTCCGCCAAAGCATTCAAAGTAGCATCATTCTTATAAAATCTTACCCGTACTAGTTGCACTTTCACACTTTTTGAACATAACAATTCACTTTCAAACGTGTTTAATCAAAAGAATTTTATGTCCGTTTTTATCTCCGCTTTTCGGGAAATTTTAGTACGAAAATGTTTGAATGCTAATGGCATGGACTGAGAAAAGCAGTTACCAACGACCTAGTAGTTGATATCCAATGGGATGTTATACAACACTATAAGGACAGTACCTTTCGACTTTTGTTTATTAGATGTATATTTGCCAACGTATCTTTCTCAGAGGCTACTATGTTCAGCAAATCAAATACTAGCGGTCAATCATCATACCAAGTGACTGAAAATGTTCCTGCTGGTCATCATATCTAAAACTATGTGTCAGCGCCATATGTTCGGTATGATTTTTAATTATAGCTGTGCTTTTTATTCTAAGCACAGTAATCTGGCGTAAAAGCGTTCTAATAATGTGACCAATTGAGCTTATATGGTTATTTAATGACTAATGTTCGTTATATGTTTGTCAAAAGGCGTGTTACGCAGATAACACAAAAACTGTCAAATAAAGTAATGAGATAGAATAACGCAACTAATGTTAGAAGGAGTTTCCAAATGTATTTTGCCACTTTAGGTACATGAAGCACAAGCGTATCCTACTGCAACTGCCAAGTTTTACGTACGCAAATTTAGAATCGTGATCACTGTATCCAAATACAATTTCTAATTAACAGAAATAGGATAATAAATGGGTTTTTATGAGGCAGTAGTAGTGATCAATTTAGCCCCGATAAGCTTTAGAGAAAATAAAACATGATTCGTCTAAATTTCTAAATAGTTTCTATCACGGATGAGATATTCACTTATCTAGTTAGTCATGTTCAAACTATTCTGTACCATAACATCGTAACATCAATGCTAATAAGCAATTCGGTATTTTCCCTCCTTAGACTTTGGTGTTTGCCTATCATTTGTTTTTCTCATTAGGACCATTTAATAGTAGGTATCAAACTGCGTAAAGCTTTAATCATAGGATTCTAGGCATAATGATAAGCTAAAAAGTGCTCCAAGAGTTTGTTGGCTGCTTTAATTGGTGTTTTGTTCAGTAATTGTATGCAGATTTGGAGAAAATTAAGGTAGAATAGGCATCGTTGATTTCTTATGCATAGACGTATTTGTATATCCGACTGGTACTCTGTGAATCCTAAGTAGCAAGAGCCTATTCTAGTCGAAAAATTAATGTTATTTTTTGTTTAGCTGAGAAACTAAAACAGCTTTTTGTTATTACGATAAAACACCAAATATATTACAGTGCCACTTTTTGAACTGATTAGTTTTTCGCTTAAAAATGTTAGGCGTGGGAACAAAATGTAGATGAAATTACATAATTCAATAAAATCCCTTACTGGTGAATTAAATTAGTTTCTGCTTAGAAGGGTGGTACTTTAATCAATACATTTTTGTCTTAAACTCAACACTAATTTAATGTGTTAGTCAAGTAACTGCTTTTTGTCCCACCTTCACAACCATTCTATTATGTTCATTCCCCTATTTCTGTAGCAGTTTAGCTTTTGATGAACACCTAGTGGTCTCAGTTGGTTTGGCCTATTATTTAGTCATGGAACAGATATTTTATTTAAATCCTACTCCTATTTATTTCAGATGCTTATGAATCTGTTCAAATGAGTATTTTATAAGGCTAAGAATCAAACGTCATTGTTTCCTTCTCCAAGATCCCTTTACGATCGACGAGTTTCTTCAGTTTGCTTAAAGACCATTTCCCTGTTGGGTTTTTTTTCAACAAACTAAATCGGGTGTTTAATCACACCCTATGTTCTTAATTGAATGTGTTGAGATAAGCCTCTCTGAATTATGTTATTTTCTCAGTGATGTTTTTTTGTTTATTTTTATCCAGGTGTTCTGGAAAATTGTGGAATTCTTTACTTGGTTTAAAATAACTAAAAAATTAACTTGGTCGAAACACTGAGTTTATCGTCATATTCTACTCGATGGAGGAAGAAGGAGAACTAAAAAAAGAACCATTAGACAACTCTTTGGCGTCATCCTGTCAAAATGATATTACAGAATCCCTTATGACTCAGGTAGTTACTCTTTGTATCCTCGATGTCAATTTCTCAAAATATTGATATATATACGGTTATATTATTCTTGTTACTAAAGAAGCAAGACAACTTACAGTCTGGTTTGGAACTCTTATCTCTTTTAGTAAAATACGTAGTAATATACATTATCACCTATTCTCTGTGGTGTTCAGTGGTCGCTGTTTTTAAATATATCTTTTTGTTTGTTCTCGACATCATAAACAACATATTTTTATGATTCAAAGTAGTAAAAGGTGATAAAATAAGGAGACTTCCTGAAGTTTGCGTTGAAATGTTTTCCGGATTACACTCGAAAACTAGTTTACAATTTCTCGATCTAGGTTATAATTATGTAGTTTGGTTGCACCTTGTTTTATATGATTACTATCATATATATACTCGATGTGTAGTTAAGTAGATTTCTTGTCATCGTGGCTTGAAATGTATAAGGGGTTCGAAAAAGTTTTTGTAAAACAGCCACTTAAATAAAGTTCTCTCAGCTCTCTGTTTATTCTCTGTGACGTCAGTAAAATATGAAGACAGTTTTATAAAGTTTTTCTCAGTAAAAAAGCCTTGAAAAATTATATGACCTTAATCAAACCATTCTCATTCGTCTAGAATTTATCAGTTAATCCAAATAATTGGATCTTTTAAAATGAATTTCTGTTTTTACGCCGTATGAATTAAAAATTCAGTGCATTATAATCTGCCAAGCTATTGGTCATGATAAGAATTTATTGTTACACTTTTATTTTACTAAGAAAACTATCAATTCTAAAATTCCAGTATGTTATCCAATATATGATTATGTCTGTCGGGTTATTTTGTATGATTTAGTGCTCTGAGTGCGATAACTTTATTCGCTCATGTAAATGATACTAATTTCCTCCCAACTCTATATCCTCCAATTCATTAAAATTCCAAATAAGTATTCGTGATTAGGTGCTTTTACTTATATTGCTATGATGAGGAACTGAACATATGATTCAGGTTGAATTAACAATAAAGTATACCAATTATGAGGTTCAAAATATGACCAGTGCTTAATTCATCGTTTTCCAAACATTCGAACTATACTATATGATACCAGATGTTCTTAAATTCTAAACAAACAAATAAACCTATGCTCATCCGTAAAGTAAACTATGGTGAAACGGTAATTAGAAACTAGATTTTAAATGATACATCTTCTATACAATGTCTCAGTTGATTTCATCTATTATTATTAATTTTCAGCCGATCCCTATCAATATTCGGATTGCTCAAGATATACAGGAGTTTCTATGCAAAGGTAGCGTTTTGGTAACTTATTAAATCATATAATAACCTACAATTATAATCTATTAGTTTTTTTAATATTCCGGGCAGCATTCAGAAAACCATTCAGACCATATAATGTATAAGTTTCTTAAACGAGTAACCAACATCGTTGTCAAATCATATCATCCTGTAAGATCACCATAACAACACGTTTTTACTTCAGTTCTAATAAGACTTAGTGACTAACCGTTTATTCAGTACGCTTTAAAAGTTTCAGTAGGCGTATACCAACAATACCTAACAAACAACGTAAATTGTTTTAGTATTTTTTAACGGTTTAGATTGGTTCTTTGGTGACGCTGGTTGTCTAAAAATTACTGACTTTATGGTATTAACATTTCGGAATTTCACTTTTTTGGTATATTACTGAGTAAGTAAACAAATATTTCTTACGCTCTCAAAAATGGTGTAAAAATCGTATTTCTCGATAGTGTGTTTATTCCTACAAAACCCTTCATCCAAACAGCACCTAATTGGTTACTAATATAGGAATCAATAAATAGATTTGAAATTGATATTATTGTTTTATAACCTGATGTTTGATTCATCCAATAAAATATTTAAAAGGTATGTAAAGTTTTTATCGGATCGCACAGCTGCTAACTTTACGTGGTGGTTGGGTTTGTATTTCGTAATGAATCGATCTATATTAGCTGGAATAATTGTTACTTTGTGTCCTACCACACGAAATAGGTTGGCTGAAGAACGATAAAACCAAGCAGTAAACTCGGGGTCCGAGGGCGAAGTATTGCTGCTGATTACTCAGTTGTAATGAAAATACGGGGTTTTCCTCAAAAAACCAGCATTTACGAAGATGCTGTCTTCCTACGAAAATTTAAACATAACGCTAATTTAAAAAGTTACTGACTGTTGACCTGAGTTGTATAGATTGGTGTATGCTTCTGTATGCGCGTTACAAAATATCGCCTTTGACTACCTACTATTTCTTTTGTTTATCCCAATTTCTTCCTTGTTACAACCTCATTACATTTTCAGCTATTCTCTCGTCTTGCATTCAAGGATTTATGTAGATACATGTATATCTGGCAGGTAATGATTATATTGGTTGACCATATTTACTGCTAAAAGATAGCATGAATTAAAAAATGAAGTATATTTCACGAATTCCCCATGAACTTCTTTTAGATGTTTTGTATATCTTTTTATCTTTCGATTTCACTTACTTGAGTTCTAAACCCATTTAACTACATACAGTAGATGTATCTGCTTTTATCGAAATTTCGTGTAATTTGAAATTGACATTCATTACACCAGCAAAAAAACCACGAGAGGTCAGGAAGAACGAAATAGGTGTTTCTTCACGATACAGAACCTATCAACTGTGTAAATGATACCCTTATCATACATAGGGATTCAGTTCTTCAAGAAAGTATCTGCCCTCACGTTAAGGATGTTCTCTCAGAAATGTATTGCCTTAATCGAATGAAAAGTATAGATAATTAGTATTCTGAAGGAGTGAATTTAATTGAGCATAATACTGATAATGAATATCGTAGGTATCATTAATAATGAATGATAAAATTACAGAATCGGCAATGTGGATTCATGGTAACCTAAAAATATGTTTCATAATTAATAAACTTACCCGGTCCTATAATGTTATATATTATTTTGCTGTTATTTATTTTTAAAACAATACTTTATCAGTTATGTACAAATACATTAAAAACTTAATCATTCACTTTGTGCATAGGTTCTAAATCTTTTAAGTGTTCTCTGTGTACTCGAACATTCAGGCGTCGTGATAAAATCAAAAGACATTTGATTGAATGTCATTACGGTTAGTTTACCATTATCATTATCTCCCTATTTTTGTGTTAGTAATTTTCTTTTCTATATCCTGAGTTATACTGTCTAATGTAATTGTTAAAGATCGTTTAATCTGATTCTATAATCATACAGTTTTTTAACAAAAAGGCTTTGGCATGATCTAAAAATCCAGGTTTTCACAATTTTTCAAAGTAGCTTTTGGATTACATCAACTACTATGATATTATAATGCAACTTTCTAGGAATAAGCTGATCATCAAAGTTTCCTGAAGTATACAACGTTTTCTGAAGTAATCAGGATAGTTTGTTAAATACTACCAGTAAACAAGCAGAAAAAGAATTAGTTTATTTTATGATCATTATTCAGAGTTAGTTTTCAAGTGTAAATGGGCAATATTTTTCTTAGTATTTAAGAATATAAGAAAGAAGGTACTGTGTATTTTATACTTAATTACATTCTGTTTAGAAAATTCTCATCAATGACTGCTATGTATAATTGAATTTCAATGTATTTAATTCGCTGATAGTGATTTTGTTTCTGAAGTCATAAGTTTAGTATTCTGAACTGATTAAAATTAAATGTTTCATTGTTTTCATCAACTTTCACACTTATTATCATGCCGGTTTGAAAATTGAGATGACTAATCTGTACTGGATAGAAAAGGTTCGTTTTCTAATTTTATTTAATTAGTGTGTTATTATAATATTCAAATACATTATGTTAAATTCATTCAATCTCCTTTACTCTCATGTCATTTACTATGAAGCATCTTCTACCGTTTTTATTGTAGGGATAAAAGACTATGAATGTTCGTTGTGTTTTAAAAAATTTGCTCGTAATGAACATTACAACCGACATATGAATGATGTTCATACTCGTAAGTTGTGTATAACTATGAGGACTTATAATGTTATATGTTTTATAATATTTCTATATGTGTATACCTTAACGAAAAATATGATTTAACACCTTAAAATTGATGGTGTTCAAATATTATGTTATTCCTGAAAATGAATAAACCGGTATATTTCTCTCATAATTTATCCATATGTTAACCTATACTCAAGAGTACTTTATTCTCAGAATAAATAGTTTAGAACCAAATGGCCAGAATACATATAAATAGTGTAGATTGTTTCTACGATCTTATTAAGAAGATTGGTTGATAAACTCGTACTAGTATTCTCTTCTAGTAATGAAAGCATACTCGAACATATAAGTGACATTTAATCCAAAATGAGTGTTTAGTGAACCCCTCAACCTCATTGTCTTGTTGATGAAAGGTGTTAGCATAACATAGATTGGATTAAAGCATGCCCAATGCACGACTGTTTTGCTGCACGCTGATTGGCTAATTCTTTTCCAATCAGCGCTGGTCGGTACTTGGCGAACAATCTAGAAATCTCATGTAAAAACTACAAATATACTAAGGTTTTTCCTGTTGTGCTTCTTACTTCCATCTAACCTTGTTATTTGGAATATAATCTCTTTTTTGTTCAACCGTGTTCTGATTGGGGGACTTGTTAAGTGAACTGGTGTCGGAGAATACTAAGCAATAGGAATAGCTGGGTTGTAATAAGAGAGAATTATAACAAAGGGGAACAAGAGAAAATAAATACTGAGTAAAGAAATTGTATTCTTGAAAAAAATGCAAATATTGGTCATAAAATGCTGGTTTAAATGTGTGATTGATTTATCTGGAAATCAAGTATAGCACTGTAAGAATATTGACAGAAAATAGGAATCACAACCAATAATTAAGATTTATTTAGTTGACAAGCTTTTACAACGTGTAAACCAGAAGTTGCGGCACACAATATAGTACTACATCATTGTAAAGATACACAGAAAAATGTACATAACCGTTAATAATGCTCAGATAAAAAAGATAGATCCAGGGAGCTTCTGATATTTATTTTTAATTTTAAAAGGAGAACTTCGTCTAGAGAATGAAGAGGTTATAACATATTTCAATATATTACGACATTTTTGTCCCACAAATAAATTTAAAGAACCAACTGCCTCTTTTTTGACTAGTTTCAGTGGCTAGGAAGAATGATTGGTATAGCGATTACTAAATAGTATGCATTAAATGAGTTACACTAACATGATTTTATGTTTCGAAATTTTGCTCATCGTAAAATAATATTGTCTTTTATCAACTGCAACTAAATATCATAGCTGCTGAAAATTCTTTAGAGTTAACTTTGTTTTACTGAAAACGAGTTGATATATCTTCCAATATTCTTCTATGGTATCTAAAATGTTAGACCCAGTATTTTGAAGTACAATTAAGCTTGATCACTACACCAATGATTCGGATCATGATTTTTTAATTTCTGTGACCAGTTAATAGTGGCCCATTTTATGGGATTTAGATCCATAGGAACTACATAGTCGTTCTGATATTATCACTGAAGAAGTGTTGTTTTCATCAGCCTTAATACTGTTAGCTGTTATAAATAACTGAATACTTATACACTATGTAATTAAATCCCATTCATTCATTATTTATTTGCTTTTAATGGTATTACTTAAATCTGTTGTATATTTATCGACCTAAACCCCGTGAACTAGTTTTGTTTTTGTTTTGATACTTTGGGATAATTACGTATATTTATGGTGTATTTTTCTTTTTCACAATATGACTTTTACTTCCTGTCTTCTCTTTCTCTCCTTTTATAATAATTTAGTCACCAAAGGTTATCATTGCCGTTTGTGTAATCGAAGATTTAAACGAAATTCAGAGTTTTGTCATCATATAAAAACTGCTCATCATGGTAACCTTTGTAAATTCATTATAAAATAATTTCATTTTCTTAAAAAATCACTTTGTCATGAATGCTTTCATCGTTAATATTATCGACATCTTTTATTTATGTTTTCAAAAGAATATATGTGATATTGTTTGAATAGGACAATATCACTTCAAAATAAATGGTCCACTACTTTGATCATTGTACATACTGACTTATAAATGAAATACTTTCATGATTATTGTCAAGTTCTATTTAATTATTTACTTTTTATTAAAATAAGCAAGTAGACATTAAAACAAAACAAAAAATTAAAACGAAAAGCCTATACTTCCTAATCCATACAATATAATAAATAAATTTCAACATAATTCTTTATTAATAGTGTTAGTGGGATCCAGAAAACTCCTCGAAAAAAACCAAGAAATGCTCTGAAAACACTGAAAAGCAGCTTATCCAATCAGCGTTCACTAGACGTTTTGTCAGAAACATCTAGAAAGCGATAACTCATATGTCGAGTTTCTGACTAGATGAGTACTCATACTGCTACTATATTTAGTAGCACTCCAAGGACATCTAAGATACTATAAAAACACCAGATATTCTGAAGTAAAGCGTCTCCTATATTTCGCGCTTTTTCCCTTATGTTCAAGTTGCTGTGTAGATTTAACCTGGAGGTTACTAGAAGAGCTTGGGGACCGAATCTAGCCTTTAATTAAAAAACTTATCAATATTAATCTAAGTAGCCTCATGATGTTGTTGAGACCTTAAAATTCCTTTACATTTTTAAAAATATAAGAAATTCATAAATGGTTTATCTGTATACACAAATAAATAATTTATGCAAGATATTGTCTTTTCACTCCGGATGAAAAAGCGAACCCATTTTAATTACTACAAAATCAATTTGAAATTCTACGGAAATTTTTTTAGATCATTTTCATCTTAAATTGATATCATCTGAAGAATTATTGAAAATCAGTATGCATTGAAGTTATATCTTGAAGTTATATCTTTGATTTTCTAACAATTATATACAGTTGTAATCAACTTTAATACTTATTAATTTCGTCATTCAAACATCTATGTTAGGTGATAAGAGATAGTCAACGGGGAATTTTGTACTTAGGCATCGTACTAGTTGACAGTTATAGCAAGGTGTACCTGTAATCTTGAGGGAACTGATGCTTCATGATTGATACAAACCATTTAACATCGAAATATAGCGCACTCGATTTTGAGTCACTCAAACTAGTGACGGTATTGTAGTTCGATCGACAGGATTTATTCAGCCCTAAAGGACTAGATAGAAATGACATTGGACTCTATGCAGTAATTAATTTGTGTTGAACATTTGTTTTTATATATGACTATTGATCTGTTTAGAGAATTTTTCGAGTGATTTCCACTGTGAATTGGAAGTATAAAGAATATTTACAAAATAATATTTGTACTTCACACTTCAATTCTCTGCAAGTAGCTAACAAAATGTCTTTATGAGATTTCAATATCATAGATAGTACACTTGTACTATTGTTTCGAAATTTTGACCCCGTTTATATACTCGATTTCCTTTTAGTTTATACTGGGTTCGAATCCATCTAGTTAATTTTATTTGAAAAACCCAGTAGTTTCATCAGCGTTCATGCAAAATTTAGTTTACCGTTGAAGACATATATCGATCCTTAATTAGTTACTAATTTGTATTTTGTAAGTCATTCAAAATATTTGGTTGTATTTCTATCTATTTAATTTGCCGTGTTCAATAATTTTCACTTCCTATTATTCTTATTTTCTCTTTACTTTTCCCAAGTCAGTTTTTTCTATAGAAACCAAATCATTTTTCAACCTTCAATAGCAAGCACGAAGATTTATTTTTAACGTAGTCTGTAGTGCTATGGAGGCTAAGTAGTTAAACTATTCAACTTTCGACATGCAAAACACAAGTTTGAATCTTGTGTTACGCACTTTAGTTTGAAGAATCAAGTAGTATCACCAGCCCTATCCACATAGAGTGTGTTTCAAGTCTCTTTATATGAGTCCGCACTTGGTAAATGAGTGGAATAACTCAACTTTAGTTTTTTAGTTTGAAAGCGAAAAATTGCTTTAATCTGAATCTTTCATTTATTCTATCTTTTAACGATTAACATACATTACAGAACAATCTGGATTGTTTGCATCCGGTTCAGTTTTATTATTTAATCAATCCGAAGATACAATCAATAATAATGATCATTCAACTAGTAATCATCTTTCACATAATTATGAGCAGCAACAATCATTACAAATTGATCAAGTGGACTCGAACTCAATCGATGTTGTAAGTTTCAATGATTTTATAATTTATATTTAATGGACAGATTTTTATGAATCCCTAAAACTACAATAACACTAATAATTTATCCTTTGGAATGTTTGATATTCTTCTGTGAACAGTGCAATTTTTCCATTTAAATACAATCAAGAAATTGGGCACATCTAGTTCTAATAACCAAGATGTGTACATGTGTTGAGAAATAAATTAGTATATAGATATAAGAAGAACATTCAGATTGAGTATCGTAGTAATTATCAAAAGACAAAAAACTAATTATCTTGGGATACACTACATTGTTGACTTTTATTTTCTAATAAATACTATTTATTCAGTTCTTAACTTTTTTTAAGCCATTAAATCGCACTATTGTTTCGGAGTCTATGAGTGTTTATAAAATTATATTCAAAAAAAAAATCATTTTCCCACTCTCTAATTGTTTGCTTCAGCGTTCTGTGATGAAAACCAGTGCTTGTTTTGACGTTACTTTTATTCATCACGTAGGCTTGTAAATACTGCCAAGTTTCAACTGACATCATCTCAACTATTTTTGCCTCTTCAACTATTTATTTCTAATTACTATTTGTTGCCGAATCAGTCCTTTTAAGCAGGATCTAGGTCGTTTAATTGCGTTATTTATGTCTGAAACATAATTTACCACTGCTCATATTCGTCATCCGAGCATGTAACCAATTTTGTAATGGATAATCATAATTTCATATTTTGGTGATATATCTACTATTTTGTATCATACACAATTCTAATCAATAGGAAAAATCTGAATTGATGTTTTTACTTTACATATGTGTGAAGATAAACTTTATATTTTAGTGATCGTGTCCTACTGTTTGCATATTGAGTAAGGTTGAACATATGGAGTTTTTCAGTGTATTCAGTTTTCCCCTAATATATGGTAGACGATAGGATAATGCTGTTGTTGTTTTCCTGTAAAGTTCATTCTAAAAATCGTGTTTTTTTTTTAAAAAACTGTTTTAGGCTGGACCAGGTTTATATGTTGAGGTAGAGTTTAATGCAGATAAAACCGAAGATGGAAAAAGTATGTGTTTGTCATTTTTCAACATTTTAGCAACGTATTTAAGACGTTTATGTATATGAGAATCAAAATTAATACTTAGTGACATAAAATCATTTTTGTGAACTTAATGTCAACATGTACGTAGCAATGAAATTAGATGCAATTTAGTGATTTGTTACATCCATATATCAAATTTATGTTCCTGATTTAGTTTTTAATCCCCATTGAATACCGAACAAACCAGTATTTTTGGAAGCTGTATGTTATGCGTAAAGTACTGTCAATGAACGATATTCGTGTATTCATACCACTACTTATGTACCTCTTTTACTCAAGATATTGATAGATGTAATACCATTTATGAAAGTCCCTAAACTCATCATTAAAAACATTTAAATTGTATTATATGACTCAGTTCATTCTGGTATAGTAGGAATTAAGCAAAACTTCTTGTATCTGAGGTCTTGACGTACTACTTGGCTACCCGGATTCATGTTGATAGGATGGGTTTTAACATTAGATCTTGATAATGTTAAGTTTAACAGGTTGGCATATTTAACATCCAAAGTTTCAAAAGAAGTCAGCAGGAAAAAATAAGAAGGAGTTGGAATTAGTGCTACTTATTGTAGTAGTGAAAAATTAAGATAAGAAACTTAGCAGCAGATACCATCGAAATCAAGTAATGAACAATTAGATAATCCATTGCCCAATACTACGAAGAAACGGATGCTTCTTTACTACCTCAATCGATTTTAATGCTATATTATTTAAAATATGTAAGTAATTGTTAAACATGGTTCTCAGACTCGAACCAAAGACACTTGGTATTTCTGATCACTGTTCAGATTAACTTTTAAAGATTTTCTAGGACGAACCCATTCATTTTGTGGCATCTGTTATCTTGTTCAATTTTCAACTCACGAATACCGTAAATGTATAATTTTTATCATAATTTATCTACCCATTGTTCAGTTTCGTTGAAATGATCAAACCAAATAATATTGATAAAATAAACATAATTTTACGCTATTTAAAATACAATCGAAGTTTTAACTTTAATAAATACTACAGATAATTAGCTGTGACGTTAAAAGAAATGCTTCATGTATGGAGCGTTTTAATAAGCAAACTATCATATTATAGAGCTCACTCATGCCCGGTTTTCTCTTGTATCTTTATAACATGGTAAATAATTTTCATTTCTCTTATATTTTGTTGGTAAATAGATCCTAAACCTTTTGAATGTACATTGTGCGGAAAATCATTTAGCCGACAGGATAAGTTAAGACGACATTATCAGGAAGCTCATGATGGTATGCCTTTATTGTTATTATCCAACTAATAATTTTCTAATATTAATTTTTTTTGTCGAATTCACTAGTCGCGTAAAGTGTTTGAATATTATCTAACTGTAGTTGTTTTAAAGAGCATTTAGTTATCCCCTCCATAGTGTTCAACAGAATTAAGAACTATACATACATAAGTGTTGTAATATATCTATTTATCAAAAATTAACCACTTCCAATTAAAAGTAATAACGTTTCCAATCGTTACTTTAAAGTTTTGTAAATATATGTTGAAATTTAGATTTAAACTTAAGATTTCATTTTTAGTGACTAATTCTCGAGGAATTATAAAATTACTTCACAACTATTTATCATATTTCTCATCGTTTCATCATCGGTAATAGTAGCAAATAAGCTTCACATAGTTTAATGATTTTATTAAATGTTAGTTGCTGTGATTTGAAATATTTAGGATGCTGGGTATCTAGATCCTGGATCTTTTTATCAGTTTATACTCAGTATATAATATTTAGATCAACGATGTCACGCCAGAAAGACATGAATGCACTGAGTACTATTGTTTCTTAATGAATTTAAACATTTAGTTTCTCTAATTCAACTCATTTTTTCATCTGTCCATTTTTTCCATGTTATTTTCTCTCATAAAATGTAAAAGATTTTGATGATCAGTCTCACCGTTTGCGTAGTCAAAAATGAAGTAAATTCTACGTTCAGTCTAATTATTAATTTCTTTAACGACAGTAATTAGAGAATTACTGTCATAATTCACTTGGTATTGTTTTAATTGAATCTTCCCATTGATGTTTTATGACTGAAATTGATCAGTCTCTTATTGGCATATGTGCACACTGTGCGTATGCCTCGATATTACCTTAATTTACAAGCATTATAAGCAAAGATGGATAGTGGCTAGTAGTGGAATCGAGGACGCGCGTTTCGAGTTCTACTGAGTTCGACTCCCAGAGTAAACATCGACTCTGAGATGCAGGTACATCCAGCTGACGTGTCCCAAACAGGATGAAACGCGCGTCCTAGATTCCACTACTAGCCACTATCCATCTTTGCTTATAATTACTGTCATGTTTAATGTTTTGTTATTTTCCGATGAAATTTTCGTATTAGTCAAAACTCAAAAAACACTATTATAATATATATGACTTCACACATTTTGTATTGTACTAACATTTTATTGTGAAACTATGTAAACAAATTAAACCCTAGGTTTATGTAAAGAACATAAAGTAATTGGAAGTAGATCTATTCCTAGTCAACGTAAATTAGTTTTAAAATTTTCACTGGAACCATGATATCCAACAGATTCAATCTTTAACAATTCTTTGTCTACTGAAGTGGTTGGAACATGTATTATATTTGCCCAACCACAATATGCCAACATCTAATGTTGGCTCGAATAAGAAAAGGTTACCTGGAAATTAGGCGTGATCAAACCAGTACATGTAATCAGGTCAAATAATAATTGACTATTGGAATGGGTTGTGTTAACGGGTCCAAACTGACTTGTTGGGGTCAGTGTAATAATAATGACCAGTAGTTTGAGATGCTGGTTGACATAAATCAAAATCTATCACAGTGGTGGAGATACATTCACTATATATCTTCTCTGAAGTCTTGAGCTTCAATATTATTACATAGTTTTTACCCCTCTAATGCATTCCTTTTGTTATCGGCTTTATTATTACTTTGACTCTTTTGCTATTCCTCTTGTTAATCTCAAATCAACTTGCTGACGTTATAGAACCGCTAAAACTACCACCAGTATTATTGATAGACAACTTTGAAACCCTTTTTAACTAACAGGTAATTCCATGTTAAACATAGTATTTGAGATAGGAGAGAAATTTAACTAGAAATCCATGTTTCAGATTGTTAATTGCTGAATTAAAAATTACTTTGACGTAATGTATGATTCATACAATTTTCTAGATTTTTATCCTTCCTTAAGATGGTTAATCCCCTTGCTAAAAAATTCTAACTATTTTTACATCATATTTTATACACAGTAGGACTGTATGAATGAAATTCTATTTCATCTTAATATGAATATTCTTTGTAGTATCAGATAATTTCATTTTACATGTACTTTTGTAAATAAACGTAGTATGATAAAAAATAATCTCTTTATTTATTTTATTTAATTAATTTATTTATTTATTTACATACTAGTCTACTTTCTCACTTTATCTGTACATTAGTTTTTCTTTGTTAATATCTCTTCTTTCACTTATTAGGTATTAGAGAAGAGCATCAATGTCCTGCATGTGAAAAAAGGTTTTATCGCAAATATCATTTAAATCGTCATGTTGCTGAGGTTCATCGAGGTAAGGAGATTTATTTGTTTTGTGGTACAATATTACCATATAGTTTAGTAATTTAAAAACCCATATGGGATATTTAAAACACCAAGAATATCAGAGAGACTTTAAACATAATCATTCGTAAATTTTCTGCCGTGCGTAAAATTATGGCAAACTCAACATAGTAAAATTTCTTGTTTATGTTATTAGATTTCCATAGGTTACTGAAAGCATCAGGGATATAAGGTGTAAATCATTAGGAAAATGGTTAAAGCTTTCTCTTTAATCGGTTTAAATTACTCCGTAGAATCTTTTATTAAAATCAAATAAAACATCGTTTTTACTTAGAGTTAATTGATGGTTAGAAGTGGGAGTCAGGACGCGCATCTTGTTCTATTGGTAACTCGTCAGTTGTACTTAAGAAATGCTTTCGACTTTATGGCAGAATCTAGGGAATCCGCACATATACTAAAAAAACATTGATCAATTAGTCTTAAACATTAATGGAAAGATTTAAACAACCAGTATAAATGAATTAAATAAAAAGTCCGTTTGTATTACGGGACATTGAATTAAGTTAATACACAACCTCTAATGAACGTCTTAGTTTATTTCATTATGTCAGTCAGTAGGAGGATTCAAATTATAATTTCATGCGATAAACAGGCGAGGATTTTTCATGTGGAGTGATAGTATGTTTGTTTACAACAGTCATTTTTCTGGTATATGGAAAGATCCTGTTGGGTTCTTACATTATTTATCTTTTGTTATTGAGTGATATCATACTGATGAGTCTCACTCTCTGTGTATCTTAAAATTAGATTTCTAGATCATTTCCAAAATGTAACGAACTCTCATCCAATTTCTAATGAATAATTTCACAGTAGTTGGTAGGTAAGTGCGTAAAAGTCATTAGGAGTAAAATCATATTTTGCAAAGCTCTCAAAGACCGATATCAAAGGACCTAAACGTTTTGCTCGGCTTTCTGGTTTAAGCTTCAGAATTATAATCAAAATTTCAAATTATCGAACATAAGTGCGACAACAAAAATGTCAGCTTTTTTTATAAAGTCCAAAACTGTCTAGAAGGACTTCGATTAGATAGAGCTCAATTTTGTGTCCTTTTTCTGTCCAATTCAACCTTATCTCCGGTATCTTTTCAAGTTTTTTGAGGACATAGATAATGTGTAAGTCGAGTTACTTCCACTATTCCTACAAGACAATGATGTTGCATCACTCATGGTTTATCTACTGCAGGTAGCTTAATCTAGGATACCCGCTAAACTTGTGCAATTCATACTAACTTTAGTGTCGAGCCTTTCCATAGTCTCGATTTTGTATTTTATTTAGGTGTTAATGTTCTTTAGAGAATGAAAGTATATGATTTAACATAGTAGATATTTTAAATTCAATAACGATGGACCTTTTGTGATATAATGTTGATAAAATAGTGTTTGGGTCATCTGTTTTAGCTGGGAAGCCATTTTTATGTCCATACTGTCGTCGTGAATTTGCAAGGGAATGGTCTTATCACCAGCATCTACAAAAATATCATGATGGTAAGTATTGACTAATCTGCTTAATAATTTCTCTGTTTTATCTATTGCATATTGTCTGAATTCGTTTAACTGATTTTACCTTTCAGATTGTGTGAATTCTGCGCCAGTAACTTGTATAGAAAATCTCGAGGGATAATACTGAATTTATTCCTTCCATTCAGTATTCTGTGTACATATTTCTGTTTTAACCTTATATATGTGTTTTTAATGGTCTAAAGACTCCTGTAAAGTAATATCGTAATTATTATTCCGTCATTTTAGACAAGTTGTTCGACTTCTATTATTCTTGGTGTGTTGAGTAACTGACTTGGTTTCTTATCTTTATTAGCCGAGCTACGTGTTGTCTAAGATCATATCACTTTACTGAATGAAATTTACGGGTAATATACTTGTCCCCAAAACAAATGTTTACAGCTACTTTAAGGAAACTTTTGTTTTCATAATACTGGAACAGATCCAACTTTGACATTTTTCCTGTCAAAATATCTTTTCAATAACTTAATATAAATTAATCGGACTTTATGTACCAGTTTGGAATTACTTGTGATTTTAACGTCGAGCGAGAAACCTCACTTATAATGTTGTAATGATTTTCTGGGAAGTATCGAGACACTTGACTCTAAAAATAATACATTATGTGTATGGAAGACAATAATAAACTCCGGAAAACGAGCACACCATACCAGTTGACCAGGATGTGAATTGTTTCTTTTAAAGAATTTAATCTGGAATATCACGCTCTGTGATTCAAGCTCCGAGTTTAAATGTATTACGAAAATTCAGCAGATAAATATTGTAGTAGAGGAATCGACAAATGACCTTTAGCTTGAGATATCCAATCACTCAATAGCTAGATATCTTTATTTCTGTAATAAGTGTACATAAATCTTTGTAAATTTCCAAGCATAGGCTCCTGTTAAATCCATTGTTTTTCCTCAACAACACGTTAGGTCCTCAGTTAGTTTTTTTCCTTTAGTCATTCTCTTCGGAATTCATATGTTTAACAGTACTGTATTTAGTTCAAAGTACATCACTGACTTTACTGAAATTTAGACTTCGTGAGTACTAGAATAGTGTCCTTTCTCTGAAGTCTGAATAAAAATAAGGTGATCCAAGTGTCATAAGATTTTTAAAAAAATAATTCAGGTCCATTGGTATTAAACCAATAGTGCAATAACGGTACATAATGACAGGAAGAATTACAATAATTAGTCACTTGTAAGCATATTCTAAATGTATGAACAGGTCGCATTTTATGTTTTCGAGGATTTACGTTACGAAAGCTTATTACTTTCACTTGACTTTAAAACTGACCACGCAAGCATTAGTAACCAACTTCTCCTCACGAAAAGCTTAATAGCTATTCAACCTTGATCGTGTTAACAGACTTTTTCGTGGAAATTAGCCAAAAAGTCATCTACAAATGACGTATTGAGACATTCCTCCAATCCTCTATTTCCTTCATCAGCGTTTGCAAGAAATTTACCTTGACCAAATATATTGTTCATTGATCCTATTATCATCTCGGTGTTTGGCGAATAGTAAATGTCATGTTAGTTGATGCTGTTACAGTCGGGTAGTATGGACTAAACTGGGTGAAGGTATACTTTAATACATCTACACCAATCTAGTATCTCACTGTGAGCTTTTTCTGCTTATACATCCTCTTCAGACACGTTTGCCAACACGGATTAATTTTAAAGTGCGATTTCGCATCCACACCAGTTCCATGTTTATCACTTCGATTATTCCACTGTCTAAGACATTGATAAACGGCATATTATTTGCTTCATGTTAATGTCTTTAAAATGTATGAAAAAACACCTTTATGTTTGTGTGGTGCAATTTTAGAATGATGATATTTCTACAAAATTAATAGGTCAGAAATGAAACCCAATTTTCTTATGGTTGAGGAGAGTTCTCAAGAATCTTTGGCATGTAGAAATACCTGGGTATCTATTCTACTTCAGCCGCACATTTCAGAACTAAATACTATGGGAATATATATGGTTGGATATCAGTGGTTAGGTTATCATGCAAATGACGTGTGCCATGTTCTCAGTAGATATTCCTTTACATCTTGGCAGACGTTTATTAGGCTGATGACCCTCCCTTTGGGATATTTTCCATATAAACGAAAGCTGGGTTTAAGAATTCATCGACTTGAATTTTTGCTTGTTACGGTTATGTACATAGATTCATAAAAATTCACAATAGTATTATTTACACAACCGGATTCATATGCTCCAGAATAAAGGTAGGATTTAAAATCCCACATAAAGGACTTCAGAACGAGATTCCTGCTTCCAATATGAAACAACCTGCCGGTGAGAATTATGTACAGGATTACCGGAGTGAAGTTGATATTCATCCTGACATAAATCTTGTTATCCGTGTTAAACGACGATCTATAGGACTGCAGATAGATGAGAGAGTTCGAAATTGGGAGAAGAGCCTGATCTTACGTAGTCTTCTGATAATTAACCGGACGATATCAAAACCAATGTGTTGATAGAGGAATCACTGAGTGGAACCAGCTGTTTGTAGCTCCTATTTTCGTAGTCTGTCAAACGAAATGAGGGAGTCTTGTAACATTTTCGATGCAGAAAAACTTGATGGTATTGGAATTCGAAAAACGCTGTTGACGTCAGGGTTAAGTAACAGTAAAGCCTGGCTGATGGATTTTTCTATCACCAGAGGTGATACAGTAGACCATAGGGACTGTTATAATCTTACAGCCGGGCTGCCTACACTGAGAGGTGCATATTTCAGAATCATCTTGGTGATAGCAAGATGTCGGCTCGCATTTACCATACAGTGTTTCGAGACAAGAGGCAGATAATTTCCTAACAAAATACAATTATAAAGGCCTGCAGCTGTTCTAGTCCCAGGCCCGGGTAAAGGAGGAGGGTTGCTTGCTAAAAAAGCGCCAACCAGATTAAACAAATTAAGTGTAAAGGGCTCGTATTATGCGATTTAAATGAAGCCTCTATGGACTTGACACCAATTAGAAACAGATATATCAGTAAATTTCTAAACCATATGCTTTTGGATTAACTGAGTTTTTAACTAGCTTTACACAATTGAGTCCCTTCCTGATGTGACTGAGGAACTGACTTTTTGCCACATTTATCTGATTCTAGGAGATACCGCTATTCCAATCAACTTCTGTTCTACTATTAAAGGAAGTAGCATCGCGATTAGCATTGTAGCGGTAAATAAATTCCCAAACTAAATAGCTCTGTAAGTTTTCGACATTGGATGCTGACCATATGTTTTAGTGGACTAATCTAGCTGAAGGCGCTCGGTCATGCATCCGCACCAGATCACGTGTGGTAACGCTGTGCTCAACATCTACCGCAATCGCTAGTCAGATTAGATCAGAGAATTCCGATATATTGGTTATCGCCAAATACACTCTTCCGATCTCCTCGACTCTGTCTTTTGATTTCTCTCGGTGGGAACAAAGTATATTAGTAGGTGTTACTGGTAGAAGCGTTGTCAAACACTAAATACCTGTATCATCCTCAGCATAATTAAACTCAATATCATTGCAGGGAAAAACACTCAAGTAAGGACAAATAGTTCATTTTTAGCAAAATTGCTGAATGTATTGATAAAATATGAAAAGCACGAACTGGATACCTCATCTGTAAATTCCTATCACTTTTTGCTTCACATTCTGTATGCCTCTTCCACTTCACAATTTCTTTTTATTCTCCTATCATTTTTGACTCGATCTTCTTAACCTTCTACTGCCAGGTTTTCTACTTCTGACTGGTGTCATTAACTACTTATGTCTGTCGGCTTTAGCGGCATACACCACGCTATCACGGTTCTGCAGACATACCCGCCTAAGTGTATGAGAAGCTATCATGAAGGTAGTCAACACAGATTCTTTCGATGAGTGACTTTTAAATTTGGAAATATGAGGATAGGATATAGAAAGTTCTGAAATCTATGTGATTTGGCTGTTCACTAATTTTCGGATTGACCATGTGATTTGTTGCCTATTTACGCGAAAACGTCTTGGCACATCTTGTTCAATATAACTCAACGCGTCAATTTGAAATATATGCATTGACAAAATTTGAACTCTCAAACTAATCACTGGAGTTAACTTCACAAACCGTAACCAAGTATCCAAAACCATATCGCTGATTTATCAGCCACAGCGGAAAATGTATCGAACTCTTGCCGTGTTAACGTATTGACATATATATCAGACGACGGAAGACAAGACTAATTGCTTCATGTATGTTTTTCCATATGGGCCTCTCGGTGGAGATATCGTAGTAGAAGCAGTATCACAAAACCAAACAGAGCGAATCAATTTAAGTGAAGTGAGTTTCTTAAACACGGAAAAGTCAGCAAACATTCATATATTCCTTAACAACTTCCATTTTAGTTATCATTCCCAGTCACGATTACATTTAGAGTGTTGCTTAGTAAATACGTATTACCAGCAGATAAAACTTGTTAGATAGCTACGACAGCTTGGGGAATGCTTCTCTGTGTATCACGTATTATCTGATGGCAAAAGAGATATAAACATTAGCAAGATAATATGAATTAGTTATATCTGATCCCCCTCAACCTCAGTAAGGTCCCGCACAATCAACACTCTTGGAGCTGAGAAGCTCGGAAATCTGCAAGCATCTGCCCAGATTTACTTAGCACTTTCTAGTTTGTTACTGACTGAGAGAGATAATTAATTATGAAGTCGAAATTTAGAAGCCAGCAGAAATTTTAGGAGATTAGATCTACTGTTGCTCGATTCCCAAACAACGAACTTCCATGTATCACTCTGACTATAACAATAATATTATCGGTTATATTGAAATGTGAAGAGAAATTGCAAAATGATAATACAAGTGGAATACAAGCTAAACCCAATGCTCTAATATGGTGTTCTTAATTATGCTCAATGTTTACTAAAGTTGTTTAGTGTGTCTTCAAGCACATCGTACTAGAAGATGGCACTATCTACATCAAGAATATGACCTTACTTGTTATCCTGGTTGTTGGTCAATAAAGTTAGATCTGTAAGTACTGCAAATAATGTAAACGGTAGTTTGTTCTCGAATAACAATGTCGATATTTATCAACCGATTTCTGTTAACCACTGCACAGTTTAATGCATTGAAGTTTACTACTAACCAGATAAGTAAATAGTATGGAATCCAGTTATCTAGATATAATTGCTTATCAGTGCTTGATTATTTGGCAGACACTAGGGTTTGAAGTTTTATCTTCCTCGAATTTAACCATCTTTCCTTTTCAGTTATAAAGTAACGAGTAAACGATTTTGTCCGCGATTATAACAAACAATAATAAAGATGTTCAATCCAGTACAACATTGGTGAGGAGAAGTGGAAAATACGTCATTAATAAATAATGGAATCGATCGATTTGATTGAAGCATTAGATACAAAACTATCGCAATTTCCGTTTGAGTTGGTTCTACTTAATTAATATTTATTCTGCCTGTGAATGAGAAAATCAACGGCATAGAAGCATGTCCTAATGATTGCAGATCTTCCAAACAAGGAGTTTTGTACCATATTTTTCAATTCTTATAAGGACAGGGAAAGATTTATAAGGGTTTTCGTATCCTTCCCTTTTAGTATTATGTACTTAATGTTAGAAAAAGAGGTTCATTTTGAGGTTTCTACTTAACTTCAGCTATCATGTAAACTTCTGTGTAGACATATGATGCATGATTATCACTCGAAAAACGCTGCACCGTTTAGTTTAACTATGAAATGTAGTATCACAGTTTTAGTGCTTAGATATTGACTAGGTATTCACGTTTGAGATTTATGTGAATAAATTAACCTTAAAGTCGAATTGTTTTCTATATACAATTTAAAGAGCCATGATTAAACATTTAGAAAGGTCTGTCGCATAATTTTTAATTTTCGGTCGAAGAAAAGTGTTTTTTGTCGTCGCATTTAACATTGTGAGCAGTATACATAAGTAATTTCAAGCATTCATTACTGTTCAATCATCAGCGTTTCCTTGGATTTTGGAATCATCGTATTATGTTAACTTACTCGCTATAACTTTATTTTTTTTACTGTCGAAGAGTATGTTGAATAGGGTTTGTAGTGGAAAAAATCTCTAAAATCAATAACACTGTAAGTCTTCAAAAGTCGATACTATCCGCCTTAGTTCAAATTGGCGCACTTTAGCTGAGAGCGCTCGGTCACGCATTTGGACCAGATCAAATGTAGATACGACGTGCTATACATCCCTTGCAACTTCTAACCAGCTTTGACCAAATGTTCCTCAACAAGCCGATAGCCTTCCAAATTCATCTTCTAACTTCTTTATTTTTGACCTCTGATTTTACACGGTTTTTATATTCGGTTAAAATGTATTACTCTGAAATGTGTTGACAACCTCCGAGTGTTTGCAGCATCTTTAGCTTATATAGCGAATAACTGGATTGAATTCTGGGTTGAAACCATTACTAGGAAGATGATTGTTTGATGGATATTGTGGATTACCAAAGTAGATGACCTATGTCGACGGGTATGATGTGACGAGCCAGTTGACTGGAAGTCACACCTCGCAGTCAGCACCTAATATGGATTACCCTTTGATGCATCAATGTATTATCACTTCTTCGAAGACCGTATAACACGAAGAGCGTTATTGCGAAAATATTTCAGTAAGAATGGGTTCAGAGAAGATAGTAGGACCACTAAATCATGGACCAGTCCATGATGTACGAATAACTGATACGGTTGAATGATAAATAAACACTCATCTCAACGTTTTATACTCTTATATTTATGGTCTTTTTCAATAACAAAAATTTAGAATCAGCAGTCAACTTAGGAGCTAATTCTGACCCAAATGTTTATTTTTGAACCTCGAGGTCCCAAGGCGTAAATTTGCTCAATGCGGTACACTGCTTGGCTACGTGCTTTACTGTGGAAGTATATTAAGTAGTATGTGGCATAGGTGTAAGACAACTCATAACGCTTGGTTTTAAATTCTGCTGCTTTTCACGCTGTTTGAAGTAGAATTCTGTTTTGTTCCTAGTTCAACAAATTATTTGTTCATTTCTTGACCATTTGTAATCAATTCAAATTTGATTTCATTTTTGAGTTTTAAACATCACTTTAGACGCTTTGGACTGAGCATAAAGGGCCGAATAAACATTCAGGCATTGAAATATTCCCTCTAGAGCGTACGAAACCAAGTAATCTCACTCCACTCATTTTTAATACCTATCTATCAGATTTCTCTTCTCAGATAAGCATAATTCAGCCTATCCACGTTTCTAGCTAATTATTTTTTTAACTCACTGTGCCTTTCACCAATATGTCAATCGTAGCATGTGGATATCGGATGATCGTCGAAATAAGATGAAGCGTTGAGTGAAAAATCGCATATCGTACGTTCTTCTGGTTTCACTCCGTTTTGAACCCTACTGTGCTCACTTTCTTCCTACGTACATAGTATAAAAAATGGAGCAACATATTTGTGTCAGCTCTTATGCTGTTTACGTTAGATTAACTAAATAGTCATAGATACCCTCCTCTCCGTCTTTTTTAATACATGGTGAACTGGGGGTTGTTCAAGGCAACGAAGTAAATATCTGGCAGTTGTGTGCAAATGCGTTTCTTGCTTTCCGTACAAAATGACGGAAACTCTGGCAGAAAACCAACGGTAAAGTACAAAGGAACAGCGATTTGCCTCTGTTTTGAGTCTTTAAAACAACAGAAAATGAATAAAAGTAGTATTGGAAGGTCTTTTGACCAAAAACTCAGGTTGCCCAATCTTCGAACAAAATTACTCATACGAAAACGTTGAATATCCTATATTTTATAACCTATCATCATAGCAGCACTGAAGTTATTGTGACGATATGGACCTACGGTGTTTTACTGCAGGCCAAACGAAATGTGTCAAATTTTTATTAGTATTCCAACGGCTATCGAAATGACGCTTTCGGTTATTCTTAATTGTTCTTCTCAAAGGATAAATACATGCAAATAACCCTGCCAATTTTCCCGGAGTGCTGAAGGATTACTACCACATGGGTCTCTCCTGCATTTATTCTCTGTGTTTTACTCCTACTGTTTTATCGATTTCCCTTCCCTGTGGCATTTAAAGAGTAAATGCTAATAATAATATATATATATATATATATATATATATATATATATATATATATATATATATATATAGCGTTCAACTTCGTTTGTATTTTATTGATTAAATGTGTAGGTAGTGAGGTAGTTGTATATGTCCGATAGTATTTCTAATTGATAGATTATAATGTCCGTTTGCGCGTGACACAAAGTATAACGATTTTCTGTTCTGTTTAGTCCATGTCAATAATACCCTCGTCCGTTGAAGTCACGTACATGCACTACCTTGAATTTGAACTACCAAATCATAACAATTAACGTTGTTATGTACAAATCATCGTTAAAAGTAGTATATAAAGCAGATATATGATCTTGACGTTCACTTACTCTATGCTTTTTTTTCCTTGCAGATGTCAGAAACTCCCGACACACTGATTAGTCTTGAAGAGTTAGAAACTATGTTTAAGGATAGGTATACAGACAAGGATGTTAATTATCAAAACTACTTGTCGAATGCCAATGTACCACCCCCTGTCATACCTCATTGGGGTACTCTTGTTTGCTACTAAATTATGATGAATTCTAGATGAAATAAATCAAGAAAGATTCAATCATCGGGGTCGGAGAAATGTAAGTTTTATTCGCTTGTTGATTTGATTCATTTGTTTTATAGGATAACTACAGATTCCAGAGAAATAACTTCCGACGTAACAGTTTGGATTAATTCGATTCATTATCAGATCACAAAACTTTAGGGTAGTCTTTGTGTGAATAAACTTTTATACAAACGTCTGCTTAATTTCGACTTAGAAAATGTAACTACCGTAACTGCGAAACCGAAAAATTTAATTCGTGCCATGATAGGTTTATAATTGGTATTTTCGAAGTGCTTAAGGATCTTCTTGTTGATTTCAATTGACGGTTCTATATTCTTTGGTATTTCACTGGTTATTTTGGAGGTGCTTACCATCATATTGTTTCATTTAAAAAGGTTATTGTCGGTCAATTACTGATTCCAAGAACTTTATTATTGCGTGCTTTGATATACTGAAAAGCGGAGCACTATAGTTTATAGACTTCCGATTAACCATATCTAGCTTTTCAATTCCTCTGTCTTCAAACAAAGACCTGAATATTTTTTCTGATTATTCGCCAGATTATATATGATTTTCTTAGTTTCAATGCCGAGGTTAAACTTGATAGTTTTTTATTCACAAATTAATACAGTGACATGTCATACGAATTCGCCTTGACCAAAAGTAGCTTGACATTGAAATATTCAGACCTATTATGACTTGTACTAAGAATAACCCGTATTGTTTCCTTTGTACTATTTAACATTGCGTTAATTTTACTTCAGTTATTTATTTATTCTGAAGAAGTGGCAAACACTAAGTCGCGAAACGTCAAAAGTACAATTTTATACTCATTGGGGTATCACAAAAAATAAATTTGTTGTATAAGATTTTCCTCTATATCTGGAGAAACCTTATTGATCGTTTCCAAGCATGTGAAAATATCAATGTTTCAGTAAATTGTAATGTCTCTGGTTATTGATTTGAGTTATTCCGTTAAGCGTAGGCTACAGTATGATACACTAATTTTCGTTAATATCGGGAAAGCTTATTAACTTGTTGGTCCTGTCAGCTCCTTCATTTCAGTCAGATATTGTTTACTTTTGGTGGGTATATTAACCAGACTTTCATCAATTTTGAATCTTACTCTGGTTATTAACTAAAAGTGTTTTTTTGTCAATTGTCTTTGCATTTATTCTTAACTTGGCTTTTTTACTGCAACATGTAAACGTACATTGTAATATGCACTCTAAAAAACCTAAACAATCAAATTAATTTGAAATTGATTCTCACAATGAACTTATGTTAGCGAAAGAACTACTGACATCCGTGTTTCGTAGGTCCAAACTCCGCAATGACATACACTTACTACCCCATTCAGCTGATGCGAATTCATGTTGACAATCGTCTTCAGATTATGCGAAGCAATTCGTACAGTCATCTGATAAGCCAGTTCAATTTGGTAGTCCCAGTCTTTTGCAAGGACTCAAGAGTGTAGTTTACGTAACTTGTACAACTTTATGTCAGAAACGTTTCAATCCATGATCGTGAATCTGTCATGAAATATTGCCATATATCAATGCAAATGTTAAGATCATCTATGACTGTTCACTAAGTCGCGCAAAATAAAATGTGTGCGAATCCATGACTTATCAATATGCAACTTAGTAATTCGTTTAAGTAGTATTCCTCATGTTTTAGACAATAAAGTTAAAGTATAGTGAAACGTTAAAAAAATTACACTATCATGATTATAACGAACTTATCAAAATGGAATAAATTCTCATTACCAGCCAGATTCAAGTAGACAATCCGTTATTATTAAACTGAATCATTCTTTTAAAATAGTTGCGAAAGATCGTTTGGTGATAGTCTGATTATGAAAAAAATTAGACATTTTTGTCGAATTTGTTAACTACACCCTTTATTTATATGATAAATAACCGAAGTGCATAACATAAACATATGTCACTTCATTGTCTTAACTTGTCTAATCGTGTACTACAGCATGATCACAGCATAGATATTTCTATTTTATAAAAAAAATATTTTGATACCAACATGAAATAATTAAGAAGAATAAAACAATGCAGTGGACATCTTATTTTTTCCGGAGAATGAAACATTCCCATATGCTGTAATCGTAAATCGCGGCCCCTAAACTATTTTCCATAAGAAATTTGGGAGGTGACTTAGTATTTGAAGCAAAAATGAATTATTTTCTCAATAAGAATATACCATTATATTTTTCTGTGCATGAAACTACCGTATTACTACTGCACCCAACTGCGTCACAAGACAAGCCCTCACATGGAATCCTCAAGGCCAAAGTAAACGAGGAAGACCAAAGAACACATTACGGCGAGAAATGGAGACAGACATGAGAAAAACGGACAAAAATTGAATAGAACTAGAAAGGGTAGTCGAAGAGAGAATGGGTTGGAGAATGCTGTTCGGCGGCCTATGCTCCATTAGGAGTAACCGGCGTCTTCCTCATTACCGTACTATTACTATATTGGCCTACTCAATATTGGGTAACATTTATTCTCTGAAATGTTTTGTAAGTGAATAAGAATGTACATTGTTAGTAGTATGTAGTGTCGTGTTGTGATTTTCCGATGATAATTACTTGTCTTATAATAAAACTTGTTTTTTTAAGGCAAATAACTCTTCACTGTCGTTTCCAGGAATTAATTCTCATATCTTATCGTAACTATACCGTTTAGGCTACTACGGCGATTATCAATGATAGTTTTGCTTTCAGTCACCTCCAATCGATGCTCTTGCCGCTACGTGAAACTTGGAAATTTGAACTATACTACTCACAAATGTTAATCAGTAGCACCTTTAGAATACATTTATTGACTGGCCGGACTTGACACTTTAGTTTTATGATTCGTCCATCTTCACAAATTTGTCGTTCGGACCAAAGATAAGATATTTTCAACCCACATCAGTACTCATAATGTCGAAAATTTTGTAAATGGTTTTCGTTCCCTTCATTGACCTATAAGTTAAATGTATGTCAGTTATTCAACAAAACTCTGGAGACTAACGTCTTTGACATTTCTCCTACTTATGGTTTTCACATTTTCTCCAATTTTCTGTCTATAATTTTTAATATAATGTTCGCGGTAATATCCTTTGACGTCTACCATCCAGTTGGTTTTCGAGCTGAGATAGAAACGTACGCTGACCGATTCTTCCAATGTAGTGTATCTCGATATTGTCACAGTTTACCTTCCGAAACTAATATCCTGCTAGTTTCCAATTTTTCCAGTCTTGAGTTTCGTAAATAACAGAATGCAAAGATTTTGTAGTTTTCTTAGCTGGTTTAGTTCCGGATTTCTTATTTTGTTTACTTGTTGTTCTTTAGTAATAGCAGTGCTGAATAAAATAAGCTCTAGCTCAGTTTTATTAGGCTTCCTCTTCAGCATACATCAAACTAATCATCATACAAAACAACTTATGGTTGGAAAATGATAAGCCATTTAGAGGAAATTGATATTTCTTTCATTTATAATTCCATTAGTATAAAATAGATTCTTACTATTTCCATATGATAGGTCACATTTTTCATGTTTTTACTTGTTTACAATGTCATTTAATTAAACTAACACTACGTCAGTGTGAATCAAACAATTTTTGTGGACTGTAAGGTAGGTGATTCAGTTTCCAGTTTACTCTAACTTTCTAGACAACAGCACAGATGCCAAAGGTTATTATACCATTCAAATCAATAATAATAACAAAAGAAATAATATGTGCAATAGGAATAAAAGAGTGAACAATTTCTGTATTTGTCTTATGTAGAAAATTTATATACATTGAAAGATATGACAATATCTTTCACTGTAGGCAAACCCAGAAACAAAGGGCAATGATTCATCCAGACTAATGTCTAAATCGTTGTAAATGTGTTTGTTCATTACTCTGCTTACTTCATTGCATGCATTCAAGTTGAATCAGAAAAATATTTGGTTGATAATTTGTCTTTAATCAAATCAATGATTTATGAATATTTTCCTGTGGTAAATAAACACCAGTCAAAGGCAATTGAAGACCAAGGAACACTAGATAAATATTTCATTCTAGTCTCAAAACCATTGACAGTTTTCACCCAAAAGCCTATGATTGATCTAACTCATGATCTTCAGATTTCACAGTGCGGGATGATACCTTTAACCCACTAAATTAGAATATACTGATCGATATTTATATATTCCGTTAAGTAAAAAGGAAGTTTGGAAATGATAAGAGAAACTTAAAGCCTAAAGTAATTGGTTTTTTCACATTAAAAACCTCAGGATTACGGTCATTTGCTGAAAATCATCATCCATAAATTACAATCGAAAATAGTAGCTTATGAATATTAGGTCAAGGCTAGAGAAAACAATAATCAACGCAGTTACTAAGCCCATTAGAAATCTTTTCCATGAAAATAGTTCAAATCCATTTGCTTGTTTATCCTCAAACAGGCACTTTATTTAAGATCTAAATATGATTATAAAAACCAACAATCCGTTTAAGAACATCCTTTCATAAAAACTTCGGTCTATTTCAGCATTCTTTTTTAACATCTTGTTAAACAGAAAGAATAGTTGTTTTAAAAAAACTGATGGATGCATTTGTACATCTACAATAAATTCTATCTTAATCAATAATTATTCGTAAAATAGATAAGAAGGAAAAGAAGAATGTTCATCTGTCCTCGAATACTTCATAAAGTTATTTTACATGGTAAACATTTAAAGAAAATCATTAACATAGATGAATTCATATTAATCTTACTAAAGTTTTAGTTATTGATTTATTAGTTTATAAAGAGGAAATTATATGACATTTTCTGTGTTCAACGATGCTTTTCAACAAGTCATACATTATTTATTGGTTACTTATTGTTGATTACTAATTCTACCATTATAGCTCTTCCTTACTTTTAGTATTATTAATTTAACGTTTGTACTGATTATATTGTCCGAAAAGACAATAAAAATTGTATATTATCAACAAATTTTGCATGTGTGTATATGTATGTAGAAGAAGTAGAATTGACGAGAAATGGGTATGTTGATGGTTAAGTTTATGTTTAAGAAAAGAAAGGACCTTAAACAAATTATACTGAAGTTTGTATCTGCCAGTTATAAAAAAAAACAGAATGTTTAAGAATATGACGATTGAAATTCATAACTTAGAGCCTGGGATAAATACACATAAACTCAAATTGTTATATTTTGCATTAATATAGAGATAAGAAATTAGAAAGATAAGCATTAAAGAAATCGGAATAATCGTAATAATAGTAGTAGTGGTAATAAAAAAGAGTTGAACATAGGGAGTAAAGTATTTTAGGAACGAACAAAATCGACAAACCAAAAATATAAAACAATACTAAAATTCAAGATCTAGGTGAAGATGAAAAATGAATATATATTCTGTGTGGGCATCGATTTTGAATTACATGGTCTAGCATCTAATACCACAGACTATTGTTACCTTGAAGACTTCAACCAAGAAATTTCCACTTTCTGGTATGCTTCTGACCAAGAATCAGTGAATCCATGAACTAATTCATGTCTTGTCCCAATCATCCCCAACCTTTTACAAACCTACTGTTTTCCCAGTGGACATATGTTGTAGTAGACGTTAAATGAGTCTGTAAAACACCTTCTCCAATCGCCTTATTAGGTGAAGATCCATAGTTTCAAGGATTCATTTAACGTTCTCACCACACACCTCTACTTCTGACATATGCATCACTAACTTCATATTTTTACCTAACTCTGCAAATACCATGAAGACAGTTATGATCAAATATTATTAACATATCCATTTCATCTACCTTTAAAGTTTATTTTTCACGACCATAAAGATAGATCTCTCAGTTATATATATATAGTGCTCAAGATTTTTCAAACCATTTTAGGTTTGTACATCTAACTGTATTGCGTATCTCATGATGTGAAATCGAAGAAGCCATTCTGATCAATAAAAATAAAGTCCCCAATATGTTAGGTGAATAGCTGTTTATGTGTTGATAGTTGCATATAGTGTGGTAGCTTACTTATCCATACGATAAGTGAACAAATTATAGTTATAAAATCTGTGAGCAGGAAGCGAATAGTTTCACTCGCTCTGTTAAGTAGAAATTAAATTAACTCAGTGATAAGGAATAGTAGGAAATTGTTTAGCTTAAAAGTCTTTGAGGTAGTGATTCGAGATCGTTCTCTATCTCATGGGATACATAACTCACATTGTTTAGCATAAATCAGTATTTTCTGGACAGTTTGTTAGATTAGTTACTCCTGAACATGATGAGAACTTATTACAAAGAATAATTTTCATTTGTCTGTGTTCAATATACGTCTAAAAAGTGTATTCTATTATTGGATGCAGTTCAATAATGTTTTCAAGTCAATGAATAATTTCACAGATTGAAATCATGAGTCAGTTGAAGCTAGACCACCACTGAAAACCTAGAAGCACTGGACCGCCGTTTCGTCCTAGTATGGGACTCCTCAGCAGTGTGTTTGAAAACATATAATGTATAAAAAATCTTTTTTTTTAACTTCGTGTATCAGTCATATTGTATGAAGTGATTCTTAAAGATGAAAATCTTATAATAGTCTTAATCATTTAATAGATTCCAAAATTTTAATTAACTTTCATATGATAAGTTTCAAATTGCATTATATAGAACATTTTTATAACTGATCTATTACAGGGTAATGACCATTGTCATGTATATCTAGTCTCCTAGTATTTATCTATTCCTATTGACTGAGATGCAGTGTAGCTGCTAGTCTGAGTAACTATATGTCGGGTAAATTATGTCAAAAGTTTACATGATTGAAGGGAACCCTCTAACCACCTAACAATAAATTATTTCAATAAATTCATAGTACTTTATTCTGATCACGGTTAGATCGTAACACAGGGGTTTAATAAATTTATTTATATAACAGCTGATTTCTAAGCATTGCTTTATATTCATAAGAAACACGATTTTCATCCGTTTTTTTACTTCGGTGAATATGGTATGAACATCAAAACAAATTAGATTTTTTCACAGAAATTCATTCCACTCTTATCAAAGTTTATTTAGTTCACATCACTGAGGACAAATACTGTGTGAAATTTTAGAGTTAAGATTTCGATGAATTCTAGTGACAAATTTTTAAAAAAACTTAAAAATTACACCAATGAAATAATCAAATCCAATACGATACAACATTGATCTTGGAAGAACAATAAACTTGTACGAAAAATGTCGGGGAAACGGATAGTTTATACGAATGCTTGATCCTGTATCGTTTTCTAGTCTACTTCACTAAGACATGCCAGATTGGTATGAAGTTTTGAGAATCGACCGAATTAATCATTATTTATCTTGCGGATTTATTTACTACAAGTATTCTTCAAGACTTCACCTATAGCTCTTCTACGACTACTGCCAGTCTGAAGCCCAGGTAAAGGTGGAGGATTGAGCGTGTGGTCGGCAACCCCATTCCGTTGGAAACAACCTTGTCAAAAAATCGATAACTAGTAAGGAAGTAAGTATTCTTCAAAAGATTGTTACAATCAATGAATGATCAAGTGAAGTCTAATTTAAGATATTAAAAATAATAAATAAGAACTTTCGTCTAAATTTAAACGAATAGTTTCACAATATTCACAAATATATTCTTCTTTTTAATTAAAAATAATGTCTAAAAAACGTCACAGTTGAGACATTCTCAATGAAATTTATCAACCGATATAATGATATTTAATTGCCACAACCAAAGAGACTAATTTATTTGCAGATAGTTTACATAAATTAGCTACGTACAATCTATAAAACTGCGCTCATCATTAAGTTGTCCATTGAAAAAACTTAGGTTTACCGAATATGACATTCTGCGCCTAGAGATTCACTGCTAATAAAGTGGGAAAACTAATTTACTTTTATGAACGTTGTTTTTGAGCATCTTTTAGTAGAAGCATGTACTGTTGATAACTTTATTGGAAAAAAAATCAATTTTGTTGCCAGATTATCGTCAATAATTCTTTTAAACTATGAATTGGAGATAACTTTCACCATAAATTAAAGAACCACTGAATGCCAGGATGCTATCAATGGTTGCTTTATCTAAGTTTTGAACTTTAGCAGTTTTCATTCATGACCTCATATTCGAAGGAAAGCAGACCGTGAAGTGAGCAAGATATATTTAAACGATTGGCTGGAAAACCACTAGTTCACATTTTCAACTTCAGTCAATTTGTATCATAATATATCTCTCAATACATATTAATGGTGAGTAACTGACTCATATTCGACTAAGCTTATCCAAAGAATTTTAAATCCTTAAATTAGTCTACAAATAGTGTTTCTTCATTATTATTATTTCTGCTCACAATGTTCCTATCTGTTACATGATAAAAATAGTATTGAATTTTAGACAAGAAGGAAATACATGGTAAAATAAACTAAAATTTGACTTAATGATAATTCAATAATTGAATTCATGTGTTAATTAAAGCTAGACCATCATGGAAAACCTGAAAGTACTGTACGGCCGTTTCATCCTAGTATGGGATTCCTCAGCAGTACGATCCCGCCACGCGTGGTTCGAACCCAGGACCTATCAGGTTTTCTATAATGGTCTAGCTTCAGTTGACTCATGAATTCAATTATTAACTTACTACAATCTCCACAAAACCTCTCTCTGATTAATGATAAATAATAATTATCATATCAGGTCATTTGCAATTTTTTTTCTGTGGCCAATAATAATTACATTTCAATTTTTATTTGGAAAAAAACTACAAATAAAAGGCATAAGGAAAAATATTTCGACAAAACTCTTAGAAACAAGATTTTAGAAAAAAAAAGATTTAAAATACTATTTGAAGGGTGTAACCAAGGTTAGATTGAAAATTATTTCCCATAAGTGAAATATTCTGTTTGGTAATAACAACTGATAAGATTTTTATTAACTTAATCCCTTGAAGAATCGATGATATTTTTAAATAAATTAATAGTAATAAAAGTTGAATAAGAAAATGTTTGTTTGTTAGAAAAGTTCAAATTAACTAAATTGTTAGTTGCTTAAAAGATTCTTAATTATAAGCTGAATTATAATAAGTAATGAGATGTATAGGGGACTTGAATATTTACAATGAAAATAGATTTTTTTTATAAGCTCCAGTATGTAGTCGTTAAACATAACATAATCTTCCTTATTTTGACTTGTAGGGTCAGTGAAATATCACTGAGCTCAAGACAAATCTTCCAACAGTTGGGCCACTGAATATCGAATAGATCAACGATTTCATGCAATTAATTCCCTTTATGAATTTAAATAAAGCAAGAACAAATATTGATGCAGAATAGTATGAATTCATAATGTTTCGAGGTTTCTCGTCAGCTGCTTACAACCAAATGTTTAATAGAATTTTACATTGAGATAAGAAATAGTGTGAAACAATTGACATAAATGAATGTAAACAACTGGAATGACAAAGGTTTACAATAATAACTATATATATATATATATATATATATATATATATATATATATATATATATATATATATATATATGCAAGAACAGGTCAGAGGTTAATTGGTGTTAGAATTAAGAAAACAATTAACGATGGATAGTGTAATGGTTTAGTGGAGTTATAAATAGTATGATAATTTTAGAGAAAGTGAAGGATTCATGGAATTAAGCAGTGATAAGTCAGTCAGTCAGCTACAACGTAGGACCAGGCACATATGTGCATCGGTCCAGGTTGCCATACCGCATCAACACAACAAGATGAACACCAGATTCATAACAGTGGTTAGGTAAAATGTGGTAATATATGAGAAAGATTGCATATAGAGATATAGTACAAGCAGAAAGAATTGGTTCGTAGAAAGAAAGATATGAAGCGATTTTAATCTCATAGTTTAAGGGAAGACAGGGAGTGTATACACCGACGCCATTGTGATCGATTCTGAGCCATGTCACCAAGTCTCCAACCATTGGTTACGATAGTCACGCGGACCCCAACCAAGTAGTCTGCATCTACCAACATGGCTCAGACTAGAAGTTAGTGACTTCAAGCACTGATGCCACGTATTGGTTTGGCCGCCCCTAACTTTCTTCCAACCATTTCCAATACCGGATAGCATTGCACGTCGCGGTAATCGGTGTTCAGGCATACGTAACACGTGGCCCAACCATCTCAGTCGATGAAGATTTACAACCTCATCAACTGATTTACCATCATTCCCTAATACCTTGAGTCTAACCTCACTATTACTTACCCGGTGATCCCAACAGACGCCAACAATATTTCTAAGACATCTGTGGTTAAATACTAATAGCTTACGAGTGTCTTCTACTCTTAATGGCCATGTTTCGCTGCCGTAAATTAAAACAGAACGGACTGCCGCGCAGTATATTCGTCCTTTTATTGATAGACGGATATCTCGCCTTCGCCATAGGTGACGTAAGTTGGCAAAAGCCAAACGAGCTTTTCGAATCCGTGCTGAGATTTCGTCCGATACCAACCCATTAGGGCTGATCAGACTTCCAAGATAAGTGAAGTTGTCAACGCGTTCGACCACTTCACTCCCTATCCTTAGTTCAGGTGATAAAATAGGTTACATAATAATTGAATGGAATTTGAAAAGCTAACAAAATTTAAGAGGGTGAGTGGGCGGAAATGTGTGAATGAAAAGTTGGTTTACGAGTTCGGCAATGGGAGAGGAGGGGAATATAACACAAAATAAATGTTTTAAAAATAATTAAAATTACGCAAATAACCAACAAATAAAATAAAATGGATTACCACAGTAATAATAAGTTAACTACTGTCTCTTTCTGAATACATAAATCCAGTTTAAGTTTTCTTATCGCAATCGCTTCGGCAAAACAAAGATCAATCGTACTTTTTTGTCTACTGATAATTTTAAAAGCGTGCGGAATATTGATGGTTTGCCCGGTGTTAAGTAAATGCCGAGCTATCGCACTATTGAGAGCCCAAGTCCCTTTCAGCCTCAAATTTTTTGCAGGCAAAGTCAAGGAAAACCAATGAGCATCAGTTAATCGTATGCCATGGACTGGTCAATGCGATGGTGGTTTCACTATCTTCTCTGTACTCATTCTTATTAATATATTTCCGTAATAACGTGCTTTGTGTTGTACGATCTTCAAAGCATCCATAGTACCTTGATAGGACGAAGGGGTAATCCACGTTAGGTACTGACTGTGAGGTGTGATTTCAACGTTAGCTGTTAGTCACACCATTCCCGTCTAACTCGAGTAGGCTCCTAATCATTCAATATAGATCATCTACGTTGGTGATCTGCATACTCATTCTTTGATACAATCTTATCTATAGACCATCAAGTGATACAAAATGTTTCTTAATGGCAAAATCGGTCAGCTAATTGCGATTGACTTGAAGACTAAAATATATCATGATCACGAATAGTACTCTATTTTTTTTAGTTAAAAACAAAAGACAATGTTTTCCTACTTTATTGCATTACCCAATAATCAATATTACTTTTCAACTTTTACAAGACATAGATACAATGATATACAAAATACTTTCTACTCATAATTACTCAAAGTAACTTGACAATTCTTTAGCTAATAAGTTTCCATGAATACACTTTACAAATAAATCATTTTTAAGGCTTGTTAATGCTATAGGTTATAAATGATCAATCTCTTTTGATATGTATATACATCTTGAGTGGAATGCTTTGATATTGCCATTAAGTCATAATCTGTTAATCGTTTTTGGTGGAGTTTTGTTCTCTAAGCTGAATGTTTTAGTCGTGGAGCTTTCATCGTTCTTCTGAACGACATCGGTCGGCTTCCTACAGATCAAATCTTCAACTACAATAGCAACAACTCAAGAGCTCACAAAATCAACTGCGTACAAACTTTGTTCAAGAGGGCGAGGACACACTGGCAGCACGAAAAAGCGAAGAGAAATACTTGAAGGACGTATTTCAAAAGAACGGCTACCCAATCAACTTCATCAAAAAGCACCAACCGCACTTAGCATCAGAACCCAAGTCAAGCACAAAAATCAACAAAAGGATCACCCTACAGTACATACAAGGAATATCAGAAACCGAGACTGCTGAAAACCTTTGGGATAGGTGTGGCACATAAACCGACAAAATCACTACAATCAATCCTATGCAAACCAAAGGATGAAATAACAAAAGAAAACAAATCGAACATCATCTACAAAATAAATTGTGCCAACTGCGAAAAATACTACATCGGATAAAGCGGACACCCCTTTCACCTTCACCTACACGAACATCAATTAGCAGTCAAACGCCATTGTACTTCCTCACTTATATCAATACACGTGGACAACTGCGGACACTCATTCGATTGGAAAAATGTGGAAATCTTGAACAGAGGAAACTCCAAAAACACCAGAGAATTTTTAGAAGCCTGGCACTCAGGTCAATCAGCAATCAACCAGCATAATGGAATCAATCCAATTTACCAACCAATCAGGAAAATTATGCACAAATATAGGAACAAAAATCAAACCAATAGGAGACACAACCAAAACAAAGAAGTAAACAATGACAAATGTAAGGCCAATAAGAACTAATCAACATCGAGGTGCACAGAACAAGCTGTGAAACACATATGGAGAAATTCGAACACTTCACTTCTATCTGATGTTTGTACTGGTGATGTCGCTCAGAAGAACGATGAAAGCTTCACGACCAAACCATCTAGCTCAGAGAACAAAACTCCACCAAAATCATCCACCTGAGCTACAAATCTTCTCCACCATCTCTATTAATGGTTTTAATTCTTTAAATTTGACTTGATGTCAATCATTTTTTAATGATTGATAATAATTAACTTAGTTAATTCGACTATCTTGATAAACTTGAGTAAAGACAGAGCTATAATTTAGTAATAATATCTTGAACTTAAACCTTATAAGTTCTTACTCGTCTTAATAATGAGTAAATTGTGAACAAGTCTAAAAAGTGTTTATTCAATATTATGTTTTAAAAGATTGAATGTTTAAATAGAACGCTTTATGTTCTTGATTGAGATCATGAATTGATTGATGTTAAACCATTATTGAAAACGTGGGAGTACTGGACGGCCGTTTCATCCTATTATGAGACTCCTCAACATTGCGCATCCACGAACCTGATCGCAGGATTCGAACCCAGGACCTTCGACCATCAAGTGCTTCCAAGTTTTCAATGATGGTCTAGCATCAATCGTTTCATAATCTCATTTGGAAACTTAATAATCTCCACAACCCTATACTGAGAACGCTTTAAGTAAATGTTTCATTCTTATTAATCACAGAATGTAAGTTTCTCAGTTGAAAACTAGAGCTGTACACAAATTCGGCTGATTATAAAATCATAAGACTATTTGTACATATTTAGCTTCATCTCAAAGAACTTTAATATGTTTGATTGTTCTGAGATTTCTAAGTTTACATATAAAGAGAAGATATGAAAGACATTTTTGAAGTTAGTCATGATGTCTTAAATTCTTCACAAAGATTATCGATTTTAAACATTTGATAGTGTTAGGTATTTACCGAGACTTATAAGAGACATTCAACAATATATACACTACAACAATTAGTTCTCCAATACTTAGCAAATATTCTGAGAAACAATTCTTTCGATTGTCTAACAAACATCTATTTCACCGGCTAATTATTATATTAAGGAGAATTTATTATTCTGGAATGTTGACTTAGAACATTTTCAAAACACTTCATAGGATTTGTTACTGTACTACCTTAAAATATCTACTGACATGAGAAAGTGACAGAAAGCAAGTAATATTCGATTTCTGAACTTACTAATAGATGCGAATTTCAAAACTAGAATTTAGTCTTAAGTTGAATTTAATTTTTTATGGACTGAATCTACGGTTTAGCCAAACATCCATAAAGTATGAAGTTTTGTGCTTTCGTAAACATACTTCAGTTTTTAATATGAACGATCTGTAGTGGGTCCCGCTTGGAAGACTTGAAACATGGAAATAACGTGAACTTATAGATAGTGAGTCCAACATCCCTGTGGGATTATCGATACTGATTACTTTTTTACTGGTGTAAGGCAATAACTAATCGTAATTATTTTGACACATTTTCATCTTCGGGAATATATTAATTAAATATGATTCTTGGTATTTTGTAGTATACTTACTACTGAAATATACATAAATATTGTTACCCAAACAAATTATCTATTATAAAAAGGACCGCAAATAAAAGACCTAGAAATTTAGCATTTTAAGTTTAGTACTGATTTTTCTGGTTATGAACGGTCAGTGTGATATCAGTTTTCCAACTTCTTGTTTATCATTTCTATTCCCTGTTACAGTGGAAACTAGCCTTCATCGACTTAGAGTTAATCACTAAATGTAGTACTTAATATTGATTCCAAAAATGACATAAACAATCTGGTTATGATGATATTGGCCAACAGGCTTTTAGGTATCTTATAACTAAAAGGTACAACTCATAGTTGATCAATATACATGATCAATCGAAACCTAAATGAGTATGTTTGAAGTGTATTCCATTTCATTTCTACCTTAATATTTTCTCATACTTCAGCTATTTCATTTACTCTGATCAAAAGTGGCAAACATGTTTATACATGTAAATCTTTTCATTAAATTAATAAATATGTGTAAATCCTCTATAAATATTACTACAATTAAGTTGATTAGAACAATGTCATTAAAATAGAAAAGAATCTATGTTTATTCACATATATGTATATATGGGCTAAAATAAATCATTATTTTAATTTATATTACATTTCCTGTCAAAGTCTTATAGGTTAGATACATATATAACTAGTTCAAAAGGTCAATAAATATTCATCATTGATTGTCACTATTATACCATAGTAACTTATTTCTTATATTATAATACTTGTAACATAATGACATTTATTTTTATTGATAAAATCTAATTAACTTGTAAACGTTTTGTGAAACTAAACAATATTCCCATTGACTTGAATTTAATTTCAGATTAACTATCATTTCAAATTAATAATATACATAGAAGAAAGAGTATGATTAGCTTACTTACTGTTACTCCTCGTGAATTAGCATAGGCCGCTCACCATCATTCTCCATCCAGCCCTGTCCTGGTTAATCCTTTCTAGCTCCTTCCAGTTGTTATTCATCCTTTTCATATCTGCTTCTATTATCCGACGTAATGTGTTCTTAGGCCTTCCTCTTTTCCGCTTCCCTTCAGGATTCCAAGTTAATGATTGTTTCGTGATGCAGTTTGGTGATTTCCGTAATGTATGTCCTATCCATTTCCATCGTCTTTTCCTAATTTCTTTTTCAGCTGGAAGCTGATTTGTCCTCTCCCACAAAAGGCTGTTGCTGATGGTATCCGGCCAATGGATGTTGAGTATCTTGCGTAGACAGCTATTCATAAATACTTGTACCTTCTTGATGGTGGTTGTTGTAGTTCTCCAAGTTTCAGCTCCATACAGTAGAACTGACTGCCTTGACGTTCGTATTGAAGATTCTCACTTTGATATTGGTTGAAAGTTGTTTTGAGTTCCATATGCTCTTTAATTGTAGGAATGCTGTCCTTGCTTTGCCAATCCTTGCCTTTACGTCTGCATCTGAACCTCCTTGTTCATCGATCATGCTTCCTAGGTATGTGAAAGACTCTACATTTTCCAGAGTTTCGCCATCAAGAGTGATTGGATTGTTGTTTTCCGCTTTGAATTTGAGGACTTTGGTTTTCCCTTTGTGTATACTGAGGCCTACTGATGCAAAGACTGCTGCTACGCTGACTGTCTTTATCTGCATTTGTTCATGTGCATGTGATAGGAGGGCTAGGTCATCTGCGAAGTCTAAATCGTCTAATTGGTCCTGAGCTATCCACTGTATTCCGTGTTTTCCCTCAGATGTCGAGGTCTTCATAATCCAGTCGACCACCAGAAGAAAGAGGAAGGGAGAGAGTTAACAGCCTTGTCTGACTCCGGTCCTTACTTGGAATGCATCTGTCAGCTGTCCTCTATGCAAGACTTTGCATTGTAGTGCGTCGTATGAGCTTCGGATAATATTGACAATCTTCTCACGAACTCCGTAGTATCGAAGAAGTTTCCATAACGTCCTCCTATCCACACTGTCGAATGCCTTTTCATAATCAATGAAGTTGATGTATAGTGACGAGTTCCACTCAACTGATTGTTCGACGATGATCCGCAGTGTTGCAATTTGGTCTGTGCACGATCGATCCTTACGGAATCCAGCTTGTTGATCTCGAAGTTGGACGTCTACTGTATATTTCATCCGGTTCAGCAACACTCTGTTGAAGGTCTTCCCTGGTATTGACAGTAGTGTAATGCCTCTGTAGTTTTCACATTTGCTCAGATCTCCTTTCTTTGGAATCTTGATGAGGTGTCCTTTTTCCCAGTCCATCGGCACTTGTTCCTCCTCCCAAATCTTTTTGAATAGAAGGTAAAGTATGTTATAATGCTCCTCTTCATTTTCTTGTTTGCTTCTGTGTATTCAGCTTGTGCTTGAACTTTCTCTGCTATTGTTCGGCTGTTGTTAACTGCTGTCTTCTTGTTCTTCCTTTCTTTGATCTTGTCCAGAGATTCTGTAGAGATCCACTCCTAACGATGATGTTTCTTTAGGCCCAGAACCTCTTGACACGTCGAAGTTAATGCTTTTTTGATACCTTTCCGATTGTCCTCCATAGTAGTTTCTTCCTTCAGTAGATCTTGTAAGGCTTGGAACCTGTTGTTGAGAGCTATCTTGAATTCATTGAGTTTGTCAGTATCTCGAAGGAAGGCTGTATTGAACCTTTGTAGTGCTGTTTGTCCAGTTGTCCAGTTCTTTTTTAGCTTCAGTTTTAAATTGGCTACAACTAGGTGGTGCTCTGAAGCCATGCCAGCACTTCTCCTGGTTCTCACATCTTCCATTGCCTTTCGGAATTTTTTGTTGATGCAAATATGATCTATCTGGTTCTCTGTAGTGTAGTCCGGTGAGATCCATGTAGCCTTTTGTATACGCTTGTGTGGAATTATTGTGCCCCCTATGACCAATTTGTTGAATGCACATAGATTTGCAAATCTTTCTCCATTTTCGTTTCTCTGTCCCAGTCCATGTCGTCCCGTAATATCTTCATATCCGGTGTTGTCTATCCCGACTTTGGCGTTTAGATCTCCCATCAGAATGGTGAAGTCCTTTCTTGGGCATTTCTCTATGATTGATTGCAGCCTCTCATAGAATTGATCTTTAATGTCGTAGTTGCTATCATTGGTAGGTGCATAACATTGGATAATATTCATTGTGATCACCTCCTTCTTTGTTTTGAATGATGCTTTGATGATTCTGGATCCGTGAGATTCGCATCCTACAAGTGCATTTCGTGCTACTTTGGACAGCATTAGAGTGACTCCCTGAGTTTGTGGACCATTTTCCTCTTCGTGACCGGAGTATAGCAGCATCTCTCCCGTATTTAGCTTTTGTTGTCCAGCTTGTGTCCAATGCGTTTCTCTGATTCTCAGTACTGCCAAGTTGTATCTCTTCATTTCCGTTGCTATTTGATTGGTCTTCCTGGTCTCCCACATTGTCCGTACTTTCCATGTACCTATAAAAATTGTTGCTGTGGTTGTTAGAAGGGGCATCGACCTCGTGGCTTCCGAAGGAACTCGGCTTTCACCATGAAGCGTCATAATTCTTCTAAATAAAGACCTTCTGACTCCCAGGGAAGAGTTAAAATGGTTTGTATAATTAGGGATAAACTTAAAATTAGCATAGCGAATCATTACCCAGTTCTTAGGTAATCAGAAAACATCTCCAGTAAAAAAATAACTTAGTTTAAAAGAAAACAATGGTAAGACAAAGTATAAACAGATTTTATATATGAAATACACGTGTTTCCATCCTATAAAAGTTTCTATTCTCGTAAATTGATGAAGGAACGATTAAAAAAACATCCTTATGGATATAGATTATCCATGTTCTCTAAGTTTTCAAATGACCTAAATATATTTTTCCTGAATATCCATATTGTTCTTGGTTAGGTTTATGTATTTAGAGTAGAGAATGGGATTTGTAGATTAGGATTTTCACAAACTGGGATAAGCTTTAATGGGAAAATGCTTTTTTCCAATATGGATGACCGAATTTTGAGTAAAAATCTTAAAAAACTTTATATGATTAAAATTAAAACACGAATTTCAGCGAAGGGATCTCTTTTCAACGAATTTATTATCAAGCTGTACAATCGTATATATATATATATATATATATATATATATATATATATATATATATATATATATATATATATATGAAAATTTTGTTTTTGTAAATGAATTTAAGGTTGTTTATATGATTCGTTCAAATCTACCCAGATTTCTTCGCATCCAACTTTTAAAAATAGCCGAAGCTCTTACCATCCAGGAGCTTAAACCAAAACTATGTGTACAAAAGAAGTACGTCTTATCGTTACCTTGGCCTTAAGTATTCTGATTATCCAATTATTATTATTATTATTATTATTATTATTATTATTATTATTATTATTATTATTATTATTATTATTATTATTACTGCATTCTCCCCTCTACTTATGTCTTATATTCTCATTGTTTTATTCGTGAATACTCATCATATCACCATATTTATTTTTACACCTCTATTACCTTTAATTATTATAACAAAAAATTCTTAAACATCTCATTATAATCACTAAATTTATTGTCATTATTATTATTCATATTACGTAATCTAGTATTACAACCTTTTTTATTAACTGTGTTCACATTTCCTCACGGAATTAGTACTTTTACAAAAACAAAATTTTCATATATATACGATTGTACAGCTTGATAATAAATTCGTTGAAAAGAGATCCCTTCGCTGAACTTCATGTTTTACTTTTAATATTTAAATGGGAATTATCTGTCAATTTATATGATTAGTTTTTCTATAAAATATAGTTCCACAAGGTCGAAGTTAGTTTCAGGTTAGAATTTATGGTTAGTACCAATTCACCTATTATCTACAATCTACAGAGATAGGATTGAGCACTTATTACACTGAACACTTCATTTTTATTCTTTGACATCAAAAAATAATTCTTCTCAATTTTAAACGTTTTAAACAGTATAAAAATGTATTTCAGCTGCTCATTATACGTGATATTTAAAGTCTACACAAAAGCTTAAAAATCTCATTCTTGATTCAGATTGATTCGTTTCTATATCATACTCTTACCTATATATATATGTTTGCGCGAGATTGAAAATCATGAGTTCAAATCTCGCGTGAGAGATTGTGGATGCCCATTTATGAAGAGTCCCATACTAGAACGAAACGGCAATCCAGTATTTTCAATTGTGGTCCAACATTGCTCGGTTCATGATCTCAGTTATAATCATTAGTAATTAATTCTAACTCAGAAATGTTGAACTTTCTGAGAATTAACTAAAAAGAATATTGTTCTTCCATGTATTTGTTAACCCTATAGCAAACCATTTCAACCCATTTATTTAATTAGACTTATGAAGCACGTAGTAATCTCATTTTCTTTAATCCATAAATAACATTCTCAATTACTCTTTTTTACGTACATATATATGTAACGAGAAATAGAGTTTTAACCACGTTTTTACGTAGAGTTCCACTGGTTGACGATTCAATAGAAAAGTCAGTAGCCAGGTGATAAGTAATTGGTTTTGAGTCTGTCAAGTTATTTGGAGTGTTCTCGTCTTCAAAGACGAGAAAAACCAGTCCACAGCAGAAGTGAACTTATTATTAAGTCATTTACAAACAATTAAGTTGTCTCTAGTCCTTCTACATAACATGAAACTAAATTTAGTTCACTCAGTCTCTCATCACATGACAGAGTAGATATTCTAGGAATTAGCTTAGTTTCCCAACAGCTCATTATCTTTTTCATACAGGGACTGACTGCTTGTATGAAGTACTTTGGTTTTGGTAGAACGAACTCTACATACAGTTTCCAGGATATCCAAGAACCTAAGTGGTTTAGAGCACTAAGTAACCACAAGAATGTCCTAAGATACTTTGCAGCTGTTCCCTGGCAGTGAGCAGTAATTTTCAAGTTTAAACTAATAATTGCTCTTAGATCACTCTGTCCGGTTAGAGGATATCTCGGTGTTGTTCACCTTGTATCTATCTATATTTTGATGACTAATATAAATCATCACTTAGGAATACCAGTCAATAACTTTTGAATTCCCGATCATTTTGCTGATTACTCTAGGTGTTTGTGGAGCTATGAACTAACTCTTCGTAAAGAATCTCTCTCCATATTTTCATATAGTTAGCAGATAACAAGAGTGTTGTACACAGAAGTATGTCTGCTCTCATGTTTTTTGTTGTATTTACTTTGGAATTATCACTATAAGATAACAGATTTCGTACAGAATCGAAATTAATTTAGGCAATAAAAGGATGTGTCTACATCTTTCAGGTAGACTGAATAAATATCTTGTAAGTAATATTATACTACGAGCCTTAGGCTAAATGGTTAGAATTGCATCTTTTCACTCTATGGAACCGCTAGCTATTTTCCATCGAAATCTACACCCATTTGTACAGAAAAGTTTGAATAATCGTTTACATTTTTAAGGTCACCATTGTTGTAATTCAATGACTCTTATTTCTCTCATGTTTTTTTTTCATCATTATCTTATCACTTATGGGAGAAATGATATTTTTATTATTAATTAACTTTATTTACCGCAAAACAAAGCGCATCATATTTATTAACTATCTAATCACATCTTTGACCTTTTAGTTACATTTATATTTCTGATCGATTTAATGATTCATTTGTTTATTTCAGTCACAACATTGTGAGTTTAACTCATCTTATACCTACCCTCTGTATAAACATGTGTATTTACTAAAAAAAATGACCTTGCCTTGATTATTTTACATAAACACTAACTTGTATTATTTGACAAATCAGACACTCAGGAAAATAATCTAAAGTAGTTACTAAGGTCAGTTGGATAGAATACTGGTAATCACGTAACTTCATTTACTAAGATTTTATTTTCATGAGCCGTACGATAATGTTTATATGAACAGAATTAATGTGACAATTTTGTTTATTAGTTAGTATATATGTTTATAATGGGTAGGATCAGTGGAGGATGGTTCTTACTTATAAATACAATAAATTAATAGACGGAATATTTCTGATGAAGCTGGACTAAGATCACCTGTTTGGTTAGGCAAGTGTTTGAACTACGTCTCGTTGTGGAGTATGATTTTAACAGACATGTGAGAGTTTAGCAAAAAGATCATTAGTATAAGGGCTTTGTGAACATCGTTGGATTTTCACAGTTTACTTCACGAAATGATGTTACTTAAATAACTGTTTTCAATGGTGCTCACTAGTCACTAACTACTGGTCGTAATTCTTTGAGTTCTAGTGAGAAGCCGTATCACGTAGATTTCAACTTTATCCAGAGTGTTACAGCTACCCAATGCAGGTAATGAAAGATGGTCAAGCAGCATCGTGATTTAAATTCGACATTAACACCACCGGATCTCCTCTTAGTGGTTTAAATGTTGAGCATCTGCAGCAAGATCAAAGGACCCTGAGTTCGATTCCCGGCGAGGTTATGAGCAGACTGCCGAACGGTCCTATATAAGGACAAAACACCTATCCAGTGCTTCTGGTATCTCAATAGTTATCTGGCTAAGCTCACATACACATAGTTCCCTTTATCATTTTGAAAAGAGCAAGAACAAAGATTCTAGCAGAATTCTAGCATAAATTCATTTTATTTTGTTGGTTCTCATCAGCTATGATTAGTCAGTATTGCAAGGAATTTCATCAGTTTTATATTTATAATTTTCAATCTACTTTGAATCACCAAAATCCTTAAATTATAAACATAAATCGAACGGTTGTTGACAAAAGATATTTGGTCTCCAAGTTTAATTATGAATTGTGAAGTCAGAGAATCGCCCAGCATGTTTCAAAATATTTATGAAGCACAGATATACGAAAGAACAATATTCTTTTTAAAAAGTTCTCTTAAGGTTCAACAATTATATATCCAAATTATTAATCCAAAAAAGTAGCCGGATTTGAGGCAGAGTACACCATTTAAGGATTGTTTGAAATAGAAAATAAAATCAAATCGTTAATGTTGGGATAACTAATATGAATTGATAACTGGAATCAGTTTATAAGTGAAAGGAAATTGTGAGATAAATGGTCAGAATAAATATGGTCAACATGGGGTGAGAGAGAGAACGATGCAATTACAAATCAGAAATTACGTAATATGTAGAATAATATGATTTAGGTACGAATTAGGAAACGGCAGTGGATGCTGAATAAAGTTCTTCTTAGTGACCCATTTACTCTTCTTGTAAATAGGACATCTATAAAGACTATTCTAACTTTATTTTCTTCTTTGTATATGAATTTTATGGACGGATGAACTTCATTAAATTGCTTATGTGTTTCTATCAGGTCAGTAAGGTCGGTACAAGGATGAACATATCGTCCATATATCGGAAGTAAAATGAAAAGTTATCAGTCTGCTGTGTCAGTGGACGGTTATCTAGGTTAGCGAGAAAAATGTCAGTTAATATAGGACCTAGTGATGAACGTATCGCGACAGCATCTATTTCTCTACATATTTCACTACTGAATTTGAAATTTACGTTCATAGTACATTTTAGCAATAATTACTTGATAATCTTCATAGGGATTATGGTTGTTCACAGATATATTCTACAGTTTCCCTGAATGGGGCATTTGTAAACAATTATGTTACATCTAAGGATATCATCGTTTGTCGTTTAGTGTTTATGTTTTTAATCTTGTCGACGAGCTGGAACATTATGCTTCACTAGGTGTTTGTGGAGTGGTTCTAAAATGGTTACTAACCACTTTGCCACAGCGTGATAAGGGGGATTATTCAGCGATTAAAATATTTGAAGTGCTCAGTTTATTTGTCTAAAAACCTGAGTCTCACTCCTTACCACGGTTAAGAAACAATATGTTAGCTCACTAACTTCCGTAGATATCGGAGACAACATCTTGACTATGACCAAATACATAATCATACTATGAATAGAAAATAAACTTCACTTATTTTATTGTATTTAGACGGTTTTCTCTTTCGACTGACATCAGCTCTTGGTTTTTTAAATAAAATATTTTTTAAACTTACGAAATCAAACATTTTATTATTGTCAGAACTCCGTCACTTAAATTATATTATCATCTGCAATAACCTTCATTTGTGTACTTTGAAAGGGTCAGAACATATTTTTATGCTATATCGTTATTTTTGACCTATAGTCTTCCTTATTTCTAGTCAGTCTAATGATCTATTTATAAATTCTAGACACTAGTAGTAGTTACACTCCGTGCATACTAACAAATAAACTTATTATCATGTTAATTATTTCAGATGAGTATTACTCTATAGCTTTTTTGAAAAAGCTATTCGTTAGAATCAAAATTTCCTCTGAAACTTGAGGCTACGAATACATGTGAAGGTTTTTATATGATGCATTTGAAAGCAACGCAGTGGATACAACATTTATACATCTTCCTTGAGTTATCCTTTAGATACGTTATCATTTTTTCAATCCCGTTGTTATTACAATTGCCCTCTGCTTTCCTTCCTCCTCTCTTTATTTCAGTCTTCTGCTGGTAAGCACTCCAATTACAATTCTTTCTACACAATACTTATGAAGTGAAGGAACACTCAGATGGGGAATACCAATTATTTTAGGTAATACAAAGTTAGTCTCTTAGCAAATTATGAAAACCATACATTAAATACTTCATTTGCATATCTTCCATTACTTGTCATTTACATTCTTCATTATCTTCCCAATTCTGTTTTTATTCCAATTCCTTTCTCCTTTTCTTTCAGTTCTCTTCAGTTCGATCTTCTCAATCCTCTTTTGACAGGTATTCCACTTCTGATTGGTGTTACATACTACTTATATCTGTCTACGTAAGTAGCACTCACCACAATTATGTCTGTTCGTATTAGTAGCGCATACCATACATTAAGAAGGCGAAGTTTATCAAGGTCATATAATTTATTAGTTCAATACAGTTCGAGTGGTTTGATCAAATCTTCATTTTATTAGCTTGTTTTAGCTTCCCACATAATTAGTGATTATCAATCAGTGCTGTTTTTCTGTTTATGAATTAATTCCAGAAACTTAGTTCTTACTAGACGATCTTTTGGTGGAGACTGATTTTAAATTATCTCATTCTTATTCTAAATCCATTGTAGCCACTGAATTAGGTAATGCGATATTGCTGTCCACTTATTTTATTTTTGACAAGGGCAAGAATAAATATTTGAGTAGTTTGAAGGCAACAAATACAAAATTATATTTGAAATAATCTCAGCGATTGAAATTTAATTAATTCCAACGTTTCGTCCAGCAAACTTCTCTATACTCTGTGCCCAATTTTTGTCAAACTATTCGTTCTAATATTGACGAATATTCTTATAAGAACAAAGATATGCCCAGATTTGCTCTCTAAAATTTGGTAAAATGGACTATGTATACATGCCTCACTTTGTCTGTTGGTAAGTTAAATCCGTTGTCTTTATAGGTTATTATTCTCCTCAAATTTGCAGAAACCCCTGGCTAAAGAATCCCATCAAGTAAATAAACAAGATTTAAGATCCCTGTTTTATTGAACTTAATTATAACAGAAAACTAACCTAGTTCAAATGATGAGACTAAAATAAAAATTAACGTACAACATTGAACCGGTTCGAAAACAATGTACAGCATTCAGAAACGTGAGTTATTGGTTAGGTTCGGAAATTTTCTCTATGGAGACTAACTCAAGACTTCCAGCGTTTTGTTCTTCCAACAATAAAACTGAAACTTTGAACTCTCAGGTTCTCATGTAACGAAAATTGATACTCTTGATGATTCCGCAAACTTGTTTTACCAAATTAATGATGGACGTAAAATGAAAATAATTCCAGGAATGAGTACAGAGAAGAAAGTGAGACCACCACCGCATTGGCCAGTGCGTTGGTTTTTCCTTGACTTTGGCAGGGATCTTTAATCTGTTCGATATTCAGTGGCCTAAATGCCGGGTGATTTGTCTATGGCTCAGTGACATTTCACCGGTCCTATAATATAAACAATTAAATGATTTTGTTGTAACTGTAATTATATTTATCATCATATAATTCATGTACCATTTCTCCAATTCTATTAACTGTAACAGTTCAGATGTTCTGAATCAATATTTCTAATTCGGAAATTAATGAAAATACATACCTACTGAAATTGTATTTTCTAAATTACAGAAATAAAATATTTAAATTATCTCAGTTTATTTAGGCCTGTTAATTAAATTGTACTTTATTGATGTAACATTAAAGATAAACAATAAAGTTAACTTTGATTAATAATTACAAATTAAATGCATTTAGTAATTTATTGATCACAGACCGTGCACTCAATTTGATCATCTATCTATCTATCTATCAATTCATGTAACTGTGTTGTTAAATGAATGATCTACGAGCTACACATTTCAATTGTATAAAAACCATGATCCTTCAGAAATCCAATAGAGTACATTCAGATCAAGGATGACAAGTAAGTAACTCAAGTTACAACCGGATATCCAATATACTCATACAAATTGTGAACCATAACAATAATAATAAGACTGAACAACTTGACAGTATCATTCTTGTCATGAGCCGTGAAGGTACTGAGACCAGTCCGTTAAAGGATCGTGGGTTCAAATAACTATGCAGTTCCAAATTAGAATGATTCAGCTGCATCATTCCTCCCCGTTGTCGATAATTTTTTTTAAAAATCTTCAATAGTTGAGATCATGAGTCAATTGAAGCTAGACTACCATGAAAAACCTGGAAGCACTGCACGGCCGTTTCGTCCTATTGTGAGATTCCTCAGTGACCCCTTATGATCAAAATTAAATTAAATTTCCACAGTAATGTACAATTCCCAAATTTCTTTGCATAAATATAATAATTGTAAGATGTGCCATACATAAATCAAATCTAAAAATAAAACTAATCAGATAAATGAAAATAAAAGTCATTTAATTAACATATTTGAACCAGACTTTTATCTCTAATGAATATGAATGCATTTACAGAAGATTACCGTTTGAAATTACCAATAGTAGTTTAATATCTCATCTTTCATCTGAGAATTGTCTAAGTTCCAAATAATTTCTAACAAAGCTACTTTATATTTTTAACAATGTCGGCCTTGTATGCACATAACAAAAGAGCATTAATTGTTTACATGCAGAGAATTAATCCAGAGACTGATATCTGTATAATTTGTCTTTTAAGGAAAAATATGTTCAAGTGGGCCAGACAAAAATTTACATATAAGTAGGTTGAACAATTCAAAACAACTGCCTCTTTAAAACTATCTGAATAGTTAAATATTTCACGTCTAAAGTACTTACCTACTTACGGCTGTTACCCTTAGTAAAGCATAGGACATCGATGAAAATTCTCCAAACAACTCTGTCCTGGGCAATACTTTCCAGTTGTTTTTAAGTGTTGCTCATTCCTTTGGTGTCTGATTCCAATTCCCTGCGCAATATGTCTTTTGGTTTGCCTATTTTCCTTTTGTTTACATGTTTAAAGTATATATACAGTAAATGGGATATTAATGTCAAAATATGCTCAACAATCGATAAACCGATATATTATAACGTTAGATAAGTTATTAATATATTATTTACCAACCTAAGGTTTTGTTGTGGCATTTCTTTTCATTATATTATCAAATGAATTCCTACTCCAAAGATGACCCGAATGAGTGATACATTTTATTCACAACAGAGATGTTCGTATAGTTTCACACTAAATGTGGTACGTAAACGATTCTTCTGTCAGCTTCTCCATTGCAAAAATTAACTCTTTCACATTCATGCTTTATATGAGTGGTTGATTTCAATAAATGGTTGTCAGGTACATGAAAAGAGAAGTAGTTCAACAGATTCTGCTTCAGTATAAGAAAATTTTAAATGTTCAGTATGTTAAACTTTAATAAAGCTTCATCGTTATCGCCTCAACTAATATTTCGACACTTGAAAAAAAAATTTGTCGTTCTGTAAATAGGTTAGGCAGGAAACGTAATACAGGCATAGTTTTGTGATTTTCAAAATAAGAATATGGCGCCATTAGTGTTTTAATAGACTCAGTTGATTTTTATTTTCATGTATTTTTTTTCTATAGAAATCGCTTTTTCTAAGCACATAAGAAGCATTATTCCTGTTCAGAATTCTCATTCATACACATAATATCAAAAATTGATTATTATATAATTCACATCAAGGATTAGTGGTAGTTGTTCTGCCATCCAGAACTATGAAACATAAACTATTTCATCCCATTGTGGAACTTCTCAGCAATGCTCATTCACGACCAGATTAGGCATCGAAGTAAGAACATTTTCGGGCTAAAAATATCTTCATCATGCTTGACTCCAGTATTCTGTAGAATTGGAAACAGGATCAGGTGTTTAAATATGAAATAATTCCAAGTAATAAATAATGATATGATGTAAACTTTTGCTGTCATTGTCGCTGATTCGAACACTCTTGGGATTAATTAATCATACCTAGTAGTGAAGTATCAGGAACTGGTTTCTATAGAAGTTATTTACAAAAGAAATTTAATACATGTTGACTGATGCAAATTTTAATAAAAATGGATAAATGTGATAGTACAACTTGAGCGATAGAATAGTCAGCTGTAAATATCTTAGTACTGAAAGATGTCATTCGAGGTCCGAACAGCTTATTGGTAATGTCTCAGTCTGTGCAACCGTATGACGTGTGTTTGAATCCCCACAGGGAGCACCAATCCCCTCAAGAATTCAGATGGTACTGGGCAATGAGTGCAAAACACCATGAAAAACATGTCCGATAGGGTTTCGTCTCAAATAGTTCGAACCACTTATCTTAAGAGTGACATGTTTATTTTGTACAGTACTACCATATGGTCAAATTGATCAATACAGCCTATTTACATATCAGATTTAAATCAATAAGATTATAGTTTGTATTTAAATTGGTTATAGATAACTCCTTATAACGAAAAGTTACCTTAAATAGTTACATATAGCTTAAATAATCAGACTAACTTAATATATTGATACCCCAAGTTAATATCAAATGATTACTGTTTTTGTGATGCTCCAACGATAATTCTCACTTCGTTATTCATGCGATCATTCAAAAAAAACAAGCTAATGCATTGTTTCAAATAATGGTTTCCAGTAGTGTTTATGCTAAATAAAGATGTTCTAGTCTTTCTAAATATACATTTTATCAGCTGATTTCGTTTTCTTTTTGGGTTTTACCGATCACACTGTACAAAAAAACAACAATGTTTTATTGATTTTTAAATCAACCAGCATAAAGAACAAAATACAATCAGATTTATTCTTTTAAGATCTTAACATTCTACAAATGAAGAAAATATATGGATCCATTTCTGTGGTGTTATGTCATTTTATTCCAACTAAATAATTAAACATACTATTGATTAAATTTAATAATTTTATGGAAAGTTTAATGAATATTGTGAATATTTTTTCCACCATAAATTGGGAATAATAATAAAATCATTAAAAAGTCAGAAGAAACTGAACAAATATTTTATTCAAATCTATAACAACTCAATAGTTTACAGTTATATTGTCCTTCACAAAAAATCAAGTTCAATAACTTGAAATTTCATAGAGAACACTATATCACTTAATTGTTGAGTTGAAAGTTACTACTCACTTTATCTAACTTTAGTTCATTGTCAGAAGGGGTTTTGTGGAGATTTTTAGAAATTTCACTGGTTGAAATCATGAGTCAATTGAAGCTAGACCATTCACTGAAGACAATGGTGTACAGTGGTACAACTTCGTGGATCGGTTGAAGTTATACATTAACACCGTTGGATGCCGGCTTAGTGGTCTAGTTGGTTAAGAGCCTGGCTCGAAACTGATAGGTCTTTGGTTCGAATCTCTCGTGGTGCGAGATCGTGGATGCGCACTGCTAAGGAGTCCCATACTAAGACGAAACGGCCGTCCAGTGCTTTTAGGTTTTCAATGATCGTCTAGCTTCAACTGACTCATGATTTCAACCAGTGAAATTTCAGTTCATTAACTAATTTTACTTTATTCGATCAATATTTTGACCATCTTGAAATAAATTAATTTCGTATCACAGTTAATATAAATTTTAAGTTCATTGTAGCAGAAAAATCTAAATAATCATACTTTAATGACATTTTATTTTAGATAAAACTTAATGATTTACAAATTGCATATCTATAAGGCTATCTGTAAACAACTAGGGTGATTTTTGGTTGTTAAGTTTATCATATTGAATAGTTGTTTATTAAGGTATATTTAAGAAATCATATTATAAAATGAAATGATATATTATTAAATGAACAAAAAATATCGGAATATTTACATGTTATTCCTGTAACTAAATCGTTGCTAATGACTACTGGATTTTATTTTTAATAACACGAAAATTTTATTGATACCAATAAATCTTAATTCATTAACCAGACTATCATCGGTTGTGATGGATAAAAGTTTATTATAAACCATAGGTATCTATAGAAATGGTCATTCACTGTTGTCATATTTACATCCTCAGCGATTTCCTCGATATAGCGTATAACATAAATCGTAGTATATTTGAGCTCAGTAGATAAAGCGTTAGCACTTCAAGTGAAAGGTGCCAAGTTCCAGTTCCAGGGTGAATATCAACACTAAAATACAGGTACATTCAGATAAAATGTTCCAAGCAGGACGAATTGTGTGTTCTATATTTTACATCTCTCTTAGTGTTTATTGTTAGATTTTGACAAATATTCTACGGAAGATAATGAATTTTGATTATGTATTTGTCGGTATTTATGAAGAGGATATATCTAAAAAAAAAGTGTAACAAGGGATTCATGCTTCTGATGGTGGGATTCAAATCGTCACACATAAAGGTGATTTGGAAACACTATGAATAAAGTTCATTGTCTATCATTTTTTTAATTATCTGGAAGACATATTTTTACTTTCCAAGTTCGATAAAAACACAAAATTATGTGTTCACTGAAATATATCATTATATTTAAAGATTTTATAGGAAAACGTTTTAAAACAATTTACCCAGCAGTGGCAGCGAAGAAATCTGAAACAGGAGGTAATATGAAAAAAACTATATAATATAACGAAGAAACCAATAGGGAAATATAGTAAACCAGAGAGACCGGTCAAAGACAAAAAAAGCATGGCAATCATTGAGATTCAAGAACAGAGGAAAAGATGGGCAGAACACTTTGAAGAACTCTTGAATAAATCAGCCGCACTGGGCATTGAAACTGCGTACGTAGATTTCTCTGAAGATGTCACTCCATCAACGATCGAAGAAATCAGGATGGTCGTCAAACAGGTCAAGAGTGGGAAAGCTGATGGGCGGCCCATGTTCCTCCTCGAGAGGTAACAGGCGTAAGCAAGTGATCAGCGATGGCATTTGAACCTCTCACTTCTTGACTTCAACCGAACACATCAACATAACAATCAATGAATTTATAAATTAACAATTGTTTATAAAAAACCCATAATATAAAAATGAATATGATTAATTCGTAGAAGGTTGTCATCTGTGAACTAACCGCTAAAAGTCAAATAAATACTACTATCATAAATGAGCTATGAATATTATCAATTATCAACATGATACATAAGTAAACTTTACCAATTAACGATAAGCAATTTCGTTATGATGTACAGTTTAACTCTGTCGTCAACTTGAAATTCACTGTTATTGATTGGATAGTAAGAAAGAAAAAAAGTATGATTTAAAGAATATGTAATTAGATAGGGATGCCCTCTAAGTCAGTTATAAACGACATATGATTTGGCATGAATCTCCATCTCTCCAATCGGCTACACTATATATGAGAGCAAATAGAAAGAAAATTTACAGGATGGAAGCCAAAAAGGTCAAAATAAATGGTATTAATGGCAGATAGAAACTAAGTATAATGTATATGGATTGTAAAGAATGCATAAATTTGACACGTGAATTTCTAATTATTGGTATAGTTTATTTTAAAGCATCAGTCAGCTGCATCAAGTTTGTTACTGAATAAATCTTAACTATTTTAGCTCACATATTCGATTAAATATTTAATATATATGTGTATGATAAAGTAGCATAAACAATGTCATGAATTATTAGTAATAACTTGTAAGTATCATATCTGACCTTTAACCTTTATCTACCGAAGAAATAAAAACTGTACCAAACTTTAAATTATAGATTTCATGAGAGAATCTTTCTATTTTACGACATTTGACACAATTTTGACCGTTTTAGGCATTATTTGAAATAGTACGATACACTTTTTGCTAGCAGGATGTTCGAATTTAATGTAAAAAATCAATAGTGTACGGTTAGATCTCGTACATAAAATTTACAAAATCGTTGTAAGTTAACTTTGATAACCAAACTAACAGTGTGTTATTATAAACAGAGATGTATGGTGACTCAATGGGATTCAGAACGCTCACTTAGTCCCACTTGGGACTTGTCAGCTTGATATAACTCCATCCCATAGCTGATGTTATCAAACTCAATACTTTTCGTTCAAAACCCTCAGTGGGTTATCTACCTAGCTACTGAGGCCAGATAGTCATTAGCTCGTACAATGGGTTGAATTTTAATTTTAGTTCATACATATTGGCTGCTTGGATCTTACCAACCATCTCTGCCTAAAGTGCTTGTGACTTACTAACAACATCGAAGCAATCAGCATAGGATGCGGCCATACCAAAAGAGACTAATCAATTGCGATCTAAACTATCAATGGGACGATTCAAACAGCCAATATATATCAATAAAAACTAGTAGTTAGTTATTAAAAAGGCTTAAACACCAAAAAATCATTCCATGATTGGTTGAAAAAAAGGAACGAACGAGTAGTACTATTTCCCCAATTGTCACGTTTTTAGTTGATAGATGTGTTAGTTTAACTTTAATTCTAATTTGTGCTGTTAGTATCTCAAACGATTTTTCTATTATAAAGGAATAGAGGAATAACAACATAATAATACGATAAGAAACAATATAAGGTGTGCACAAAATGTTATGAAATATTATGAGTAATCTACGGTTCACTGATCCATTGTGTTTCGTGACATACTGAAGAAACTGATAGTTTCATTTGTACTAATACTTTTTTACGACGTCTTTGATGATTTTGATAGTGTATATAAACATGAGATAATAATACTGATTTACTGTTAAGTAGTCGCCGAACATATTTCAATTTTTTTTATTATTTGACGAAAGTTAAACTGAATTATGTTATTTAACCAGTAAAGAAGTCACAAATTTACTCTAATAGTTAATTGTGGTGGAAGGAAGCCTTATTTTATGTACATTTAAATGTCCAGCATAGGGCTTTAAAATGTTTGTTTGCTTTTCAATTAGGGATTTCCTTCCTGTTTTGAATTGTACAACATTTCTCTTGTTTTGCTGTCATCGTCGGATTTCTTGGTTATCCAAAATATCATATCTCGTAAACCATCACATTTGACTCATGATTTCATGATGTTTGACAATTGATGGATCAGAAGTGTCAAAGTAAACTTGTAGTAAAAAGAAAAGAGCCAGGCTAAATAATACACGGTGCCAAGAATTGGAGACAGACAAAAAAATGATATGTGGTACTTTAAAAGAATTTGAAAGGACAGTTCAGGACAGCTGATGTCGGAATCTCCTGGTCTACATGAGAGGCAAAAGGCTTAGGGAAGTAAGTTAGTATTCATACTGCTACTTTATCTATCTTCATGAGTGAGCAATAAGTCGAAACCATTCATTTTTTCATGGTCTATAGTGAAGACTAAATGATATTAGCCTTCCTTGAAATTCAGTGATTGATGGGTGCTCTTAGTCAACTCACATAATAGTGGAATCACACGATTTCAACTCTTATTCCTCACCACTAATTTCACGCGCTCCAAACATCTAGTCTCAACAAAAATCTGAAAGTCTTGTATTCAATAGTGTCAGTATTGGGATTTGTGGAGATTACTGAATTTTATAACGTGCATCATGGGCTAGCTTTAATTAAACAACTATTGGAAAGCAGAAGTAAAATCATGTCTGGTGTGAGTTAGTCACACCCCGATGGCAGTGAAAGATAGTTATTTACTATCGCTAACTGATTAAGGTTAGACATGTAAATCACCAAGTGCTAATTCAATAATCTAAAGATTAAGTGCTTACTGCTAGACTTAAATGTTCTGGAACTGATCCTAGTGGGGTAGTAGATATACATTAGTGAGAAGTTCCATACTAAGACGGAAAAGTTCCATAGTGCTTCATGGCTTCCAATAGTTGTCTAGCTAAAACGTCAGTCGGAGATGTGAACTATGATATTTAATATTACTTTTCTTTAATACTGATATCTTGAGATTTTTTTATTTCCACACCCAAACACACAGTAATCATGTTACTAAACTCCTCAATGTACCTTCATCTTATTCTGATAAATAAAAAGAAATCAAACTGAGTAAAACAAGACAATTAGTTCTGCGGCGGTAATATTTCGATTCTTAGCTTGAAGACTACTCATTTTCCATCCATATCATAATGAAATTTTATTTACAATTCATCATACTGAAAAGCTTAATAACCATTGCAACTTGCTTTCACAATTAATTGACGTCAGTCTGGATGGATAGATAAAATATTGGATGATGAAGACAGGTATTATTGTTTAATTCTAAGGATTAAAATGAAGTCACAATATTATCTTGCTAAACCGAATATTGATCAAATTTAAAAGTATGTTGTTATTTCAACCCTTTTTTTGAGAATTCTGGACCGAAAAAAATATATTGGATTATTTTCATGGACTATTATTTCATGTTACATTTTTTATTTTATCCATTGAATTGGATTTTTTTCAGTTAACATGTACAAAGAAACAGTTATCATTTCCACAAACAGTAACATGAACTTTCATTACTGAGTTAAATTTCCATGCTCTATCAGATCGATGGTATTTCAAAAGTTTAGAATTATTAGTATATACGGGTTAGTAAAAACCGTTCGTTTACTATTAAAGTCACTTTGTTAAACGATCTGTTACTAGAGAATTCAAAAGTTATCTGGATTTTTTTATGTGTATTTATTAGTTCCTTCAAGATTACCTGTCCTCCCTGCTGAGGAACTCCAATTAGTACGAAATATAGGTTTAAGATTTCCTATCAAATACCTCCAATCACTTAGTAAGTATCTGTTAATTTTGTTCTTTGTTATCTTTCTATTTAAGTCGTTAACTTGAATTCTGTGTAATATCATCACTTAACACACTTCACATCAATTCAGGCAATTGATTGTATATATACTAAAACATTAAATTTCTATATTATATGTGGACATTATATTAAAACTAGTCTCAGCGATTGAAATTTAAATAATTCCGACATTTCGTCCAGCTAACTTGTCTGAACTTCTTCAGGGTAATAATCAAAATCATCAAAGAAATATATAGCTTATAATCTTGACGATTATTCGTATAAATTATATTTCTACACTAAAACATGTATTCATATCTCTCGCTAGTCTGAGGTTTCTTATTGTCAACTAATATTTTTCAGTGTAAAAAAAATATTTTAGAGGAGAGAAAAAAAGATAAATCAAAGTTGTTTAGTCATTTTTATTCATTTAACTAATAAAACATACCTAAATACAATGGAATACTTAGCATACAGGACCCAAAGAAATAGTGCCTTTATGTGAATAATTCTGTACTCCTCAACATGTAGAAAACATTTGTCATTTATGCTTTAGTTATATTCTGAACATCATTACTGTTAATAATATGTGCTTTCTCTATTTATTTAAAAACACAAAAAAACAACTAAATATCCATGTATATCAATAAATGAGAAATTGTTTAAAATCTCAAATCGTCTTCAAGTTAATATACAACTTTGTTCATTATCTCTATGTATCTTTATGTATTCCACTGTTGAAAACCAAATATTCACTTTTGTTAAACATACCTTTTTTTGGTAGAAACTTATTAGAATGTTCTACTAAATGATCCTATAAATAATTATGTTTATCTATAGACTATTGTATTTTTCTTCAATAACATTAAGATAGATAAACATATGCTAATTTCAGTTTACAATAGACTAAGTATCAAAAGAATGGGATTTCATTTTAAAATATGATTGATGATTAAAATATAAATCAGTAATATCGTCACTCTTTAAATTTGTTTGGATTAGTTAGGTTAAAATAAAATCATTCATTCAAAATATACTATTCAGTACATAAAAGGATTATTTGTTCGTAGAAAAGCGGTCAATGTGTCAGTATAATAAATATACCAAATAATAGACAACGAGGTATCTAACTAATTCAGAAAGATATTACTTGTTATACTAAAAATTCTAGGTATTTTATACAGTTTTTAAGAAATACATAAAGATTAAGTAGTCGAAAAAATTCCATTCGGTACACAGAATAGCTGACATATTTACAAGATAAATATTTGAATAATGGAGACAATGATCAAGTGAATATCCAAAAACAAAACAATAATTCGGAAGTTGGGAGAAAATCTGAACTTATATTTAGTGTTAGTTGCCACTTGTCAACGAGGCGTACATTCATTTTCAAGAGAACTGGCGGTACCCATGAACATGTGTCATTTATCATCACAATCTGTGACTGATCATGATGTCTAAACTGATGGTTTAGTTGCAAGATTTCAATAAAGTAACTTGAATATAACATGATTGGTGACACCATATTTAATCAGACAATTTCATCTTAGCCGTTTGTCATTATTTTTAGAGACTAAGTCACAGGTTTGAACTCTGCCCCAATTATTTTGGTTTGAGCAACCGGGTAGTATTATTAGCTTTCATACTTACAGTGTAACTTATGCCCGAGTACCTGGTGAATGTGTTAATGAAAAAAATGAAAGGAGCTTGATTACAAAGTTACATTGAGCATTTTTTTTAAAGATAGCACTTTAAATGAATGAATCCTTTATTAATGACACAAAACACACTATTATTCTGGGTTCATTTACGATAGTAGAATTACATATTAGTATACTATTTAATGATTTTAGTGATAATATGAACAATCACTGATGTCTTGAAAGGCCTAGCTTCTCAGAATTCTGTTTTTATAAACCCATATAGCAACTATGCACAAAAGAGTGAATATTTTAGCGAAGAAAATTTACGCAGTATTATCATATAATAGCAACGGACAGAGCGAAGAAATCGTATTATATATATATATATATTCTACTCTCCATTCTTTTTCAAATTACTAGAGTTATATAAGGAGGAAGAATGTATTTGTAAAATCTCAGCGAATGAATTTGGAGCGAATCTAACGTTACTACCGGCAATCTGGTCCAAGATTTTTCAAAGAAATATAACCAAGCATCGAAATTATCGAATATAGATAAGTACATGGTTCTCTGGTTAACTGTATACAAAACAGGACATCCAATCACGTTGACTGAATTCTCAGGTATTGGTCTCCTTACAGGAGGTCCACTTATCGACTTAGATTACGCAGATTACATAGTCATGTTTGGTGAAGATGCTGAAAAAAATGCAGTTTTTTGGTAGCACTAAGCAACAATGCCAAAATTTTTGAAATGCTCTTCTCTCCCTCTAAATGCAGGTTGTTGCTTCAGGACTGGTTTGCGTCAACACCTGAACTAAGGATAGGGCGTGAAGTAGTCGAATGCGTTGACAACTTCACTTGTCTTGGAAGTCCGATCATCCCTAATGGGTTGGTGTCTGATGAAATCTCATCACGGATTCGAAAATCTCGTTTGGCTTTTGCCAACTTATGTCATCTATGTCGAAGGCGAGGTATCCATCTATCAATAAAAGGACGAGTATACTGAGCATCAGTTCGTTCTGTTTTACTTTACGGCTGCGCAACATAGCCATTAACAGTCGAGGACACTCGTAAGCTACTAATATTTGACCACAGATGTCTTACAAATATTGCTCGCATCTGCTGGGATCACCAGGTAAGTAATAGTGAGGTTATACACAGTGTATTGGGGGATGATGGTAAATCAGTAGATGAGGTTGTGAATCTTTATCGACTTAGATAGTTTGACCACGTGTTGCGTATGCCTGAACACCAATTACCACGACGTGCAATGCTAACTGGTGTTGGAGATGATTGGAAGAAAGTTAGGGGCGGCCAAACCAAGACGTGGTACCAGTCCTTGAAGACACTAACTTCTAGTCTGAGCCATGTTGGTAGATGCAAACTACGTGGTTGTGGTCCGCGTGACTATAGTAACCAATGGTTGGAGACTTGATGATATTGCTCAGAATCGATCACAATGGCGTCGGTGCATACACTCCCTGTCTTCCCTTAAACTAACAGATTAAAATTGCTTCATATCTTTCTTTCTACAAATTAATTCTTTCTTCCTGTACTATATCCTTATATGCAATCTTTCCTTTATATATTACCACCAATGAATTAACTACTCCTATGAATCCGGTGTTTAACTTGTTGTGGTAATGTGGTATGGCAACTTGGACTGATGCATATATGTGCATGGTTCTACGTTGTGGCTGACTGATCACGTTGACAATGCTTAAAGTAGGTATTTGCTTTAGTGTGTATGAGACATGTGGTTGTGAAACGAAATGTGTTGAAATAATAGATTGTGTGAGAAATTTCATTTACTGTTTATAGTCTATGATCAGTGTCCCAGCATGCATAAAATAAAGAGAAATGAACAAAATAAGAATAAAGGAATGAACGTTTATTTCCATTCTTTCAGCTAATTCTTCATAATATCAGATAAAACAATTGATTAGAATAATTGAATGTAATCGTTGTGATTCAGATAATGTGACAGATTAAATGGAATAAGTTCAGGCGGAAGCCACTTTGCCCTCAAGTACAGACGAGAGTAGGGAGAGTCAGCTCTCAAATGGCCATGTGTACACAACGACTGCCAGGGAAGTCCTACTTACTGCTTTCTCGCGGTGGGGGTACTGATTGCGAAATCGAGAAAACGAAAAGCGAATATCCGCCGCTTTAACCGAGTTGGCGGATATAGAATATCCACCTAGGGGAGTTGGTAAACCCTGATCCCAAACTAATGGTGCACATGGGCTCAAGAACACCAAGGGAAATGGCGTATGAACCAATTGTTGGTCACCAGCCGCCATGGAACTACATCTCCTGATGTTGCTCCACCGCCTTGTGGATTAGACCTTCAGGTCAAAGGACCGGGGTGTGACCCCCTAAGAAAACCACCTGTTTCGGCACCCGGACAACATCCCAGCCCTCACACAAACCGGACGATTTATGTGGCGCATATTTGTTTGATGCCTCCTTATACTGATTAGTTACGATGGAACGGCTAATTATATACCGTCTCTTATCAATACTATTTGGACTTGCCCATGTGTAGGGTCTCAGCTACTAGTCTTTCTTTGGAAGATTCAGAACTTTTTTGAAGGACTCTAGTGCCATGGAAACCAACTGTATTAACCGACTCTACTGAGCGCAATGCTATCGCTTTGTTTTCAAGTTTTCTTTACACCATGTGAGAATATTGGAATGTGCTTTCGGCACAGTTTGTGTTCCTTCACCCTTACATTCAGTTGTCTTGGTGTCACCTGAAGTCATAGTTCGCATGACCTGCAATCAATAACCTTAGTTTATATTACTACTATATTATTTCAGTCCTCCTTAAAAACAACGAATTCCTACGATGAAACCAAACCACGTTCAGAGGTTTACTTTAACATGCCAGATTACTTAGAAATAAGACGTTACAGGAAGTGAATGTGTAAAATCAAATCAGAAACTGTGCCACACAGTGGTAGATTTAGTTTGCTAGATAAGTCCTCTGAGTGTATGACGTCAGCTTTACGAATAATGTTCACGTGAAGAGCCAATTTCATCAAACTACCTGACTGTAGTATCTACGCAAAAACCACCAAATTATTGATAACTGACAACCTGTAATAAACATCAGGTAAGTGACCTATTGATCGTTTCTGGTTTATAAGAACACGTTTAAAGCTGTGCACCTACATAAAACTTTTAGGAATCGCCGTCTACCTTCTGCTTACTGAGAAGAGGTGAACTGTTAATACTTCTTATCATATACTATGAAACTAGAGACGTGGTCGAAGTTAGTTTTACTTGAAATATTAAAATAACTAATAATTGCTTTTTTAATTGTTCTCTCAGTTTCGTGGATTCAGTAATTTTTAAATACCAACAAGTTAGAGAATAGTTTAAAATATCCTAATCATATACGCTCCTCATATATCCACAAAGAAATAAGACAACACAGTGATTTATCAAATAATACTCTAATACCTAAAACAAAAAAAGTGATTTCGTCAACAAGAAAAAGACTGATTCAAATGCTCTCATTGGGAGTATGTAACTGGATACTATTCTAATATGAACTACTGTAAAAATGAAATATAATACTATAGAAAAATAATAAGAGGTAAAGTAAACAGTAAAATACATAGGCGAATACCGGGATATACTACAAAAAATAACTAGTTTAATAGATCAAATGAATTACATTTACGTGAAAAAAGACAACCCGGTTGAATAGTACGTTAGCTATCTACAACACATAATGAGCTGAAATAAACAAATGCAAAAGTTGACAAAAGAAAGACAGTATTGCTGACATGAAAATAGATAAAAGTAAACTGGAAGAGATTGATCACAAAACTACAGAAATTATATCATCAGACAACTATGTTTACAGTAATCAGATGATTAACAAGAAACACTGAACTGACACTTTTAATTTTTGGTATCACCGACTTTGAAAATCACTCCCGTGATAACTTGAAAGTCTAAGAAGAGAATGTTATCTGCACGGTATTATGAACTGTATTAATTTGTACGTAAAGTGAAGAATACATTCACCACAAATAAGACCTGAGGGAAATGGAGACTAGAAATACTTTGTAAAAAAAGCAACTAAGACTAATTTTCTACTTACAACAAAAGTCTACCAAATGATGTGTAGGCACTTTTTCTACGAAGAATTAACAAGCTTACACCCCGAGGCGAGTCCAGGGAAATAGTCCTATCACATGCAATAAGACAAAGCTAAGAAGTTGAGCCATAACTGTATAGTTATTCAAGATTTCGCAAACGATTTCCACGCAGATATCATGAATTGCCTAAGCATTTGATACTGGATGGGACTAACTGCAGGTTCAGTTCCTTGAACGTTTGAAGACGGAGTAATAGAAGGACTGTTAGAAAACGTTTTTTTTATCACTTTAGAACATCGAAGAGAGGAATTTAAATATGGATTGTTATATACAGACTTCTGAGAAGCCAGATCACGATTTGCAGAATGAGAATACAGATTAGATGTTGTTTTAGGATTATGTAAAATACTTGACACAGACGAAGAAACATTATCTGCATTCCTGGACTTTCTAGATAAGGCATCCTGAGGGTGTGGTAAAAAAGTTGCTGAGCGAGCAGAGGAAGGCTGAGATTTTTTATGTACATTCGAATACGTTCCACTACGTTGCACAGAACGTCTGGGTAAATTTGAACTGAGTCGATGTGTAATATGCTGTTGCTGAAATGTACTTACATTATTGACCGGTTGCGTAGATAAGTAACTATGCGTTTTATAACTAGAATCACAAGATGAATGTTCGAAGTTGCAAGTTTTACTTTGAATCAACTTTGAATGTTGCTGTTGCTTGCGTCTTAGCCTTTTGTTGGTCACTGGAGTGAAATCCTCCTCAACAGTTATGGGTTCTTCATTTATGTAGCTAGTTGGAAATGAACTGGAAGGAAATAAAATATCGCATGAATCTGGATGAGTGTTTAGATTTGTTGTTAATGATGTGGACACTTTATCTTCATCACAATCACTGAGTAATACCATTCTGTCTGATACCCTTTCAGGGGTATTTGAAGATGAACGACATTCAGTTTTTGATGTAGGCTCATTAAATGGGTGAAACTCAACCAAATCACTGCACTGAGGATTTATGTTTTCATTTACTATATTAGTGTCATTCATGGGAGTTCTAGCTTCGATACATGACAGATCAGTTTTACAAGTAACAGTGTTGTGAAGGGATTTTCTGTTCTCTGATCGTTTACTTCGGGTATGATTTTTTTCTCTGAGACAACCTGAATTATACGACTGCGTATGCGGTGAGAAATATTGTTCACTAGGATAAACTTGACTATTTGATATCAAAATATTTGGATCAGAGTTCTGACTTTCACTTAAACCGTGATCTGAAGTGCAAATAGACTTCGAAACCTCCTTCTTGTCGGATAAACCGTTTGAAATCGGTTCACATGCGATGTTATCGGTGGACTGGGGAGACTCACTCTACAAAAATAAGCATATTGGTCAACGGAATACATGAATAAGAAAAATGTGCAGAACAATTAAAATGAAAAGAATTAACGTTAGTTCAAACGAAAATATCATTTTTAATAATAAATATACAGCTTTCAATATATGTACTTCAATGAAGGTAGGTGTATTTTTGGAAATCATTATTATGAAACACATGCTTTATCCACTAGGAAATGAGACAAAATGAAGATAGAAATAAACAGCTTCTCAGGAAGTGTGTCGAAGTGGACGCTACAAAATTCATTGCCAATTATAATTCCCTCAAGCGAACTGCCAAAGTTTCGAATCTCTAATCAAAATTTGTGCCGAAATATGGCAGTACTCAAAGGTAATCTAGACACTCTTCCTAACCGACTAAGTGCATGTTTGATACCGATAAGCGCAACTATATTAGCATTCAAACGTCAATAACTTGAAAAACAACTAAAAACTTCCGTCATCCATCCTCGCTAAGTGATCTAAGAAACATCGTGATTTGTAAAACTACGGCAAATTGTCTTTAGGCTACAGCTAAAAATCTTAAGACAGAATGGTTGTAAGAAAATTTTTGAGGAGGTAGGTAGTAATATGTTCATTATTCATGAGATACAAATTAAAGTGAAGGTTTTAAGCCCCCTACTTGAAAAGCAACCAGTCATTGAGAAAGGAATATGAGGATCGTCGAAAGTCCGATTTTAGAAATGTTGTTTATCATACAATGAACAGAATTGAAAGTTGAACCATTTTAAAAATATCAAACAGTAGGATAACAAGCAGCTGTTTCATGGTGTACACGACATTAGTGTTAGACTTGTGATGTCCTCTTTTTCCTTCAGCTAGATCAACAAGCAAGTCTTATGAAAAAAATAGGTCTATACATAAACCCACCATTAGAAGACCTAGAGAAGGCCCTTGGAATTGTCTTCAGATTTAAAATCTGACTCAAAACGTTGTTCTAGAAACGGCGTACGAGACTATAAGTAGAATTATAATCCAGAGAAACACATGGTATGATTTCATATTATGTAGAACTAAACACCTGAATCTTTAAAACAAAAGTGTCAGAAAACACGTACTGCTTAGGAACCTGAAGTGTGAATATCTATTTGCACTTTGGTCATCTCATTGGGACAGAAATGGTATGGCAACTCGAACTGATGTACGTACGTACTAAGTTCTACGTTGTTACTGACTGACTGAAATATCAGTAGATAAGAGTTGCGGAGAGTAGGTGAGTTCAGATACAGACCACGAACTTTGGACATATAGACGCCAAAGTTTTCGACCCTGTTAGGGACGTAAGACCTCGATCCCGAAGTCGTCCAACAGATACCCGCTACTGAAAACCTCCTAGGATATTCTGGTTTACAATAGTATATTGACTGTGATCAATCTATGGTGAACATAATCTTTAGTAATTCATCGTTTATGTTTCGGAATAGATAGCTGAATTAAAATTTTTTGACTAGATCATCTGCAACTGTTATAACATTTTTGATATGGTCTAATAACTGAGATATAATGTCATATAACTTAGTAACAAACATAAGTCACATTTACGCGTATGACTATGTAGATTCACGAACAGAATCAACCCAGAAATAAATGTTATTTAAAGATGGAAACCCTTTCAACAAGAACGTAAGCCTTAGAAATGGAGTTAAAACAACTAGTATGTACAAATATAACTATATAATAGTCAAATAAACTCTAATGAAAAACTTACAGATTGTATTGATGATTCTGCCATTTGATTGAGAGCTAAATTTAAGCTTAGAAAATAAAATAGATGTTTCCTTACCTGGTCCACCTTTGGAGAAGAGAATATCGCTAGACAATACTTCGGAAACGCGTAAACCAGAAGTCAAAGGGATAGACAAAATAGCGTCGCTGTTAAACGATAAATCTGTTAAGTTTGAGATCAAACTCCCCGAAGATGAGTAAGTTTGACGTAGTAATGGACTTGGAAGAGAACACACAGGAATGTGTTCAAGGAGACGTCGTGTATTTTTAGAGGATATGGAACGTAAAGTCAGCCTGGAATTTTGGTCTCCAAACTTAACATCGCCAGTAAGTCCAAGTTTCCCTTTCAGTGGACAAATCCGCGATCTTACAGGGATATATTCGTCATACAACCTATCCAAAGAGTAAAGGCACGGTTTTGAGGCAACCTCTGACAACAGCTTCTGATGAAACTGACTGTTGATTTTGTTACATTCAGATACAGGAGAATTCGCAGTCACTTTAGCATTGAGGGAGACATCAACCAAACGTTTCCTTAGCTCATTCAACGTCGGTGAAGCTGTCCGTGGGGTTTTTACTTCTTCCAAATCTGTGATTTCTACCTCTTCGTCAAAACTTTGGTCGATTTTCGGGTAGAACGAGTCATTGGTCTCATTAGAAATCGAGTCTTCGGATATGAATAGTCTATCTGACTCAGGAGTTGTACTGACATGTGATCCATTGCACTCTGACGCTTTGTTGAAAGTTCGACAGTCATCAATACCGAGGAATGGGGAAGTTAGACACTCATATGAAGCAACAGCAGTCCCGTTCATCTTCGAAAAGACAATCAGTCACAGCGCCAACCAAGCTACACAACTCTGATGAATTAACTGACATAATAAAACAAAACTGTTGCTAAAAGTAGCAAAACCATATACCTGAGTTTTTGCAAAAAAAACATAAAGTGGTGTAAATGCCTCTGTAATTCTAATTTAAACGGATTCATTTATATCGTCAGTCGTTTACTGTTTAACAGTTAGTGTTACTCTTCACTGTCAGAGCCTGTAGGACTGTCTGCAGTAATCTTGAACTTGACATACTGTGAGCTGATCAAAATCTGAGGTTAGTAGTAGTTGGGTAACTAGTGTCCAATCTACCAAATTAGAGGCGTTATTTGCAATCAAAAGTATCTGGTTGCTTCGTAAACATGATCGGAAGTTAGGATGCACAAGCCGTTAAGAACGACACAAATGCTTTCTACTTGGGTCGCGGAGGCTGCGTTTAATTACTTCGAACTGGCAATACCGATGTAGTGACAAATAAATCGCAGAAAAAAATATTTCTGTGAGTTTTCGACATTGATGCTGACCTCATTGGTTTTGTTGGACTCGCCTAGCTAATGGCGTCCTGTCACACATCTGTATCAGATCACGAGTGGGTACGCCTTACTACTCATCTCTTGCAACTGTTGGCCAGCTTAGGTTAGTTAATTCTCGGCATATCGACAGTCTTTCAAATACGTATTCGAACCAATCATTTATGATATCATTGGGTTGGTATACAATGATGTTACTTGTAAATGAGTTGTCAAACTCCAAATACTTGAGGCATCTTTAGATAACAAAAGCGTTGTCAAGCCCTGAATATCTATAACATTTTTATGCCCAAGCTAACTGACTATAAGGTCTATTTGAATGGCAATACCGTATGTTGACAGTAAATGCCAACAAGCATAATCTGCTTAAATGTTTCTACGGACGTTTGTACGAAATCTCTAAATACCAAACTGCTCCGCCATGATTTTTTTTACAACTCACTACTTCACTATCCCGGAGCATTGAGTCATTATCTAGATGCAAAGCAAGGCAAACTTGGATGGTCCAACCAAAAATAACCTAAAATACAACATGATTTGGCGCAAACTACATGGCATTGGCCATAAAGCAGTTTTATAAAGTTCTAGGTTAACCTAAGCCCTGATATGTGAAAGATATAAATATAAATAACAGCACACACCAGTTAAAACAGCTTAGCCACTTTAAAAATCTAGGTATTCAAGTAGCTCAACCATACAAGAGGAAATTACACGTCTGTTTGTTGGGAAACATAAAGTGTCTTCGCCCGCTGAGACGAACGAAGAAGTTCTGGGACATCGATTTCAGCTCTCAGAGTGTATGCAGTAAAATTATTCAGATCTACCTGGCACCACTACGTCAACATAATCTGTGTTGCTTGGAGAGATATGAAAATCAACCGATGCAAAGTTTAATCAAACATCTAAGGCAACTACTTTGATATGCCATTTAGAGATCAATGACGCATTTGGGCTCTCCAAAAAGCATCAGTCCATAAATCACAGACGAAAGCATATCAATTTAAAATGCAAGCCATAGGAGATTGCTCAGTGGACCTCTACTCAACGTTTCATGACCTCTAGAAAAGTATCATCAAAAAGTATCTCAGCCAAGACAGTTTGTTAATGGTATTAAACTACTAAGATACAAAGCAGTCAATAGGACTGGATGAGCTCCATCCCTAACTTCTGATAGGTCTTAGAACACAACTGTAGATTGCAATCCAAATCAGTTTGGAATGAGGTATAACTGCCTAGGTTAGTTTAGGTACGCATTACCACTCTGACAAAACCAAAATATGTTACCTGGATAAATGACGGTTTTGAATTTCACTATAAATGTAAATGTAAATTATTACAACCAATAATTGTTCAATCAGTATTCAAATTATTGATCAAAGATATAAGAGAATGACTGAGACACATAAATATTCCTACTAACATAAGAATTTCACTCAATATTTTCTTTATACATCATATGCAGACTGTACGAGAAATGATGTATAAGTCTGTCATATCACTGAATGTTTCTAATTCTGGGAAAGTGCTTTGATTCACAATCAGAAATGCGAAATTCCAGTAAATTCATGCAACACAGTGAAAAAAGAGCCAGCCAATATGGCAGTCTTCATAACTAAATACCAACAAATGCAACATAGATGTAGTTCGGAAAAGAACATGGAAACTTAGTGAGGACATGCAAAACTAATTACTACGATAAAATATGGAGAATATTATTAAACACATTGTAATTTTGTATTTTCTTCTAATTTAACTTTTTCTCATCCCAGTTTTTTTTTGATTTTTTCATTCCGTTTCGTCCAATTAAATGATTGGTTTTAAATTGATAATAGTTGGTTAGTTATTTCTCAAACTTTATAAAAAAATGTAAGGACTTGTCGACAGAGCACTTTTTCAAATTTTGGATGCTGATAACGTATAAAGCACAAGTTTTATCGTTTCTCACGTTGTCACGGACATGGGTAACGCATTATCAAACACATTGCATCTGGAAGCGTTACAATCATTTGAAGCGTCAAAGAGCGTCATCAGAACTTATGGAAGGACAACGTACTGCCATTATACGGTGTGTGGTTCTTATTTCCATAAGGATGAGATCCATATATTAAGTTTGTATGTTAGTGAAGCAGTTGCCGAACACCTAGAGGATCCTCGCAGCCGATTTGACGGAGGTAGTGGTTTGGATAGTGTTACCACATTGCTTGTGAAGGACCGCTATCAGCATTCATTATCCAGCTTTATTCTACTTTAAGTTTATTGAAGTCACTGGACTGTTGTTCGTGGGAACGTGCATCACAATAATGAGTGCGATTCCCTGAGGTACGACAAGGAATCTTGAGTACACAGGTTAATGGACGTGGAATTTGAAACAGACTGCGTGATATATTCAATCTTGTTTAGCCGCCAAGTGAAACTGCTGATTGGGTTTTTTGTTGCTACAATGCAATGTATCATTCATTTTGTGCCCAGAACCCACGACCACAGTTCCATGGATTTCATTGTTCCATTTGCAGCGCGATAACGGAACAACAACGACGCCCTTGTTCAGGACAATCAAGTGCAAGTCTCTTTCGTGGGCCACACACAAATCGGTTTAAACGTTTTTTCAATTCGTTATAAACTGCATCAAAAAAATTTGTGTTCAAATGACTCAAATGGTTGTGGACGGAATAGAAGAAGCTTTTGCTTAACAGGCTTCCGTGTCTAGTAGCAGTGAATCACTAATACCCCTAGGCAGAAACCTGGGTGTATTAACGATGATAGAGTACGAAAGAAGAAATTGGTGAATCACAATAAGATGTTATCCTTAGTCCTTAAGAATAGGTCATGTTCCCTCTTAAAGGACTCCTAGGAAGTCACTTGGACTGGTTCAGATGGCAACAAATTCCAGCATTTGACAGCTCTTAAGGAGTAGAAGTTGTGTCTGCAATCCGTTCTGCTATGTTGTGTCTCCGATTTCTGGGTGTTACCGTTTAGGTTTGTATTGGGACTAAGCTGAAGTAGGTGTTTAAGGGGATGTTCAGAAGTGTTAAGGATACTGTAAGCCATTAGGTCACCTCTAAGACGCCTATACTCTAACGGGTAAAGTTTAAGTGATTGGAGACGCTCTTCATAAGGTTTGAATTTGAGTCCCCGGACTGATTTTGTGGCTCGTTGTTGGACACGCTCCAAAGTGTCCTTATCCTTTTAGAGTGAAGGAAGAAATACTATGTTTCCGTACTTTAGATAGGAAAGGATAAAACTGTTGAAGATCATGTGGAAAGTTCTTTCGTCAAACTGACCAAAATTGCGCTTCAATGTCACCAGTGCAAGGTTTACTCGGAAGGCATTTTTGTCACAGTTAGAGTAAGTTTTCATATCATAGGGTTCCAGCACTCCTAAATCTTTTTCGACTCAGGATACTACTAGAGAGGAGTTTCTTAAATTGTAACTGTAGTCTGCAACATGTCGCAGATGGACTACTTTACACTTTGAAGTGTTAAAGGCAAGTCCGTTGTCATCTGCCCAACTTCCAAGTCGAGTCAGATCTTCCTGAATTGCTTGTATATCGTCTTGGTTGCGTATCTCTCTCCAAAGTTTCACTTCATCAGCGAAAAGTAATAAGTCTGACGATACCTGTTGTGGAAGATCATTTATAAAAATCAAGAAATGAAGAGGTCCTAGTACTGAGTTCTGAGGGACCCCACTAGGACATTCCATAGCCTGAGATAAATTGAAGTTTACCCTGACTTGAAAATGTGGACGTTTCAGGTATAAAGTGAGCCAGTCAATTAAAGGTGGTCTGATATTCAACCGCTTGAGCTTATTGATAAAACATATATGGTTAACCCTATCAAAAGCTTTTGAGAAATCATCGTAAATTATATCAACCTTCCCGTTAGAATCAAGGATTCGTGTACATCTGTCCACAGCAGTCAGCAGGTTAGTTATATACGATTAACCCTTCCTGAGACCATGCTGTTGGGGTGAGAAGTTTAAGGACGGTAAATAGTCATGTATACCATCGCACATCAGGAACTCCATGATTTCTGAAGGTATAGAGAAATTGGTGTGATGTGAGCCAGCTTCCAAATTTCCGGTAGTTTGCCTCGGCTTAGCGAATGTGAGAATATCACGCTAAGTGGTATTGACAGGATTGGAACTGTTTCCCTCAATGTGGCAGAATGAACCATATCTGAGGCAGGAGAAGTGTCTTTTCTTAGGCGCTGCAGTTTCCGGAACACCAAGTTGGCGCTCAGGTTTACTTCAGAAAGTCCTGTGCAGTTGCAGATGAAGCTGTCATCAGTATAGTTGATGTGGGTTGACTGAAATATCCGAGATTATTGTTCAGTCAAAAGGTTAGCGGCGTCGCCATCGTTATTGGTCTGGCCATCAGGACCTAGCAGTTGGGAAACTCCAGTTTTGACTTGATGAAGAGAGGCTGCATAACGAAATAAGCTTTTTGGATTAGAGATAAATTTATCCATAAGCTTTATCTGGTACTGAAGCCTGCCTTCTCTTATAGCCTTCGTGCAAATGTTCTTTATATGTTTGTATTTCCTGTACGCGACATTGTTGTAAGTTCGTTTGCATTCTGCCTAACAGTGCCTTTTGCGGCTTAACAAACGAAAAGTGATTGTAGCTGTTGAGGACCGTTTAAGGAACTAACTGCTTTGTAGCACATAAGAGCGTGTGCAGTAAGAAGTCCCAATGAGTATCCACACCAAGTTGAAGGTGAACATTCCAATCTACCTGTTATAGATAGTCATCTAGAGCTGACACATTCAAACGTTTAAAATTCTAGCGCCTGTTATTGGCAAGATATCTTAGCACAGTTTTTCTGAAAAAACTGAAGGCTGTAACGGCGTGATCGCTCTTCCCCAGGGAGGCCAGGATTGAGAGGTTGTCAACTGGAAATTCTTCATTTGTAAATACACAGCCTAAGCGCGACGGTGTCTGATTGTTTCTCCAACGAGTTGCCGACTTCACATTCTCCTATAATCTCAGATCCTTAATGAGGTTGAAGAACCGAGATTCAGTTGAGTTTTAGCCTCCAATATACGTATGTTCCGCGAAATTGACACTAAGGAGATTGAAGTCCCCTATAATTAGGATATGAGTGAAACCGAGACGTGTAGGGCAAGATAGTCCTTTCAGCATACGTCTGTCATACTCAATTTTAGCAGTGAACTTCCTGTAGATGACCCCGACTAGGCAATATTACTGGGCACCATACAGATTCATCAAGATTGTTAAACTCATGGCTGTGAACTTGATGTACCTCCAGGCAGGATCGCATTTATACGGCTACTCCGTCCTCAATTCCTGTTTCTCTGTCGTTGCGAAATAAACACATCCCAGGTATTGCTAGCTCCTGGTCCGAGAACTGAGATATCCAAGTTTCAGATATTCCTATCATATGAGCCTTGTTAGCATTGCTAAGTTCACGTGGCCCATCCATTTTGTTTGGTAGACTCGCGGCGTTCATGTATAAGCAGTTTATGCTTTCAATTTGGAACGCGTGAGCTTCGTCCTGTTTATCTGTATGAGCCGTACGTAAATGGACAGGTAGCCTACCCATATAAGATTTGCCGAGTTGGTAGGCTCTGTTCTTTACACGTTTTTTTATCGTTTAGACAATCCACAAGTGGAATGGTCAGCTCTAACTTGCCTTTGTGCTTGGTCCTGGCTTAATATGGCCTGTCCGGGTGTATATGGATTCCAGGTGGCAACCGACGTCTACTGGCACGAAATACTTTCAGAGTTGCAGCTGCCATATTGGAGGATGGGAACGTTATCCTCATTAGCCGGGGTCAGTAATCACCCTCCTTCTTGACTAGTCTCGTCACATATTGAGCCTCAAGGACTGCTTGATGTATTTCCATTCCCTAATACCAAAGTTTGCTTGACTAGGGTCCGTGTTTTTCGGTACAATTTGTACAATTATATTTCTTCCGCGGATGATGAGATTGCGCTCAGAATACGGTATGTCTTGCAGTATTCTGACGTTCCCATCGAATTTCAGTAAATGAATAACTAGAAAGACATCCTCTACATTGGTAGCATTCTTAAGTGTTACACGAAGTAGCCTCGGGTGATTTTGATGCTTAGATTCCTTCCCCCGAGTGAGCCGTGTGACTGTCAAAGGCTCTATTCTTGGAAGTCCAAGTTTCTTGTTCAATTCTCCCCAGAGCATCCTATCATTTTTGTCCTGCAAACTAAGAGGAAGGTCAGGGTTGTCTTTGAAGTTCATGATTATGATGGAGTCATCACGAACCGTTATTGTTTTTCCAGGTTTTCCGGCGCGTTTAGGTTCAGCACCTTGTTGTTTGGAGGTCGAAGCACGTTTATGAATCCTAGGCTCTTTGATGACTGAACGGACATTCTCAGGAGTAGACTATGCGATCAAATTACCAGTTGATTTCCGTACAATTCTTGGGATTTTCAGCTTAGACGGTGACGTCTGGTCCTTTTTAGCTCTGTTAACGTGGGTCCAATCACCTACAGAGTTTTGGTGAACCACTGTTCCATTCAAGGATCCTGAACTGAGAGACTCGATTCTCTGAGGGAGAGTATTACCGTCGACGTTATGATGGTGCTGATTTTCAGCATGTCATCACTAGTGCTAATGCATGCTCTATCGATAACAGACCTGTCGATATCCCTCTTCTGGTTTTCATCGCGCGTCATTGTTTTTCTACCCGTTTTATGGCTGGCTTCTTCCAAGTTCGCTGACAACTTATTCCACAGACCCGTCAATAGTACAATGATATTACTCAGCAAAACTAAAGCATACGTGTTGAACGTAACACATACTCACTGATAATCCGACTTGCTGAGTCTGTTGTAAGCAGTTTCTGTGAGATCTGTTCACGCTTCATGGAATCAACCTTTGCAGTTATCGCACTGCATGCCAGATATAACAGCATCCAGGTCGTTTGCATGAATTTTTCATGAATGTATTGACGTAAACTATTATAGATGCTAGCAAAAGCCTAAGATCGTTAAAACACACTAAAAACAGGCAAAAATGGATAAAAACGGATTTACACCAATGCACGAAGCTTACTTAATAAGCGATCGGAACTAGGTGTACAGATTGACTCTAAAAAGCCAGACATAATCGCAGTAACAGAAACCTGGCTGACACAGGCTATAGATAGTATAGAACTTGATTTCGAGGGCTTTTCGTTAGTAAGGGCCGACAGAACACAAAAGCGCAAAGGAGGGGGAGTAGCTCTATTCATTAGGAATGCTACCCCATTTACCATTATCGATAGTGTATCCCATGAGAGTGGGACGTGTGAATTAGTTAGTCTTCGCTTAAAATGCAAGGGACAAGAGCTGCTGATTGGTTTGGTCTATCGCAGTACAAGCTGAGGCAAATGAGATCCTGTTAAGCAGTCTCAATACTTGGTCTCAAAGTGGTCGATGTCTAATCCCAGGGGACTTTAACGCACTCATGGTAGACTGGGAAAATCTGCGAACTGAATCGTCGGAGAATTCTTTCGAGCAGGAACTAGTTGATGGGATTATCACATGTGCTCTAGTACAACATGTGAAAGAAGCGACAAGGTACGATCCGGACACTGAATCATCCTTATTAGATCCTATACTGACTCACTATGAGGATGACGTTGTGAACCTCCAACATATGCCACCCTTAGGTAAAAGTGACCACGCAGTTTTAACTTTCGACTTCCATATAACTGTCAGTCATGATGACGCGTCAGTTCAGTCCAGACCCAACGTCTGGAAAGCAAACATACCAGACATCATGCACTCAGCATCGTTAATAGATTGGACAATAGACCTAGAGTCCTCCATTGAAACGGCCTGGGACGCATTTCGAAATTCATACTTAAAAGTTACCACACCTCACATCCCTTGGACTATACCAAAGGGGCCGAAAAACTCACCACCATGGTTCAGTAGGGAGGTCCGTATCCTTCACCGTAAGAAAAGGAAAATGTGGGATAGATTTAGGTTACTGGGGACTGATGAGGCAAAATCTCAGTATCGAAAGGCTCGGAACACTTGTGCCTCGACTCTCCGTAAGTCTAGAAAATTGTACGAAGAAAAACTTGTTAAGGAATCCATAGAATTTCCTAAACGCTCGTATTCCTATATAAACCAAAGGACAAGGAGAAAAAGAAATATTCCTGCTCTATGGGGAGACAGTACTGCTTCATCATTTGTGGAGGACGACTTTGGTAAGGCTCAAGCGTTCTCGAACTACTTTAGCAACGTGTATACCATAGAAGCGCTTTTCTCGTCAGCGTATACAGATCCCCCCATACATACACTGGATAGCGTGACCATTAAAGAACTCGATGTCTTTGGTCTGCTAAATAAGCTTGACATAGGTAAATCCACGGGGCCCGATGAATTACATCCTAGGCTACTGAAGGAATTATCTAACTTCATTGCAAGCCCTTTAAGTACATGCTTTAACCTATCCGTTACGCAGGGTCGCGTACCGAAAGATTGGAAAAACGCCATAGTAAGTCCTGTCTTCAAAACAGGTACGAAACACAAACCTGAGAACTACCGCCCCGTTAGCCTAACTAGTGTGATTGTTAAAATATTAGAAAAGATTATTAGGGAGGAGCTGTTTAAGTATCTCGATAAAAACTGGATCCTCTCGGAGAAGCAGCACGGCTTCAGAATAGGTTATTCTTGTCTCACTAACTTATTAGTGGCTCGTGAAAGCTGGTGCGCTCTTAAGGACAAAAAGTTACCTGTAGACGTCGCCTTCATTGATTTCAGTAAAGCTTTTGATAAAGTTCCGCACAACCAGCTGTTATATAAGTTAAGAAAAGTCGGGATTGGAGGCAATTTATTGATGTGGATAAAAGACTTCTTAGTTGGGCGTCAACAAAGAGTTCGGGTGAACTCAAGGTTATCTAGCTGGGAAACTGTACTTAGTGGAGCGCCCCAGGGTACAGTTTTGGGGCCAGTGCTATACCTCTTGTATGTAAATGACCTTCCTTGTCTCCTATCATCATCGGTCTTGCTATATGCTGACGATGTCAAGATATGGAGAACGATACGATGTAAGAGTGATAGCTTAGAAATTCGAGATGACCTGAAGAAGTTATCTGAATGGTCTCAAACATGGCAGTTGCCAATAAATACTTCCAAGTGTGTTGTGATGCATATCGATCATCAAGGCACAGATACATACACAATGAATAACACTGAGCTACCTGTCCTCCAGACATATAATGACTTATGAGATATCGTTAGTTAAGACTTAAAGACTACTGCACACTGCCCTGCAATAGCCGCCAAAGGTTTTAGAACCTTATGGTCAATACGTAGATCTTTTAGTCATGTCGACGCTAAAACGTTTTTGACTTTTTAAAAGTGTTCGTTCGTCCTAAACTTGAGTACTGCATACAAGCGGCTAGCCCCTGCTTAAAAAAAGACAGTGAGCTTCTGGAAAAGGTTCAGAGAACGGCGACTTAGCTGGTTCCCGGAATAGCGAAGCTTCCGTATGAATCTCGACTGGCCAAGCTGAACCTTTTCCCGTTATCATATCGCAGAACTAGAGGCGACTTGATTACAGTTCTCGAATTCCTTAGTGATAAATTTGCACCTAACATGCCCTCGTTTTTCTTGTCTTCCAAAACAGAGAATTTACGAGGACACTCCAAAATGTTCACAAGCCGAGAACAAATTACTTGTCAGCTGACTATCGACTTTCCCATCGAATCATCAACGAGTGGAATTCACTACCTCAGCACGTGGTTGAGGCTCCATCCGTCGAATCTTTCAAAAGAAAGTTGGATCAACTCAGAGACCATCATTGCCAGGACTAACATAGGCCATCGAGCCTCCTGTCCTTTCCAAAGTGAAACTGAAACTGAGATAAACTGAACTAGCCTTTACGGGAAAAACTGAAAAAAACGAATGATAAGCTGAGGCAAAACCACGGATAACTATTATATTGGATGAAACTCGAAAAAAGTAATCTGCCGAACGTATAGCTCATAATGGATTCTTTAGATCAGAAATGGTACTTTTGTTGCGTAAGAACATGTCAAAAGTTTGAGAAATGGAAATCACGTTAGGACTAAACTTCTTGTTCGAAAAGTGCGCGTCAAATAATTTCATTCTATATACCTTCTCCATATTTTTGTTAACGACATTTCTGCCATCAATAAGTTCAGCATGGATTCCCAGTGAAGTAGTTTAACAGTTACTTTTAACGAGTTTGGTATTATTTCGGTTGGAAATTCACTAGCCCATATGTTTTTTCAGCACGAAAATATAAGAAAAATTCCCGCCTTATAATATCTAAACGTTTATTGTTGTCGTTAAGTTTTAGTTGTATTGTATCTATAGAATTATGGTGTAGATCGTTAGTAGTACAATTATAATAATTGACCTAATCCTAAAATTTTCTAAATGTCATAATATGACTGCCTAGTCACTAAGATCTTATGTGATAGTCACGTCATTGTCTACACTAACTCATCACTTCGTAACAACTAGCAGTATGATGTCTGAAGTTTGCCAAAAAAATATTTGAGCTAAAGATGGAATAATATATTTAATGTGAGTGAGGACAAGTTATACACAATGATCACGTCTGTGAGGCTGGGCCATGCAATTTGATTGAATGCATGAATATTCCAGCGTTCACTAGTGTTGGCCTTCTATCCGTGTTTAATTATGGATATTTATTTTCTCAGTTACCTCATGTTCACTTTTGAGGATTTTGTAGTTATGACCAGTACAACTTTATATTCTTAGATAGCCAATATCTATCATCTTAGCGTATGGCATTATTTTGACTGTCAACTAAATGAACTAATCATTATACTATAGATCAGTGCCTGTGAACTTCTTTTTGGCGTAAAACAATCTAGTCACCACTGATTTAAAAGATTTTTGCCCTTAAGTGTTTACTGAAAATGAGCACGAATAAGTTTAAGTCATTATTTACATTTATTTGTTATACTATAAGTTGAAAATTATGTACTAAGATCAAATCACTGGTAAAACAATTTTCTGTATATGGCAAAGATCAACTGAAATAACACTGATGAATTAGAATCAAACCATAATGGTTGAGCTATATAATCATTGGAAAATAATGGCGTACGCGCGCTTTTCGAACGGGAAGTTTAGTACTAACGTGATTTGCATTTATCAAACTTTTGCTGTGTTCTTACGCAACAAAAGTACCATTTCAGTTCTAAAGAATCTATCCTGAGCTATACGTTCGGTAGATTACTATTTTTTGAGTTTCACCATATTTAATAGTTACCTGTGGTTTTGCCTCAGTTTACTATTCGGTTTGTTTTTGTTTTTCACGTATAGACTAGTTTCAGTTTATAACACTCGTTTTATCCATTTTTGTCCGTTTTCAGTGTGCTTTTTAGTGTTTTTTAAAGGTCTTAGGCTCTTGCAAGCGTCTATAACATAGTTTGCTTCAACAAAGTCATGAAAAACTCATGCAAACGTCCGGGATGCCGTTTTGCTGTTGCAACTGGCATGCAGTGCGACAACTGCAAAGGTTGGTTCCACGAAGCATGCACAGATCTGACATCAACTGCTTACAACAGACTCAGCAAGTCAGACCAAAAATGGGTATGTGTCACGTGCAGCACGGATGCTGTAGTTTTGCTGAGTAACATCATTGTCCTACTGACAGGTCTTCGGAACAAGTTGTCAGTTAACTTGGACAACGACAGTAAGAAAACCGGTAGACAAACAAGAGCGTGCGATGGATACAAAAACAGGGATGTCGATAGGTATACCATCGATGGAACATCCATCAACACTAATGATGACGTGTCGAGGCTCAGCACCATCATTACGTCGAAGGTATTAGACTCCCTAAGCAAACTCGGGTCTCCCAGCTCAGGGCCCCTGAACTCAACAGTGGATCCCAAAAACCTTGTAGGTGATTCGACCCAAGTTAAGAAAGCCCAAAAGAACCAGGCATCACCGCCTAAGCCGAGCAACTCAAGTGTTACTGTACGGAAATTAACTGGTGATTTGGTCGCACAGTCTACTCCCAAGACTGTTCGTCCGGTCAAAAAAGAGCCCAAACCTCATAAACGCACACTGACCTCCAAACAGCAAGTCATTAAACATGAATCCGCCCTGAAACCTGGTAAATTAACAACAGTTCGTGACGAATCTCTCATTATCATGAACCTCGTTGATAATCCTGACCTTCCTCTCAGTCTGCAGGACAAAAACGACAGGATGCTTTGGGGTGAATTGAACAAGAAGCCAGAACTTCCTAGAATAGAGCCTTTGATGGTCACCCGGCTCTCTAGAGGAAAGGACTCTAAGCATCTGAATCACCCAAGGCTTCTCCGAGTAACACTTAAGAATGCTACTGATGTAGAGGATGTCTTACTAGCAAGTCACTTGCTGAAATCAGATAATTGCCCGATATACCGTTCTCTGAGCGCAATATCATACGTAACATCCCTAAAGAATCTCGTGAGAAGTTTTCCCGCGGAAGAAACATAATTGTGCAAGGTATACCGGAGAATGCAGACCCTACTCAATCAAATTCTGACATCAGGGAATGGAAATTCATCAAACAGTCCTTGAGGCTCAAACACATGCTGACTCAGCATGTGACGAGATTAGCCAAGAAGGACGGTGATCCTAGACCCCGTCTAATGAAGATAACCTTCCCATCTTCCCACATGGCGGCTGCAGTTCTGGAAGCATTTCGTGCCAACAGACGTCGATTGCCACCTGGAATCCACATGCACCCGGACAGGCCATATGAAGCCAGGACCAAGCACAATGGCAAGTTGGAGCTGACCATTCCACTTGTGGATTGTCTAAACGATAAAAAAACGTGTAAAGGATAGGGCCTACCACCTCGGTAAACCTCACATGGGTGGGCTACCTGTCCATTCACATAAGGCTCATACAGATAAACAGGACGAAGCTCACGCGTTCCAAATTGAAAGCATAAACTGCTTATACATGAACGCCTCGAGTCTACCAAACAAACTGGATGAATTACGTGAACTTTGCAACGCTAATAAGGCCCACCTGATAGGAATATCTGAAACCTGGATATCTTCTCAGTTCTCGGACCAAGAGTTAGCATTACCAGGGATGACTTTGTTCCGCAACGACAGAACAACAGGAATTGGGGGTGGAGTAGCCATATACATAAGCTCTTGCTTGGAGGTGCACCAAGTTCACAACCTCGAGTTTAACAATCTTGAGGAATCCATATGGTGCTCTGTAAGATTGTCTCGCACTTCGAGGTGTCTAGTCGGTGTCATTTACAGGAAGCCAACTGCTGACATCGAGTACGATAGTCGTATGCTGGATGGACTATCCCGCTCTACCCGTCTCGGTTTCACACATATCCTGATTCTAGGGGACTTTAACCTTCCTAGAGTCAACTTCGTGGAACACACGTATACTGGAGGTGACAACTCAATTGAAGCTCGGTTCTTCAACCTCATCGATGACTTGGGCTTATATGAAAATGTGAGGTCGGCAACTCGTTGGAGAAACAGTCAGACACCACCGCGGTTAGACTGTGTATTCACAAACGAAGAATTCCTAGTTGACAACCTCTCAATCTTGGCTCCTCTGGGAAAGAGCGATCATGCCGTCATAGCCTTCAGTTTTGTCACCAAAACTAAGCTAAGGTATTCCAACAATAACTTGCGTTGGAATTTTAAACGGCTGAATGTGCCAGCTCTACACGACTATTTACAACAGGTGGTTTGGGATGTTCACCCCCAACTCGATGTGGACGGTCACTGGAACTTCTTACTACACACGCTCTTAGGTGCTACAAACCATTCAGTTCCTCAAACGGTTCCCAAAAGCTGTAAGCCACCTACAATAATCAAGAACCGTACCCTTCGCCTGCTAAGCCGTAAAAGGCACTGTTGGGCGGAATACAAACGAACTGACAACGACGGAGCGTATAGGCAATTCAAACATATCAGGAACATATGCACGAAGGCTATAAGAGAAGACAGGCTTCATTATCAGACAAAGCTTATGGACAAATTTGCCTCGAACCCTAGAAGCCTATTCCGTTATGCAGCCTCTCTTCGTCAAGCCAAAACAGGAGTTTCTCAACTGCTAGGTCTTAACGGCCCAACCAACAACGATGGCGACGCCGCTAACCTTCTGGCGGCACATTACTCTCAAACATTTCAGCCGGCTGACATCAACTCTATTGACGACAGTTTCACCTGTAATTCCACAGGGCTTTCCGAAGTGGACCTAAGCGCTGACTTGGTGTTCCAGAAACTGCAGCACTTAAGACTAGATACTTCTCCTGGCCCGGATATGGTTCATTCTGCCATACTGAAGGAGGCAGCCTCAATCCTGGCAACGCCGCTTAGCGTGATGTTTTCACACTCGCTAAGCCATGGCAAATTACCGGAAAATTGGAATTTGGCTCACATCACACCAATTTTCAAAGGGGGTCGACGCAATGAACCTTCAAGTTATCGGCCTGTGGCTCTTCTGTCATTACCTTCAAAACTCATGGAGTCCCTGATATGCGATGGTTTAAACGATTATCTACTGTCCTTAAACTTCTTCTCACCCCAACAGCATGGTTTCAGGAAGGGTTACTCTTGTATAACCAACCTGCTGACTGCGGTGGACAGATGGACAAGCATCCTCGATCGCAAGGGAAAGGTTGATATCATATACCTTGACTTCTCAAAAGCTTTTGATAAAGTTAACCACTTGTGTCTTATCAATAAGCTCAAACGACTAGGTATCAAACCACCTCTAATCGATTGGCTTACTTCATACCTAGAAAATCGACACTTTAAGGTTAGGGTTAATTTCACTTTATCTCAGGCTATGGAATGTCCTAGTGGGGTTCCCCAGGGCTCAGTATTAGGGCCTCTCCTCTTCTTGATCTACATAAACGATCTTCCTCAACAGGTAACGTCAGACTTACTACGTTTTGCCGATGACGTGAAACTTTGGAGAGAGATACGCAACCAAGACGATACACAGGCACTTCAGGAGGATCTGACTCGACTTCAAAGTTGGGCAGACGATAACGGACTTACGTTTAACACTTCAAAGTGTAAAGTAGTCCATCTGCGACATGTCGCAGACTACAGTTATAACTTATGAAATTCCTCTCTAGTAGTATCCCAAGTCGAAAAAGATTTAGGAGTCCTGGTGCCCCATGATTTAAAGTCTTACGCTAATTGTGACAAAAATGCCTTCCGAGCAAACCTTGCACTGGTAACATTGAAGCGCATTTTTGGCCAGTTTGACGGAAGAACTTTCCATACAATCTTCAATAGTTTTATCCGTCCCCATTTAGAGTACGGAAATATAGTACTCCCCCCTCACTCCAAAAGGACAAGATCACTTTGGAGCGTATCCAACGGCGAGCCACGAAATCAGTTCGCGGACTCAAATCTAAGCCTTACGAAGAACGCCTCAATTCACTAGACCTTTACCCATTAGAGTATAGGCGTCTTAGAGGTGATTTATTAATGGCTTATAGTATTCTTAACACTTCTGGACATCCTCTTAAACACCTACTCAAGCTTAGTTCGAATAATAACCTAAGGGGGAACACCCAGAAACTGGAAACTCAATATAGCAAGACGGGATGTAGACACAACTTCTACTCCTTAAGAGTTGTCAAAAGCTGGAATTCGCTGCCGGCCGAGCTAGTCCAAGCGACTTCTCAGGAGTCCTTCAAGAGGCAACTTGACCTATTCTTAAGGACCAAGGACAGTATCATACTATGATTTACCAATTTCTTTTCCTCTTTTATTGTTAACATACCTAGGTTCCTGCCTGGAGGATTTGGTGATCCCCTGCTACTAGACACGGAAGCCTGTTAAGCGAAAGCTTCTTCTATTCCGTCCACAACCATTTGAACCATTTGAATGTGATTACAGCTCACACATTAGGAATACATTTTTACGATTTATTAAACGTCTATATCATCTAATAAACACTAATCTATTTAACAATAGTACATGCAAGATTTAAAATGAATGTTTCAGTGTTTTTTATATAGTACAGCTAGGCAAATGATGGCTTTTATTTATTACATCGAAATTAAACCCTGACGAATTTCAGTTGATGCAGTTGACATTATTCTCATTTACCAGTTCAATCAACATAAAAACGTATTATATCATATGTAGGCCTGTTAATTTACACTTATTTCTACCAATATTTCAATCCCTTTTCAACAATGCTTACTTGTGTAACGTTAAGCTGTTTTAGAATTAATACTAACATATTCAAATATTACAGATATGTACATAGAATTTGTTATTGTCTGTCTAATAATGTTTAGCGAACAAAACCGAGAATTTGAAAAGTGATTTTAATGACACGCTTTAATGACACATATTGTCTCTGTTGTCACTACAAATAACGACTTCACTTCCATTTCTACTTGATCGAAAAACGTTTATCCCAATATACATTCACATACAGTACTTTAGCGATTCAATCAAACGAACTTGATGTCTATTTTCTAAGAAGGGAAAATTTTTTATCGTAACTCAGACGAAATAGTCACAGAACTATTTATTCAAAATAAAATAAAAATGTAAAAATGAAAATTCTCATACCTGATCAAAACACTTTATGCTAATTGGATTTGGGTTAATCAGATTACAAAGATGCACATCATACAACCAATTAACAATTGATAATGGGCAACAAAATGTTTTTTTCGTTATCACATAAACACACTTTCAAAATCAATTTTGTCAGCCACGTGTTTCAAAATTTTTAACACACCCCGAAATTTCTCATCAACGGGTAGTGAGAAATCGGAACCACATGCAGTAATTGTCAACCAAATATGAGTACTGATATTTGAAATGAAATAAAAAAATCAAAGAAGTGTACATCTGAAGGAAACAAGAAAAATAAATTACAACAGCATGTACGTGGATGAATTTTTACACATTAGGCATTTAAAAAGGATACAAAAATAATCTTCTCTCCCTTACAAATACTCAAAATACCACCTAGATGGAGTAGATTACTTTTGGGCTAAAAAACGTAAAAGTTATACCGACTTAGAAGACGTACATTCTGAGTAACCCAAAGAGAGTTGTGACGAAGTGTTAAAGGGAGGAGGAACATTGTGAAATAAAATGTTTCAGTCAATAAGTTCCCAAAATAAGCAGTTTGGTAAGTCTGACGTTGATTTAGACCTTGTGAACGTCAATGAGCGTATAGTGACCTACTTTTATCAAGAGAACGCGATAGATTTAATGGAAACAATCATCATTATAACCAATCGTACCAGTGATTGTTTTACAGTGCTCGTTTGTTTAACTGTGCTAAAGACAGCCGTATTATTACTATTGCATTGACTGTGACCTTGCACGGGTTTGGCTACGCTCGATAACCACGCTTGTACTCCTTTGGCACGATCTCGGTATCCTTTCGATATCACGAGATCGCCAACAAATACATCTTGACTACAGTCATCAACTGCCTTCCGACATTTGGCTTACGGGGGATTTTATCGGTTAACTGGCACGTAGTCTTCCTGTAGTGGTGCTCATAGTCAACCTCGACTCGACACCATGCTACAAGCACAACCTATCTTAAGGATCACAGTATCGCTCCAGCACCGGATCAAGAGTAATCACGCCATACCAAGCACCTCTCACAACTACTAGTTAACTCCCTTCAAACGCTACTCAACATAGTGCAAAAACCTCAAAATACATCCTCGAACTCATTCATCCTTACTTATGATTTGACTGGATTGATATCCTTTAGTTTTAAAGATAAACATATAAAAGCGCTGTTAAACAGTCAATATTTGTTACATCTTTAAATAGCTTGATACTAAGTGTAAGAAAAAGCTCATGACAACAAGACAGATAAAGATGTCATCATTGCGCAATCGAAAATAAATAAATTTAGTATCGTTCAACTATCACACAACTCCGCATAAAAGCCAACAAACGTAAATATGTGAAGGATTTAGCAATGACGGCAGAAAAGGCTACAAGAGAGGGAAATATGAGACAATTGTATGGCACAACAAAGATACTCGCCGGAAATTATCGTAAACCAGAACGACAAGTGAAAAACAAGGAGAGGAAAGTAATCACCGACATCGGAAAACAGAGAATGAGGTGGGTGGGACACTTTGAGGAACTCTTGAATCGACCAGCCCCACTGAACCCACCCAACATCGAAGAAGAACCCACGAACCTCCCAATCGATGTTGGCCCGCCAGACTGGAAAGAAGGACACGTGATCGCGTGCGATAACTACAGGGGCATCACTCTTCTTTCAATGCCAGGAAAAGTGTTCAAAAGAGTATTGTTAAACAGAATGAATGACTTCATAGACACCCAACGTCGAGACCAATATGTTGGATTCCGTAAAGTTCGATCGTGTGCAAACCAAGTCGCAACAATAAGGATCATTGTGGAACAATCAATAGAATGGAGTTCATCACTCTACATCAACTTAATTGACTACGAAAAGGCATTTGATAGCACAGACAGGATAAAGCTATGGAAGCTTCTTCATCACTACGGCATGCCTCAGAAGATAGTCAATATCATACAGAATTCCTATGATAGATTAAACTGCAAAATCGTGCATGGAAGACAATTGGTAGACGCGTCCGAGGGAAAGACCGATGTCAAACAAGGTTGTTTACTCTCACTCTTTCCTCTTCTACTGGTGATCGACTGGATCATGAAGACGTCAACCTCTGAGAGGAAGCATGGGATACAGTGGACATATAGGATGTAGCTGGATGATCTAGACTTCGCATGTGATCTGACTCTTCTATCTCACACGCAAAAATAAATGCAGGAGAAGACGACCAGTGTAGCAGCAGGCTCAGCAGCAGTTGGTTTCAATATACACAAAGAGAAAAGCAAGATTCCCCGATACACCACAACATGAACCAACCACATCACACTTGACGGAGATTTGAATGGTGTGAAATCCTTTACATATCATCATTGACGAACACAGTGGAAGCGCGGATTGGTAAAGCAACAGCAGCATATTTATAACTGAAGAACATCTGGAACTCAAAACAACTGTCAACCGACACCAAGGTCAGATGTCAAGACACTTCTATTGTATGGGGCGGAAACCTAGAGAACTACGAAAGCCATCATCCAGAAAATACAAGTGTTTATTAACAGCTGTCTACGCAAAATACTTCGGATCCGTCGGACAGACACTATCAGCAAACACCTACTATGTGATAGAACAAACACGTCCCACATTAAGAAGAAATCGGGAAGAAGCGCTGAAAGTGGATAGGATAGACATTGAGGAAAGCATCCAACTGCGTTACAAAACAAGCCCTCACATGGATTCCTCAAGGCCAAAGGAAAAGAGGAAGATCAAAGAACACATTACGCCGGGTAATGGAGATAGGCATGAGAAAAATGAACAAGAATTGGATGGAACTGGAAAAGAATCTTGAAAGCATTCTTCAAAACAAAGAGGAGGACCACAATAAATGTTACTCGGTGTTATGCACCCACCAATGACAGTAACGAAGATGATAAAGATAAGTATTATGAGAGTCTGCAGTCGATCGTAAACAGGTGTCCAGGAAAGAACCTGACCATCCTGATTGGACATCTAGACGCCAAAGCCGGGATGAACTACATCGGGTATGAAGATATCATGGGAAGGCATTGACTGGGAGAACGTGACAGATTAGCAAACTTATGTGCATTCAACGAAATGGTTATAGGTGGCACTATATTCCCCCACAAACGCACACACAAAGCCACATAGGTCTCACTGGACCACACCACACAGAAGCATATCGACCACATTTGAACCAATATAAAAATTCAGTAGATCCACGGAAGTATTAGAAACAAGGAGAGGAGCTGATATAAATTCAGACCACTGCCTGGTCATATCCAAGATAAAACTAAAGCTCAAAAACACTGGAAAACTGGAGAAACAGCATTACAAAGGTTCAATACAGCCTTCCTTCCACTTACTGACAAACTCAGCAAATTCAACATAGCTCTCATCAACACGTTCCAAGACTTCTTAGATCTACTCGAAGAAGCCTGAGAACGGAGTGAAGAACCAATGACTTCAACATGTGAGAATGTGGTGGGCCGAAAGAAGCTTTCGCATGAAATGTGATTCTCACTGACACCCTAGACAGGGTTCAAGTAAAGAGGAACAGGAATACAGCAATTAACAAAAGCCGAACAAGAGTAGAGAAAGCCAAGGCACAGGCCGGATACAGAGAAGCAAGCAAGAGAGTGGAGTAGAGCATCAGGGCCGACGAGCAGAAATACGTGGAAAACCTGGCAGTAACCGCAAACATGATTCACGTCATATTCAGAAAGATTTGGGAGGAGGAACAAGTGCTACATACAGACTAGAAAGTAGAATACCTCATCTACATACCAAGGAAAGGCGATCTGAGCAAGCGTGGTAGCTACACATGCATCACACTACTATTGGTACCAGGAGAAGCTTTCAACAATGTTGGTAAACCAGGTGCAAGATCCAGTAGCCCAACCTCGAGACCAATAGTCCGTTTTCCGTAAGGATTGGTCATGCACAAACCGAATCACGACACCACGAATGATCGTTGAGCAATCAATTGAATGGAACTCATTACTGCACACCAACTTCCTTGATTATGAGAAAGCGTTTGATTGTGGATTACATGACCTTATGGAACCTTCTTCGACACTATAGTGTGAGTTTCTGAGAACATCGTCAACATCATACGGAACTCATATGGCGGACTACAATGTGAAGTCGTGCATGGAGGACAGCTGACAGATGCATTCCATGTGATGCAGCCCAAGACAACCACTATAGCAAAAGCTACTGCATCAGCAGGCCTCAACATACACAAAGGAAAAAGCAAGATCCACAACGTCAATGAACTCTAAACCAGTCACACTTGACAGAGAAAGTCTGGACGGGGTGAAAGTTTTACGCGTCTGAGGGACATCGCTGATAAATTAGGATGATCTGATGCATATGCGAAGGCACGGACTGGTAAAGCACAGATTGAGTTCTTATGACTGAAGAATATATGGAACTCAAAACGACTGCCATCCAACATAAAAGTCACAATTTCGAATACAAATGTTAAGATGGTTCTGGTGTACGGCGATAAAACTTGGAAAACTGCTTAAGCTGTCACCAAAAAGTTAAAAGTATTTATAAGTAGTTGTCTATGCAAGATACTCAATATCCATTGGTGGGATACCATCAGTAACAGCCGACTGTGTGAGAAGATAATCTAGCATCCAGGTGAAGAGGAAATTAGGGAGAGACGTTGTAAGTGGACAAGACATAGATGGCAGAAGTCATCAAACTGCATCAAGAGGCAAGCACTAACTCGGAATCCTGAACAGAAAAGGAAAAGTTGAAGAACAAGGAACATATCACATCGGGAATCGTCAGAAGAAGCTTACAGAATGAGTAGCGATTGAAAACAGCTGGAAAGAATCACCCAGGAAAGAGTTTGTCATCAAATTCTGGTCGGTGCCCTCTGCTGCGCGAGCAGTAACAGGCGTACTTAAGTAAGTAGACTAGTTTTCTGGTTGAATAATCAATTCTTTGAACCTTCCACCGAAAAAAAGTAGTGTCCTGCCATTGAATAACGCGTTCAAGAAAGGACTTTGATGCATAAGTTTATCAGCATAAGGCTAACACAAGACTTCGTTACCCTTACCAACTCAACACACGCGCTATTTAAAAGGACTATGGTATTTTCCACGCTGAGTAAATTCTATTGTTTTGATCGTTTATTACGTATCACGACTACTGTTTACACTTTAATTGAATTTATTTCAGTCAGAGTATCCGATAAGAGTGTCATTTTTATTTCCAAAGTAATTTACCGTGAGTACTTTGATTTCTATTGTATTTCTTAGTACTTTTAGTCCTAACAATTTACACTTTTCCACTTTCCTGATCATAGATCATTTTGTCTCTGGGTACTATTGTCTAATTTACTTTCAGAAACCTCTGTTCGATGACTGGACAGTGCAAAAAAGCAATCGTCAACGTCTGGGCTGTCGATATTCCGTTGAATGCGGCATGCAGTGCGATGAGTGCAAAGGCTGGTATCACGAAGTTTGCACTAATTTGACGCCTGTGGCTTTCAAGTGGTTCAGTTAAAATGGTTGAGTATGGCTTTGTCAGCAGTGCTGTTTGGACGAAAACAGCTTGCTAACTGAAACCATCTCAATCGTAAGTGCTGCGAAAAGTGTTTTAGCAAGCGCGGTCGGACCACATCGGACAGCACACTCTCTGTCGACACGTAAATTGATGTAAAGCCGCCTCAAATGAGCTCAGAACCAGCTGAATCACATCGATCAAAGGAGGAAAGATCGTTTTCAAAGAAGTTTGTCTTAGCTAAATACTCTAGAAAGGAAGTTTCCTCTGTTCCCCGTCTTATAAACGGTATCCAGCAAGAAACGCCTAGGAATCACAATCTCAAGGCTCGATTTGTTTCTAGCAGGAAGCACAACCTGACTTTCCATGTTGTCGACAACCCTCCGGAATCCTACAGTACGTTTGACGTAACTTTGGTTGCTATCCCAACGGAAGTTGACGAATGGGTACAAATCGTAAGCAAGGAACGACATAACGGTATAAACGTGAATCCTACCCCCTAAAAAGGTAGTCAAGGAACTGGAGACTGATCACAGTGACAGGTTAGTTATTTTCTATAGAATCAAGGAGAGTGAATGCTCTCAACCGAAAACTCGTTTTGAGCATGACATTGGGTTGATAAAACAGCTACTAAACTAACTTATGTCTCAAAATATCTCCGGAGACACCTTGCTAAAGGTGTATAGACTAGGTAGTCAAGCTAACTTAAAACCAAATCAAGCCAGGCTGCTCTAAGTGGCATTCAAATCTCCTAATGAACAGGATACAATTTTAGAGAATTGACATGAGTTAAGAAGTTCAGGAGTTTTTGTCTGCAAAGACTTGCCGCTGGAAGACCGTGCGAAAAGACGGGAAGCCGAAAAAGAACTACAACTTAGGTTAGATGCTAGCGAAAGTGATCTAAAAATTGTAAATTTTTGGGTTGTGAGGCTTCGACAGAGAATGATGCCGGAGGCACTCTGGGTGAAGCACGATGCCATCTAAACAGGCTTCGGATCTGCTACACTAATACACGAAGGTTGCTCAATAAGCGGTTGGGACTAGATGTACAGATTGACTCTACAAAGCCAAATGTAATCGCAATCAAAGAAACTTGGCTGACGCAGTCTATAAATAGTATGGAACTTGATTTTGAGGATTTTACTTTAGTAAGAGCCTACAGAATACAAAAGCGTAAAAAAGGAGGGGAAGTTGCTTTATTCATTTAGAATGCCATTATCTCATGAGAGTGGTACATGTGGATTACTTAGTTTCCACTTGAAATGCAAAGGACTAAATCTACTGATTGGTTTGGTCTATCGCAGTCCATGCTGTGAGGTAAATGAGGTCTTGCTAAGCAGTCTCAATACTTGGTCACAAAGTGGTCGATGTCTAATCCTAGGAGACTTTAGTGCACCCGTGGTATACTGGGAAAATCTGAGAACTGAATCTTCAGATAATTCCTTCGAGAAGAAACTAGTTGCTATGGTTATTACGTATGCCCTAATGCAACATGTGAAAGAAGCAACTAGAAACGATCCGGACTCTTAGTCATTTTTACTAGATCTTATATCGATCCATTATGAGGATCACATTACGAACCTCGACTACATGCCACCCCTAGGTAAAAGATATCATGTAGTTTTAAATTTTGACTTCCATATAATTTTCAAGCACGAGCACGCGTCAGCTCAATCCAGATCTAACGTCTTAATAGTAAACATACAAGATATCATGCACTCAGCATCATCAGTAGATTGGACAATAAAGTCAGAGTCCTCAATCAAAACTGCTCGGGACGTATTTCGAAATTTAAACTTAAAAGTAACCTCACCCCACATCCCTTGGACTACATCAAAGGATTGAAAACTCCCCACCATGGTTCAGAAGGGAGGTTTGCCTCCTTCTCCGTAGGAGAAGAAAAATTTGGGATAGATTTAGGTTACTCAGTATCAAAAAGCTCGGAATACCTTTGCCTCAACCCTCCGTAATTCTAGTAGATTGTACGAAGAGAAAACTGTCGAGAAACCCATAGAATGTCCTAAAAGTTTGTATTCGTATATAAACCAAAGGACAAAAAGAAGAGGAAATTTTGCCGGCACTATGGGGAGACAGTACTGCATTATCATTAGTGGAGGACGACTTTGATAAAGCTCAAGTATTCCCAAACTTCTCTAGCCATGTATATACCATGGAAACACCTACCGTTACTCCATACAAACCCTCTACACAAACACTGGACAGCGTGGTCATTAAGGGATTCGATGTTTTTGGTCTACTAAATAAGCTTGACATAGGTAAATCCACGGGATCCGATGAATTACATCCTAGGCTACTGAAGGAATTATCAAACTTCATTGCGAAACCTTTAAGTGTATCCTTTAATCTATCCGTAAAGCAGAGTCGATTATCAAAAGCTTGGAAGAACGCCATAGTAAGACCTGTTTCAAAACAGGTGCGAAACATAAACCTGAGAATTACCGACCAGTTAGCTTAAGCAGTGTGGTTGTTAAAATCTTAGAAAAGATTGTTCGGAAGGAGCTGTTTAAGTATCTCGATGAAAACCGGATCCTTTCGGAGAAGCAGCATAGTCTTAGAATAGGTTAATCTTGTCTCACTAACTTATCAATGGCTTGTGAAAGCTGGTTTTGGGGGCCAGTGTTATTCCTCTTGTATGTAAATGACCTTCCTCGCCTAATATCATGATCGGTTTTGCTATATGCTGACGATGTCAGGATATGAAGAAGCAAAGGTGATAGCCTAGAACTCCAGAATGACCTGAAGAAATTATCTGAATGGTCTCAAACCTGATGGTTCCCGATTAATACTTACAAGTGTATTGGGATGCATATCGGTAATCAACGCACAGATACATACAAGATGGATAACACTGAGCTACCTGTTGTCCAGATACACAGTGACTTAGTAGCCATCGTTAGCCAAGACTTAAAGACTACTGCACACTGGCGTGCAATAGCCGTCAAAGGTTTTAGAACTTTATGGTCTTTAGTCATGGCGACGCTAAAGCTTTTTTGACTTTGTGTACGGTGTTCGTACGTCCTAAAATTGAGTACTGCATACAAGCGGCTAACCCCTTCTTGAAAAAGACAAACGGCTTTTAGAAAAGGTTCAGAGAACATCAGCTAAGCTGCTTCCCAAAATAGCGTAGCTCTCGTATGAAGATCGACTGGCCAAACTAAATATATTCCCGTTGTCTTATCGGAGAACTAGAGGCGACTGATTACAGTTTTCAAATTTCTTATTGATAAATTTGCACCTGATATGCCCTCATTTTTCTTGTCTTTCAAAACAGAGAATTTACAAGGACACAGCAAAAGATTTCACAAGTCCATTACAAATTACTTTGAGTTATCGACTTTCCTATTGAATAATCGAAGAGTGGAATTCATTACCTCAGCACGTGGTTGAAGCTCCATCCGTCGACTCTTTCAAAAGAAAGTTCGATCATCTGAGAGACGGTCATTGCCTCACGTCTTTCACAAACTGAAACTTTCTCCAAAATAAGAGTTAGTTGATCAATCATAACATTGAGCGCTCTGTATTTTTGTAACGCTACTTTTAGATGGTGTTCGTAAGTGGTTGGTATTAATTGATTCTTTTTCTTAGTTTCATCGAATTGATAATTCTTCACCGTTCACCACCTCGTATAGATGCTACCCAGTTTCCTTTTTAGCCGATAATTTTCGTTCTAGCGTGGAAAAAGGAGGAAAAAGTAAGACTTCATATACTGTGTAAGTGTTTTAGTTATCATGCCTCCATCTGCTTTAGATGTACTTAGTAAGTCTCTGATTTATGAACGTATAAAACTTTAAGCACGACTGAACGTCCAGTACCCAATGCTATTCAAGCTAACTAACCAACAAGCAAACAGAACTACTCATTGTGGTGTACTGGAATTTGTTGCAGATGAAGGGAGGATTTATGTTCCTTATTGGGTAGACATCAAATATATCATTTCTATTTCAGATGCTAAAAAATCTACATTTGGAAGAGGGTGGCCTGGTCTCTGTAGTTAATGCAGCCTTACCTGTAGCTTCTTTCGCTCGTTTCCAGCCTCAGAGTACTGATTTTCTGGACATATCTAACCCCAAAGCTGTGTAATTTTATCCCCAACTTATAGTTACATTTAGACTGGAAAATGCTCTTCGCGACTTTGCTTGCCTCACAGTCGGAGATATCATTGCTATCAACTACAATGAGCGTATATATGAGCTTAAAGTGTTGGAAACAAAACCGAAGGATGCAGTCACTATAATCGAATGTGACATGAGCGTAATTTTCCTATTCATATATTTATCTTTTTAGGTTGATTTCGCACCTCCAGTTGGATATCAGCCTACTGATTCTGCTTCTTCGAGCAAACAAAGTGATAAAGATCTACATAAGGTATATCTTTTAATTGTTCACATTTTTTAAATACATAAAACATAACTTACTGACAGCTGTTCAAAGTTCCTTTTGGCTGCCAACCCATATGGTACGAGTCTGTTGGTGAGATCCAATTAGTTTTATGAAGTTCGAGATTATAGCAGACTCATTTGTCAGAAGGAAGAATCTTTAGGGTATTGTGTTATCTGACCTGGTTTGGTGGTGACGCTCTTGTTTTGAACCCCCGTACACCTACGCACATGTGGTAAAAATTAATAAATAAAAGTATCTGATGCCATTATCCTTATCTTTAAAGGTAGAAGTTATCATATCACAAGAATTGAAATAGCATTGCTTTTTTGTCTACATCAATTACCTCAGTGACTGTATGTAATTCAGATGCATAAATATAATCGTCGTTTTGTCATCACTTCCATTTTTGTGACAGTTTAAAAATTGCCAAAAATATTTGTTGACAATATTTTTTCTCGTTCTGTCATTTGTCTACGCTGATTGCTTGTTTCAGATCGAAGAAGATCATATAGAAATCCCTTCAGTTGTTCAAGGATTCCAGGTAACTTGTTCATATAACTTCTCTCTTGCTTAAATATTATGGCGATAAATACTTAAATACTTATTGCGATGGCTAAGTAAACTTCAAGATCCCTGATATTTCTATTTTGAAGATCGAGTAGGTATTTACGTGTTTTAATTTGTTGAAAAATACTGACTTATTAACTGAGGAACATCAAATATCTCATATCAGTAAATCGGTATAGTTCGGAGTCATCAAATGAGAAGGATAAATGACAAATAGCTAAGCTTACCTAGTAGCGATCCATGCTAATCTATCTTGTATTTACATCCATTGAATCATATCGAGAACCATACTAAAGGGTCTTAAGTGTCATCGTCTTATATTAGAATTACTGACTTCATAACTTATTATTAACTCTTCGCCTGATTACCCAGAAATATTTCTCAACCTGATGTCTTAGTTAGCATCATATTTGTTGATGGCCTGTAACTAGAAATGCATAATAGATCTGTATCCTAGGTCGGTACGGATTCCCTACCTTGCTGACTCATCGGCCCTACTGTGTGCGAAAAACACTTCATTCTCACCGATTGGCAAATACCTTTATTGTAATATCACTTGTCATCATATGCAAATTGGTCTGATAGAATGAAACTAACTACTTCATCATATTCTGAGTTTACACTAGAAGTCATAATGTTTTGATATGTATTCCCGACTGCCAAACAACGTTTCTTATCCGACAATACGTCGTCAATTACCTAATATCGTGAAAAAAATGAACTCCTTGCGTACATTAAAAATTCATGTTGATAAGTGAAAACTAAATATTGAGTATTCATTTTTGTTTTCTCTTTGTGATCATACTTTTTTTCATAATATTTAACCATATTTATGTTGTCTGTCATCCAAAAGTATTGATTTCCTTCCTATTTCAGTTATACTTTCCTGTTTATCTTCAAGATTTTATGGTAATAGTAGTAGCAGCAGTGTAGTACATTGGTAAATTACTAGAACAAAGTGTTTATTTAGTATGTTCGAGTTGTGGATCCATGTCTCAGGTTTCACGAGTCGAATCGTCATCAGGACCTATGACTTATTCATCGTCTATTTTCAAATTAGTTCATCGACTTCTGTTACTTTGTTTTCTTTTTATATAAAATTCTCAATGGTCCTGTCAGTCTAAAAAACAAGTAACATAAACTTGAGTCACATCATGGACAACACCCATTTTCTTCCGAATTTACGAATCATTAGTATTCAGGTTTTTTAATCCATATGAGTTGTATTTGTAGCTAAATAGACTAATTCATAGGAATATTTGTATGTTACCAGTTTTATTTGTTTAAGCAGCACATGAATTCTCATTTATTCTAGGCATTTAGCGGTACAGGTTATCGGTTAGATGGAAAAAATAAACAGGACAAAACTGATGAAACAGATAATGGTCAATCATTAGGGCAATTGAAGGAAAGAGAAAGGTAAGAATGACCATTGTTTCTAACCTTATTACCGTTACACCAAAGTGTTCACAGAATAAATTGAATTATTGATAACATGAAAGTAATTTACATGTGATTTTAGTAAAGAAATTTGGTCTTCGACCCCAAACAAATCGAAAGCTGAAGCAAATAATCATATCTTAACAGAAAGAGTTATCTTTTCGGCGAATTCATTTTCAAAGCTCTACAATCGCAAATATATATACTTGTCCTTTGATGAATACTTAAGCCATTAACAATCAAACGATTATTAAACTTTCCTTGTTTTTAAAAGAGTTTTTTAATAACTTTGTTTGTTTAACTTCAATGTCAACATGCATAACAGTAGTTTATTATCAGTATTATTATCATCCTGTTAAAATAAATACATATATTTACGGTTGTACAGCTTTGAAAATGAGTTCGCCGAAAAGAGAACTTCTCGCTGAACTAATCTTTCTTAATTAATGTCTTAATGGGTGTATTCCGTTTACCAAATATTATTATACAGAAGTGAGAATATGGAAAACAAAATGTCACCACCTGTTTTCTAAAGTTTAACTTTCAAACGGCCATGGTTACGGAAAGACCTAACATCTAAAAGTCCCCTATACTACTGAAGTTCATATTAAATCCAAAAAATTAAGACGATCAATGAAATATCAGGAATTGTGATGCTAAATATTTCTAGCTTGAGTTTGAAATTTTTTATTGGTAGTTCACGATGTCAGCCTGTATTAGCACAGTGTAGTCAGTAATGAATTTTATCTAATATTTACCTTATATTCTTAATGCTTATTTGGTAGGATGATTTTATTTAATTCAGTTTAACTTAATGAATGATCGAATGTTTGAAAGTACTCTTTCTGGACTCTTGACTTTCTTCACAGGGGTGTACCAAACTATAATTATCAACCTGGAAGTTTAACATTTTTCCGAAATCTAAAACAAATTACTGCAGAGGTAGGTTTATTTTATCTAATATTTTTTATAATACTATGTTATGCTGTAAGCTGATATTCCGTTGCCAGTTAAATTAATACGTATCATACCATGGTTACATTTACTTTATCAAAGGCGGTGGAAACAATTTCGACGTTGACACTGTCCATTAACTTAAATTCTCCTCACTGAGCATGATTTATAACTTTGATTTGAAACAGAGTAGTTAGTGTATCATTTCACGTTGCAATGGTTTATACGACCAAATAGTATCACTAGTCTTCATACAAGTAACTGTAAATTAAATCTAAGTACTTAAACTGGTACTTACTTGCTGAATGTTTGAATCTTTTCAATCATTGCTTACTCTAACATTTGTAATTGTGAGAATAGAAGACTTGAATTTCCATATTGTGGATTCTGTTGATAATTCTACTTCAACTATCTATGGTTAAAACAGACGCCTTTATTTATTATCCTTTTTTGTTAACAAAACTAAGTCTTCTAAGAATTCAGGTGTAAGCGAAACAATCACAGAAAAAGACGACACTCTTACCTGCTCTCAGTCCAGACGTTTAGAACGATGGGCAGAACACTTTAAAGAACTGTTGAGCTGGCCTTCAGCTACTCTACAACTACCCAGCATTCCCAAACAGCCTGAATGAAGCATTGAAGTAGGCCTACCGATTCTGATTGAAGTTCAAAAAGCTACAGCTAATCTGAAACACGGAAAAGCAGCTGGTTCAAATGGATTGGCACCAAAGGTCTTTAAGGATGATGGTCCAGTTTTAGTGATTAGGTTGGCTAATATTTTAGCTAAGATCTGGGAGTTGGACGTAACTCCATATGTCTGACTGGTCACAATCACTGATCGTCCCAATATTTAAGAAAGGGTCAAAATTATCCTGTGATAACCATAGAGGGGTTAGTTTGACTAATATAGCATCTAAAATACTAGCCTCAATAATTATCGGATGCTTAACTAAGACTCGTGAACTGCAAGCACGAGAAAATCAGGCTAGATATAGGCCTGATTGCTGCTGTTTCGACCACATATTCACCATTCGTCAGGTTCTAGAACACAGGCATACTTATCGGCGTCCGACAATAGTGGTCTTTCTCGACATAAAAAGCAGCATTTGACTCCGTAAACCGAGAAGTACTGTGACAGTATCTGTCATTGAAAGGCGTACCTCAGAAGTACATAATTATTTATTTATTTTATTTCAACACATAGATAGTGGTACAAAGAGGCACCAAATACATATGCGCCACACAAATCTCATTCGATATGTGTGAGGGCTGTGATACTGCCCGGGTGCCCAAACCGAAGCAGGTGGTTTTCTTAGGGGGCCACACCCCGAGCCTTCGACCTGAAGGTCTGATCCACAAGGCAGTGGAGCATCGTAAGGAGATGCAGTCCCATGGAAGCCGGTGACCAACAATTGGTTCATTCGCCATTTTTTCCCGCAGGATACTGGAGCCCATGTGCACCATTGGTTTGGAGTCCGGTTAAAGCGCCGGACATTCGCTTTTCGTCCTCTCATTTTCGTAAACAACACCCCCGCCACGAGAAGGCAGTGAGTAGGACTTCCCTGGCAGAGGCTATATACGCGTGGCCGTGTGAGAGTATTTCGAGAGGGAGAGCGGACTCTCCCCACTCTCGGCCGTACCAGGGCATAAACCTTGTGAATGCTCTTTACCCGAACACCATCAGTCGAGTCAGAGGTTATGACAAACTGTCTCTGCTTTTGCGACCTCAAGTGGGGGCTGCCAAGGCTATCCACTCTTTTTTTGTTCAATTTCATCATAGACATAATTATGGAAATAACGTTCTTGTCTGAACATCGATCATCACGACGTGCAATGCTGATTAGTGTTGGGGGTGGTTAGAAGAAAGTTAGGGGCGGCTAAACCAAAACATGCCATCAGTGCTTGAAGTTAATAACTTCTGGTCTGAGTCATGTTACTAGATGCAGACTACTTGGTTGGGATCCGAGCGACTATCATAACCAATGGTTAGAGTTTGTGTGACATGGCTGAAAATTGATCACAATGGTGTGTGTGTGTGTGTATATACTTTTTGTTTTCTCTTAAACCGTGAAATTAAAATCGCTTTATACCTTTCTACCAATTAGTTCTTTCTTGCTGTATTATATTCTCATACACAATCTTTTTTATATATTACTACCATTGAAGTAACCACTATGATTTTGGTGTTGATCTTGTTGTACTAATAAGGTGTGGCAACCTGAACCGATGCATATATGTGCCTGGTCCTACGTTGTAGCTGACAGACTGAAGCACGTACACCTGTGTAGAATTTTTAGATTTTGTTGACATGTAGGCAACACGGATCCCGGTTTTTTTTTCACTTTTAACCAACCATTTTTTGCTATTGATGTTTTAACAGTGTCCATCCGTATTCAATACTAAAGTTCTTTTAATCAAAGAAAGAACAGTTGTAAAGTAGACTTTGTCGATAAACTGGATAGTTTTCAAGTGCTGTATAAAATAGCAAATTATTATAATCCTTCAACTGCAAATATTTACTCGCTTCCTTATATGATTGGTTTCACACGTAATTATATTTAGAAACATAGAAGAGCAACTCAGTGATTTAAGCTCGTATATTCAAATCACTAAATAATTAGCAGATTTGGACCCATCTCCGCCCTTTCTCTTTAGCCACTATCCAGATAATAACTCTATCTATTGATTCTCATTCAGAAAATATGTTTCAATAGCCGGTTAAGTGAGTTTATACTTGGTTACCGAAGTGCATTAATATTTTCTAAGGGTTAATCAGTAATTTTATTTCCTATTCATTTCAAGTTGTGAATAGTTGAATGGGACAAGAAATTTTGTTGGGATTTATATTACTATTTACTTAACTACTGTTTGACATTTTCTATAATAAATCTTTATTATATATATATTTAACTGTTTTTACAGAAAATAGAAGAACCTGTATTCAAACCTTTCAGTGGTACAGGTCATCAATTGAAATCACGCAAGAAATGAAAGATAATCTAATATCCTCCATATTAAATTGTTTATCTCACTGTTTGTAATGAAGAATTACACTTTGTCAATTTTTCGAGTTTTCTTTCATTTGCTTAGAAGCACTTGTATAATTTGGTTGTTAATAATTTTTGCGTATTAACAAATCTGTTAAATTGACAATTTTTTCTCTAATGTCCTCGCATCTCACGCACTATGAAATGTCACCTTTTATGAAATAATTTGTTTTTTTATTTTTAAAAAGTCAGATAAGACCTTGTGATATTTCAGTGATTAAAATTGAATCGACATTAGGCGGTTGGAGACGATTGTCAGTAAACTGTGGACTTAGGTTTCATGCTAATTGTCACTCTTATCAGCTAGGTATTTTTGCTATCTTGAGCGGTATAAATGTGAATTAGTGGTCAGTTATTTAGTAAACAGTTAAGATCAAAAATGTCAATCACCAAAACAAACTGTGGTTATTTCATCGATCACGACCAAGACATAGTATAATGTAATTTTGTGATCGTGTACTTGGTGCAATGTATAATTAATTTTTTCCATCTAACTTTACTGACAGTTTACTTAGTAGCTACTAATTTCAGAAGTTCCAAGTTCTTTATCAATGTATTGATAATAAACAATTAGCAATATAAGGACGATTTTCTAAGAAATACAAATGAAATAGTATTTACCCATCAAGCATTTTAAAGTCAAACAAAAAATATGTTATATTCATTAATTATTATTACAACCAGTAGTCGGTAGTGACAGGAATAAGGCATCGTTATTGGTGTTCATAATACATCAGAAACTGATCATCCAAAATGAAAATTCGACAACCTACGATTATGATTGTATTACCAACAGATCATATTGTGTTAAGGATGCTGAATTCCCAAACACAACATTAGGATGATGTCAAATTTTAACATTCTTATGGTGATTAATGCGAATTTTCATTTGTATTAATATATTAAGTACGAAGTTAGTTTGATTTTTGATTCGTTTCTCACTATATTCATAATTTCACTGTGACTTTGTGATCAACTGACGATTGTTTAGTTAAATAATTTTTTGTAAAAATATTTGGACCACTTGACAACCATTCAATTTAAATTGAACATAATTTAATTCTTCTGGAGCCTTAACCAATACATCTTCTTTACAAGAACTCTCTTTTAATTGCGCAAAGGAATATTATTGAAGTGTCTCATATTAGTCTCTCCGTCTATCCAATCCTCATGGGTCTTTTTTCGTACTAGAAGAATCTCTCAAACACTTGTCATTCTAAACCACCATACCCTTCTTACTCAAACAAATCTACAACATACTGTACGTACATTCTATCCATGTTTACCTGATCAATTTATTGTTAAATGCAAGATTACAGAGTGCTCTCGTAAAATATGAAAACCATACATAGTTTGCACATCTCCCACCAATTATCCTTTACATGTTTCATAATTCCTTTGTTATTACAACTTCTGTTTTATTCAATTGAATCTCCTCAATCTTCTGTCGGGATTCATTCTGCTTCCGATTGCTACTACATGCTACTTATATATGTCGACATAAGTAGCACACACCACAAATGTAGTTGTGGAACAAAAAGCTAGGTCATCATAAACAATTTTATTTTATAGTTACATCCTATTATTTTCAAACGTAGAAATGTCATCAGAACTATCAATAAACTGGTTTTGTGCAAAATTATTTTCACTGACTAACAAATATTTAAGGATAAAAAGCTAGCAATTGCTTACTTACGCCTGTTACCCCTTGTGGAGGAGTATAGGCCGCCCACCAGCATTCTCCATCGCACTTTGTCCTGGACAATCGTTTCCAGTTGCCATTCACTCCTTTCATGTCTGCTTCCGATTCTCGACTCATTGTGTTCTTTGACCTTTCTTGCTTCGTGATCCAGTTAGATTATTTTTGCAATATGTGTCCTATCCACTTCCAACGTCTTTTCCTAATTTCATCCGGACGCTGATTTGTTCTCTTCCAAAGTAGGCTGTTGCTTATGGTATCCGACCAACAGATATCGAGTATCTTAAGTAGACAATGGTTTATAAATACTTGTATGTTTTTGATGATGGTTGTGGTATTTCTTTATGATGACTGACTGTGGTAGTTCTCCAAGTTTCAGCTCCGTACAGTGGAACTGTCTAGACGTTCGTATTGAGGATTCTGACTACGATATCGGTTGACACTTGTTTTGAGTTCCATATTTTCTTCAAGTGTAGGAATAATGCCATGCCTTGTTGATTCTGGATCCGTAAGATACCCATCCTATGAGTGCTTTTTGTTCTTATTTGGACAGCATCAGAGCAACTTTCTGTGTGTGGAGCGTTTTCCTCTTCGTGACCAGAGTATAACAACGTCTCTGCCGAATCTCTCCTTTTCTGTTCAGCTTTGGCCCAATGGGTTTCAATCATTCCGATCACGGAAGAGTTGTATTTCCTTATTTCTGTAGCTATTTGGTTGGTCCTCCGGGTCTCCCACATTGTTTGAAAATTCCATGTACCTATATTAATTGTTGTTCTGGCTGTTAGGAGAGGTATCGGTATCGTGACTTCCAGAGAATCTCGGCTTTCATCATGAGGCATAATTCTTCCTTCAACTTCCAGGACAGAGCTTAAATGGTTTAAATTGTTTATTCTAGTTAGCGCGTTCTAGCAAGGTTTTTTTTACGGTATGGAGATGCTGACATCTTGCCCAACCCTCCTTTACCTGTGCTTGGGACTAGTAATAACACTTGAGGGGCCACAAGGGAGATGTTCAAAAACTCGTCAGTGAATGAAGTGGTTTTCATGGTAAGAAATTACTTTTTTCGTAATAATACAATGCACTGACACTTATCTAATAATTTTCACCTTACATAACTGATTGAAGCGTTGTTTTCTCCCAAATCACTTCAGTAATGTTAATGTAAGTAGTTTTAAAATTTTTTCCACTTGGCTAGTGTAGAATAGCATAGTATTGTTTAAAGTGTTCTATATTAACTGACTTTTTCTTGACAATTGTTAAGATATATCTCCATGTATATCCATTTTAGTGGCTAGCTTTATGAAATAGTACATTTGAAGATAAATAATGTAGAGAGGATATTTAAGTCTTCGTAAGCCATTTTAATTTTTTAAATTACGATTTCCGTCTTCGTTCTCCAAAAGAATATGACATTTTGTATTACAAAAACTCATTTCTATGGGATGTAAAGAGGAAGAGATAGGCCTACATACAGTGAGATCATCCGCATATTTCACAAAAGTGTTTTCTGTGAAAGATGGCAGATCATGCCGAAAAAAAGAGAAAAGAACAGCTCCTTGTGGTACACCTTCATGAGACAGTAAAGACTCTGAACACTTTCCTCCAAATACAGTGTACTGTTCCCTTCCAAATAGGTAGGAACATAGTCAGTTGGTTATCCAGCTATCAGTGTTGACGCTGATTAACTTGTTGAGTAAACGTTGTCTTCGTATAGAATCAAAAGCTGAAGTATAGTCCAGAAAAGCGCATCGGACATACTTCTTACCCTTTCCTAAGTTGAATAATATATTGTGATGCAGAACGGTGACAGCATCTAAGGTGCTTCTTTTGCATCTGTAAGCAAACTGATACGGATCAATATGCTCCTTTATCGCAGGCTGAAGTAAAAGTATTAATAATTTCTCCATTGTTTTGAGGAAGGGTGAAGTTATTGCAATAGGTCTAAATTTCACATTCTTATCACCAGATACTTCCTTTGGTACAGGGATTATCCTCACCATTCTCCACATTTTCGGTATGAGATTAGATGAGAAGGATCTGTTAAAGATAGTCGTGAATGGATAACATAGAACGTCAGCACATTTTTTAAAAGGAGGTTTGGGATACCATCAGGTCCTAAACATCGGGATGAATTAAGTGACTGGAGACACCCTCGGATATCATTTTCAGTGAAACTAGGGACACAGCTATTCTTTAAACCTGTGGATGAAGGGAGCATTACATCAGATGACTGACGTACAAGAGACTTATTTAAGTCACAAACATTCAGCTGGTTATCGCTCCTAATCTGTCTGTCACCTGTAAGTTCTTTAAAGAGTTTCCACATACTTGGAGAGTTTTTGCAAGACAAGAGTTTTTGAGTAAACATACAGTTGAGACGTCTAATCTCTAGGTATGTCAGACCATTTAGCTTACGAACTTCATTGGAGTTTTCCTCCTTGTATATTCTTTCTTTCACCCTCCGTATTCGTTTTAGTTATGAAGATGTAAGCCGATCAAAACTTACAAAAATGGTTTCAGTGGGACAAGTGATAACATCAGTAGTGATTTCCGGTTAATCATCTGTAAACAATTCTCAGTTAGTCGTATGAAACATGTTTTTCAGATTTCGGATATTTTCTTCTGAGTGTTTCTTATATTTGACTTTCTTGGTTTGATGTAAGAGTGTACTCTTCCCATGCTTTCCATATACTTTATGTAGAACACGAATTATACAGTGATCCGAGCTAGACAATGGAGCACGTTTACGAGTCAGATATAAGTCCACATCATTCATGAAAACGAAGTCTAAATGAGCATCCAAACGAGTAGAAAAATCTACTACATTTTGGTAACCTAGTGACGTAAGGAAGCTACGGTCACATGAATTGAAATCACCACATATAACTGAAAGTGAATCACTAAAGACAGTAACAGCGAAAAAAGATAGCTATTGTATTCGGACTTATTGGAATTATAGCACTAACTAAGAATCCCAGAAATAACGCAATTGAATTAAGAAGACACAGGCACAACCGAATGTACTGTATTTGGAATTCGAAATTGTGCAATCAACAAGTACAAAAGTATCATTAGTCAATTCAAACACCACATCCGCCACAGCTTAAATAGAAGTATAAGTGTTTGCAATCGGTTGTATGTTTTCTTGTTAAGTTCATCCTGAGTCTGTCCGACATTGTACTGGATGAAAACTTTGTAGTATCTAGAATGTGCTCATTAGTATGGGAATTAACAAACGAAATCGGAACAGACCCACCTGGAATTGTATACAATCAACATATCGGTTTTGTACTGAAATGATTCATATCTCGAATTGGAATCATAGATTTTTCAACGCTATCCCCCCCCCACGAAATAATGTTGGGTCTTTATATTCCCAAGTTATGAATAATGTGGCTTCATTTAAAACATATTTCTCACATTGATTAGAGTAAACATTAGAAGTGTTTTTGTGATAAGGTTGAACAACAGTTGATATGAAATCATCAGAAATGTAATCAAAATCGAGCTCATTTAGTATTCGTGCTTTGCATTGAACAAGTTTTTCACAAGGAGCAAATGCATTATGAGGATAGGTAATACATATGACATCAGGATTTGATTCTACTGAAATATTTTCATGAAATTGACTAAGAATGTCATTGCAGAGCAATGGATCATTAGAAAAATTAGCATCTATCATGACTGCCTCAGGTTTTTGATAATGAATAGGTTCATTTAACATATTTTCCTCAGATTTGTAAGAAATTTCATCAGAAATATGTGAATCATTAGGAAAAGTCATACCTGGTACAATAGCATGAGAATTCTGATAAATCGGTTGATTAGGAACTGTTGTCTCACAAGGATTCTGGATTTCATTTGACTCTGAACTGCTTTTTGACTCTACACTGTCTATTGCAATAGTTGATAATGATAAATCATAATTATAAATACTCGACTCAGTAGAATCAGAATTGCAAGACTTAATATTAGTTGCAATAACATGAACATTAGTATTGCAGACTGACTGAATATATCCAATATCATCACATTTAAAGCATTTAGAATTACGAAATTTACATGAATTAAAAGCATGGAACTTGTCACAGGACAAACACTGACCAAACTTGTGCCCATCTTCATGAAACGCACTGCAACTCCGCAATGAATTATTTGCATAACCTTGAATATGCACTGGATTAGGATAACGTGATGTAGTAGAACTTTTAATGTCCTGATGAATCATTTTAGGGAATTCCCCTTCTTTACTGCAATCAAAATTTGCATACCTGACATGGTCTAGTAGTAATGCCTTGAGAGTTGTATAAGGAAGCGAAACGGGTTTTTCCGGCATAGCCAGCGTTCTTAATAAACTGTATGTTTCTTTACCGATGAATGTGAGGAAATATGCCACAATATTAGTATCCTCATCATCTTCCTTGGTCATGATCCAGATTTCGAACCTTTCGAAATAATCCTCAAAAGCTTCAGAAGTTGAATGAATGTCTAACTTTTCCATTGCAGGCTCAATCGCGACGCCAATATAATTTTCAGACTTATAGGAATTATAGCACTAACTAAGAGTCCCAGAAATAACGCAATTGAATTAAGAAGACACAGGCACAACCGAATGTACTGTATTTGGAATTCAAAATCGTGCAATCAACATGTACAAAAGTATCATTAGTCAATTCAAACACCACAGTTAGTATAAAGTGAAAATATATTATGAAAAACTGATGAATTACAATGGATATTCTTCTTTTACATGATTTAAGAACTTGATGAGGTTTGATAAAGGTTCAGAAGTTTTGAAATCATAGTGCATGCGGTATAAGAACTCGTCCATATGGCATAATAATAATCGTCCTCTGGAGCCGTGGTAGGGTCTTAAAAAATACTTAATTGATGCACAAAACCAAGTCTTGAAAGGCATCTATACGCTTTCCACTCATCGGTATAGATCGTCGTGCCAGTCTGAACGTACTCCTTGATGATTGATATGATTGTCGTTACCTGACGGTTTCTTACTCTTTGAAAATGTCCTTTTCGAGTTGAACGATCGTAAAACTCAAGTACCTGTCAAGTATATTCACGGAAGTGATACTTACCCAATCTTCCTCGATGAAACGTCCTTTATTGTATTTTCGTTTTCTAACTACCGCCTCATCTATTTCCACTATTTTTCCAACTCCTCCAAATGATTCATGTACTCGTGTCATTTTCATTGCGCATATATCACGACAATATTCATACTGAGGATGATACAGGAATTCTGTGTTTGACAACGCTTCTACCAGTAACACCTTCTAATATGCTTTGTTCACACCGAGAGAAATCAAAAGACAGAGTCGAGGAGATCGGAAGAGTGTATTTGGCGATAACCAATATGTCGGGAATCTCTGATCTAATCTGGCTAGTGATTGCGGTTGATGTTGAGTGCAGCGTTACAACACGTGATCTGGTGCGGATGCATGGCCGAGAGCTTTCAGCTAGATGAGTCCACTAAAACATATGGTCAGCATCCAATGTCGAAAGCCTACAGAGCTATTTAGTTTGGGGATTATTTACCGCTACAATACCACTGAACGGCGGAAGTCTCCGTAACATCTGCAAAAGCCGCAGCTAATGTTACTGGAGACTTTATGATCCAATTTGCAACGATTAACATGATTTGTCTTAGCCTAAGCCGTGACCGGGCAAAAAAAGTGCCAGTTCGAACAGATTTTTTTCTCCAACATATAGTGCAACGAAATACAATGTCATCACGGTAGTCTGCACATCGTGCTGCGGTCATTTGATTGCCGCAGTCACAGACACAGGAACTTCTTAATAATCCCATCTGCTGTAGTCTCCCAACAATCACCTCTTCTCCAAAATCTGCTGTAAAACGATCGAATGTGAGCATCTGGCATTGAACTTAGCGCCGTGACCTTGAAACTCCTTAAGCGCTTCTGATTGGCTCGTTCATAAATTAGAGTCCTACCAAGTCATTGGTCTAAGTAATTCGGTAAATTTCAGTTTCAGAGCTTCCTATCAGCTACCTCCAAGTACTTAAATCATCATTATAAATACTCGACTCAGTAGAATCAGAATTACAAGACTTAATATTAGTTGCAATAACATGAACATTAGTATTGCAGACTGACTGAATATATCCAATATCATCACATTTAAAGCATTTAGAATTACGAAATTTACATGAATTAAAAGCATGGAACTTGCCACAGGACAAACACTGACCAAACTTGTGCCCATCTTCTTGAAACGCACTGCAACTCCGCAATGAATTATTTGCATAACCTTGAATATGCACTGGATTAGGATAACGTGATGTGGTAGAACTTTTAATGTCCTGATGAATCATTTTAGGAAATTCCCCTTCTTTACTGCAATCAAAATTTGCATACCTGACATGGTCTAGTAGTAATGCCTTGAGAGTTGTATAAGGAAGCGAAATGGGTTTTTCCGGCATAGCCAGCGTTCTTAATAAACTGTATGCTTCTTTACCGATGAATGTGAGGAAATATGCCACAATATTAATATCCTCATCATCTTCCTTGGTCATGACCCAGATTTCGAACCTTTCGAAATAATCCTCAAATGCTTCCGAAGTTGAATGAATGTCCAACTTTTCCATTGCAGGTTCCATCACGACGCCAGTATTGTATTCGGACTTATTGGAATTATAGCACTAACTAAGAATCCCAGAAATAACGCAATTGAATTAAGAAGACACAGGCACAACCGAATGTACTGTATTTGGAATTCGAAATTGTGCAATCAACAAGTACAAAAGTATCATTAGTCAATTCAAACACCACAATAGCGCAGACGATGTGCTGTTTGGAGTCACGTAACTATTGGTAACGTAAACATATGTGTATTTATTCAGATGTTTTGGACGACATCTTAGAGTTAGACAGTCGATGAAGTCATTTGAAAACTTGAAACACGTAAACGAAGATCGACACCAGTCCACGTTCACAAACGTAGCTACACCGCCGCCACACCCCATTTTATTGTTTGATCAATTCTGACGATAGATTTTGAAACCACGTAGTGAATCATTTAACCAAGATTCTTGAATTGTGATGACACCACAATTACGATACATATTTAGACTTAGTAGGAATTGAAGGTAGTTTACTTTGTTGATTAGTGAGTTTAGCAGTTCGGGAATCAACATACGATTAATGTTCAATCTTTTTAACTCATATTGCCAACCACCACGATGTCTTTTATAGTACTTTTTGTAACTTGTGCAGCGAAAGGTCATAGGCTTTTCATAAACGTGCCTGTATAGGTTATGCGATTAATGGACATAATGAGAAGTTAAAACAAAATAAAAAAGACAAATAACGTGTTGAAATAAATAGATGGCAGAAACAGGTAGCCCAGATATTCAAGCAGGCCACCGCTAAACTGAAGAAGTTCCATTTCATTTGTTTTCTTTAATATGGAAATGGACACAAAAACTAGTTCCGTTTATTACACGAAATATGAAGAAGATTTTCTGTTTCACGCCTCACAGTCATTAATAATTTTTAATATTATTATTATTATTATAACGTTGTTTTTATCGAAATTCTACATACCTATTCTTGGAATTTAAAAATAAAATGGAGACAGAATGTTTACAAATGAAGGATCAGATAAATACGAAAACGTTCTTGTGTGTATATACACATTCAAATATGTTATGCAGAGAAATGAATGAATTCGGCATTCGTTCACCTTCTTTATGATTGATGTTTATATCCTAGTTTTTACGCTCTTATTTATTTTATTTCAATTTAATCAACAAACTAGTGTATCTTGTTGAATTTTTACCGATCCAGATTACCTAAATTTTCATATATTCGGTTTAATTAGTCATGAATACAGTAAACAAGCTTAAATTATCCTAATAACTAGAAATTATGAATAATACAGACATGTTTAGATTATCTTCGTCATTTTTTTTCACATTTTCGATCATAAATTTTATTTATTAGCATGTTGGAATCTCTTAATTTTTCATCTGATCAGGGAAAATATATGTATGAAATCAGATAACAAGTAGATCATCACAAACTTACAAAAAAACAGTTTGCTTTTTAAAAGGTAGCACTATTCATTTCCCATACTACTCATCTGAATTAATGTAGAAGGTCAGCTGTTAATAAACTCCCATCTTTTTATTGTCATTTACTTATAAATGAAGGAAATCAAAACGTTTAATTAATCGACAAACGAAGGGCTATCTTTAATTACATATTGTCTATTAATCATATATCTGAGTGGTGACCTTGTCCCGATGAGTACTTCACTTACAGTTGCCCCATCCATCCTTAAACTTTTCATTAACCACGTGTCCTTATGATAACATGTTATCTGTCTGAAATTGATTGACATATTACATTTATTGCAGTTCATGATATGGTTCATATTAATTGATCGTAGAATCCACTGTTACCACCTTACAGTTATTCAGATGGTTTATTTAAGCTTCTTCATACAAAACCTAAACTTTTCTGAGTCCTCGAAATTGGGGTCTATTAAAGTACGCCCCGGTCTTCTGCAAAGTATTTATTGTACCTGATTTATCATGTAGTTACAAAAAGGAAATATGGATATTAATTTGGTTAGTAAATAGTTTCTAAATACCCATACGGTTTCTGAATAATGTTCCATGCAAATAAGGGATTTATCAACTCATATACTACTTAGTTTACTTTAGGATCCCTATCTCTATATTATTATGAAATAAATTATCACTGACAATTTTATATTGACATTCTTTATAATAACAGTTGGTTTTGTGTTGGCTAGACACAATAATATCAAGGTTTACTTGAACAAAATTGGCTGAAATAATATTCCAACATTACAATAAGCAATTGTATATTATAGTTGGAGTTCTAAAAACAAGTATTAAGATATCTCTGATTAGGAATTTACTAGTTATCAGTTAGTTTTATGATATATCGGTTCATGGTGAAAGTACGCTTCATAAAAGGAATTCAGTAATCACTAGAAAGAGAATCCCCAAATCCCAGCGAAGGAAGAAATCAGGATGGAGCGCTGGAAGTGGATAGGACACACATTGAGGAAAGCACCCAACTACATCACTAGACAAGCCCTCACATGGAATCCTCAAGGCCAAAGGAAAAGAGGAAGACCAAAGAACACATTACGCCGGAAAATGGAGACAGACATGAGAAAAATGAACACAAATTGGATAGAACTGGAAAGGAAGGCCTAGAGTGGGTTGGAGAATATTGATCGGCGGCCTATGCTCCGTTGGGAGTAACAGGCGTAAGTAAGTAAGTAAAATAGAGAATCCTACTTTTCTCCTATACTATAAGGAGAATTTTATTAAAACTTAATAAATTATACCTCAAAATAAAAATGAGTTGTCGGACCAATATAATACAAATTTTTTCCCATCTGATAAATAACAAATTACTATTCTTTTCCCCAAAATATATATATTTATCTATAATTGTATAATATTTCTTTTATACTAATTATAATTTAATTTACAATTTTGTGTTACATAAGTACATCTTTCACATGCACACATAAAATAAATTTCTCACTATTCTGTATTGTATTTATCTTCCTTCTAAATAATCATTTTCACTGTTCACTTAAATAAATGAGAAAACATACATCATTTTAGGGTTGTAGAGAAGAAGAAGAAGAAGAAGAAAAAAAAAGGGAAGTATTATGTCTAAATTTAGTGTCTGCCATTATAATGTAATGAGTTTATGAATAAGATTTTAGTAATACATGTACAAAATGGATTATTGGTGAACAGGAATCTATTTTCTATTTTATTTGTATAAGTAAGAGACCAACTTTTAATGTAATATTTTCTCAGATGAATGATCTTCAACCAATACGATTATTGTGGAGTTTATTACTGAGTAATTTTTTTTTAGTTAATTTGACTATTGACAGTATTATTTTAATAAGTCATTAGAATCCTTAACAACCTCAGATACCATTTGTAAGGATTCTACTACTAGCCAAAATCCATTAATTCTATATATACAATCTGCACAGGTTGCTTATATACCAACAAAGACTGGTCGAAATTCTATCAAGCATATCAACAACGAGATAAGCCAGACTTTTTCTTACGATGCTGACATTTGTAAAGGGTTGTACTTCCTCGTGGTTAATGTTAAGGACTGTAACTGATCAGTCTGTATTAACATATAGGCAAATTGAGCAGACTACTTACATATATCCATTCAGTCACAAGCTTTTGCTGAAGTTGAATAGGGGCTAATGGTGGAATCCATGAACATGGAGGATGACCTCACCCAAATATAGTTGACCAGCTTAATTTAGTCATTTCTTTTCCTATGTGCGCACACTTGCATCCCACCCACCATACACTGAAGTGGCAGCGAAGAAACCTTACAATACAACCAACCTAAATACATGCATGTAAAAATGCTTAAAATACTTTTGAGAGAAATTAAACAAAATTGTTATCATTAATGTTGAAAAACACTAGATGAAAGAAGTAGGATAAATACAGGAGGGTAATTTACTATTTTTGTTGGAAAAAAATAGATAAACTCAAATCTACAAGACCGTTCCTTCTTTCAAAAATAGAATTATTCATTAATAAGGCGTTTATAATAAGTGAGGTTAATTTGTTACTTTTTATACAACTAAATTCAAGACAATTCATATAAACTACTTGACAGTAATGATAATAATAGAAAAATTATTAATGTTATTTTTAAACAAATAGTTCCAAATGGATGTAATTTTTTTGAGAACTTACATAGTATACAAATAGAATGTTTTTAAAATTTCCGCTACTTGAAATAGTACTCCATTCGAACAATTGAAATGTGACAGCTGTAGATTTTTTTCCAAAATTAACTAAGTAAATGAAACTACATTATATTGCTAATTCAATGAAGTTTATAAGACAGACATTTGGATCATTGTAAGAAATTCAGTAAAGTAATACTGACTATACACTGAGTATTGAGCAGTTTTGACAGTATCATTATAAGTAGAAGATAGTGTCAGGTATGATATCGTTGATTGTAGAATGAGGTCAACTAAGTTTAACGATACACGAGATTCCTATGTGTTGGTGAGGTTTTACATTAATAAGAACTGATTCACTTCATTGTTTCTCATGTTTTGTAGTTAACGCTTAGGTATATCATTCAATTAGCAATCTATTAAATAATAATTACTTATGTGGTGTATCTGTATTCAAATAGATTTGAATATAATTATCAAATTATTGTTCATTAATTTCATTCCGTTGATTGATTTGAAAATTCATTTGAAAGACTCTGAGAATATGTCAGATTACTTATAAAACTATTTATGATCTGATAAGGAATTCAATAAGAAGTCGATTTGTAGTTCCATGGAAGTAGGGAAATCTATAGAAAGAATAGAGACAGATAAACTTTGTTTTTTCCCATAATAATTTACCATTACGAGGTAAATGTAAATTATGATTGGTATGGAAAGTTGTAAAAACTCACTACTCATTCAGTTAATCTGAACTATTTTAAACAACGTGGTCAACTAATGGCACACGTAAGATACGTTCTGCTTCAGATGCAACTAAAAGTGTTTCGATTACAACTATTGTTAATGTTTGTTAAGAATAGAGGATAGAATCGACAAAAATAATTCATTTGTTAATTAATTGAGAACTGAATACTTCAGATAATAAACTCTTAGATGAGCATTATCAGAATACTGTCAAGTAATCCATTCTTAAACAAGTTATGAAGTGACAAGTTATTCGGATATCAAAACCTTTAAAGTAAATAACATATATTTAATCTCTCGAAAGGATTATCAGTTTTCACATGTTCATCAAGCTACTTTGTTGATAAATGTTATCAAGTACATACGATTAGCCAAAGAATTTCATTACAATACTTCTTAATAACCAATGCACTATATTATAATCTCAAATGAATAAGCATGATATTCACAGTACAAGTTTGACAAGCACTGAAAAAGAAAAACCAAATAGTGACTCAAAACATAATTTTTTTTAAAAACACAACCTACGTGAAAATGTGACTTCTAAACATTTCTCAACCCTTTGAAACTTTTTTCTTTAATAATTGGTTTAAGGTACTTTAATTTTAATGTTGTCATATTTCAAAACAAGTTCTTATTTGTGTTTTAAACAAATAGCACTATTACTTCATTCATTAATTTGTTTTATTCTACACAAGTCAACAGTGCTATCAGGAGAATTGGTCAAGTTGGTTTCAACTGGATAAACTATAAACAAAACTTATTTAATTTGCAGAACCAATTTATTCGTATGAACTGTCATTGCATATATTGTAGATTATAAAGTATTACATCACAAAATGTTATTTTTCATTATTCTTATAAGAAACCCAATGTTGATACGTTTTCTACCATAAATTAAAGTCTACACCTCAATTTAGAAAGTACATACGACACTATAACAAAACCCTGTGTCCCAGAGCAGACTAATTTATAACCATTTTTTAAAGAATCACAATTTGTTAAAGGAACATTTACAAATAATTAATTTCTTAAAATTTTCACACGAAATTTGGGAAATTTTTCAGATCAATGATAATTAATAATCAAGAGAATCAAAGGCTTATCAGATAGAAATTATGTTAATTTCGAGAAAAATGTAGGTAGTAACTAGTAGTAAATGAGCGAATTCGCGTTAAATTCTATTCAGTCCCAACTGCAGTCAGTGTCTACGACACAATAGATGATAAAGTTGGATGACACAGTGGGAAGACGAAGTTTATCAGAACTGTGTAATGTCAGATTAAGGCAATGAATTTCGAACAGTCCAATTATATGCACATTTGACATATAATTGCCATTTAAATGTGAAAAACAAAGTTCAGCGAAGGGCAAAATTAAATGAAGTGATATCAAAAACAATTATTAACAAAATCATAGGGATATGAGACATAAATAAAGGAAGAGGAGGATATTTCCAAATACGAAATATAACAGTAACAATAATGCATAAGAATATTCGTCAATATTAGAACGAGTAGTTTGACGAAAATTGGGCGCCGAGTACAGAGAAGCATTAATATTTGAAATAATCTCAGAGACTGAAATTTAAAGAATTCCAACGTTTCATCCAGTAAACTTGTCTGGACTTCTTCGGAGTAATAATCAAAATTATCAAGGAAATATATAGTGATTAACAATTAAATCAAATATTTACTGTGTTTATCCAATCATATTTAGATGTTCATTTTCGTAAGTAGGATAACTATAAGTCAGTTACATGCGAATCAAGTGAAAAGCTCACAACGTGAAAATAAATGAAGGTATAATTGTGTGTGTGTGTGTGTATTATATTACATCCAAAAAGTTTTAATCCTTGCAGATTCTATAGACTATCAAAGATTCACAAGAATAATACTCCACTTAGACCAATGGTTGATTTTACAAATTCAATGACATATTTACCTAGGATATTTAAACCGTATGACAAAACTGATTAATCATGGAATTAAAAACTTCATTGAATCCAAGAATATTATCAATACCTTCCATATAGAAGAGGATAAAATGATGACAAGTTTTGATGTTTCTTCCTCATTTACTAATGTACCTACCGATGTGGTATGATTGTTTAGATTTTGACTCAGATTTGAATTTAGAATGCCCGTTAGATCCATCCGAAGCTAGTAAGTGCTTGGAATTGTGTTTACGATTCACCTTATTCATATTTTGAGGATACCTTTACAGACAGAAAGGCGTAGCAATGAGTTCACCAGTTTATCCGATTGTAGAGAATTCATGCATTCCCTAAAAACCATTGCGATCACAAGATGTGTAAATCCACCGAAAGTTTGGTTACAGTATGTGGATGACATTTTTATTATTATTAAACAAAATGGTTTAGAAGAATTGTTTGGAAATGTAAACAACATTTCCGAGAGCATCAAACTAACAAAGAAAATCGAGTCCAACGACCACAAAATAACGTTTCTCAGTTGTTTGGTTGAACAAAGACATAATGATACTAAGTTGAAAATTAATGTATTCAAGAAATAAACACATTCTGAGAGATACTTAGATTTTTGTTTGACTCATGAGCATCGTATGAAAGTCACAATTGTAGAATATTTAATTAACAGGAGTAATAATCTCACTACATATATGAAAGACCAACAGGTTGAATTGAATGGAATTTTGTCCACGCTTATGGCTAACAATCACTTCAAGGAGTTTTTGAAGAGGATTATTAGAAATGGAAGGAAAACCAAATTAGATTGTATACTGACAGATTTGAAATCCACTGTGGTCATCTCAAACGGTAGGGAGACATGAATAAATTAAAAGAATTCTAAACAAACAAAATATAAGAGTGTACTTTCAGGCTAATGACACCTTGAAATCAGCATTAGTGAAAGTTAAGGATGGGTTTTTAAAGGAAAAACAACAAAATGCTGTCTGTGAGATTGTAATGCAGCATATGTAGGAGAAACTTCAAGACAATTGAATGTGAGGTTGAAGGAACACAAACAATATTTGGAAATTTTCTCAAATCCCCGGTTGATCCGAAGAAACTTGATAATAAATCGGCGATAGCGTTACGTGCGTTAGAAATAGAACACAAGATCGATTTCATAGGGACCAAAATGCTTTAGAAAGGTTTAGACACACATAAAGAAAGATTGACAGCATAAGCATTAGATATACGAGCTAATAAGAACAACCCAGACAGAAAAGAGGGTATTTAACTAGCAACTACTTGGCGAATGTTCGTTAACAAGTAATTAGACCCTATGTCTATCCAGCCTGTTTATTTCGCGTGCACCATTATTCTGGCAGAAAATAATCTGCGATATTTTAGTATTACAATGATACAGTAATAATAGTTGAATTCCTGAGTCTGTCTAAGCTAAACCACCATTGGAAACCTGAAAGCACTGGACTGCCGTTTCGCCCTAGTATAGGACTCCTCAGCGGTGCTCATCCACGATCCCACATGCGGGACTCGAACCCATAGACCTTCGGTCTCGCGCGAACACTTAACCTCTAGACCACCGAGCCGGCAACCAACAGTCTAAATGTCTAACTTCAATCGATACATGATCTTGCACAAACATTCCTCCATTATCTGGGGTTGGAACCTGTCTCTACCAGATACGAATTGTACTTCACTGGTCATGGCTTCTCAACAGAACTCCAGAAAATCCATCTTGAAGCCAGTCACTAGTGTGCACGTGATGATTATTGTCAGAATGGGAGTTTATCGAGATCGTAGTAATTTTAAAAGTTGAATTTATGGGTCGATCTAAGCTACACCACCATTGAAAACCTTGATCGACAAGATGGAGAAGCCTTTCCTGTACATATACCAAAAACAGATTTCTACTAGTGAACACTTTTCTGGATAGAACGTCGTTTTCATCGCTGCCGTTAACCGAATTTTAGTTGTATCAGAATTTTGGTCACGTTTGAATTCCAGATTCATATAAAGGTATTTCATTGAAACACAATTACCCGATTCCTTGTCCCGACTTCCTTTTTCATATTCTTTTCTATGTAGCGGCTTGGCTAGCCGTTTTAAGCCACAGTTTTCCAAATGAATGCGAGTTCTTCGCTTAACTTAGTGTTTTTAATTCGTGTACTTGTGAAAAAATTCTTATTTGTAAAATAAAAGGTCAACTATTATACAAACTGAAGTTTAAGAAGAAACAAAGATAACCAAGTAATCAATTTAAATGAAATCATGCTGTCTTTTATACTGTTTTCCTGATTAGCTTAATTTCCTCTTACTTGCTAATTTGTCTGGTCGACCTTTTATTATCTATAGATAAATGTCTTAACAAGTATATATGTGATCAGATTTTTCGAATTGAGTTGCGGTAATCTGATATCACATAGTTCATATAAACTTCATATTCTCATTGCATTATTCAGATTTATCAAAGAGACTTATTCCTTTAAAAGATGATAGACTATAAGCCTATCACAATCGCTGTAGATCTTGGAACTCTAGGTGATGGGGCCAAATCCCAATGTAGACGCCAGCAAATATCTATACTGTGATTCAACCAAAAGCAAAATGGAACATATATCATTAATACTGCTACTACACACAATAACACAAAATACAAATAAAAAGCATTTAATTAGACTGTCCACTTGAACAAACTTTACACTTCCAAAGTAACAGTAATAATTACTAACTGGAAAATCAGTGAAGGTCAATTTAAATTAAATCTGGTTTCCGTCGCACATCTGTACCAACTTAAATACCATTAAAAATAAGAGTAAAAGAGAAAGCTAAACAGACATTTTTGTGCCATAGCACTTGTTAAACAGTGCTCACTCATGACCTCGTCAAAGATCTAATCAAGAACCTACAGTTGACAAAACCTATCTACAAAAATGACATGAATACGAATTGTAACAATTTATAGAAAGGGAAAATTAAACTGCTTACTTTGAAAAGTATTGTTGAACAGTTGTTAACCTATCAACTAATTAAAATTTCCCCTTATTACTATTGTTTTTGTCTTTTTTTACAAAGAAATTAAGCTGTTTTTCATTTATTTTTAAGTAAAGATGGATAGTGGCTAGCAGTGGATTCCAGGACACGCGTTTCGTCCTATGCAGGACCCATCAGCTGGATTTACCTGTATCCCAGAGTTGATGTTCACTCCGGGGACTCGAACTCTGTGCCGTTTGCTTTAAGCACTATCGCACTATCCATTTAGCTACTAAGTCCTGATAGCCAGCTGCATCCTATATGTCCACTGTATCCCATGCTTCCCTTCAGATGTTGATGTCTTCATGATCCAGTCGATCACCAGGAGAAAGAGAAAGAGTGAGAGTAAGCAACCTTGCCTAACACTGGTCTTCGATTCGAACGACTTTGTCAACTGTCCTCCATGCACGATTTTGCAGTGTAATCCATCATATGAACTCTGTATGATATTGACTATCTTATGAGGCATGTCGTAGTATCGAAGAAGTTTCCATAGCGTTGTCCTGCCCACGCTATCAAATGCTTTTTCGTAGTCAATGAAGTTGATGTAGAGTAATGAATTACATTCCAATTGATCAGTTACTTTATGTAACTTTTTTTTTGTATATTTTCATATTTACATACTTACTTTATTTATCTAATTTACTTCTTTTTTTTATTCATTCGTTATTATTTATGACTAGTTCATTTGAGAAGAACCAATCATTTAATTAGAAAATAATTCATTTTATTATTCAATCAAATTAGATATTGAAATGATAAATTATTTGTTGATCATTGAAATTATTATATAAGTAAAACTATTTATGAATGAAATTTTATTGTGTTTTACAGAGAGAAAAAATAATAATAAGAAGAACAAATTAATTGGACTTAATTTTGAAAACCGAAAGGAATTTTTGAATTCCCTCTTTTTTCTTAATTTTATTGTTGATCACTTATTTATATCATAATAATAATACATTTAGTATTGTGTGAACAAAAAGAAAATTGAAAAAGAATAATTAGAATGAACAAAATAGTTGTTAATTTGCTTATTATTACTCTTGTAAGTCAAATATATTTGTTTATTTAATTGTTTATTTATTTATGGTGGTGTAACCTCAGTTGACTCATGATTTTAACGATTGAAATTTTTACAAACTCTCAACAAAACCCCTTCTGATTATTTATTATTTACTGTTTTTCCTCATAAAATCGATAAATTAAGGATTACTTTAATTTCACTGGTTGAAATCATGAGTCAGTTGAAGCTAGACCACTATGGAAAACCTGGAAGCACTGGACGGCTGTCTCGTCCTAGTATGGGACTCCTCAACAGTGCGCACCCACAATCCCGCATCCCACGAGATTCGAATCCAGGACCTATCAGTGTCGTGCCAGGTGCTTAACCAACTAGACCACTAAGCCGGCCGGCATCCAACGGTGTTAATGTCTAACTTTAACAAATCCACGAAGTTGCGCTACCGTACACCATTGTCTTCAGTGAGTTCCTATCTCACAACAGACCTGGTTAAACTCCACTGGTAACGGCTTCTCACTAGAACTGCAGGAGTGTCCCCTAAAGTCAGTCACTAATGAGCAGGTGATTATTATTATCAGAATGTGTTTTGTGAAGATTTTTAGAAATTTTACTGATTATATATATATATATATATATATATATATATATATATATATATATATATATATATATATATATATATATATATATATATATAATGGTTGAATTTAAACATTAACACCGTTGGATGCCAGCCGGCTTAGTAGTCTAGTTGGTTAAGCGCCTGTCGCGGGACTGATAGGTCCTGGATTCGAATCTCGCGGGGTGCGCGATCATGGATGCGCACTGCTGAGGACGAGACGCCCATCCAGTGCTTCCAGGTTTCCCATGGTGGTCTAGCTTCAATTGACTCATGATTTCAACCAGTGAAACTTCTAAACTTTTCCACAAAACACATTCTGATTACTATAATCTTTAATTTTTTTTCTAAAAATTACGTAACATCATCTTTATTCAAATTACAGATTATTATATTTGATATTTAATACTTGGATTATTGTTGATAACTTTTTATTAAATAACATAACACCATACTATTTTATCATTGACTACTAATTATAAAAGTTTACTATAAATATAAATGTACAACTAAGGTAAATAATATAGTTAAAAAGAAGATTTCCTTCGTTCAATTATCTTTTTACGATGCCTTAAACTAAAATGAAACGTTTGTTTAGTGTTTATTTCTTATTTTTAGTAGTTGCGTATCAAATGTTCTTATATAGTATAAAAAGATTTATGAAATTAATATTTCAATAGTTGAGATCATGAATCAATTGAAGCTAGACCACCATGGAAAACCTGGAAGCACTGGATGGTCGTTTTGTTTTATTGTGCGACTCCTCAGCAGTGCGCATCCACGATCCCGCCTTACGAGATTCGAACCCAGGACCTATCAGTCTCGCACTTGAACGCTTAATCTCTAGGAATTAATATTGTTCGAAAATTATGTATTTATTACTAAGAAATATTATTATTATGTTTGTTCTGAAATTATATTGCAATATGCTTATTGATATATATCTATATCATTGATGCGGTACATACCTAATAATTAATTTTTAAATTTCATATAGTTACTTCATATGAATTTATTAGTTGACAACAGGATATATATATATGTGAATCTGCGGTGTCCGCTTCTTCTTTGGGGAAAGTTATAATAGGTGCGCAACCAGAAAACTGAGCCAACAAGTTAGTGAACAGCTCTCTTAGTGCTTAGGGAAGAGTATCATCATAACAATACGCAGCTTTTTTCTGTCACACTTGATTGATAATGGTCATGTAGTAGATGGAAATAGGTCATTTAAAGTGATTTATCGTATTCTTAGTAGTTCTCCATATGGAGTTCGATTTTGTCTCTTACATATAGCAGAAGCTGTAGGAATTCGAGTAAACAATCCAAGTCTTTGTATTCATAAGAAATTCGCAACACCTTTATCTCCTTCTTGGCCGAATTAGTCTTGATAAAAGATTTTATTATTATTTTACTTATCCTCCTTTTTTCAAATATATACTTTATTATCCAATTATCTGATCACTTCTTACTACGCAATCTTATAGTTTTTATGAATGTTATTTCAGCATCTATATTTTTCAAGTCATTGACCTGTTTCCCATCATGAAATATTGATTCAAGCCTTTATTATTCTTAACATAACTAGTACACTTGTCATTACACTATTAATTTTTAGTTTCTACTTATTATATTTATTTATGTAATTTATTCCACTATTATCACTGACTCATAAACTGCCTTAATTGGTTTAATAATTTCGTATATGAATATAGATATTATTGTATAGTAAAGTAAGCCGTGATGAGGATCTAATCGAAAACAATATTGTTCACTTATACACGTTGTTCCAATTCACAATATGGGAAATATATGTGAAATATTAAACATAAAGAGATGTTAACTAGAATATCCCAGGAATAAATTCATTTCCTTCTTTTTTAGTAGTATGAAATATGCATTGAAGCAAAATATTATTAGTTGATAAGTGATTTAAAATTAGCAATAAAAATATGTTTATTACTCACTATTAAACAAAACGTTTTTGAGAACCATTTGAATCTTTTTTTTATTAAAGCAACTTTGGTGTAAATTGTAATACAGACAAGGAGCTATTTTTACTCTTGGAATTGTATGTTGATAAAGTAAGAGTATTATCGCTCACTCAACAGATTTAGTTTAATCATACCATCAGTTAATCTGATAAATTTAACTTCTGTAAAACAAATATTTTCTTTAACAAAAGGTTTTTCGATTGAGAAATCTGTTAAATAAGTACACGGTCATTGAACAGGTAATAAGTTACATTTTGAATCACACTTATTATCATTAATCCATGATAAAAATCGATCAAAAACATACAGATATCTTAGTAACAATTTACTTCAACCATTGTGTATTTTAAAAAGAACGAACATCAAAAGAGAGAGTGAATAAGGGCTTAAATTAATAAAGATGAACATCAAAGGAGCAATTTAACAGTGTGATAAAATAATGTTATTAATATATTAACTGAGTAAATATCATGAACTAAGTTATCATTAAAAGAACGATTGATTTATGTAATTTATATACTATTTACATTTATAGAGTTTTATAACACTGTGTCTAATATATTCATGTTTAAATCAAGTGCTATTTTGCATCAACAGTAGAATAGATCTGTTTCTATAATCTTATATGACCAGTGTAGTACGCATTACTACCTCCTTGTATTTCTTTTTTCCATACCGTTAATGGATCTCAACAACGAAGTGTTCGATTTCCAACTTTTTAAAATTCTGTTCATTTTATAAAGCATTAATGAATTGTCTAAAGCTTCCATGACATGCCTTCATCGTATTGTTCATTTTAAGATTTCCCGCTACGGAACAGTCTAGTTTGGAATACTAAATGTATGCTCAATCCAGGTGTTCTCGAAATAACACGTGGTTAGTTTAAATTTTCCATTCTTCGAGCGAAATGGTAACTTCATTAGACTATCAAATAAAATTATGACATCTACAACCAATACAAAAAATAATTTTGGCAACTGATGGGTTAGCAAATCAAAATTTTATTCGTTGTTGAAAGTTAACTGGTTATTGTAACCTCCTATGTACATATTGGGTCAGGTGGAAGAACAAACCTCGTGGTACTACATTTGGATATAGTTTTGAAATCGTGGTAAAGCTGAATGTTCATAATCAGTCACGACAGCTGATGAATTTATAATCAGGCACTGTTCTTTTAGTTTAATGAAGGTGGGTATACATGAATTCGTACATTTACTACTCAGTTAAATGTAAACCAGGAGAATAATCATATTAAATTCCATAACATGAATTGTGGAACTGAATAAATTAAGGCGATGAGGTCTTAATTGCTACATCAGCGTATCACTAATCACGCAGCTCCAACAATTCTCGATTCGAAGTTGAAAAAAACGAGATTTGTCTTTATTTAATTCATTAAAATTCAAAATAAAATTCTTTTTTTCTAACAGTCATTTTTTATTCAGATGATCCATCCAGTAAAGTTGGGTTTGGCAAGGTTATCTGATGCTCACATTGTGCGCACCAGATGATCTGCTTCAGCCGAATCACTAACTGAGGTTGAGCTAACACTAAATGTGATAAATCAACAGATGTATTAGCTACAATTTGATGTATCGCTTTTATTGGGGAAAAAGCTCGATATTTTATCTCACCGATTATATTTTTGCCTCTACCTCAGCTTTATCCAGGACAGGATTGCGTTAGGTCGATTTCTTTGTAACAACTCCCTATTTCGTACGACATACTAGCCTAAACTTCTCTGTACAATATTCCCTATACCTCCAAATCTTGTCATTATTCACCAAAAAGTTTACTAACATACCCTTCATCCATTTATAGCCCTTTATTTTCTATTATAAATTTTATCTATAACGTTTGTAATTGGAAAGTAAATATCCTTTTTTAAAACTGAACAGTTGAGTTGTTATTGTTAACATTTTTCAGGAAATTTCTATCATAATATTTAACTGTCTTAGGTCATAGCACTACTAAATTGATTAAAAACTTTTTCAGGAGAACTGAATAGTGGTTAACATTGAAATCCAAGACGCTCGTTTCGTCTTGTTTGAGACGCGTTAGTTGTACGTACCTATGCATCAGTGTTGATGTTCACTCTGAAAATGAAACCTAATGGTTCTTGCTTTAGACACCAGTGTGTTACCCACTTAGCTGCTGAGTTCGTTTGGTTACTGATTTGTTCAACGGAGATGAATTATAACTCAGTTTGAATCTTCTTGTTGTCGGTGTCCTAAACTCTATTGCTATTTACTACCTAATTCTACTTAAAATTACTTGTGACTAATGCCTGTAACAAGGGAACTCGCTCAGGGTGTACGTATACCGAAATAGACTGATCGCTTGCAGACCTTAACACCAATACTGAGAATATTCAAACACTTACAGATAAGTGAAAAATAAATGTATTTGAAATAACTATTTGCTCATAAATTAACTGGTTGACAACTGGGTCAGTTTTGAGATATCAGCTCACTTAAGACAATGGTTTACGGTGGCACAATTTCGTGGATTGATTGAAGCTAGACATTAACACCGTTGGATGCCGGCTCAGTGGTCTAGGGGTTAAGTGCTCGCGCGTGAGACCAGTAGGTTCTGGACTTGAATCCCGCGAGGCGGGGTCGTGGATGCGCACTGCTGAGGAGTCCCACAATAGGACAAAACGGCCGTCCGGCGCTTCCAGGTTTTCTATGGTGGTCTAGCTTCAATCGACTCATGATCTCAACAGTCGAAATAAATGACTGTATCCAAACAGAATAAATGTTCTTTAATTGACCTTTATTAATTTTCATATAAAATGCCCTGACAAGTATATGTGTGATCAGACTGTTCGAATCGTGTGGCGCAAATACATCACATTTTTCAGATCAACTCCGTCTTCTCATTGTTTTATCGAAATTCTCTGAATTAGTTGTTGTCGTTTACATGGTAGTGTCGGTTGTTATGTTAAGCCCACATACCTTATTCTAGTCTACGGACAGCCCATTCTATTCATTCTACTTGGGTCACATTTTAACCTTGTTAATTATTCACTTATCAACCTTGACTGTTTTTATATGAGCGCATATGTGTGTGTACACTTCTTATCCCATTCATAACATGTCTGCAACTTATTTTTGTTTGACGCTTGATTAAATTGAATTAGCTTACCCTCCATCTCCACTGCACGTCGTTTTGTTTCGCTCTATTCCATTCGCTTCATATACAAAATATATGTATTCAAAAGTCCATTCTCATTATTTGACTTATTTAATTCTGCTATTGACTAACACGATTTAAGTCGATGGTTATATACGAGGATAGGCGACACATACATTTTGACAACAATCATTTAATAACAATCATTCATACGATCTACTTGGAGTCAAATCAGGGCCACTAAAACATCACTTGTTAGTAAAGTAGATAAAAGAGGGTAAAGTACTTCTTTACATAGTTATTATAAATTTTAGAAAAAAAACTTGGAAAATTTAATGTATTCTATTAGTTAAACTCATCAATTCAACATTCATAATGAAATCCATTTACATACTGTCATTTATATTATAGTTACACTAAGTGAATAGAAAGAGATTTCCATGATGTACAAAAATGTTGTTTATATATTGTAGAAATTTTCTTTTAATATAAGAGATAACTGATAATAAATTTAAATTTTAAGATTTTGTAACAGCTTAATTAGTTTAATGTTAAGATTTTTCTAGATTAAAATCGAATTTTTAAGTCAGTAATTTCTAGATTATTACTTTGTTGGGAATAATCAAATGTGTAAGAATAATGAACTCATTATTTGACAATGACGATTACTTTGACTTCATGGCACATTACTTCAAATTGAACCTTTTTTAATTATCAGAAGGAGTTTTGTGGAGATTTTAATAATTTCAATAGTCGAAATCATGAGTCAATCAAAGCTAGACTACCATGGAAGAACTAGAAGCACTGGACGGCCGTTTCATCCTGGTATGGGATTCCTCAGCTGTGCACATGTAAGATCCCGCCCTGTCATGAGATCCGAACCCGGGATCTATCAGTTTCGCGCGCGAGCGACTAACCATTAAACCACTGAGCCGGCACCTAACGGTGTTAATGTCTAACTTCAACCAATCCAAGAAATTGCGCCACCGTACATCATTGTCTTTAGTGAGCTGATATCTCACAACAGACCTCGTTGAGCTTCACTGGACATGGCTTCTCACTAGAACTCCAGGAAATGCCTCTTGAAGTCAATTACTAGTGAGCAGATGATTATAATCAGAAGGGGTTTTGTGGATATTTCAGTCATTTCAATAGTCGAAATCATGAGTTCCATACTAGGACGAAACAGCCGTCCAGTCCTTTCAGGTTTTTCATGGTGGTCTGGCTTCACTTGATTCATGATTTAGACTTTTAGTCAATCTAGATAGCTTAGTAGAAGAAAGAGTAACAAGTATTTTAGTCAGTTAAAAAAAGTCTATAATATAATAATACGAAAGACTAAGATATCATACTAGTCTCACATAGAACTTCTACTACTGATTGTATTGATGCTTTAATGAAATTGATTTCTATCTTACTACTAAAGCTTGATGTATTGTATTTTGTTGTCCGTAGTGAGTTGCTATGCCTAATCTAAAATATTCAATCAGTATTATCAATACTGTTCTAGTCAGTCTTAGGAAAACCTTCTTAGACTTATATCTATAATAATACATGACAGAGACAGATATATGACCTCACAAGTCGACCATTTATTTATCAAATAATTCAAATTCTATATTTTCTAATAAACACTGATTATTTGTAAAAGTTCAAATGAACATATATAATTGTAGGGTAGCCTTTTTCTCTGCATTAATTGAACCCATCAATTTATTAAAGTTAACTGGTATGTACATGAATAAACGTTAACTTCAGAAAAAAAAATATTCATTTGCAGTTTTACAAATACCCAATGTTTATTAGAAAATATAGAATTTGAATTATTTGATAAATAAACGGTCAATTTATGAGGTCATTTATTTGTCTCTTTTATGTATTATTTAACGATCAGATTATACGAAGAAATATTTGTAGAATTTGTCAAAGTAATTATGATGTTTATTCATGTACATACTGGTTAGCTTAAAGAAATTGACGGGTTCAACGAATACAAAGACATAAATCACTCTACAATTATATATGAGGATTCCTGTAATCAGATCCATGATGAAGTAATTAAGAAGATAAACTGATTTATAAAACCAGATACTACTGAAAAAAAATTTAATCAGTATGATTATATCATGTTACAAATTATATACAAATAGAAAAAAAAGTATACTTCATCAGCTTCTCACTTCATTATCGATTGTCTATTCATAAATGATAATCAATAATTCTGAGAATAAGTTACTATAATGATATTGTATTATTACGAAACCCTAAACTATTTTCAAACCTTAGTTCTTTTAGCACATTATTAAATCATATAGAAAAGGACTAAATGTATTTTTGTTTTTTTGTTTTTTTTATTTTTCTTGAAAGACAATATAATTGACAACTATAATATAAAGTTAACTGAAATATTGATTTTAACGAAGGAAATATGATTTTTGTTCCTATAAACCTGAATAATTGACTTTAATGAATAATAATAATACCTTTTGAAGAAAAGTAAACGTTTCTTCTTCTTCTTCTTCTTCAGCATTATTTCATTTAAACAAATTCATACTGTTTACAATTATAATAAAGAAGATAAGTATGGAGATAAACAAATTGTTATGTCATTTTTTGTAAAGTCTCAATGCGTTTTCTTTATGTTCATAACAGATTATTAATCACATTTCAGTATATCAATCAATGTTTCTTTAGTGTAATCATTGTTATTGTTCATTATTTACTTTCTAAAATACTTACACTATATAATAATGATAATAATAACACTATTATTATTAATTGACATATCAGTTTGTGTACAATAACAACTTAAGAGAGTTTACATAATTATTAATGATAAATACACGCAGGTATTGTATAGTTTGTTTTATTTAAACATCCAAGTTATTAGAAGCAAGTAGGTCACATTCTAATTTCCTCTTTTTACCTCTACATAATAAGAGTAAACACATCTGAAAAAAAATATGAGCATAATAGTTTTTCATTGATTTCTAAGCCAAAAGTTAAGCGGTTGGCATAAGGCTTGAATTCAATATCTGGTGGGATCACAGATGTGAAGTTCTTATGTTGTCAATAATTAAATGAAATAAATTTCCCGTTTTTTTTATGGCTTTCAACAGTTTGCTATATTAGGTCAAATAGTGGTGAGCAACTGCAATTTTAAACATTCTACACAATATCGTATACTAAAAAGCTTTGATAAAACATTTTGTTTTATGTTGTTAGTTCATCAACTGGCTTAACCTAATTGTGTAAATCATTTGGAATTTTTTTTACTCCTTCTCTCTGTCTATTTTCTTAATGCATTGTTAAGCATATTTTACAAGTAATCTATAAGTAGTATGTGTTACGCTTCTTTCATATATATACCCAGGGATTTTGACGAAACCACTAATGGTTGTGAAGTAGAGGTGACATATCTTTAAATGATCGTGCATTGGTCAAGGTTAGACATTGACACCATTGGATGCCGGCTCAATGGTCTAGAGGTTAAGCGTCCTCTCGTGAGACTGGAGGTCCTGAGTTCGAGTCCCGCGAGCGCGATCGTGGGTGCGCACTAATGATAAGTCTCGTACTAGGACGAAACGGTCGTACAATGATTCTTGGATCTCAATGATGATCTAACATTGATCCATTCAAAATATCAATATAAACATATCTTTGAGTCGTGAATTAAAAAATTCATTACTACTGGTTTTGATCGTGTGGTTCTTCTATTAATGAGTAATTAATGTATTATTTATTGTTCTTATCCTGTCGGGGTTTTTTTATTTACTTTTTCTACTTCATTTAGAATTTTGGGATTTACTTCACATATTACTTGTTATCAATAAGTAGTATTAGTTATTTTTCGATTATTTCTGATAAATTTACATTTACGAAGATAATTAATGTACTTTTCACCATAAAATGTGTTTTATTCCATTCACCTCAATGTGTCACTATATGATTGAAACTCTGTCTATCTATCTATCTCTTCTCTTTCTGGCAAAAAGAATTACTCACATGTATTGTCTTTTTACATCAGTAGACAAAATTATTATTATTATTATTATTATTATTATTATTATTATTATTATTATTATGATCAATCTATGACAGGAATCGTAAACTACTTATAAGGTTATTTTTGGAGTCACAGATAAAACAGTAACAGTAATATAGTTAGTAGTGATACACAGGTATCAAATCTAAAAGTGTTTTACCTCATATAACTGATCTACCAAACTTTATTAGTATTTCAGTGTACATTTTTCAAACCTATGAGCCAGAATTCCAAAAAGCAATCGGTTAGTCAATTTAAGAGTAGAAATAATTGCCTCATCTAAGATAGATATCACGTCGACACAGATCAAATCTTAATGTGACCAGATTTATCTGATGATCATAAATTTAGCACAAACTGTTTTTTTATGAGTTCTCTTTCTATAATTTGTAGTTCGTGACATGAATCATCAGGTCAATTAATTTGAATTACAAGGTTACGAACGTTTCAATAATCAAAATTAAACTAACCATTTCGGCGATCAAGGTTTTGCAAAATCCAATGTTTGACGAGTTATAATATCAATATTTAATTGAGATAAATTAGTATATTATTGTGATTAGCTACAATTCCACATATCCTCAAATAATTTTTGCATCACTGGATAATTTATCAATAACAACAGAATATTTTCTTGGTTTTTATTTCATACCAATTGGTAAAAATAGTATTTTCGTAAAAAAGTTCTATTTTTTAAAGTTCACATTATGAACTGGCCATGGTTAAACAATTATTGACAATCAAGAAACACTGGATAGCTCTTTAATTCTAGTTTGAGGCTCTTTAGCAGTGGGTAGTTACCATCTCTCACTAAGGAACAAACCCTCTACCTTTAGGCTCCTCATTTGGCATGTTAGTTGTTTTTTCTTTATTCTTTCTCTTATTCATTTAACAAGTTTTGATTGACTAAACTGTATTTTGACTGGTTTTAGCTATCGAATTGTAATCATTCGAAATCTCTTCGATACAGCGGTAAGGTTTGTAATGAAGGGTTTGCTTTTAAAACCTTTTGATGGGTCTATTGTTATAATTGTATTCCTTTATATTTTCAAAAAATATTAAAATGCGTCATGTAAATAATTTTATGTTCGTTGCTTACCTATTAAAAATTATATCAGTGCCTAGACATACTTGTCCATCTCATTCTATTTGTAAACTTAACTGTCAAATGCATGTATACAGTTAAACTAAAATTACGGAACAAATAATGAAGTGTTAAGAAACTGAACAGAAATTAGAATTTCTATCCTCTTTTTGAATTCCGGTAATCTACCTTTGACAGTGAATGTACTAGGTTAATTAGTTAACTCAGTAGCTTTGTGGATAACGCAGAGACATTTGAAAACAAAGCTATGGGGTTCAAGTCCAAACGTGAACATTAATATTAAAATGCAATTAAATTCAGCTGAAAAGTTCAAAGTAAGACGAAGCTAGTGTCCCAGGTTCCTCTATTATGTACAGTTTATCTACTTTATAAGAATTAAAGTTAGTTTTCATTCTGAACTAAGATTATCTAGAAAACTTGTTATAATCTAGTACATTTATGATCATAATGAAATGGACAGTAAACTGGAGAATTCATAAATACTACATGAATCATGAAAGTTTGTTTAAAACAAATAAACTCATCAGTAGTAAATACTCATGATCCCACGCCAGATAGGAACTATAATTTTCAGGTCTTTCGGGATAGTTTATTATAGCCATAAATAAATGAGTTTTAAGTCAATAGGTTAATTTTTTTAAATTCACCAATCAATCAAATAGTGTGCTTTTCATGTAATATTATTGAAGACAATTGGCTACATCTTTAAATACCGCCTTACACAGATCATTGATTCCCTTTAGAAACATATATTAATCAGATAGTCATTTTCACCTCAAGAAGTGTAACTACCAATCAGAATGACCTGATAGAACAATCACTGTGATGAACTTGACGTAAGTGGATATTTCTTCTTTGTATAACAGTCTAATGAAACAGTAATTGATTAAAACTAGAATCAGACCTAGATAACAGTTGGCTCGATACTCTGGTTACGTACCCTAGTACTAGTTACATTTTCATTTCAAGCTGCAGTAATTTATCACATCTAAAGGCAAACACAGAAGATTGTGTTTATATATTCACTGAGTCAAGTAATTAAATTATGTTCGATTGGGATCATGAACCGATTTATGTTAGACCACCACTGAAAACCTAGAAGCACTGGACGGTCATTTCGTCCTATCGCATGACTCTTCAGCAGTGCGCACCTGCGATCACACCCCACGAAATTAGAAACCAAGATCAAGAACGCTTAACCACTAGACCATTGAGCCGGCATCCAATGGTGTTAATGTCTAACTTCAACTAATCTACCAAATTGAGCGACATATCCACTAATGTCTTCAGTGAGTTACTATTTCACAACAGACTCGGCTGAAATCCACTGGTCTTTGCTTCTCATCAAAACTCCAGGAAATCCATATTGAAGCGAGTCACTAGTGAGCACATGATTACTATTATCATCAGAATGCACACTGATGAGGAGTCCCACAATAGGACGAAACGGCCGTTCAGTGCTTCAAGGTTTTCAATGGTGGTCTAACACCAATCGGTTCATAATCTCAACCAAAACTTAATAATCTCCACAACCCTATACTGATAATTAAATTATTTAAACATATCTATTTAATTGTTTTAATTTACTTCTCCTTTTTCCTCTTAATTTCAGGCTACCACGACATATTCACATTTATTGACGAATATCAATCCAAATGATAACTTCTATGAAAATAACAATAAACCAACTAATCCGTTATTTACAACGATTAATAAAACTTCTCATATGAATTTATTACCAAATTCATACTTTTTAGATCATTTAAATACTGATTATTATTTAAATACTAAAGAGAAATTCATTAAACATCTTTATCCTCTGACGAGTCAGTTGAACCAACGGCAACAATTTTTAAAAGATATTCTTCCAAGAAATTCACATATTGATCAATCATATTTAGTTAAACGTGTTTTAGCCGATTATAGAAAACGGCAAGCTATATTAGCTGATTACAAAAAACGCTCTACTTATTATGATAATGATAATAATGATGAGGAGGATGACAATACATCTATAAATATGAAATGAAGTAATGAATTAATTGGAAAGTCATTACACTTTTTCTCGTCTGTGTGTGTGTATGTGTGTGATTGCATGATTGTACTCATGCGCTACCATGTTATAATTTATATTCACATTTAAATTATAGTAAATTATAATGATAATCAAACAAAATAAAAATTTATCATATCAGTTTAGTAGTTATTTTGAGTTGGAAATTGTACGTGAATGTTTTCTAGTTTTTGTTTTTAAAATAGTTGCTTTATATAATGTTCCACATAGAAAGATGTAGAGTCTTCAAATATTTATGTTGCATGGGAAAAATACAGACCAACACTCAAGTTACTTGAAAATTTTGATCAGTTACGTAATGATTTCGGTGAAAATTTAGTCATCATTTTATAATTTAAGAAAGACCAGATGCTAACTATTGATAATTTTAAGTGATTTAGTGTGATCAAGTGAGTAGTAGTAGTGTGGTGTATTCTACTCATGTTGACATACATAAGTAGTATGTAACACTAATCAAAAGTGGAATGCCTAGCGTCACAAGGTCGAGAAGATTGAAATTGAAGAGAACAGGAATTTAAACAGAAAGTAATTGTAATAACAGTAGGAGTGAAGGAACGATGAAGTTTGTAAGAGACAATTGATGGAAGATGTGAACTAAAGTATTTAATATGTGGTTTTCATATTTTACCAAAACACTAATTTTTCATATAGCTAAAGATTCATCTTACCCACCTGAGTGTCTGTTTACTACATCCGATTCGATCGAATAAATCTCTCCATAGCTACTAAGGGAAGTGAATTACTAGTGACTGAATAGTGTATCTGAGTATTCGATGAGAAATCATGTCTTTCCATAAGTAGATTACAGGAATCACACTTCATGGTTTAGTATTTATACTCCTAACTAATTACAGATTTGTTTAACAGTGAATTTACTAATCAACATTGTCTTGTGAAGTAATTTCACGTACAACGTATAGAAACATTTGCTCATTATAACAGTTCATCATATTTATTCAATATAAGGTGTACTGAGTCAATAAATGGGCTATATTACAAATAAGTTAATATAAGAAAATAATTATAAAAGGATTTCAATAACAAATAATCATATATATTTGCTTGTTTTATTACAAAACAGAATTAGAAGGAAATTTCTGTTTTTATATTAGCACTAAGTGGATGTCCAATTTCTAAAGCAAATACTCGATATTACCTATACTGGACTGCTAAAACTGAGAAACTATTAAAGTGACCTAGCCAATAAGTATATAGCTAAATTAAAATAAGAGTATGTTATTAAAAAGCGATAAGACTAGAATGTGTACATGATGTAAGAATTTACCAAGGTTTAAAAGCTGTCTTTCAAGCTTAAAGATTCGTAACATATATTCTACACAAACTCGTTTATATACCTTTAAATAAGTTTACTTCTAGAATTCTAGTAGAAACATAATTCGTTTTTAAACTATTAAAAGTAGCATCTAAATTACCTATGTTTGTACCCATTAACTAGTCAACATAATATGTTTGATGGAGAGAAAGTTGATAATCCTGTTGAAATCTACTGAAACACATACTTTACAAATTGACTATTATTGTATCAGTGATGATATTATTAACTTGAGTTAAATTTGAACTAACGACAAAAAGACTATTTATTATTTCCTTTAAGCTATCAAATACGGTTCATATCAGAATGAGTGAAAATTTTCATAGTTGCTGAACAATTACAGTATTTACTTATACTTCATTTTAGTATACAAGACAAAGTTCTTTGCTAAAATGTAGAAACCATACACTAAATACTTCATCTGCAAATCCTTTATTAATTGTCCTTTACATCTTTTGTGATTCTCCCATCTTTCAATTTCTTTCTGTGTTCTTCGGTTCAATATTCTCAACGTTTTTTTTATAGGCCTTCCACTTCTGATCGGTATTACATACTACTCATATTGACAGATATAAGTAGTATGCACCACGTATTTATTTAAAACAGAAAATGTTATATTGTATTGTTTCTCTTTATTCTTATCATGTTAATCATAACATTAAAAAGTGTTATTATAAATTCTATATTCGCTTCAGATAGTCACTTGTTGGAAATTATTTCTCATTAATTTAAATGAATTAGTTATCGACATTACAATGTATCAGAAGCAAAATGGTCGAACAACATTATGCTATAAAATATCATTCGAATTAACCGAATATATATATATATATATATATATATATATATATATATATATATATATATATATATATATATTCATTGAACCTCTGTCAGGTTAATCAACTACCTAGAATATCCTTAGCAATGACGAGTTAGACAAAAAAAATTACAAACAATTAGAAAATTATATTTTTAACAGTTGAATTCACGACTCGATCTAAGCTATACCACTATCGGAAACCTGGAAGTGCAATACGGTCGTTTCGTCCCAGTATGGGACCCCTCATTAGTGCACACCCATGATCCTGAACACGGGACTCAAACCCGGGACGCTTGGCCTCGTGTGCAAACGTTTAACACCTAGACCGTTGAGACGACATTCAAAGGTGTAAACGTTTAAGTTCAATTAATCCATGATCTTGCGCACTGTTGAATAGTTCCATACTAGGACTAATCGGTCGTCTTATTTTTACTACAGTAGTAGTAGTAGTAGTAGTAGTAGTAGTAGTAGTAGTAGTAGTAGTAGTAGTAGTAGTAGTAGTAGTAGTAGTAGTAGTATTCAATATAGCTAATTATTCCGAAATGATCCAATGATTTCATCTCATTCGCATTTGCAGATGGTTTATCTTTGAATACAAAATTTACTAGAAAATACGTTAGCTTTAATGCGAAATCTAGTCGCTTAAAAATGTAAGTTACAGTATATCCGGAAAAATATTCTTCGCCGAAAATTTGTTGATGAGTCTTATTGACGGATGCAAATACCTATATAATATTATAAGCTTGATAAAGTTATTTACAATTTCAATCACAAACAGAACGGTTTCTCTTAGTGAAGGTTGATTAAAACTTCATTCAAATATGATAGCACGAACAGTTTTTATAATTTTGCGCGACCCATCTATAATAGTGCAAAAGTTGAAAACAGTGTAGATCGCCAATGTAGGTGATATGTATTGATAATTGGGATCTTACTCCAGTTGGACGGAAATGTTATGACCAACCGGCTTACATCGAATTCAGACCCCGGGGTTAATTCACAAAGTGGATTATCCTTTTGTCGTATCCAGGTATTAAGTCTACTTTGATGACCATGTAGAACGAACATAACAATGTTATAGAAATATACTGGTAAGGATAGGTACAAGTAACATAGTATGATCACTGCTTCATAGGCCAGTCTATGACCCTAACGAGAATAGATAAACTGTCCAATATTCAGTAATCCGACTGCCGGATGATTTGACTAAGGTCCGATGACATTTCGCTGATCCTACAAAATGACCTTAACTGTATAAGACATTTGGTAAATCAAAACAATGTGGGAAACAGACGATTAGTTATTAAAACAGTCTTCATGTGAATTCATACAATTCATTTATAATACGCAAACATTACAATAATAAGGGATAATTTTTGGATTATTTTCATCAGTAAATCAAATTGTTAAATATTGATCCAAATGTTCTAGTATTTATACTCCAACTATCGAAAGAAAGTTGCAAAATATTGTCGTGTATTCACAGTATTCTGATTGGACAAAAGGAATCATATAAAGTTATCCGATAGCAAGTAACAAAACTCGCTTAATTCTCCCTTATTCAAAGTTTCAACATTATTATTACTTTAAAGTTTAATTTCACCCAAAATTAAGCTATGTATCGAGTACTTAGAGAAAAAAATCCATGCTTGGATAAACGTTGTGGAAACCGGATATTATATTTTATTATAAACCATGTTCAAATAACAAACTTGGCATCCGATGAAATCATGAACCGGTCTAATTTAGCCTAGCACCAAAAACATGTAAGTACTAGATTTCTGATTTTTTCTAGTATGAAACTCCTTAGCAGGGGGTGTCCACGACTCTGCAAACAATCAAGATTTCAAAGAAATTCAGCAATCTTCACAATACCACACTAAAAACAAATTTGACCATAGGGTATAATTAATTGGTGAAATCACCTCAATAAAAGTTAGATACTTCTTGTAATTGGTCATACTGAAGTATATGAGCACGCTCATTAATTTTCTAAGAGATATTAATTTCTATAAATTACTCATTACTCGATATTGAAAGATCAACAACATAAAATGTAACTTCTGCATTACCATTAGATACACTTTATACTACTATTAATTTTTCAAGTAGGTAATCTGGAAGTTGATAATTTCTTTGGGTTATTACGCGAAGTATCATCGATAAAGAATACAAACTATCGACTGTTTTTAGATTTACACCATTATACTCCAACTTGGTGGCTCAACATCCCCATGCTTGCTATGGCGTGTGAAATTTATGGGTTCAGATTTTGTGGGAGTGTGGACGGATACACTTGAGGAGTAAGAAGTTGAACCAAATAATCTGTCCACTTCACTTTGATTTTCAATCGACCAGTATTTGTTGTTAATTTATAATTAGTGCCGACCTTTGAACATTATAAGTGTGAAGAGATGACAACTGCAGTTTATAATTTGTATTGGAAATTGTTTTCAAAACAAACAGAATAACAAAAGCATAGACTGAGACAAATTGGTAATTTAAGGCAGCCGGCAAGAAACTCTGAACCTAGGTTTCATACTATTTGACACTCATCACCAAGGTGTACCTGTAACTGATGGGAACAGAGAATCAAAAAGGCTATGATGAGCAATAGGATCTGTTTTTGAAAGCTTGGAAAATACCAATATTTAGTTTCTGTTATGTTCAATGGCCCATTAAATATTACATGACGAAATTGCCAGTCAGAATATCGATATCCATGACCTTGTTCTTGAGCTAAACCAACGAAGCGTCAATCAACACTAGCAGTCTTGAACCAACTCTGAGTCCTTATTGGTCCTCTGTATAGTAGCTTCTGGCCTAACCCAGCCCGTTCAGTACAGAAAACAATCTCAGCCTCCGCTGTGTGAATCGTATATTTCAGACATACGTGGTTTGTATACAAGCAGACCAGACCGCATCTCACTATAAAATTAAAAATTAAAATCATACAAGATCAAGCTAGAAGTGTCTTTGAGTATAGAATACTGTAGCCAATAGATTAGGAATAAGTTAAGGATGATAAATTGTATATCATGATACTTAATAATTACCCGATGAGAATATATGTAATAATAGTTTATAAATAATACCTAGCAATTACCATTAATTTATTTTTCGTTTGGGTATAACTATTTCGTCCCTGATTACTTCTATAAACCGTAAGTTTTCGTTGGATGCATGATTCACAGCCATACTCCTCTCTATTTCAAAGTTACTGTAATTTAAAAGTAATCTTTTGTACCTACTTTTACTACATTAAAACTCAGTCGTATTTTTCTAATTGTTTGTAGGTTGTGATCATGTTAGTCATCTATTTATTCCCATACCTTTTTACATTAATCTGAGTCGGGAATCAGGAATAAATCGAGTAGCGTTCCAGTTGATTCGTCTTCTCTTCCACTCTCTCGCATGTCAACCAATCAAGTGATAGGATGGCTTTCGTCCCTCTTCCTAATACCGTTAGTCTCAGTTGGGACTCACGCATTTCTAGTTTTGAGATTGAACCAGTTAGTCTTAACCTAGGTCGAGACGAATTCTCCTTCGTATATTACTGGGTAGACAGATCAAGGATGTAACGGTATTCTTGAGGGAACTGATGGTCCCTAGTGGATCTTACTCCATGTCACCCAGCTTCGTGGTTGGAAATGTTGCCACAAAGCTATTCGAGCACAAGGTGGGAGTGTCCTGTCAACTACCCCCAACCAGCGTCCTACATCTCAACACAGTCCAAGGGATGTTGAATCACCTAGACAAGTGGCTACATTACAACTTAGTAGATAGAATCCAATCGGTGTTAAGAAGGACTTGATTTAGATTAAATCGATCACTACTCAGTAACTAGTCAATTGTAAGTATATGCACAAACTAAGTAGTCAATATTTATACAATCCTAAAACTGTTTTTATAACGTCATTATTGTTTTTTAATTTCCAAATAAAATTAAATTCATTAAATGGTAAATGTCTTTATTATTTTTGCTATTTTCCTTTGTGCATTCATTTCTTAGCAAGAATGAAATTGTTTCTTTTGTTTAGACATTTTGAAGAGAGGATAGAGAGAAATGTGAACAATTCGGAAAAGTAATAAACACCATCCATAAATTTAATGCATTATGGAATAAAACACAATTTTTTATTATTATTGTATCTAAGGTGTGAAAAGACTCGTACTACTTATATTGAGAGGCTATTGTTATTATTGTTCTTGTTGTTAAATTTGATCTATTTAATAATAAAATTCGAAAATATTTGTTAATTTTTTGTGTCTTGTGATTTTTGGTAGTTATGGTATTTTGAAGTAGATTGATCGGTTCTATTTGATCTTAGTACGGTTTACTTGATTATAAAATGAAGATGCAAGCAGTATCGTCAAATGTTTCTTCTTTTTACAAAGAATATGTGGAGTTTTCTCAGTGATCAATGTACTTTTTTACGAATAAACTTAAATGTCCACGAAAATATAAATAAGCTATATATATATATATATATATGTACATTTAGCTGATTCCTAACCGATAACCTCGGAATTGATAGAATTTTATTATTCAAGTTGTAACATGGTCACTTGTTTAAGTGACTCAATATCATTTAAACTATGTTGAGGTACTTAGTGGATGAAGATAGCCGGTGGGAAATTTACTACTTGGTTTTTTGGTATTTGGCACTCATCAGAAAGTCATGCATGCAATCTTGAGGGAGCTAATGCTTCCTATGAGACTCAAAACTACATCACCCAGCTTCACATTCTTGGTTTAGGGTTTTCTACTGTCTACTTCTAACCACCTAACGAAGAATATATAAAAATGAAAAATTGATGTGGACTGAAAAGCCACTTAAGATAACAAGTAAGCACTAAATAACTTCAGTTACAACGTTCAGTCTTTAGTAACTTTTCGTACAGCCTGAAGGTACCATGTACGCTGAGGGAGTGGGAGGAGCAGGATATGAGAGGATTCGGAAGAGAAGAGAACAAGAGAAAAAAGAAAGCCTACGACTCAGTAAGTATTTCGTACGCGTATGCATTTAATAATGAGATCAATCAACAACAATCAGAAATAACACGATAGTTCGATTAATACAGTATGATAATCGAAATTAGAAGTTTATAGCGTAAGATTTCGAAATTCGCTACACATTATCACTACAGAGATTGAATTCACAACCTTCAGTCTCCGTTAATTTAAACTGCGTGCAATATCTTTAATTCCGTAAATTAGAATCATTCCAACATAGAGTCTTCTGCATTGTGCACCCATCATCCGACATTGGAGTCTCTCTTACTAACTACTTACTTGCGCCTGTTACTCCCAATGGAGCATAGGCCGCCGACCAGCATTCTCCAACCCACTCTGTCCTGGGCCTCCTTTTCTAATTCCTTCCAATTCTTGTTCATCTTTTTCATGTCTATTTTCATTTCCCGGCGTAATGTGTTCTTTCCCTTTGGCCTTGAGGATTCCATGTGAGGGCTTGTCTTGTGATGCAGTTGGGTGCTTTCCTCAATGTATGTCCTATCCACTTCCAGCGCTTCTTCCTGATTTCTTCCTCCGCTGGGATCTAGTTTGTTCTCTCCCACAGTACGTTGTTGCTAATAGTGTCCGGCCAACGGATCTGAAGTATTTTGCGTAGACAACTGTTAATAAACACCTGTATTTTCTGGATGATGGCTTTCGTAGTTCTCCAGGTTTCCACCCCATACAGTTGAACTGTCTTGACATTTGTATTGAAAATCCTGACCTTGGTGTTGATTGACAGAGAGTTGTTTTGAGTTCCAGATGTTCCTCAGTTGTAAATATGCTGCTCTTGCTTTGCCGATCCGCGCCTTCACATCTGCATCAGATCCACCCTGTTCATCAATGATGCTGCCCAAATATGTAAACGTTTTTACATCTTCTCCGTCAATTGTGATTGGATCGGTGCATGCTGTGTTGTATCGGAGAACCTTGCTCTTCCCTTTGTGTATATTGAGACCTACTGCTGCTGAGGCTGCTGCTACACTGTTCGTCTTCTCCTGCGTTTGTTGTCGCGTTTGGGATAGAAGGGCCAGATCATCTGCGAAGTCCAGATCGTCCAACTGCATCCTAGATGTCCATTGTATCCCATGCTTCCCTTCAGATGTTGACGTCTTCATGATCCAGTCGATCACCAGGAGAAAGAGAAAGAGTGAGAGTAAGCAACCTTGCCTAACACTGGTCTTTACTTCGAACGACTTTGTCAACTGTCCTCCAAGCACGATTTTGCAGTGTAATCCATCATATGAACTCTGCATGATATTGACTATCTTCTGAGGCACGCCGTAGTGTCGAAGAAGTTTCCATAGTGTTGTTCTATCCACGCTATCAAATGCCTTTTTGTAGTCAATGAAGTTGATTTAGAGTGATGAATTCCATTCAATTGATTGTTCCACAATGATCCGTAGAGTTGCGATTAGGTCTGTACACGATCTATCCTTACGGAATCCTGCCTGTTGGTCACGAAGTTGGGCGTCTACGCAGTCCTTCATCCTGTTTAACACTACCCCATTGAAGGCTTTTCCTGGTATTGAGAGAAGAGTGATGCCCCTGTAGTTATCACAGTTGCTGAGATCGCCTTTCTTCGGTATTTTGATCAGAAGTCCTTCTTTCCAGTCTTTTGGTACTTGTTCCTCATCCCAAATCTTATTGAAGAGAATGTGGAGTATCCTTGCAGTTGCCGCTACGTCTGCTTTTAGTGCCTCTGCTGGAATGCTGTCCGGTCCTGCTGCTTTGCCACTCTTGATTTGTCTGATGGCCATGCTGATTTCTTCAATTGTTGGTGGGCCAACGTTGATTAGGAGGTCCGTGGGTGCTGCTTCGATGTTGGGTGGGTTCAGTGGAGCTGGTCGATTCAAGAGTTCTTTGAAGTGTTCTACCCACCTGTTTTGTTGTTCTTCAATGTTGGTGATTACCTCGCCTTCCTTGCTTTTCACTGGTCGTTCTGGTTTGCGGCGATTTCCAGAGAGTTTCTTTGTCGTGTCATACAGTTGTCTCATGTTTCCTTCTCTTGCAACCTTTCCCGCCATCTTTGCTAGATCTTCCACATATTTACGTTTGTCGGTTCTGATGCTCTTCTTCACTTGTTTGTTTACTACTGTGTATTCAGCTTGTGCCTTGGCTTTTTCTGCTCTTGTTGGACTGGTATTGATTGCTGCCTTCTTGTTTCTCCTTTCTTGAATCTTATCCAGTGTATCAACAGTGATCCATTCCTTGTGATGGTGCTTCTTGTGACCCAGGACCTCATGACATGTTGAAGTGAATGCCTCTTTGGTCTCCTTCCAGTTGCTCTCCACAGTAGCTCCTTCTCCACTGAGTAGATCATGAAAGACCGGGAACTTATTGCTGAGGACTATCTTGAATTTGTTGAGTTTGTTAGTATCCTGAAGAAAGGCAGTATTGAACTTTTCTGATATTGTCCGCCCCGTTGTCCAGTGTTTCTTGAGTTTCAATTTCATCTTGGTGACCAGCAAGTGATGATTTGAAGCTATATCAACTCCTCTCTTTGTTCTCAGGTCCTCTATAGTCCTCCTAAAAGTTTTGTTGATGCAGATATGGTCGATTTGGTTTTGCGTGGTGTGATCCGGTGAAGTCCATGTGGTTTTGTGAATGCGTTTATGTGGGAATATGGTGCCGCCTATGACCAGTTTATTGAAGGCACATAGGTTTGCAAATCTCTCACCATTTTCGTTTCTTTCTCCCAGTCCATGTCGTCCCATGATGTCTTCATATCCAGTGTTTTCCGTTCCAACCTTGGCGTTGAAATCTCCTATCAGAATGGTCAGGTCCTTTGTTTGGCACTTCTCGACGATTGACTGCAGCCTATTGTAGAATTGATCTTTAGCGTCTTCATTGTAGTCGTTGGTAGGCGCATAGCATTAGATGATATTCATTGTAACGCCCTCCTCTTTTGTTTTGAACGAGGCTTTGATGATCCTTGGTCCATGAGATTCCCATCCTACAAGCGCATTTTGCGCTTGTTTGGACAGCATCAATGCAACTCCTTGTGTATGTGGGGCATTTTCTTCTTCATGGCCGGAGTATAACAGAAGCTCTCCTGAAGTTAGTCGTTGTTGTCCAACTTGTGTCCAATGTGTTTCACTGATCCCAAGCACCTCTAGGTTGTATCTTCTCATTTCTGCAGCAATTTGGAAGGCTCTCCAGGTGTCCCACATTCTACGGATATTCCATGTACCTAAATAAATGGTTGTTCTGGTTGTCAGAAGGGGCATCGGCCTCGTAACTTCCGAAGGAATTCGGCTTTCATCATGAGGCGTCATAGTTCTTCTAAATGAAGACCTTCTGACTCCCAGGGCAGAGTTTAAAAGGTTTGAATAATTTTTTCTGGTTAGCGTTTTTTTAACGAGTTAGTTTTCTACGGGATGGGGACGCTAACCCCATGCCCAACCCTCCTCCTTTATCCGGGATTGGGACCGGAGGTAGCCCCCGGAGGGACTCCAGGCGGAGTTATTGGAGTCTCTCATTGAACACTTAATCACTAGGTCACTTTGTTATTACACAATATTACGCACTCCTAAACTTCAATCAATCCGTGATATAGCCCTCAGGTCATCTAATGCCATTTGTGACCAATGTTTCCCTCGGGGCATACCTAAACTCTACTGATCACGATTCCTTATCAGAAATTCAGGAACCTGTACCAAATTTAAATCACTTTCTAGTGCTCCGTAGTTTTCAAAGTTACTCCAAATGAGTTACATCTGCAATAAATATAACTTAAAAGATATAGTCCTACAAAATCTCTTCATCAATTATTGATTAGAATATTTCTTTTCCTACTTAGATTAATTAAGAATTATACATCAAAGCGTTTCGTCCTAGTTACAAATAAGATACAGATATCTGATTTTTTGTATATCAGTGAAATATTTGGTACTGATGGTCTGGAGGGGGCATAATTGGTTTTTGTACATTATCATTTCACTACAGTATTTATTATATTATAGTGTTGATCAAAACATATAATTCAAAATCAATCATTTCAAATATAATTTTCACATATAATCATTTTACCGTTTAAAACGTTATGCCTCAATTATATAAATGTCTAACAATTATTCGTATTGAAAGTATTTCTTTATCATTATTAGGACTAAACAAGCTTATCTACCGCAATAATAAACTATTGTGTTGTAAGCGAAATTATTGAAAATTCATTGACTACCATTCTTCTTATATTGTGAGAGCCCCGGAGTGAACATTAACTCTGAGATGTAGGTACATCCAGCTGACGAGCTGCAGGTAGGGAGAAACGCGCGTCCCATATTTGACTTCTAGCCACTATCCATCTTTGCTTATTCTTCTCATGATTTTCTTAACAATCTGGTAAAAAAGACCCCATAATAGAAATTACTACACAATTTAAGGGTAGAAATTTTAGCAAATAACTTCTGAAATGAAATTATAAACTATGTTATCCAATTTAATTGATTAATATAACCGGAGTAACTTTCGTCAAAAGAAAATGGTATTCTATACGGGCTATTTAGTTCTAACAGTTGAATTCATGAGTTGATCTGTGCTAGACCACCATGTTGGTAATAAATATTTAGAATTATTTCATCAGGTAAGAGTTACTAGTCATTCTTTAGTACAGAAGACAATATAAATTAAATTGTAGAAAATTTACACATGATAACAAGAGATGTTCATGATGGATTAATCAATTGAATTATGACTTGTATATGCATAATATTATATAGATCAATAGTATTATGAGACAATGTACAATAATGTACTTTTAAAGAAAAACTTAAAATATTTAACATCAATCAACTGATTAATATCATGTCACTTAACTTGTAGTATATATGATCAACAGTTCTGATAAAACTGTACTATACTGATTATCTTGATTAAGTCAATCAAATTTAAAATAGTACCCCTCGGATTTTTGCATGAAATTCAACGCTCAGTGAAGAACAACATATATCTTACTAAAAACTAAGTAAAAATGTTTATATCTAGTTAGTGAAATGCCTTTAAAATATCTTTTATGCAACCAACTAGTGTTTAACATGTTCTTTAAGCTATACCTGCTCCATGTTGCACTTGTATCCGTGTGTACTTCGAATTATTCAGGGTATAACCAAGATTATTTTTGTGGCAAAATGTATTCTCCTACTCTAACAACATGTTTTACTCGTAACTCTTACTTCTGACACTCCTAACTTTAAGTTCTAAACTTATCTGCGATGTACGGTGGAGGTAGTCGATAGGAGATCCTGGATCTAGGTTTCATCCTATTCGGTACTCATCAGCAAGATGTACCTGTAATCTTGGGAAAACTGATGCTCCCTGATGGATTCAACTCTGAGTCACCCACCTTCACAGTCCGAGGCTTGCAATCATAATTTACAGCTAGTTTATAAGTCCTAACAAATACACAAGCAAAATTATACTTGATAGTTTACACCACAGACTGAACTTAGTTAAACAATCATTAGGAACTAGAAAGCATGATACTTGTTGAGTGAAAGCAAAGTTAGTGTGAAGCACTTGTTGGCAGGCCTAAAGATTTCGTGTTTGATCTCCGGTGAGGTTTTGAATGCGCACTATTTACGGGATATATACTACGCTAATACATCACATTTTTCAGATCAACTCCGTCTTCTCATTGTTCTATCGAAATTTATAAAAAGGACTAATTGCTTTAAACTATCCATTACTTTTCAGTTTTGAATAGCTGTTTGATTATGTTCGGTCAATAATAAAATCTCTAAAGCCCAGTAATCTTTACAAACCGCTTATATTAATACAATATTATTGATATAGGACAGTTAAACATCAAAAGAAGTGTTACATTGTTACTGAAATATTGATAAAATTAAAATACACATAACAATTTCGGAACACAGAATCACAGGTTCGTCTACAAAAACATTATTATTATTTAATTTTATTTATTTATTGACGATGTTAAAGTTTCTCATTTTCTTGAAGAACTTTTAACGAAAATATTAGACTTATTAACAGTCAGTCGATTGCATTATATATATTTCAACTGTCAATATTTAAAGTTATAATGAGGTTGGATTCTATGCTGAAACTGAACTACTGCTTGCTATTGATCTCATAACATCATTTGAGGAATCACTAAAAATCATTTGTAAAGATTAATTACAAACGTAAAGGAAATTTATACCCAATCAGGTAAACTTATGATAAATGAACATACATGTAAATTTATTACATAAGTAACAAAAGAATTAATATCAACTAGAAACAACTGGAAAAGATTGTCCAGGACAGAGTTGGATAGAGAAAGCTGGTGGACAATCTATGCTCCTAGATGAGAGGTAACAGGTGTAAACAAGTAAGTAATAAAAGATCAGGATTATAATTATAACCGACTTTAGTCGATGTGATATATATATGAACTTTGATTTTAGATTTAAAAATATTGATTTTGAAATCAGTTTATTGTTCATATTTCTGAACTAACAATTATTAACATCTCTGAAACGTTTATTTTAGACAATAAATTTGTTTTCACCAAGTTATTTGTGATACCTTAACAGTTCATGTTAAAATAAAACATTTTCTGTGAAAAAAAAAACAGAATTGAAAGCCAATCATCTAAAATGTATTACTTTTTATCCTTTTCAACAATATTTTTAAAAGACCAATCAGATTAACGGAAATAAATAAACATATGTAGGGGTATATTAATAGCATTTTTTGAATGGGTAAAATTTGATTGGTTCTAAAAATTGCTAAAATAACCAATCGAATATTGAAGCGTATTTTGTTTATTTTTGAGAATGATAATGTTAGAAATAATTATGCACAAAACTTACGTGATTTTAAAACAAGTAAGTCTATTCAACAATCAACCATAAACGTTCTTATTATGATCTTTTTCTTTTGAACGGTAAATTAATAAAAAGTAATATATTGGAAATAATGTTTCGAAAATGAACAATATGTCACTCTAAACTTCATAGACTTACTGAAAATAATATACAAATGAATTTTTCATCATCACTATGAAAGTTGCTTAACCAGTAAAGAATATTCTTTGTTTGGAAATGATATTTAAGCTAAATAACTGGAAAGTTTGTTCTCCATTTTAAGAGTTTCGATAACAAAAAATAAAATGAATAAAACAGGAAACTGTCTATTAGAATAGTTTGCTTTTCCTCACTGATACAATAATCTTCAGCAGATACTGTTTCATTTCCTTTAAAGAAGTATAAATTATTTAGTGATAAACTTATCTAAACAATATTTTTACTTACTTTTTAGATTCTAAGAGAATAAAATACGTTCAGAATTTTTGCAAATCTACGTTTTAACCAATAAAGATCAACAAATGTGGATACAAACATGGTGTGAAAGTGCTTATCACCGTAGTAATCGAGAGAATCCTGAATCATCTAATGATCACTTTCATCATATGCAATCGATTCCATACAATTATCCTTCTATTCATGAAAATTTGATACAAAATGATAATCCTAATATAATCAATTCATTCTCTTATAATAATAATTTTATTAATACTAGACTACCAATATCATTTTTACAAATTCCAACTTCATGTAATCATGCGAACTCAACAATGATTGTGTCACATTATTCATCATCACCGGTTACTTTGGATTATTGTAATAATGAAAATACAAATAATATAATGAGTAACACACTAACTAATTATGTTACTCCAAATGAATCTATATCACTAAATCATGTTGGTAATGATAATAATGATTATGTTAATATTCATCATCAAGACGGCAACAAGATGAATGAACGAGAAAATGTGCCTTTACTAAGCCATGACCTAGTACAAGAGCATTCCGACCAATGGGATCGAACGGTAAAAAATTCATCTGAACAAATGAATAATATCATGACAAATACTATCAGAGTAAATAATACAGAAAATAATCAATTTTATGAACAATTAAATCAACAAAATATAGATACAAAATCAATTAATTTTAATAATTGTCTTTGTAACCAATCTGATATGTATGCGGAGAAAATTAATTCCAGTAAGTATATGAATAAACTTGAAATATTGATAATTCTTGTCAAATATGAATTGGTCATTATGAAGTTGTTGTACTGATATGCCAATACTTAAAACAATCGAAGTCAATGATTAGGTCATGTACTTAAATCGTGTTTATTTCTTTTGTTTGCTGCAATTCTGACAGACCAAATAGTTATATTAGTCCGCACAATATAAAATGTATACATTAAAATCAAGTGCATAAATCTATACTTGGTTATTAAGTGTATCAGTTTATTTAGATTATTAGCAATTGTCACTAGCTTTTTATAGTAATCTACAATTCAATTATGATTGAATTTTATAAATAACTGAATTGTTAAAAATATTTACTAGGTAACCAAAAGTAGACTAATTCAATTTAGTTAGTAATAGACAATATATTTTTGAAGATGAATTCCTTTACAATTCGTGAAGATCAGTTAAATATTTTAGTCCATTTGTACAGTTTAATTCTATAAATAACTATCACACCTTTTACATTTGCTTTATTTAACAGGTCACAGTTTCATACTTAAATATTGAGGGAAATCTATCAAAAAAATCTATTATAAATAAATACAGTGACAAGGTACTAAGGTGGTTGACTGAAGTCACAAAAATAAGAACTGTTTAACTTTGATTTATCGGCTAAAATAATATTGTATTGACCACCAGTTTTGTAGTCAGTTAGCAGTTCATATCAATAGATGATTCGGCATAGATTTGCGTAGGCCTAACTTACAATGCCAAATTAACTCGACAAGATAGAGATAACAATAGATAGAAATAATACAGTAGCAATGATCATGATGAAGACTATACATTAGGAATTTGGTTCAAAATGACCTATTATCAAAAAACTGCAGACTACACACGTCTTCTAACATCAACATTTGTCTTTGACAACCATAAGGTAATGTAGGTAGGCTACTGCACAGTATATACGCAGTTTAGTAAATTTTATGTTGTATCCAGTATAGAAGGGAACAATTTCCAGGAGTTCCAAACCAGAGAAACTACTGATAAAAACTAATTTTCAGCAAGTCAAAATCCCAGAAAAAGCTGAATTTTATTAATGTCACAAATCAAAGCCTGATTTACGTACAAGCATAGAATCATTAAATTTATCAAAGGGACTAATTGCCTTAAGCTATTCTTGTCATATTCGTCAATCAGTATAGCTTTGTAATACAAAAAACTTAGAATCTATTTATTACAATATCCTCAATATATTGTACCAATCTACACAAATATTGACTGTTGACAAAAGTCTTGTGAGTAGATTTCGACTTCCACACGAATATACAAAATATTTGTAGCCCATCATCAGAAACGTATTGGGTGACATGATTTCAAAGTTGGTCACAGTGAAGTCAGTTGTATTTATTATTTACCTTTGTTTAACTTTCATTTTATTCTGTCTGAATTAGATTTATCTTATTTACTAAACTTCTCATCTTGTTAATTTTCTGTCTTGTTAAAATGACGTAGGTTCCTACAAAATCATCTTATTTAGTAATAATTATCATGAGTTTATATGCATAAGTCCAACTCACATACAAATTCACATGAGTCATTAATAAGATATGATTGTAACTAAATGATTATCAACTAAGTCTCACGAATGAACCATCTACAGATCTTGCACCAAGGGCAGTTTACCTTTAGATTACTTTCTGGCTCAGAACCAAAGAATCAATTAATGGTATATTCGAAGTTAACGAGTTACAGTTTCACATCAGAACACACCTAAAATGCTTCTAGAAACTACTTACTCATGAGTATATGATTATAATTAATATAGAAAATTTATCTTACATTTCATTCCATCTACAGTGAATTCTTCATCCTTACGTACAGAACAACTATCCATTCTAGATAAAGTATACGCAATAAAAAACTAACCACTGAAAATAAATTTCAAACAATAAATTAAAATAAGCGTTTTTTTACAGTCTTGTATGTACTTAGCAAGTATTAAGTTGATATTTATTATGGTGTAAACAATAATTCTTATTTAATTCAATAATAATAATAATAATAATAATAATAATAATAGTGGTGGTATTTTATCTAAATCATATTTTCATCGTCTTTTTTCGAAACTTAAATTTGAAAACGTTCATCTCTTGTTACTATGATATTACCAAAAATGTAAGTTGCTGTTTAAGTCTTAATATTAAATTTGTTTAAATTATCGTGCATATATATACATATGACAGTGTTTGAAAGCATGAAAACATACATGTCCATGTTTATATTAGTTTTCTACAACAACCAAATAACTAACTCATCACTTATGATATTAACTAGTCGAATAGTAAACTGAAGAAGCCTTTGTCAATGTTTTGTTTACATAAATAAACAATTATTTGACTATATTTGTTCACTTGTTCTTATATTTAAAAATGTGTACATATATACGTACATTCATACAAGCATTTATATATAATGGTATGGTCAATTAAAATTCTATTTTCAGTGGCTGATAATATTTTATAGAATTACTAATATTTTTTTTCGAAAATTCAAATCTTGTGCAGCTCTCTCCTGTTTGTAGTAAGAATGAAATTTATTTATTTGTTACTGAAATATGATCGACATATTTATTTTTTTAAATACTATTTTATATATATATATAAATCGTTCCCCTCTTTTTACATTCTTCCACCCCTCCCTTATTATTGGTGTATGCATATACAATTCGAGTATATGGACATATGTAACACACCTGATGATGGATTCCGATATACATAAATATTTACACAAACTCTTGAATCATCATTTATTCAAATATTGAACAAAGTATTTATTATTATCATAATAATTATAAAGATTATTGATTTTTCTCGGTAAATTTTTGTAATTTAAACAAGTGAAATTCTGTTCACCGATCATTTAATCTAACCACTTAAATTGTGTATTGAATACAAAGATTCACTTATTCACACAATATTAATGGATTAAAAAGTATGCGTTTATAAACATAATTATATTGATGATGATGATAATAATAATAATACATATCATAAATAAGCACTTAAATCAATGCATACACATTTATGATAATAATTAGGTCAAAAGTTTAACCGATTTAACTTAAGCATAGCAACTAAATTTTTTAATGAAATTCAAAGAATTTATTTTAGACAAGATTTAAATGTATTTTTTAAGTATAGAAAAATGAATTAAAATGTTTGTTTATCTGGGGAACTTAAGGAAACCGTTTTCGGTATACATTATATATATATTAGTTGCCGTACAATATTATCATGAATAATTAGACTGATCAGCTATTCCCTTCTTATTCCTTTTGAAAAAATAGAGTAATTTATATCATTTCTTAATCTCTATTAAAAATTTTTCAAAATTGTTCCATATAAATTTGTTCATTGATATTTAAAGTGATAAGTTTTAATAGCCGTTCAAAGTTATGTGCATACTTAGAGTATACCCTTAGTTGTCTAGTCAATATGTATGTTTATTATTGGATAAGTTATTAACGTAATTATTACCCTATCAATAGTCAACATGAATTTAATTTGCATAAAATAGTACGATTATTATTATTTGTGATCTAGTAATCAATTTTAGTCAGTACACAGAATTAATGGGCATGATTGAATTAAGTTAAATAATGCAAGGTAGAGCTGTATTTTTTGTTGACACAATGTTTACATCAGCTGAGACTGGTCGATTTGTTCTATATTTTTGTAATCTAGAGGAATCTTAACAGTAACGATTATAAATTTACTTGTTATTGTTTACTTGAATCTTCCCACTGATGTTGAGGACTGCAATTGATCAGTCTGTTATTGTCATATATGCATACTGTGTGAGTTCCAGAGTGAACATCAACTCTTAGAGGCAGGTACATCCAGTTGATGAGTTTCAAATAAGACGAAACGCGCGTCCTGGATTCCACCGCTAGCCACTATCCATCTATGCTTAGTGACAATTATATTATTTATTAAAATATTAACCAAGTATTAGGTTGTGTATTGAGTTTTTACTCACATATTTGTAAACAATTTAGTGGTACTAGTGGACTGATCAATTTGAATTACATGAAGTGGATGGAGTTTGAACCTACAACTAAATAATTAAGGGTCAAAATATTTTAATGCCAGAACATATATATATCAGTTAGAACGTATTACCAGGCACATATATGCATTGGTCCAAGTCACCACACCTTATTAGCACAACAAGACCAACACCAAATTCATATAATAAGTTACTTCAATAGTAGCAATATATAAAAAAGATTGTGTATGAGAATATAATACAGGAAGAAAGAACTAATTAGTAGAAAGAGAGGTATAAAACAATTTAAATCTCACGGTTTAAGAGAAGACAAAAAGTGTATACACATGCCATTGTGATCGATTCTCAGCCATGTCACACAAACTCTAACCATTGGTTATGATAGTCGCTCGGATCCCAACCAAGTTGTCTGCATCTAGTGACATGGCTCAAACCAGAAATTAATAACTTCAAGGACTGTTGCCATGTCTTGGTTTGATCGCTATTAACTTTCTTTCAACCATCCGCAACACTAATCAGCATTAGACTTCTTAGTAATCGGTGTTCAGGCATACGTAACACTTGGCCCAACTATCTCAGTCGATGAAGATTCACAACCTCATTAACTGATTTACCATCATTCCCTAATACCTTGTGTCTAACCTCACTATTACTTACCTGGTGATCCCAGCAGATGCGAGCAAAATTTCTAAGACATCTGTGATCAAATACTAGTAACTTATGAGTATCTTACATTCCCAATGGCCACGTTTCGCAATGATCTTGAGTGCTGTTAGAGGTATGAGTGCGGTTATTATTTCCCGGTTGTCCACACCATGGAAGGGTTTTTATAGAGGTACCTGAAAAATAAATTCGGTTATGAGTGGTCTTAGTGACCTGGAAGCGTGACCGCAGTACGCAAGGGACAACTGCTTGAAGCCGGTCACATACGACTTTTTTGTGAGTATTTTTCGTTTTAGACCTTAAAGCCGTAGACGGATATCCGTGGGATAAGGAGAGGTGCGTGTTTTTAGGGTCGACCTTTTCTAATCTTTCCCCTTCTTTGTGGAGAGACAGCATCGCTGTTATGCAGGGTGTCTGAAGGAAACACCTTACTGCTGTTACACCTCTGTATAGTCAGCAGTACGACTTCACCTTCGGACCTTGGGTTCGCTGGTTTTAGTCTTACCGATCTTCAACCTACCTGTTTGGCATGGTAGGACCTTGAGGAACGATTGTTCCAGTCAGTATGGCTCGATTGGTTCATTACGATAGACAAACCCGACTACTACGTCAAGGTAGCTGCAACGGTCGGTATATATATATATATATATAATTCTGTTAGTTACTTGTTTACTTATACTAGTCTTAGGATATTAAAAGTTGACTAACTGGTAAATTAGACATTATGGGCGATTGGGTTTGGCAACAAGCATCTCCAAGCCGGAGACTATCTCCGACTTAATGTTTTATGTTATTATTATCTTATTTAAGTCTCATTTTACTTGTAAAAGCAGTCATACTTTTATTACAGCTGAAGTGCAATATACTAACTTTTACTCGTAATCACTGGTAGATTTTGTAGATGTTATGTTCTCTGCAGCTTTCATTGCCCTTCTAGATAATATGATCAGTACATGTTTTTAAAAAAGTAGTGAATTTCTTTCAGAAATGGCTAACGACTCGTCCTGTTGACCTGAGACAAAAGTGAAATAGTTGTCTAGGAATAATTGTACCCCAACAACGGCTTCATCAGTGCATCAGAACTTAAATTATTGTGGTATAAATCACTGTTGGCTAATGCATAGGCTCAATCTACTGAAACCACGTTTTATTTTAATCAGAAAAAAAACAGAAAATCAAACTTAGATTGTCTGTAGAATGTTTTTTTTTCGCACACTGAACAGGTTTTCTTATCACTTTTTTTCAGCAAAAGTTAAGCTATATGATATCTTTGGTAACCTTAAGAGTGGGACCACGAGGTAGCTATGAACTGTAACGTTCATTGACCATAGAATGAAATAGGAATTCATAAGTAATATTTGAATTCTAGCTTAGTACCTAGGTAGTACTGAGATGATTATGAGATTTAAGGATCCCACGTTTAATCGTGTATAAGCTTATAGTTTTGTATTTCTAAAGTATCACAAAAATGTTTGAAAAAAATCTCAGTTGTTCAATATTTCATTTTCCCTATTCTTCAATGTCAGTTTATGATGGTACTGATATTTTCTCAAATTTATCAATTTTATCTTGTTATTCAAATAAAACGCCAATGATATAAGTCGAAGGATTTCTAAGTATCTATAAGTTTAACAACATGGTTTTATCAAAATTACCATTGATGACATTAATAAGTTATTATTATTATTATTATTATTATTATTATTATATTTCGATAATCAAAATTCATTTTATTCGCTCAATAAACAAACGTAAAAGTAGAAAGAACAGAAAATTCTCACAAAAATAAAATTATCCACATTATTAATATTAACAATAAATAAATAAATAAATAAAAATTGTAATGCCTATTCTCATTAACTCTACATAGTGAATGACTCGTGTCTATTTTAACTTCTCTAATATAGTTTCAGAACTATTTGTTTCTGTCAAGTTCCTGTTATTGTATTCAAAAAGGTTTATCTTTTTTTTTAGAAAGAGAGATAGACAAAAAAATAATGCTAAACATTAATTTATCTGATTAGATGTCAGTTTATTTCAGTAAACTGGAAAAGATGATGGACTATGAAAAGGTATAGAAAATATGGTGATAATTCGCTTTATTCTTTTATCTTTAAAACAACATTTCGAATAAATTTTTATATATTAGTTGAATTTTTGAATTATGTCTTGTGTCTAAAAAATGTTAGTGTTGTAAATTTTTCATGTATAATTGTTGATATATTTATATTATTCTATAATGTTCTAAGATTTTATGTATTGGATCAAGTTTACTATTAATTTACTATCCTACTACAATGTTTTGATGTGCTGTATTAATATATGCATATAACTACATATTAGTACAAGTATAAATAAGTATGTATGGACAAATCAACATAATTACTGATTCTTTTTTTTTGACAAAGTAGCTCTGAATAAATAATCTCCTTAGTCAGAAAATAGTCTTTTTAGATGACCTTTCATACTGAGCGAGTGAGAGAGAGAGAGAGGAGTGAATAAAAGGATGACAGAAAGTGAAATGACTATATTTATGTGTACATTTGAGGGGGGATAACATAAATGGAAATGTATTCATGAATCGAACAAATTAGAATTGACCAAATCAACATTATACTTCTTTTTTTAAAGCTAATTTTTAGTTATTATCACTATTACCCCTATTCACGAATTAACTATAAATACGCACGTGCAATATTAAAGCCTAACGGAATAATTTTAAGATCGAATCTTTATAATAAAAATTTTACAAGACACCTGGAAGATCTATTTCTCATTCTGAATTTTCTCTTTTCTCAGAGGTATTTCTATAATAACCATTAGTAAATAAACTAGACATCACCACCCCTATTATTGTCATCGTCATCACCTGGATAATTGTTGAGCCATTACAATTAACTAAACATTATCATGATCATCAATGTTAAGATTTTTCTTATTATATATTTCTAAATAATAAAAAAAAAGAAAAAAAAACATTCTTTATCAATCGAATAATAAGGCTAATTTGTACATTTTAACTACATACTTAAATATAAACAGATAACATATTTGTACTTATATGTATTCTATCCATGTAAAATAATTAAGTTTATGTATTCTAAAATATATGTACCATTAGTTATTCGATGACACATTGAATAAACTATATATATATATATATATATATATATATATATATATATATATATATATATATATATATATATATATATATATACGTCATGGATGCACATACAAATTAACATGAATACATTCAGTGGACATTCAATTCTATAAAGTGGCATCACACACCAATATATAAATATATTTAGAGTATTTACGTCTTTGTTATATCTAATCACGTTAGGCAAAAAAAACGATTTACAAATTAAAAATCGATATATATATATATATATATATATATATGTAGAGAGAGAGAGAGGGAGGGAGGTAGAATTTGGAAACAAGTACTAACTTTTAATATAGTTAGAGAATGTATAAAATTAATGAACAATTTGAGTTTCACTTAAATAAACTTAGTTTATTATCCAAAAACTGTATACTTTAGAAAATTATTATGAATCTTTATAACTTGAAATATCATGTGACTTTAATTTATTTTCATAGTTACTTGGACTAATGAAACTAATTTGCAGAGTATGAATGAAGTTAAACTGAATGGTTGTAACTTGAACTAAATGAATTTATTTATATATATGTACATTTAAATGTAATTACCCTAGATAATATTTAAATAATTTGTTTGATTTTTAAAATAATTCATTTATGTTTAGTACATAACTTTATAAAAGTCAATCTGTATAGACTTTAATATATGCAGTAGTAATCTTTGAGGTTTAGGAAGTTAAAAGTTAATTGCTCGTAGCTTCTTCTTGTATATTGTGTTTAATCAACTGAAGTTAGGATGAATTATTCAGTGAATGTTTTATCAAACATGTACAAAATAGCATGATGATATCTAGTCATTAAAAAAAAGGTTAACAATTATATCATGTTAGTTAACTAACATTCTAATATAAAACAATGAGAAAATTTCGATAATGTAATAAGAAGATGTTAGTGCAATATATTTCGAACAATCTGATCGCATGTATACTTGTTAAGGACAAGGTTAACTAGACTAGAAATGGAGGGTAAGAGGAGACAAGGATAACAAAGAGAATAATGTGGAAACTATTTGAAACCTCATCACTCTGGATAATAAGCTAATATTTCCAGGGTAGGTTTAAGGTGACAACAAACTGTTTTTGGATACACAAAGGGGGTTTGAATTTTCGTATAACTAAGGCTTCAATAAGCCTTAGTATACGCCTTTTTAAACTTTTATACAACACCACAAAAGCCGAGTTATGATCAATCTTATGGCCTGCTTCGACTATATGTTTAGCGATAGAGGATGATGGATGTTTATTCTCTACTCTTATTGGGTCACTTGATTCTATTTGTTTCTGCAACCATTTTGTTACATGTTCACACATCCTAATTTTGAGACCACGATTGCTCCTCTCTATGTATGTGTGTTCAAGAAATAGAATTAACGAAGATTGATTTCACTTCCGTTTCTAAAAACACCAATTTTTTCAGACATAATCAGAATTTTATAGGAAAATTGCCTTCATATAATTTAGTGAAAATCTTAACTTAATATTGAGTAATTTTGAAAGAAATCTTCATTCATACATATTAAGAACTCATGGAAATCTCCAAGTCGTTTTTATGTGGCAATATTAAATATTATCATATTAAGTCTAATCTTAAAAAGTGATTCACAGAACATTATATGCATCGGTTTAAATTGCTATACTATGTAAATAAGGGGAAATGAAGTTATCATGATGAACCTTAGAGTAGTAGAGTCAGGATATCCTACCAATGGTAGTAGAAAAACATGAAGAATTTGAGCCGATGATAAAAATTGGTTAATTTCATTTTTATTAAGGTGATTATCTGTAAGACATCACTGTGTGTATTTGCATATATCCTAGTAGGTGTGTAAAATATGTAATTTGTAATATGAGAAAAAAATTATAGAAATTTCTCTAAAGTGATGAATATCTTCTCAGATTATATAAAATTCATTTTTGAAAAGGAAGATGAACATCATGATCTTCTATTCTTATACTGTTTACTGAAAGGAATTCTAACAGCGATTTAAATTTAAACGTCTAATGAAAATCGGCACAATCAAATCGGTACATCAACTTCAATGTTACACTTTCATTCGGTGTAAAAAATTAATTTTGATTAAATTAACTTTTCTGCTTGTTCTTCTATACTGTTTAAACTTGTACCAATTCAATCCCGTTATTTATTTACTCAATGAAAAAGTGACTTACACTAAGTTGACAAACGTCAGAAACTGAAACTTATACTCATTAGGATATCATAAATATATCATTCTTTTATTATTTTGTTTACGTGTACATTTCTTGTTTTGTTTTCCTATATATTTTTATAAAATAGATTATTCTGAAACATCTTCTTCATTGTGTGAATTTCAATGTACTGAAATACCAGACATTTCAAATCATTTATTGGAATCTACTGAAAAAATTTATCATCATCAACATCATAACCAATTTAATGATAAAACGAATCGATATTGTAACAATCAAAATATTCAACATGATTGGTCAATATTAAATAGTATGCCAAATGGAACAGATTATGAATTTGTTAAATCACAAATGAATGTAATGAAAAGTACACATGAGAATAATTCAAATTATGAAAATTATTCACCTTATTTCTCATATATGGATAATAATAATAGTGATAATCATTATAATTATTATAATTATTTAAATAAAACGGAAATGTTAAATAAAATGATATTAGAAAACAGTGATTTAAGTATAACACCAATTTGTTCTAGACCATCGTTTACATTACCGTTGACATCATCAACATATTTACTATCTGATTATTCAATGTCATCTAAACAACAAATAGCTGATTCGATTATTTCATATCCATATGAACAGAAAATAATGACTAGAAAACAAACATTATACGAGAAAAGTCAATTGGATGAATATCATAATTTTGATAAGTGAGTACTTATAATACATGCCCAAAAACATTAGTGATTTTCTAGTTTAGAATGTTTCGTCAATGAAAATTTTTTAACAAAAGTAAATATATGAATTTGAAGGTACAAAATACATTAGCTTTCAAACTATTCAATGTGATATAATGTACCATTTAGAATAAACATTAATTAAGTAGTTTATGAAAATTAATGAAAAAAAATAATATCTAACTAATAATTTTTTGTGGTACACCTCAGAAGTGCGCATTCACGATCACGCCTCGCGAGATTCGAATCCAGGCCCCAGGAATCGTGAATGCGCATTGCTGAAGATTCCTGCAATAGGACGAAACGGTTTCCAGGTGTTTCCAGGTCTTTCATGTTTGTCTAGCTTCCATTGACTCATGATCTCAACTAATGAAATTATTATAATATCCACAAAACCACTTTTGATACTAATAATCTTTTATGATTATGGAAAAAAAATTAGAAATGCAATAGATTTACAGTAAGAGAAATTTGCTTAAATTGACTAAATTTTACTGATTCACACCAATAAATAGAGTATTTAGTTAGTCTGTTCAACCAATTAATCTGGGAAAAAATTAATCCTAATATCAGATGTCAAGTTAATTTGAATTTAGTTTTTATAATTTGGAGCTGACAATGATATTAATTATTCGTGCATTGCCAATATCTCAGCAGCGCATAAAATATTGATCCAACATCCCTTCGATCTGATTCCTTTCACTCTGTAAGTTACTTTAAAAGAAGACTTCTTTGGAGTGATTCTTAATCAGCTAAACAAGTGAATTAGTTTTTTTGTACAAAATTAATTCGTATTACTAATATTCACTGTTAAACATTTAGAGAATAAAAATATCTACCTTACATTTCGATAGACAAAATTTTTGACTGGTTTTTACATACAACCTTTTCCCTGATAAATATTTTTTCATCAATTTATTCTCATAGGATAATGCAAAGGAATACAAAGTAAATTATACTTTATTGATAAAAAATGTAATCAATTACTTTGTGTTATGTATTAGTAACAATAAAAAATCCATTTGTTAGTGTAGGTAACATTATGAAGCTTTGACTTGATAATATCAACTAATTTAAATAGTTGAGATCATGATTCAATCGAAGCTAGACCACCATGGAAAACTTGGAAGCACTGGATGGCTGTTTTGTGGGACTCCTCGACAGTGCGCATCTACGATCCCACCTCGTGAGATTCGAACTCTCGTTCAGGTGATTTGTTGACTGATTACGTATCATTATGTAACTGTTTTTCATTTGTGTGAGATTTATCAAGTGTACAAAGTCATGACCTCACAGAATATCAAAACCAAGAACTTATGGATTTTCTGATTAACATGGTACCTTTGATACAATAATTAGGTTCTTATGTAATATTTTATCCTTTCCTATCAACAAGTGACTTCTACACTTCTGAGTAATTAGGTGTATTCAAGTAACGTAACTTTGTTTCAGGAATTTGAAAAAATTCCTCTCAAAACCAGTATTTAGTTAGTAGATGAACATTCTTTTTCTATTCGTCTATTAGTAGTGTCTTTTTTTCGATCAAATACTACAGCTGTTACAACTGGCATCTGAATCATTAAAAAATCAACAGAAAATGATAAGCAGTAGTTTTATTTAAAGTTAATCTAATCTTTTATTACGTTACTTTTTAAGAGAACAATCCATTTCTTCTATTTACAGAATTTTTTCTGTCCCCTCCTCATGTGTTCATTTGAAAACAAATATATCAAATTTGAATAGTGTTTCATCTGAATTCAGTGACCAGTGTAAACCATCCATTTATCATATGAATAATAATGATCAATTAACTAATGAAAATACAAATGGAAAGTTTACTCGTCAATTGAAAAAAAGTAAACGATCTAATCATTATTCACGTCGAATGACAAAATTAGAAGGGTTGAAAAAAATAAAATATTCAAACGGTAACCAAGTTCACCATCATCATCATGAGCAACACCCAAGTTTATCATCGACAAATGAAATGCTGTCATTAGAAGTGACAAAGAACAAGAAAACATCAGTCATCTCATCGACAATCCCATCAATATCACCTACGCTAACATTCGTATCGACAGAAATACCAGCAACAACGCCAGCCACAACAACGGTCACTAACACGATTGAGTTAAAATCAATCCTTAAAAAAACTACGAAAGAAACTAATGATTCATTACACAATAATAATAATCGCAGAATGGAAGAGTTATATTGCTCTACTTTGTATGGTTCAAATAATAATAATAGTAATAGTAATAGTAATAATAATAATAATAATAATAAAACACTGAACAGTACAGTTGCGAAATCGGAACAAACTGGAGTGTTCAATGATTATATGTCAAACTATTGGTTATCATCGCATAAACCATATGATCATTTTTATCATCTTTCTGATCAATCTGTTTCCCCTCAACCTACAGATGAATATCATTGTCATCATGATATTCCTCAACATCTACAACTACAACAGCTTAATCATTCACAAAATCACCATGGAAATAATCCCACAGGTGAGTTGAAGGCTAGTCATAAAATTATATTATATGGTTGACGGTAATGTAGAACAAAATCTCTCTATACTACCGTCAAAAACATAACGTCGCAACATTCTTGTTAGTTATCACTTGTCAAAACAATATGTATCTATAACCATTGTATCTGAACAAAGACCCATATACCTCGACATAAGGAAGAAGGTAAAAACTGTAGAAAAAGATTTATGAAGTTTTGATTATAGTTTCAGTTTGGAAAGGACAGGAGGCTAAGTGGTTCGTGTTAGTCCTGACAATGGCGTTTTCTCAACTGATCCAACTTTACTTTGAAAGCGTCAACAGATGGAGCTTTAATCATGTGTTGAGGTAATGAACTCCTTCCGTTGATCATTCGATGGAAAATTCGGTAGTCAGTTAACAGGGAATTTGTTTTGGAATTATGGACATTTTAGGATGTCCCTTAAAATTATGTTTTAGAAGACAAGAAAAATGAGGGGATATCAGTTGCAAATTTATCACTAAGTAATTTAAAAACGGTGATCAAGTCATCCCTGGTTCTTCTACACGGAAATGAAATAGATGTGGTTTAGCCAGTTAGGCATCACACGGGGGCCTTACAATTACAGGAATCAGCTTAGTTGTGGTTCTTTGAATCTTTTTTTTACGCAGGGGATAGTCGCTTGTCTAAAATACGTGAGTTCAGGACTAATGAATACCGTATACAAGGTCGAAAAGTTTTTAATGTCGACATCGTTAAAGGCTATGTGTATTGACCATATGGTTCTAAAACCTTTAACGGCTATTGAACAGCTGTGTGTAGTAGTTTTCAAGTTTTAGTTAACTTTGTCTTCTAGGTCATTGTGTGTCCAGACGAAAGGTAGCTCAATGTTGTTCACCGTGTTTGTATTTGTATCTTGATGCCCAATATGCATCATAGTACATTTAGAAGCACATATCTGCAACTGCCAAATTCTAGACCATCCAGATAATTTCTCCAGGTCATTTTGAAGCTCTAAACTATTACCTTTACTTTTATCGGTCACCATATCGTCAGCATATAACAAAACCCGTGATGATAAGAGACAGGAAGTGTCATTTGCATACAGGAGGAATAACACTGGTCCCAAACTTATATAACAGCCGGTTGTGAGGAACTTGTCAAAAGTCTCAATGGAGTCAATGTAGGCTACATCTGTAGGTAACTTTTGGTCTTTGAGAGCGCACCAACGTTTTCGGGTTCTAATAAGTTAGTGAGACGTAAACAGCCTATTCTGAAACCATGCTGCTTTTCAGAGAGTTCGGTAATCGTCTAGATACTTAAACAACTTCCGAATAATATTTTAAAAATTTTAAGAACCACGCTGGTTAAGCTTACGGATCGATAATTATCAAGTTTGTGTCTCATACCTGTTTTGAAGATAGGATCTACTATGGCGTTCTTCCAGTCTTTTGATAATCTACCTTGGGTTACATATGTTACATATGTTTAAGGGGTTCGCGACAAAATTTGAAAATTCCTTCGGCAACCCAGGATGCATTTCATCGGGATTTGTCCAGAGTGTGTGTGTGTGTGTGGAGGGTGTATCAACTGAAGGAGAGGCTATCATTAAAATATTTGTATTGTTAATTTGAGAATATATGAGCTTCACTATAATAATGCGGTACTACTATCTTCGGATAATGCTGGTATGTCACCTATTCTCTTAGTCCTTTGGTTTATGTACGAGTATAAGGGTTTAAGGTTTCGATAGACTCCTTAACAATTTTCTCTTCATAATATCTTCTAGACCTGAGGGGGGTCGATTCACAAACAATTAGAGCTTCCTGATAATGAGATTTTGTAGCGTCAGTACCCAGTAACCTAAATCACCCCCACACTCTTCTCTGACGGAGAAGAGTGAGAGCCTTTTTACTGAATCACGGTGGGGATGTGCGGTTCAGTAACTTTTATGTACAAATTTCTTAATACCACACAAACCATTTCCATAGAAGATTTTGATTCTATTGTCAAATCTACTGAGGATGCTGGGTATATAATTTTTGCGTGTTTGCTTTGCTGGCGTTTGGTCTGGCTTGGATTGACATATCGTTGGTGACAACAAAGTCTAGTACTGGATGGTTACTCCTACATAAGGGTGTCATATAATGCGACGTCATCCTCACAACGGGTCAATATGAGATCTAGTAAGAATAATTAGGAGTTCGGGTCGTACCTAGTTGCTTTTTTCACATGTTGCACTTGAACACATGTGACAATCGCGTTAACTAGTTTCTGTTCGAAAGGATTTTCTGATAATTCTGTCTTCAGATATACTGTAGGTTCATTAAGGTTTCATTAGATTAAACATCGACCACTTGATGACCAAGTGTTACGACCGTCTAGAAAGACCGCGCTCACCTCACAGCTTTGACTTCAGTAGACCAAACCAATTAGCAGATCTTTTCCTTTTCATTTCAAAAGGTAACTAACTAATTCGCACTTCCCACTTTCTTGGGAAATGTTATTGATAACGGTAAATGGAGTAGTATTTCTAATGAATAGAGCTACCCCTTCTCCTTTACTCTTCTAAGCTCTGTTGGCTCTTACTGATGTGAAACATTCGGAATCAAGTTCCTTACTGTCTACAAACTATGTCAGCCAAGTTTCTGTAACATCAATTACATCCGGTATGGTAGAGTCTATCTGTACACCTAGTTCCGATCGCTTGTTGAGCGAGCTCGGGCATTTGTGTAACATATCCGAAGGCCATCTTGATTATTTCATGATGCGCCCAGAGTGGTTTCAGCATCATCCTCTGTCGGAGCCTAAACATCTGAAAATTTACAGTTCTAAAGTTCTTTTCACCAGCACATAACCTTAGTTATAGTTCTTTTTCAGTTTCTCGTCCTTTTTACGGTCCGCGAGCGGCAAGTGTTTACGGACAAAAATTTCTGACCCCTTTAGTATTTGTTCATTTTGTATTATTAAGTCTTTTTCATTGAGATATTCAAATACCACTTTCAACAACCTGGTCTGATTCTTCTTCAAGTTCATTTGGCTGACTAGTCTATAAAGCTTTAGCATCCTGGATGATTGTCGATGACTTGGGTCATCAATTTGTTATTTTTCCTGCTAGAAACAGGCTTAGCCTTGCGACCAAGTTCTCTAGGCGTTTCCTACTTGAGTCCACTTTGAGGGTGGGGAACAAAAGAAACCATTCCTGAGCTTTTGTTTCAAACAGACTTCTTTGCAGTGGGTTCTTCCCCATTTGGCTCATGCAAGTCAATCAACTCTGAGCTTATTTCATATAACTTCCTATCTGTTTGTGTATCGACAGAACGAGTACCATTTGATGCATCTCGATCAAGTGCGCAAGTATTCCTTTTAATAGCGTTCACCATTGCAATGGCTTCGGGTAGCACGCTGTTTGAGTCCGAGCAGCATTGCTGACACAAACGTATACAACCATTTTTAATAAACCATTTGAAATCCACGGGAGTTAGATTTGTGCAAACTTCGTGGTGCCATCCTTTGTATTCATCTCACTGCATGCCACTTTCCATAGGGTATCGACAGCCCGGGCGATGGATATTGCTTTTTTTCTACTGTATAGTCAGTAATCAGAGGTTTCCAAAAAAAGCCAGGCGCAAACAATACCAAGAGACAAAAAATTTATCACCAGAAGTGAAACTGTAAAAATGTAAGCTGTTAGATCCAAAAGGGTAACAAACAAAAACCCAATGTACTTAAAAAGAACAGAGAATAAGTTACTTCCGAAAAAAAAACTCTTGGCGCTACTTTAAGTGAGATAAATTTAGTTAGAGTGAAAACAGTAGTCTTGATTCTTAATAAACGATTAAAACTATAAATTTAACTCAGCGAGCAAATATGCCACTGTCCTTTTTAAATAGAGCACGTGTTAAGCACTATAATTAAATCATAAACTATGTATGAATACATCGTGTTTTATAAGAAATATTTATATTGACCAATAGTCAAATTTGAATCATTTGAATTGGATACCATTTGATATTGTTTCATTGATAACATGATAAATGTGTACAATTTACAGTATCAGTTGATCAAACTTTTATAAGCAATAAATAGAACTGAGTTATAGGATTATTCTTTATCATCAGTAAGCTTGAAAGAATTGACACTTCATATGACACTTGTAACCTGGTCACAGTTAGAACTGTTACCGCATTGAGGTATTTGACTTAGCTTAAGAATTACCTCTACCTGGGAGTAAGATTTCTTTTACTACGATGATAATCATTGCATAGAAAACAATATCATGTTTCTCTACTTGATATTCATATAATTCGATTGATCAAGTTACAGTTTGGTTAGTAAACTAAGTAATTCATCATTACTGTCTGTACTCATTCCAAATATAAGATGATTAAGAGAAATTTTACAGGAAGACCTACATCTATATTCATGTTGCTTATTAATCATTAAAAAAAAGTGTATTTTCTCAGCAATGCCGGTTATGCCACAGTTCTACAATAAGGAAACTCGGTTACATAATTTCATGTGTGACCGACAGTTCATTCTCCCTCCTTCCCTCTCTCTTTCTTGAATCAGTAAAGCATTTATCAAATTGACACATTTTAAAATGTTTGTTGTTTAGTTTAACAAAAGGTCAGTGTATATTTAATTCTCTTCTAAGAAAAAAAAAGTATTTGACTTATTTACCATTGACAATTTAATTCTCAAATATAATCTATGGTATAATAACCAACAAGACACTATTTATTGAAAACCAACGGGGGTGGGTGAATGGAATGATCGTATTTACGAAGGAAAAATTATTTTAAACAATCTAGCTTTGTTACGCAATATTCTGTTTAACTAAAATACACAGCTTAGATGGTGGTTGGAGGTAGTCGACAGGAAACCTCCAACCACTATCTAATCTCAATACATAGTGCCCGCGGTGTCGAGTCACATAGACTGGTGGCCACATTGCAACATGGTCGATAGCATTCGATCTGCACTAAAATAAGGACTTGACACACATGACGTTGATCACCACCCAGTGATCAATCAATTGTGATTGCATCTCAGTCCTACAGGAGGTCGGTTGCGGCTCGGGTAGCTCAGTGGTAACGTCTCTGACTGTGAAGCTGGGTGACACGAGATCTATTCCGCCAGGGAGCACCAGTTCCCTCAAGATTACAGGTACACCTTGCTGACGAGTGCCGAATAGCACGAAACCCGGGTCCAGGGTTTCCTGTCGACTACCTTCAATCACCATCTAATCTCAATACATAGTGTCCGTAATGTCGAGTCACCAAGACTGGTGGCCACATTGTGACATGGTCGATGGCATTCGATCTGCACTAAAATAAGGACTTAACACACATGACATTGATCACCACCCAGTGACCAATCACCTGTAAAATACACAGCACCCAATCTTGCTCTCTATTGAGGTATTATTTTTTTAATCATAAATCCAAATGATAATGAAATAGAATGAGAAAACAATTAAATAACTATTCAAATTATACTTTACTGTTAGTTTTTTTATCAGTTTTTTTTAGTAAAAAAAAACGCCCAGCTAATTAACTTCTCGATGACTTAATTATTTTCAATTTAATCCGTTTAAATGAATTGATTACATAATAAACCAGTTCAGAATTGTATTTAAAAAAAATATCCTAATTCTACTTTTATCAGTTTGCACAACATAAAAATATAGCGGGATAGATTAAGAATGCTAATCCGCGACCCAAATTATTTATTATTACAGAGATTTGATAATAATAATTATTATTATAACAATTATTATTCTGTATGCCATACAGCCCTCTCGAATTATTAAATACGCTAAGTGAAATGGACATGTGTGAAGTTAATTTATTACAACACCCCCCCTAAAAACTATTTACTAGAAATTAATCCATTAAAATTGTTTATCATCAAGTATTCCATATAAATAAACTCCATTTGGTATGATTATGTCATCCATATTACACAGTTTAGGTGTAATAATAATTAGATTTTAAAATGTTTCGCTAAATACAATACATTGTTTAGTAATTCTTAACTTCAAAATGTAATAGATATTAAAAAAAGGTCTTAAGTTCACCGATAATCTGATTACTGTAAAGTTATTAACGTTGGCTTCAGTATATTAATGAAATAATGTCACTGATATATCTTTGAGGATATTTACGTTATTGGAGGATCATTTCCGTCATAGACCAACTTCAGTTGGAGAACCGTTTATCAATCACGTAGAGTTGGGTGCTTAGAAGTTGTTTTGTATTACTTTTGGTGTGCTTAGCAGTGTCCGTTTATGATTTCACAAAGAGCCAAATCCAGGACTTCCAGGTTTGAGTGAAAATATAATACACTGAACTCAAATTCAATGATTCACGGATTTAGCATCAGTAAGTTTTCGATATAACTGGGATAGTGCTATCTGTAGATAATTACATCACCTTTGACTTATTTGGACACATAATCAGAGGTTTTTCAGCTGGTTTGTGGAATTATATCTCAAGGCTAGTCTTTTGTTTTGATTTTGTGTGGGTTCGGTAGTCCTACGCTGGTACCCAAAAGCTGTTCAGTTGCTTTGAGTGGTTTGTTAGATGAGTTCTGTTTGCGTTGTCATAAATTACCTTTAGATTGAACCGCTGTTCACAATTTGTTAAACCATATGTAATAATTCACTTGGTATTGTTTTGCTTGTATCTTCCCATTGAGGTTTAAGACTGCAATTGATCAGTCTATTATTGTCATATGTGCATACTGTGCGTATGCCTCAATATTGCCTTAATTGCACAAGCAAGTGGATATCAGGACTCAGTAGTTGAGTGGATAACGGGGTGGCGTTTGAAGCGAATGGTAATGGGTCCGAGTTCCAGAGTGGACATCAACTCTGAGATGCAGGCACATCCAGCTGACGAGTCTCAGATGGGTCGAAACGCGCGTCCTGGATTCCACTGCTAGCCACTGCTTATATCTGCTCATATGTAATAATTATATGTTTTCTTTATCGACTACTTTGTGGTGATTGAATCCCATCGATCAAGTCGTAATATGTATGTTAGATCAGCTTATTTAAGCTCCAATTTTACAATGCTTTTAATATTGGGCTGTTTCGACCGACCGGCAGTAAACTTTCGACACAGATTTCATGTTAGTTCAAACTTTTCAACAACGTGTTTCTCTGCTCTTTATTGAATCAGTACTCTACTTCGAATTTGAACCTGTCAGATAAAATTACCACTAGGCTTATTTTACGATGAGTTACTTGTTAAACTATTTTGGTGTTTTCGTCACTCAGATAGATCAGTGCACTTTGATTTGAATGACAATTTCCTGGAAAAATCTGGTGATTTGTTCAGGGTTATCATACAGAATTAAGCAAAATAAGGTTTCAACGTCAAATCTAGTGGTTAACTTTGAATGCTATGATCATTAAGATAATGTTCTCTTATATTCACGAAAGTCACAGAGTCATCGAGTAATGTGACAAAGTTCTTTAGTTAGAATGGATAATCGATGGATATCGTGTGGAGTCGCGTGCTTAGACAGTGATCATATTCTTAGTCAGTTTAAACCGTTGGCTCAACTCGAGATCGTAGTTTGAGAATTTTTTTAATGTTGAATCGCTTTTTACTAACTAACTTTAAGTAGTATAAATTAATCTTAAAATATTGATAAATTTTCGATTCATTTTTATTCAAATTTAAAAAATCCTAACAAATACTGTAATAAATCTTATATTTATTTTGCTAGCATTCATTACATGTAGTCAAGAACATATTCAAGATATGCCTGAAAATCCTGTATATTGCTCTAGTTTTGAAAAAGTAACATCTATTCAGCAAAATAATCCAGACGAATTAAATAATATGAGAAAATTTAACAGTGACAATAGTATATTAGTTAAACAAATGGATGCAAATCATTTTGATGTGGAAGATCAAGTAAGCTTTCGATTATTTTTTATTATAGTTGGATTTGATCAAATGACTTACATTTCGTAGAAATTTAAATTATGAAACAGTAATTGATTATAAATGAGCTATAAGAGACATGAAATGTGGTTTCCTTGTTAAAAATTTATATATATATATTATAACATTCTCTTTGAATTTTTCACATCGGTCAGTCAGTCAGCCACAACGTAGGACCAAGCACATATATGCATCGGTCCAAGTTGCTATACCTCATTAACACAACAAGATGGACACCGGATTCATAAAAGTAGTTAATTCAGAGGTGGTAATTTATAAAAGAAAGATTAGTGGAATGATTATACATTCATGAAGCGTGAACAAATTAAAATATGATATCAACACTTTTGATTATGGAGTTCACTTTTCAATCAAACGTACAAATCGAAAGTAGAATGATCATCAGTAGAAATTCATTTCAATAGAATTTATTTTTATGATAATCAGAATTCAGTCTACATTTGTAAGTAACGATTACGATCTTCAATCTATTACTGTTGCTCTTTTGAAGTAAATAAACTGAGGTTACATCTCACAATCTGCATTTCTTTTCATATCGTATAATTCATTTATAAATACTTTGGCGAGCCTATTAGACGGTTAAAACATTTTATCAGTATTGATCAGCGTTTATGTAGTGACCAAAAATTACTATCTGTTATAGAGGTGTAAAAATAAATATGGTGATATGATGAGATTCACGAATAAAACAATGAGAATATAAGACATTAAATCTATTGTTATTGTTATTATTCATATTACTCTCTGTTATGTAAACAGATAACTGTTTCGTTATGAATACATAGTTTTTCGATTTTATGACTAAACCAGTATCCATTAATTCACATTTTCAATTTGAATCTATTTCCCATACACAACATTCTTCGTTCAATTTCATTAGTAGATGATTACAGCACAATCAATCTGATTGATTCTACACATTCCATCTTCTCACTAAGAACATCACAACGTAATCACCATTAAACATACACCTATCATTCAGTTGGAGGATTCGTAAAGATTACAACTGTATTCAATAGATTGTTGGTCATTCTGACAATATAAACCTCATTATATTCTATACGGTCTTTCAATAGTCACAGACAATGTAGGCATTAACTATTGAATGGATGAATATAATACAATTCTGAGTTATCTGGTGATGATCAATTTATGGTTTTTCACTATTTCCTAACATATCATGTGCTGTCTCAAAAACATATGATAAGTGAGTGATAAAAGTTCAGATGTGATATTGTTAATGAGTAGAATATTTACCTAGTCGGGGTCATTGCATATATGTCTGTGCTTGGATCAGATATTGTAATTTACATCTGTACAAATGAGTTGTGTAAATAATTATTCATTATTTTGATAATAAAGCTTTCTACAGAGCCATGGTATTCTCCTCCTACATAATGATTTTCTCAGGTATTTTGGAAGAATATATATGTGACTTAGTCGGAATGATAAGCATAACATAGACGTACCTAAGATTTATAATGTCTGTTGACTTATTGACTGTTTATTATCATTATTATTTCATAGATTAAATTTAAAAAGGAAATAATCAGTGGGAATGATTGTCCTCCATGTATTCAGTTAACAATGACAAGTACCTCAACCACGACGTCGACGACAACAATGGTGACAACTATGTCAACACAACCTGACCATTCCTTTTTAACAAATAATTCGACCTCATTACATTTACCAACTAGCACAATTCCTCGTAATACTGCTACCAATAATAACACATTAATTAATTCGCAATTATTGAGTTCGGATGTCAATAATGATAGTTTAGACCATCAAAATGAAAGATTCAATAATCATATCCTGGATATTAATAGCAGTAATAATAGTCGTATATGTAACAATAATAGTTTCACAGCATATAAATATCCCTCTCAATCAATTTATACTAATAATTGTCAATTGTTACCGGTTTTGAATCCCCAACACCAACAACAAACCACTTGCAGTAATCAAAGTGAGTTACTAATTTTTGTATTTATCATTAAGTTTGATGGTCTTATGAATTTCCTGTCAGCCGGAGAATGGTACGAAGACCAGAAGATACTAAACAGTTGTTTTAATTATTTTGGAACTGGCTAGCTTACATAGCAGGGATCAAGTCGAGCTTGTATTCTCTCTAATGAGGATGATAGTTTGTGGCTATTACGTGTAAATACAGTAGTTTGTATGAATGAATATATACATGCACTATAAGTATTGCTGATAGACATACTTTCCTTTATAATACTGTTTGTACAGTTTGAACTTGGAAGTAAATTGAACTCAGTTTCGATTTTGACCTACAATAGTGCTGACAATACGTCAATAACCATAAAGACACCACAACTTTATTCTAATTGGTACATATCATTTAAAATATCAACAAAGATTTAGTAATTTAATTCCATGGGAAGATAACAAAGGAAACGATTAACATAAAGTATAAAATCCGTCGTATAAATGTTGCTGCTCGTAATCTTGCTACCCAGTTGTTAAAAATCAAGTAAATGAAATGTTGACACTAAATCAAAGTCTAAGTCGTAATATGTGTAAGAATTTAGGTATAATTTGTAGATTTATCTGTCTATTCATTCAAATAAAATAGGGATTTTCAAATCTGTTTGTTCACATCGTTTATCAGTAAATGGGTAAAATATTTTAATGAGCCCTTATATGACCTTAATTAGTACCCCACTAATGAAAATATTACTTTGAAATAAAGGTATAAGATTTACAGATCACCGGTCATGTTATTTGAAGTTCGTATGTATCCAGTACATACTAGTCATCTACTACGCGTAAATAATTGTAACGATATAAAATACTAAGAATTGAGTAGAACAACACAATCCGTTGTGTGTAGTCGATGAATAAAACCTCGTTGTTATTTTTATCAGAGTTCAACTGTTTGATAACAAAGCCAACTCTACTAAAAACCTCTTTAGAACGAAACAGACAGTTTGATGAAAGTTAAGTCGGTGATTGCTTCGATTCATAATAAACTTACATTAGCCATTAACGACAAAACAATTCACTATAATAATTTGCCTACTCATTAGTAGCTAAACAGTAATTGATACATTTTCATGAACAACCTTTATGTGTAAAAGTTACTTGAAATAATCTCTATGACTGAAATTTAGATAGTCTGTTTCACTGGGCAAACCCGCCAGTGTTTCCTCAAGGGAATGATCAAAACTTTCCCGGGCGAAGCTTTGGGATTCTTAGTTTTCAATCTCTGAGACTACTTGAGTTAAAATTTTCATGTGATGTTTGCCTGCTATTCAGGGCCCAATCTTTACCAGCATTTCAATCAAATTTTGACAAATCATTCATATAAGTAACTATTTTGCTCGGATATTTTTTGTAGGTGAATATAACTTAGACCAGTTACCAACAAATTCTTCTATTAATGATACAATACAAGCATGTCCAGAATTACCTACGAATAACTTGACCAAATCTTCCAATTCTTCTGTTGACATTGTACGTACAAATCATTGTGATAGTGATATTATTCTCATTCATAATAAAGTTAGTCAACGTACTCATCAAACTAATCATTATCATCAAAAATCTCACTTAATTTTCAATGACATTGAATCTATGAACAAACCATACAATACATCATTCTATTGTCCAATAACACCAACATCCAATCATCATGGACATATACAATTATGGCAATTTTTATTAGAAGAATTACAAGATCCTGAAGCAAATGCATTTATTTCATGGACTGGTTATGAAAATGAATTCAAATTAAAAGAACCAAATCAAGTAGCACAACGATGGGGTGCTAGAAAAAATAAACCAAAAATGAATTATGAAAAATTAAGTCGTGGTTTACGATATTATTATGATAAAAAAATTATTGAAAAAGTTTCTGGAAAACGTTATGTTTATCGATTTACACGTAATTTAAATGAATTAATTAATAATCAATTTACAGAATCTGTATCATCATCAACTTCAGCCACATCATCGTCAATGACATCATCGTCTTTGGATAAAAATCAACATTTTAATAATAATTTTATGAATATGAAAACATTCAAAAGATCATTACATAAAAAGAATACATGGACAAATGAAATTTTTGAAGAGATCTAATGTTGAGTTGTTTACTTTTCCAACCAAAAACAAAGAAATAGAGATTGCATTTGTATAGTTGTGAAAAAAATAATTAGAAAAATAAAACACACCCACCTATTTGAAACTGTTCTCGTTATTTGTGAAACATTTCCTTTTGGAAAGTACCAATCAAGTACACTTATGAACACAATCATATTAGATTACAACATTCCTTAATGTTTATTCTTCAAAATATAATTTTCTCTGAAGCGAACACTATTATTATTATTATTATTATTATTATTATTATTATTATTATTATTATTATTATTATTATTATTATTATTATTATTATTATTATTATTATTGATAGTTGCTCTTCTCTTATGGACACATAGAATATGATCATTTTGACTTAATCCTTAAAATATATTGACAGAGATATTGAACTATGGAATGTAATAGCTTTGTTGTGTATATCTTTTGTACATACATTTAAATTCTCAAAAAACATGTTAAATAGATTTTCCTGGGTTTTTTTATTCTGTGTAAATGAAAAAAATCTATTCGGATCAGTTGGGATTATAACTATTCCACTAAGTCAAATACTTAATAATTAGTTTATCAGTGTGAAATTGGATTTATATATGTGTACAACATAGTTTGGTTAAGAAATAATTCGAGACTTTACTTCATTATTAGTGTTTGCAATTTCCTATATTATACAGGAATGGAATTGACCACTCTCTACTACCATGTACAGTGCCTGAGCTGATTACCTTGATATAGACTTCATTTAAAAGTTTTCGTATAGTTGGAAAGTACTATATTGGAGTCCCACTGTAAACATTAATACTAGGATGCCGTAACATCCATCTGACGAGTTCTAGTTGGAAAGAGATGCGTAGAGAATATTTGTAGCTGAGGTGGATGATTTTGATGGAGTTTTGTTCTCTGAACTGGAACAAAACTCCGTCAAAGAAATGCGTGTTATAAATTCTATCGTTAACAGTATACCAAAATATTATACACCTTTATACTTAAAACTATGGACAGATCATTGTTGGCAAGCAAATAGATCTTCATGGTGAACGAGTTTCACTATGGTCTCTTAATAAGCATCGTTATCAAATGACCACATATATATAACCATGTATTAATACATGGGAATTAGCGTGGGGGGAAATCCGAAATCAAGATAGAATCCAAATAAACTCCCTTCAATTAATGTCCTACCAATTATACTGTCAAATTTGATCATCGATAAGGCTTCAGTCATTCTTCAATACCTGTGTGTATTATATCGAACTATTCATTATATCAGTTACTAAACCATGTCTCATCACTAATTCAGATGCCTTGAAGTTAGATTAAGGAGTGTAATTGCTAGATTATCAATACATCATTTGAATTGACTGGCACAAGAATAGACTAGTATACTTGACATTTCTGAACTACACTTTTCGGTTGAAAGATGACGACATAAATTTGCTGTCACATTTTAAATACATGAATCCTGTAACCCGGAAGTCTAAGTGTTCATGATTTTAGTGGTCAATTAATCACTTTACTGGCCCGCAACCAGATAATTTCGAGTGACAATAAAAGAATTTATTGTGTGAATTCATTTAAAAGACAAGAAATATAATTATCTATGATACTGGCATAGACTTTTAAAAATGTCTTTCGTAACTGTATAACTAACTAACTAACGAAAGTTTTAATAGATCAAGTCAATCACAAATCATCTGATTGCGTAAAAGGGATTGCAAAACATTGGTTATTAATTATTTGTCTGAAGATGAATTTAACCGACACCTAAAGAGAACTGGTGAGATCAATAAAATTAAAAGGGGATAAAGATACATAGATTAAATTAGGTAGTTGTTGCGGTATATCTTAATTAAATTAAAACTGAGTTATTCTTGTCATTATATTTTAATTCACAAGTGCGATAATCTACTCTCTTCAAGACTTAAAGTTACTAGATTCGATCATGGATGAGGTACCTGTATAACATAGGCCTGGTGACAAGTGATTTTCATTGGTTTCCCAGATAACCTCAATCTATATATTCACATACATGTAGTGTGATCGTTAGTGATTAATATCGAGATAAATTCTCAAAGTTATGGTAAAAAGTTACGATAGTTGAAGCTAAATCATACTGGAAGTGGGATAAATATCACTAATGAAAATATTGGATGTTACTTGGAATAAAATACTCACTAAGTGAACGTATTACGCTCATATGATTTTGAGATGGTGGAGAAGATTTTTAGTTCCACCAAAATCACTAAGTGAACCTTAAAATCTAGACCATTTGATTTCAATTCTCGACATGAGAACTGGAAGTTCTGGATTCACACCCGTGAAGGTTCTGAGTATGTACAGCTGAAGGGTTTCATATTATGAAGAAATATTTGTTCAGTTGCCATCAAGCTTTCAACGAATCATCAACTAATACAAGTATGCGACAAAAGCCACCTCGAAATTGAATATATTGGCAGCCAACCTAATAACAAATACATCTGAACTTCAAAAGCATACTTATATCATTTTAGCTTATAACTAAATGAAGATAGGATTCTTATATTTAGCATTAGGAACCACGCTTTCATTTAAACTGGTGATCACTTTAGAATCTGGCCAACTGAATTTATTCAACATCGAGGATTACACAATGCGATATCAGTTAATATAAGATCAATTGTTGGTATATATTACACATCAGAATAGCCATGCCAAGTCAAATCTCCAATTTGGAGTAGAAATTAGTCTCATTAAAACACTTAATGTTGTTTGTTTCAAGCTAATAATATGTTGATTAAACTGTTAAGATTTGGAAATCAATGCCATTGGTTTTGTTTGCTACTTATTTAATAATTAGTAGGTATAATTCATAATAATTTATATAGAATCCCATATAAACCCAAATCATATAATTCCTATGGTATAATGAATTTAGTATTATTTCTTTTTAGCGTAAAATAAATTACAAATTTATATCACGTATAAAATATATGTCTATATTTCCATTATTCTAGTGCATTACATTTTTAACTGTTTCAACACAAAATTTGCACACAATTAATATAAATAAGTAACAAAACCAATGTAAATTGACCAGCTAATTGTGCTTCATTTTCACACAAAATGAATTGCACAAAAGTTAATTATTAAGTCCTCAATTGTTCCAATTGGATACATAGAAATAGTGATTCATGCAGATGAGGAAAAAATTATACCACAACATTTTGAACCAAAGACAGAAATATGGAGTAATAATAATAATAATGATAGAAATATTAAAATCATTAAAATCATAAATCGTGCTTCTTATATATATATCTATGTGTATGTGTGTATGTATTGATGCGTCAGTGAAAAACTCAAATGAAATTCAAAACTGTTCTTTTTTGTAGTAGGTATATGTAAACATTGGATTTAGGTGTCAAAAACGATAGATAAATAGATAGACAGATAATTTTTGACAAAAAAAACAATCGGTTTCTTATTCTTTCTTTTTTTTACTTCAATAAATAAGAGAATATAAATGCTTGACTGTTGAATTTCAACATTGAAATTAAAATTGACAAACTCGAAAATGTTCAATTACGATAAAGGAATCAGTAAGTTATATTAGTATGTACTGAAAAAAAGAGAGTAGTATCGTTTCGTATTGAATAGTGAACAAATTCAGAAAAATAACAAGCAACTAAGTACCTGTTTTTCAGCTGTTGAATGTTTTAAAAATCTCATTAAATTGACAAACGTTTAATTCACTTAGTAGCAGTATTTATATATATTAATCGATAAAAAAATGTCCGGATGTAGAACAGGAATAAGTGTATACGGATACATAAATCGAATATGGATTATCATAATAATTATAATTGATTACGTATTAGATGGTGTGATTTGTATGCATAACATTCGACAAAATTTCGAACATGATATTAATTTAAAATTTTGTTTAGAAAATAAACCTGGTGCATTGTCAACAATTGGTAAAGATACAGCTAAACCATTTTCACCTGGATAAGTTGATTGCCAATTACGACATTTTGACTGAGCTGCATATTCATAATCACCATTTAAATAAATTGGTTTTTGACCAATCCATAAACATGGTGCACTATTTTAAAAAAAAGAAGTGAAAATTGGTAAATATATGTCTCATGTATATATAAATTTATCAATTTAATTGAATGATCTTTGTAGATATGGTTTAATATAAAGGTAACCTGGAAAAATATTAAGAAAAACTCCTAGGAGTACGAATAAAACGTTTATAGTTATGACCTTTAGGTTTCTGTGTGAAAGTGATATCAATTTAATGCACAAAGCCAAAATGAAATGGAACACATCGATCAAATTTATAGATATTAATTTTTTATAAGCAAAGAATTTAAGACTGAAATAAAATAGTTACCCTGTATTTCTGTGGTTGAAAATAGTTAATGGAATATAAATAAATCTATCGTAGCCTTTAAATAATTGTAGGATATTGTGACTCTGGTGACATTTTATCGGACATTATTCCGAAACATAGATAACCTAAATATGTTACTAGTTATTAACCTTTAAGGTGATAGTAAATTGAATATCAAAGTAGTAACCATGTGGTATTATCAGCATATACTGGCTAAATAACACAATTTACACGAAAACGTTACCTGTTCTTTGATACATTTGCACAGTATCTTTTAAGTACTGAAATCATTTTTGACAAATATCTTCAAAAGGAATGCATTACATTTGTACAGAATAGGATTTAAATATCGATTTTAATTAGGTAGTTGCTGATCAGTGATGGTGGGAATATATAAATATTTGGACTGAAAAACAACTATTTTGTTTTATAGAAGTTTAGTTTAACATATGTTATTGTCGTTACTTTCCAACTTGATAGTAATCTTTTTGGAGTTGCTGTGATCACTTACCAATTAACCTAATTTTGATTATGTACATAATGTATGACGCAAACATATTTTACTATTATCCTGTTTTTAGTACTGATTAAATAATATCGAATGATGATGCGGACTAACAATTAAGCAAACATGACAATGACCACTACTGAAATAGTGTAAACACCTTAGTCCTACAGGTGGTCAGCCATGAAACCAGTAGCTCAATGGTAACGTTTAAGAATGTAATCCTACTGCGAAAACCATTTCTTCAAGGATGCGGATACCCCTTGGTAACGATTATCAACGAATAGGTACGAAACACGTAACCAGGATTTTCTACCGACTTCCTCCAAACATCTAATATTGAATGCATTCCAAACGTATAATTCGCCCAGTAATAACAAAGTATTAGAATCCATGTTCACTAACAAAATGAAAGCACAGACGGACAGACCTTTATTTTTTGCATCTATTAGATTAGTCATCCAATCTCTTTCTCTCACTCTCTCGATTTATACCTTAATGTAAACTTTTATTTTTTTCCAATGCTATTAATATCATTAATGATTTAAGTTTCAAAATGAAATATAATCTCATAATAGTCCCCCCTTTTTGTCATTGCAGTACAAAGTTAATGTATATTTTACAATAAATAAATAAATATGTACATTAAAAAGAATTCCGTTAGTTGCTTAGATGAAACCCTTCAAAAAATATCACTATTGATACATTAATTTATTACTGACTAATTCTATTAAGAAAATAGTGAAATGACTTGACAACAATTTTTGTTCATTTTTTCCACTAAAACGTTCTACTTTTTACTCATTTCGTATCGATTAGTCATGTTCATAATGCATTAATTGTTTAAATAGATAAGTCAAATTTGGTTAGTTCTTTATTATTATTATTAATTTTCTCTCATAATGTCAACATTCATTATTGTCATCGTTTTGTTAAGATATGAGAATTTATGAAGTCTATATTGAATTATACTTCACATAAAAAATTAACTGCAGTTGAAAAGTATGAGTAAAAGCATGAAATAATACAGTGGAATTAAGTGTTGAATTACTTAGTCAATTATGCCAAAAAAACATGATATAAGTTTAATTACTATCTGGAGATATCAAGTAATTTAAATACTAAAGTGATGATAAATAGTTTGCGTAAATCAGTGTTGGTAGATTCATGTTACACTCCTATCTTCTTTTAGTCATCGTACGTGACTAATAAACAACCGTACAATATATGATGTTGTCAGAATGACCTACGATCCAATGAATACAGTTGTAATCTTTATGAATCATCCAACTGAATGACAAGTTTATGTTTAATGGTGATTAGGTTCTGATGTCCTTAGTGAGATTTATTTATTTTATTTTATTTGAACATATAAATACTGGTACAAGGGGGCACCAGATACACATGCGCCACACAAATTTCATTTGATTTGTGTGAGGGCTGTGATACTGCTTCGGTGCCCAAACCGAAGCGGGTGGTTTTCTTAGGGAACCACACCCGGAGTCTTCGACCTAAAGGTCTGATCCACAAGGCAGTGGAGCATCGTAAGGAGGTTCAGTTCCATGGTAGCCGGTGACCAACGATTGGTTCATACGCCATTTGTTCCCTCGGGGTACTGGAGCCCATGTGCACCATTGGTTTGGAATCAGAGTTTTCCAACTCCTCTAGGTGGACTCTCCGTGTCCACCGACCCGGTTAAAGAGTCGAACATTCGCTTTTCGTCCTCTCAATTTCGAAAACATTACCCCCGCTAAGAGAAGGCAGTGAGTAGGACTTCCCTGGCAGAAGCTGTATACACGTGGCCATGTGACAGCATTTCGAGAGCGAAAGCTGATTCTCCCCACTCTCGGCCGTATCAGGACATTCGGGGGCTAGTGAGAAGATGTAATGCGTAAAATCAATCGGATTGATTGTGGTGTAATCATCTACTGGTGAAATTGAATAAAGAATGTTGTATGTTGGAAACATTGACATTGAGAATGTGAATTAATGGATACTGGTTTAGTCATAAAATTGAAAAACCATGTATACGATCCCGTGTATTGTTACGTATGTTCATTTCATAATAATTCTAACCTGTAGTAAAACAGTTATTCACTGTTTTCTGATATTCATTTTTTTTTCTCAGTTCATAATGATAATAATAATCGTCAATATATATACAAAAGTTATTTATAAAACTGTTCCACTGATTAACAAATCAATCAATTAAATTCCTTTTAGTAATATGATTAATATAAATGTTTCTTTTCATAAAGGCACATAACATATAGATTGAATAACAAACAATAAAATTTTTTTCATCAAACTCTTACACAATATCATCTGTTATATCGACACCATCGAAATCCAATAATTTCGCTTGTGGTTTTGAACGTCCTTCAACAAGACTCATAAAATCATCAAAGAGAATTTCACCCTTTTAAATAGACAAAAACATAAAATAAAGTTAGGAAATAACATGTTATTTGTCACAATAGTAAACACAATTATTTCATATCAGAAAGGGGTTTTGTGGATATTATGATAATTTTAATAGTTGAGATCATGAGTCAATTGAAGCTAGATCATCATGGAATTATTAAGAATAATTATTAATTGATCTATATTAAAATAGGATGGTTAAATAACAATTGTATTACAAATCTCTATTTGGATCATTATCAGAAGAAAGAACAAATAGCCATTAATATATTAGTCAATACATTTAAGCATCAGATTCAATACAAAAGAGAAATGAGATTACAGTATCACATAATTAGGATTGATTAATTAAGTGATGATCCATCAAGGATGAGAATGGAAGTAGTCAAATGATTAATGATTAACTAATATGTTGGTGAATCAATAATAATCATGGTAACGATGAATTTGAATATTACAGATGAAGTTTATCAGTGCTTTCAATAGGTATGAGCTACCCTACATTTAATATTAATTTGCCAAATGTAAACAAACCAAATCACATAATCTGAAAAAGGATATACATTTGTGACGATTGACCATGGAGATGTTGGTATATTTTTCAGGTGTTCCTGAGCTAAAATATATTTTATATGCTTGTGATTAATATCTTAAAATTTATTATGTACTTTATTTGGAAATAGGGATAAACACAGTCATCCAGTCTTTAATATTGTATACAAATATTCTTAGAAAGTTAGAAACAATTTATATCTCAAAATGACACCAACTAAAAAATATTTTATTCCGTAAACTTCTAAGTCTAAACTCTCTATACGATATGTGACCTACACCTTGTTCTTCTAACCAATAGGTTGGTACTACTTAATAAATATATCAGAATATAGTGAGAATGAACAAATAGGCATAAAATTATTTATGTGTCCCTTTGATCTGACTAACAAATACTGATGATGAATAAAACTAGTACTCATTTATTTCAATTAAATAGTTATAAAATGAAAGTCACTACATAACCGATAAGATTTTAAAATCAGTCTTAATTAACTCACATATAAATTAACCAAAGGAACACCATATCTATATGTTGGCGGTACAACATAATCCATATTGAACATATCTGTACTGAGTAGTGGATAGAATGCTCTTCCGAGACCTTTAAGATTTGCTGCACGTTGACATGCAAAAATTGAACCAGCATGTGCACCAGTTATTCGATCATTGTATTTCAAATCACCACGTAGTGGTTTATTTTGTGCAATTAAATAAAGCTGTAAGTTATGAAAAGATTATTGAAACAAATGAATATTAGATTATAGTATCTATACCCTATTTATTATGCAGTTAATTAGATGATGGTTCGGTCTTATGATAAAGACACTACTTTTGAATTGCCAAATTTTTCGGCAGTGTTTCTGTTTTTAATGAGGCAAAATTTACCCTACTAATCTTTTAAATCAAAGGTTCTCTGTTCAAGTCTCAGTGTGAACATCAACTTTGGGATGCAGGTGCATCCAACTGACAAGTCTCATCCATGACGGAAAGCTCGTCTTGAGTTTCAATGCTGTTCACTATACAACCTTAAAAACCACAGGACTGTTTATACTTAGCTAATGATCTGGAAGTCCTGGAAATTAACCAAATGTAGTGATAATAATTAGTTCATTAGTTTGATTAAATTATAATTGTAAAGGTCAGTATGAAGTCAGCCTTTCAAAAATAAGCATATAATTTGAACAACTAAATAACATTCAACAAGCTGACTTTTTAATACCGATACCTTCCACAAAAGAAGAAAAAAGACTAAAGAAAGGAACTTGTAACTAGGCTGTATTTTTGCAGTTGAATGAATGTCCAGTCAATTTTATATTGTTATTCAAAACTGATATGTAGCCGATTCCAAAGTTAACATGATAACTTCGTTCGGACAAACGAAAATAGGATATCAGGGATCACAAATCGAATGTTGATGATATTAGGAATTATTACTATTCGTAAGATAATAATGAATGTCGAATATATATTATCATTATACAAACTGTGCAGCAATTTAAAAAGTTTCTGTTACATACCGTGAATAAGTTTTATTATTAAATACTGACAAGCAAAACATATAACTGGTAATTTTATGGCTGCTAATGGCTGTAATCAAAACGAACATTCTGGAAGTTCTGATGAGAAGCTGTTACGTGTGAACTCAGTCAAATCTAAAGTTCAACATATATTCATCATAGTGCTGGATGTTAGTCACGACATATCAAAATTTTCTTCAAGTAATAGTTTCCGTTATGTATTCTGAATATAAATTCTGTGATCCATCTTTGATATGAATTGGTAATTTTTTTCACTTACCTCTGATTTTGATTGTTTGTTCAGCTGATATCAGTCTATGGCTCGAACTAACTTCATATTGAATAAATCTTCTCTAATCACGTATCTAAATTACCTGTCGTGTGTTCCGATTAGAATATAATCTGCATATTATGTATCATATTAGGACAGTTATTAATGAAATTCGGTTTTTAAGTTTAATGATTCTTAAGTACACGCCACTATGTTAAATGTGAAATCCAGATTTTTTAACAATTAAACGAACTAATAATCAAAGTAGAATATTTATTCAAAGAAGTGATTCCGATCTGTCAGATGGTCAACAAACAGACAAACGAATCAATCTAATTACCATCGTCATTGTCCGAAACTTCTACTAATGTATTTTAACTACTGACAAGTAGCATATAATATTCCTACAATAGAATGAAAAGTTTGTTCTTGGGAGATATACTTTTAATAGTGCACTAAGAAATCGAAAGTATTTCCAGAGTACAAAACTTAACATTCATTTGATAATTCATAGTTGACACATGGCACATTTAAGAAATTTCTGTTTAGTAACAGATAAAAGCTATGAAAATAAAACTCAGCTGAGGAAGTCAATTAACACAATGGCTCTAACAGATAAACGAACTGATTAAGTGTGATAAACCAACCAATAGTTCAAATAACTATCCACAAACATATGCAAAAAGAACTTGATTATAGAAATGCTGACATACATACACTTAATTAGAAAACATAACAAGTACATTTTAATTACTTTAAATCAATTCACTAACAAATATCATTAGAAATCCTGAATTTACACAAGTCTATATGATACAGTCATTTGGTCATTTTAAGAAATAGACTATGATAAACGACAACATTATTAATATTTAAATTAGATCTATTTATCCTGTGAAATATTTAAACTTGTCACGACATTCCAAGTTTGGTTCATCTATTCTATGCAACATGATATAACAGATAACAAAGTGTCATTCTTGTCAGAATTATTAGTTATGTTTATATATTAGGTAAAATTATAGTTTTTACACTAACCAGTATATGAATTGTAACATTAATGATATAAGTTTTGATTTTTATTTCAACTTGGTTATTAAGTTAGAATACTATATTTGATATTTTGAATAGTAAGGGAAATTGTTGAGTTGGCTTTCGGAGAACTTCAACGGAGCCTCCGGAGGTCCAAAAGGAGCCAAAGAGTCTTAGCCAGTCAGAGCATGATGGAGCATTCTAGAATGCCAACTTGGCGCGCTACTATTGGTCAGTATCATAATAGATCGTTAACTGATTGGCCGAAATATGATGTTGATTTAACAAACGTTAACGTCTATAAATACCCATGTTTTCTGTACAAAAGTGACCCTTGGAGTAAAGTGTCTCTCTCATACTTTGTATCTTCTTTCTGGTGCTCAGGTCGCTGTATAGTTTTAGCGTGTGGGTTATCAGAATAGCTTAGGAACGAATATAGAGTCCAATCAGCAAGACTTAACAGAAATGTATAAAATGTACTGGTTAATTTAGTGTTTTTATTTGCTAATATTCATCAATAATACCTTGTTGGTATTTGATATTATTCAAAAAATTTGTTAATGTTTCCCAATTATCTAACATTGTAATTTGTAAAAAAATGATTTTCTTTGAAGATCATATGATTAGTTATACATGAAAGTTGTATTAACGTTCTATCTTGACCCATTCACAGATTTCATATTCATGTAATAAATTTAGGAAAAAATATATATATATGTTCCAGGGGCATCTAGTTAATGAGTTCTAGGAAGTCATAAACCGATATTCATAATCTTTAGTCGTTTCCTGCTTTAATAGTTCAATATTAAAATAATTTCTCACTCCATTTCTGCATGGTATGAATTTACATATTACAGGTGTGAACCTTTTAATCCATGGAAGTAATTTTACTAGCTTTTTTAATCAGTATCATTGATTTTCTAATTTTTTATATTTTCTTTTCATAGTTTACTAACATTTGATTGTTTTGTTCGGGTTGATTTCTGATTATAATCGACATCTAAGTTGGATAACCACTAACAACCTGAGGGCGCCAAACGGCCGTTTCGTCCTAGTGTGGGACTCCCCACTAATGCAGACACATGAAATTTCGACCGGCAATCGAACCCAGGATTTTCGGTCTAACGAGCAAACGCTTAATCTCTTGTACACCATTGCATACTGCCAGAGTAGTCTAAAGGTTAAGCATTCGTGTTTTTATTATCGGTTGAAGCACAGTGAATGCGCACTACTGAGAAGCCCATTACTTGGACGAGACAGTCATTCAGTGATCCCAGTTTTACATTGTTTATCTAATTTAGGTCGGTTTGTGATGTCAATAAAGCTCCACAATCTAAACAGCCGTATATTAATGTTTACTATTTTATTTTCTTACTTTTTGTAACGAGTAGTAGCGTTTCGAATAACTTTCGACTACACACGAAATTCAACATGAGTTGCATGAGTATCAAATTGTTTACAGTAACCGGAGCAAATTTTAGTTTACCACTAGTTATTGTATACGATTTATTATGACATTAGTTCGGACTTTAACCAATGAGAGCAAATATTGCTCATATTTATCTGACTTATATATATTTTATTTTCACGATCTGTATTTTGTTTTTTAGACTTCATAGTTTAACGTTTCTTTGTATTCTAATCCAAGGATTTAATATCATATCTCTTCCATATAACTTAATTTACCATCAGGAAAATATTTAATTAATTAATTTTTCGAGTCATAAATGTTGCCAGTTATATAGTTAGGTTTATAGCTCCATATTTTCAAAGATTTTCAAAAGAATACTACAACTTAACTTCATAATTACATTGAAGATAATAAATTGATTGTTGCCTAAAAATCATTCGTTAGTACATATAAAAGTTAACAACACATGGAAGTAGACTGATGAAATAGTTTATCTACAAGATATAGTTGGATTTTTAGCTTAACTTCTATTAATATAACCCTTTCGCCATTTGATTGACTGGTTTATAGAAATTAATTATATTTGAAAATAATTATCATTATAGTAATCTATAAGTATCATGTTCGCTGTTAGACAACAAAGCGTCACAAATTCCATCCATTGTGTGAGTCATGGATTAACACTGATGAATAATTCGACACTAGAACGAAACAACTAACCAACAGTTCCGAACTTTAAACAGTTTTCATCTATGACAAAAACTGTTCTCACATTTAATAAATCTATAATCACTGATCTCCCCTATGTCACTATTATATCCCGATGAGAATAATCAAAGGTAACTGTTGGAATCTATTTCTGGACTAATAGTATACATATATTTTTATTGTATAATTGTTAAATAACTAACCTATTCATATTCGTGTTCCTCTTATCATAAGCATTATTTTGACTCATACACTATTATTATACGATTTACCATTCTTGAGTTATGCCAGTCTATAAATTACTGTCTCCCACACTCACAGTCACTTTTGGCTAAACCTTGTACAGATGTTATTTTCTACTTTATGGTACGATGTGGTCTGTTTGGTATGTATATAAACCAAGTATGTTTGAAGTACATGATTCATATCGCAGAGGGAGATTAACGTTCTGGAATTTACAGGAGGGGCGGATCGATAGAGACTCTAGACTGCTCGTACGGGTTTATGCATCATTGGTTCGGTCGATAAATCACTGTTCTTTATCAGAATGGGTTTTGTGGAGAGTTTTAGAAATTCCACAGGTTGAAATCATGAGTCAGTTGAAGCGGTGTCATTACGTTATATATTAGTAGGACATAAGGTCGCAAGTTAAAAAAAGGCACCTTCTCTGAAACACATTTATGAAACTCACCTTTTTCCCTTTATGAACTGGATAATATTGTGGTTCAAATACAGGAGCTGGTGTCTAAATACAACAATTAAAAATAAACACAAATAAAAGTGATGAGCAATTAATGTTCACTTTCAATGTAAAAAGTGAATTTAATTATATTGCAGTGGTTTAATTCATAACCAGATGTAACAAAGCTATAATGATATGTAACTATTATAAAACAGTATAATTCAATTAAAGTATGGGATGGTTGTTTATCTAGCTGATTTTTAAGTCCCCACCCATTTGCTAATCTCCAATGAAGTTACCATGAATGGTTCTTGACAGTGGACAAAAATTTCATATTGACTACGGATTCTTTTTAAAAAAAAATAGTAAAACAGTACTACTATGGTAGATTGAAATATTTCCTTAAATGTCCTAGTCCACTGTTTACTAACATATGTATATTGTAGAATAGGTTAATGAATTATTAAAATAGATCTTTAATAATTATGATAGTGAACTCATTAAATCATTTATTTCATAAAAAAATTGAACAAGGCAGTTAACGTCATTGTAACGTTTCTGTAGCTATTAAATTTAAAAGAAATGCCGATTGTAACTTTAACGACATTATCATCGTGATATTTAATAAATATAATTATGAGCTTCACATGAAATCCTTCGTACTGACTTGTCAGAATATTATTAATGCTATTTGTCAAGACTATGAATACGGTAGTTTACTTGGTAAAGGATAGCGGAACAAAGATTGATATTATTTGATCCAGGGAAGAGAAGTAAAACTGCATATGAAGAATTTATAATGTATTAAACAGAAATGTCCAAATGATCAACAAAACTTCAAATTCTATAATGAAATAGATATCGTATTTTGTTTAACAATCCTAAATTCACATGCTTTGAATGATGTACTTTACCCTTAACCTGACCATTTTTCGGATTATTAATTTGGATATATAATTGTAGAACCTGAAGGGAATTTATCGAAAAAAATATTCTTCGTTCAAATATTAGTCTTTAAATAGATATGTCATTTTGAATATTCGGTCAATAATTAGATTTGGCTACATTGAATTGGCAGTAATTGATGTTCAGTAATCAACAATTTGATGTACGTATAAAAATGACAATATAAATAAATTAATTAAGTTACATTAAAGACATAACTAATCACCAAATCACTTATTTATTTAATTCTTGTCACCTTTATTCATAGCGTTGTTTTTATGATTTAACATTTCCTGATATCGATTTACAGAATCAAACTGACTGACTAATATAAGTTAGGATATTCAACTCACATCACAGAAAATATAATTTTAATCAAATCATGTTTAGCAAACGATTAGACATCCATACTAAACTATAGTCCAGTTACTTCTAAAGTGAATAACATCGAAAAGGGCGTTTTCGTTTGTTTTTTTCACATTTTATACTTCCCTTTTAAACTCATTACTTTTCATTGCACGTTCACTTCTAGATAAGATTCTGACCTTAAAAACCTCAGCTTCGCTAACCAAACCTTTTTTCATACTTTTTGCTGAAACAAGGTGCTCTACTGCAGTGTCTGATTCAGAATTAACTATCCAGAACTACAATCTCTATCTCTGTAATAGAGAAACTAAACGTTGGAGTGGCTTTTGATTCTCTGACAACAAATAAAGTTGAAGACGGTATCTTGAGTAGTTTGCTTGAATTGGTCTAGATGTCAGTCAACACTCTGAATCACAGCCTACTCCTGGAATGTATATACAGAGCTCCTGACAATTCGGATAATGTGAGTGATCTTATTACTGATGCGTCTGTTATAAACTTCAATACGAAGGTTATTATAAGAGATTTCAATTACCTTGGAATAAACTAGAATACCAGTGGTGGTCAGTCATGCAATCATGAAGCCTTAGCAACAATTAAAATTCACTACTGGTCCCGATGGGTTCGTACCCCGACAAGGCATGATAGTATACTTGATCTAATATCCTGTAGATATACCATCCCACTATCTATACAAGTATATAGTGAATTTGAAATCGGTGACCATAAAATAGTAGTTGATGCTCTCCGTATGTGTCCCTCTTATAACCGTCCCATACAAAAAGCTGATCAATACATAACCTGCCACTTTGACTTCTTTGATTTAGTCATTACTCAAAGCGGCCGAGGGTATCTAGTCTTAGCGCTATGCTTTTATATTTCTAAGGCCTTCAACATGGTTAATTATCAGCATCTTATGGTCAGACTCTCATCTTACGGGATCAAAAATCCTCTACTTGCTTGGTTCAATTCTTTACTTGGTCACCGACACCAAATGGTCAAAATTAACTCCTCCTCATCGGACGATGTCCCGGTCAAAAGTGGTGTAATACAAGGTAGTGTCTTAGGTTCTATGCATTTTTTAGTTTATATAAATGATATTTGAGATTGCTTCTGTATGGGTAAGTCTTTTTTATATGCAGATGGTTTTACAGTGGTGTATTCGTTTTCTCCTCATAAGCTGAACAATATGCAAAATTTTATCAGTATGTAGCTCAACAAGGTAGCACAGTAGTGCTCAAAATGGCAGTAAGAGCTTAACACGGCTGAATTTTGATGGATATGCTTCGTTACTACTTCATTCAACTTAGATCTTACTATAGGTGGTAAGGTGTTATCTAAGCTACATACGAAAATGGACTAAGGATTTAGGTACGTCTGCAATTTGTCCTTCACAGAATAGATATCGAAATAGAACTTCAAGTCCCAACGTCTTATGAGTTGCTACCTAAACAACTTTTGAACTAGAACACATTAAACAATCTAATATCTCACTTGTCTTCTATATTTAAGATTACTATCTATATCAAGCTCATCATGCCTATAAACTGGCATGAATTCTGTAGTTTTTATTTTCAGAATTTGTTATTATTATTATTGTTGTCAGAACGGGGGATTCCGTTCCTTTTCTACTTTAAAAATAATAAATCAATGTACATTGGTTAGTATCAAATTGTCCACTAAGTGACACTATTTCAAGTATACTAAAATAATGATTCATCGGTTAATCAAGAAGTTTCAGATGACTTGATGTTAATTCTTTAAAATGATAAATTGAAAATAGGAATTTTAACATTTAAACTAATCAATGTGATCTCTCACCTACACAGAATTTTAGTTACAATAATGCACATTTAATACAAATTACATTCAAATTCAATAAACTATTTTTTTGTTAAGCTGACTTATTTATTATAAAAAAATAAAACAATAAAAGATTCAGACAGTTTCTTATTGATAAACGGAATACACCTATTAAGACGTTAAATAAGAAAGATTAGTTCAGCGAAGAGTTCTCTTTTCGGCGAATTCATTTTCAAAGCTGTACAATCGCAAATACATATACTTATTTTAACTGGATGATAATAATACTGATAATAAACTTGTTATACATGGTGATAGTGAGGTTAAATAAACAAAGGTATTAAACATTTTTTTTAAACAAGGAAAGTTTAATAATCGTTTGATTGTTAATGGTGTTAGCATTGATCAGAAAGATAGATAGGGAAATTATCATTGGGAAAGGTTGGCTCAGCGTGATAAAATAAAGTGTTGAAACAGAGATGAAATGTAATCGGTTGGTTGACAAATGAAAACTTAGTAACAGTGGATTGACTTTTTAATTATGTTCTTGAATTTCTATTAAATGAATCAACATATTAAAACTAAAATTGGAATGTATTCATCTTAATATTCATTTAAATAAGATTTCGTTCCATAATAGCCTCAACTAACAAATGTGAGCAACGAACCAATTAGATCTAAGATAGCCACTCCTTGATTTTTATGAGAAGTTCAAATGTAATGTTAGTTAACTGATATCTTATGATGTGTCTAGTAAAATTAACTTTTATCCACTTCTTAAGGCACTTAAAATAGATAATCATAAGTCTTTTGTGCAGCCGTATAATATAAGATGGTGTCAAACTATAGCTACAAAAAACACTTGAACCTTCTGATCCAGATCGTAACTGGAATGTAAATTACTTGTTGAGTATAGTTCGTATGATATAAAGTGTAGTCAAGAGAGTTTATGGTGTATCTTAAGATTCTCCATATAGGCTGACTTCACTAATACAAATAACTGGTACTGAGGCGAGTAAACTAATGTCTAACCTGTGAAATCTCACTAATCGCTTTAAGATCATCTATCCATCGTAATTTTATTAGCATTCTATCTAAATCCCATCATAACCAACCGTCTTTTTTTATTTATTGAATACATATAAAAAGTGGTACGAAATTAATATATCCCACACAAACTAAATGAAATTGTGAAGAGATAGAGAAACAAGGATAGTCGAAAGCAGAAAAGTGAATAAAAATGAGTTCACAAGGGTAATATAGATAGGAACAACAGTTCAGATGAAATACAGTCAAAGAGAATTCTTTCAGATAATTGAGTTTCTGTCATTTTTAAAATTTAGAATTTAAAAACATACAGTAAGACCACTATTATCTACTGTTTTGAGCCATATCTAATAACGTCCCAAGCCGCTGAGCTGGATCATTTGAAGGATCCCAGCAAACGTTCTGTGATGGACTGACAAAGAGCAGCCCTATACTGCTCTCCTTAATACCACAGCCATATCATAAACTGACCATGTCTCTTTTTTAAACCCTTCCTAAACTCGGAAATTAATATTGAGGTCTTTAAGATGAAATTTTTTGAAATAGGTACAAACCGAGGAAATTTGTGTTTTAAGATTATTAATTAATTAATTAATGGCTTTATTCAGTATTATAGTTTTGGTACAATATAGAACTCTCAGCACAGGTTATTTCAACAAGTTACTTACACAACAACAAAAAGAAACACAGTAACGAATACACAAAAAATGAAAAAGCGGTTTTTTTTTAAAAAAAAGAAAAGAAAAAGAAACCGAAAAACTGTACAACTTTTAAAATTAAGGACATGTTAAGAATGCAAGTTATTGACTAGGTTAACTCTAACAACCTCTTCGTCACAAAGTATATTTGCTAGGTAAGGTATTATAGAACTTTTATACTTTTGCTTGCGTGCATGGATTTTAATGTAATTACGTCTCATTCTACCAGAAGATATACAAGGAGAAAGATAAGAGTGAAAGGGATGGCTAGTATTTGATAAAATAACACCTGCCAGGAGTTTGAATGATTTTAGATGTCTATCCACAACCATATTAATTATGACCTCGAAAGATTCACCACACATCAAGATAATGAAACTAGTCGAATTATCACCACTGAGCCCGACCGCACAACGTCATACCTCAGCATTACTAACATGATGTTGCTGTTGAATATTAATAATCCTTCGGAGTTAATGTTCATCAAACATAGACAGTCGCCACACATCGTCAACTCAGAGACAAACATAGTGCAGAACTGCTCTCAGAGTTGTGAATTCAGTCTTTTGCACCCAGGCTAACATCACTACAGCACTAAAGAGTCCATAAGAAATTCAGGCTTTCAGTATACGTAAATTGATTTCATCAGTCAGGGCAAAGTCAACGCTCAAAAGACTTTTCAGACACATGAACTTTTGGTTACTTTCGATAGCTCGTTACAAAGAGAGAGTGTAGGTATAGGTATTTAAAAGGTGCACAGTACATGACATCTCAACGAACATTGATTCCCAACCAATTGTGCGGGATTTGCTTAGTTTGAGTGTCATCACACAACAAAGCAATAGCATACACATTCTCGGGATTAGAAAATCTACCCTCATCTAACAGATCTGCGCGACCATTACCTACTTCCTTTATTCCTGTTTTAGGAATTTCATCGATAGTAAAATTGAAGAGAAATGTTAAGATTGGACTACTCTACTTAAAACAACTTTTGGAATTATACAATGGAGAGAGGTATGAACTAATCTTTGTATGATTTCTGAACTGGTAACAAGACTTAAATCAAGCATATCATATAATTAGTTGATATTAACTAATAAGCGCGTCTGTTTGAACTAGTAATATCCAAGATACTATATCATGCAAACTAATTTAATTTAGATGATTAACACTCGTTGCTTAGGTTACAAAACTTTCCAGACTTTACTATCATATTTTTTATTTGAATTGGTAAAGGATTACCATTTGCTGAAATGTAATTCTTTAGTTTCAGCAAAAGAAAAATAATCACACATTATGAAGTCAGATTTAACTCAATCACTTATTTGCTGTCACCTTATGTTAACACCGTCCCCAGCAAGTTTAACTAATTTGAATAACATCAACAGTATATCACTGTCACATGACACATGCATTTTGGTAGACCTGATTGATATATTTTGGTAATTACTGCTTTGTTGTTTCGTGTTCTCTGCTTTCGTTTTAATTTCTCTAGTTGTAGATAATTATCATTAATTCGATCTGGCACACGAAATGACCTTACTTACTCCATTCATAAATCAACAGGCTATCCATTTAAGAAATATTAAAAACTTCCGGCTGATGCATTGAATCGCTGTAATACATGTACTACCTAAACAATTACTGAACTAGTATACTTAAAACTTTCTTCTATCACATGTTTGTTCTGTACATCTAATGTTCCTTTTTATATCAAATTGATCATGCCTATAAACTGGCGTGAATTCTGTTATTATTATTTTCAGAATATATAAATTATTATGAAATATAATATTCATCGATAACTTACTGGTTTTGGAATTGGTAAATTAATTGCATCTGCTTTCGACAGCTAGAAAAGAGAATATTAAAATGAAAAAGCCATACAAATACATGTTTTTATTGTTAAAATTTGATTCAATTTATTCAGTGAGAATAACATTTAAGGAATGGAGCAAAACAAGACTATAAAAGCTTTTTCATTTTTATTTATCCAACATAGACTAAACCACGTTTATTATCTGGGATTATTTAACTAACTTTTTTATACCCTCTTAAGATAACGAATAAATGTTAATCTTTCATAGCTGCTCTAAAGCAATCATGCATAAAGAAGCACAATGGCTTAAATTTTGAGTAGATCGATGATCATCAGTTACAAGTAATTGAAACGGTAAGAGATGTTACCAATGCTTTGAGATTCTAATCAGGCATACATTATTATTTTTGTGGATAAGAAGTGTATTAACAGTGAATTATATTGGAAGCTTATATTTTCTTACTGCAAAAATATATGTTTTTTGATATTTGTGTACAGTCCTAAATGTAAATTATCTTTTAACTCATAAATTGTTGAAACATCTCTTATTGTTCATTAATTATGACCAACTAATTAAAAATTTGTTACTAAGTTTCATGTAAAGAAATGTACAATTAATTGATCTCTGAGTAGTGACCTATATCATGTTTGTCTGGTTCATTGATGCTGACTGAATCCTATTGATCTGGTTGTAAACACTTCATTATTACAAAGGAGTTCAGACGTGGCTCAAATGGCTCGTCGGCAATTTCTACAACCGTAAAGATAAATAACCCAGGTTTAAATCTTACAATAAACACCAGCTCCCTCAAGGTTCCAGGTTTATCTTGATAACGGGTACCAATCAGCATGGAATATGGGTCGAGCATAGTATCTTTGACTATTTTCAACCTACTCATACCTGTTACTCCCAGTGGAGCGTAGGCCACCGACCAACATTCTCCAACTCACTCTACCCCGGGTCTTCCTTCCTAGTCCTATTCAATATTTGTTCATTCTTCTCATGTCTGTCTCCATTTCTTGGCGTAATGTGTTCTTTGGTCTTCCTCACCTCCTTTGGCCTTGAAGATTCCAGGCGAGGGCTTGCCTTGTGACGCACTTGGGTGCTTTCGTCAATGTGTGTCCCATCCACTTCCAGCGCTTCTTCCTGATTTCTTCTCCCGTTGGAATCTGGTTTGTTCTCCCTCACAGTAGGTTGTTGCTGATAGTTCTGGCCAACGGATCAAAAATATTTTGTTCAGACAACTGTAATAAACACTTGTATCTTCTGGATGATGGTTTTCGTAGTTTTCCAAGTTTCCGTCCCATACAGTAGAACTGTCTTGACATTTGTACTGAAAATTCTGACTTTGGTGTTGGTTGAAAGTTGTTTCGAGTTCCAGATGTTCTTCAATTGATTTGCCGATTCGCACCTTCACATCTGCACCAGGTTTACTGTGTTCACCAATGATGCTGATAAGATATGTAAAGGCTTTTACATCCTCCAAAGCTTCGCCGTCAAGTGTGATTTGATTTGTGTTGTATCAGCAAATCTTGCTATTCACTTTGTGTATGTACTACCTTCAACCATCTAATATATAAAGTGATTACTCTGTACAGAGCTATAACACATTTTTCTGAGTTGTGATCCAAAATGATAAACGTACTTTTGAATAGTCTCCTGGCTTTTTGGCATTTTATCTGGAAATTCAGCTACTTGATGTATTGACTACACTGTCAGATTAGGTATTTTTCATAGAATCGGTAAATGAAAATCAAATGGTCTTTGTAGATTAACACATATCCTTATCAATACTACTTAAGTTTAAAATTTATCAAGAGCTAATAATTAAAGTAAGGTGTATCGATAAGTAATTATTCAAAGTTATTGAGAAGTTAATACATTCATTGAAATCATAGTATATTAACTTTTTCCTTAGGCCGGTTTTGTAACTCAGTAAATAATATTGTTATAAGATTCTACCAGTTTTCAATCAAACAATCAAAATAACCACTATGTTAAAACCTAAATTAGTATGACTAAGATTGAAGAGACAAGTAGTAGTCCGTTAGCTAATAAATAAATTTGGACAACCAATTAGGTAGCGTTCATAAGGTTATCTATTGGGCGTTTGATAAAAATAATTTTATGCCAAATTCAGTCAGAACGAAGTATAATGCAAAGATAATTTTAAAAAAAATATTCACTCAATATGTTCCTTCCATAAATACTTATATAGTACTTAAAATTATAGTGGATAGTAGTACTGATGAGATTTACTGATATAATATGATAACAACAACATACATAAATAGTTAAGGAAGTAATAAAACAATAGACTGATTAACAGATGACATATTTTCAATTAGATGAAAAGAATAATTTTCTCAATAAACATTATCATTATCCCAACTACAATATTATGAAATTGTAATTTATAAGAAAATTCAAAGAATCACACAAGTATCAATGTTGAGGTTGGACTTGTTAATTTCAAATAAATTAAGTATTTGACTGAAAGTTATTAATAAATGCATTCCTGTTATATTTACTCTGAAGACGTGGCTTATATTAAGTTACGAAACATCAGAAATACAACTTTCTTACTCATTGGGATATAACCAAAATATGCTTATTATTATATAAATGATTGTTCAAAGCACAGACTACTTAATGTTGAAACTGAGTGGTGGAATTGTTAGACTGTTTCTTTTTTGTTTTGTTTTCAGACATTCAAGTGATTAGTACAATTCATATTTCTTTATTTTTATATCATTAATAAAACTTGGAATGAATTGTTAAATTACAGTAATTAATGGGTTTTATAAGTAATAATAGTAATAATTAACATTCTTACAGTTTAAAATGTATACACCTAAATTTTCAAATCAAATAAATAAACTTGCCAAATTTATTATACGCCATGTATTAGTTTGTTCTATTGTTTTTAAGTAGAATGTATCCGCTTCTTTAATATAAGCCATTGTACCAACAGGAAAAGTATGTGATACTTTGCTTAAATCCATTTCAGTATTCAAGACCATTGCCTTTTTATCATGAAAATGTAAATAAAAATAGATTGTTGAATAGTAATAATGATTATTATGATTATTAAAATGATATAAGATAATTTATTTTCTAGAAAATTAAAAGTATACCCATAAATAAATAAACAATTGTCATTCCTTTATCTATACAGGTAACCTTCTCAATGCTTCGGATAAGAAACTATTGATTGTATTCATTACCGAATCTAATGAAAAGGTAGTTTTATCAACAATTTAGGTAAAACAATGTTGTCGTGTAAGTATTCTGTGTTCGACATCAAGTGAGACAATCAGAGATAATATTGTTAAACTATTCAACTTGCAACTAAGTAATTTTAAGGTCAAGATAACAAAAATAGTCGATAAACTTCGTAATATAATTATTAAGAGACAATTTTAATATGTAACAATAATTAGAAACTGTCTAGATTTCATCTGTCAACAGTACCACTGGAAATGTCACCGCTACGAGTTATGAATGATAGCTTCTCAGGCATGAACATAGTATAATCTGGAGAAGATAATCATCAGACTAACTTACTGTTCAGTATATCAATGTAAGGAAGACAAATTAACAAGATTAAAAGAATGTTGAAATAATATTGATAATAATACTGGGAAACTGAACATAGAGAATATAATTCAAACGAAATGTTATGTGCATCTATTCCAACGCTTTCAGCCTGATTTATTTTTAGGCGAGGAATGTAATATGACAGGATCAAAAGAATAAAATCCAGTATGAAAATCGATCAGTGTGATGGTACTAATATGTTAATTTGACCGCTCGACCCATCGTTTACATTGTAGCCTTCAATCTAAAATATTCATCTTCCTAACAGTTTTATCACCTATGAAGACAAGTTTCAGAAAGATTTAACCATTTACCTTTGTTTTAAATGCACAGATTTTGCAGACAATCAGTACCATGGATTTAACTTTCAGTTGTGGTCAATTCCAGCAGTTCTTACATTTCAGTATAATTTCTGTAGATTTTTGAATAACGTTATAAATAAACAATTTTTGTAATTTATCTGATGGCAACTATTGAATTTTAAGTAAAGATCACTTCAGATGATATTTTGATGAATAATTCTTTTAATTTTTCATTGTTATTGTTACTTTACAATACAAAGATTTAGAATGTGAAACATTTTATTCTGTTCAATCTACATAGTTGATCTTTTATTGAAGTATATATTTTATCACGAAAATTCAATTAATAGAAAACTTGCTTATTTCCTATTTTAGGCAGTAGATGTTTTATTAACATACCTAACGTACAATGTTGTATAACTAATTATCAATTCATCAATATCTGTCCTAAATTATTCATAAGAATTTACCAATTCTAGTTGACGAACAAAAATTTCAAGCGATCAAGCACGATTCATTACTCAATCAATTGAACATTGTGTCATTCACCAACTGATTGACAGCTAATTTCTTTTTATGTTATTCATATTTTATATTAATTCTATTTAGCATTGTTATACACGCATATTTTAGTGTAAATACCAAAGATAATTATCCGTATTTAATGAATGAAAGTATTCTCAAGAATAATTATAAATAAATAAAATCAATAAAATAAACTATAACTTACACCATAACCTGAAATTTCACCATTATTATTACTATTAGTATTATGATTATTTTTTGAACTATTTAATTCATTATTTGAATATTTTTTCGGTGAAGAATTATCTGCTGCATCACTTAAACATGAACATTCACCTGGATCACCTTTTGGACCACGAAATTGTTTTTGAATTTCCTTTTTGAAAAGAACAAAGAAAGAAAGACAATCCAATAGTGAAAGTGGTAACATGAAGAGATAAATAAAATAAAGAAATAACAGGAAAATTATGAGTTATAAGTCATATGTTTATTTGGGCAATCTACTTAAAAATGCATATATGGTAATGAAAACTAATTAATTGCAGTTTTGGATATCAACATTGCAGAGGGTAATTACGGACTTTCATTAGTATTGGATGTATTAGTGGATATCTGGACTTAGTATCTCAAAGGATAATGCAATGAGTTTTTGAGTCGAAAAATACTGTGTCCAAGTCTGAGTGTGAATATCAACGTTATTAATTTTAAACAGAATTTTAAAAGTTTCATGGGTTCCGCTACTGGCCTTATACCACATATATCATAGAATTTTGGTTGTCAGGTTTTGTAAACACATATACAAAAGAGTTATAAATATTATTTAGTAATGATCTGATTACAACACAAACCGTAATATGAGCTTTTGGATTTCAAATTACCGGTTTATTGATTTAGTGCCTATTATGAAAACTTAGGGTCCTAAGTTCGAACCAAGGTTTGATAGTGGGGAGAATTACGGGGGAACGAAACGGTAGTCTAGTGCTTCCTAGTTTTCACTGTGGTTTACCAATCGATGACAGGTTGTGATGAAAACCATTTCAAATGCGTTTCTCCAAACTACCTATCCACCTAGGGGAGTTGGAAAATCCTTATTCCAAACCAGTGTTGTACATGGGCTCCAGAATCCTGAGAGGACAAATAGCATATGAACCTATTGTTGGTCACCGGATACCATAGAACTTCATCTCCTAACGTTGTTCTACTGACTTGTGGATTAGACCTCTAAGTCAAAGTCTCGGGGAGTGGCGACCTAAGTAAACCACCTCCTACAGTTTGAATGCCTAGGCAGTATCCCAGCCTTCATAAAAATCAAATGATGAAGTGTGGCACATATATACTAGATATCTCTTTGTACCGATATTTATGTGTTTGAGTAAATAAATAAGATCACCATTGAAAACCTGGAAGGACTGGACACTAACGACTAGCTTTAAGATGTAGCTGCTGGAGTTTTAGTGAAAAGCCGGACGAGACGTTGGAATTATTTAAATTTCAATCGCTGAGATTATTTTAAATATAATTTTCACATATAATAACGGTTATTATTGTTTTTAGGTTAAGAGCAGCTGAAGAGAACTTAAGAAATAGACTAGTTCACATTATTCTGCCACAATCATTGTTTTTACTTTATTTAAATTTGTGAGTTCCAAAACCCATATGAGATTTATTTTCCAGTTTTTTCGTAGAAGACATGTCCTGGAACAAGATATTTCACTTTAAGCTAGACATTTTAACGTGAGTTCACTAAATCATATCAATATATTTGATGATTAAACTTGTACTTTGACCATACTGCGTTGTATAGATTGGTTAAATGAACATTTATGGATTTCATTGTAAAGTGCTGAGACGATAAATTGACCGAATATCATATATCTTTCTCATTTGTACATAAATATTAGTTTGTAAATTGCAAGAATCAAAACGGTCAGGCAGATAGAAACATTTTAGAGTGACTTTATTTTCACAATTATCATAGTTGATATCAGTATAATTGTATGAAACATCACATATTAACATGTTCAGATTTAAACGGTAAACAGTTGCTTACTTGTGTCAAACTTTACATATATATATTTAAAGAGTATCAATAAATAATCATTAGGTTAATTGTTAGAAGGATTCACCTTTAAAAATAAACTTCAAATGCTTGTTCAATGATACATAACTATCAGACAACCAACTGACTAATTTGTAGTCAGTCTATGTACGCATATGTGTTATAACTTGTCGTTTGAATGCTTATTGTCTTGGCTCTTTTAATGCTTGTTTTATATCTGATCATCGCTGATTGTTATGTCGGAAACGCTTATCACTTATTCTCGGAACGAGGGACCTCTGCAATTCCCACAATGCGAAAGTAAGAACACAAAGACTGATATAAGTGGTGATTTATTAACCCAAAAACACGACGACGAAAAACGACTCTAGTAGAAAATACACTCATCTATATATTGATTGCACACTCCTTTTTGGTTAATAATTAGAATGTAATTCACATATTTGAAAAATACTTAGAGTTATAACAAATCAAATACTGAGCATAGTTCATGTCAATGAAATACAAGAATATCGCATATTATACAGAATAAAATATCATACGAGAAAAGAAAACAAATAATACATTGAATAATCATTACATTGAATCAAAACGGAAGTAATCTTGAACAAAAACTCCTAATGAGTGAATCAATCGAAAATTGGCCTTTCTTTCCATCATATCACCTCCCATTCTTTTTTTTGAAGACTCTATGTTGAGATTCATCTTTAGATTTTATGACTTCATCTTCCCACACGAAATAATGTTGGGTCATCATATTGCCAAGTTACAGTTATTTTGACTCTATTTAAAGCATATTTCCCGCATTGGGTAGAGAGTCCACTAGAACTGACCAGATGGTGAGGATCAGCGACACTAGATATGAGGTCATTAAGCCCCCGAATGCCCTGGTACGGCCGAGAGTGGGGAGAGTCCGCTATCCCTCTCGAAATACTCTCACACGGCCGCGCGTATACAGCCTCTGCCAGGGGAGTCCTACTCATTGCCTTCTCGTGGCGGGGGTGTTGTTTACGAAAATGAGAGGACGAAAAGCGAATGTCCGGCGCTTTAACCGGATCACAAACCAATGGTGCACATGGGCTCCCGTATCCTGCGGGAACAAATGGCGTATAAACCAATCTTTGTTCACCGGCTACCATGGGATTGCATCTCCTTACGATGCTCCACTGCCTTGTGGGTTAGACCTTTAGGTCAAATGCTCGGGGTGTGGCCCCCTAAGATAACCACCTGCTTCGGTTTGGGCACCCGGGCATTATCACAACCCACACACAAACGATGAACTCTATGTCTATGGCAACTACTTTTCTCGCTCCGAAAAACAATCAATCGATTCAAATAATTATCATTACTATTATTGTCATTATTAATACTATTATTATTATTATTATTATTTTCCACATTATTCACCCTTTTTTATACTTATACAACGCCTCGTCTTTGGTGGAAATTCGACTGTATCTAAACGTTCTCGAGTCACTGTCCGGTTGAAAATTGTATGTTACCATCGAATATGAGTACTGAAGCAGTTTTTCTGAAACCACGTGCGCCATTCAAACTGGCTGCCTTCAACGTTCGCACACTTATGCAGGTTGGTCAACAGATAGGGCTGGCTATGTCTTTGGAACGTCTTCATATCGATGTCTGCTGTCTATCTGAGACCCATATTCAAGACTCTGGTGAAGTACTACAAATTCGCTCTACATCTGTCACTTCAAAAAGCTTGTTTTATGTACGCTTATCCGGGGACCCTGTGGCATCTTCGTCTGGTCTTGCTGGCGTTGGTGTCGCACTAAGCGCTAGAGCTGAGGCAGCACTAGTAGATTGGATCCCCATTAACAGTCGGTTATGTGCTGTTAGATTAGAAAGTTCCATCAAATTGAGAAGAAATCGGTGTGAAAAACGATGTCTCTTCGTCATCTCCGCCTATGCTCCGACAGATTGCAGCCCGCATACAATCAAGGATGAGTTTTACCACCAGTTATCTGTTCTTCTTCAGAAAGTGCGTTCGACAGATATTGTAGTACTAGCCGGAGACTTGAATGCTCAGGTCGGGCGTCTAGGCACAGAAGAGAGTCGTTTAGGTGGCCGACGGGGACTCGTTGGTCGCAGGTCAGATAACGAGGACCGTCTACTGCAACTTTGCACAGACCACAACCTGTTTCTGGCTAGCACTAACTTTCGGCACAGTCATCGCCGGTGTGCCACCTGTCGTCCTCCTTCTGCATCTCAAGCCTGGACTCAGATTGATCACATCGCGATCAGCTACCGCTGGCGTGGTTGTGTATAAGGCTGTCGCTCCTTTTGGAGTACCTATCTGGACTCTGACCATGCCTTGGTCTGCGCCAATCTTGCCTTACTTTTCAGTGGACAACGAAGTGACCGCCATCAAAGGATTGATATTAGCAAGCTGGTTGCAACTTCTTTTGCTAGTAAGTATCGAACCGAGCTAGCCTCTAGGCTAGCTACCACTCCACCGAAAAGTATAGATGAGCGTTGGTTGCAATTGCATGACGCCATGAAAATGGCGGGAATAGTCAGTTGTGGGTTTGCGAAACGTCAAATGTTAGAACACCGCCATACTTATCAAAGGCCAACAATCGTAGTGTTTCTTGACATCAGGGCTGCCTTCAATTCGTTGGACAGGACTGTTCTCTGGGATTGTCTGTTGAAGAAGGGTGTGCCTGAGAAGTTTATTAACATCCTAAAAGCCCTATATATAAACACCTCAGGCAGAGTGAGGGCATACAACCACCTCTCTCCATTGTTCCATTCGAACAGTGGGGTTAGACAGGGTTGCCCAGCCTCATCATTCCTCTTCAACTTTGCCATCGATGACATTCTGAAAACAGTTCTGATGGATGTAATTAATGGTGGTGTGGATCTGTTGCCTGGAGAAAGACTTCTCGATCTTGAGTATGTGGATGATATTGTCTTATTGAGTGATGATACTGATGCCATGCAATCCGCACTTAATCAGTTGGCAATCAGTGTCCGTAGGTACGGTATGTGCTTTGCACCTTCGAAGTGCAAAGTACTTCTACAAGACTGGCAGGATTCTTATCTTGTACCCACCTTGGATGGTGAGCAGATAGACGTAGTCGAGAAGTTCATGTATCTGGGTAGCTGCATAAATGCTGGTTGGAATGTGAGTGATGAGATCAATGCACGTATAGTGAAAGCCAGAGCGGCTTATGCCAATCTGGGCCACCTTTGACACCTTCGTGATGTTAGTCTGGCTGTAAAAGGTCGGATCTACAACGCGTCTGTGAGAGCAGTTCTGCTCTATGCTTGTGAAACCTGGCCTCTCCGAGTTGAGGACGTTAAACGACTCTCTGTGTTCGATCATCGTTGTCTCCGAAGGATTGCTGACATTCAGTGGCAACACCATGTCAGTAATGCAGAGGTTCGGCATCGTGTGTTCGAGCACAGAGATGATAATGCAATCGGTGTCACCATCTTGAAACACTGACTTCGGTGGCTTGGACATGTTCTACGAATGTCGTCCCAGAGAATTCCACGTCGTGCATTATTTGCCGACTCTGGGACTGGTTGGAAAAAGCGGAGAGGTGGTCAGTGCATGACATGGTGTCGTGGTATGAAAGAAAGCTGCAAAGGACTGGCTTCTGTCGGACCTTCACGACTCCCTGGTTGGGGTCTGAGAGATGGTGCTACACAGTGGCTAGAGACGTTATCAGATATGGCTCAGAATAGAAACCAGTGGCGATCCTGCTGTAACCTTCTTTTAGTTTCTTCATAAAAAGTGGATGTGTCTCCCTTACCCGAAAGATTTCTTCTGATTGTACCTTTCCGTTCCCTCGTTACTACCACACTACCTTACACCAATCTCTTCGTTATTGTTCTCTTTTTCTTTTGCGCTCCTTAGTTTTTTTTTCTATCTCTCTTCGAATTCTCATTGTTTTGTGTGGCGCATATATATTGGCGCTCTCTTGTACCAATATTCATGTGTTCAAATAAATAAATAAGGTCCGATTCTTGTGAAGCATTTTCATCAGATCTCTTGAAAATTTCATTAGTAGATAATTGATCACTAGAATAATCAACATCTATCAAAATTTTATTAGGTTCTTGATTATCGTTTGATGCATCCGACAAATTTTCCTCATTTTTGTAAGAAATTTGATCGAAAGCATGTGAGTCATTAGGATAAATCATATTTGGTAAAACAACTATAGAACCCCAATAAGTACATTCATCAGAAACTGTTGTCGTAGAATGATGAGCTCCATTTAATGCAACTGTCTTCATTATGATGCTTGATTCATTTTCTGTTTTGAGATGGTGGAGAAGATTTGTAGCTCAGGTGAATGATTTGGGTGGAGTTTTGTTCTCTGAGCTGGATGGTTTGGTCGTGGAGCTTTCATCGTTCTTCTGAACGACATCATCAGCACAAACTTCAAATAGAAGTGAAATGTTTGAATTTCTCCATATGTGTTTCACAGCTTGTTCTGTGCACCTCGATGTTGAACCAATCAACATCGAGTCATTATCACCTGCTTTTGTTACCTCGAGACATTGATAACGAATATTAAACTGTTCAATTGGATAAATGGAAGATACCAAGAGATTTTTGTTTAACTAGTACATAGATGCTTGTGCTTCTACACATGTACACTAGAACTGTCTATGGTTTCGATATATACATAGGTAACGTTTAGATTCCTATTATTGTTTGTTCCAATGAGTCGAATTAAAATGCAAGTGATTAAGTAGATAAGATCAAAATATTTAATAAGTCCCTAAAACCACTTGTTAAATATTTTAAAATAATCTAGAAAAAAAACTAATATCAAAAAAGTTACTTACTGGTTGTAATATAAAATCGTGAATGGCTTGTTTAATAAATGAAATTGACTGATCATTTGTAAGATCCACTTCTCCTGGATCACCTTTTTCTCCCTTTTCAATAAAAAAATTTATAAATTAGCTTATATGTATGTATACACGTATTGATATATGAGTGAGATACGGTTAATAATTAGTTCTCTTGATATAAACAACATATCAACTAAGTGTTGATTTATGCTAATATACAAATGTGTTAATAAAAACAATGGAACTACAAATTAAGTTGTGTTCTTTAATTAAACTAATAGCGTTAATCACTTGGAGCAATCAGCAGAATTTAAATTCCATTAGCTTAACAGTATAATACACTGAACATGATTGTATAATCCGACAACGACAAGTAGAGTGGATTAATTCTATGATCTTGAAGATATAAGGCCAGTGACTAAATCACTGAGGTATAATTTTTTATTTTTTTAGAGAAGATGCAGTAACAATGATGATTGATTTTCTTTGTGATGTGAATATATGAAAAATCAAAATCGTATATTTAACTTGTGTTTCTATATATTGAGACATCCGCACATTAAACGTAATAATATCGACAGAGACTTGGCTGTTCAGCTTTACAAAAGTAAACAGTGAGAAGCTATTTCTTTGAAAAACAAAGACTATACTAATTCTGTGCCATAGCAGATGATCATTTGACCATTTACAAAACATAAATACAATAAACTGACAAAGTCTAAACTAATTAAAGCTCTCATTCGAAATTTAATCACTACCAACCATCAGATATGATCTAATCAAAATGTCAGGTATTTTACACATGTAGCCCAAATTCAACAATAGAGATTAAACAATCAAGTGTTGAAAAGGAAATCAATATAAGGAAATTATCAGGTTTATTAAAAGAAAAGTAATGTAATGAAATTTAGTACGAGTTATCATGATGAGTATTTGTTTTTCTCTCTTCTTGAAATGATTTTCATGTGCTATTTAGTATGAAAGTTCTTACAGAAAGTGGTTTATATTCTATTTTTAAAATGCCAACTCATTCAATACTGAAATATAAACCCCATTAACATAAAAACAACATTTATTTCATTACAGTCATCGATATAGATAACTGATATCACTTTTTAAGTTATAAAAATTCACATATTAGATGAATATTCAAATTGTGAAGTAGATGAAAATTTTGAAAAAACGTTAACTCAGGTTTGCGTGTTTTATATGATTCTCTGAGCATTAGAATTTTCTGTCGGAAATTGAAATTACACTATATAAATATGTATATGTATCTATATATATATCTCAGTTACTTTTTCTCCTGGAGGTCCTTGAGGTCCGGGTATTGCAGCTTCTTTGCATTGATCAATGGTACAAACTCCAGGAGGACCGGGATCACCTTTAGGTCCCTATGAATTTATGAAAAGGTATAGAAATAAACTACGGAAAACGATGAAGAAAGAGGAAATATTAAATTTACTGAGTACAGTTGTTAAGTTTTTACTTTTTGGAAACAAAGTGGTAAATTGAAACAAAATAGAGTTTATGAATAGACAAATAAATTTAGCAGTGATTTCAGGTGTTTGTAATAAGAAAAATAAATGAACATCAAGAATATTTTTTAAAATTCCGTTGAATCCTAAGCGTGAGTTTTCAGTACATAAAAATTTACCAACTCTTCGATTGACATCATTAAATAATTTACAAACATAGTTCACTAACAAAATAATATCGTAGGTACGGTAATAATTTGAACTGTATAACAATCACTGTGCTAAAATTGATGAAGTGAGATATATGAAGATAGAGCTAAATCATACTGTCGAACGGAGAAAAGTTATGGTACTTATATTGAATTAAGGTAGGAATTCGAGTTACGAGATAGAATCAGAGACTGGGGTTACAGTTTTAATCACAAACTGACATAAACTATAGTGCAGAAATCCTAATAGCATTTTGATTACAATTCTTCGTGTAACAATTCATCGGATTATCTTTGCCACTTTCTGATTGGCTGTAAATATTGATACCTCAAGGTCGTTCGGGACTATGCTTTAGATTTATTGTAAAACCTAATCACTGAACAGGTGAAACATTTGGATCTAATGTTTATTATTATTATTATTATTATTATTATTATTATTATTATTATCATTAACAAGTATCTAGTGGAACAAGTAAATATTTGTGAAGAAAAGACGATAATCTTTTTGCAATTTAAAATTGAACAAATGATCCTGTTTTAAAACAAAATCGTATATACAGCTGGTAGTCTTCATAAAATTAACATTAATTCAAATATGTTTTATCCCATCATTTGATGATTTTAAAATGTAAAAGATGAAATAAATCAAAAATACATTGGGCCAATCTTTAAGGAAAATACTCCATTTGCATATAGACTACTTGTTTTTAATACAGGCTATTTACAGGGGAAAAAGTATAATATTTCTTTTCAATCATTTAGCTTTTTGGAACAGTTTTCTCAAGAAATAATTTTGTTCTTACACAGGGATAATGGTTCTAGTTGAATGAAGGTGGGTTTAAACTAACACATTCTGACTAGCAGTCTGTTACATAACGAAGAGATTCAAATCTGGTTAATTGTTAGTCATCCTAACTTTGGATAATAGTGTACTGGACAAGTAGTGTAGAAGCTTTTGATTTAAGTGTAACTGTTACTTTAATTTTATTCCAACTTCATTGGCCATCTACATATAAATTTTCAGTCAATTAAGACTATTTTTAAACAGATGAATTGATAATAACTCATGAACTAGAAATAACACATATACAGAAAATTCTTTGTTTACTTGTATAACAGTCGATAGATTCGATCCACAAGTTGCAGGACAGGTTCCAGGGGGTCCTTCAGGTCCCTTTTTATGATAAAGAAACGAGAAAAATGAATAAAATCAAAAGCAAACTTCTTTACAGACGTAAAAACGAGCAACTGGAAAATATATCCTGTGTATGGTATTGTTTTAATGGGTAAAAATCAGATAAGGAAAAACTGCTGATTATTATTTATCTGCGACGATACACAATTATTACACGCTTTAAACGTATCTAATTTACAAAACTACCAACTAAATATCAACCTCTTGATTGTTCATAAAGAGAAAACAGTTGATATGTCAGTTATTCAGTTCATTGAAGTTGTAGAGAAACAACATACTATTTTTGCTAGGTTTCATAATTCAGTAATGATCTAGTTTAATTTGAAAATCATTTTCATTATAAATCAACTAGTAAGCCACTAAATTCTTACTTACATGTTTTAAGGTATTTTGTTCACTGTGAGATTTAAAGGTACAAGTTAGTATGAGAGTATGTAGGTAAACCTTGGAAAGGATGAAGCAGTTTTGTAGTGTTTTCATTCTTTAATGGTTTTTCAGTCGATATAATTTTATAAATAAAAATATTGTATTCATAAGTGTAAGTCAAACCAAATTAAATTGTTTATTTATTCTCCGATAAAGTGGCTTACACTGAGTGATGAAACGTCAAGAAATCTAATTCTTCTACTCATTTGGATATTACAAGTAAATTATTTTTATTTATAACAATCTGCCTAATGCTCAATTTATTTGAAATTATCAAGTCATACCTTGGTAATGATACCTACAGATATGAGTTTATATTGAAAATGTCCTTCAGCATACTGTTTGTTGATCACATAATTATTTGAAGTAAACTTGTGTGAAATTATTTCAGTAAACGAGGCCAAATGACAAGACATTTGTGAGTTTCCGCTTTTATAGTTTAAATTTTAAAAAAAACGAATCACTAAGTATTACACTGTTCCATCAACTCCGAAGCTACGTACCACAAATAGTCAAAAAACTTTACACGTCATGCATGTGAAAACAATAAAATAAGAGTGAATTACTACTGAAACTAATTGAACAAAACTTAATTAGTTAATAATCCAAATAAGATGTGTTCTTCTACAATTTGGGATGTTTAATTCTAATTTAAGACTTTTTAAAGCAGATATTAATTTAAGATAAAATGTTTTAATTAACTTTTCTGTATTAACTATATTATTATAAATAACATACTTAGTGAAAAAAATCTTGGGGTTGTACGTCTAAATTTCTGGTTAGACTCTTTGACATGTAATGTTTAGCTCCGCTTGGAACCTCTCTGGGGGTACTACCAGTCCCAAGCCCGGATAAAGGAGGAGGGTTGGAGATGGGGTTAGCGACACCATCTCATAAAAAAACTAAGCCGCTAAAAAACTCTAACCAGGAAACATAATGTGGCGAGTGAAATAGACATCTTTGATAACATCGAATAACTACAATACAACAAACTCAGGTTGGAAATATATTAGACGTTTGTTTTAGATCTAATGATGTAAAAGTACCTTACAAAATGATTGACTAGTGTGAATTTGATTCATTGAGAATAAGTGGATGGATACTGATGAGGAGCGAGTTCCAGGTAAAGATGAATCGACTGACTGATGCTTTCTAGTTTTTAATGGCTATCTAGCTAATACAAGTTCTTGACAATAACTTAATTCAAATTTTGGATATTAAACAATGCCCTATGCTAATAGCATATATTTTTTCCAGTCATATGTAATAGAGTCGATTACTACTGAATGTTGTTTGGTCAAGCTTTAGAAAGATATTGTGAACAGAGGTAATGGTAGATCTTCTGTAACTGTGGAACACAAGACAAATCACCGAATTTTTTTTATAAATCTTCATCGTATTTATTGATAAATAAATGAATGATTAATAACAACGTCTTAGAAAATAGAATTGAAAATGGACATAGGTAATTGGGCTTACGAGTCACCAAGTGGTAGACAATGTCGTGTTCATCTAGCCCCTAATGATGAATAAATTTTGTTCACTAGTGGTCAGTCGGCAAATTAGTTACTGCGCAGTGATCAATTTCTCAACTAAAACATTTGGTGGCTTCATCTCAGGTTGCTGCACTAGATGATTTACGTATTAAACCTAGATCTAGCAACAATTCCTTCAATATCCCACATATGCCTTGGTGACAAGTATCAGCTAATATGGAATCTAACACAAAATTTCCTCCCGACTATCACCAATTACCTAACATTAGGGTCTAATGAATATTTTAAAGAATACAATAGAAGAACCGAATAAACTAACAAGAATCAATAATAATCTTTTTATATAATATTACTATTGTGTCCAGTCTATTGACTACCTATGTGTGTAAACAGAAGTCATGATTATTAACCATACAACTTTGTTTCATTAGGAAAATCAACTAACAATTTCTTATCTGTTCAGCAGATGGGTTACTTTGATTATCAATATTTTTACAAAAGAAGGATTTTAGAAATAATAAATTAACAAATTACCTTTGGTTATAACAATCAGTCAAATTACTTGATGTATTTTGTGAAATCACTATTAAAATGAAATAGGATGGATGTCATCATAATAAAGTCACGAGTATCGTTTGTCTGAATTATATATATACTACCAAGTGATGTTTTTTTAACTTTAAAATTAGGTTTTCTTTTTACATTTTTGGTTTTTAGAAGCTACGGCCCTGTTTCGCATCATGGTTCTTCAAATTTTAAACAAGTTCTAAGTATAATGACTTATTCCAAATACATTTCATCAGAGATGTATTAAGATTTTACCCAAATGGATCATGAGCCTTATTAATTTTATTTTCATATAAATACCAGTCACTGTGATAAGCCAATGTAAAAATCAACTGTAGCCTTGATCAATAAGCAACTAAAAATAACTGTAAGGCAAATTGATAAAAGCCTTGAAAATAGATTGTTCTCACTTTTGAACATTTTCATTGAAATCGTGAACCAATCTAAACTAGTAAACCATAGAAAACCTGGAGGCCCTGGATGGCCGTTTTTCCCTAGTATGAAACTCACCAAAAATGCGCATACAAACCTCGTTCTCGGGAGTCGAACCCTCAAGAATGCTTAACCTACAAACCGATTAACCGATATCCATTTTAATTAATTCCTATTGGTAAATCCTTTTGATTTAATGCTGTACTTAAAAGCCCTATTAGTTGTATTAGAATTAATAGTATTCAAGCTACGCTTTTATATAATGCTATCAAAAACAATTCAAAAAGTGTAACTTAGTCAAAATCATTGGATAGAGTAGATTGTATTTTAATATTTTACAATTATGTTAATTACATGTAAGATTACTGAAAATTCTATAAATTATTTATTTATTCAAGTTTAGTCTGTGGACTTTTTAAGTGATGCAGTTAGGTTTGTAGCTCTCATCACTAATTTGTCTATTTTATCATAGTCATGTTACTTCTTAATTAACTCAGAAGATTAATTGTATATATTATTCTCATTATTTTAAAAAGCGAAATGCTTTGTGATAGGCATTGCCATCAACGAATTTATCAATTGTTTTTAGTGTTCTGACTATAACAGTAGAGTTATATAGTGTTTTAAGGTTGAATAGTAAGTTGTAGGTAAATGTGAGAGAGATAGTGATGCGTCAGTGGATGATTTATATAAACAAAGGTTATCACTGAGATATCAATGTTGGTGTCGGTCTATTTGTTTATAGATGCATATGCATTGGGATTTCTTAGTTCAATATTGATCAAAAACACTACCCACACTGTGTTGTTTTCTCTATAATGTCTAATCAAGGTGAACAAATTCTCGAGACCGAATGTTTTAACTGAACTGGACTGTACACAACGATGGTTTTATTTAAAAACTTCATACTATTTTGACGAGTTCATTAGCTGCCATTGTTTAACAAACGGGACATTGTTTCACCATATAAAAACGAGGTTGTGTCATCACTAATGTCGTTGGTCTTTCTTGCAAGCAACCTACTAAAACCATTTAGTGAAAGTCATTAGTCATCCTTTACTATAATTCCTAAGTTTTGTTAGTATTTAAATAGTTTCACAAAGTTACAGTTCGTTAAGGAAGCCTTATTTAACTTTTATGTACTTAAGATTTATTTAAGTTTTTCTTTTGAATTCTATGTTAACCTTTATAGTTGCATTGAAAAATGTCGTGTCTGATGTTTCGATCAGTGACTAAATATCTAATAAGAATTTTTATTATTCAATCCTATCTGTTAACATCTTATCATTTGAATTTTTCATAGCTGACCATAATCTTGAAAATGTTTTAAAAACATATAGTTCTGGTTATATTTCTAAATAACGCATTGATAACTATTGTATTTTCTTAAATTACATGAATTCATCTTTAAAAAAATGGTTATCCTTTAATGGTATAAACATTACAGTGATAAATCCTTTAACTAGAATCTGAACTGATATATACCATGAAGTATCGATTTCTAGGAAGGCTACAGTGATTCTCTTGTTATGGATATCAATAAGCATGAGATATACATCATATGTTGTGTTTTGTTTTATTGTATATCTTCAACTATCAGATGTAATTTGCTATTGTCGATTCGAATACTTTTGAAAAACATCTTTCACGGTCAGTTATTCCTTAATAACTTTTACCTATTCTATGTTTGAAAAGTTATGCATTAGATTGTTTTCTGGTAATGTAAGTAGAATAATTTAATTTATGTATTATTTTTTAATTCATATGATTCAATGCACAAATGCCAATATCCTAAAAATCGTACATTAAATTGAAAACTTTGTTTAAGTAGATTAATATACTATTACAGTTTATAGTCGTATTTTTGATTGTTTTTACTGTAACACTTGTCATGTGGATGTACACATATGTTACCAATTGTTAAATATTCATTTGCATACACTAAATTTAAAGTAAATAATTCTCAAAGTCTTAGTGTTTTAGTTATGAAAACAACTAATAAATTCCAAGGGATTGAAGAATTTCTTATAGAAAATAAGCTGAAAATGTGAGAGCTGATAATTTGATATAGGTGCTAAGAATAAAAGCTGATAGTTAAGTCATTACTCAATTAATAATTGAGAGACGCAGAAATACATTTATACTATAGTTTTGGAAAGGCTGTAGGTTGTATTCTCTACAGCTTGATATCATCTGGTCTCAAGTCCAATCTCTGAAGAGTGTTGTAGTGAAGCATTGATGAAGAGTTCTACACTGGGACGAAACACTAGTCCAATCTTCCTTGATTGCTGACTGATATCAAATTAAACCCATTTTCACAAAAACTTCAAGTGAATTTGTAAAGAATGTTTTAAAAGACTTTTAATCATGTTCGGTATTTTGTGTTAAATATTTTCTTCATTTTACAAAAAAGGAAATATAAAGATAACAGAATAACACCAGTCAACTTTTACTGTTCCCGTAATTATTAAGAAAATACTGTCAGTCATAATAATTCGTGTTGATTGAATAAATGTGGCTGTTTATTAATGTAAGTTTAAACACAATAAGTTTTTACTTTATGAAACAAAGTTGGGAACACAGAAAACTATTATTTCTCAAACAAATATTTTTTAAAAGTTAATTTACATACCATAGGTCCTGCATCACCACGATCTCCCTAAAAATATAATAAACAGTAGTAAATTCTGATCAATAGAATAATTGGATAATTTAATCGATTAAGAAGTAAACCTACTAGCAGAACTCATGTACATTCGATAGATAAAATAACATTGTACTTAAATGTAATATGAGATGAAATTGGGCGATACCTCAACAAAGACATAAACATTCATCAAAGAGGAAGAATATATATTTGAAAAACCTCAGCGAATGAATTTTAAGTAAATCCAACGTTTCATTAGCTGAGATTTTTCAAATATATATTCTTCCTCTTTAATGTCTCACATTAACTCGGCGCCCAAATATTGTGAAACTATTCGTTCAAATTTAGACGAAAGTTCTTATTCATAAACATTCATCACTCAATTGAATAGTTTGAAATATAATTGACAAGTGTACTGTGGATTTCATTGTCTAAACATTATGAAACAACTTCAAGGTTCATCTTAGTGAAAGGGAAACCTAAATTAAAAAACGTTTAAATAATAATGAAGAGCATTATATCTGTTCAATTCCCTTTAGAACAGATAAAAGTCTTATGGAACTTATCAGATATATTCGTACCAAAAATGATGTCATCCGTATAGATTGCAAAATGCATTTTACAGTTAGTTGAGATTATCTAAATAATTGAAGGTCGGACGTTTTGGCAATGTTTACTAGCAGCGATAGTCTATCGCATATTATGACGTAGTTAAACAGTTTTCTGTGGGGAGTCTCTTGAATGGATAAGTGTTTGGGATGAATTCCAAGCTGTCACTTAATACTTATAATTGCTGATATTTATTTTGACAGAGAAGCTGATCGGCCAAAATTTATTCGAGTAGTCCAAGTTCACTCACATGTTTAACTTTGTGAATTTTATCTCAAGGCTTTTTCCGCAGTAAAACTAACGGCAGATAAAATATCGCATTAGAAAAGAAAGTTCTAAGAGCTAAACGACATATTTCTGAGGAGTTTTGTAGATTTTCAATATAGAAACTCATTACCAAAATTACCTGTAGTAAGGAATGTCAAATGCTCAACATCTAAATCTCTCACTTGATAGCAACATTTGTTAAGTTTCCTTATTAAACAAATTTGTTGAGAAATCCCTGACCCTCTGATATTATTCAATCCCAACTGTCATTACTCACTCGTGTTTTGTATAATGAGAGACAATGAACTATTGTAGACTAGATCCTATTTGAATAACGCAATGATTGTTGATTTGTAAATATCGGCTGGGATTCCTGTCGCAAGAGCTCCACAACACACTACTACATTACTTCAATCCTTTCAGTCATATAAAGGAGGTCATAATTCCTATGGTCTTACTTCGAATATACAAGTTCAAACATAAAGCTGTAAGCTTTCACTCGACACTGTATCTCATAAAATACACCAGACTCAATGCAATTAAATCAAGAGTAGTCATGAGATTATTATACCGATAGGAAACCTGAATTAAATCTAGGGATTTATGCAATTTTATATTATTACAAATTAATACTATCACTCCATAACTAATAATTTCTCTAAAGCTCAATAATTTGGCTTGATTTCAATTAATTTACGTTGCTCGATATTAACCAAACTTAGAGGGATATCATCAAACTGGAAATGGTGTAATGTTTTTTTTGTTTAGACGAGGAAACCCATGAGCGATGAAAACCCTAACTAGTTACGTTCAATAGTATGAACCGGTGCATCAACTGTTTACCCTATCACCTGATTAGTTGTTTTGTTAACTTAGACTCAATTTAAACGGTTGGGTGAAAATTACGAAGTCTTGCAAATGAGTGCGTTCGATAGATTTTCTAGTTGATTTGATTGGTTGACCACTTAATGATCAGGTCAACTTTCCATTCATTCATTTCTTTCCAATTGGTCAGTTCTTCTGTGGTGGATTTGACGATCGATAAACTATGTGGCTAGAGTTCTATTTTCAAGGTTATGCTTACGCCTTCATGCTGTAAATCAATTCTTGAGTTTGTTAGCCTATTTTGACTGGGATTGTTTTTATAATCACCAGTATGATTATTAAGCAGATGAAAAACGATTGATATCGTCACAACATCCTTCTGTCAAACTGTATGTGGATCTATATGTCTTCAATTAGATTTAATTTAGAGTGACAGTTTTTCATATCCAAAGTATAATCACTTACCTTTTCTCCTTTCAGTCTCAAAAGACCCTGGAAAGAAAAGTATGTAGAATTTTTTTTTAAAAAAAACGATTGAATTTTTATGCATGCTAATTTAAATCATTTCATCATAACTAGAAAATACTACTACAAGGTGACACCTTACAGAAGTTAATTATTACACATAACTTTCTATTTTACTTACTAGTCGTATCCAAAGAAAAACTATCAGTCTAAGCATTTTGTATTAGTTAAATGTTTCTAGTACGATTGTGAATTAATATTTTTAACAGTCGATTTTCTAATTGCTACACATATCACTAAAATTTAATGTAGAAATTGTCATTTCTGATAACCAATGGTATTTCGTCACAACTTGGATAGAAACTGACGACCATATTTTATGATGTCAATATTTTCCTAAATTTTTGTTTTCCATTGAATGAAAGTATGCGGTTCTTCTTTAAGTTCATATCATTCTAGAAACAAATCACTGAAGAGGTAGTGTTGTCAAATTTCGTATAGGAAATAAGATATAGTCCAAACTAGGTGTTCATTCTTGGATACTTTTATCTATTTGGAAAATAGTTCTAGGTGTATGTAAAATTATTCCGATTTTATTTGAATACGATGTTAAAATTCGCAACGAAAGAGAATCCTGTAATAAAAGACTTAAATTAATATCCAGTATTGTTACACATGTATATATTGTTTTGCAGTAAATCTGTAACGAACTATTAATCTATTTGTCTTAATCATCATTCTTGCTTGTTTCTGTTTTATATATTTCTCTTGTTAAAACTTCATTAGTGTTGGTGTCATTAGGTTTCTTAACTTTTCCCCTTTTTCAAATGGAACAATTTGAATCTGTATGGATTTGTTTCGGATTATAATGTATTTTTGTTTATCTGCATGACTCAGTTCTAAAGAATACATTCTTTTTCCTCAATTTGTTTGATAAGTAGATCAAATACACGTACTTGAGGTAATATCAACAACAAGTAGACCTTGATCATTAACAGTAAAAGTATTTAGTTATTATGACAACTTTCGTTACATGTTGGTGCATCATCAGATACAGAAGGTTTACAATTTATTGGTACTCAGCCGTATGAGTAAAATAGATCTAGGGCAAACCAATGGTCAGTCTGATATCATAAAATCAACTTTGTGTTCGAATAACTGGTGAATTTACGTGTATTTGACTTGTATTCAATGAATATTCGTGTGTTCTGTACAAGCCTCTTTCAGTGTATGTTGAACATATATGTCCCCACCAGTCTTGTTCTTAGTTAACCAGTTGGATGACCATTTTTCGTAGTCACGTAAATATCGTTTTATAACAAACATATACTGAGTTATGTCATGCTATTAATCAGAACTATGGTTAAGTTCATACTTACAATTACGTAAACGAAGATTGGACTTGATGTAAGACAGAACTTGGACCCCTACAGATCAACAGTCATCCTTGAATATATTTCTTAGGATAACATATTATTTTATAATTGACTCATGTTACAAGTTTCTTTAAGACGCTACGGCTGCAACCAGATGATAAGTTTGAAAACAGTAGTCATTTTCTTCACGAGTTTCAACATATGTCTCATCAATATTGTTTCATGATTTAAAGCATCATTAGTGTTACGGTTTCATTGTGTTTCTACTCAGTTTTTTTCATTACAGACTATGGATAGTCTTATGCCTAACAGTAAAGCTTTATTTTATCATCAGCATTATTTGTTAGGTTAGCCGTTCAACAGACACCTGTTAGATTTAGTTTATCACCAGAAAACGCTAAGATTATTACTGAACTATGATTTTAGATGATTAAGAAATGTGATATCTGTTGGTACTGCTATATATTATGTGCTGATTTTTTAAGTTTCTTTCCATCTGTGATATTTTACGACACAGTTCAACGCATATTATAGAAGAGATACCTGGTAGATATAAAATCTTTTAAATATGTTATTAGTTATTAAAACATTATTTAAAATGTATGTTTAGTTAAACTGCCATGAACTTGTGATTTTGTATACAATTTTGTACTGCGGTTTATCATCATTTTACTGGGAAAGTATAACGTAATAAGTTTGGTTATAGAGTTCGGTGAAAAGTGAATAAGATAACTTACACTATTAGATTATCATAAATATATTGATTTATCTGAGTAACACTTTAGTACGTTTCAAAATGAAATCATCTGAAATTCATATATTTACTATTCGTAAACTTATGAAATCCGATTATTTATTAAAAGATAGTTTATTTCAAATATGCGGTATCCAATGTGTCTTGTCCTCATACTTATTTTAAAAACTTAACAGGTTTTTGCAGTGTTGTATTATTAGTTTAAAGTATAACTTTTATCCTATCGATAGTAATTATTAATTTTGACATACAATCTCATTGTCATATCTTCATTATTTAGTTACTTGTAAAGGTAAATCTCCGGTGGTTAGGGATTAGTTACTTAATTCAGAAGCTATCTGTGGAAAATGTTTACTTTATATGCATTAAAAGTAGGTAATGTAGTGATTTGTTCAAAATAAATCTGTTTGCTAAGACTATGATGACTTGGTTTGAAGTCAGATAGCAATGTGTTTTGTTACATAGTGAATCAGGTATTTCTCGAACTGAGGTTACTGAACAGTCCAGTACAAGAAGTCTAGGCTTAAATGCATGTATTGAAGCTAATATGAGATAGAATTTGTTTGTAGATTATTGCTGAAAATAAAATCATAAATGTAGCGGACTGACATGTCTTATGTTTTACCGCATTTCTGGGATTATTGACGTTCTGATTCTCTAGTGATGGAGATAATAAACCCGAATGCTGAACTGAATTCGTCATTATTTTTATAACTGGCTAGTGTGTCTGGTCGTTACATGAAATTGTGAAATACAACTATACCTATTTTATTAAATGACTCGTCTAACCAGTCACAACTCAAATCCATTGAGGCATGCATCAACGATGGTTTTATTTCGGAAATTACTTTATCCCAAGCAGTTACGTGAGCGTACTCATACTAAAAAATTAGTTATACAAACAGTCGTTATGGTTAGTATAAGATTATAAAATCCTGATGAATAAAAAATTGAATTTCTGACGTTTTGCAACTAATTGTGTCGTTTTTTCAGTGAATAAATAAATCACTGACTTAACACGATTTCAAATATTAAAGAGCAATAACGCAGAATACTTAGTACAACAAAAGTAGACTTGATCATGTTGATGACATGTCGTTTGAGTTAAGGTGATTCTGTATGAGACATCGTGTGTCGTTGTATGTACGCTAGTGGGTGTAAAAAATGTTCTTTTTGTAATGTGGGGAAGTGGATTTAAAAATTTGCATTCTTGTATGCAGAATTAAGTGTGGTTATTTGAGTAAATGGTCGAGGTTCTATGTGTGCAGCAGCTGCTCCTTACTGGCAGTGTGGTGCATGGCACTACGTTCGAAACTGCACATTTAAGCAACATCGATGCAAGAAGTGTAAGGTTATTGGTCATAAGGATGGGTTTTGTCTTAGGAAGAAGAGTCCAAGTCAATCCAGAAATACCAAAAAGACTCTTCCTAGATCCCATACCAATTCATTGAGCTTAGTATCTTCGTGTCGAATCTCATCGCCAGGTGAGAGAAAGTTTATTACTGTCAGTATTAATGGGCATTCATCTAGAATTTAAATAGACACAGCATCAGATGTCACTATCCTCTCTCGTAAGACTTGGACCAAAATGGGCAGCCAAAACTTGCAGCGTACAACGCAAAAGCCTCGTACTGCGTGTGGTAATTACCTTTACCTGCTAGGACAAATGGAATGTACAGTTACTTTCCGTGATTCGGCATTTGTTGGGGTATGTTACATAACGCCAGCTGATCTAAATTTGCTCGGGTTAGATTGGTTCGATCACTTAAATTTAGCTGATATCCCGTTGAATACCATATGCAACCTGGTATCACAACCTTAACTACGACAACAACCACATGACTTGGAAGCATATACGAGGAACCTAATGACGCAGTTTTCAACTATTTTTCAACCTGGATTTGGTCGCTGCGCTGCCATGAAATCAAAACTTCGATTGAAAACTGGGGCTAAGCCTGTTTTTCGCCCAAAGAGACCTGTGCCTTATGCAACATTACAAACAGTAGATGAAGAATTGAACCGCCTTCAACAACAACTAGTTATTACTCCCGTTTCCTACTCTGCATGGGCAGCACATATCGTGGTTATTAAGAAGGCCAATGGTACGATACGTATATGTGCTGACTTTTCAACAGGTCTTAATGCAGCTCTGGAACAACATCATTATCCCTTGCCTGTTCCCGCAGACCTATTTACCATGCTGAATAGGGGAAGAATTTTCGCTAAGCTGGATCTAGCTGATGCTTATTTGCAAGTGGAAGTAGATGAAGCATCAAGAGAGCTGCTAACTATCAATACCCATCGTGGTTTGTTCCAGTATAACCGTCTACCTTTCGGAGTCAAAACTGCACCATCTATTTTCCAGCAATTAATGGATGCCATCCTATCAGGTATCTCGGGAGTCGCGGTTTATTTGGGTGGCATTTTGATTGTAGCGACGACACTAGAACAGTTACGAGAACGCACAACATTGGTACTGCAACGCATCAGTGACAACGGTTTCCAGTTACGCCCAGAGAAATGCCAGTTTTATTTGCAGTTGGTAAAGTACTTGGGGTTCATCTTCGACACCAACGGCCGCAGGCCGGATCCTGAGAATATCCGAGCTATCAAACTGATGCCCACTCCCACTAATGTCTTGGCACTACGTTCCTTCCTGGGACTTGTCAGCTATTACTCAGCATTCGTTTCATCGATGCATGACATTCGCGCTTTACTTAATATCTTACTGCAGAAGAACAGCTCTTGGAACTGGACTAAACAGTGTGACGCTGCCTTTTGTAAACTGAAGTCCATTATTACTTCAGAATTGCTGTTGACACACTACGATCCAGCCATGCTGATCATCGTAGCTGCAGACGCTTCAGCGTATGGCCTTGGCGCTGTTATCTCCCATCAGTTTCCGGATGCGTCGGAAAAAGCCGTTATGCATGCAGCCCACACACTAACCCCAGCAGAAAAAAAAACAGGTAGATAGAAAAAGAAGCGCTTGCGCTTGTGTTTGCTGTGCGCCGTTTCCACAAGTTCCTGTACGGTCGGAGATTCACACTTCTCACAGATCACAAGCCTTTACTCGCAATATTCGGGTCGAAATCTGGCATTCCAGCTCATTCTGCAAATCGTCTTCAGAGATGGGCCTTAGCACTATGATTTCGACATCCAGTATCGAAGCGCTCAGCAATTCGGTCAGGCGGATGCCTTATCACGACTCATTAGTGACCAGTTGGCGGCTGAGGAAAACACGGTAATCGCATCTCTGCTAGCGGAAGACCATGCCGAATGTTATCTGATGACCTCAATACGAACTTTGCCGGTATCTGCAACGGACATACAAAATGATTCTAAGAGTGACCCCATCATCAAGATGACTATGAGCTATGTCACCAACGGTTGGCCGTCTAAAAAGTTTGATGGTGATATAAAACAGCTGTATCAGCGGCGGGATTCTCTATGCATTGTAAACGACTGCTTGATGTTCGGAGAGAGAGAGTGGTTGTGCCAGAATCCCTTCGTGCAAAAGTGCTGAAACAGTTCCACCTTAGTCATCCGGGGATTAGACGAATGAAATCCATAGCCAGGAGTCATTCATATTGGCCGCTAATGGATCAACATATAACAGAATTGGTTGGGAAATGTATGTGGTGTCAGCAAGCGGCAAAAATGAACGTCAAGGTTCCACTTGTTTCATGGTCACAACCTGATCATCCGTGGTCCAGGATACACGTCGACTTTGCAGGCCCGATTAACGGAACCATGTATCTAGTTGTTGTCGACGCCCTTTCGAAATGGCCTGAAATCAACCCTATCATACCGCCAGCGACGACTAAAACAATACAAATCCTCACAGAAATTTTTCCCGAAATGGTATACCAGATGCCATTGTATCTGACAACGGTTCACAGTTCACCTCCAGCCAATTCCAGTCATTCTGTCAACGGTTAGCAATAAAGCACTTACGCTCACCATAATACCACCCTTAGTCGAATGGGCAAGCAGAAAGGTTTGTGGATACGTTTAAAAGAGCCTTGGCTAAGACAAAAGGGGAGGGGACACCAGCGGACGCGTTGCAAAATTTTTTATACGTGTACCGAACAACACCAAATGAGACGTTGCCGGAGCGAAAGTCCCTAGCAGAGATCCTAATGGGAAGAAGACTGAAGACGATCCACAGCCTGATGCATCCAAGTAATGCGCACCGACACCAGTACGGACAAAGTTTGAAAAGCGATCCACGTACGAAGTCTGATGTCCTGTGTTTTCCCGTGATTACAGACCAACCCATGGTTCATGGACGGAAGCGCGAGTGGTCAGATTTTTATTTTATTTTATTTGAACACATAAATATTGGTACAAGAGAGCGCCAATATATATGCGCCACACAAAACAATGAAAATTCGAAGAGCGATAGAAAAAAAAAACTAAGGACCACAAAAGGTAGTGTGGTCGTAACGATGGAACAGAAAGGTACAATCAGAAGAAATCTTTCAAGTAAGGGAGACACAACCACTATTATGAAGAAAGTAAAAGAAGGTTACAGCAGGATCGCCACTGGCTTCTATTCTGAGCCATATCTGATAACGTCTCTAGCCACTGTGTAGCACCATCTCTCAGACCCCAACCAGGGAGTCGTGAAGGTCCGACAGAAGCCAGTCCTTTGCAGCTTTCTTTCATACCACGACACCATGTCATGCACTGACCACCTCTCCGCTTTTTCAACCAGTCCCAGAGTCGGCAAATAATGCACGATGTGGAATTCTCTGGGATGACATTCGTAGAACATGTCCAAGCCACCGAAGTCGGTGTTTCAAGATGGTGACACCAATTGAATTATCATCTCTGTGCCCAAACACACGATGCCGAACCTCTGCATTACTGACATGGTGTTGCCACTGAATGTCAGCAATACTTCGGAGACAGCGATGATCGAACACAGAAAGTCGTCTAACGTCCTCAACTCGGAGAGGCCAGGTTTCACAAGCATAGAGCAGAACTGCTCTCACCGACGCGTTGTAGATCCGACCTTTTACAGCCAGACTAACATCACGAAGGCGCCAAAGATGGCCCAGATTGGCATAAGCCACTCTGGCTTTCACTATACGTGCATTGATCTCATCACTCACACCCCCACCAGCACTTATGCAGCTACCCAGATACACGAACTTCTCGACTACGTCTATCTGCTCACCATCCAGGGTGAGTACAGGATTGGAATCCTGCCAGTCTTGTAGAAGTACTTTGCACTTCGAAGGTGCAAAGCACATTCCATACCTACGGACACTGATTGCCAACTGATTAAGTGCAGATTGCATGCCTTGGTCAGAAGAGTTGGCCGAGTCATGTACGAAGTTGAGGTAGGCAGTGACAGGTGGCAACGCCATCGGAATCATTTACTCAAACGGTTAGCCCCAGACCGTCCATCAACAGAAGCAAATATTCCTCTTGACATCCTGCTAGACACATTCAACTTACCGGCAACCCCACCACAAGAAAAAACCCAACAACAAGCTGAAACACGTCCTCGACGGTGGCCTATCCGAGAACGGCGAGCAACAGTCTTGGATGGAGGTTGACCCCGGGAAAGCCCGCTATTAAAAAGGGGAGGAGTGTTGGGGACGATATATCCCCAAAACTCATATTTTTTAATTTTATCTTATCGATCAACTTATTAATTAAATGTTTAAACATTTGTATTGGGGTCAATTGATAAACCTATCGATTAAATGTGCAAATAGGTCAATTGATTAACTCATTGAACAATGTTTAAAAATTTTCTATGACAATATCGATTGTAAATATTTGTATAAATACGCTTGATTTGTGTGCTTGCCTTGACTTGTTATCTGCTGTTTGCCTGTAGAATACACTTTCTACACCTTACCGAGACTTCTTGATCGAGTTAGCACGACCGAGGACAGCGAACCAGAATAGCTATCGAGTCGCTGAATCACTGATTCTTCGTTCCGTTCGAGTAAGACGAATCAGTAATAGCGTTCAAGCATAACGAGCCATAACAAGTTATACCTTCCTTTCTATTAAGCACCGTAATATTAAACATTATTTGAAAAGCTCCACAGAATCTTTTCTTTATGGTTAGAAAAGCCTTTCTGAATTATCTGAATATTTGTAATATCGATTTGATGGTTGTTGAAAATAACATGCACTGGTATTGTCGATCTGACTTGTAGGTTTTCTTGCTTTACTGAATTATTAGGTCTCGTTGTGTAGCTTAAGTGTTCCTTTGCACGGGCCGAGATTTCACGAGAAGACTCCAATATAGGATGGGTCACAGTCTACACAATCTTGTTTGTAGACGCGATTTTGTGTAAACATGAAAGGGATTCTTTTCTTTATTGATTTTAAAAGATTTTGAAGTGTTTTTTCTTTACTGAGGGATTTTGTTCTCTGTAGTTTCGGGAAAAATCACAATCCTTCTGTTGTGCCATGACTGTAAGGTAAAATTACTATGCCAATCCATAACATTTCATCCGAATAGATTTTAACAATATATCCTTCTGTTTTACAAATACACATAATAATGTCACACAGAATTGCATTGACTGAAGTGACATAACATTAACTTGATCAAATTTACTTTTGTTGTACTAAGTATTCTGCGTTATTGCTCTTTAATATTTGAAATCGTGTTAAGTCAGTGATTTATTTATTCACTGAAAAAAACGACACAATAAGTTTCGAAACGTGAAAAATTCAATTTTCCACTCATTGGGGTTTTGCAGATATATCGCTTTACCAGTTTAAACTATCATGTCAAACTTGAAAAGTCATTATGAATGTTTTTCTTGTATCGAATTCTTCTCAACACTAATAAAAGTGGTGAGGAATACATTCGGAACTGCATTTAGGTTAGTAGAAACTGTTTATAAATTTAAAAAAAAGGTCATTGGAAATATTCTATATCATTAAATTTTAAATTATAAACATTTTACTGTAAGAGTGAACATTAATTGTTTAATTATTTATTGTACAATAGTATTGATGGCAAGGCTTAGATTAGTATCGAGACGTTAAAAATTAATTCCATCAAATCAGATCTATATTGTTAAAAAAAGTCTTACTCGTCGGAATAAATCTTCGATACATTCACATGAGCTGCCGTTCGCTATCTAAAACGAAAATAAATATTTGGAAACACTGTCTTCATTATCTATAGAAGTACTTTAAATTTTTGGTAAAATATTGAAACGAAATACCTCTTAATTTAATTAATTTGAAAATATTGAACATTGACTTACTTTTTCGACTTTATCTATGAAAAGGGTCAAAAAAACAATCATTAGTTCAGTAAAAGATTGTATCGACTTTTCTTAGTCTTGATAATACAATAAGAAGACGAAGGTTATCAGAATTATGTGATATATTTGCGTGATACATTTCGAACAATCCGATCACACATACACTTGTTAAGACATTTTTATATGAAAACTAAAAGATCAACTAGACAGGTTAAAGGTAAGCCGTAGCAAAAATAACTTTCATCTTCTAATAGCATTATCGAAATTTATCAAAAGGACTAATTGTTTTAAATTTCTGAAAAGAAGACTCCTTACACAAATTACTAAAAGGTTAGATGAACTTGTTAACCTCAAGTGCAAAAATATATCGGGACGAGTGAAACTCGATTTTCATAAATTTTGTTTGTCAAATCATTAATACCGAATCAGTTATGTAGGAATCTTCGTTCAAGTAAGTTAAAACCAAGTATTCCAAATTTTACTTAATTACTAAAAGTCAGTTACAGGAGAATGACAAACGAAATTGTGACAAGAAATCCATCACATCACAAACTGTCCAAACAAATTAACATATATATATATATATATATATATATATATATAAGAAGGGAAAAAGAAGTGTTTACTGCCAGGATCTTTACGTTTCACGTTCAAATTAATTCCACTGGTAATGACAAAAGAACTATAACTTATATCACATAGGAGCAATTTGTTCGCCCCGTTAGCAGTTTTTAGACTGATAGATTAAGCGTTACCTTATTAGTCAGAGTACTGAGTAACTGACTATGACTGTCATTTCTAAGTTTAAATCTATCTTGTGTATCGTTTGTCATTACTTTCTTAATTTGTCTTAACATCGTAAATCTGTCTTAGTTGCATCATCAATAATCTTTAATCAAACCAAACTTTTCAGTGCTCTGTTTCCCCATTTTCTTAATTGTGAACTAAACTATGGGTGAAAATTTTGTAAACTGATTGATTTTGTTTTGAAAATCAATAATGCAAATGATCATAGCTAACTCTGATTGGTCTAAATAAATTCTTGTATCACCAATACTCACTCAGAATATTAGAAAAACTAGCCCTGTTTACTTTGTATTATTGAACATAAACGTACATGATTGTTTAAATCTGATGCAAGACCGAAATGCAACAGAAATAATAAATTTCAACCTATACATAGTTAGGTCATTTATGTTACAAAACTTAGTAGCGGGTATATAAAAAATTAACTGTAACTTATGGACGGTAAGATATTTTAACAACTAATGAGTTTAATGAAAGATTAGGATTCTGTTTATTCACTCATTTCCAACAAACTTTTCAGTGTAAAGTAGTTTCTTCTTAGTATCTCTGTGTATAACTTATGTTCTCTTTCTTATGTGTCTTAAAGGATCACCGATCTCAAGTATTTTATACCATTGAATTAATTATTTTAATATTTGCTTCTTTTCCAATATAATCTATTACATACAAGGGCCACATTTTTAATGTTAACTATTTCCCATAGAGATTTCATAGCTCTGAGATTTTCGTAGCACGATATTTCAGCCTTTAAGGTAGCCTCAAATTCTATTTTATTTTGGATAAATTATCGATGCTTTTCATAGCTAGAAGAATTTCGTTTCCATATTATCTGGCAATCACATTCTGTCTTATACTAGTTGTAATGACTAACTTTTGAGGTGATCTTCAAGTAACAGTTTGATGAACCATATAAGTTTCCATAAGTTTGTGTATAAACGTTTAGAAACTAAACTATTCTGGAGAAAATTGTTATTTTAGTGATTTTATTTAAACTTTTAATGTTTACTATTCATTTAGTATGACTTTATCGTTTAGATATGTAACTGTCACTGTATTTAATACTTGATAATTAGATTGGATGACATTTTAAAGTCACTTAGAATGTATCAGTTAATAGTAATTTACATGCTGAAATAAAGTAATTCTCGTAAGAGCTTGAAATTGCATACTATTATCAACTGATCAACTGTACTAAAATAAAGAGATTCTGTGTTTGACTAAAAAATCACTTAGAAATACATTTTCCTGACTTCTTGTCAACCAGTTGAAAGCTCTATATTAATCACATATGGTTAATAACCTTCTATTGACGACTAAATTTTGTCTGAGGGTTTTAATTAGAATTGGTCTGTAGTTTAGCTTATATTAGTTTGCGAATAAAACTATTCTAAATATTTTTTCAATGGAAAGTCAACAATTGACTTGTGCATAGTATAGTGAACCAGTGGTAACCAACGTAATCCTTTAGTTCGAATTGCTGAGTTAAGAGTGATATCAATATAGCACATGGTATTGTGATCTTGGTGTTTCAGCAGGGATCCTAAATGAGACCTAACTGATCATGATTACCAGCTTAATCAACTGATGTCCGGGAAATTTTTTAAAAGTCAAAACATAAATGCAGAACTTACCAGGAGAAATTAAATCCATTTCTTCAGGTTGCTGTAAGAATAAGGGAGAAAAGAGTTTATTGTGCGTGAAATACCCTAAAATAATTTGATACACATTTTCATCTTATTCATTTGTGGGTGCAGCATAACCTCAGGAAAAAAACATTTTTAAATGTGAATATAAATTTCAAATGTGCATATGTAGCAACGATAAAGATGAAAGAATTTAATTTATTAACAAGCATCATGCAAATGTGTTTGCATATCAAATAATCGGAAAATTTGCAGATAGTTAAATGTATACTATTACACAAAAATTTCTAGGCTATATTTATATTTACAGAAGTGATGTACGCAGATGATTCCATTGAACTAATAAAAATAGGTTTAGTTTACAATGACTGAGAGTTTAGTTACTGAGGTGAGTTGAAAGCGTAAGATTTATGATCATTCAGTGAAAACGTTACTAAGTTTTGAAGTGATGAACATAGTGAGTAGATAATTTAGGAAGCAGATTTTTATGACATTGAAATGGTAGTTGGTACTAGATTAAAAAATAATTCAATCACAATGAAAAACAATAAACAAAACTGATGAAATATGCAGTTAAGAAACGTGGTCATTAGCATAGATATATTAGCATTTCTATGATAAGCATTTTAAAATGATTAGTGTAAGCTATATAACCAAGTGCGTACAGTTTAGTTTACAGGCATTGTAAATCAGTGGTTTTAAATAACTAACCATTTTAGTAGTCGAATTCAATGAGACAATATGATATAGAGAAGCATTTTTACGTTCACGAAGTGTTGATGAATAAGCAGGTTCCGAAAGATCGTCAAACAAAAAAGAAGTGTGATTATAAGTGATTGGACTAAAAATTGATCCGTTTGTTAAATGAATGAGACCGTTTTCGTCAACAAATGAATCAGAAACAGCTGAACCTAATATAGCGTCATAAACAACTTCCTGCCCTGAGGATGAATTGCGAAAAACAAAATAGCGCTGACCGACAGGAACAGAAGAAAGCACAGGAAAGACTAGGCCATCCGTAAACTCAATCCAACCATCAGGCCGAAGAACAGCTCCTGGTACAGCGTGACCCAGCAACGTATCGTAAATACGTGGGACTGCAGCATCAACACCATCATAAACAACGAAACGACCACCTGATAAGTTGCCCACTGCGATTACTCCACCACCATTTACACGGAAAAGAGAACCACCTAAGAACGATGCGTTCAAAATTTCACCGGTGGAGGAATCCAAAACCACGGGATAATTATCACTGCTGCGAGTGAGTGACATGTAGCGAGGATATAAAACATCAGGCTGAAGAAATAAATCACCGTCAGGAAGATGTATCATATTCAATTCATCTACATAAGCACCCTCAACTTGCTCACCAGTATGTCTGTCAAAAACCAAGTTCTCCTTCGTTGCAGGGTCGAAGTGAATTAAATACTGTGAGCTGTTATCAGTGGAACCTGGTGCAACGCGCCTACCGTCTGGAAAGCGAATCAACCCATCTTCACTGTACACAGCATCCTTGATATGACTACCTGTTCGTCTGTCGAAAACTAGTTTTTCACCGTTGTTTGGGTCCGTCATTATAACATATCTATCTAGTTTGGATGATGGCTCGATGGCCATGCGTCCATCTTCGAACTGAATCAAACCATTGGGATCAACCTGTGCACCCTTGATCTGTTCTCCCGTAAATCGATCGTAAACTAGAAGGGTTTGGTCGTCTTCATTTGTGACTACCATGTATTTATAGCCTTCCCGAGAGGAGGGAGCTACGAGCTGTCCAGTGGCTAATTTGATCATTCCATTATGGTGGAGCGTGGCATTTACTAGTTCTGTTCCGAGGCGACGATCAAACATCACAGGGTCTCCTGTCAGGTTATCTTGGGCCACAAGGTAGCGATCCATAGTTTCTGATGCCGAGATAGCCAAACTTCCATCCGGCAAATGTATGATACCATCCTTGTCTAGGTAAGCATCTGGGATTTGTTCACCTGTCCTGCGATCGAATACTGCTGGATTCTCTTCGCCCTCAGTCAATCCGACCACCATGTAATTTGCGCTTGTGTTTGAGCTGGGTGCAACCAGATTTCCATCGGGTAGCTTGACGAGACCATTGTCCAAAACAACTGCTCCGTCAATTTTCTGGCCTGATTTGGTGTCGACTACGAATGTGGTATTATCGTTTGTCTCCTGTAGGACAATGTACCTTTGTTTTACTTGGTTCTGATCTAGATGCAATTTACCATCGGGAAGAATTATGAAACCTCGTGAGTCTACTGAGGCACCCTCGACTTGTTCACCAGTATGTCTGTCAAAAACCAAGTTCTCCTTCGTTGTAGGGTCGAAGTGAATTAGATACTGTGAGCTGTTATCAGTGGAACCTGGTGCAACGCGCCTACCGTCTGGAAAGCGAATCAACCCATCTTCACTGTACACAGCATCCTTGATATGACTACCTGTTCGTCTGTCGAAAACTAGTTTTTCACCGTTGTTTGGGTCCGTCATTATAACATATCTATCTAGTTTGGATGATGGCTCGATGGCCATGCGTCCATCTTCGAACTGAATCAAACCATTGGGATCAACCTGTGCACCCTTGATCTGTTCTCCCGTAAATCGATCGTAAACTAGAAGGGTTTGGTCGTCTTCATTTGTGACTACCATGTATTTATAGCCTTCCCGAGAGGAGGGAGCTACGAGCTGTCCAGTGGCTAATTTGATCATTCCATTATGGTGGAGCGTGGCATTTACTAGTTCTGTTCCGAGGCGACGATCAAACATCACAGGGTCTCCTGTCAGGTTATCTTGGGCCACAAGGTAGCGATCCATAGTTTCTGATGCCGAGATAGCCAAACTTCCATCCGGCAAATGTATGATACCATCCTTGTCTAGGTAAGCATCTGGGATTTGTTCACCTGTCCTGCGATCGAATACTGCTGGATTCTCTTCGCCCTCAGTCAATCCGACCACCATGTAATTTGCGCTTGTGTTTGAGCTGGGTGCAACCAGATTTCCATCGGGTAGCTTGACGAGACCATTGTCCAAAACAACTGCTCCGTCAATTTTCTGGCCTGATTTGGTGTCGACTACGAATGTGGTATTATCGTTTGTCTCCTGTAGGACAATGTACCTTTGTTTTACTTGGTTCTGATCTAGATGCAATTTACCATCGGGAAGAATTATGAAACCTCGTGAGTCTACTGAGGCACCCTCGACTTGTTCACCAGTATGTCTGTCAAAAACCAAGTTCTCCTTCGTTGTAGGGTCGAAGTGAATTAGATACTGTGAGCTGTTATCAGTGGAACCTGGTGCAACGCGCCTACCGTCTGGAAAGCGAATCAACCCATCTTCACTGTACACAGCATCCTTGATATGACTACCTGTTCGTCTGTCGAAAACTAGTTTTTCACCGTTGTTTGGGTCCGTCATTATAACATATCTATCTAGTTTGGATGATGGCTCGATGGCCATGCGTCCATCTTCGAACTGAATCAAACCATTGGGATCAACCTGTGCACCCTTGATCTGTTCTCCCGTAAATCGATCGTAAACTAGAAGGGTTTGGTCGTCTTCATTTGTGACTACCATGTATTTATAGCCTTCCCGAGAGGAGGGAGCTACGAGCTGTCCAGTGGCTAATTTGATCATTCCATTATGGTGGAGCGTGGCATTTACTAGTTCTGTTCCGAGGCGACGATCAAACATCACAGGGTCTCCTGTCAGGTTATCTTGGGCCACAAGGTAGCGATCCATAGTTTCTGATGCCGAGATAGCCAAACTTCCATCCGGCAAATGTATGATACCATCCTTGTCTAGGTAAGCATCTGGGATTTGTTCACCTGTCCTGCGATCGAATACTGCTGGATTCTCTTCGCCCTCAGTCAATCCGACCACCATGTAATTTGCGCTTGTGTTTGAGCTGGGTGCAACCAGATTTCCATCGGGTAGCTTGACGAGACCATTGTCCAAAACAACTGCTCCGTCAATTTTCTGGCCTGATTTGGTGTCGACTACGAATGTGGTATTATCGTTTGTCTCCTGTAGGACAATGTACCTTTGTTTTACTTGGTTCTGATCTAGATGCAATTTACCATCGGGAAGAATTATGAAACCTCGTGAGTCTACTGAGGCACCCTCGACTTGTTCACCAGTATGTCTGTCAAAAACCAAGTTCTCCTTCGTTGTAGGGTCGAAGTGAATTAGATACTGTGAGCTGTTATCAGTGGAACCTGGTGCAACGCGCCTACCGTCTGGAAAGCGAATCAACCCATCTTCACTGTACACAGCATCCTTGATATGACTACCTGTTCGTCTGTCGAAAACTAGTTTTTCACCGTTGTTTGGGTCCGTCATTATAACATATCTATCTAGTTTGGATGATGGCTCGATGGCCATGCGTCCATCTTCGAACTGAATCAAACCATTGGGATCAACCTGTGCACCCTTGATCTGTTCTCCCGTAAATCGATCGTAAACTAGAAGGGTTTGGTCGTCTTCATTTGTGACTACCATGTATTTATAGCCTTCCCGAGAGGAGGGAGCTACGAGCTGTCCAGTGGCTAATTTGATCATTCCATTATGGTGGAGCGTGGCATTTACTAGTTCTGTTCCGAGGCGACGATCAAACATCACAGGGTCTCCTGTCAGGTTATCTTGGGCCACAAGGTAGCGATCCATAGTTTCTGATGCCGAGATAGCCAAACTTCCATCCGGCAAATGTATGATACCATCCTTGTCTAGGTAAGCATCTGGGATTTGTTCACCTGTCCTGCGATCGAATACTGCTGGATTCTCTTCGCCCTCAGTCAATCCGACCACCATGTAATTTGCGCTTGTGTTTGAGCTGGGTGCAACCAGATTTCCATCGGGTAGCTTGACGAGACCATTGTCCAAAACAACTGCTCCGTCAATTTTCTGGCCTGATTTGGTGTCGACTACGAATGTGGTATTATCGTTTGTCTCCTGTAGGACAATGTACCTTTGTTTTACTTGGTTCTGATCTAGATGCAATTTACCATCGGGAAGAATTATGAAACCTCGTGAGTCTACTGAGGCACCCTCGACTTGTTCACCAGTATGTCTGTCAAAAACCAAGTTCTCCTTCGTTGTAGGGTCGAAGTGAATTAGATACTGTGAGCTGTTATCAGTGGAACCTGGTGCAACGCGCCTACCGTCTGGAAAGCGAATCAACCCATCTTCACTGTACACAGCATCCTTGATATGACTACCTGTTCGTCTGTCGAAAACTAGTTTTTCACCGTTGTTTGGGTCCGTCATTATAACATATCTATCTAGTTTGGATGATGGCTCGATGGCCATGCGTCCATCTTCGAACTGAATCAAACCATTGGGATCAACCTGTGCACCCTTGATCTGTTCTCCCGTAAATCGATCGTAAACTAGAAGGGTTTGGTCGTCTTCATTTGTGACTACCATGTATTTATAGCCTTCCCGAGAGGAGGGAGCTACGAGCTGTCCAGTGGCTAATTTGATCATTCCATTATGGTGGAGCGTGGCATTTACTAGTTCTGTTCCGAGGTGGCGGTCAAATATTGATTCTCTCTTTGTTTTGTTATTTTTCAATATGACATATCGATCCTTGTCGAGTGAAACTGTTATCGCATGTGTCGAATTGGGTAAATGTATTATTCCTTGGTCATCTACTTCTGCTCCTTCAATCATTTCTCCGCTGTAAGTTCCATAAACCTTTCTGTCACCTATTTGACTTATATTTTCAGCTATGATGAAACGTTGGTTTTCAATGAGCGGCTTCGTTGCTACAATATCTCCGTTTGGTAAAATGGCTAATTCATCTGTTAGTTTTATTGCTCCGTTTATAACGACATTTTCCTTCATATCTTGTATGTCTACTAGACCTCCTGTTCCTAGGTCTTTCATTATATATCTATATTTATATTCCGTTCTTAGTCTTATGTCAGTTTTCTCGGTCGTTACCATTTCTTTGTTGTCTGTTTCTGTTGTAATTTTCTCTTTATTCTCTTGTTTTCCACTTTCATAATCTTCGTTGTCTATTGTAATCTCCTTCTAAAATAGGAAGTATTTATTGAGAAGGGAATTAGGTATTTTTTCCTACTATTTTTCACCATTTACGGTTCATTGTGTTATTTGTTCTATTTTTCCTATTACCGTGTATTAATAATTATTTTTAGGCTTAATTTTTCATTTAAACTCAAACAGTTATCGTCATTTTATAGAATTCTCAATAAATACATGTAGAGTTGGATCATTTTGAAATCTGGAAAGCTCCATTGTTTTGTTAATGATATTTTATTATTATCTTATATCACGTTTTAGACCTTGAATAGCTGAAATGACAATGTTTTCAGTGATTGGTTTTTATCAACCTATAGTAGAAATTTCATTTTACTTTTTGATAGCGACGATCAGTCGAACACAAGACCTAGATCTAGTTTTATCTGAATTTAATCAGACTAATGTATCTGGATGTCTACAAACTTTCTAAATGGGTTTGATGTGTATTGCTGGTCGAAAGAGTACATATTTTTCCTTTGTCTAAATTCATGACCGAATTAGATTGATCTCTGTTGGAATATGGTCTCCTTGAATGAATTCGTTATGTATTATCAATAACTACAAAACTTACTTATTTGTCTAATTCATTAGCAAAACATTAACATATTAGTCTTGAACATACTAAGTTACGATAAACAATTTAATTAAATAGAAGTTACAAGTTGATCATCGGTAAATAGTTTTGCTGCATTAATATTAGATAGTACAATTTCTCCTTTGCATTTGATCAAATAATCACTTGATAAAGAGATTTTATCACCTAATCAAATCAATAGCGATTCCTATTGAAACGGAAGGCTATATTATGAAAATATCTAAAATCTAGGACTGAGGAGTTTGTGTGTTTATAAGTACTCTTCAGGTTTATAGTGTTACTTGTTCTAGTACTAAAATACACTAATTATTTAATGTAAGTCATTAACCAAGTATGTGTTAATGTACAAAACTTTGAGTCCAACCGCTTCTGTGATGGTTAGTCAGCACTGAAGAACTGTCTTAATTTAATTGGGTTAAGCAGGAATGAAATGTTGGTCTGTTGATTGAAAATCAAACTTTATAACTACTGATCTGACTACTCTACTAAAATACGCACTGTCTTTTAATTTAGTAAGTGGAAGTGACTTAGTAATTTTAAAAGTATTCAGTAAATGCTTCTAACTGTTTTCGCACTTTATGAAGTTTTAAGTAAATCCTAAACTTGTAGCGGTACCGTTAGCTGCAAGGTGTATTTGAGAAATTCTGAACACTGAAACTAAACGGTTTTTAGATTTACTATGGTATCAATATTGAATCAGTCAGTTTTTCTACAATCCACTCATTGACATTTAAGAAAGTTAATCGACATTGCATTTGATTAGATTTTATGTTATTTATATGAAATGGAATAAACAGTGGATGTTCAATTAAAGGTCGTATAAGGGAATTCGGACTCATGATTCTTACATGATTGCTAGTTTATATATATAATCCTTAATTAGACTGAGGTAAAGGTACACATTAGGTTTAAATAATGTGGTACCCAATTTGAACTATGTTTTATATTAAGACATTATTATTACATACCTAATAGTTAAAATATCACTAAAATTGAAGAAAATGAAATTTAGAAAATCCTCATTAATAAGTTGCATTTTTAAATGACATTAGACTAAATCTGATCTAAAGTACAAAACCTCCTAGGAATGAGTTTCAGAATGTGTTAATTGTTGAACAATACTATCGATTAAATATACTATGAATAGAGAAACAAATATTTTACCAAGTTCGAGTTTTAGTCGGTTGTTATTAGGGTAAGACTATAATTTATGGACGGATCAATCAGGTTTAGGATAACAGATCTTGGATTTTGGTGCGAAATTCCTTCATCCATTTGGCTAAATAGCGTTTTGGCATTTTGGCTGATGTCACTTTGTGATGAAAACCCTGACTATAATTCTTAATCCTAACCATCAACTGTAAATCATAATGCTTATTCTTTGCACAAGTTTATAACCCTCATTTGGCCCTAGTAAGCGGGTGAACATCCTCAAGATCACTTCAGTGTCGCTAAAACGTTGTCCACAAATTATAGTCTCATCGTAATTTTTGTCATTTACTTATTTTGTATCTTTTCAAAAATAAATCTGTTAAATTGAATAATGTTTTGTTTACTCACTTAAGCGATTCAACTGTAGAGGTTTCATTTTCCTCCCACCCTCCATCATCAACACAAGCTTAAGAAATTCTACTAGCTGATTTGTTTTAGAGTTTATGATGTTGATGGTGTTTGGAAAGACCGAAACAAATCTTTACAATTACAGAGACATCCTCATTAACTACAAAATCATCCACTTTAACTACAGATCTCCACTGTGTAAAAAACTTTCGGGTTTTATATTATTTGTATGCTTTATATGAATTTTTGGGAACTTACCTCTTCATCATCTTGTATTGAGCTAGTCTGTATTAAATAAACAAATAAAAACAAAACTGTTATGTTTTACATGTCAAGAAAAGAATATAATTGTATATATTTTGATGACCTTACCGTTCTGTTGTGCATGTTATCAGAACAGAACACTATTAACTTACACACGCACAGTCAAAAGATATTAATTTTTATCTATTCAATATACTAAACTGTCATTTTCATCATTGCTAATTACAAACATTAGCCAGCTAAATTTATGTATAAATAATAGTTTATGAAATATCACTATGAATCTGTTCATATACACGATTCACTACAAGATAAAGGTTTATTATATGTTAGTAATGAACTGATGATTTTTGGATTAAGTGAGTGTTAATTCTATTATAAGATAATATACAATCAAACATACAATACAGACTAAGGCTTAAACGATTCATGTCAACTTGTTGAGTTTGTCAATCATTGCTCTTGGTCTTGAAATTTTCACAAGCCATGCTAGCTTCTTGGCAGACAAAATCTCAACATGGATTCAAAAAATATGTTTATCAATCTTAGCCTTACATTCGACTTAATTTTGTTTTTCCTTCTACTTTTATCTTGGTAATTTTCTCACTGTACTATTCTGTCATGTGGCAGCTTAGACACAGTTGCATAAGACACCTATGTTGTATACGGCCAGTTGACTGAACAAGCATTGAATGGAAATTTCTCAGTAGTTGACATTTATTTTAGTCCGTTGAACAAACAGAACAATTCTTCAGTTTACTAACTTTTAATATGTATTGTTGTTCAATATAGAGGAAAATGTATGAATGTATTGAGGTGGATCAGTCACATTAGAAAGATGGAGTATATTGCGAGTTGGATGTGACTACACATGTGAACTGCTTGAGTCAAAAGGCTTCATCGAAGGATGTGAGTATAATAGATCTTAACAGTTGAATTCATGAGTCAATCTAAGCTAAACCATCAGTGAAAACCTGGAAGCACTGATCATAATCATCATGTGCTCACTTTTGACTGGTTGCCTACAGTTCTAGTGATCAATAGTCCAGTCCGTGTTGGGTAGAAACAGGTATCTACCTCAAACAGTAGAGGAATAGTTGTGCAAAATCATGGATCGATTGAAGTTACACATTAACACTATTGGATGCCGGGTCAGTAATCTAGAGGTTAAGTGTCAGCGCGCAAGACCGAAGGTCCTGTGTTTGAGTCTCGCATGCGGGATCGTGGATGCGCACTGATGAAGGGTCCCATACTAAGATTAAACGGCTGTCCAGTGCTTTCAGGTTTTCCATGGTGGTCTAGCTTTAATCGGCTCATGAATTCAACTGTTAAAATTACTACATTTTCCACAAACCCCCATTCCGATTATAAAGAATTTCCCAGTGGGACACCACAGAAAAGTGAAAAACCTTACCAGTACTTCATGACATTTAATTACTGTGTGAATGGTATATTTCTTTGTTATGAGGAAAATATCCAAATTAAAAATTAGTAATCATTAAATTTAATAATCCTTTTCACTTGATTTATTAATTGATACAAGTGGAGGTTGTAGAAGCGTATTATGACTGACCATGCAAAATTAGCTAAACTTTTAATATGATGAAACACTATAATTGTTTACACATTAATAGCCAGCTGAACAAGAAACATCTCATTCACCAGTAAACTTGTTATCAAGCTTATAAGTAGTCGTTAAATTTAAGTTTATCATCGATTTCTCGTATTTGTGCACTTCAAAACTTTTCTGAAATTTTTCTTTTCCATTTTTAATCAGTAAAATATTCAAAGTGTTTCTGTTGCTAAGACAAACTAAATCAGTCACAATTGATTGATCACTGGGTGGTGATCAGTGTCATGCTTGTCTAGTCTTTATTAGTGCAGATCGAATGCTATCGATCATGTTGCAATGTGGCCACCAGTCTAGGTGACTCGACTTGAGATTTAGATGGTGACCAATCAATTATGATTACATCTCAGTCCCACAGGAGGTTAGTCACGGCTCGGATAGCTCAGTGGTAACGTCTCTGACTGTGAAGCTGGGTGACATGAGATCGAATCCGCCAGGGAGCACCAGTTCCCTCACGATTACAGGTACACCTTGCTGACGAGTGCCAAATAGCACGAAACCCGGGTCCAGGGTTTCCTATTGACTACCTCCAACAGCCATCTAAATCACAAATTAAATCAGTTTTACTTCAAAACATTTAATAATAAATCAACCGTAGATGCAGTCATAAAGTATGTTTTCTTTTAAACACATCTGTTTTTGTAACAAAATTTCTCTTACATCTTATATATTACAAGATTTTAAAATAGGCAACAGTTGATTTATACGGAAGTCATTGAATCTAGGCCATTTACCATATCACTGATACGCGTGCGAATTCTTTATTCAATAGTCAATATTTAGTATGAATCAAAATAGGTGAAGTTACGTTCGATTTTACAGTTTTCATAGTGGTCGGCTGAAGGTCACCAGATTTAGTCTCTTTTTTTTACATCAATAACTGGATATAATGAATAAGTGGCGAGTTTTATGACTTGGTAACTAATGAATAAAGCTATAAATTTCAAAGCGATATTCATTGGATTAAAATATCAACATTCGGATTTAGGTACGATCAGCTAACAAACTTTAACAAATATGAAAAGAATCTACTTGTTTTTAATCCCATCCTTTATTCAAAATCAACAACTGTTTTAACGCACATTGACATGTTGACCAAAATTTAAACAGTGTAAAGTAAGTTTTGTGTTACAAGTCGATTTTTTATGGTTATAGAATCCTCAGTGTGATTTCTAGACTATAGGATCAAAATTAATTTGCATAGAAGAAATTTAATAATTTAACCTTTTCATTTCTTTAAGGTAGTATATCTAATATTTATTGTTGGTATTTCCAATATTTGTCAAATTTAACACTGTAAAATCTTTGTAACGAGATATTTACCTTGATAGATGTAAACATATATATATATATATATATATATATATATATATATATATATATATATATATATATATATATATATATATATATATCAATGTGACATGTTAATTACTTTTGGAGCAAGTAATTAATTATTGAAGTTTATTTTGAATCAGAAATAACGATAAATTGTAACTAGAATTAATTCAATTATCAAATTAAAAATAGTTTTAATACAAAATAATAATTTGTTGTTGTTGTTGTTGACCATTTGGTTCATTTGACATAATTAAACAGTCATTTGTTATAATTTGTAATGAATGCTATTTTTTTTATAAAAAAAATAATAGAATAATTGTATAATTAGAAAAAGAATTATCTGAAGGGATCACTAATTTATTCATTAATTAATTTATATTAACTGGCTTTAAGTTAATGAATAAGTGATTTTTTAAATGTGAAACATTGACTCTCAAACTCTTCAGTAGTTAAGTGTTTACTGATAAAATTTTGTTGTTGCTATCATTCCATTTGTATTATTAAAGCACATTTTATATTCAATTGAAGATAATCAATATTTTACAAATGGCTCTGATTCATTTTCTGGAAACATTCAGTTGAAATTGTCTGCTTTTTTTTTTACTGATTTATTTAGTAAATATCTCCTCTTTGAAATCAGTTGATTTAGTTGGGTATACTTTGAAGTTTATTTTTGTGATATGACTTTATTGTCAAATATCACATTCTTTGAATGAATGACTTTATTTAAATTAGCAGGGACAATGGCACAATACAAAGCCAATTTACTTTATTTATGTTATCTTTACAATGAGGATTCATTGAGGAATCCAAGATATTGAATCTGATCCCTTCTTTTTGAATTATAACAACTTTCTTACAATCACATTTGCTTATGGTTAACTTTGTCGAAACCTTTTATTGACTTATTTAGCACACAGCGTTATTCGAACATTAACAATTTTTCTATTTCTTTGTCAACGTGTATACTTGAATCTTACCAATTGCCTTGCCTCGCTGCGCATTGATTCAATTTAACTATAAATTCGCCTGTGTATTCGCTCTCCTCTACTCCAATTTGCTCGATGCGCTTGTAACTTTGTTATTTGTTATATCTGCTAATAAGCTGTAGTCGCCACTTCTTATCGCCTTCTGAATTCAAGTACCATTGGGGATTTACATGCTAACGGTTATCAAGGTGACTGATTAACGAAGCTAAGCCACTACAGACTATTTTGATTCAGTTATCCCTTTGTTGTTTAAGCTATTCTTATTAGTTAAACTACTATAATTCAGTTAATCGTAGTCAATTATTATTGAGCATATCATCCTACTGGAAAGGTGCTCAAAATTTATATAGTCTGAGAAAATCTTTGTGTTTTTCCTCCCATGAATTTATATGTCAATGTTACATTGATTACGATGTGTATTGCTTGCAAATGGTTCGAATAAGTAGTAGGATTGGAGAAAAAAATTTGACAATATAACTAACTAGCTTACAAGTGATAATTTGTATTCGTCGAAATGCTGTCAATCGCCTTACATTATTGATTAGGAATACATATTTCCGGTCACGTATAACTACCGTTTCCATCTAGTTCAGTCGCTGTATACAAACATATATATAGTTAGTACGCTACACTTAATGGACATGTAATGGATAAGGTTAACAGTGTTTAATAAATTTATTACAAATAATGTCAGCTTAATACTTGCATGACTTATATTCAAAAAATAGGTAAACGTGGCAGTTGTTGATCGATAGTTAAAGTTGTATTTGTAAATGTAATAAAACTAATTTTGACAATGTAGTTTTTAATAAATATCTCTGTATTATTCTAACGAATGAAAATCTCTTAGTAAATGCAAGATGTTAATTATTTACTTCATAGTATATATATAGATTTATTAACTCCAAAGATCATATTTTTTATGAGTTGAAATTAGCTGGAAATTCATCTTCCTATCACATTAAAAGTGCCACACCCAACAATGTTACGATATATATACAGGATACGCTTTATGAATTTACCAAAAAATATGCTCCCTTGAGAACTTACAATTAATATATTTCCGAATTCGGGATCATATTTAAAACGATCTGCATCACCACTTCCTTCATAATTCTAAAATAGATGGCGAAATGATGATTGAAATTTAATAACCAATACTAATCAATACTAAAATTTTCACAATTAATTATGTATTTATGTAGAGTAATAAAAATAATATTAAATTTTTTCAATATTTCATAAACAGTTTCATTTTCATTGAGTGAGTTGCACATTCGTGGTTGTATAAATATGTCTTATAAACTCCTAAATAAATAGTAATTGTTTCTAATAATAAGATAATAGTATGTTAGTAGTGTCCGAATGAATAGAATCTTGAGATGGTGGAGAAGATTTGTAGCTCAGGTGGATGATTTTGGTGGAGTTTTGTTCTATGAGCTGGTTGGTTTGGTCGTGGAGCTTTCATCGTTCTTCTGAACGACATCATCAGCACAAACTTCTATCTGAAGAACGATGAAAGCTCCACGACCAAACCATCCAGCTCAGAGAACAAAACTCCACTAGAATAGAATCTTGAATTTTCGACATTTCACAATTACGTACAAGCCGATTCTTCAGTGTAGTTCTTTATATTTCAGTGCTATGTGATTAGTTTATGTTAGTCTAATCGAACATAGATTTCTATAATTTTTTGAGTAGTTATACCCGTTGAATACAAGTCTTATAAATGACCTTATACCCATTAGACAGGTTAGTAGCTGCCTGGAATCAGTAGCTTGGTAAATTAGCTGTTGATATTTGAAGTTGATACTAGACTGAAGTCCTAATAACATTGGAACTAAGATTCAGGTACATTCAGATTATAAGTCCTAAATAGAACGAGACGAGTAAAAGATTCCACTGCTACCCACAATCTAAATATATTTCTATATAAATCATGCAAATAGCGTATTGGTTTTCGTATTATGCAATTACATGTATTGTTTCTGTGTAAGAATACATTTTTATTATCTTTTCTTATGATTAAACTGAAAAATTTAAAATTGTATTTATATATTATGTAGTAATATTGTAGCTATTTACACATAATAGAAACCATCTTTGTTTAGTTCGGTACTCACTTCACTCATCTTGTTAAAGAAGTGTTTGATTTGAGATTTGAAGTTAAACAAATTACAGCGCTAAAATATTCTTTATTCAAGTTGTATTGATGCAGTGAATTTACTTAAAATATTATTCATAGTGAGTTTTACATTAAATTAAACGTCTTAACAACGATACTTATTGGTATATGTTGGGTTACACTACTGTGTTTTCGAACGAAAATATTGTATTTCTTATACTGTTGTGTACCTTCAATTTTGTTACACTTTAGGATTTGAAATTCCTACTAACGAAAATGTCTGTAGAGTCATCGTTTACTTATTATTTGAAGGAAGTTGTAACCATACAAGTCTAATGATATTTTCCCCTAATGTGAACAACGTAACCAATTTTTACATTAAACCAAATTAAATCAATCTCATATTTTACTAATAATAGGCATTGAAATTATTCATGTAGTATCTCTGATAGACAATTAATTCACTCACTATATTACAATCAAATAATTACTCAGTAAATTACATTTAGTATAAATAGAGCATAAATTATAAAGCTAAAAATATCATATACAGACAATATTCTGACAGCAAAATGTAACCGTAAACTTATTAATCTCTATAGAACTAGTAAATATTTATAAAGAAAAACAAACAAACAAAAAAACCTTACTTCCGATTTGGTACACATATATCGGAGAGCATTTTCATCTGAATGAAAACTGAAAGCTTTTAAATAACCCTGTAAGAGAAAACACAACAATTACCAAATTGATGATTAAATGGGAATAAACAACAATTAATTAATGTATATACTTTGAACAAGTTAAATCTTAATCACATATCATATAAACATATGACTACATTTTTTAATAATATTAATGCAACAAATATTACGTTGCGATTGTTGAAAATAAAGTCGCTTAGATCTAATTATTGATTTGCTTATATAGATTTTCAATAGTAAGGTAAGTTCTATCCAGTGTAGTTGCGCTCATAAGTACAATTACAAATATTTACTACATTTACTGTATAAATCTACTAATCAAACCTCATTTTGTGGATATGACTGTAGCTTGACTTTTAAATGATGCACCGTTTCATAAAAAATTGTCGGAAATAAACAAATGTCCATTTTAAAATTAACATCATACAATCATAGTTAAGTGAATAGTTGTTTAATATATTGTAATTATTAGCCGCAACATGTAAATGTTTAGTTAAGTTCGGTTACAGAACAAGTTTATTTTGTATTCAAATGTATCCTTTTCAAATTCAAATGGACAATACATTAGTGGTTGTGTAACGGTTTGTTTATACTTCGGAACTTACCTTGAAAAGTACTCATGGTGTATAAAATAGTGAAATGCACTTTATCATAAATTTTTTGACCTATTTCCCATGAATTTTGACTTACAATTAAAAGTTCACTCTTATAAAAACATGTCCGTATACTATTTTAATTTAGATCTTAAAGTGATTGAGATAGTCAGGTCGTACACTTGATTTAAAGTAGTGTTTATTGTTTTTTCTAGATTTAAAAGTCTACACTACGATACACTCTAAAAGAGATCTAGTTTTGATAAGGAAATATTAAATAAGAGTCATTATTGATGTTAGTGTTTCGATTTCTTTGTTAGTTACCCTCTAAAACAATAGCATCAGTCTGAATCCCTCGTTAGACTAGTACAACACAGTTATACATGTGGCTTCCATATTTATTTACCTATAAATGAATTATGATTACAAAACCTACACTCTTTTAAAAAGGAAGATTTGTTTCTACTGCGTAGTAAATTAAAATTTGAAGTAAAAACAAATAAAGGAAATTAAACAAAAACTATAATGATTTGGGTAATTTACCTCAAAATATTCAGATGCATTCTTTAAGCCACTATTAAGTGCATAAAATGTTGCACCTTTACGGAATAATGGTTCACCTAGTAAACCTTGAATTGGATAGAAATGATAAGCGATCCTTTGAGTTTCTTCACATGATGTATAGAAGTCAATCTTTAATGGGATGGATGTGTGCACAGGAAGGAACGAAAAGAAAAGAAATGGAATGAAACTAAAGTTAAAATTAATTACAAATCGATAAAAAACATTACTATGTACACAACCATAATACTAGAAACCATAGATAAATAAATTGATTTAAGTGACGATTACCTCCAGCAGTAGTCTGTTCGGATTTACAGGCCGGTAATACTAAATGTTTACAAATCACTGTATAAAATATTTCATGACTTTTGGATTAGTTTATCTAATGGCTTGATTGCTTTATAAAACCCTACCTCCAAACTTATGCTTGTTTGAAAATTAAATTTGAGTTGAACAACGAACGATGTAAATAGTTATCAAATTCTTAATTGATATGTTTGTGTCGCAGTGAAAACAGTGTACAAAACTGATACTGATACACAAACTTCCGATACGTAGACCGTCAACTAGCTATCGAGTAAGAAGACCAAGAATGAAGAAGAAAGTTTACTGGACTAGACCAAATCAAGTGCATAAGCACTTATTTTACGTCTACTCCATAGAAAATGAAATCATTTCTTAGCCAATAACATGTACTTGTTATTAGGAGGTTTTTTTGATTGGTATAACACGGGCATCTTATTTAACGAGTTTTGATTTGTCCACTATATCAATCATAAATACAATCGTATTATATTTTTCTGTTAATGTAAAGCCAGCTGTACCAGTCGTTCAACATGCAATGTCTTTAAGTCAGTCGATAATGAATTTTTGATTAAATATCTCAATGAACCTTTCAAGTTTTTGTGAAATTTTGTTCTTGGAGCTGAAGTTTATACTGATGATGTTTTCCGGAAAAACAATAAAAGCTTTACATTTAAACCATCTAGCTTGGAGGATGCAACTTCAACAAAACCATCCAACTGAGCTGCAAATCATCTCTATTAAGTATTCGATCAACTCATCAACACTTGATACTTCATCAAAGCAAAAGTATAACTCAATATCATTGACAAGATGAAAACAACCTTTTGAAATTAGAATCTTTTGTGTGCATATAATGTACAATGAATTATTATGTAGTTATTCTGGATTCATTGATCCTAGGTAATCACGAATCTATGATTTGGCTCACTTCTCTTATAAAGGCTGTTCATAATAATCATGTTTTTTTTTAAAAGTGTAGTATTGATGAGATATTTTGGATTGTGACTAGCAACTGAATTCATGACTAGTGTTTCGTTCTATCAAGAACTCATCAGCTGGATTTACTTCAATATCAGCGACGATGTTGCAAATATTTCTAATTACAAAACATAATAGTCTGTAATTGTTACTTCATAATTTGCAGTAGTTTAAAGCAGGTCTTTTATAACTATAGTAAATTCATCATTGTGTTTCACCTTTTTTTACCCATCTAAAACAGATTGTAGTGAAATGAAATGAAACATTTATTTGTATTTAGAAACAATTTTCACAGCTAAAGTATGCAAAATGTTAAAATGTATTAGTCAGTAAATTTGGATTCAGAGAAACATAATTTTTAATATTTAACAAGAACTTCATGACTTACATAAGAAAGCAAAGTTATTGTTAAAATAAAAACAAACAAATGAACAAACATATTCTTTAACACAGATATGGTATTCTGTTGATTACTTTATAAAGTCTTTATGATTAATTGTATTCTATAGTTATTTTTACTAGTTATATATTACTTCATATGAATAAACTACAGATTCATCAGTGTTTTCCTTTAATTCATAATATTAACTACATAGTTTATGTTGCATATTTCAATTTTACTCGAAATGATTTTTTGTTTAAGTTTAGTTTGACTTAAGCACAGACTAACTTGAAATATAGTAAATAACATCAAATATTCCAGTTAGAATTTCAACATTATAATGCTCTTTACGTTTAAAAGTTTTCAACTTTATCATACATAATTCTTGTTTCGTCATTTAATTTTGAATGATTCTTTGGAATTTTTTATAACTTTGATTTGATTTCATAATACAAAAATAAAATAGACAATTAATAGTAGCAGTAAACAAATTTCGAATATTATAAATAAAATAAAGAGCAATAATTTTTACTGATATATATGCCAAACAAGTTGAACACACAACAAAATTTGACGTAAACTAACTTGATCTGGTTTAATTAATATTCCCAAATGCCAATAATCATCATTCCATGGAATGGAGAATTCCACTTCTTTTAAATTACCATTAAATGATAGTGGATTATACGTAAAAATTATCTGATAGGTAGTGTACTGTACATAAAACAAAAGGTAAATAAAATCAATGATATAGAAATAAATAAACAAACTATACTAAAGAAACAGAAGAAAATATGTGGTGTGGTGTAAAATGTGAAAAAGAAAACAACACATTTATACACAGTATTTAAATGACTCATCTTTTGTCGAAAGTGTGTTTGTGTGCCCATACACACATATATGTAGTAGTATCTAATGATGTAGTATTAATACTAAATGAGAAAGAATTAAACCATTGAATGTGATTCTTTTTTGGAAACATTTCATAGACATATTAAATAATTGTTTAGTGAAAATGGTATGGAATATAGATATCTCATCCATGATATTTTCTATATTTTCATTAAAATAAATCTAAATATTATTTTTGCTGGTGGTTTTATCATGAAGCTTTTCTTATCCAGTCGGATACACCATACTTACATTTCAATGGTGAACTCAACCTTTGGATGACTAATCATTTTGGCAATACATTTCATCCATCAATGTTATGCTTACGTTATGCCTGAGTTTATTTTAGAAATTTTCAAATTCTCCTTAACTATTAAAGGAATTATTATCAGCCATTTAACTGAAAAATGTTAAAAAACTAATTCCTAGTCGATTAATTACGAGTTATTTGAAAGAAAAAGTGTTCATGCATAAATGGGGACTAATGCATAGTTGAAAGTAGTTGATTGCATAAATTATAGAATTTATAATGTTTGTCAGCGATTTATGTCTGTAAATCACGATGTGATGGGATATGTGATTTGATAGCAATTTTCATAATAAATAATAAAAATTATTTATTCTTATCTTTATGATCTACAAAATGAACGTGCAGCAGAGTTTTAAATAAATGTTTTAAGACACCAAACTTAATGATTTGGTTGTATTGTTCGAATTACAAAAGTGAGTAGAATGAATAAAATTTCAAGCAATTCTTCTAAAAATGTTTCACAATTAGTAAAAAACAAACTGTTCTGGAATAATAATTACTCTTGGTGTAGACAATGACAGTGCGAAAGAACGATGAGAACAACCGGGACATAACAAATTGCTTTATCCACTAATGTTCCTAATGCAAATAACGAATAATCAGTTAATATTTTATCATACGGTTAACAATGAGACAGACGTATACCTAGTCTTTGAGTTAGACATACTAATCGTTCTGTTCAACCTCTATAGTTTTTTTCCACTAACTGCCACTCAAATTAACAATAAAGATTCAGGAACAAACTAGGAAAACGCAAAGATGTTATCCTGATTGCTTTTAATTTGTCAAGGATTAAAAAAATCAGGAAATTTATGGAAAGTTAAAGTCTGTTTATCGGGGTTAACTCAATAAAAGTAACATTGTTTTAAGTGAGTCAAGCTTTTTAGTTAGTGCTGTGAACATTATAAAATTAGGATATCCATTGATTTCTTATGTCAACAGACCCATTGAATGTGAACAGTATCTTATTTCTTCCAGTCATCGATTAACTGTCCAGATGATTGTCGATGTCATAAATCTAGGAAAACTATCTGTTTACACAATTCCGATGAAATGTGAAACAACTAAATAGCTGATCAGTTTGACTTTTGAAGGTTTTTGATAATGTTTTGACCAGTGGAACTAGAGAACAAACATGTAAGATTTCAATATTGGGAGGTTTAATGGAGGAAATAAGAACGACGCATATTACATTTTAAAGAAAAAGCTTCTCATAACTTCAGGTCGTGCATTTATTGAACAGATTAGGTACGTCTGACCTACTGAAAATTGGTTTATATTAATACAACAGCTTCTGTTCAAATAGTTGATCTATACTTAAATTATTTTAAAAACTTTGAATCGCTAATGTATATTTTGACAGAGAAGCAAATTATATTAAAATGATTCAGTACAAATAGTTTGGTAGTAAAAATACTTAGGTTATCTTTAGAATGGTACATAACATGGTAGTGATTTCATACCGTTATATACTTTATAAAATAAAAAAAGTGGTGGAAATGCCTGATTTTAATTACAAAAGTAATAAAATATTACGCGATTGATTTACAAGGGCGACAAATTTGATGCAAATTTAGTCTAAAAAAGCGAAATATAGTCACTAATCAATGGAAAATAAAGGTCTTAATAATTCTTAGATATATATTTGCTCATTAATGTTCATCAATACAAGTTTTTTTCTAAAAAAATTTTTAAACACTAAATTATCACGAAAAATTAACATTTTGATATTGAATGTATAACAGTAAAGAAAAACGAGTCGGTCACAGTTTTTAATTAGGAAGAATAAATTTGAATGCGCACTGCTGAGGAGTCCCACAATAGGTCGAAACGCAGGTCCAGTGCTTCCAAATTTTCCATGGTGGCTTGGCTTCAACTGACTCATGATCTTAACCGTTAAAATTACTATAATATCCACAAAACCCATCTGATATTAATCAACATATGCTCACTAGTGACTAGCTTCAAGAGGTATATCCTGGAGTTCTAGTGAGAAGTAGTGACCAGCTTCAACTGACTCATGATCTTAAACATTGAAAACAAATTCTGTTGATCAGTCGATTTGTTTTATCTCTTGATAAACTGATGAGAGAAATAGGGTATGAGTAATAAGCAAATGCAAAAATACTTTGTCGAACATGATAGACTATATTCATAATATGAGTGGATAAAATTCTTGATTGGTTTCGAATTTGTAATAATTATGTCATTCATAATCTGCAATTATTGGTTAAATTCATTTTAAGCATTGATGGATCGTGGCTATCAGTAGAATTCCGTACTCACGTTTCGTCTTATTTGGGACTCGTCACCTGGGTTTACCTGAATTTCAGAGTTAATATTCACTTTGGGACTCAAACTTAGTGGAATTCATTTCAAATGCCATCGCATTATCTACATAGCTACTGAGTCCAGATATCTACTGGATTGTGCAGTTGGGTGAATTTTAATTTTAATTCTTGGATTCAACTGATAGTCACCATCCATCTCTGCTTAAAATGCCTTTGATTTACTGATAACATGGAGACAGTTTGCACAAGATGCATATATGTTAAAAAAGATACTGATCAATTACAGATCTAAACATCATTAGTAAGATTCAAACGACCAATTAAAATATTCGTTACATTGTATTATGTGATTTATTGCTTACAATTAGTAACCAATATGTGTACTCATAAGCCAAGTTTAAAAGGGTTAACTGTTTATCATTTTGATCTACAAGATAGTATAATTTTTTTCAGTTTTGTAACTAAATTGTAAAGTGATATAACATACATGGTTACTATTTTGTTTCAAATATATTTATACAAATAAACTTTATTTCCGATTGGACTAGTTTTGACAAATCTTATGTAAGGTATGTTAGGTTTGACAGGATATCATTTGCTTACATTTGAACATTTATTTAATAAAAATAAGCAGGGAAACCAGAAAACTTGTTTCATTTCTTAAAATATCCTTCTTTTTTTGACAAAAAAAATAAAGACATTTTTGTCACCTAAATCAAATATAAAAAGAGAATATTTATAATCAGGAATTAAAATAAACAACCATAATTGCATTCAAAAGAAAGCATATATTAAAAGCACATGATGAAAATCTGTGAAATAAAAATGATATCAAACCTAAGTATATCCAATTTTTATTTTCATTCATTCTATAAATGCCTTGGTACGGCTGAGGGTGGGAGGAGTCAGCTCTCCCTCTGGAAACGCTCTCACATGACCACGTGTATACAGCCAATGCCAGGGAAGTTCTACTCACTTTCTTTTCGTGGTGCGGATTTATTTACGATATTGAGAGGAAGAAAAGCAAATGTCTGGCTCTTTAACTGGGTTGGTGGACATGGAGAGTCTACCTAGGGGAGTTTGCAAACCCTAATCCCAAAACAATGGTGCACATGTCTCCAGTATCCTGAAGGAACAAATGGCGTATGAACCAATCGCTGGTCACCGCCTACCATGAGACTGCACCCCCTGACGTTTCTTCACTGCCTTGTGGATCAGATCTTTAGGTCAAAGGCTCCGGGCGTGATCTCTTAAAAAAATCACCTGCTTCTATCTGGGCACCCGAGAAGTATTATAGCTCAAACTCAAACCAAGTGACTTGTATGGCGCATATGTATTCGGTGCTCCTTTGTATAAATATTTATGTGTTCAAATAAATAAATAATTTATATTCAACGTAAACTAAGCTTTCCCTATATGGTCATTTGAATTAATTTCAGATAATAGTTATTAAAACTAGATTTTACATAAAAGCTATAAGACACTTCTTTGTGTTTAAAGATAGATATTTTAATAGAAACATCTGAAAACATGTAAATAAGAACATTGTTTTATTTTGTTTGATAAAGTTATAGCGAAAATTATTATCAATGGATATTTGAGATTTCATACGTTTTCCATTTATAAAATTGAGTAAAGAAAAAACAAATATGGTAGTAGATGTTGATACAAGTTTTCAAACTCAGTTTCTGTATCAGTTATGTTAGTGTATTTTCTTGGAATATAACATTAGGATCGTAATTAAACTAACTCAGTCTCAATTCGACTCAAGCTAATCCTTGACAAATTACAAATAAATTTTCCAGGGTTTTCTAGAATATCTTCGATTAATTATTCTTTAACAAGGCTTTTTATTGATTTCTTTTTAAAGTTTCTGCCCAATTTTGTCTGAACTTCTTGCAGGAAATTGATCATTTTCATATGATATTTGGTCCCTCAACTTGGCTACGATTTTGTTCTTTCTTAATTCAGGGTTACCTGAGAGAGAGTGAGTTCACTTCCTAGATTAAGTTTCAAAATATACTTTAAAAAAATTTCTCAAGATGAAAGTAGATAGATGAGACCATTACTTTATTCTTACATTCTTTCGTTGGCAATAATTAAACAATTACAAAAAAATGCAACTGTGTAAGATCAGAATAAAATATTTATGAATAAGAATGGTTTGATATATTATAAAATGTTTGAGTAATTTGACATAATATTTTTCTTAAATAAAGTGTAATTGAACAGGTAAATTTGCTAAGAAGTAGTCGAAATAGCATTGTTAGTGTAATTTTAAGGTACGTATTTAAGAAGGTGCACAATAATAAGGGTGACTATCAAAAAGACTCACATTAATAAGAATGAGAATTGGAAAGACGAATAACACTTTTAAAGGTGTGAAATATATTCGATTCGGCCCCTGTGCCTCTTCCTTACGGTCAATCAAAATAGTGGTTTTCTAATGAAGAGTCTACCTTTAGCAGATACTTTAACAGAATACTATAATACTATAGTCTATTTATAGGGATTTTTTGAAAATGCCTGAGCGGTGTTTGGTTAATTTTATTTTAAATAAGTTTCAAACGCTAAAAACCATGCCTTTTAAAAAAGCTAAAGTCATGCTCGGCATTCTTCACTAAATGAATTCCAGAAAACACTATCCTTTGTGCTCTTCAGCGAAACTTGATGAACTTTTATTCTATCTATTGTTGAGTTCTGTGATCATAATATTAATTAGATGAACAGGTGAAACATATTAGGTGGCTGATATCCAATTATTTTTGTCAACATAAGATTGTTCAATATGTATACAAGTCAGATTATCATTTATTCCAGCCAAAATCATACACAGATTCACGTTTGAAAGGTAGGAACGTTTAAACAGTCTTTGAAATTAGCTTAAATTACGAATCCAAATACATTGCAACAATATCTTATAGATAGTTTCTCTGTACAGGCGGTATCAGTTCATCATTTCAAATCTGAGCTGTTTGTTCGAAAGCTCCGTCATCAGATTTGAGTCATGTTCTAATACCTAATTTTTTCACACACAGTCAATCGGTTACTGACATTTTATCATAATGTTTCTTGCTTTTAGTCCTTAATTACTATCACTTTCATGTTTTTAATTTGTTCTTCATCTTTCTCATACACATTATATGGGTGATTAACTTTCTTGCATTTGGTTTTCTCTGTACTTCTCAGTCCTAACGCAATCTTATTTCGATCCTTGAACTAATACACTATTTATATTTGTTGACAGATTAAGAGGGGTAATAGGTGTAAGTAAGCGATAGAAACATTTAAAATTCGGATCACGACTCTCTGACACGTTGATATCTCTTCAACTCGGTAAAGCGATTTAATACTACAATAAAATAATTCATACAGTATATTAACTGACTGAATATAATACATCAAAAAGAGGTTACATCAACTTAATACACATGTAAATATTACATATGTTATGAAATTTACGTAACACAGTTCAACATTATTAGATACGAACATTTAAATTATCTGCTTTTCCACGAAGATGATATAGTGTTGTCGATCAACATCCGTAATCTACGATTAGCTCGGTACATACTGTTAGCTCCTTATACTTTTTAAGTGCTATTGCTGGATTCCTGCGAGAGATTGTTCGATTTTCAATGAAATATTACGCTCTGTTCCATTTTCATGGTATCAATGAATTTCCATATACTTGGATAAGTGGCACCAATAAGTTGGCTAGGGCCTAAATGCCACTCGTCCACCACATTGTTAATTATGCTAAGGTATTCTGTAACAGGATAAATCCAACATATTTCACATCATTGAAAATATTTCCCCCTATCAATTTTCATCTTTATTAGTATGAGTTTTTTTAAACCGCACACTTTTGGTCACATCCTTATTAGTGCGGACTGACATTCAATCATGTTAAATTTGTTGACATAATAAAGAGTGGAATTCTCAACCTCCTGAAGTGAATTGTTCTGGTAATAACTTTTGAATTTCTCTACTTTCATTACAAACACTTTAATTGATATCTGTGTTTCTATGTGCTTTTATATGTGGATATCAGTCAATCAGTGTCTATGACTTAACATGTAGTAGTGTGATTTGTGTCATTTATACTGACAGATCTAAGTAGTATGTAGCAGTAATTGAAAGTGGAATTCTTACTAGCAGAAGAAGAATATAAGGGTAATCAGAGTGACAGCAGGAATGAAAGCTTGTAAAGGATAACTCAAGGAAGAAGTGCAAATGGTATATTTAATGTTTCGTTTTCATATTTTACAAATGCAGTGTGTACGTTTGTATGATTTGGTTGATTTTATCTTCCTAAGTTTCGTTATATCGTTGCTCCGTAATAATTAATGTTATGAAATGTGTTAGAAAGATCCATGGAAAACGAATATTTCTTTAGAGACTATTGAAGACAATAAGCATAAATGTCTTTGATCTAATTCAACTTTCGTAATTATTGTAGGTTCGTTCTGGACAGCGTACTCTCACTTCCCACGTAACAGCCTAAGTTTGATATGTGGCACCGTGCAACCTATTTGCACTGGATAACGTAGACTGAAACATAAAACACAGCTGATTTTTCAATCTGCTTATATATCAGGGTTCCGTTGCTGATGAACTTCACTTCTACATCCATATCATTTAATGAATAAGACATTTGTGATAAAAGTCTTAGTAAAGGTAAATTTACAGAATAGCTAATTTCAATACGAGAAATCTACTCTTGAAACTGTTCAACATGATGCACCCATAACCCCATATAATTTTTAACTTGAGATTCCTAGGTACCATACAACCATATTAGGACTTATTCAGTTTTTTAGTGTCATTCAGTTTGTGATAAAGTAAAATATTGATCCAGAGTCAGCACTTTGTAGTTAGTTTGTGTTTGGCATTGCTGCCCTCACAGATAAAACATTTGGCTAGTATACATTTAAATCCATTTGGACGTAAAATATCAAAAAGCACACGAACACTATTTAGTCAAATAAATACTTTAGCAGAAAATGGCTTTCAACTACTGTAAAACATTTTCATATATTCCTAAAACTTTAAAAAAGTGGAATGTTTCCTGGAAGAAGTATTGAGATGACCAGTTGTAATCAAATTACTTGGAGTAAGACCATCTGGTTTCTTATAGATTTGTGCAATCAACATATGAAATATCATATATAAATAACTTATATAGCATTCAAGTTTTTACTGACTTACATTTTGATTTCAGTGTATTGTCGGTCCCTTTTAACTATGGATAAGAATTTAATGCTTTTAAGGGCGATTTTTCTTCAAGATTTTTTTGTATTTGTTTAGACGCGGCTACATAAGTTTCATTTCATGTTATATCAGTTTGTAGAATAGTTTAAAATGGAATTTGTCCTAAAATGAAACCATTTTCTTTCTTTCTGTTATTTTGACAACACTTTTAAGAAATGAAATCAAAATGGCCTTCTTAAAACAACTTTTTAATAAATTCATCAAAAACATACTTTATATCTCATGTTTATATGAATGAAGGAATCAAGTTACTGTTTCATTCTTAATAGGTTTATAGCTTTGATAAATTGTAACAAACTTGAATTAAGTTCCTTGGTTTAAGTAAAACAAAATTTAAAGAATTGATTTATGTTTAATATATGAACCATAAGGTTTTAACCAGATTTTTACTATCATTGCTACTAGAAACGTTGATAACACTCAAAGCTTACAGTAAAAATAATGTATGTTACCTACTGACATCCCTTAATGGTTATCGTAACTTGATATTTGCCCAAAGAACATCACTAATCCGTTTAAATCCAATCAATTTTAATAAGAACCTTAAATTATTATAAATTGTTGTCCAATAAGTTAAAGAGTTCTGATCAGTATCAAACCTGTGTGTTAGATCTCATAGCTAGTTTATAAGTCCTTGTTTTTAGATAAGAAAATGTTTACATACCAACTGAATGTGAAATACGATTCATAATTGTTATTTGCTATAATGATGAATGTTGAATTTAATTTCAAAAAAATATTTCAGAAATAGTGTTTAAATATTTTCAGTTGTTTTGTTGCAGTTGTATTTTGATTATTCATTTTACACCAAAAGTTTTTATCTAGTATTAAATTAAGTTTTGAAAAACACTATTGACTGACATTCAAGGGTGTAAGACTATCTTTTGTAGTAACATAGAATAAATTGAAACAGAAGTTAACTTTGAATAGGTGATATTTTTCTCAAAGTCACATTTCGTACTAAGACGAAGATATCTCCGTTGAATGAAATCTCATCACATTCTTTTTACACACAGTTCGTGAGTTGTGTTAAATAATGAATAGAGACTAACCAGATTATGATGGGATGAGACGTGAAGACTTAAAATTTGTAGACCAGTGGTATTATCATTTAATATAAATACTTGATGTAACAATTTAAATTAATTTTGTCTTATTTTTTTCGGAAAGTTAATTACCAATAATTTATATTCGTTTCCAACTTCAAAGATAACTCCTTTTTGTCCATTTATTTGCTAAGATGATTTTATATAGATTTTATACAATTCGAAGCTGATACTTTACTGTAAACTCATTTCATCTAGAAAACCGTGAAAAAATCCGTTTGGTATTGAACATCTATCTTGTTTTAATTTGAAACTCCTTAGTGGTACACATCAACAACCCTCAAGTGGGATGAAATTCAAATTGTTCATTATTCAAAACTGTTAAACAGCTCAGTCTTTTTATAATTATTTGAAATATACTGAAATATACTTATAATCAAAAATGGATGGTGGCTAGCAGTGGAATCCAGGACACTCGTTTCTCTTTATTTAGGACTTGTAAGCTAAATGTACCTGCATTTCAGAGTTGATGTTCACCCCGAGGCTCAAACCCAGTACTGTTCGCTTCAAACGCCATCGCGTTATCCATTTAGCTACTGAGTCCTGATAACCACCTGCTTGTGCGATGGTGTGAAGTTTAAGTCCATTTGGTGTTTGCTTTTATCTTGCCATCGTTGTTTAGGACTGCAATTGATCAGTTTCTTATTGGCATATGTGTATATTGTTCGTATTGCCTCGAGATTGTTATAAGTCACAAGCTTTACAAACAAAGATGAACATCAACTCCGGGATACAGGTACGTCCGGCTGATGAGTCCAGAATAGGACGAAACGCGTCCTGGATTCCACTGTTAGCCATCATCCATCTTTGCTTACAATGCTTGTGAATTAAGGCAATATTGAGGCAATCCGTACAGTATGCACATATGCCGATAAGAGACTGATAAATTGCAGTCCTAAGCAACAATGGGAAGATACAAGTAAAAAACAACACCAGGTGAATTTGAAATATACTTGTTTTGAAAGAATTTTTATGATCATCAAATGAACAGAATTGTGAAAAATCTATTTAAAATTATGTTTTCTGTTATGAATCATAGGAGGATGATTTTAACAAATTTAAAATAATCTATTTAAAGCCATAAATATTTCTTATTGTTATATAATTACTCATTTTATGCATTTTTGTAGTTAAATGAAATAACACTATGAAAATCTTTTCTAAATTTGTCAATGTTATTACATATTGCATGATTATTAACTGGTGTCTTGATATGAAGATTTCTATGGTTGGGATTCAGAAACATAATAAGCGACATAACTCAAATAAATATGGTGTTTTCAAGAGGTAATTATTATAAGATCAACTAAATGGCATGATATTTATTTTTCAGTAACAATACATGAATACATTAAGGTGTATTGACATTTTAAAGTTGTACTGAGCAATAGTAACTATAACATCCATAGTTGTAAATATTCAATTTTACTGGATCCAATCAAGATTCTGGTTTTAAATATTCACTTGAAAATAAGTAAATAAATAAAGATAAATAAGTAAAACTCAATTTATAATGCTATAGGGCTTGAGGCATAATGTACTGGGCTCTAATTATTGTATGTATATAAACACTAAGATGCAGGTGCATCCTGCTGACGAGTTCCAAATAGAACAGAACACGCGTTTTGAACTTCACTCCTGACTACTATCCAAATTCAATATAAAATATATTACTAGATGATATTATTGAAGGAATCCACTCAGGGTGTTTATATACCAACAGAGATCGATCAATTACAGTCTTTAATATCGGCAACGGAGGAATACAATACTTAAGAATAATGAAAAGATAGGCTGTCCAATACCAATTGGCTTATGCTATATTTTTCGGTTCAAACTCTAAAAATGCTTTTCACAAAAAAAAATCTTGTACGAATGATCCAGGAAATTGAATTTTCTTTCTTGAGCTACCATTAACTGCTATAATTATGTTTTCATACAGAGTATTTGGTTTCATACTTTGTATTGAAATTTAAAAGTTAACATAGTAGAGTATTTTTTACAAATCTAAATGGAGAAGGACTAGTTAGTTTGTTCTTTATCTTCTGGTCATTAACACTAAGTAATCAGTAACTTATCACCAGAGTTAGTTGTTTGTAAATGATTGATAAGCGTGTTAGTGGTTACATCAACAAGGTTTATATATATATATATATATATATATATATATAACAGCACATAAATCGTTTAACTGTCCAAAGACAAATATTTTTTAAATGAACTAACTTCAACTATTTTTAATCCAAGTCTTAACACATTATCTGGGTCACGTATACTGAATAAATATAATCCATGTTGAATAGCTGTTTTATTTGGTTTGAATATTAAATGAATAAAAAATGTTTCATTTGGTAATTTTGATTGTGGAAATAAACGTAATGCTGGTACACTATATAAAAGGTCACCTGAAGGTGGTTGAATTTTGATAGGGAATTCTTCATCAGCACGTGCTATATCATAACGACGATTTAATAGATAAGTTATATCCCAATTAACACCTATATAAAGCAAAAAGATAGAAAGAAAATAATAACATGAAATTCATTAAGCAAGGAGAATAAGATCTATTTAAATATATATTTTCACTGAATTAAATCCAATTGATTTTTTATTATTGTTAAATTTATGACTTTCACGCTTAATACTTAACAATAAAGCTATCAAAGATGATTTTATGGAACTGTTTCATTTGAAGGTTATCATCATCAAATAATTACATCTACTACAAAGGTGAATTAAAGCAAATAGAATTGACTTAACTGTTTCATACTAGTTTGATACTTCTCTTATGTTGTTTATTTGTTATTTAAACTATAGTAAATGAATCTAATGCATGTTCATTGCAAGATTTTAACGATTTACATGAAAGATGATAGTATGTATTGTTTAAAGGTTTTATTTCATTCTTATCGGGTAAAATTTTCAACTTAGCAAAATATCATTGTTTTGTATTAACAACACATTGTGTATACATCATAGAACCTCGAATTGAATATTGTGTTACCTAATTCATTTCTAATCTTCTTGAACAGGTTGTCTAGAGAATTTTAAATGGATAAAAATGAAATTCTGAAAATTTTAAAACACTTTGTCACCTAATTTTTGTGCACAAAGAAAATAACATTAAAACCGAATTATATGGTTGATTAGGTTGTACTATCGATTATTGCCTATTCATTGACTAATACTAATAATATTCATTTCATATAGATTCGAGGGAAAACAGTGTTTAGAATACTCAGGTTAGGATAAATTAAATGTCTTGTACTCATTGATCTTTACTAGTTTCTCAGTTGACTTCTGTTCATGATGAAAACCACTTGGTTAATTTGTTGGAAAACATTTTTAGTGATATAAGTAAAATACTTATTATTAACCGATTTAATTAGTATTGGATCAAAAAATTCAATTGAGAGTTTTTAATGATCAGGTTGAAATGAACTAAACACTGGGTGGTAGTTTTAATAATTTTCGGAAAACGTATTTTTACCAACTAGTTCTTAAAAAAAAAACAATTATTCTTAGGCTTAATATTGAGTCTGTCCATAAACATATATGTCTATATAGACATTCATATCTTACATTCATTCATTATCTATTATCATCTGAAATCCTGGTTTTACAGATTATTTGGGCATATTTTTCACATTTGCATAGACCAATTTTCACTTCATACTGTCATATACAACATACATTGTGTAAAATGTTGTATTGTATTACCAATATTCCAATAATCGGAACACAATGAACTGAAAATTAAACTTTTTTGTAAACTGTTGTTAGTGATGTGTTGAACTTTACTGTTATTCGCTTTCATATAATTATTAAATAATATCGAATAGAATTCGTCTGATTATAAGATGGGTGAGTGTTAATTTAAAATTACGTAGGTAAAATATAAGGAAAAATATATGATTACTGAAAGAGAAAAAATATACTGAAAATGGAATTTGTTTGTAAACAAATATTGGTGATTAAGCTACCTAGTAATGATTACGAAATAAGAGAAACTAATTTAAGTTGCTTTATTTAGATTATGAAATTTGTAGGTAGTTTTTTATTATCGTGAACTGATATCAACTGTGTAACCCTTGAAAATTGGGAAAAATCGTACGTGTGTATCACGTCAGTTTAGGACGTTTTAACATTATGAACTCGTGCTGTAACACATGACCAAGATCCACATAGTATAGTGAGGATGTTATCATTCATTCACATAATTATCCGTCTACGAAACTGAATTGATATCGGACCATGTAGTGTATAACAATTGAATGGCTCACTAGCATCGAGTTAACTAAGAAGTATTATTTAAATTAATTTGAAATATGTTAAAATTTAATTTGTGCGAAATTTAATGATGGTTTAAAAGTTAACGAAATAAGTTAGATAATATTAAAGAGGAAGAATGTATTCATAAAATCTCAGCGTAAGAATTTGAAGTAAATTCCTACGTTTCGCCTAGCAATTTAGTCCAAGCTTTTTGCAATTAGATGAGAGTTGTTCAATAAACTTAATGCTTATTAATTTGCATATCTTATGATAAAAGCAGCTTAAATATTTATGTTAAGCAAAATTGAAAAAAACCCATCTTTTCGACTAATACATCAGATCTTAAAACTCTACAGTTTATAAGCGAAAAATAAACTTCAAATACTTTGGAACTATTTGGCTAAAGTAAATAGCATTTATTTCGTGATGCTACACTTTGAACTTTAAAAGTAAAAGTAAAAGTATATTTCTCATGGGTAGATTAAAATTTTATGAATGCTTTTATTGACTCGTTTAACTTAAACATTGGATTTAAGGTGATTTATTAGGCTTCTGAGAACAAATATATATTCTACATATTTTAGATCATATTCATACGCATTGGTAAAATAAATTAAACAAACGGATTTAACGGACAAGTGTTTAATATAGCTATACTACTATGGTGTGTGCCACTTATATCGACATGAGTAGTATATAATGAAAGCCAGGATTAGAATATCTAACAGCAGAAGGTCGAGAAGATCAAGGAGGAAAAAACGGCAACAAAAAGCAAGTGGTATGGAAATGCAGGAACAGTAAAGTTTGAGACGCTTGACTGGTATTTTCAAAGGAACGGTCGAGTTTGAGACAACTGATTGATATTTTGCAAATAAAGTATTTAATATATGGTTCACAGATTTTACTTAAATGTTCTATAGTTTTGTGTTAAAATACATTCGATCGTCCCCACTTGTTTTCTCGTTCACTACACTACCAACTTGAAGAATCAGTTCTGTATTCTTAATTTTCTATCTGTTTCTATTTCTCGATGATAATGGACGTTACATTTTTAGAAATACACAAGTAAATGTATTTAGCTGCTTGTTTGTGCTGTTCAAAATGCACTTGGAAGACACTAAGATAATCAATGGTTTATAGATTAACGACTGGCAAGCCTTTCGTCATTGTTTGAAAGTCATTCAGAAAAAAAACTGTAGAGCCTTTTCTTGTAAATTATGTTCGTATGTGCTTAAACATAATTCGATTTAAACGGACGTTTTTCGCTAGTTGGATTTAGAAACTTAAGTGTTTTTATTCCTACGATTTATTTTCAATTTATACGAATACGGTTGACACTGACCATTTCGAAGAATCGATTTGTTGTGATTACAAGTGGATGTAATGTATCGAATACTGTTTCGGAAATTACGTATATGTATGAAATACAACAAGGAATTTAAATGTCAACTATTTATCTTATGTAATTTAATCAAATGTTTATGATTAGTAAATAAACGTCTACGATTTATTAGTTTGAAAAACATGCCATCTTTATGTATGTTTACTAGACTAGTCGGTCCAGTATTGAGATACTAAACTGAAATGTATTAATTTGGATCCTAAGATGGTTCGGTTTACTTTCAACTTTATTTATTAATTTATTATATAACTGAATTGTAATTTAAAACATATCAGGGAAAAAGAAAAAATCACTAATTTATAATGTTATTATATTCCTTGTTTAAACTTGATTAATTCTTAATCTTTCTAATTGTTAAACTTGGGACAGTTTTATCATATTCAATTTTGGTGAACATATAAAAACGTATGTTAAAATTTTTTTTAATACGTTAAGACATCCATTACATTCATATCCTTCCTTGTTCGTGTCTGCAAAAAGTTGCATTTCAAAAAAGTACATTTTAATGTGTGAGTGTTTATTCACACTAAAATTCAGGCTTAAATTTACTGAAGGTTCTATTTTATATCCGTAAATTTTAGATGAATTACATGAAGTGATCGAAGCTTTTTGATCTCAGAAATTGACAACAATAATTCTAATTATATCTCATTAATTAATATTATTTTACTAGTCATTGAATTCATCCCTAAATGTCTTTTTGAATTTCTTTCTCTTCAATCCTTTAAATGCTTTTATTTTCCCTACATAATGCCACCCATAACTTTTAGCTCTTTAAACATCTTCTGCCTTCTGTTACTTGCTGAGAGTTAAGAAGTGAAAGAATTCTTGAAGCAAGAAAGCAGCTGAAAATTTATTATATAGAACGTTCATAGTACAAGATCTACCAGCCGCAAACTATCTTAACAAACAATCATTTAGTGCCACATTCAATTCTCAATAATGCCAACTAGCTACTTCTATCCTCGTTTGAAATCAGATCTCTTGTGCACTGATTAGTTTGCAGTTTTTTTTCTAATTTCTAAACTTCATATTTTTTGAACTCAATTAAGCGTATAGGTGATTTTATTATATAGGGTACAAAAATGGTCTACTGAAATAACTAATGCTATCTAATTATGACTTACAGATGTTTCTGTAAAGCGAAGAACTAATTGTGTTTTTTAAATTCTAATCTCTATCTACTCACTTGAATGTATGATGTTCAGTATAGTGTAAACCAATAACATTTTATAATCATATGTATTCAATGCTGATAGCAATTAAAACAATATTAACTTCTTTTCTTTCTAAAACTAACTTAATTATGGTTGTATTAATTAGTTTAATTGTGAAACTTAGTTAGTAACTGCATTTCAATTGATCTATTATTTAATATATTATCAATTAGACTGGGAAAATTCTGTCTATGAACATTGTGTGTGGGCGAAAAATAACTATATGTTATATGCCTGTTCATTATACATGATTATGATTTTTTTTTCTTGTCAACCAAACAACAGATGGGTAAAATTCTAATAAAATCCAAATGGACTGAAATTGTATGTTCTATGATCTATTTGTTAGTTAGATTTAAAAATTTACGTAGTCAATTTATGGATTACTGATTCGACAGCAACTAAGTACATTCATAATTTCTGTGTAACGATATTAACTAAAAAATTTTATGTGTGCGTATGTTGAGTTATTTTTTTCTTGTTTCGACAAAGATTACGAACAAAATTTACTTTAATAGACAATACCACATTAAGTATTATTGTGGTGTGTGCTGCTTATATTGACATAAGTAGTATATGATGTTAGTCGTAAACAGAAGGTCTGGAAGCAGAGAGACAAGAGGATCGAACAGTAAAGAATGGAAACAAAATGCAATTTGTATGAAAATACAAGAATAATGAAGGCTGAGTCATTTTGAAACAATTGGTGGACATTTTGCAAATTAAGCATTTACTTTATGATTGTTAGATTTTATTAACAAGTCCTGTAATTTTGTGTTAAATACATTCGATTGTCCCCACCCGTGTTCTGTTCACTACATTATGACGTAAAGATAGATGTTATGCATACATGTATTTGAATTATTTTTTAATTTAAACATATATATTTATCTTCATGTGAATTTCATGTATGTTTACGATGGTTGCAAGTGATTTGCCTATTTCAAGATTGATTATACGCTTTTGATATCATATAAGCTGCTAAAATCCAAACTGCCGTAAAGCATATGTAAATAATAACAAAATATTTCCGTTTTCTCTCAATGGGTATTAAATATGTGAACTATCCTGCAGTATTGAATGAATTCTTGGAGTTGAATATTTTGTCTTCATATGAGTAAGAACTATTTATTGCTTTCTTTCTCGTTTTGTTTTAAACAATAAATCGTAATAATACATCTAGTTGTTTAAAGTATAATGTGCTTATATAAACTATGTGTAGTCTTATGTTGGAAATTCTTCACACTGTTTACTTATCTATTAATATCGTGATTATTTCAACGTTGATATTTTCTTTATTTTATTAAGGAGTTAGTCTAGAAAATGATTAGAATACAATATAGTTTTACCAGTAAGGATGTGATTAATTATCAGCATAATAGTTGCATAATAGCCGTGAAAATGAGAACAGAAAGGTATTAATTGTAAAAAAAAACAAAGGAAAACAAAATTCTTCCAAATGTACAAAATACAAGTTGATTAATGTTAAATGGTCATAAATCATCATTATTAGGTCATAGACATAAGTTACACCAAGATGACACACATTGGCAGGCTGAATAGCCACATTCGAACTTGTATGAGTCAGTTGACTTTATTTACTGACATAGATAGTTGATTTATACCGTTTAATATTGTTAAGTATAAAAAACATACTAGCAATTATTATCTGGATGCGTTTTCTCACCAGTAGGTTTTTTTCAAGAATACAATCTTTTAACTACAAAATATTTTATTTATATAAGCTAATTAGATTTATAATCAAACAGTAGCGTTCAGCTCAAGAAAAATCAGACAGTGTTCAGTTATGCCTTCGATATTGAAGGCAGTTAAATGATGATCCATTACTAATTATTCACTTCATCATTACCAATTTTGAAGACTTTAGAACTTTATATTAGTTAATTTTAAATTTGTATTTATTCTTTCGCTTCCGTTCTTAACCTTGAATATTCAGTAGAACAGAACTATTATTTATCAAAAGTGCACTGATTTTTACAAAAAATAGAACAAAAAATCAAAAAGAACTTACAAACATATACCTGGGTATTTATTTCTACTTTTATTTATCGGTTAGTTACTATTCTTACACAACTTACAAGCCGTTGTTCATTTTTATGCAATACATTTTTAGATATTAATAATTAATTATTGATCAGTCACCCTAGATCTCTTGCTAAATAGATCATTGTTAAGGAGTGAAAAGATTTGAAAACATTAAGAATTTTCAACCCGAAAACTTTTTACATAAACAAAAACACGCCGATTTATTCTAATGAAAATATTATAAGTGTAACAATTGGTAATTAAAATAATTTGAAAGCTTTTGATTGAGATCATGAACCGATTGATGTTAGACCACCATTGAAAACCTGGAAGCACTGGACGGCCATTTAGTCCTATTGTGGGGCTCTTCAGCAGTGTGCATCCACGATCCCGCTCGCGGGATCGGAACACAGGGCCTTCAGTCTGGCGTGCGATGGCTTAACCTCTAAACCACTGAGTCGGTATCCAATGGTGTTAATGTCTAATTTCAACCAAACCAATTTCAAAGCATAGAAGGTTGATTTACAACTACCTGATGTCCTATATCAAGGAGATGTTTGGTGATTGCACTGTTCAGAGTCTTTCTTTCCCTCGTTCTAAGACTTTTTGGAACATGTTCAAAAAATCTAAGATATGCTCTCCTTTCATATATATATATATATATATATATATATATATATATATATATATATATATATATATATTCCTGTAAATTTTTAAGAAAATGCAAACGAAATTCCAAATCTGTTGCAAAATAAATCAAATCGTTAGTTTAGAATTGTTTGATTTTAATTTGTGTGATCTGAATAAGATCAGTTTACTGTTTCCATGTTTTATTAGTATTAGGAAATAATAAGTAAGTTCTTTAACATAATCATTAAATATATAACTTTTAGTTATGTCTATTTAACTCACTTTAATGAAATCGTTCTATTGATTGGGTTAAAAAATACCCTTCGAAAATCTCAATGGATGACATGATCAAGGAATTGTACATCATGAAATGGTTGGTTAAAATAAACAAGTTTGGTTAATACGATGATGATGATATGAGCGTACTACTGGTTTTTACTAATGAGTTATGAATTAGTTTGATACAATTTGTTTGTAGTAAGCTACTAATCGAATTCAGTACTTTTGTTCCGTTCCCTTACATATTTGGATTCATAATCTTGTGTAATGCTGACAAAAAGCTTTATAAACGATAATCGCTAGGTAGATACACTTGAAAGGAACCTAGATCCACAACTGCCTCTTGATTGCCTTCAGTCATATAGTATTAGACAAACTGGACTACTATATTTTGTCACTTAGTCTATTGATTATATGCTGTATTTAACCAACAGAATTTGAATTAGCACAAATAACTAGACATAACTATATTGGATACTACTCAACAACTGGCTTATGGTTTTTTTCTTGTTTTGCATGATTAGTTGAAAAACATTGTGGGTTATAAATCTGTTATCTATTTAACGCATATGAATTAGCATCACCTGATAGAATTGGCAATTCGATATATTATAATAACATGCAATTTAGTGTTTTAATAGAATTTAGCTGTCAGAGTTAATTAATAGTTGGTAAATTTGATTATTATTAGTTGCATTTTCTTCCTTCGTAGTTTCCCATTGACTAATAGTATCTTTGTGACGATTAACGCAAATTAATTTCGAGTACGAGTTATTCAATTGAGATTTATTAACAGAAGTATTGTGTAAATATTGAAAACAATTGTTACCTTAATTTTGTAATAATTTAGCTTTGGGAAAAAGTTGGAGTGTAAGATATTTTGAGAAAATGATGATGATATGGTTTTCGTCTAATTCTATGGCTAAATAATTCGATTATACAATGAATAAAAATGTTGTATGCTCCAGTTTAACAGAAAGGTTTGATCATAACAATCATAACAAAGTATTATTAGGAAGCTAACATTCTGTGTCTTTGAACAGTACTGACTAAACATTCTGGAAAACATTTGTAACTCCATGTGATTATTCTATATACCGCATTAAGTTGGGTTTCTACTTCATGTGCAATACAATTTCAGAACACGGCTTATTGATTTTTTTGGTGATTGACTAATCAAACTACTTCTCTTGTAATAATTGGAGAACACTTTTAATTGCTAATTCATGTACTTTGATTTTCAGTGTCAAGTAAAATTACTTAGTAATTGACAAAATATCTGGCTCTAATTAGAATATGGAAATTTATATTAGATGTCTGAGTCATATCAACTTTCGAAATTGTTTTTTATCATTAAATCTAACAAAAATACATATTATTCTGGGTGGGTAACAGTTATGAAAACCTGATTCTGTGTATTGTAAAGTAGTTAGTTATACTTTACAGATTTTTAGAACTGAATATCTTGATTCTTAAAAATTATAAACTTTGGTAACTTAAAAACAACGTTTTGGTAGATGATATTATTAAGAATGAGCTAATTTGATATTTTAATGTTATTACTATATGTCAATTTTAAAAGTTTCTAATCAGTCTACGTATGGTGCTGGGAAATAAGCATTTCTATTTATCTATCCAATAACCAGTTTACAACTGAATTACACAAACTTGGCAATAAACATTGTTTAGTTACTAATGTCATATTAATTTTTCTAATCCCAACATTATCAATGGCAGCTTCAAATTATTTGATATCATTAAGTGCACACCTTAATGGTTACATTTACAAGGTTCACTGACGGCTATTAGTCAATAAAGCATTTCATTCGGAGTTTACTTATCGTGGGGCGAATGATTTATGTGAAAAAAATGTGTTGAATTATAGAGTATTTAAAGTAGCAACGTCTTTATAGTTAAAGATATACACTGTTAATAATTGTTAACGTTGAAACTTGTGTTAAAACAAACTGTTTAGTATATTTAATCTGAGATAGTTGTGATAGTTTATTATAAAGCGTTTCTGAAAAGTAGTAAATGAGGGTAGAATATCCGAATTTTAATGCATCTGAACTAAAATGTTACTTTCATAAGTTCTAAAGCATAATTAAATACTTTCACGGTGCGTATTAGTAATGACTTAATTTCTTTTCATTTCGAAATTTCAATTAATAATCAACTGGTTAAACATAAGTTATCATAAATCTTTTTAAACTTTTTAAAATAATATGTGTTAAATAGCTAGTAAATAAATAACCTATGTGATATTAACTTCTTTTAAGCTAAGTTGCTAACCTGATTATGTTTTGTAGTGGTTATTTCTCACCTAGCTAGAGACTACAGTGAACTAGAAGCCTTAGGGCATAGTATTACTTTTGATATATAACATGTAATCTAAAAAAAATAGCAATGGCTGCAAGAAATTTAGATAACTTTCTTTGTATTCTTTACTGACATATAGTTAAAGTAGAACTAAATGTTAGTCTTGATTCATCGGTATCGTTTCAAACATAAATACTTGCATAAATCATAAAGGAAGCTTCTGTTTCTTCAGTTTCCCTTATCAATGAGTCACATCTAGCACGAAACCTAATTTCCCGTTGTTTATCATCATCTAACAAAATACAGTATATATAACAATTCACGTAGCTCCACCTGTAGCTCTTCTAGAGTTACTGCCAGTCCCAAAGGAGGAGGGTTGGGTATGGGGTTATCGACCCAATCCCGTAGAAAACTAACTCGCTAAATAAACGCTAACCAGAAAAAAATATTCAAACCTTTTAAACTCTCCCCCGGGAGTCAGAAGGTCTTCATTTAGAAGAACTATGAAGCCTCATGATGAAAGCCGAATTCCTTCGGAAGTTACGAGGCCGATGTCCCTTCTGACAACCAGAACAACCATTTATTTAGGTACATGGAATGTTCGTACAATCTGGGACACCGGGAGAGCCTTCCAAAGTGCTGCAGAAATGAGAGGATACAACCTAGATGTACTTGGGATCAATGAAACACATTGGACGCAAGTTGGAAAACAACGACTAACTTCAGGAGAGCTTCTGTTATACTCCGGCCATGAATAAATAAATACCCCACATACACAAGGAGTTGCATTGATGCTGTCCAAACAAGCGCAAAATGCACTTATAGGATGGGAATCTCATGGACCAAGGATCATCAAAGCCTCGTTCAAAACAAAAAAGGAGGGCATTACAATGAATATTATCCAATGCTATGCGCCTACCAACGACTACAATGAAGACGCTAAAGATCAATTCTACGATAGGCTGCCAAACAAAGGACCTGACCATTCTGATAGGAGATTTCAACGCCAAGGTTGGAACGGAAAACACTGGATATGAAGACATCATGGGACGACATGGACTGGGAGAAAGAAACGAAAATGGTGAGAGATTTGCAAACCTATGTGCCTTCAATAAACTGGTCATAGGCGGCACCATATTCCCACATAAACGCATTCATAAAACCACATGGACTTCACCGGATCACACCACACAAGACCAAATCGACCATACTTGCATCAAGAAAACGTTCAGGAGGACTATAGAGGACGTGAGAACCAAGAGAGGAGCCGATATAGCATCAGATCATCACTTGCTGGTCGCAAAGATGAAATTGAAACTCAAGAAGCACTGGACAATGGGGCGGACAATATCACAAAAGTTCAATACGGCCTTTCTTCAAGATACTAACAAACTCAACAAATTCAAGTTAGCCCTCAGTAAAAAGTTCCAGGCCTTTCATGATCTACTCAATGGAGAAGGAGCTACTGTGGAGAGCAACTGGAAGGGGATCAAAGAGGCAATCACTTCAACATGTCATGAGGTCCTGGGTCACAAGAAGCACCATCACAAGGAATGGATAACTGTTGATACACTGGATAAGATTCAAGAGAGGAGAAACAAGAAGGCAGCAATCAATACCAGTCGAACAAGAGCAAAAAAAGCCAAGGCACAAGCTAAATACACAGAAGCAAACAAACAAGTGAAGAGGAGCATCAGAACCTACAAACGTAAATATGTGGAAGATCTAGCAAAGACGGCGGAAAAGGCTGCAAGAGAAGGGAACATGAGACAATTGTACGACATAACATAGAAACTCTCTGGAAATCGCTCCAAACCAGAACGACCAGTGAAAAGCAAGGAAGGCGAGGTAATCACCAACATTGAAGAGCAACAAAACAGGTGGGTAGAACACTTCCAAGAACTCTTGATTCGACCAGCTCCACTGAACCCACCCAACATCGAAGCAGCACCCACGTACCTCCCAATCAACGTTGGCCCACCAACAATTGAAGAAATCAGCATGGCCATCAGACAAATCAAGAGTGGAAAAGCAGCAGGACCAGACAACATTCCAGCAGAATCACTAAAAGCAGACGTAGCGGCAACTGCAAGGATACTCCACATTCTCTTCAATAAGATTTGGGATGAGGAACAAGTACCAAAAGACTGGAAAGAAGGACTTCTGATCAAAATACCGAAGAAAGGCGATCTCAGCAACTGTGATAACTACAGGGGCATCACTCTTCTTTCAATACCGGGAAGAGTCTTCAACAGAGTATTGTTAAACAGAATGAAGGACTGCGTAGACGCCCAACTTCGTGACCAACAGGCAGGATTCCGTAAGGATAGATCGTGTACAGACCAAATCGCAACTCTACGGATCATTGTGGAACAATCAATTGAATGGAATTCATCACTCTACATCAACTTCATTGACTACGAAAAGGCATTTGATAGCGTGGACAGAACAACACTATGGAAACTTCTTCGACACTACGGCGTGCCTCAGTGAATCGGATAGGACGCACATTAAGGAAATCACCCAACTGCGTCACAAGGCAAGCCCTCACATGGAATCCTCAAGGCCAAAGGAGGAGAGGAAGACCAAAGAACACGTTACGCCGGGAAATGGAAATGGACATGAGAAAAATGAATAAGAATTGGATGGAACTGGAAAAGGAGGCCCAGGACAGAGTGGGTTGGAGAATGCTGGTCGGCGGCCTATGCTCCATTGGGAGTAACAGGCATAAGTAAGTAATATATGCTAGAAACAGGTCAGAGGTCAAAAGAGGGGTGTTAGTCCAGGGTGGGTGGTGTAATAATTTAGTATAGTTCATAAATTGTGTAGAGATTAATGTAATTAAATAATGATAAGGTAGATTACGTAATAATAATTAAATAAGATTTGGAAAGTTAAGATAATTTAAGAGGATCAGGTGGTGGAAATGTATGAATAAAATTTATTTTAAGAATTAGGTAAAAAATTCTATCACAATTTTGCTTTATAAGCAGCTGACGAGAAACCTAGAAATAATATGAATTCACACTATTCTGCATCAATTTTTGTTCTTGCTCTATTTAAATTCATAAAGGGAACCAACTACATTTAAAAGTTGAATGAAATATACATAGAAAAGATAAATATTGTTTATTTCCTTTTTTTAAAAACATACATATTTTGATAAAAGTTTATTTTGTCATATACTAAATAATGCAATAATATGAGCATCGAGATGGTGGAGAAGATTTGTAGTTCAGGTGGATATGAGCATCATTTAGGTCACCTAACCGTTAAAAATTAAACAAACAAAATAACCGATGATAATCAATACTTTCAAAACTTAAACAGTTCAATTTTATTGATACACATAATCAATATTTGTCCTAAAGTTCGAACTATAAATAAATCATTTTCTTCATATTTCTATATGTAATCACTTATATAATATATTGTATAAATTCAAATAGAATATCCATATCGATTATCAAATTACAGTAGAACAATTTTTCAGCAAAAATTAATCTTTGTTAAACAATTACACATTGAAATGAATCAGCAGTGGACAATATTTTCATGATGTGATAATTTGTTTAGATGGATCGATTAATTTTCGTATAAATATATATATATATATATATATATATATATATATATATATATATATATATATATATATATCTTGTATAGTTTAAAACAGTTGTTCTGTTCAGATAAATGAGGGGAAAATTACAAAATGGTCACATCAGTATCATTAATTATATGTCTAGAGGAATTAAGACGACTATAAATCCCGTGTTACTTTTATGTTATATATATATATATATATATATATATATATATATATATATATATATATATATATATATATATATATATATATATATATTGTTTTATTCAACCAAACATATGCGATAGGCAAATGAGATTCACGTTTGCCATTTGCAACATACTACTGATTTATTCGAACTGTGTGAAAATAATTCAGTTTGATAGTCGCTACTTAATTGTGTACATGGAACGTGTTTTACTAAAGGCAGTCTATAATGACATTATGTGCTCCATGTGGATTATTGTTTAACTTCTAAACCTCAATTATGATTTTAAAATCGATACTCATGAAGTGAAAAAAGTTTTCAGTAGTGAGTTTGTATAAAATTTTGATAATAGTTGCTGAGTAATAAACAAATTATTTCTTTATTAATGAATAACTGTCTTAATCTTTTAATCAAAGTATGTGATTTAGCAACTGAACTACAGTTTGCAATATTTCGTATGAGCTTGGAATAAATTAAATCATAAGAGAATCATCAACCCAAATTCAGTTGAATTTCAAACTTTACTAATTAAGTTTTGTTTAAATGTTAAATTTTTATTATTATTATTGCTTAGTCAAACCATGAAGTCGACTAACTTTCACGACAAAGTGCGAAAACTTATAAACTTTAGAAATAGTAACCATATCTTTATGATTTCTAGAAGAGTTTAAAAAAATAATAAGCTTATATATGTATACTATGAATCATCTGAAATATTTTCTGGTGGTATATTACTTTCTGTGCAACCAGATGGTTCTGTGCTCAATTTCCTAAAAGTTCACAAAAAGTCTTAAATTAGAACAGAATACTCAAGAAATCAATAATCCATTTTGATTACATTTTACAACAATAATTGCCTTTGTTTTGTTTGTTTTTCTTTCATTTAGAATTCACTTTTCACTTGAATGACAGAATCTAAGGTGTTTTATCTATACAGTTTTTCTTTGGAGTTGGAAAATAATTTGAATCCATTTAAAATGGATTTTGTCTTATCGAGTTTTAACATTATTTTGTTGTTAACTGTAAACAATTTCAAATGTAAATTCATCAAATTTGAATCTAATTTTGGGGAATACTTTTGAAAAACAACGAAAATATAACATGATAAAGTCTACGATAAATATTTTTATGTATTATTATTTTATTTTGGAGAAACTGAAATCCTAACACTAACAGTTAGCATTGATATAACCATCTATTTTAACAATTGAATTGAGTGTGAATGGAATTTGACATAGATTTATATTTTATTTATAACTATACTACTTTCGTGAAAATTGATGTTAAAATATACGTATTTTAAGATTAAAATCGTTACTGCCATTTTAGCTTTGAGATAGATTGTGTAGTAGAAGAACTAAAGGAAATTGGGAAACATAAGTAAGTAGTGAAATTTTGTCATATAAAGCAAGTATTTGGTTGAAATAACAAAGTTGAATATCATACACATAAAACTCTAGGGAACCTAGATCCACTTTGGCAGCTAAATTTTGTAAAATCATTAAAAAGAGTTATAAATGATTTATACTATTTGAAAAACCTGTTCGGTTTCAAACATTGAGAGTATATGATTTCTAATTTTCCAGTTGGAAAGGCAAAACGCTCACAAATAGTTTGAAGTTCACTTCTGAATATTCCTGTTGCCACTACAGAATTTTTTTCGAGGGAGGGCTAAATTTCCCAAATAATAGTTGATTTTGATATCAATCTGTTTTTCATTATAAGAATCTTTTGTCAATATAGATGTATTAATTCGTTAATATAAAAGGTATACCTAAGTGAATTCACTATATTATTAAGTAATCTCAATTTTATCTAGTCAGACAAAAATTTATAATCGAGTATCACCTGTTTCTATTTGTATATCATATTATGATCCAAGATTTTACTACACCCCTAATTGACAATTTATCATCTGTTTATAAGACTAAGAAATAGGTTATAGATATCTTAACAACAGTTGATGTCATTTGTGGCTTTTAAAATAAATGCATTTTCATAATATTGGGTTTATCAGAAGCATGAAATCAACAACGAAGGTAACTAGCATATAAATAATCGTTCTATTCATTATTTTTATAAATGTCTTACTTAGTTGATAATGAATAGCCTTTGGATGAATTTATTATAACATAACTAAACTATATAAAGTACAATTTGAAATCAACCACACACTATAATTTTCTGTTGTAAGTACGAAAAATGAATATAATAATGAACTGTCCAATACTGAGGAAGTTCACATTACTAAGTACAAAGATATTAAATTACTTAAGCTGTGTCAATTAGCGATTGCTCAATATATCTACAAAAGTATCAGAAGTGTTTATCAGTATTCTGAAACGACAGTGAATAAATAAATATTAAACAAAATAATTATAATTAACGAACTACAAGGAGTAACAAGAAGAATTTAATCCTCATTTCAGTTGTCAGTAAACTATTCAACTATTAAAATATTTGTTTAGGATAAACCGAGTGTAGTGACCAAGATTCGTTAGAAAAAACAATTCTAAAGTAAAATGTAGATATGAAAAGAACAGAACACGGTTATAAACGTTTTATTATTTCACTAAACTATTGAAAAGAGGGTCTGTGAAAAATGTCGAGATTCGGAGACAACATTCATTTTATGTTGATGCACTTTGTAGCGATACTAGAATTCGTGTCATCCGTGAGATAAATGGTAATCGCGTACGACACTAGATGCTAACCATACGATATCACGAATAGGCTAAAGTCTGAAATGTCCACTAGTCATTCACATTAAAGTTGGCAAAAACGTCAAGACTAAAAACTAAATAAAGCACATTTACGTTGATGTTTACTTTAAAATGCTCGTCCTTATTTTAAACTTCCAGCATTCAGTCATACAGTTACATTTTGGTTTTGAAACTATGTATGGAATAATGTGTAAAAATTTAAAAAAATATCGCATTATATGTTTATAGTTGTTGAGGTAATAAATATTGTCGGAATCTAACTTGTTTTTATAAAATGTCAGTTTTAATTATTAAAATGGTGTGTTTATGGAAACGACACCTGGTAATCAACTGTTATTCATTTTTCTATTCCGACTAGCCAATCAGATAATCAAAAACTTCATTCCCTAAGTGTTTGACAGCATCACTGTCATTTAACTACTCAATGTATAATAGAGTGAGAGACAAAGTAAGAAATGTAAAATATAAGGTAACATTTATAGTTTATTATGAACTTCAGTTCGTATCTACAGATTATTATTCAAAATTACGATTTGTAGAGAGGCATTTTCATTTTACTAATGAAACAAGTATAGCATACATGATATTAGCCTGTGTTTTAAGTTAATTTCCTATAGATAAGTAACCTACTGGGTTAAATACTTGCTACCATTCCCATTAATTCAGGTGGATTGTTTCAATGACCTTACCTTTGAGCTAAAGAAATGAATTGTGAATTGTTAGATAAAATGGTTCTGCGAATCTATTACCAAGATAAATATAACAAAGCAAGTGTAATGCATATTAGTACGGTGACTGTCAATAACTTAGAGTTGTATATTTCTCTGATATATTTTTTAGCCATTTTGTCAAAAGAAAAACAATATTATTGTTTTCTCAGTAATGTCAAAACCATTTTTCTGTGCAAATCTTGTTATTTTGTTGGATACCTAGTTTTAGAACCTATAAAACTGGTTTAAAGTGTTTAAATAATTTTCTAATCCAATTAAAAGTTTTAAAGTTTCTTCTCTCTTAACTAAACTTGTTTTTTTTACAGAAATGCTTTCTTAATATTATGCGAAATGGGATTGAACCACTTTTATCGGGTTCTATACTTAATACTACTGATAGTCTGATTAGATTATGAATTAGAAAAGAAAGTCAATTAACATAAATTAACGCATTAGTCAGTATCCCACAAATCTTATATTAAAAGCTTAAACAAGCTACATTTGTGCCTAGAGACTGAAATAGAAAAAAAAATCAAATTTATTCGACCACATCATTAAAAATTATTTCATGAATTTATTGTCTACTGAATACACTACTGTTAACCTTGTACTTTATCATAATTAACATTTCTACAAACTTTTTGAAAAAAATGTCTAAGTTACAGTTGGGAAATTTAAAATTTCTTTCATTCCTTTGTGATATTGTTGATTTTTATTGATTTCAAGAGAAAAAAATCTAATTTAGTTGGTTAACTATTTAACAAACGGAGCCGTCTTAGCGGTTGTTCATATACCAAATATTATCCTGATGATTAATAGAATAATTATCAGATGTGTAAATTATTGTCTAGTGGAACTTAATAATCTAGACATAATTATCAACACAATGTGGCCATTGTTTAGTTGTCCTATGAACGGTGACTAATGATTTTTCCTTAGTCATATATAAGATAGTTATTATTATTACTATAAAGTGATCACTCACTAAAAATATGACAAAATCATTCAATCTTGTTAACCATACCGACTAAACTGTGTCTATCAAATATATAGCTTAGCTATACAAACATTTTAGTATGTTTGTTAATAATTATAAATGTGAATTGCTGTTTGTTTGAGGCCGGTTGTTTTCTAAATAAAATTTCCCATAGGCAAAATAAATGCAATTCATGAAATGAGCCTAATTTCTTATATTCAACTGTATATGTAATCCTAACCCTAACCAAAATTATTCCTATTCGCCGTTTGATAGGATTTATCGCTGAAACCCTCAACATAATTCTCAGTAATAAATCTATTTATCATTTGATCATAACAGAAGATACTAAGTATTACTACCAAGGTTTTACTTGATAGTTTCAAATAGATTAAACATTACATGAGTTGTTGATAACAATAAAATAATAATATATTTGCAAAAGGTAAAAAAGTGAACTTCTGACACTTCGTAGTCTAATTTAAGTTGCTTCTTCAGTGAATAAATTAACAATACATAAATTCGTATCTATTTAGTTTAGTTTATCATTCGGCTATTCTAATCATTTGGACAAAAAAAATTTATTACTAATATGTTGTCATCATAGACAATATTAAATTTAGATTACGAAGTCATCAATAATACAGATTTAAGCTAAGTAAAAATATTTGTATATTTGGTTGTGTAAAACAATTACAGTCGATACAATAAAGACGTAGTACTTATATTAATGAAGAGTGTTCTGATTCCCTTTGAACTCCTAGTTTCATATACTTTATAGGGTGATATAATCACTTTGAAATTGTTCGTTATTTATCAACATTTTCTTTTTAGATGATATGTTTTCTAGCCAATAATATGTGTTGATTATACAAGCATAGAGCTGATGAATTCAAAGTATCACGTGTTTATCTAAAATTAAAATCAGCGATGTGATAAGAAAACGTTTGTTTTTACTTAAGTACAATCGTTTAAATTCACTGTGGAATGTTATTAATTTCAACGTATTAACATCAGAATTTAATCCCATTATTCAGCATACTTGGTTCCTAGAAGTATATTTTTTTTAAATCTTAAAACCGTTAGAAGAAAGTATGTATAAATAATATTTCATAGAATGTTTTAAAAAAAAGTTACTACAACATTTAATTTGCACTTTCCAGTTACAAATTTCCGACTGTTAACAAGTAAAATACAATGAATTATCAACTGTTTTTTTATCAATAAACTAAAATCTTAAAAAAATCAGTTTTAAATGTTAAATGGAATACACAATTAGATAAAACAATAGAATTCAGATAAGAAGAAAACTAAGTCATGTTTGCTAACTGATGAATGGATTTAAGTTCTTCTTTTTAGGCTACTGAATTAAAGCTAAACAGCAGTTGGACAGCAAGGCACCAACTTTATGACGTTTAACAAAACCGAAGGTGATGACTTTCGATTTGTAATACTTATTTAAATATATAAACTCCTGTGCTCAATAGTGATTAATTTTAAGAAGTAATTACATGAGTTCTAGTAAGAAGTTGTGATCAGTAGAGTTTAACTGTCAATTGTGTAGTGGTTAGTCATAAATGTCACTGATTAATGATTGTTCAATATTGCGAATCTCTTAAAATTAAGAAAATAAACCAATAGACCTCAACTCAGTGGTAAATAGGTTCAGAGCTCACAGCGAGAGCTGAAGGTTTTGAGTCCGACTTCTAGTGGGGCCGTGTGTACACCTTGCTTATGAATAACATACACGGATGAAACAGCTGTTTATTGCATCCTCATTTTCGACGATTATTTAACTGAGATTAGTATGTGATATAAATTATAAAATTCCGTATATTTGTTATTAATTCTGTTGATACTAATGAAATAAAATGAGTTTGGCAAACAATCCATTGCTATTTGTTTTCTAACAATATTAGACACAAAGAAATATACTGTACTTAATACAACCGATTAATGAATTGTGTTTACAAAAGTAGACGTGGTTAAATGTGTTAGGTTGTTGATATATCATAAATAACTTAACTAGGCTGTTATTTTTATTAAAGTTTCACTAATTCACACAATTCAAATAATTGAGAAAAAGGAATAAACTAGTATTGACGGAAAATAAATCAGTAATCATATATAGTTTTACGATAGTAAAATCTTTTGAGGCAATTTTTTGACAGACTAATATAATCTGGAAAAGCATTTAAAAATCAAGATACACTAAACAGCTGTTTTATTCTTGTTTGAAATCTTTCATCCTCTTTCTCCTATCAGTGTCGCATCTGGATTTGTTGATTATATATCAGTCCATGATAAAATAAAAAATATCTACAAATGAAATTAATCACCAAAAACTAAAACTGTTGCATACAGAATAATCTGTAGTAAGCGTACCAATATGGAATGAGAAAACCGATTCAAGGCTTACTAGTTATCAAACCGAAAAACGATCCATTTTCATATAATTTGTAATTGCTGTTAAGAATGAAAATGTTGGTAATACTGATATTGAGTATAAGTTTAGGTCCATAAAAGTAGGATACAGATTTATTGTCTAAACTAGCGTTTAAGAAATGCTATATTTTCTGATAATTGATCCAACTAAAAATTCAATATCACTGAATATATTTTCAGTGTATTCGATAATAACACTGCATAAAGAGAGATACAGCCTTGAGAGTGTTTACCTAGAGCATGAATTATTACCATTGACAGTCTTATCTATTTATTTAATTTCTTTAGGACTGATGATCTGAACATTAATTTGTTCTTGCTAAAAAACAGAACCTTTTAGCTTTCTTTCTTTAGATTGCATAACATGAGAAAACCAGTTTACTTATATACATTGCAAACGATATCAAGACAGTTTTTATTTACGCATTTTCACCATGTCAATACCTCTTATATATCTTGAAATAAATATACATACAGTTAATGATCATGTCTTTTTTTCTCTAAAAATAAATCAACCTTTAAACTATACAATCACATTTCATACATAACATCATTTCGATTATCAAACAATATGTTTTACTTACCTTGATCACTAAAGATTGTAGGTAAGGTGATGCTAACAGTAAGTGTTAATATTATAATGTAGTTAAGTTTATGAAACTTTACAGTGGGATTTTTAATCATAACCTCTGTCATTTCAATAATCTATGTAATTGTGTTATGTAAGCATCAGTTATTTTTTTTTAAATAATGGAAGCAGGTTTATTCATGTAATCAGTTATATTATTTACTTATGTAAACATTTCCTCTATAATAATACAAATTGATGATTAGCATAGGGAATGAAATACAATCTGATTCACAGTGAATTTTTATTATTCTGTTTTTGCCCTTCATTTGATTGGATAATTGGTTTATTCGAATTCAACCAATCGGTTAGTGGTATTCTACTAAGGTCATATAATTAAAATTAGAAAATTAATTGAAACGTGGATTTATATGCACAGGCTACACAGTAAATAGGTGTAATTTCCGGTTTCAAAATTAGTCCAAAATTTCAAATGTTGATATTAGTATTGTTTACGGCAAATTGAAGAGACAATTTAGTCAATAATAAGATAAAATCATTATCAATAGTAATTGATCGTTGAATAATATCGAAAGAAATCGATAACACAAATGTAGCCTATGCAGTATATGGAATTGTCGCTTTTCATCAATACGTTTTACATTATTCGCTGCTTAACAGAGTTACTTTTTTGTTTTAGTTCTGTTACAGTTGGATCTAAGGCTTATTTAGACACATAGACATTAGTACATGGGAGCACCAAGTATATATGCCCCACAAAAATTATTTAACTTGTGTGAGGGATAGAATACTGTCTGAGCGCCCAAACTGAAGCATTTTGTTTCTTAGGGGGCCATTCCCCGAGCCTTTGACCCAAAGGTCTCATGCACTGGGTAGTGGAGCAACTTAAGGAGATGTCACATGGTAACCGGTGACCAACAATAGGTTCATACGCCATTTGTTCCTTCGGGATGCCGGAGCCCGTGTTCACCAATAGTTTGGCATCAGGGTTTTCTGAATCCACTAGGTAGGCTCTCCGTGTCCACCAACCCGGTTAAAGATCCGGACATTCGGTTTTCCTCCTCTCAATGTCGTAAACAAACCCCCATCACGAGAAGAGAATCAGTAGAATTCCCCTTGCAGTGGCTGTATCCGCATGGCCATGTGAGAGCAGTCAGAAATGAAGAGCTGACTTACCACACTCTTGAGAACGATTCACATCTTTAGTATTATGACCAAATTGACATTTGTTTCTTGTGAGCCACTTTACAATATGATAATGATGTGCAGTAAATAAAAGCATTAAATAATCTTAAGTTACATATAGAACTTTTAGAACTTTTAAACCATGTTTTTTCCGTGTTCTAATTACAAGTCGATTGAATTGAACCATTCATATATAATATAATATGATGAGCAAAATAAACAGTTTATTATTTTTTTTTCTTGTTTCGATTATTTAATTTTCTTTCTTTACAACTAAATGTGGTTTTCTTGATTGTTTTTATTGTCGACTGTTGTCATCAAAATCACCATCGTCTTGTAGAAAATAAGTATGGAAATATTTCAGTAAGTATCATGAAAACATATCTATGGAAACTTTCTTAATTAATGCAGTCTAAGTTCATAGTATCCGTATTACATGTGCATAACTAAATAGAATGATTTACTTAAAGAAATCAAGCATAAACCTGAGGTCATTATCTTGAAAATTATAACTGATTTATTCACTATTAAATTTATAATTTAATAGTGTTATGTTGGGGCATAAATGCTATCTAAATACATGGATGAATTTCAGGCCAAAATCCAAGAGTGTCTATCCTCATTCCCATTGTTTCGCCCATAGATCACAGTCTCGCCTAATTTTCTGCAGATTGTGTACACAAATAAAAGAAATTAATAATATGCATTCAAACAATATATGTAAGATTATCGGTGTGGGGTTATGAGGTTGTTGAATTTCATTAAAATCGTGAACCGTTCTAAGTTAAACCACCAATAAAAACCTGAAAGCAATGAATGGCAGTTTCCTAGTGTGGAATTCATCAGTAGTGCACAACCACAATTCCACCTCCGAGACTCGAACCCACAATCTTTTGTTTCACGCGTGATCTGTCAACCTCTAGACGACTGAGCCGCCGTTCAACTTGTATGAACGATGAAATATGAAATAATTGAATATTCAAAGCTGTTTTGTATCTATAAAATTATTTATTGTTTAAATAAAAAATCTAATGAAAACCTTGAAAAGTTTAGATTTTAGTGATTTCAAATGTTTACTGTGATAACATAGTTTTGTTTGCATAATAATTATCCACATATGATGAATACCTGCGAAAATTTCATTTAAATGCTGAAACCTGATTGCAAAGCAGTAAATTAAGTTACACATTACTAATTTTCGGGATTACACTATTGAAAGTAAAACAACTTTACTGTTTATATTCTGACGTCGTTTATGAAATATAGTGAAAACAGAAGTATGAATGCTCAAATTTATCAGGATTTCAGCATTGAACGCTTAATATCACATATTTGAAACCAAATAAAATAAAGCAAATATACACATTTGACCAATTATAGCAACATATTTTTACTGAGACTTCATACAGACCGGTGGGTACAGTTGGTTACTTGAATATTCTTTTATAATTTAGTGTAGACTGTTTCAGGGCTTTGATAAGGAACTTTATGAAAGAATACCTTGTATGAATTGTTTATATATATATATATATATATATATATATATATATATATATATATATATATATATATATATATATATATATATATATATATATATATATATAGTATTGGAAAGAAATCCTGACCAAAACCTTATAAGGAAGAAAAAATAAGCACAATTTCTACATAATACAACTTTAATTTAGTAAAAATTGATCCGACTTAGATGAAAGTTTGTTTAATGAGCAAAAGTCTACTTTTTATCAAATGTTTATGTTTAAATGTCATATTTGTACTCATAATAAATAAGTCACTAGGGGCACTTTTCATAATGACCATTGACAATAAAAAAGACCTAGATATTTGTATCTCTCTACTTTATAATTCAATACTTATGCACACATACAAACAGTTAATATGAATTACCTAACTAAGCATTGTCTTCTGTTTAAATGAGAAATTCTTTTACAGCAGGGAAGCGATTGTCTCCAAAATGCGAACATAGAGAATTATGTACTTGTAAGATTTGAAACAATAATTTCAAACAAAAGAACAAACTAATCATTTTAAAATGGTAATCTATACAATTTCAAAGAGTAAAACATTTGTCATCTAAATTAAACTTGATAGAATGAGCAAATTTCCAAATTTAATGTAAAATATTAACAAGTGTTTACAAAAAAAAAAAAAGAAATTTATTTTACCTCTTAATGTGCATCTCATAAGCCGTACATTCTAATGAATAATTTATACTATTCCTAGGCAAAATGGATAGTCTTTATAGAAAAATCCAACAAGTACAATTATTTCAATATTTGAAATCATGAGTTAATTGAAGCTAGATCATCATGGAAAACCTGGAAGCACTGGACAATTATCTTGGATATCATTTTCATTTTTAAAAATTATATCAATTTAAAATTAAGTCTATGGAGATCATTTGTGTCTGTGAACAATTTATGTTAATCTGGTTTTATCTACATTTGGAAACTTTTAATATGAGATTATCAGATCATTAGAATTTTGTTAATCAAAAAGTTACAAACTGTTAATTAAATGAGACGATATTGTATGAGAGTAAATGAATCCAGATTAGACAACCCTTTTAAATGGTAACATTTTACTGCCTTTAAAATGATTATAAATCCATAAAAATGTTATGAAGTTTTATATGCAATTTGATTCTTAGACGTGAAGTAAAACTAAGCTCATAAGAATTAAACAAGAGAGAAATTGATTACACAGAAGGCTTTTCTAGATAACTTTCTATCAGTTAATTTCAAAAAATGTGAAATTAATTATTCAGAGTTATCGAAAGTGCAGAAAAACTAAGGATTTGTTAATCCAGGGTGTAAAACAATCTGTAGGGTAATAAACATTTAAAAATCACCAACGACTAGGTGTATCATACAGAAAATGTTTGAATAAAGATCAATAACTTAAATTTTACTCGTTTAAACCTTTCACCCCTCATGGGACATAAGCCGCTGATCAAGAATCTCTAACCAACTTTATCCCGAGGTTTTCTTTTTGGCTGTTGTCAAGTATTGTTCATTCAATTGGTAGTTACCTCCGATTTCCGGCCTCACGTGTTATTTGCTTAGTCACTTTCCCTTTTGCCTTGAGAATTCAAAGTTAGAGTTTGGTTTGTGATTGAGTTTAATAATTTCCACAATGTGACCGATTGAGGAGAATAGAGGAGTGCTAAAGGCAATGGGAAAACAAATCAACTGTCACTTAGAAAACCACTGTCACATGTGCAATCGCCAGGCATCTTTAGAAAAGTAGACATAAGAAATGCATTTAAAATAGTTAATCAACACCAGTTTTACTCCGTTTTTCAGAGGAATTCACTATAAAACATTTCCTACCTGATCTATGTTTACAGTAAAGTGAGTATAACTAGTTGTTCTCTGCCATGGTAACAAAGTGTTGATTAAATATTCTTTATTAGTTTTCTTCAACTCTCCTTTTATTGTTTCTGAATATTTATCTTTTGCATAATCTGATTAATACTTACATATTTATTTGATTTTTATTCTTAACATGTTGCATGGCTATTCAATTAATGAATAATTGCATTGGTTTGAATTATTTTTTCTGGTAAGAGTTTTTTTAGCGAGTTAGTTTTCTACGGGATGGGGACGCTAACCCCATGCCCAACCCTCCTCCTTTACCCGAGCTTGAGACCGGCAGTAACTCTAGAAGAGCTACAGGCGGAGTTGAATAATTGCATTACGTTTGCATAATCTCTTTTATTTTCATTGAGACTACTAGTAATTATAACGTCAACTATTTTATTCTATATTACTACTTTCCGACATAAAATGATTACAAATCTATTTTAATTATGTTTATTTGTTCACCTTGTTTCTGTTACGTTTCGAACATTTATTTGAACTTTACAATGTAGAATTAAATATTTGCTTCGAACAATATTATTCGTTGTAATTATCAGCAATATGCCGTTGATGAAGAGCCGTGAAATCGAATGAATTTATTTTATTCTCCATTTCTTCTTGTTCTGTATAAATCTTTTATCAGATTACAGACTCAAAACAGTAACGAATCAGAATAACTAAAGATAACGTTTCATTTTTGTGTAACAACTGAATATCGTAATTAGAAATATCAGAACTATTGATGTCCATTAACTATATTTTGAATCTTTTAAATGCGTTCAACAAATCAACTCGAACAAGTAAACTCGTTTCGTTGATTATTAAAAAAAATTCATTTTTAATAAAAGTACACTAATATTTACGTTATAGTTCTGAATTTTTCAACTGTTTTACTAGTTTTATTAAGTTTAATGGAGCTCACAGACAAACCAAACATTATCTATCATTACTGATAATATTATCAGTTCAATACAACTTTATGGGTCAAGACACTAGAATTATTGAAGTGTACGTCACTCATTTTTTCTTGTGAAATTACACAGAGTTAAAATATATCACTGATGACGTTTAAAATTGAGTTTGAGAAAAATCATTTTATTATGTATAACAGTTGTAGCAGGAAACTGTCAAATTGGTAAAACAAGAATTAACTGATAAACACTGTAAATATGACCTTATTACCACCTGTAACTAGAATACATTCGGTTCCTTGTATATTCCAATAAATATTGCCTATCTAGATCTAGGTAACAAGTGAGATTTTTTATTTTATAACGAACAATAAAGTGAATATTATCTTGTAAGAACAGGAATAATAATCTTCCATAACGTTTCTAATCCTTTGGATGTATAAATACATATGTTAAGATTAAATTATGGGTAACTTCTGAGAATTATTTATAGACTAATATTAGCGTATATTCTTATTGGATACGTGTTAATTAAGTAACTATATTATATGTATATCCATATTCCTGTCATTATAAGCTTTCATTTGACCTATTGGTTAATGTTATACGAATTACTATTCTGACGTTGTTCTGAGTCCATTAGTCACAGTCTTCCACAATTACAGTCACTTTAACTTGAACTTGTGTGGTCATTATTTTCTATTTTTTGGTATGATGTGGTCAGGTTTGTTTGTATATAAACCAAGTATTTCTAAAATATATGATTCGTGATTCGGAGGCTGATATTTATATTCTGGACTGAACTGACTGGGTTCGGAGAGAAGCTACTATATCGGAGCACCAATAAGAATTATAGGCTGATTCAGTTGAAAGTATAGTAGTTTCAACCATAAAAAGTATCCCGATTCATAGTCTAAACTTATTTTTAATTGTACAAAATGTTCTATTTTGTACAATTCAGTCTTTAGAATAATGAAACATAGTTTTATAGTTGTCATCATGGCATTTAATTGATATCAGTCCACTGATAATTGGATTAGACGAATAGCTAAATGAATAGATAAACAGTATCTTATCAATGTTGAGAAAAATATATGAAATTTTTAACTAATAGGGTATTTATTTGTATTTCATTTTTTTTGGTATTTTATGTTTTCTAAGCATTCTTCAAACATTTGATTAATATTACCATATTTAAATATTCAATAATTGAACCTGTGACAAACAAAATTTTAGAGCATAAGATGGTACAACTGAGTTATTCGTGTTATCACTGAATTACTCCAAGATAGATATTTCTAATATCTCATGTTTACAGATAAATCTCACTGACAATTGCCAACTTGTTAAACAAAAAAAATTTATACACGTAACATAACTTGTAGATTATTAATCATGATCCATTTGAGAAAATGTCCATCGGTCTTTGCCTAAATACCATGCTTGCTTTTTCACAGGATTATGCTGGAAACGTGTTTATTTTGTAAAAAAAAAGATGTCTCTTTAGCATCATACGATTATAGCAGATGCTTTAAATTAAATCAATCCTCAATCAGCCGGAAAATGACATAAAAGACAGTTGACTATAGGATTGAGTAAACAAAACACACGTCATGGGTTTGTAGGTATCAATGTCAAGGTTAGACTTGATAGTTTCAAATAAATTGTATTTAGAAAAACAATTTCCGGCTCATTGGGATATCATGAATATATATATATATATATATATATATATATATATATATATATATATATATATATATATATACGTACTAAATAACTTACTTCAAAGTATTATATTTCTGTAACCCTAATCTGAATCCAATTTGATCGAACGATAATTTTAGTGAAATATACATGCCACCAATGATCATCAACTTAATTCGCGTTAACGAATAACGGAATAAAAACGTTAAATCCGGGAATGGATTTTTTGATACGCATATTTCATACACTCATTGATCTAAATGGATATTCAGAGAACCGAAGAGGAGAAGCAGATCGGAGAAGTCAAAAATACCGGCTCAGTTTGATCAACCGTGACTCAATATTTAGAACCAGACAAAAATAAGCTACAGACGTATGATAAGTAGGGTAAGCATTACACATATATGCTGAAATGAAAACTGTTAAAGTGATAAGCGAATAATTGATAAGGTGAAAATGTGGATCAAAATGGTTTGTCCGGAAGCTAGAATAGTCCATGTTGGCTTGACATAGTGCTAGACACTAAAATATCATCATATAACTAAAAAGAACTTGTAGATCACTAACGTAAATAATCTGCGTACATTATTGGGCTCTACTTCAGTTAGACAGGAATGGTGTGACCTGCTGACTTATGCTGAAATCATGCCTCGCGGTGAATGCCTAAAATGCATTGTCCTCTCTTCGTGTCCAGGTACTGTGGCTATTTTGGTGACCGCATGGAACAAACATGACTTTATAGCAGAAATGTAGGTAGAAGAAACAGAACGCAACCACTGCCAAATGGGCCAGCTCATGGCTTACGACTGATTGATACACTCTTGTTGTCCTTGACCTTGATGAGAATTAGCAAACTATTCGACATTCAGTGACCTACCTGCTGGATCGTTTCGCCAGGACCCAGTGACATCGCTGACCCTACAAACTACATAGACAAATTATTACTCATATTTATTGAAAACAGTTGTCCACTCATCTACTCAACTGTAAAAATTTTCAGATTTTATGTTTGTAAACTAAAAACGACATAACAGAAGTATAAATCCAGAATTGTTAAGCATTTAAGAAATGATTTCATTTTACTTGATTGTTTCTCCTGAATCTTTATGTTGTTTACTTTGCTACTACCAAGTCGCACCCTGGTTGTGATTGACATTCTTTTCTGTTTGCAACAAGTTGATTCAAGCTTTATTTGTAATTATTTTAAAAACAAAATGTTACTTCCTTTCGAAAAATTCCTTTATAAGCTATATTATAATGATTTATACGAAATATTTAATCACTATTATGGAAAATCAAATCCTAAATACACAGCTAAGATGATTTATCATTGTTACACTTCTTCTTGCCTAAATGTTTTAACAAAACGAAATGCAGAAATTTTAATAACTTCCTATAACACTTACCAACTTTTAAATTGACTGAATTTTATCCAAAATGAAATTTCATTTTAAATTTGAATACTAATGAATAGACTGATCCTGTCATATGATATTTTCATCAAATTACAAGTTCATGATATTGAACATGTTTTATCATCTTGGTGATAATTTATTTTTATTAGCTCCAATTTCACAACATAAATCATCGTGGATGCGCACTGCTGAGGAGTCCCATACTATGACGAAACGGCCGTCCAGTGCTTCCAGGTTTTTCAATGGTGGTCTAGCTTCAACTGACTCATGATTTAAATCTGTGAAAATATATTATTAGTTAAAAAAATTACATGTCTGTCTAATTCATCATTTTCAAATTGCTAACTAATTGTTTCATATAAATCTTGAATAAACCGGTTTTCAAAGAAATTTAAATTAAGTTCACTATGTGATCGTTGTGGATCAACTGTTAGTTTCAATATCGATCTCAGTACTATTGATTGAATTTCTAAGTTATTAATTACTTCTTCAAGACATTTTAATAAAAATTCTTTTATGACATACATTTTTCAACATCCCAATAAATCATTCTGAAAGTATAAAGTTTTCAGAGTAAATTTACGCTGAAGAAGCAGCTTATAATGAGTTCCGAAATATCAGAAAATTGATTTTCTACTCCATTGAGATACTAAATCTTCATGATTAATTTTAATAATAACAGTCTAACCAATGTTCGATTTCTTTAAAATTATCAAGTCAACTCTCGGTAATGATATCCACAAATAATAAGAACTGTTTTATCCTAGTTTTTCAGGCCTTAATATTTTGCTACTATGATCCCATGGAACATTAGATTAGGAATTTCTGGACTAGTGATGAATATGATAATGCTTAGTTTTTCAACCTGAAGTCAATTTATGATATTTTATCATTTAATATCACTGATTGAATGTAGTTCAAACCAAATTGGAGCGATATTCCAACTGGTCTGGTATTCACATTAATTTTATTATTGAATATAAATAAGCTATTTTGTAGTAATAAAAATATGTCACTAAAGCTATTCAAGATTTTTTTCAGGATGCAAAATTCGCTGATCAAACTGTACATGAATAGTTTTATGTGAAATCTATAAGACAATGCTATGGGGAAATGTCAACAGTGAATGAACATAACGAATCTAATATTTAGTTAAACCGTATAAATGATAAAAATACAATACTGTGTAATTTTTAAATGATGTGAAATATTTGACATTGAATAATCGTGTGTGTAAGGTAATTCGATTAAAATAAATGTTTTATTCTCATTAACTAAATTTCAGAGAGCATATGAAATAAAAATAATAAAGTTTGGTTAGGATCGAGATAAAGACTGAGATGAAACATCTTTTGTACACAAAGTTCAAGCTTCATCTTACGAATAGCAAAAGGTTCTGCAGAGTTAAAGATTTGAGTAATTTAATAGTCTTATGTGGATTGGATAATCGATCAAAGTCAATAAATATTCATAGATTAAACTCGACGCATCTCATCTCTTCCGTATAGAATTAATCTGGAATGTTTTATTATATACTTATTGAAGGTGAAAGCTCTACACACTCAGTGTCATCTTTCGCAAGTACAGAAAACAGTCCCTTGGATTTTAAAAGTAAGTCTAAACATAGTTCCATCAAACGAATTTTTGAATGTTGAATGTTTATTTTTTTCAGGCAACACAGATGGATTTCGTATTTTTCAAATGTACAAGCTTGAATTAATTTCACTTTCTCTCAAGTTAGACAGCTAATATTATGTTTATCCAATATATTCCGTTTGTTATTAAGTTCTAAACTAGGAGTGGATAACTGATAAGCTTCAAATAGAACGAAACGAAAATCTTGAATTCCACTGCTAGCCATTATCCAACTTTAATATAAGTGAATAGTTGTCTAATGACTTTTGGTTATCGAATGATTTTTAAATTGATTTAATTTTTCTTTTGCATTGGAATATTCAAAATAAAATACGAATGATTATCTCGATAATTATGTTACATAATTAATGATTTTAAAGAATATTTACCTCACAAGCAAGTGATTATCTAATTTCACATAACTCGAACACAAAACCCACTTTAAGAAACAAAGAATATATGTTGAAATTAAAAATTGTTAATAATTGAACTAACCGTATGGCATAATGCAAAAAAAAGAATAACATGTGGGATTATTTTAAAAGCTTTTGTATTCGATAAACTGTTGCGACGATTATAAGCTTCTGCCATGTTGTAAAAAGGAGAGTTCCATTTGGTTGAATAAATTTCAGTTACTTCTTCGGATTGTTTTTATTTCAAGGTATACATGTGGTGCACGTTAACATAACTACGGAGGAATGATCAGCGATATTTAAGAAAGTTTTGATTGCATGATTAAAGTGTACATATTTTCATAAAGAAGATAATACTGCCTCCTGATTTCAACTAAATGTAATCAACTAACATAAAGTATTGGCGTGAGTATCATCTTGATTAGAACTTGCCAGTAAAACATATTTTGTAGTTGTTAGGGTAATTATACTAATTTTAGTTTGGCTCAGTGATATTGTTACTGAACTATGTATGGGCATCGATTAAAATTCTGTAAGTCTAAGTAATATATTTTACTCCAGTCAGTTCACTGACTAGAGAATAATGCTATATTGTTGAATCATTTCTCAGTATACATTAAATTCACTGTCCTGTTGTATGTTTTTCAGTTGCCCAAAGATTGAAATAAGTCAAATGGTTGAATAAACTGATGTACACCGATAAATGATTAGAAACCAAATCAGTATCTACATACCATATTAGAGACGGAAGTTGATATGGCTGAAAATGGGAGCGTTGTATAGGTTGTATAGAAAATAAAAACGGTGATAGAATTAATGATTTGGGAGTTGCAGTTTGTCATATTCTTTAAACTCAATATTCAAAAAATCTTCAAGCAAGCTAAATTAATTTTTATTAAATCTATCCAGTTTATCAGAGCTATTTGTAAATACCATTTATTTATAATGTTTTCTATTTGTTCATAAGGTATTTTATACAAAGGTGAAACCAATGAAATGGGCAGTTCTAATATTGAAATTGCACTCAAGGGGGCTTTTGTATTTATCAATATAATTGATTCTTATCAGAAGGGGTTTGTGGAGATTTTAGAAATTTTCGCGAAGCCAGTAGGTCCTGGGTTCGAGCCCCACGTGGTGGGGGATCGTGGATGCGCACTGCTGAGGAGTCCCATACTAGGACGAAACGGCCGTCCAGTGCTTCCAGGTTTTCAATGGTGGTCTAGCTTCAACTGACTCATGATTTAAATCTGTGATAATTGATTCTATTGAATAAACAGTTTATGAAAAATCTTGAATTGAATAACTGGGGAATTGACCAAGAATGTTTTATTTAACATCAAATTTATTCTCTACAGTGAGAGCACTTTTTTCTTAACTCCTGGTAGCTAATGTGTTTAACAGACCAAATGTGGAGATGAACTCATATGTATTTAGCACTGTAAAAGTATTTTTCATGCAAATAGGTTATTAGAAAATACTTCATTGTGAGATTCTTTTAAATTTTATGCCGTTTATGCACTTGTATTAAGGATATATTGTAACTAAACAGTACTGACAAACTATGGTATACCAGCAAAAGATTCCAAGCTTTACAAGATCTACTCAAACGAGAGGTAACCACTATGGAGGACAACTAAAAAGGTATCAAATTAACATCAACTTCAACGTGCCAAGAGGTTCTGAGCCTCAGGAAGCATTATCATAAGGAATTGATTTATATTGTTACCCTGGGCAGGATTCAAGAAAGGATTAAAACAAGAAGACAGCAAATAACAACAACTGACCAATAGCAGAGAAAGACAAGGCACAGACTTAACATACAAAAGTAAACAAGAGAGTGAAGCGGAGCATTGGCGCTGACAAGCAGAAATACATGGAAGACCTAGTAGCGAGAGCTGAGACACTGAAGTCAAACACAGTAGTAACTGCAAACATGCCCCACGTTCTATTCAGGAAGATTTTGGAGGAGGAACAAGTGTCAACAAACTGGAAGGAAGAACACTCCAAGATATCTAAGAAAGGAGATCTGAACAAGTGTAAAAACTACAGAGGCATCACACTACTATTAGTACCAGGAAAAGTTTTCGACAGAGTGTTATTGGGCCGAATGAAAGATTAAGTATAAACTTAACTTTGAGATCAGCTAGTTTGATTCCTTAAGGGTCGGTCATCTACAGACCAAATTGCAACGGTATGAGTCATTGTTGAGCAAACAGTTGGATGGAACTCGTCACTATACATCAACTTCTTTGACTATGAGAAAGCATTTGACAGTGTGGATAGGAGAACCTTATGGAACTTTCTTCGATACTATGGTGTACCTGATGAGATAGTCAAGATCATACGAAATTCTTAGCGGTGTCAGACAAGGTTGATTGCTCACCTGTCTCTCTCTTTTGACTTATGGGGACTGGATTATGAAAACCTCTACATTTCAGGGAAGGCACGGATTATAATGGACAGCCTGCGTGTTGTTAGACAATTTAGACTTCGTACATGACCTATGCTATACACAGCAATGAATGAAGGTAAAGACAGCCATAGTAGCAGCAGCCTCTACAACAGTAAACCTCAACATACACAAAAGATAAAACAAGATCCTGAATAACAACAAAGAGAACATCAGTCCAATCAAATTTGATAGAAAAACTCTGAATGAGGTTAAACCTTTCACATGTTTTGTCAGCATCATCGATGGATAAGAAGGATCTAGTGCAGACGTAAAAGAAACGGATTGGAAAAGTTATGGCAGCATTCCTACAATTGAAGAACATATGGAACTCAAAGCAACTGTCAACCAGCATCAAAGTCAGAACTTTTAACACAAGCATCAAAACAATTTTGTTGTACGGAGATGGAATCTGGCGAACTACTGTAATCAAAAATGTACATGTATTTATAAATAGATATCGACGTAATATAGTTCATTTCCAGTGGTCAAATGCCATCGGCAACAACCTACTGTGATGAAGAACAAATCAGCTTCCCAATAAAAATGAAATTAGGAAATGACGCTGAAAGTGGATAGGACATACAATAGGAAAATCATCAAGGTACATCACGAGACAGACCCTAAATCGGAATCCTGAAGGGAAAAGGAAAAGAAGAATACCAAAGAACACACTGCGTCGGGAATTGGGAGTAGAAATCAAAAGAATGAATAGCAATTGAGAACAACTGGAAAGGATTGCCCAGGACAGAGTTGGTTGTAGAATCTTGATGGTGTGCCTATGCTCCTCCACGAGGGGTAACAGGTGTAAGTAAGGTAAACTGATTTAAAACAGAAAGTACTTATGAATGGCACCAATAGCTTTTCTCAGATCCGAATTGAAACCAGTCAGTCCTTTCTACGAACATGAAATATTAGAAATTTAAGGATTATTCTTAAACCGCCTTTTTGTTTCTTATTTTTAAGTTATTAATGAATGTACTTTTGAAATATTTTCGAAGCGCAACAAACTAAAAAAGATAATAAGGAGATGATGAAGTTGTTTTCCTTTTAAATAAGGTATGTTTTGATTGAAAAATCACGCTTGTAACTTATTGGGATCTATCTAAAAGGTTTGTTCAATACACTGCAAAAAAATTAGTGAACAATAACTGTTGACCCTCATTCAGTGTTTAATTATTCATACAATAAGACAGCAAAACTGGTTTGTGTCACTAGTAATAAAAAACAAAATGGAATTTTAAGTTTAATTTATTAAGATGTTTAAACATTTAGATTTGCACTTTACAATATATGAAGGCTTGTAAGACTGAAATAATAGTAGAGTGTAGGTGACCTTTTTATGAATTATATTTACTGAGCTAATTAAAATTTTCAACATAACAAAAAATCTACTTTTCTAAACAAACAAAAGTTATTATTAATATCATGAATGGATCAACGTTAAACCACCATTGAAAACCTGGAAGCACTGGACGGCCGTCTCATCCTAGTTTATGACTCCTCAGCAGTGTGTATCCACGATACCGCATGCGGGACTCGAATCCAGGATCTTCGGCCTCGTGCATGAACGCTTTAAACTAAGCAATCTCCACAACTCTATACTGAAAAGTTATTATCATTATTATAATCATAAGAAAAGAGAACTACCTATTTGAATTAGAATGATCATTTCTATTGGAAAATATTCAACTTAGATGGAATGTGAATTACTCATCAGATTATAAATTATTAATCAGGAATAAAAGTGAGAGACACAACACTTTCAATGACATGATACTTAGATCGATTATATCAACTATGGGATTTGCTGAATTCAGTTTTTAATATGTACCATTTCTGGTAGTCATAAAAAATGAAAAGTCATATTAATGTTTCATCTTCTGATAGTAAACGTTACTGGAAGTTAATTATACTGATTCTAGTGACCGATGAAATTAAATAGGAATATAAAGCGAATAATTAAAATGTAGAACTCATACGAATCCATAGAGTAGCTCTTAATATCTAAATAAACTCACTGAACACAATGGAATTATTTCCAACTAAAGGGTTTTTTTAATATTTAGGACTTTATGATCAATACACGTTGTTTGTGAGGTTAGGGAAAAGCTGAGAAGCAGTGGACGACCATTATTTTTCTGGGATGGGACTCCTGTATGTAATGTGTATCTATGACTGCCCATTTGATAGAATCTTGTAAACTGAAGTCTTGCGACTTAAAAATTACCCAAAAACCATTAGATAAGAAGGTAGTGATCAGCATCCTTAACTTCGGTCACTTTACAATATCATACTTTATGGCTGTGCGACTCGTTCACTCTCACGATGATTGAACTATAACAGTCACAACTTCTAGGTAAAATTTCAAGACTACTCATACCTGAAAACCAGTGAACACATGATCATTGTTTGTATGAATATGTTTTATTTTAAAAGTATAAAAGCAGGCTTGAAATGTAAAAAACGATATAATCCAATTCATAGTGATAACACTATTTTATGTCCAAGCCAGATGTGAAAGGTATAAAAAGATGTCTCATCGAAGTTTTTACCTAAACTTATTTGATAGTTACAAAAATGAATGCAAGATTGATCGAATCATTTTATTCCTCTTCTCATTATATTTTTACACTGTCATGCTTTTATTTTTCATCATATTGTTGTTAAGTAATCATTTGAATTCATACATATGACTGTCAATGATTCGTGTCATCATACAAATGTGTAGCCTTCACTATGTATGTTCCACTGGATGCAATAAAGAATAACACCCTGATCTATAAAAAATTTTCTAGTAAGAGGATTTTCTTAGCTATCTGACATGTTTTAATAAAACAAAAAGTATTTCACATTAGCTTTTTATTAGTTTAGGATTATATTGAAGTTTGTACTGTGTTAAATACAATCGGACCAAGGATTATTAAGTCTCATTGTAAGCGCAAAATATTTAGATAATGGAGTCATTCATCAAGGTATTTTAAAACTGTATTCATTTTGTAGTTTTCAAAGGTTTCATTCATTGAAACCTATGAGTTTCTGCTCCAACTCTGAGTAAGTTGATTCCATATTTATTACAAAATATATTATCAATATTAATTTGTATTCAACCATTTACTTTGTGATTAGTCAGCGAAGATTAAACAAATTAATAATTTATGTACACATTTGCTACAGATTGATCTCAGCTAAAATACCATTACAAATCAGGTAGCTCTGGAAAGCTGTTTTGTTTCAGTAAGGAACTTCTCAATAGTCCGAACCCAATACCTTATCAGAAATAGTAATAATTGAAATTAAGATTGTACCACTGGATCCCGACCATGTGGTTTTAACGGCCGATAGTTCACGTTGAAACCCGAAGTTCCTGGGTTCATTTTCCGATAGGGTCATAAGTACGCACTGCTGAGTAGTCCGTCACTAAAATAAAAAACTTCATGTCTTCCTAGTTTTTAATGATACCTCTAATGACATCGATGCGTGACAAATACGATCTAACAATTAAACCAATCTATACAAAAGGTTTTCAACGGAAATTGTAGATAATAACCAACGACAGGTTAAGACAATATCGAGGTGATTCGCATAGAATACACATAAGCCAATAAGAGACTGATCAATTACAGTCCTAAACGTCAATGAGAAGTTTCAAACAACCAATGCAAAAACGAATTAAAATTGTGAATGCTTTTGTATTTACTAGTATTTATGAAAAGATTATGCATTAATAGCTATTCTTATTGACAATATATACACGCATTCTCGAAGATTCAACTGGAACTAAGCTGACAAGAGGATATTTTCCGAATGTATTTTCTTCATTGGTTGTAAATGTGGATTGGTAGGACTCTATAATTTTAATATCAAATATATAGCTTATTTATACATGGTATCTAGATTGACTTGACTTTTTTTCACTAAATATCTACGATATACAGTTATTATAAAAGTTTCTTTTATTACGTAAGTCATGTTGACAAACTTATGTTAAATGAAATACAGTAAAATAGTAAACTTTCACTTAATTGATATTTCATGTTAAATCTATCGGAATATTGAGTGAATGTTTTTCTATACACATGTCGTCTTACTAGTTTAACGTTGTCACTGAAGGCTATATTATGTAATTGAAGAAAAAAACACAATTTCGATAAAGCGAATTCCTTGTGAAAAGTTAATTTTTTCTTTTACAGAATAAGATACTTTAAAAAGCTTATTTAGTCAAATACCTTATCGATTACTTTAAACATCATCATGACCTATAAGCAAGTATATTTAAACATAGAAAATACTGAACATTTCTTACTGGTTGCTATGAAAAGTTAAGATTATTCAATTTATCTTAAAAGTAAATACTACTTCACAATCTTGATCATTATATCAACTTTATCTCTTTAAAATCGATGATATTCTTTACGGAAAAAAACAAACGAAAGTTTCACTAATTTCAAACTTAAATGTAATGAAATAAAATTATTCATTTTTACATATCCTTGTTCACTATTTTTTATCAAGTGACATTTACCAAGTGTGGTACAATGGTTGACATTTTTCATAATAATGGTTGTAAAATAGAAATCAGACGCTAATGAAAAATGTTTAATGACGTTTTATTTACATAAATTGACATATATATAATTTATACTAGAACACTAATAGAATTTGATCAACATTAAGATGGAATTGATGTTTATGACATCGCTCACTACTTAATGATCAACCAATTGTAAATGTACCGTAATTCTATAAGAGGTCAATCGCGGCACATCTGATCGTAAGGCCAAATAATACAGGATCGAATCCCCATAGGCATATCAGTACGCTCGAGATTACAGGTAAATCTTGCCGACGAGTACCAGGATTTCTTTTTAACTACCTAGTAAGTGAAATAATGATTGAGATTTGTAATTTCCTTTTCTTTTCATGATAAATAGTCCTAATATAAGTCATTAAGTTACCCAATTATGTTCATAGATATCATTACCAAGGTTTGACTTGATAATTTCGAATAAATTGAGTATTAGGTAGATTGTTATAAATAAATAATATCCCAATGAATAGAAGAATTAGATTTTCTGACGTTTCGTGACTCAGTATAAGCCACTTGTTCAGAGAATAAATAAATAACTAAACCAAAATTAACCCAAGTTTCAATAGTACAAACGAGACAACACGAATATTATGTGATCAATAAAAAAACGGGTGGCTTACACTAAGTCACGAAACGTCAGAAAATCTAATTTTTCTACTCGTTGGGATATTACAAGTATATTATTTATTTATATCAATCGTGTTCAGTTTATTCATAACACAGATTCCCGTCTATGGTGAAACCTTTCTTTGGTCCGATGAAGTTTGTGTTCTACTGTTTACGAGAAAGAATGTATTTTATAAAGCCAGTTTTTATGCTGCTAGTTGACAGACTTAGGCAAGAGAGAAAACAAAAATGTTTAGACTCAAAATAAATTGTTGATATAAAACTTTGATCAAAATTATTAATATGCCTTTGAATCTTTTTTACATATGTAATCATAAATGAAATCTTTTTATAAAGTTAATGAATGACATTTTATCCCTGAAAAAATTGACTGGTCACTCTAAAATTGATACTGTTATCGCTTTTAAATAGAAGGTGCTCCTGATGTTCTTTCCAAGTAGATGATTTACTTCATATTTGACCTGATCAAATGTATTTATAATGTTTTTGGAAAAGTGTATTGCTCTTTATGTAGTTTACACTAGAGATTGCTAGGTTAAATAGTCGCTAAAAATTAAAGAACGCATCATGACTAATTATATTCAGTCCACTCTATGAAATCCAAAGTAAACACTCATTAAGTTGAAATCAGGACCTGATAACCTGGTGGAAGTTATGACTGCGCTTTGCTATTTAAAAGAATCCTCATCTCTGATCATCACAATTTTATTTCAAACAAAGTTGATCTGCTAAATTCCAACTTATAAAGTCAACTTCATAAAATACACTTTAAAGTTAGTCATTCACAACAACCTTATAAGTGTTTATCTAACGATAGTTTCGCCAGTAAATCAGTAGACATTAAACTGATAGAGTTTTTAAAAATGAAGAATATTTGAGCGAACAATTCTTTTCAATAAGTTGGTCATCAGGCTCTACAGTTATAAGTCCATAATTATGATATTTTACAAAGAAGAAATTGCGACACAGTCAGTAAAAAAACCCTATATCTGAGACTTGACTTAAATGGGATACAACAGGTGATATTTTACCATGTCGAAAGGAAGTTTCACGCCACCAAACTACACATAATTTTCTCAACAAAGCCAGTACTCACACAACTAATCAAGGATAGGTCACCATCCAGCTCAGAGAACAAAACTCCACCAAAAGGATAGGTTGCCTAAGATGGGCTCCTCCATGTGTGTATGCCAATTCAGCTGCTCCTGTAGAGCTAGTTACATAAGCCGTGCTCAGAGGGCCTTATCCTTGCGTGTTTGTGAACATGTACCAGCATGGTTGGAAAAAGGAGTTACTAAATCAATTAACAGCACCGTTCTTTCGCACTTGGTAGATTGTGAACATCATATCGAAATAGAGGAAGCTTTCTCTGTTTTATATCAAGTCCCAAAATATCTACCTCAAGGAGCTAGATTACTATTGCTCTACAAAGTCAAAGCCATCTGGATCAACTCCAGAAAACCAAAATTATGTATCCAGAAAAAGTACATCCAGCCTCTATGTTTACCTTGGCCCATGGCTGGTTCACTGGATACCTAATCGGATATTATAAACATCTTACTCCCTCTTTTTTTATTACCTCTATCTTAATCTTCACATCCATCGTTCCCAAATCGTTTATCGTAATTACCTTGATAACACCCCCTTTATTACATATTATATTCACACAATAATCTTATTATTATTATCTCAATTGACAAGATGAAATTCTCCTACTATGCATTTTATTCACAGTTTTTTTTGGCAGTTTCATTTTTACTATAAAACTATTCTACTTATTGTGACTGGACACTTTACTCCAAATCATTCTGACCTTTATTGAATGACCTATCTAATTTGCTTATATATGTTGTTCTACATATCACATTGTCAAATTCATTAATACATGCTTTATTTTTGGCCTTTGTAAAATATCATAATTATGGACTTATATAACTGTAGAGCCTGATGATGAAGTTATTGAAAACTATTGTTCACTCAAATATTCTTCATTTTTGAATATTCTATGGGAATTTTTAAACTAATAGAGTTGTTCAGTAAAAATATCAAATTACACCATTTGATATTATTAATAACAGTCGATTGAGCAATCTGTACAATTACAGTCAAATTTGTATCAAAATCTATGTTTCATAAACAAATCATAATAATTATTAGATAATTGAATTTAAAATCATAGAAAATTATCTGATGATAGTAAACAGAAAGGAATGACGAGCAGTTTTTTTTTCTGTGAAATATCCATTAATTCTATACAGAATAGTTCACACAAAAATAAACATGTCTTTCATGAAATAATCAACTGTTAATTAATGGGAATAATAAAGTTTTACGTAAATCTGTCAGTTATTTTAGTATTCCTATATTATGTACTTTATATTATGATAATCTGTTTTAATAATAGATGTATTTATATCACAGAAATAATATCTAGTTTTTAATTGAGATTATGAATCGATAAGGGTTAGACCATTATTGAAAACCCGGAAGCACTGGACGGTCGTTTCGTTCTAGTATGAGATTCTTCAGTAGTGCACATCCACGATTCCACACGAAGGAGTCGAACCCAGAAAATATTGTGCATTTAGTCTAATTACATTAAAAAGTCTTTTGACATTCATCATATTGCCTCTTTGTTCATTGGTGTCTAGAGACTTTTTTTGCATTTAATTACGAATAAATAAACATTAAAGAAGTCATCCCATCTATAGATGGATTTCGTTTAGTCAGAAGTTTTTAGTGTTGTTTTTCCTTCTAGTCAAGATTAATGATAGTGTTACGGCAGTGAATGTTGTTTATAGTTATTTAATATGGTTCATACCATCATTTTTAGAAAAAGTTCTTTATTAAACCTAAATAAAAATTACAGGAATAATCATGTGAATGTACCTTTTCCTTAGTGTCGATGTTCACATCAGCACTCGAACCTAGTATATTGCATTTCAAGCGCACAGTATGTTATCCACTTAGCTGCTAAGTCTAGATAACCACTGACGTGTGCTAGGAAATGCATTCTAAATCATTTGTATTGGTCTTTTGAATCTTCCCATGGAAATCTTGAACTACAGTTGATCAGTTTCTTTTGGCATTTGCGCATTCTGTGCGGATTACCCCAATATTGTCATTAAGTTGCAAATATTTTAAGCAGTGCTGGATAGTAGAATGATTAAAAAACCAACACAAATAAACACCCAGTAGATGAGTCCTAGATAGAACGAAACACGCCTGCTAGATCCCACCACTAGTCACCAGTCAACTCTACTTAGAATATTTGTGACCTAGTGACGATATCGAGGCAGTTCCTACTGGATGCACATTGGTCAGAAGAAACTGGTAATTGCTATTCATAACCTCTACGAAAATATTCAAACAATCAATAAGAACAAGTTATGGAAATAGCTTTTTAAAAAATTATTTTGTCTTAAAAACAAAAGCACCATCAGAACCTTTAAAAGGTTGTTTTATTCGTATTTTACTTTGAAGGTTCTAGGTAGTATATCAAACAGTTTCTTTGAATAAAGTTTTAAATGTATGAGAGTTTTTATTCTTCTAATTGCCCTAACTTTTCTCTTCATCCATACTCCTGTTTATAACGATTGGTTTCAGTTAGCTGATGGAATGCTTATTTTTAAAACTATAAAGGTAATTTAAATTTATAATAATCCTTATCCCTGTCATCTCTCATGTCTATTTCCAATGGTGAAGCTGATAGTATTCTTAGAAAAATTTTTAATAATGCAACAATTTTAATAGAAACAAAATTTCTATGAAATTCATAGTTTATAAACGCGTAACTTGTAACATTACAATATGAGACAGTCATTAGAATCTAAAATAGTTTTTTTATACAACGTAAACATACAGAATAAACGATCATAGCCCACCAATCAGATAGAATAGACTTGAAATGAAATCTTTTTTTCCTAGAAAGTGGTTACAATTTTGAAATTTCAATTTTTCCAGCATCCTTCTTCGTAGAACAAATGTTAGCCTTCCAAATTATTCCTCTAAATATCTTTTCTTCATATATATATATATATATATATATATATATATATATATATATATATATATATATATATATATATATATATATATTTCTGTATAGCTGTCAAAGCTAAACCGATTACAAATAAACTTAGAAATTGTTTTAAAATAAACAAAGTAAATGGTAGAAACATGAAAATAAAGACAATTTGTAACAAAATGTAACTTTGAATTGTAGACTCTCTTCAATATCTATTAAAGTATATTCACAATTTCTTCTCGTATTTTTCGTTTCGTAAAATTCTGTTTCGTTTTCTGTTGCCAAGTTGCCTAATTTACTGTTTCTGTTTATATTAAATAGATTAGAAAACATTTAAGTGATCTTATTTCTTCAAAATTTACATTTGGTGCATATTATTATTATTATTATCTAAATCTTAATTTTGTCTAGTTTAAATTAAATTCTATTTTAAAAAAATTCACATAGAGATTAATTTTGTTGATTGATGGTAATGAATATAATTGTTCATTTACTGTAGTTCTTAAATAAGGGATTAATAACAGTTAACTAATTGATATACTGATGAGTTTTTTTTCACTTCTGAATGTTGATCAATATGTCTGATTTCTCTGAATATTTTAAAAATGACGACACTTTTTTTGGATTTTTCTAAAACTATAAGACTACAAAAATTGTCTGATCGAAAGTATAAAGTCCAAAAGCTTTAATTTATTTTTTCTCTAAATAGTATCTATTACATTTCTAGTACATTTTCAAGATAGAACCTGCTATTAAACATGTCGATAATCAATGTTTTAGATAGTAGATTAACTTTATAGAGTTCCCGGAAAATTGCTTCAAATGGATTAATTATTTATGTTTTACTTACAAATTCCAAATGTTCGAGTGTTAAAAAATTGATTAATTTGCTTTGATTAATAAGTAGTAATCTAAATAACTATAAGAATGATAAACAATTTGACTAAAAAATGTGTAATACTTGTATGTCTAAATGAAATGTGACTATATAAGACTAGAAAAAATAAACGTAATAAATAAGCATTTATTCCTAGCACTATTTGAAATTGCAAAATCATGAATTGAAACATACGAAGATCGTAGTGTGCAAAAAGTGTTTTATGTGATTCAACAAGTACATTAAATTCTATGCAAATGTTGGAATTATTAGCATCTTCATAAATAAGTGTTACTAAAATAAATCAACATTTCATAAATTATACAGCAATTTGCCTTTAAAAGACAGAAAAAGTAAGTTATTCACAAAGTATATTGCAAATTTTACTCTAAGAATATCCATTGAAAATATTAAATCAAGTATAACTTCCAAAAATTTGTTTTCAAGTGTTTATTTGTATATTCAGTTGAACAATAAGATTTAAAATGCTTGTAAAACAAGTAGAACATTGTAAGCTACTTCATGTTTTACGATGTAAAGTACACCAAATTAAATGCAAATATGATTCAGTTTCGCAACTTTATAGTCTTAAATTTCCCATCAGTTCATTGTTCAGTTGTGACACCAGTTGTGACCGACGGAAAACATTCAAGCATATGTTTCTCGCAAGTTTGCATTCATCAGTAAGAAGCTTGGAGATCTTGATAGAACTGATAAATCTAAAAATATTCCACGAGTCAAAGCCAATATATGTTACTTCTGAGTTATTTGAACAATAACTGGATAAGATGAGGAATTACTACGACTAGGAGTGAAGTCGTAATCCGATTGACGGATCAACGACTGTGTTAATTATCTAAAGGTGAAGAATGCTTGATATGACTCAAAATTTTAAAATCCATCCATTGGTTACACTTATACGAATGAAATAATATTTCCAAATTCCATTTTGAAATCCAAAAAATAGTTCAAATAACAGATTAACATTGTCTAAACAATGAAGTGCAAGATAGATGTTTAGTCATTGTATGAGACTTCTCATAAGTGAACATTCATGACCTTACCAGAGGATAAACATTTTCAGTCCCACGTTTATTAAGATTTATTTCGTAAAAGATTATTAAGGTTTACTTAATCTGCCTTTTACAAATAGACCGAACAAACATAATTGTGGATTGGTTCAAGCTAGACATTAACACTGTTGGGTGCCGGCTTAGTGGTCTAACGGTTAAGCATTCACGTGCGAGACAGAAAGTACTGGGTTTGTGTCCCGTGTGCGGCATCTTGAATGCCCACTTCTGTGAAGTTCTATACTAGAATGAAGCGCCCTAATCCTGAACCTAGACTTTCAATGGCGATCTACCTAAAATTGGTTGAAGTTTGAACCAAAAAATTTTGATATTGCTCTTATTAAAACAAGTCAAGATTGCTAAACAATTATGGAGAAAAGGATTAAGTAACAATAAAATGTGAAGAATATTCAATAACAGGTTTTGAAACTCGTTTTTCTGGTAACTCTAGAACCAAGCAATAATCAATAACATTATAGTAATTTTAATAGCTCAGACCACGAGTCAGTTGAAGTTAGACTACCATGGAAAACCTGGAAGTACTGGATGGCCGTCCTACTCTGGGACTCCTCAACAGTGCGCGTCCATGACCTCAACTCACTAGATTCGAATCCAGAACCTTTCATTCTTACGCGGGCACTTAACCTCCAGACCACTGAGCCGACATCCAACGGTGTTAATGTCTAATTTCAATTAATCCACGAAACTGAGCGACACATCCACTATTGTCTACAGTGAGTTACTATCTTACAACCGATGTTACCATTTTCCAACTGACTATTGTTTATCAATAGTATACACTTGTGCTGCCTCCATTAAGTTTGGTTTTAATGACGTTTTATTATTATAAACAGATTTATGCACTAAATAGATATATTTAGTTTGATGCTATAAATTACCATTCAGATATCCATCATTTCGATCACGATACTACGGCAAATGAATTAGTGCAATTTCTGAAAGTACAATCTTAATAAAATAATATAAATGAAAAAATATTTTCAGTAGGGGTTTCGTGGATATTATAGTAATTCCAATAGTTGAGATCATGAGCCAATTGAGGCTAAACCACCATGGAAAACCTGGAAGCACTGGGTCGGTTGAAGTTAGACATTAAGACCGTTGAATATCTGCAAAGTAGTCTAGAGATGTGTTCGCACGCGAGACTGATAAGTCCTGGGTTCGAGTCTTGAGGGGCGGGATCGTGGATGCACACTGCTGAAGAGTCTCATACTAAAACGAAACGGTCGTCCAGTGCTTTGAGGTTCTCCATGGTGGTCTAGCTTCAACTGACTCATGAATTCAACTATGAAGAGATGTTTACCGTAAAAGTAAATAGAAATCATATAAAAAATAAGTATTTACATTCACTTCAATGTACATGTTATGTCTATGTTCGACCTGAATAATCGTCCTGAAAATGAAATATTTGAAAGACAATATTTACTGTTTAGAAGATATGACTTTTATAAATCAATAAACATATTATATAAAAAATATTTTTATATTTTTTTCTGGTTATTTTTTCTAGGTAAGTGTAATAACAGTTTCACATGAACAAATTTGTACCATTTATAGTTATGTTAAGGTTGATTAAATTACGGATTGATTTCATTAAACAGTTTCAGCCTGAAAAGAGATTGAATACATCAATGGTAATTGATGGCTGCCACATAAAAACATATAACCATAATAGAATAATTCTGAACCTTATGATAAACGATCACATGTATAAGGTGGTAGCTTCTTTTTATTCCAGTATATACAGTCGAAAAATAATCATTATTAAAATATTTTCAGTATTATATTGTTGGAGGTTATGTTACTGCTTATCCGGCAGAGACACTGAAAGCAAACGTAGCAGTAACTGCAAAGATACTCCACATTCTCCTTAGCAAGATTTGCGATGAAGAACAAGTACCAACAGACTAGAAAGAAGAACACCTGTTCAAGACACCAAGGACAGGCGATTTCAGCAAATGTGAGAACTACAGGGGCATCACTTGTCTCTCAATACCAGGAAAAGTCTTAAACAGGGTATTGTTAAAAAAATGAAGGACTCGGTAGATGCCCAACTTTGAGACCATCAGGCTGGATTACGTAAGGATAGATCGTGTACAGAGCAAATCGCAACTCTACAGATCATTGTGGGACAATCAATTGGATGGAATTCATCATCCTACATCAACTTCATTGACTACGAAAAAGCATTCGATAGTGTGGACAGGACAACATTATTGAGGCTTCTTCAACATAGTCAATATCATACTCAATTCCTATGATGGACTAAACTGCAAAATCGTGAGTGGAAGGCAACTGACAGAGTCGTCCGAAGTAAAGACCGGTGTCAGGCAAGGTTTTTTGCTATCACCCTCTCTCTTTCTCCTGGTGATCAACTGGATTATGAAGACGTCAATATGTCAGTTTGTGAAATGCTTCTATAAATAATTTAGGTCCAAAATTATTTTAAAGTAATAATTCATTGATTTGTATCATAAACATCCATTTTACTTTTTGAATACAACTGATCAAATTAGTAAGATCAATTAATCACAACTTGTTTTAGTGTGTAACTGTTACGAATCATTTCAATCTCATTAAAAAATATTCAAGTTTAGTTTTAATTTGTAACGTAACAATAGAATAATTTATTCGAGTGGTATATTAACTGATTATCCACTAGTATGAAAACACATTTTGATCATTCAAAGTTCATCTTTTCCATCATACTAATAAAAGTGAGTTATTTTATCTAGTTTCATGTAATAGTTTTTCCTTTTCATCTAGGTTTATTCTGATTATGAAATGGAACCAAGGGATTTCTCTTTAGAAAGATGAAAACAACCTGTAACGTACTCAGTAAATTTCACTATAAGAATAATTGTTATTATGCCACTAGTTACCATAAGTTATGTTAGGAAGATAAATTCGTTTAGTTATCAACAAGTCAACTTATGATTTATACAAACAATAGATGACAATAACTACAATAGTTATCACTATCCGAATGAAACAAAATGTAGACACGGATACAAGTATCATAATTATATTTAAACAAATGAAGATAAGCTGCTAATATTTCAAAACCTGAAATTCACACTTCTTCATATTCATTCCGCATTATATGTCCACAGTTACAAAAGAGGTTATGTTTCTAAGTGATCAACTTTGACTATATTTTAAAATACAATAATCTACTTCACTTGGTATTATATGGCTTGTATCTTCCCATTGAGGTTTAAGACTGCAATTGATCAGTCATTGCTTAGAAAAAGCTTGTGAATTAAGGCAATATCGAGGCATACGCACATATGCCGATAACAGACTGATCATTTGCAGTCTTAAACCTCAATGGGAAGATACAAGCCAAATAATACCAAGTGAATTGAAATCCACCCCACTGCACAAGCAAGTGGCTATCATGACTCAGTAGCTAGGTTGATAACGCAATGGCGTTTGGAGCGGATTTTACTGGGTTCGAGTCCCAGATTGGACATCAGGTCAGACACAGGTACATCCAACTTACCAGTTAATTGTACTTTAGTTTTCAGTGGAGCAAGTCATCTTACAGTGTTTGTTTACGATTAACAGATACATATGCACACTTAGTTTAGTGAATATTTTTTATTCATATAAATAGAAAATAGTTTTATGTAGTAATTCCTAAACATTTTCAAGATTAGTTGACCACAGCATTAGCAAATAACCTACAAAAAACTTATATGACTACGTATATGAACTGATAAATTATATTATGATCGTCTTAGTAAACATGACTCCTAGATTCGAATCCATAAACTCTAGATATTGAACAGAAAGTATTACTTTTATTCTCGTTATTGTTCCCAACTCTCCGGAAATTGTGAAAACCTAATCTATCAATCTATCCATAATCTATTTTCTTTATGCAACACCTTCCTATTAGTTTGATTTTTTTGCTTCTTAGATTTAGATCTTCATTCTGTGCTACTTCTATAAGTTGATTCATTTCAGTATTTAAAATATGATGTAGATTTCAAAAAACGTGCTCGGGTTACATGGCCGTTTCATTCACATTATGTTTGCTGTTTATTTATGAATGAACTATAGAATTTACTTAACTCCTTTTGCTGTTATTATTCAATTTTTATGGATGAGATTATTTACTGTTTTCAGTTTCTTACCGGTTAAATTTTCATTTCTCTTTTGAAAACGTTTACGTTCAAGGGAGAAATATCGGTGAATGGATTATTATTATTATTATTATTATTATTATTATTATTTGACTAGATACGGTTAGTTGAATTGAAATACACTTCCTTCATGAATAACGGAATCGTTCAAGAAAAATCTGTTTCTTTGGGAATTAATATACATATATATAGCTAAAATGTTGTTTTACAATGAAACAATTTCAAAAAGTTTGTCAATGAGTAAGGAGATTAATAGACATACGACCAGAATTTATAGCTTAGATGTAGGGATTGAATGATCTTAATAAACACTTTTGTATGGATATATCGGAATTTAAGAATTTAAGGTTATTCTTGTATAAAAAGTAGTATTCTATGTAAAATCAATCTAGTTAAAGCAGAATAAACAGTAAGCTATTGGAAATGTAATGTATTGTTACTAAAAACATTTTAGTTTATTCAATGTCATCTTTAGTTATATTGTTTCATCCTAATCGCTTAAACTGTATGCATTTTTTTGGTTTCTTAAGTGATGGGAACCTATTTCAAATGTTAAACTGTACAGTATTCAAAATTAAATTAACATTAGTTCACCTTGTTGATTTTCATCAAGATTGATAACTATGGAATTGATGAAATAAGTAAATGGAAAATTTTAACGAAAACATCCAAATAATTTTAACATTACCATTAAGAAATCAAATGCTGTACCATTGAAGATATATTTAGGATACAATTAATTTTTAGAAAACTATGTATACAAACATACATACACATGTAAATAAATACGTATATTATCTAGCACTAATGACTCAATGTTAATTGAAAATCACATTATACGTCAATGTTGTTTGGCGACTTGTTGTCTCTTTTATTAGTTTTAGTATATTTTAACATCTTAACAGTTTTTAATAAGATTATATTTCTAAAGATTAAATGGTAAAGATTAACTAAATTATAATGTATTATACTAGTAAATTTCATGAAGCATCTGATGAATCAGTCTTGTATAAAACGTTTATCCTAAATCATGATAGGTTATACTAACAAATGTAAGTAAATTCTAATATGAAATCCATTTCATAGATATGAATCTTTATGAAAATGTATGTTACAATAGGTAGAAGTGAATAATCGTTGGGTTTTTTTTCACAACATATATTTTCATTCATTTTTGAGAGTTTATTTGTTAACTGGCAAACAATTTATTGATAAAGTATCTCTGTGAATATTGTAGGTAAATAATTGTTATAATTTTCTAATATATGGGTATCCTCAATTGGTAGGCAATGTGCTTTTTTCATTTATAACCGTTTCAGTAATCAAATGAGAATCGATCCCGTAAACCGAATTATCTATTTGACCACCTTATTGAATTCAGTAATTGTATCGATCAAGTGAGTAGTCATATGAATGTAGTACTTTAAATAATCTACATGAATCTTTCTTTTCTACCTTTAAAGTATTGGACGCTTGATTTATTTTTATTTGGACTAATCACTGCAAAATCACATAATCTCATATGAAATTGCGCCTAGGACCCCAGATTTGTTTGTACACTGAATACCATTCATAAACTGACTCGTAATTCGATCGTTCGTGTATTCAAATGCAAAGTAGTCAAGTCCATTTCCAAAAGTCAAAGTTAAAGATGTTTGGATTATGACAGCTGAAAAGTAGTAATAGTAAAACTATGCACAAAATAAATAAAAATGAGTAAACATTGGGACAAATTAGGATGCAGCTATTGGATGGTTTTTCATATTTCTCAAAGTAAAATACTTCCATTGAAATTGTAGTATGATTCCATTTCTGCTTAACATAAAATTAGCGGAAAATCTTTCTTTTTTCATTGGTTTCAATTCTATATCAACTATTGTTAAGTTCTTTAAATAAAATCAAATATAATTTTAATTGAAGTTGAGCTTCGTACGAAACGTTTCAATAAAAACATAACTGAAGTAATATTGAGACATCGGCCAATAAAATACACATGGTTTTGAATACTTGTAAAAGTTAGACATATAAATTTATCAAATGATCTGAAAATATTCTGTCAGTTATTTTATTTTTCGATTTTAGATTAGTTCTTATGTGACGTCGTGCTTGTTCACTACTAAAGATTCCCAAACTATCTTTGAATAAATTTCTTTATTAAAATACATCAATATACCAGGAGGTGATATTTACTTATTTTCTTTTCAAATATGTATAACTGACAACAGAATAATTTTACTCAAATGATTGAATCGTTTAGTTCTTTATGTTTATTGTACTCATTTTACTGTTGATTGAAATTTTCCTACAAACAATTTGAACATTATTTTAATGGTTTTATTTCTTTCATTAATTGATTAATCCTTGTCATAAGTGAACTGACTCAAATGTCATTTCATCTTTTATCATCACCATAATGTATAGAAACTGGCGTCAATATTATGATTACTGAATCTACCTATTTAACAGATAATATCTATGTAAATATCCCCTCAAATTTATATTTCTATTTATTCTGTCTGTTGACAACTAGTAGATCGTTTTTTTTTTCGTGTCATTTCAGTGATGATATTGAACTAAATAAAAGAAATATTTATCTATCATTATTAAAATAAATAATTTGTACAATGTATGTAAACTTTATGGTGAATGGAAAATCCGATAGAAATTTGACTGAATATGACAGACAAGTATGTTTAAATTAATTAGTTTTTTTTTAAAAAAAAATGACAAAAAGATATATAAACAAAATGTTTAAATGATATGTAACATTGAAGTAATTCTATTTAGTCAGACAAATATTTCAGAAACATACTGGTATTTTAAACAGATATTTATGATTTAGTATTGACAATATAAATATAGAAACAACTTCTGGAGAAATTATCTTAGGTAAAGTTTCAAATGTGAGGACTAATAGATGGGTTTTAGATATTTCAATAAAGAAAGAAATAAGTTTGTAGTTTGTTAAAATCATGAGTATGTTGTTTGCTATAATGACTAAGTAATGTCTTAGTATGTAGCGTGAATGTAAAATGGGTAGTTCATCAAGGAGATTTTTAAAAATTGTATCAGAAACTCGTAACACATGGAATCAACGAAATTGGAAATGAGACATTGGATGACCACGCATTGATTGAAACTTAGAGTGTTAACCATTGGATATTAATAAACACGTTTGTTTACATATTAGGTCGTTATTGCTTAGTGGTGAGAAACCTATGAAAGGATGAAACAACTTATTGAATACTCCTTGATTAAAAATAGTTCTTTAGCTGACCTTCGGAAACAAATATTTTTTCTTCCTTCAAAATTAAGCTAGTTGATTAGACAGAACAGCACCATCTTGATAAAATTTAAAAAACTTCAAACCAAAATATGTAGAAATTTGATAGTTTTCAATGCATAATTTAAAGTAATCAATGTTTATTGTAAAAGAAATATTTCACTCTATTTAACCGGTAAAAAGAATATTTTATAATCTTAAGTTCTATCAACCGGTCATTATGTAGTGAATACTATTTTGTCAATTTCATGTTGCCGATTTATCATTATACACCGCTGCTGATGACTTGAAGCCTCATTCCTCCAGCTGTCTGAAAATCCTGATTCTTTTAATGACTTTCATTTGGTTTTAAATGTTTAAACGTTACAACGATTTACATTTTTTTAATCACCAAGCAATAAAAACACTCAAGATATTTGGATATGTTAAAGTAATGATTTATCCTTGGTGTTTATTTTGATTAAAAATTTGGTATCAATACAATAAGCTACATAGTTATTCATATTTATTTTAACTTTCCAGACATCATTAGGGAAAACATTAACTCGGTCTATAGACAGATGTCTTTAAATTATTAGTTTTAGAATATTTATATATATTGGTTTTCTGATGTGTTATTGTTACATTTCTCAACACTGATTTCATTAATTTTAGATGGTGGTTGGAGGTAGTCAACAGGAAACCCTGAACCCGGGTTTCGTGCTATTTGGCACTCGTCAGCAAGGTGTACCTGTAATCTGGAGGGAACTGGTGCTCCCTGGCGGAATCGATCTCGTGTCACCCACCTTCACAGTCAGAGACGTTACCACTGAGCTATCCGAGCCGCGACTGACCTCCTGTAGGATTGATTTCATTGATTTGTTGATTATTTCATTTATTATACACCTGGTTCAAAAATGAAATAATTCCGGTGATAATAAAATATAATGTTTACCGACAACATTTATGCAACGGTGTTATGGTAGTGTTGAAGAAATATTCACAATATATATTACAATGAATGTGCACTAGAAATTCGTTCTGATGTTATTAGAATGTTTTTTTCTTATTGAACGTAATTTAACAATCCAACTATGATTTTTGTATAAAATACTTTGAATAAAATGGATAATACTATTTCTAGTCATTGAAACCCAAAACAAATAACTACCTGTAAATATTTGTGCACAGTAAATTCATATGAGTTTTCATAGCTTTTTATAAACTGAAGTTTATTTATTAAATAGGAAGAATATATATGTAATATCTCAGCGAAAGAATTTGAAGTAAATCCAACGTTTCACCTGGCAATCTGGTCCAAGCTTTGTGCTAGGCAAAATGTTAGATTTACTTCAAATTCGTTCGCTGAGATTTTACAAATACATTCTTCTTCTTTAATGTCACACATCAACTCGCTGCCCAAATACTGTGAAACTATTGAAGTTTATTTATTTTTAAGAAACCCTGAAGTCATATGATTACATAATACTAGTTGCGATTACTTATAGTTCGTTAAAAATACTCATATATATGGAATTTATTAATTTATTTACCACTTTTAATAAATTTAATATTAATACAGAAAAACAATTTCTGATGATAATTCTCATTTGTGATTCTTTTAAAGTTCCAATAATATTACGATAAGTTGACTTTATATCTCCCTATTATTCTTTAAGAAAGATACAATATTACAATCCTAAATTTAAAACAATTAGTCTCTTTGATAAATTTCGATAATGTAATGAGAAGACGATTATCAGAACTATGCGATATATTAGCGCAATACATTTCGAACAGTCTGATCACACACATACTTGTTAAGAGCATTTATATATAAAAATAAAAGGTCAACTAGACTGGAAACGGGGTAAGAGAAGATAAGGATAATGATAAGAGTAATAATAATGTGAACACAATTCGAAACCTAATCACCTTGGATAATAAGTCAATATTACCAGGGTAGATTTAAGGTAAGAACAAACTGTCTTTGAACACACAAAGAGGGTTTGAATTTTCGTATGGCTAAGGCTTTAATAAGCCTTAGTATACACCCTTTTACACTTTTATACAACACTACAAAAGCCGAGTTTCGATCAGTCTTATGCTCTGTTTCAATTATGTGTTTAGCAATAGAGAATGATGGATGTTTATCCTCTGCTCTTATTGGGTCACTCTATAGTTCTGATAATCTTCGTCTTCTCATTACACAATCCTAAATGTTGTTTAACCCAAAAATCTTTTATGTTATAATAAAATTATACCACTTTATAAAATACTACTGAAGTTTTCTTGAGATTTTTTGTCTATTTTTTTATTGTTTCTTCAGAAAAAAATTGTTTTTAAGTGTTAACCTTCAGGAAAACTATAAAATTCTTAAATCAAATTTGTTTATACAACCATATTCTATTGTATTCTGTTTTATAGATTACAATTTTAAATCATTTAATTATCTAAATAATCACTAAGGTTTTAATAATTTTCAATTTTTTCACATTATTGATTGTTTGTTTAAGAAAAAAAATACGAAACATTTAATCACTTCTGTTTTATTGTTGTTTTTTTTAAATTTATTTATTACTAATCAATAGTTGTGTGATAATTAAAATAAAATAAAAATAAACTGCATAAATCAATTAGATTTCACCATCATCATTATCATCTAGAAATCAGAAATCATATAGAACATTATTAAATAATGTAATGAAAATATAATAAGTTTAACCAAATATAGGACAATTTTTTTTGTAATAATCTATTAAAGTACATATGTTAATATTAGTAAATATCAAGATTGGATAATCCATTATTATTATTATTATTATTATTATTATTATTATTATTATTATTATTATTATTATTATTATTCATATTTTCCACATGACAACAAATCACAAATTATTCAAATAATTTTATTGTAATGTTTATTTGTTTATTTTGTTTTTTCATTTTCTAATTTATTTATTTCACGTGAATAATAACACATATTGTATTAATTCTATTTATTCAAACAAGTTTATGTAGGATTATTTATCTGAATGAAAGTAGATTTATGATAGAAGACAATTATGAAATAAAATATATAAACAATTTATAATCAAAATTTTGTAAACCCTTTTTTTTGTAATTAAAATAACCCATAGTGTCATTGAATAAGAAAAAGAGAATTCAGCGAAGAAAATTTTTGTTTTCGACGAAATCATCTACGTAAGCTGTACATTCGTATATATAGTTAAATATGGAAAATGTATGTCTATAGGAGGATAGAAAAAGATTGTATCGTAAAACGGATTCCGGACTAAAGTACAAATGAAGTTAAGTACTAATCAAGAGGTAAAGAAGAAAATAGTTTATGAGTTATTTAGTTTGTTGTTTAGTCTCGAATCAATTTTATGATGTAATCTTTTCTATCCTTCTATAGACATACATTTTCCAGATAACTATATATACGGATGTACAGCTTGAGTAAATGATTTCGTCGAAAACAAAAATTTTCTTCGCTGAATTCTGTTTTTCCTTTTTCTGTTTAAAAAAAGAAAGATCTATTTTCTCGAGATAAATGCTTTTTTTATTTCTATCATCTTAATATTAAATAATATGGAAGATAGTTTTGAACACCAATTCGAGTATATGTATATATTACTTTTCAGTGAATGAATCTTATATAATATATGCAAATATATTAGCATATATATAGGAAATGAGATTCATGTTTACGATTGGGACAAATTGGTCATATTCACTCTGATAATTGCTTTGAAAACTTGTATGATAGGATATATATATATATATATATCAGAATGTGTAAAAATGCTAATAAGTACATTGTACGTGGTAATTATATGGATACAAATAATTAACAAGTGTTAATACACAATCAGTTTATGAGAATAAATATGTTTTAAACAATTGCATTGAACTAAATTAATTGAAAAGAATCATGATCAAAATAAAAGGATACTCATTTAGTTACTCTGATGAATATAATTAAACATTAGATTTTCTGTGAAAAGCCTTGGAGGTTTGTTTAACATTAAAGAAATAGAAGTACAAAGTTGGTTTGTTTAATTTCAGTGTCAAATTATTCTTCCTAAACAATAAGTTAACAGAAATTAGCAGTCAGAAATGAACATTTAAGAAAAGAAATTCGGCGGGAAGTCGCGCTGCAAGAAAAGTTACTATTAAGATATATATATATATATAATTTTATTTGCCAACATGAACTATAGTATGATAATCAAGCAAATTCAATAATTAACATCATTTTCTTCAAAGTAAAAATATAATTTATAAGCGATTATTTGTTAACCTCTGAGATTGCCAATACCTTACTATCATAACAGCATATTTGAAGCAACCAAGTTGAATGAAAAATCAGTTTGAACTTTGTTTAAAGTTTATGGCTAAAGAAATTTAGGGTAAACAAAATCATAACTCATTTGTGTGAGACGATTTATGGTGAAACAAGATAAATGGATAAGCTCAAAAAAGAAAATGGAATAAAAGTAAAGGTATTCATAAAGTAACAATCAGTCACCTAGTGTTACATATATTTAAACATAAGAACAGTCTATCAACTATGAAGAATTAATAGAGTTGAATAAACAGTTAACAGTGGCTATCGGTATATTACAGTTGAACTCAGTAAATAAAAGTTCAATTCACAATGTGGAAAAGTTTTTTTTCATGATAAACAAAAGGCGACATTATTATAATTACATGATTGAGAGTTAAAACTTTGATTTAGTTGACTGGATTATACTCTGACTAAACCAGTCATTCTTATCTAGATTATACAAATTTCATAAAACAGAATTAAAACACTGACTCGATATAATTGTCATCTGTACATAAAAATAGTTGAGATAATGACTTAATTACTACATAGCAATTGATTAATCATGAATTGAAATGGATTTCTCAAATCAACCTTTGATATTGCCTCTCTAACTATCATATCACTCTTAGGGACTTGGTTGCCAATCAGTCATCACTTTTTGTACACAACTTAAAATATTAATGGTTTATTAGAAAAAATGTAACTGTTTCAAGGTAATTTAATGACATAGATTTCGTTAATTATCATAATATCCATAGGTTTGTTTGTGCATTATAGTCACTGAACTTACATGTTTGCGTGGATACACTTTCATAGGGAGGAGTAATAGAACAATGCAATCAAGGGTTATGGAACATGTCCCTAGATGGCTTTAAAATCAGTTAGTGTCAAATGTTCCTATCAACATGTGAAGTAAAAAAATCATACCTATCGATAGCAAAGCACATAAGTGAAACGGGACATAGGATTGACATCAATACAGCTCTTAAAACGTTGTATAAAAATTGTCAAGGACAAATTCTTAGGTTCATAGAAACCATGGTTATTCGTAAATTTAAACCTCCTTCATGTGTACAGAGATGATTTATTGTGGGATGCAGGTACATTCAGCTGACTAGTTCCAAATAGGACTGCTAGCCAATATCATATTTTTCACATAACTATGTTTAAAAAGTATCGTTTATTGTTGCTAAGATAACTGCAGACAAGTAAGTCGTTATTAGCGTTATTCGAATACAAAGTTGCCAAAATACTTGAATCTACAGACTTTAATTATTAATTTAACGTACTGAAAATTAAAACAATGGATTTTTCTTCTGAAACCTTGGTTATAACTGACTAGACAATAAATAACATTTCGAACTAATTAAAACAGCAATAAAATATTTCCTTTTGATAAATAAATGTCTTTAAACAGGTGTTTACAACCTATTTATTACAGTTAAAAAGCGTATTGTTTATTTTTCCTTTAAAAAAATCAACATAACTATGACTGATTCTCACAGTTTAACTGGCAAACATTATGAATGCAGCAAGGATACATACTTATATATATTTAGTAAGAAAAAATATTAAGATAGTTTTTGCTGACGAAGGAGAAGTAACACTAAAAAACGACTGCCAATGATACCAAAGCATAGAACGAATAATTCACAATATAAATGAAACAGAAGTAATACATCTATTCTTGATAAGGACATTATTAGGAATTTAGTACTTAACGCATTTATTTGATGTATTTTGACCGTGAACTTAATGCTTTAATTTAATTTCAAATGGATTAGATTATCCAGTTGACGAATTCCAGTTAGGACAAAACGCACGTTCTGAATTCCACTGTTTGCTACATTCCATCTATTCTATGTTAATGTTTTGATTTTTTCAATAATATTTCGCTATTAAATTATTGAAATAAATGCAAACATATGATGTATACGTTTAACAACTAGCGGTGTTTAATCAAAAACCATAGAGAACGCGAAATTATCAAATACATCCTAATGAACTATAAATCTTTCTTGTAATTTCCATATTCAAACAAAAACGGTTATAACTGAGAGGGATGAATCGTTCATTTTATTCTACAAAAAAACCGGAGTAAGAATGATAATTTATTCCTTCCGCCCCGAAAACATCCGATTCAAGTGATAGCGCAAACACCAAATAAAAGTTGAGTTTTATGTTATCAGAAAATATCTTTTAAGATAATCGAATCGCTATTGATTATAAATAATAATTCTCTCTATTCACAAATCGATAATTACAACTTACTGTACAAACAGATCCTTTATTTATTCAAAAAACGTTATGTAACTATATGTCATTCAAGTAACTACCTCAGTTACTCATTGTCTGTTCTCATTTCAACATTTTCTGGTTAAATAAACCATAAATGAAACCTAGTTTCTAAAATGTTTGTATACTATTGTTCGATAAAACTATTCAATCATTACCATGATTCTTTTGTTATAAACTGATTATAAAATTTGAAAGTGGATTGGTTGATTTTTTTTCTTTTGTATAAAATACCATCTTCAATGTGACGTTTGATGTTGAATATACGTCATCATTTTTCTTTGACAAAAACAAAAAAACATTTCCTAATTCTTGGAATGTATTAACTACTTTGATTTTAATAATATATTTTTAAATATATCCTATAGTTATATTAAGGGTTTAAATGGTTCTTGATAAAAGATAAAATAAATTAACTTATCTGTCAATTTGTATGTGAATTAAAGATTTAGAAATCTATCATTTTAACTCTCATATACACTTAGTTTCTTTATTTCTCTTTTTTTTACATTTCCTACAATTAATGTTTTATGGCGAGACTCTAATTTATGGACGAGCCAGTCAAAGGTTACGGTGCCAACTTGAGTGCTGAATGCGAACGTACGTTCGGTTCAGAGGGAATCTTGTACAAAACGTGATAACTGAGCGGCTATAATAAATAGAACGGCGAGACTATAATTTGTGGACGAATCAACCAGGTATAAGATAATAGATCTCGGATTTTAACGCGAAAGCCTTTCATCCATTTGGCTAAAAAATATTTTGGCATTATAGCCGATGTCAGTTCGTGATGAAAAACCCATATATAATTCCTAACTAAGGCAAATTAAGAAAATTATTGCGAACTGCATAATAAAAGCACCAATAACACTGGCTACAGCCATGTACTACAATATATACGGATGTTCGGAGAGCGTACAGACTCCTACATAGGCTTGGTTATGTGCATCGTGTTGTTATCCACAAGTAGCATTTTGTGTAATCAACAACCGGAGTGCACATAAACAATGTTGAAGCTATGTGGTTGAGGCTGAAAGAGTTTTTGAGACTTTATCATGGCTCCAGAGGCCGACTATTCTGTAACCGTATGGATGATTTCCTCTACTGCATGTATTACGATTTTAGGACCTCTGAACCTCTTTCTAACCTTAACAAGCTTCTGAACCACGTATAAGAAGTGTATCCACTTTATTTCTTTGGTTTTGTATAATTTATTTTTACTCTATACTGACTGTTTGCTGATTGGCTAATATGTCTCAAGGTCAATAAGGATTCGTTCAAAGGTCGTCCATAAACTAGTCTAGCCATGTTTTACCTACCATAATTATTTTTAGACTGTTCAATTGTAAAATGAATTATCTCTTCTTTTTATTGCTTTTTTCAATTAAAAAAAGAGATTAAACTAGTTCATAGTTTGTTTGAATTCCAGTAACAAAGTATATTAATTTATTTTTAACTTGATAAAATCACTATTTCCAAACGTCAATGCTGTATTTTGTGTTAAACTAAAAAAATCAACTGTCATTTATTATGTCTTTTATATCTTTTTTTTATTATTTCTCTACATTCTTTTCAGAGTGAAGTTTTAGCAACATGACAAAAGAAAAAGATTGTTTCAGAATTTTTTTTATTGTGTTATGTATTATCGTTTTAAAAACGGGCAATTTAGTTTTTTTGTTGTCATCCTTCAGTTAATCTTCCCAATATAATCAATACTCCTAGATGGTGAACAATTATTTTGAAGTAGGTATTAAAAGAATTAAGATAAATGAAAAGAAAGCGCAAAAGTAAAATAGAATAATATGGATAAAAAAGAAGAGAATTTAGTAAAGAAGATTTTCTGTACGATGGAATTATTTATTCAAGTTGTACATTTATATTTATAATTGTTTTGTAAATGTACAAGTTCATAGAAAGACAGAAAAGATCACATCACAAAGTGATTCAACATTTTAGAAATCAAGGGGTTGGAAACGAATTAGAGGATGAAAATAATTTACAGATCGGGATTATGAAAGATAATTGTTTACTTGACAGATATGAAGAAAAATAAGAAATGCAAAGGTCATAATCATGAATAATTGTTAAACAATAATAGTGATTGATTACGGTTTATAATGACAAAACAATAATAAAAACGAAAAAAATACTACAGAAGGAACCTAGGGCTAAGGAAGGATCAGAGGTTGGACATATCTTTTTTTCACGCAGAGTTCGGACATGAATTGATGGATCGCCAACACCTCAGCAGTGCATAGGTTTTTGAGTCGGTCTTCCTTCAATCCAGTTTCTTCGACTCTATAGAATATTTTGAAAGGAAAATCCTTGGGAGCGACTTGTTCAGAATTGGTTAGGTACTCCTGTATTGAAATGGTGATTGTTTTGCATTCTGCTTCTGTACAGTAGACACAATGGGTTATACCTACAAGCAACTAAAAAATATCAGTAACTGAGCATTTCTAAACTGTCTCACCACTTCTACAAACATATTTATGAGTAAAATATAAAAATCTTGAATATTTTCTCAGTTAGCTGATATATATCTTTCTTAAAGTTATTATATCTGTGAAACACTGAGGGTATCTCAGTAATTCACTAATTAACTTAGTGCTGTCGTATAATAGATAAGGATGAGTTTAAATAATTTCCTATTAATTATACAATAATTTGGTGATTAATGTCAGAAATAACTATCAGAAATAGTTGATATTTATGAATTATAAGTGCTAGAGCTTAATAAACTGTACTTTTATACTCTAGTTTAATCTGATCACTACTGTTTCTCCTCGTTATGTCTGTAGAATTTTCAACTGACTTGTGTTTGATAACAGAAGCCAACGTTGCATCTGGCAATACACAGTCAAAACACAAAGATTCGGGACGTAAATCAAATTGGTACTTGAAAATACTACTCTTCGTATGATTTATTTCCAGGCAGATTAATATTTAGATTTGTGTAATTTAAACATAGTGATTAATATCAATTAATTAATAACCTACTGCGTGAATTCATCAAAATGTCTTACAATTAAGCATTCCTTGTCAAGATGTGACTGAATGTCATAGACGATTACAAAGAAATCGATTTTTTGTGTCATTCGCACTATAATCGACCAAGTCATTTCTCTCCAAATCAGTTCCCAAACATAGCTGAAGTCCAACTATACCCCAGTGTATTTGTCATAAATAATAAGTCATCTTAGTCATAGATTTTATCAAAATATCAGAATTTTCGTAGAAAGAAATATTAAATTTACTTCGATCTAGTGCTTACTTCACTCGGTTTGAAATGTTACTAGTTAGATGAATCATGCTGGGGTACGCTGGCAGTGCTTAACTGCCATAAGTGAGTTGTAATGAAGATTAGTAATAAAAAACTAGATCTATTCGGGTAACTACAGAGAATCGGAATCGCGGTTATTATATGTTATTTGAATGTGGTAGGAAAAAGTAGTATATGGCGTGTAAAATAGCTGAAACAGTTATTCACGACAGTAACGAATCCGCTGTTTTCGACATTGGATGCTGACCATTTGTTTTAGTGGACTCATCTAGCTGAAGGCGCTCGGTCATGCATCCGCACCGGATTACGTGTGGTAACGCTGTACTCAACATCTACCGCAATCGCTAGCCAGATTAGATCAGAGAATTCCGATATATTGGTAATCGCCAGATACACTCTTCTGATCCCCTCGATTCTGTCTTTTGATTTCTCACGGTGGAAACAAATTATATTAGAAGGTGTTACTGGAAGAAGCGTTGTCAAACACTGAATACCTGTATCATCTTCACTATTTTTGTTTTACTATGAATATCGATTCACGCTTGGTAAACTGGAGTTAACTCGCATGTTTCCTCCTATTCGTTTCGTTTCTCTCCTCTTTGCCTACTCCACTGCTCTTCCCTGATTGTCCGTTCAGATCAACGATTGTATGAAATGTACATATCTGAGATTCATTCTCGTATTCGACTTATTTAATTCAGTTACTCATCAACGCGATTTAAGTTAATGATTATAAACGAGGGGAGCGGGGATGTTTATATCAATAACAATCATTCATACGATTAACCTGGAGGTAGATAAACGGCCACAAAACTGTATAGGCAGTAATCATGTCCGTGAAAGATTAGCTTAATTATACGCAGTTTTCTAGATTAGGCTTTTATGATACATCACAAGTGGTTTTCTGAAATTACTTCGAAACCAGTAATTCATGTAAATGTCTTTTCATAAGGTATGTAACATATATTTGTAGCGGTATTCGGAATATTATCGATGAGCCGAGAAGTATATGGTCCAGGTTACTGGTTGTTGTGAGGGATGTGATGTACCAAATAATAATTTGGTGCGGATGCATGATTAAGGGTCTTCAGTTAGGATGTGTCTAGTAAGACAAATTAGGTTAGCATCAATATCGTAGACTTGTAGAACCTGGCTACCAAGAATGTTTGCCAACGAAAAGCCTGTCAGCTTTGAACGTCTGGATCGTCATATACCGAGATTCTCACAACATTACTCATAGAAATTGTGGTGCAGCGGTAAACAAATCCTAAAAACAAATAGCTTCGTAACCTAGCGACATTATTACTGAGCATATAAATTTCTCTGAAGTCGTGGTCAGCCAGAGGTGTTTAATCAAGCTTTGTATGATATCACGTTCCAGTGCCTCGTACAAAACACCACCCACACAACTAGCCAGTTTTGATACTATCAGTTACATCCTCCTGTCTGATCACGATTGACGTTTGGCTTAATTGACTTTGAGACCATTTCATTTGTAGAGATCCAAACAATATACTGTCAAACTTTTCATATCTAATACCTCATAAGTCGCAAAACAAAGCCTAGAAATTTCTAGAAATTTATATAGTTTGACTGCCTAACTGTTCCGAACCTTATTCAGTTTTCATTAAATATTGCATCTGAGAAAAGCTCCCACATAGTATTCACATGAAGCTTGTGCAAAGAAGAACGGACGACCACGATACTTAAATTGTAAGACAAACCCTTATTAGCTTATCTGATAACACTTTAGCAGTAAATAAACACCAAAACTAAATAGGTTTTGAAGTTTTTTACATTGCTGTTGACCTCATTTGTTGTATTAGACATACGTGACTGAAGGTTTTCGGTCATGCAACCTTACCAGATCACGAGTGGATACACCGTACTACACGTCCTTTGCAACTGCTTGCCAGTGTAGCAGTAAATAACTCATTAAAATTAATAGGTCTGTAAGTTTTCGACACTGAATGCTGACCATATTAGTTTATATGGACTCACCTGGCTGAGGGCACTCGATCATGCATCCGCACCAGATCACAAGTGAGAACGCCGTTTTCAACAACCCCTGCAATCGCTAGTCGGATTAGATCAGACGATCCTCGGTATATTGATAGCCTATCAAATATATCTTCGAAACTCCTCGCTTCTGTCTTTTGATTTCACTTGATGGGTACGATCCGTACTAGAAGGTGTTACTGATTAAAGCGTTGTCAAACTTCGAATACCTGTGGCATCATCACCAGCTTAGACCAAACACTTCTCGACATCCAAATACTCTCCAAGTATACGTTCGGACCCCTTTATTCGTCTTTTGATTTGACTCGGTTGGCATACTTCGTTTATAAATGTGTTCCGTGTAAAAACGTTGTCAAAATCTGAATATCTGTAACATATTCGGCAAAGAACATGTGACTTCCACAATTCAAAAGAATGAAGTAGAAAATGATTACACTATACAACACTCCGCATATTCATTCATTCCACTCGCCCAGTATACCCTTCAGCACGAATTGCAGTTAATTGAACATCCATTTAAGATAGTACGCGAATGAAGACACCCAAAAATTCGTTCAAATTTTTCCGTGGTTACACAATGTAAATGGTGGAGGCCTGATTGTTACAAAAGATAAATCGACATTTGTTTTATTCCGGTAATTATTTAAGCGAATTGCTTTAGTTGTCACCAAGTAGTTACTCTTCACCTTACCAATCGATATTTTACCCTTAAGATTTGAGAATGACAAAAATTAAACACATCTCCCCCCTAACAACTAACCCTTTTATACATCTAGACTTAGATTCTCAGTGACGAGTTTGAGATTTCTGCTAAGTAAAGTCTTTAGTCTCAGTATGCAAATGACACGGTGTTGCTAGAATCTTATATTTCCCACCCTCATCTACTATCAAGAAATCGCCATAGGTGGGAGATTAATGTTTACGTATGTTGAAAACATGAGAGCCTCGATGACCACCTTCATCAAAAGGTATTTACCTGCTCTGAACATTTTGAGCATGCGGGCACAAGACTACTTGGTTCAACTTTGTTTATACGAGTGGGAAAAAGCTTTCTGCTTCTGAAATTATTGAAAAGTGCATATGTTATTTCAGCACTAAGACTGAAGACTGAACATTGAACCTATTTTGCAGCGAAAATACGGTGTGCAGGCTACATGGTTTCGGGGCGGGTTCTGGGGGTTTTTATGTTTAGTGTTGGGTTTTTGTGTGGATATTATTTTCATATTCTTCACCTAAAGTACCTTCGTAAAAAGCAAAACTTCTTCCAGAACCGTCTCAAAGACGTTGAAAACAAACTCAAGAATTATTAAGTATCCAACCTTTCAACTAGCTTAAAACAATTGACTATTACTCATCTGCTGATGTCCTCTCAAGTTAAGGAAGATTTATATGGTGTATCATGGTCTAATCCAGCATGGAGTCACTTCCTTTGTTCAGCAAACGTTCTCGACTATTTTTGTGACCTTTCCAATCCCTTTTATGATAGGCAGTGTAATAATGAGGTTATTCGTATGCAAAGACTCCATCCTGAGCAACTGTTGTGCATGACAGGTGTTGAGTTTTATCTTCACCACGCTCAAGTAAGTCTGTCCAGTCTGAAGTTCTTTAAACTACAAACTATTAATCAACAGCTTAGTCAATTCTTTACGTTTCGTCATTTATAACTCTAACCCATCCAAGAGCTACCCACGTAGGGAGTCCAGTTTAGCCATCTAACAGCAAAGGTGTGGCTTAACTCGTCATCATCACACAACGCTCTATATGAGTGTTAAGGTGTGAAAATAAGTTTTAATATCTAACCTGTAAAGCAAAAGTGAAAACTAAGCATGCTTTCTAAGCATATATAAATCATTCTAATGCCTGTCTGTCCTTGTGTACTGAATTAATACCAGTTCTTTATGTGCCTTTCCCGTGAATTATGTTATCTTTTATCATTCACTCACACGCAACGTAGAAACTGACACATGTATGCATCAGTTCGAGTTGCTGCATCGCATTAACACAGAAAGATTAATTTATCAAGAGTAATGCTAAAGTAGTAACCGTATCAGTGGTATTAAAAGATATTTCACACCGAAGATATAATTCGAGTACAAACTATTCACAGAATAAAGAGTAAGGGGTAACATTAAAACGTAAAATTTAAGGAAACACAAAAAGTGGACACATCTGAACCATTGCCACTTATTTTGAATCATGGCACCAAACATCACCAATAATCGAAAAAGATAGTGCCGTTGACTCTAAACAGGTAGTCTGCACCTACCTAGACGGCTCAATCCAACCGTTAATGAATTCATGGATGGATGTCACGTTTTTGGTTTGGCTGATCCACTTTTTCATTTAGCCTCCTACAACAGTAAACAACTGTTTAGGTATTTGGTGGTTTGACATACGTAATGCATGTCCCAGGAACCTCATTTTATTAAGACTCATTACGTCACCAACCAGTTTGCTATCTTTACCTAGTACCCTTAATCTGAACTCAACTAAGCCCACTCGGTGGTCTCAACATGAGCGAGCAGTGCTACAAAGGCATCTATGATTTGACATGCCCCGACCACCTCGACTGATGAAGATTTACTACGTCGTCAATCGATTTGCCATCCTAACTCAGTACCCTATTCCTAACCCAGGCAGTGCTCCGAAAAAAACTGATCGAATAACAGTAACCTACGAATATTCTCTCCCGACCGTTGTTGCTACCTTGACGTGGTGGTCGGGCTTGCCTATCATGATGAAGCAACCGAGCTATACTGGCTGGAACAACTGTTCCTCAAGGTCCTACCATGTCAGACAGGTTGGCTGATGAGCGGTAAGACTAAAAGCAACAAACCCAAGGTCCGAAGGCGAAATCGTACTCAAATAAACCATATTGCCATCAGTCATCGTTGAAGAGGGTCGGTACAAGATTATCGCTCATTCTGGAGTACCTGCTTGGACTCCGACCATGCCCTAATACGGGCATGCATCTGCTTGCGCCTCACTGGACGCAAAAAAAGCCTCAGTAAAAAGACCCATTAGAACTGAATTGCGTAGTGAGAAAACCAAAAGTAGGTTCCAGGGACATTTGAGGTCACACTTAGGTAGTTCTGAAAACGAGGTTGACCCAGATGTTGCTTGGAAAGCTATACAAACAGCTGTGGAAACAGCAGTGACATCTATCAGTGATTTAAACCACAGGGTTACAAAGAACCAATGGATTTCCTCTGGGTCTATTGCACTGATGGATTCTCGTTAATTCATCCCAGATCTAGGTTAACCAAAAGTCTAAGGGACGACCGTAAGCAGTGGTGGGCAACGAAAGCAAAAGAGATGGAAAAAGCGGCGGCTATAGGGAACACAAGACAGCTTTACAGACTAATAAAAGAAACTGGAATTAATAAGTCAAGTGTAAGTCGAACCATTTCAGAAAAAGACGACCCCCCCATCTGCTCTCAGTCCAGACGTTTAGAACGATGGGCGGAACAGTTCAGCTGGCCTTCAGCTACTTTACAACTACCCTCCATTCCCAGATAGTGTGAATGGAACATTGAAGTAGGTCCCACAACTCTAGCAGAAGTTCAAAAGGTTATAGTTAATCTGAAACGAGGAAGGGCAGATGGATTGACTCCAGAGGTCTTTAAGGATGGTGGTCCAATTTTAGCGATTAGTTTGACTAATATTTTAGCTAAGATCTGATAGTTAGACGTCATACCATCTGACTGGTCACAACCACTTATCGTCCCGATATATAAGAGAGGGTTAAAATCATCCTATGACAACCATAGAGGGATTAGTTTAACTAATATAGTATCTAAAATACTAGCTTCGATAATTATCAGATGCCTAAATGAGACTCGTGAACTGCAAACACGAGAGAATCAAGTTGGCTTCAGACCTGGTCGTGGCTGCATCGACCACATATTCACCATTCATGAGGTTCTAGAACATAGGCATACTTATCGGCGTCCGACAATGGTGGTCCTTCTTGACTTAAAAGTAGCATTTGACTCGGTAGACCGCGAGGTTCTGTGGCAGTGTCTGTCATTGAAAGGCGTATCTCAGAAGTACATAAACCTTGTGAAGGCTCTTTACTCAAGCACTACCAGTCGAGTCAGAGCTTATGGCGAACTGTCATCTGCTTTTGCAACCTCAAGTGGTGTTCGTCAAGGCTGTCCACTTTCTCCATTTTTGTTCAACTTCATCATAGACCTATTGATGGAAATAACACTCGTCGACTGAATTCTCGGGTATTGATCTCCTTTCAGGAGGTCCACTTATCGACTTAGAATACGCAGATGATATAGTCCTGTTTGGTGAAGACGCTGATAAAATGCAGTCTTTTGGTAGCACTGAGCAACAATGCCAGAATGTTTGGAATGCGCTTCTCTCCCTCTAAATGCAAGTTGTTGCTCCAGGACTGGTCTGCGTCAACACCTGAACTAAGGATAGGGAGTGAAGTAGTCGAACGCGTTGACAACTTCACTTATCTTGGAAGTCTGATCAGCCCTAATGGGTTGGTATCGGACGAAATCTCAGCATGGATTCGAAAAGCTCGCTTGGATTTTGCCAACTTACGTCACCTGTGGCGAAGGCGAGATATCCGTCTATCAATAAAAGGACGAGTATACTGCGTGGCAGTCCGTTCTGTTTTACTTTACGGCAGCGAAACATGGCCATTAAGAGTAGAAGACACTCTTAAGCTACTAGTATTTGACCACAGATGCCTTAGAAATATTTCTGGCGTCTGCTGGGATCACCGGGTAAGTAATAGTGTGGTTAGATTCAGGGTTTTAGGGAGTGAAGGTAAATCAGTTGATGAGGTTATGAATCTTTATCGACTGAGATGGTTGGGCCACGTGTTACGTATGCCTGAACACCGATTACCACGACGTGCAATGCTATCCGGTATTGGAAATGGTTGGAAGAAAGTTAGGGGCGGCCAAACCAAAACGTGGCATCAATGCTTGAAGTCACTAACTTCTAGTCTGAGCCATGTTGGTAGATGCAGACTACTTGGTTGGGGTCCGCGTGACTATCGTAACCAATGGTTGGAGACTCTTGGTGACATGGCTCAGAATCGATCACAATGGAGTTGATTTATACACTCTCTATCGTCGCTTAAACTAAGAGATTGAAATTGTTTCATATCTTTCTTTCTACGAACTAATTCTTTCTTCCTATACTATATCCTTATTGCAATCTTTCTTTTATATATTACCACCTCTGAATTAACTACTTTTATGAATCCGGTGTCCATTTTGTTGTGTTAACGAGGTATGGCAACTTGGAACGATGCATATATGTGCCTGGTCCTACGTTGTAGCTGACTGACTGACTGACGAATATTCTCAATTCCTAATGGCCATGTTTCACATCCATAAATTAGAACGGACCAAACTGCTGTGTAGTAAACGCGTCCTTTGGTTGAAATATGGATACCTCACCTACACCACAAGTAACGCAAGTTGGCAAAAGCCAATTAAACCTGATTTCGTCAGACATCAGGACTGATGAGGATCCCAAGGTGAATAGAGTGGTTGATACTCTCTACTACTTAATTCTCCATCACTAACTCAGGCGCTGACGCAAGCCCATCCTGAAGCAACATTTTGCAATTGCAAGGTGAGAATCCCATCCCAAACAGGTTTGCATTGTTGCATAAAGTGGTCAGAAGTTTGCATTTGTCAGCGTCCTCACCAAACAGATTTATGACATTTGAGTATTATAAGCAAACAAGTGAATCTTCTGGTAAAAGATCAACTGCTGAAAGGTTAGAAGAGGAAAGTGTTATCTCTAAAAGCATGTCTGTAACAAAGTCAAATGAAAATGAGGAAAGCGGACAACGCTGACGAGTACCAATTGAAGCAATTAATTCTGATGACAGTTTGCAATATAATTTATATCAACCAATGCTTTCTCAGTAAAAAGCATTTAGTTGCTCGATATCTGATCTATACATCCACGTCCATGCATGAAAGACACCTGATTTTCTTGGGTTTGCTCTTTACAAACTCTGATTTGGCGTCGAATTATCAATGAGGCTAATATTTTAGATATCACATTAGTTAAACTGGTTCGTCTGTGATTGTCACGAGAATATTTTTGTCCTTTTTACGAATTTGAGCAGTCATGTCCTGTCAGACTGGATTTCTTCCAAATTCTAGTTAAGACCTAAACATACAAACTCAAGTGGAGGTGAGCGTGCTGTAAAGGGTGATCGATAAACGAACTCACCAATGATAAAGTGAAACGCCTACCACCACATTAACTTTCTTTGACCTTGTATGACTATGTCTTTCTTATTCACCAATCACAATTTTTATGTTCATTATAAAATAATATTCGCCTTGTTGACTCATTTTCCCTATCCTCTATTTACTGTTCGGTATGTTATTTATGTCTCCGTTTTTCCCTGTGTTAACAGACTGTACTGCTTATTTTGTACACAGTGTTAATTTATGTCTTAGAAACAGATAAAGTTTATCAAGCCAATTAGCTTACTTGTTCTGACTTTGGCTAAGCCTAGACTCTGTGCTCGACAGTCTAGAGAATAGCCTAGAGTTACACCTGTAGGAAATTGCTTCTTACACGTGCTATAGATCTATTGTCGAAAGACTTATTTAGTTCTGTAAATACATTTAGACGTCAATCATGTTATTATTTTCAATCGTAGACTGGATTCTGTGTAGCTCAAATGTTCAATTCTATGCGCTAGTTGTGTCAAAATATTTTTACTAGGAAAAGCAATGAAGCTTTTTCGAAAGATTTTGTATTAGAGAGTCTCATTAGATAACATTGGGTGCTTAATTAGAGTAGTGAATCTCGTCCATAAAAAAGAAATTTTTTTTATTTAAAAACCAAGATCTACGTTAGAAGAAATGAAAGTAAAAAGGATTGTTAATTTTGTTTCATTTTTTATAGGAACCCATACTGTTCATAATACGAAAGCAGCAACGTTTATCTCCAACTCAAGTCACTCCATTGGCTTATTACTATGTGATTAATGGGACGGTACTTCAAGCGCCAGATCTTTCTACTCTCCTGAACTCTCGTTTGTTGACAGCGATTGTAGGGTTGAAGAAAGTAATCCAGGTATTATTTTGGTTTTGGCATCGTTATTCTTATTCTCATGGTCTGAATTTCAATTTGGAAAGACTGTCTGTTTTGTGTGTATTACATGTTAAATGGATCGTGAATTTGACAAAACTTCCAACAGAATAATCAGGTTTTCTTTAATGTTGTCAATGTTTAATTGTTTTTGGATTTCTACTAAAGCCTTCACTCAATAAGTTACAAGTACATATTACAGCGTAAGATGTTTTCGTCTGTCACCCAACAATTCCTGTGATGTTGTTTAACAGCTTTTGCATAGAAGACTGTGGCATAATTATTGGTTCATTCTTCCATGTAGCTCTTTATTTGGTTGAAGACAGTTTTCAAGCCTTGTCTACATGGCCTCAGCGTCGTTTATGTGTATTCTAATATAGGGATTCACAAGGTACCGTTTGTGTACACGACAGGTGTATCCAAATCATGTTAAACATTTAAAAGTCTTCTAATCATGTGTTCTCGTTGCCGTCCCTTGAATCGATGTTTTTCTTAATTATGGATATTACAATTGACGTCACCCCGTTTGAGTCATCTCTCTTTTTTTGACCTTCGGTTTAGTGCATGAGCTTAGTTTCCAAAGAAACATTGTTTCGCATCTTTAACGTCGAATTAAAAAGATTTATGTAATCTCAATATTGTAATCTTACTTCAGAGAAAAATCTGATTTGAAAAATACAAAAAGCTTTATACTGATATAATTCACTCATTAGTAATCATTAAACTTGTGCTTTTGTAGACATTAGGTCCTTGTGCTCGGTATCATCCTTCAGACGGTTCCTATTCATGGGATGACCCTAATGTCTTGCTTGGATATAATAAAGAACCAGATCAAACTTATACAAAATCTCAGTCTACCTCAGATACTGAAAGAGATCTATATAAAAGTGCAAATTTATTTCAAGTTCAAAGAACAGATACCCTACTTGCTGATTGGATGAATCGTTTCCCTGTCCCATCGGCAAGTTTTATTCAAAATCTGGCCAACTCAGGACAAACGTCATCTGTACCGACAGTTACTTCTGCAGTTAACACGAGTGGAGTCGTTTCTCTTACATCAGCTCAAACCGTAAGATATTATTTTTATTATTTTATTTGAACACATAAATATTTCCAAGAATCTATTCACACAAGTAATGTAATTATTTAATCTGTATTTATTCACGTTATCAAAACCATTGAAGATTTAAGTCAGACTTTACTGAAAAATTATTAATAATCATATTCTAAATCATGAAGTGATCTAAAAAAACCCACCATAACCAGAAAGCACGGACAACTATTTCGTACTATTTTTGATGTTTGAACTACTTTACTCTGTCAGTAGAAAGCAGAAACTTGGATTATAATTCTTGTTTGGTGATCACAATATTTCTAGTTTATTTTGTTTAATTTACACGCACTTTTACTAGTAAGCGCCGTAGATATTTACAGTTTTACATTCTTGGTGTTTAACACACCATTCGTTTTTATTTGAAGTAAGCATAGCTAAAAAATCGATCTAGACAAAAAAATCAAAAATTTGAAAGTAGCTAGGGAAAATAAAACTTAAATTATCGGTTTGGAACGTAAACATACATACCGACACCCAACAGGTTTTTCGAAAAAAATTCATTGAAAGCAGTAAATAAACCGCTTGAAAGCTCTTTGACTCAATTAGTCAAACCAGAGCTCATTGCAAACTGTCATCGGAATTAATTGCTTCAATTGGTACTCGTCAGCGTTGTCCGCTTTCCTCATTTTCATTTGACTTTGTTACAGACATGCTTTTAGAGATAACACTTTCCTCTTCTAACCTTTCAGCAGTTGATCTTTTACCAGAAGATTCACTTGTTTGCTTATAATACTCAAATGTCATAAATCTGTTTGGTGAGGACGCTGACAAATGCAAACTTCTGACCACTTTATGCAACAATGCAAACCTGTTTGGGATGGGATTCTCACCTTGCAATTGCAAAATGTTGCTTCAGGATGGGCTTGCGTCAGCGCCTGAGTTAGTGATGGAGAATTAAGTAGTAGAGAGTATCAACCACTCTATTCACCTTGGGATCCTCATCAGTCCTGATGTCTGACGAAATCAGGTTTAATTGGCTTTTGCCAACTTGCGTTACTTGTGGTGTAGGTGAGGTATCCATATTTCAACCAAAGGACGCGTTTACTACACAGCAGTTTGGTCCGTTCTAATTTATGGATGTGAAACATGGCCATTAGGAATAGAGAAAATTCGTAGGTTACTTTTATTCGATCACAGTTTTCTTCGAAGCACTGCCTGAGTTAAGAATAGGGTACTGAGTAGGGATGGCAAATCGATTGACGACGTAGTAAATCTTCATCAGTCGAGGTGGTTGGGGCATCTTACGCATGCCAAACCCTCGTGTTCCTAGACGAGCGGTGTTTTTTGGTATAGGAGTGGACTGGATCAGAGCTAGGGGTGGCCAAACCAAGAATTTCATCAGTCTATGAAGTCATTCGTAATCGGGCTGATACATGTTAGTGGGTTTAGGCCAAATTTTTGTAGTCTGCGTGATCATGGTAACGATTTTTTAAAGGCTGAATGTAATGGTTCAATATTTTTTACAATTGGGCTGTTAGGTTCAGTGTTTTTTTCTTCCAAATTCTAGATCTCATACTTTTTGCCTCAGTCGTTCAGATTTCTTTAATCGTATCTTTGATACCCAGTCTTTTCTAATTGTACCGGTTCTGTTAATGCTTCTTCTGTTCTGGGACTTGCCTTAACAGTGTTATCTCGCTGTGGTCTTGGCTTATGGTAACTTTAAGTGATGTATGTTTTGTGCTACGTTCTTTTATTTTGGTTGACTGCGCAATGATTGTGTTGTTTAACAGAATTAATATCTTTTCACTAAGTCAGGTTGATTAACAGTTACTTCATGACTTTTAGAATCACCCAACTCATGTTCTTTGGAAATATTCTGTTTTTTTTCATAGAATATTTCTGTTTTTTTACTTTTCCAGGCATCTCATGGGAAAGAAGAAAATCTTCAGAACAGCTGCAATTCTCCAGCTAAGTTACCTACACGGCTGCCTACATTACCCGGTGTTTCTGCTGTCCCAGGACCATCACCAAGCACTTCAACGCAGCCATCACTGCTTGTAGACCGAAAACCTCGTGTTTAGCATATTTTTAGTTTCTTCAATTGATACTGTTAAAAGCTGTACAAAAATATGGTTTGTTATAGCAACATTTTTTATTTCGATAAGTTTATTTAGCAATCCAATCATGATTTACTCCGATGTCATTTTTACTTAGTAATGTATTTACAAAATTATTACTCTTCTTTTATATGTAAATACAAATTTTTCCTACTAAAAATTGACTTTTGTTCACAGTTTTCCCATAAATTGGAGCGTATAGTTAACATGTGGACCATTTTGTTTTCGAACAAAGCATCATGATTCTCTTACGTTACGATAATGCAATGAGAAGACGAAGTGTATCAGAATTATGTAGTATATTTACGCAATGCACTTCGAACAATCTGATCATACATATACTTGTTAAGACATTTTTATTTGAAAATTAAAAGGTCAACTAGATAGGTTAAAGGTAAGCCGTAACAAAGAAAAAAAATAATAAAGTACACAAAAACAATGTGATGACCATCTCTCTCACGTTACTAAAATTTCTGTCCTTACCAACTTGTTTAACTTCATGAATAATAAAATTGTAAGTCTGTAATCATTTGCTAACATATTCACTTATCTATTTTTAATAGACTTGTGAAAGCTTTGATTTTTATTTGTGCTACTTATTTTTAGTAAGTAGTTTTTCCGTATCACACAAAAGTTCTTAACTGTCTTGTTGATACCCATAATTATGAATCAATCTCTTTCTGTGACTACCCTCAGTCATAATATTCTCAAACAGTAAATTCTGCGTAGTGAAGTTACGTTTCATAATCGTTTAGTTTTGGTAGATATCGTTACATTTGGATCTGTTTTGTGTTAACAATTTTTCACACATTTGAATTTATTTTCTATGATCATGATTTAATTTTGGTGTGTTGGGTGTTTTAAAGTAACGTCTTGCCGGTGGTCATAAGTTTTTTTATCGATGATCATTCCAATGCATATCTTGGTTTGATTTTGAGATTACAATCAGAATTTTACACAGTATATTACTAGTTGATGCATGCCTGAGTTGTGTTTACAAGAATACGTATTGCATAATAATGGCTATGTATCACTAGGCTAACAGTTGCATCCTTCCTCAATTAATTTGCAGTTAGAATTCAACTTCAATTTGTTTTAAACATCTGGACATCAATCGCTTTGAGAATTCACTATGGTGCACTGTGAAACGATATTAGTTTTTCTATAACGAAATAAATGAGAGGTCGTTAATATATCTTAGTAAGATATTTGCACAGTAGCCCCATATACTTACAGTAGTTTGGTCTCATTGTCTTCCAATCTCACTAATTTGTTGGTAGAGTGGGGTTGTTGCTTAACCTGAACAACTACATCTCTTAATGCTTTGGCCTACTTTATTTGACAAATATCCCCTCTTAAGAAATGTATCAACTGCTCTTGACATTTAATAGGTTGAAGAAAAACTGATAGGAACAAACTATACTTCATTAATATGGTTTGATGATTAAAGATATCGTGAAATCTTTCAAACTAAGTGACTTTGTCAAGATTTCATTTAAGGTAGTAAATTCGATCTGCAGTTTTGATTTGTATAAAACTCAGATGAACTAAACAAAGACTAATGTTTGATTGGTCGTTAATTCGTAACTAACATAATATGTAATCGTTTGTGCTGGTATGACCTTGTTTCTCAACTTACAATGTGATAACTAAGTTCAGTGACTTGACGTTATAGCACAATTTGTCATACAGCTGTTGGCAGTAATCGCTTTCGTGCTTATTAATATTCGTCACTATAGTGTATTTAAAATTTTTATGTTCCCCGTCTGCTTCAATATTGCACCAGGAAGTCAATCCACTTATTTTAATACTCGCATTTCAAATTGATCATTATTAATATTAAGACAGTATGGTGTTGATTACTATTCAGTAATCAGTTATTATAAACATCTTATATTATCATTAAACCAAGCAGTCGGAATACTGTAATCTACACTTTAACCTTGAATAAAGTTATAATATAGCCAGATTGATCTTTAACTGTAAGAAATTAGCTTATTTTCCATGTGATTGACTATGCTACAGATCTCCGAAATCTCTTTTAGAGAGACAATCAGGAGCTCGCATATCGTCATCGTAATTATTAATTTAACGATTTTCAGGACGATTCGAAGTCAATTTTTAATTATAATAAATTGTCATCGTTTTTATTGCTTTACTTACCGAATATCATTCTATTATAATTCAACTTCGAGTTCATCCAATCTCTCATCCATTACTTTGTGTTTATTTTCCTTCATAATTATGACTAAATCAACTTTTAAAAAAGATTGCATAATCAATCATCACTGTTTTCGCCTACTGCCGTATTAAAAATTCTATTGGTCAGTGGATATTTCATCTTATTACTTATCTAATATTTCAAATAAATGTGGTTAAATAAATCAAAAAAAAGAAGAAAACTTATAAAGTTCACTTATGAAATGTGATTTGTTGACCTTAGATAACAAACTCTCATCACCTTCATTTAGACAGATTGTTTGTGATTTCTTTTGCCAGAAATATTAAAGATATCGAAAGTTTATTGATTTGAATGGAAGGAAAGAATTAAGAGCAGAACAATATAAAAACTAATAAAAAAAGAAGTAGGCTGAGTAGGAAAACACACAGTTTTAAGCTGATCATCATTGCCCAGAAGTTTATCATTCTTTAATCTAACATTATATATATATGTAATACTATTATTCCATCTGTTCTCTAAAATCAAAGTTATTCATTTGTTTTTATATGTATACTATACTAACTTACATGACAGTTAACACTTGTAGATTTTGTATAAACAATGTACATGTGTCACGATACGACCAAAATTACTTCATAAGATGAAGTGAAAATAAGCAAGAATAATAGTAAAATTATTAATCAGATATAATGAACAGATGTAACACAAAATCTTTAACATTCAGTATGAAAGAGAGAAGAGTATTTTGATATTGTAATTCGATAAGAATATATGAGTTTGAAATGAATTAGGATAAAATAATAATTTCTTGTTGAAACAAATTACTATTAGTTTGTAAAATAAACATCAGAATTAATGATGATGTAAAATATCCAACTTCATTTATTGTTTTGTAAATCTGGTTTCTTAAGTTGTGAAAATGTTCAGGTTTCCATATGAGATCTAACTCATAACTTTTAAATCTATCAAAACAAGATACTTGAGAGATCCAATAGTCTACCGACACTATCTAGTAGTTGTGATACTATGAAAAATCTTACTGTTTAATACTAAATTCTTTTCGATTATTCTTAAAATAGTAGTAATTGGTGGAATTGAATTTTGGCTAACGCGCCTTTCGACCTATTATTCTTCAGCTACATTTGTTCATATCCCATTACCGGTGTTCGCATTGAGACTGGTACCTTTCACTCTAAATGCCAACCCTTGATCCACTTAGATACTGAGTCCAAAGTAGCCATCAATATGTTTAACGGATATGAAGGTAGAAGTAAAAATTTGTCATTTTTCATTGTTAATATTCAAGGCTATATTTGTTTATTTGAACTTAGTAGAATTGTGGATGATACTTTGGTGTTTTAAACAACAAATACCATGTTTAAATCTCTGTGTGAACATCAACAGCGGGATTCGGGTACATTCAAGTGACAAGACACTAGTCCTGAATTTCATTCTTTTCAAAATACCAAATCTACTAAAAATTATCACTAAAAACTTTGTCGAAGCATTATATTGAAGATACACATTTACGAATCATTCAAAATCATGATTATCAACAACAGGGAATTGTAAACCCTTGTTAATGATAATAAGTTTGAGTTGAAAATTATTTTTCTAACTGCAGTAACTCTTCAAAAAATAAACACCTTCTTGGTAACAGGCGTAAATAAGTAAGTATGGATTTCATTATACGATTAGTTGCAATGAAAACAATCATTTGAGTACAGACAAATGTGAATATCACTTTATGTGCTAATTTGTTTATTTATTTATTTTTTATAATATAATAACGATTATCTATTAATGAATTGAATTAATAAAAAGGAATACAATAAGAGTATAAATAAATTCAGATTTTAATAATTAATCTTAATTATTTAATAATGGAAGTTGGCTTACTATTTCCTGAAGATCTGTTAATAAGTTTGTCAGAGAAAGAATAAAAATCAAACTTTGAATATAATCTCTATTATATATTGATAGTTTGTTAAAGGATTCCATCTATGGGTAATCATTGAAAATCATTACTTTTCGTATGTCCATTTTTATTGTTATATAAATTCAATGCTTTCATTCTATTTGTTTAATATAATTTTTGATTGAGATCATGAACCGATTGATGTTAGACCACCACATTTGGAAGCACTGGACAGCCGTTTCGTCCTATTGTGGGACTTCTGACCAGTGCACATCCACGATCCCGTTCGCGGGATTCAAACCCAGGGCCTTCGGTCTCGCGCACGAACACTTAACGTACTGGACCACTGAGCCGGCATCCAATGGTGATAGTGTCTAACATCAACCAATCCATGAAATCGCGCGACCAACTTCCATTGTACTGAGGTAGATACCTGTCTCTACCCGATATGGATTAGTATAGTTTATCTACAATTTCATTGCATATTTTCTTTCAGGAAAAAAATAAATTGTATTTAAAATGAATAAAATATATTTAATCGTAACTATAATCTAACAAATAAAAGAATCAATGTGTTGTAATAATTTTCACAAGTTTTGTTTTTATTAATCATTTGAATGGATCAAAATTACCAATTTTGTGTTTGTTTTATTTTTGGCATCTACTCAACCTTTTGTCTTCTCTCTTTTCACATGATGTTATTATTATTGTTTGGTTGTGTTGTTTCTTCTCTCTGATTTAAATGTTTCGCTTCCTTTATGTCAACACGCAATTCAGATTGCATTGTAAATTCGCATCAATCACAATGATTTCTTTATAGATAGATCGATAGATAGACAGATCCTTGGATACAGTTTTTTAACAGCTCTATATAGAATAATAATAATGATAATAAAATCAGCAAATATATCAAATCTAGTCAATAGACAGAAAGCAAAAAAAACTAGAAGCAGTTGTTTAATAAAAGACAAAATATTATCTAATCTAGAGTTTCTCTCCTCAACCAGCATTTGATTTTAAACTGTCTGCGAAGCAATTATTTCCGGATTGTAAAATAAGAGTAAGACAGTGAAATAAACAACAAAACAGGGAGAAAATTGGACACAGAAACACAACTGATTCAATCATTTTGTTTTCAAAATGATTTGTCTTTACGAGTTTATTCATTTGTTAGTTATCGTGTTTCTTTTCTATGGTTATATGCGTAGATAATCTGAATTAAAGGTGTATAAATGTCGTTTTCCATACACTACATTGATCATGTTGACCAGAGACAGGAAAACCTATTCCTTTCTCAATATATATAGGTATCTTGTCAATTTTATTATTACTAATAATGTATAAAGAAACCTATTAATTGTTTTAAAAGAGCACATTCCTTTTCTATTCTATTTAATATTCTTAATGGATTTCTTTCATTCCCTTTTTTTGTCCCAAATTCTTTGTCTAAACTCATCACGTGTATCAAGATTGGTTTCTTCATTCTATTTTTTTCGTATAATTTCCTCTAATAAATATTTCTTAGCTGATTTACGGGAACTTTATTGATTACTAATTTCATTCATGATTTATGGGAATTGCCAATTTTCTAATATATCCTAACTAATTAAATGTATTGATTGACCTTGATATCTGAATTTTTCTATCAGTTTATATATATATTAGAGAAAGAGAAACGAAGGGAGATTGACTACATAATTCAAAAATATTCCCTAAGAATTATGCTTTTTTCCAAACGGGGATGTTAGTTAATTCTAAATGTGTATGATACTGTTAGGATTAGGTGAATTCTAAAAGCATTATTTTCATAATAGATCAATATTTATTTAACTAGGTATTGTCTTGAAAGCATCTTCATTAATGTGAACATTTCAAATATTTCTACAAGATTGAGTTCATTACATGTAAGCTATCTAAAAAGAAGAAAAAAACAATGGTTTAAATCATGCTATTTAATATACTTCACCCTGATGATGAATACCAACAGTTCTGTTTTGACAACATTTAATCACAAAACATTGATAATCTGTAAGCACTTTTATTAATCCATCTACTTTCGAGAATATGTGTCATTAATAATCAACCATTTTTAATCCAATTTTACTAATTCAGTATATTTTAAAAGTTTTTAAACTGTCGCTTTTTAAGGTAAATTCATAGTTTAGTATGTAGTAAAATTAATTACTGTATTGAGTTTGTTATAACTTGTAACCGCCGATTAGAGAGAAGTGACTTGTCGATCGGACCAAGGACGCGTTAAACACGTGTGAGCAGCCTAGAGTCTGATTGGCCATGCTTTTCGCCTAGCCCAGCCAGTTAAGTCCAGAACACCAATCCAAGCCTCTGCGATATGAATATGAATAGTTAGTTAATTAACAATTATACGACAAAAATATACGCACAGTATTGGTCCATAAATAGATCCCAAAAAATTACCACTCATTAATACAGAGTGAAATATTAACTTTCACCTGATACTTGTCAATGCAGATTATTTTATGTAATTAGTTTCTATATTCAATTTTTGTAATGTAAAAACAATAGGCATTGTGGGCTGGTGAATTAATTTTAAATCTTCTACATAGGTAATGATTTATTTAAATAAATAAAACGTTTTACACATATAATTTCGAGTGAACAAAGTAATTCTTTACATGTCACATATACAATTACATATCTAAAACGTCTTACTTATTAATCATCTTATGTGAGAAAGAATTAGGGGATAAAAAATCAAATGAATTCACTTTATTCCACAATATTCCTTTTTCTTACTTCAAAATTCAGATTAAACAGTCACAAATGACTAATCACTGAGCAGTGATCAGTGTAGTGTTTGTCTAGCCCTTTTAGTGCTGATCGAGACCTTTGATGTTTGTAGGTAGTTGACATTGCATGAGGCGTCATTTTACTCAGACCTGTGTAAAAGAAGTCAGTTAACGTGGAACATACATACATTGTCAGAAGTCACAAAGCATTTACCTAGTACATATACATAGTCATCAGTCGTCCATTTGCATCTTTTGGTGTGTTCTTCAATCTGAACAGTCTTCTCATCTGGTCTTCAAGGGTTCTGTCAACGCCGTGCTTTCGCTATACTGAAACTCTTCACTCTATCCAACAACTTCGATGCCACGTTCCGCAGCATACTACTTACAAGCAATTTTTTGAGTATTGTCCAATACAATTGGAATTTGCTCGGTAGAATTCGACCAGTACTAAAAAGCCAAATAAAAATGATACTGATAACTATCAATCATAAATATCTCAGCCCAAAAAGAAGTCACTTGTGGTTTAAATGGCTCAATAGTAACTCCTCAGACAGTGAAGTGAGAGTTGCATGGTCTCATCCACCAGGGAGCATTATTCCCCTCAAGATTATAGGTATGCCTATCTGATGAGTGTCAAGTAGAACGAAACTTAAGTCCAGGATTCTCTGTCAGATATTTTCAACCACCTTACATCTCATGTTAAATGGCTAAACATTCCAGATCTACAACTTCTATCATTTTAATAAATTACATTCCAGATTTCAATTGCTACCTATTACTATATTCTCAACAATGGTACGAGTTACGTAATATCTAACAAATTACCCTTTCAAACTTCAGGTTGTTAAAGATAATAGGCAGGAAGCCACTTAGATTTCTTGATGGTTGGAATCGGTCAGAGAGTCATATCCGTAATTATAAGAATTTAAACTCTCATCATTCAGCGTCACAGGCAAACATTTAACACCGAACTATCGGATCTGTACATTATCTCTTGTATTATTTATGTGTGTGTGCTGGGGTATCACTGCGTGGTAACTAATAACATGTCCATCTAGTGCGTAGTACTGATCCAATTATAACAATCAGATTAAAGCGTGATCACTAGCCTAAATGACTAGACTGTGCATGGGTCATGAAACAGCTGTTTTAGTACCCTCTGAGGTTTCTAGTGTTTCATTTCATGTGTCGTTCTAAACGAAAACCATTTGAATATAAAACCTACTTTGCTACATTGTTACCAATGTAACTGATAGTTGTACAAAAGTCATTTTTTAATCGACAAAACAATTCGTAATAATAACTTGACTATGGAAAATGATCAGTTACAGCCCTCAACATAAACGACGGGAGAATATAAACCTACATTAATAAAGTTTATATCTGTTGCGTAAACCAGTGGCTATTTGAAATCGGTAGCTCAGCGGATAACATGTTGATCGTCTTATTGTCTAAATCAACAGCTGAACCCAAGTGCATACAGTTGATAAGTTCAAAATAAAGTGAAGTGAGCATCTTAAAATTCCACCATCTAAATCTAATAAAAATGACATAACAAGGTTAAGATAAACATTTTGACGGAATGTTATATGTATTATAGCTTAAAACAGTTTAAGAATTATTTTCATTAAATCCTATTTCAATTTCAGCGGTTGAGATCATGAGTCAATTGAAGCTAGACCACCATGGAAAACCTGAAAGCACTGGACATCCGTTCCTCCCTGTTGCTGGACTCTTCAGAACTGCGCATCCACGGTCTCGCCCCTTGCCAGATTCGAACCCAGGACCTATCAGTCTCGCACATGAGCGCCTAACCACTAGACTACTGAGCCGGCATCCAATGGTGTTAATGTTTAACTTCAAATAATCCACGAACTTGAGAGACATATCCACCATTGTCATCAGACAAGAATATGTAAAATACTTAAACCACTTAGAAAAGAAATGTAATAAGTACAACGTTTAATTAACTATTTGATTCATTAAATATTGTGGCTACATTACTTTACATAACATTTCCATCGTACATTGAAACAATAATCATTGTCCATTAAACATTTCTTTGTTTTTATGTTTTGATTGAACTAAATCACTAATCTCTCTTCATTTAAATATTGTAACATAGATAGTTCCTAAAACCTCTACCGACTATATTGACTAGGTTCATATTAAAACTTATTTACTTTTAGTTATCCCTTCACTGCTTAATGTTTATGTTTTTTCTATTAAAAAAAAAGAAAAATGAAATATACCGTTTACTTGGTTGTATTTTATTTCTGTCTAATTTACTTTTAATTCTATTCTATTATCATTGAAAATTAACACTTTAAAAGGTATATAGAATGATTTTAATTCATCATTAATTCAATATCATCATGATCATTATATAAAAAAGAAAAATAAATAAATTGATGATTTGTTGTGTTTTTTTTCTCTTTCACTTATTCCTTTCTCACTAACCATTCCTCATAGCACTTGTGTATGTGTGTGTGTGTGTTTCTTTTCAACTCATTTCATTGTAGACATTCGTTTAGTTTTGACAAGTATAAACAGTTTTAGAAGAAGCAATATTCATTTGCGTGTACATTAAATGAAAATACTAACTAACTAACTGACTAACTGTGAAATCCAACATTCTCAACAAATGAATGACTGAAAGTAAAATAAAAAAAAGGAAAGAAATGAATTAAAATAATCTATTTATTGTGTATTAGTGTCCATGTATGGTAGTTGTTTATATTCTAATCTATGTGTATCATTATTATCAAAATTGTTATTTGAGAACAATAGTTACTAATGATAAATGGAAAATCTAATCTCTATAACAATAAAATAAAAAAATCATTTAATTTGATTACATTTTATAATTAATCAATAATTACTAATCAATTAAATGTTTAAATAAAATTTAAAAAAAGAAACATTTTCAATGACTAAAACCTATTTAGTCAATATTTATCCATTTTCTAATAGAAATTCTATTGACTTGATATTATTGATAAAATGAATTGTTTTTATTATTTTATTTTTTTATAATGGAAATTTTTGAAAGTCGATCATCAGAAATAAAGAAAAAAAATTGATACAAATATTAGGATACTAAGAATTTAAGTAAACCCGCCTGAACATCCTCTGTAGGCTACCGCCGGTCCCAAGCCCTGATAAAGACGGAGGGTTAGGCATGAGGTTAGCAACCCCATCCCATAGAAAACTAACTCACTAAAAAAACGCTAACCATGAAAAATTATTCAAACATTTTAAACTCTGCCTTGTGAGTCAGAAGGTCTTCATTTAGAAGAACTATGACGCCTGATGATGAAAACCGAATTCCTTCGGAAGTCACGAAACCGATTCCCCTTCTGACAACCAGAACAACCATTTATTTAGGTACATGGAATATCCGTAGAATGTGGGACACCGGGAGAGCCTTTCAAATTGCTGCAGAAATGAGAAGATACAATCTAGAGGTGCTTGGGATCAGTGAAACACATTGGACGCAAGTTGGACAACAACGACTAACTTAAGGAGAGCTTCTGTTATACTCCGGCCATGAAGAAGAAAATGCCCCACATACACAAGGAGTTGCATTATTGCTATTCAAACAAACACAAAATGCACTTATTGGATGGGGATCTGATGGAACAAGGATCATCAAAGCCTCCTTCAAAACAAAAAAGGAGGGCATTACAATGAATATCATCCAATGCTATGCGCCTACCAACGACTACAATGAAGACGCTAAAGATCAATTCTACCATAGGCTGCAATCGATCGTTGAGAAGTTCCCAACGAAGGACCTGACCATTCTGATAGGAGATTTCAACGCCAAGGTTGGAACGGACAACACTGGATATGAAGGCATCATGGGACGACATGGACTGGGAGAAAGAAACGAAAATGGTGAGAGATTTGCAAACCTATGTGCCTTCAATAAACTGGCCATAAACAGCACTATATTCCCACATAAACGCATTCATAAAACCACATGGACTTCATCGGATCACACTACGCAAAACCAAATCGACCATATCCGGGTCAACAAAACGTTCAGGAGGACGATGAAAGACATGAGAACCAAGAAAAGGGCTGATATAGCATCAGATCATCACTTGCTAGTCGCCAAGATGAAACTGAATCTCAAGAAGCACTGGACAATGGGGCGGACAATATCACAATAGTTGAATACAGCTTTTCTTCGGGATATTGGCAAACTCAATAAATTCAAGATAGTCCTCAGCAACAAGTTCCATGCCTTTCATGATCTACTCAATGGAGAAGGAACTACTATGGAGAGGAACTGGAAGGGGATCAAACAAGCAATCACTTCAACATGTCATGAGGTTCTGGGCCACAAGAAGGACCATCACAAGGAATGAATCACTGTTGATACACTGGATAAGATTCAAGAAAGGAGGCACAAGAAGGCAGCAATCAATACCAGTCGAACAAGAGCAGAAAAAGCCAAAGCACAAGCTGAATACACAGAAGTAAACAAACAAGTGAAGAGGAGTATCAGAATCGACAAACGTAAATATGTGGAAGATCTAGCAATGACGGTGGAAAAGGCTGCAAGAGAAGGAGACATAAAACAATTGTATGGTACAACAAAGAAGCTCGCTGGAAATTATCGTCAAACCAGAACGACCAGTGAAAAGCAAGCAAGGCAAGGTAATCATCAACATTGAGGAACAACGAAACAGGTGGGTAGAATACTTCAAAGGACTCTTAAATCGACGAGCTCCACTGAACCCACCCAACATCGAAGCAGCATCCACGGACCTCCCAATCGATGTTGGCTCACCAACAATTGAAGAAATCAGCATGGCTATCAGACAAATCAAGAGTGGTAAAGCAGCAGGACCAGACAACATTCCAGAAAAGGTACTGAAAGCAGACATAGCTGCAACTGCAAGGATACTCCACATTCTCTTTACTATGATTTGGTATGAGGGACAAGTGCCAAAAGAACAAAAAAATGACTTCTGTTCAATATACCAAAGAAAGGTGATCTCAGTAAGTGTTATTACTACAGGAAAATCACTCTTCTCTCAATACCAGGAAAAGTTTCCAACAGGGTATTGTTAAAATGGATGGAGGACACCGTAGACGCCCAACTTCGAGACAAACAGGCAGGATTCCATAAGGATAGATCGTGTACAGACCAAATCGCAACTCTACGGATCATAGTGGAACAATCAATTGAATGAAATTCATCACTCTAGGTCAAATTCATTGACTACGAAAAAGCATTTGATAGCGTGGACAGAACAACCCTATGGGAGCTTCTTCGAGACTACGGCATGCCTGAGAAGATAGTCAATATCATACGGAATTCCTATGATGGATTAAACTTTCAAAATTGTGCATGGATGACAGTTGACAAACTCGTTCAAAGTAAAGACCGGTGTCAGGCAAGGTTGCTTACTATCATCCTTTCACCGACTGGATCATGAAGACGTCAACATCTGAAGGGAAGCACGGGATACAATGGACATCTAGGATGCAGTTGGACGATCTAGACTTCGCAGATGATCTGGCTCTTCTATCCCAAACGCAACAACAAATGCAGGAGAAGGCGACCAGAGTAGCAGCAACTTCAGCAGTAGTAGGTCTCAAAATACACAAAGGGAAAAGCAAGATTCTTAGACACAACACAACATGCACCAATCCAATTACAATTGACGGAGAAGATTTGGAAGATGTAAAAACCTTTACATATTTGGGCAGCATCATTGATGAACAAGGTGTATCTGATGCAGATGTGAAGGCGAGGATCGGCAAAGCAAGAGCAGCATATTTACAATTGAAGAACACCTGGAACTCAAAACAACTCTCAACCAACACCAAGGTCAGGATTTTCAATACAAATGTCAAGACAGTTCTACTATATGGGGCGGAAACCTGGAGAACTACGAAAGCCATCATCCCGAAGATACAGGTGTTTATTAACAGTTGTTTATGCAAAATATTTCCAATCCGTTGGTCGGACACTATTAGCAACAACGTACTGTGGGAGACAATAAAACAGATCCCAGCGGAGGAAGCAATCAGGAAGAAGCGCTGGAAGTGGATAGGACACACGTTGAGGAAAGCACCCAACTGCGTCACAAGACAAGCCCTCACTTGGAATCCTCAGGGTTAAAGGAAAACAAGAAGAAGACCGAAGGACACATTACGCCGGGAAATGGAAATAGACATGAGGAAAATGAACAAGAATTGGATGGAACTAGAAAAGAAGGCCCAGGACAGAGTGGGTTGGAGAATACCGGTCAGCAGCCTATGTTCCATTGGGAGTAACAGGCGTGAGTAAGTAAGAATTTATTTCTTGAAATTGGTTTAGAGATTAGTAAAGATTATTTTAATCTAAAGTTACTTGTTATCATGAATTGATATCAATTGAAGAAGACTAGTTGATATTAAATAGTTATTTCGTTTAGAAATATAATTCTGTGTGATTGATTATGTACAATTCAAACAGAGCTCTAACCTAAAACCTCAGATCTCTGGGTAAACCCGTTTCATTTCAGAATTATGAATCGAGAATTACTGTCATAGAGTTCAAACTTTAATTAATTTACAATATATCGGCACATCATCTAAACTCATTAGTAGATAATTGGCTTGCTTCAAACTTGGTCGAAGTTCATGTTAGATATCTTAACAAAAGACAAAAATGTTTAACAAATAAAATGATGCATTCATAGTTAATTTCCACTAGTAAATTGATAAATGGAAGTTAAAACGGCTTATCCATTATTGAAAAGCAGATACTCTGAATGTCATAACTGAAATAATACTTAATTAACGGTGGTCAATGGTAGGGTGTAAAATGACAACAACTTATTTGCGATATAACAAACATTAAATTATTAATAGAAGGGAAAGTCATCTATTAGTAAAGTGTAAAGTTCATTTCTTTATCATTGTCATACAAAAGCAATGCACTTCAAAGGCTTTATGATTGTATTATTTTGAAACTGTTTTGCATGAAAAGCAACTCTTAATTTTACTATTTCGACTCTTATCAACTGATTCTATGACTGAAAGATTGATTGATATATGAATAAAGAATATTCTTTTCAATTAAATTCTTCTCAAGTTATGCAGTTATGTATGCAAATTAATACTGCAAAAATTATCCAGGTTTAAGGCAAAATGCTCCGTTTAAAATGACAGGATGTGAATTTAGGATTGTATGTAAAACAGAATAAAATTGTTACTGATGAAATGGCTGATGTATATCTCTAAATTTAATAAGTCTATGCATTAAATGCAATTGGGAGATTAATGATCAGAGTAACTATGGGTAATATAGGGTGAGAGAAATAGTAATGTGGCTGAAAATCAAATCGGAGTTTTGGTAGGAAAAAACATAGGATATAAATTTTTACACATTTTGTAAGAAATAGTTAATTGGAGTGAGTGATTACTAAATTATTCATGTGATCGGGAGATTAACAACGATATGGAAATGATAATAATAATAATAACAGCGTAGAGGTATCACGTGCTCAAGATACAACTGATAGAGTTCTAGTGAGATGCCATGACTAATTGGGTGTAAGACAGTTATCCACTGTAAGCAGTGGATGAAGGTTACGTAAGATCGCAGGTTGACTGAAGTTGGATATGTACACCATTGAATGCCTTCTCAGTAGTTTAGAGCTTAAGCGTCCACGCGGGAAACTGAGGGCTGCAGAACCGACTCTAGAAGCGGGGTCGTATATGCGTACTGCAGGTGAACCCCATACTAAACAAGACGGTCATCTAGTGTTCCTATATTTTTACTATTGGTCTAGCTAAGATCGATTCGCCACTTATACTATGGAGATAATAATAATAATAAAGATATGTAGATAAAACAACAAAGACAATAATATTTGAATAGAAAAGGTTGTGTATGTATTTTTCAAATTAGGTCATTCTATCATAAAGATTACCATTGTTTTATTTCCTACAATTTTAAACGATGTATTTGTCTCAAACCTTACCACTTTTTCGATTGTTAGTTTTGGTTTATTGGAAAGAATACTATAATTGCTTGTTGGGTTGGTGAAATTATTAAAAGGATCAAAAATCTTGTACAATACTCTCGTTTGACCTGATTTTTGAAAGAACGGAGATATAAAAAGAAGAAAAGTATAACATATCGTTTGTGAAGAAGTGTGCTGCAAAGAGAAGGTCAAGAGGGAGTGAAGAGAGTAGTTTTTACGGAAAATAATACCCAGTAATTCTATATGGTTTGAATATGACTGACTGAACATAAATTTCTCTTACATATTTTCGTGTCATGAAAATTTACTTGACCAATATTTTCTAACAGGCAGATGATACTATTCTGTTGTCGAATATCTTTTAATCATTCAACTGTTTGACAACTTTGCTTTTAAAAATACTAGGTTCAGCGAATAGATCACTTTTTTGACGAACTTATTATCAAGCTGTACAATCATATATATACAGATGGCATTATTTTGAGGTCATATGAACAAGGAATAAACATTAGGATGTAATGGAAAGATTATAATACTAGATTGAGTAATGTGAATAATAACAATAGAAGATTGAGTGTGCTAATAGAAAGCCTTGTAAAATTAATAAATTAGCAGCGGACTATAACACGAATGAAGTAAGATGAATATGATATATTTATTACGATAATCAGAGTTAATAGAAGGGTAAAATCAAATGAAGTAATATCAGAAACAGTTATGAATAAAATCATAAGGATTTGAGACATAATTAAAAAGAGGGATATTTTCAAGTGCAAAATGTAATAATAGTAATAATGATAATAAGGATAAGGATAAAACTTACTTCTTTTGTACGCACAATTCTGGCTTCAATGCATAGATGGAAAGAGCTTCTGCTGTTTTAGGAATTTGGTTACGAAGAAATCTAGGTAGGTTTGTACAGATGGTACGAACAACTTTAAAATCTACCTGTGTACCAGTCAGTTAGATGCTAAAAAATGGAACTTATATTTGCTTTCATTTCATCCTTGTAGAATTACACTGTGACATGTTCTCGTATCGACGTTGGAAGTAAGCGTTAGCAATGGCCTATGTACATTGCTCCACAGGAGCAGGTGGACTGATAGTTGCACATGGAGGCGACCAGACGAGGAAAATTGGTTCCTTCTAGTGAACGTTAGTCTGTACTTTTGAAAACTATTGTATTGTTTTAAAAAGCTCAGTTATTATTTTTAGAAAAGCTAATGATCAGAATAGTCCATAAACAATATCTGTTGTTGTTAAATTTACTTTAAGATATCCTGCAACTGATTTCATCTTGTAATCAAAAGAGAAAACCTAATTTACAGATTATAATTCAATTGTTTGTATAAATTTTGCCTTATTATCGATTAAAGAAAAAATAAACAAGGTGTAAGATTGTAAAGCTTTTTCCAAAGTATAAAATTTTATTAGCAAATAGAATATGACCAGTTTACAAGCTGTATTCATTTGAATTTTAATAATAAATTGAAAATTGAATTGAATTGCATGTAAAGTTCAAATAAGACCAGTACGCATATGTTCAAAATAGGGCAACTGTTAAAAAAGTTATATGACAATGTACTAAAAATGTGAAAGCCGAGTATTTTAGAAAAAAATTGGTACAAAGATATTATATTCATAATCCAAAATTTTGGTAATTTTTTGTCCAGTGGGGTGGCTGTTACCATCAAGGGATCCAGTCTTTCGGTTTTTTCACCGTCAAATTGATCGATCTCTATTGGCTAATCATATGAAACCTCATAGTTTCTGATCTCGTTCGAATTAGATTTCAGTGTTTAGTAGAAGAGTGATTTGTGTCGTATATAACTAACTGTATTTGTAATGGGAAAGAATCGCTCTTCATCAAGCGTTTGGGATCGGGATAGGGGGGTTTCAAAAAATGATTTAAGTTAATCATATGGACAATATAATTCATTTTCAGTATCTCATTAATATAAATTTTCAGTTAATAAACACACAGACATATATAATTTATCAATCCATACAGAAGAGGCTAATCACTCACAAGACCATTGGTCAGTTGAAAACAACAATCAAAATGAACTGAAGAACAAATGAAGATAAACAACCCACGAATGTAACTAATCATAATCAATCCTAACAGAGTGAAGTAAAGGAACACTACTTGTGGCGTAACTGGAAATCTTAGTTCCACATGGAACGGATGTTATTTATCGAGAATGACAATAAAAGATCAGAAATTAAACAATGTATTGCAAAGAATACAAATCTATCAAAATAATATCATGCTCATACGGTCATGGGTTTCCAGTGCCGATAAATGTAAATCTACCATAAAATAATTAACTAACGATTTCTAACTTTTGTTAATTCCCTAGCGGATATCAGTTTGTAATGCAAATTACTAGAAAACTCATAATTAAGTCAATAAATAGTTATTTGTAGTAGTATTCAAATTTCACTGATTATTTATAGATTAATGTTAAGCTTAACGGTGAATTAGCTTCATATTGATCACAATAACTTCGTTATACAATAAATAAACAATAAATTTGAATAAGCAAAGATGGATAGCGGCTAGCAGTGGAATCCAGGAAGCACGGTTCGTTCTATTTGGGACTCGTCGGCTGGATGTACCTAAATCTTAGGGTTGATGCTTACTCTGGGACTCGAACCCAGTACCGTTCACTTCAAACGCCTTCACGTTATCCACTTGGGACGAAACGCGCGTCCTGGATTCCACTGCTAGCCACCATCCATCTTTGCTTATAATGTTTGTGTTATAAGGCAATATCGAAACAATAAGCACATTATGTACATATACCAATAAGAGACTGATCAATTGCAGTCCTAAACATCATTGGGAAAATTGAAGTAAAACAATATTAAGTGAAATAAATTTTTATGCTTTTAAATCCACTGAATAATTATAAACTTCCCAATGAAAAGAAACGATTGTTCTATAACAGACCGTATATTATTTAAACCTATCGGAAAATCTGTAAACAGGACCAATGAAATTTATGAATAACTTTTATCTCTGCCTGTAACACACACAAAAAAAGAATATTAATAATAAATTTTCTAATAGAATTTTGTTTCATTCTATATATTAGTTGAATAAGCTTTAATAAAACCATGGTATGTATGTGTGTATATGTTTACCTGTGTTAATGTATGGAGATGTTTTGTTCTTTTTTTTTAATATGCAAACACTAGTGTATATGTATTCAAGCAAAGGGGTCTAACTGTTCTCAGCTAAATGTTTCCTGTCTTTGATATAAATGCATATTTATAATATAGAAAATAAAAATAATACTATATATTATTCGCAAATCAGTATTCAGTAGTGTATGACATAAAGCCTAGACATACATTTATAAGTATCTTGTGTATTCTGTAAATAAAGACATATACCTTTGTATATTGTTCATCCCCTATTCCTCATTTTTTGTAGTTAATTTCAATCTCTACAAGGTACAATGTTCATTTCAATGAACAACACAAAATAATTGAAGGGAAAAATATTTTTTTTAATGATAAAAAAAACTAATAATAATAATATTCCAAATTATCTTTTTTTAAAAGTCACTTAAAGAAAGAAAAAATCATAATTTTTCAAATGTTTCTACAATATGTTAAATGTTCAATTTAACAACTGATTAAATTTCTTCATTTACAAAAATGAATACAAGTAACAATACTACTACTAGTACTACTAATACTACTACTATTAATAATAATAATAATGGTAATAATAATATTAATAATGATCGTATTAATGACGTTAATTTTACCGATACTATAAATGTATACTCATCAACCAATTCTAGAAATTATCATACTCATGAATTATGTTCAATAACTGAATTAAATGAACATTTAACACAATCAATAATTTATTCAAAAAATGATGATATAAATAAAAATGAAGAAATTATAACAAATTTAAAATATCCTTTAAATGTTTCAATTTCTTATTCATATCCATATTATTATTCATCATATCCTTATCAACAATTTAATATTCAATCATCAAATCAACAAATTTCTAATGATTATTTAAAACAAAATGAAATAATTTCTACATTGAATAAACTTAATTCTACAACGGAATTAACAATGTTCAATAATAATAATAATAATAATAATATTTCAACTGGAAAAACATCATTATCAACATTAACAACAGCAACAACAACAGTAACCGCGGCAACAACTATATCAGCAACACAAGTTACTGGAAATAATATGTATTCTAATTTATTAATACCACAATTTCAGACAACAAAATTAAACATGAATTATCCTGAATTATCTTTACATAATTTAACATCAAATCACTTGAATGAAACGTATTTAAATGATTTAAAACTCATTAAAACAACTATAAATGATTATTTGCCTGAAAGAACAACTGGTATACAATCTAATCATTGGTGTTTAACATCAAATGAATTAAGAAATATGGGTTATAAAAGACAAATAAATAATGAAGGAAATACAGTCGTTGAAAATGGTCATAATCATATTGATGATGTTCATAGACATAGAGATAATAATGAAGTTGTTGACAATGAAGAAGAAATCTATGATGAGAGTGAAATAGACGATGAAAATGATCTTGCACATTTAAGTAGAGCACAAAACAATAAATCATTATCATACGAAGATAAACAAAACTTAACGTACGAATCTGAATATTCAAACGATAGTGAGAGTAAGTATAATTTAAACATTTTTAAGTACAATCATAATTTGGTGTCTTAGATTTGAAACATACACAAATTTTAAAGCTGATCAACCGTAAATAAATAAACAAATACTTCCTTTGTTTTTTTTCTTAATGATTATTCAACATATATGATTTAGATGTAAAAGTCAGTATAATTAGTATTAAATTATATCTAATAAGCCATAGAATAACAAGAGGTATTTGTTCAGTAATTCATTAGTTATTTTCTAGATTATTAACTAATGTGAAAATTATTTTTACAATTTTGAATCCTTATTTATCCTTTTCTAACTTGAACAAAAAAGCCTTTTCTATTCACTTCACTGAATTGCAATTTAGTAGATCTGTGAAAGTTTCATGATAATAGTCTTTTAAACCTGTCATCACTCTGACTACCTTTAGATATATTCACTAAAGGAAGGTGTCGTTCATCAAAATTAGTTTTTTTTTTCATTAAGAATGTGTTTTTCTTCAAATTAATTCCAGAATTATCTAGATAAATATCCAAAATATGAGATATCTGATAATTTGATACAATTTGATTTATACATCAATAGTTTAAGGATGTTTAGTTTTTACACGATCTACTTTAGTTCAGAAGGTTCCACAACATTATTTCTTGACATTCCTAATGCAAAAACATGCATAGTATGTCTTGACATAGTATTTCTTTAAAATCTCATAACGAATATACTATCACCATAGAAATGAACATGAAATACTCTTCTATGTATGATTCTAGAAATCAGAAATTCCAATGTGGTATTGTGACAAACTCTTCATTAATACTGACCGTAGGGCCTGTACACAATTCAACTAATAACATTCAAGTCTCGTGATTAGTAAATTTATGATCAACCACTTAAGTGAATGAAATTCCATAACCCACTTTATATACTTGAGATAACTTATAATACTCCTGAGTGTTGCATTAAATGTCATCAGTGTATAACGAGAGTTATCTTCAAATTACTCGTTTATGTTGTAGAAGAACATTTCAAGAGAACGTTTTGTATCTCCTTCATATTCATGAAAATTTGGACTTGAGTTTTATGTTAATTATGATCGTGGGAACTTATTTTCTCTGAAGAATTTGAATCCGTATTATTCAGCTATGAAATCAGTCATCTTACCACTGAGGTATTTTTAATGTGACTGATGTCCTTGAGGTCAAAAATATTTAATTAATTGATCAATAAATAATAATTAGTACTAAATTATCTGAAATGATCTTGAGTGAATGAAACCTACTGAAAAATTTCTTTATCACCAAGAGTTTTTTTAATTTCTATTATTCAGAGTATTCATATCCGAAACCTAGAAAAGTCAACATTGAAGAAGATTAGAAATAATTTTCAATAAATATTTATATTTCAATGGTTGGGATCATGAGTCAGCTGAAGCTAGACCAACATAGAGAACCGGTAAGCACTGAACGGCCGTTTCGTCCTATTGTGGGACTCCTCAGAAGTGCGCATCCACGATATCGCGCCTTGTCAGATTCGAACCCAGGACCTATCAGTCTCGCGCGTGAGCGCTTAACCACTAAGCCACTGAGCTGGCATCCAATGGTGTTAATGTTGTGGATGCATACTGTTAAAGAGTCTCACAATAGAACGAAACGGCCGTCCAGTGGTTCCACGTTTTCCATGGTGGTCTATTTTCGATTGACTCATGATCTCAACCATTGAAATTACTATAATATCCACGAAACCCCTTCTGATATTAAATATTTATATGTACAATTTAAGGCAGATCATATATGAATTGTATCAATAATTCAATTTATAACTATAAAGTAAACACAAGTACAGAGTACAGAATGCTAAAACAGTATGAATAAAATAGCTACTGAAAATTAATTTACTTATATTTCATAAGTAGCTTTTTTCAACAAAAAAAAACAAAAAGACTTTTTCAAAATGGAACTTTAATTTTAATTTTAAATAGTTAGAGTATCTTGATTATTGTCAATAGAATAAATATTTTAAATCATTTTTGATAAATTGACGGTGAGACTATAATTTATGGACGAACCAATCAGATATAAGATAACGAGTCACGAATTGTGGCGCGAAATTCACCCATACATATAGATAAATAGAGTTTTAGCATTATAGTTGATGTTATTTCCTGATGAAAACCCTAAATCCAATTTTTAACCCTAATCATGAACTGTAAATGATGAGAATTCTGACTGTTTTATAACTCTCAATTAGTTCTAATCAGTAGGTATCCATTCTTAAAATCACTTCAGCGTCGCTTAAAGGTCGCCCATAAATTATAATTTCATCAAATTTACTAATATACAAACTTAACCATTTTTTAAACTTTCATTTCATCATTTTAAACATTCCGTTGATTTTATTGAAAGTAATTGAATAAACTGAATAATTTTAACATGTCAAAAACAAAATATACGTAGTGTATTTTGAATTTTTACCCACAATTCGGTTTTTGTTTTTGTTGTTGAAAGAATGAAGGTTCAATAATATTTATTGAAAAAAATTTCATTGGATCACTTATAAAGAGTTTTGTTTGTCATTTAGACCATTAGTTTGTATATTTTACTAATGATAGACTGTTAATGATGGTACAAGGTTTAAGCTAAGTATTAAATTATATAGAATTTAAATTGATTAAATCCACTGACACAGTCTGAATTTCATTACTCATGTACTTAATATTGTTATTATATATCATATCTAAATAAAAGTATGTTAAGTAAACAAAAAGAACTGCTACCAATGTCATGAGTAGTGGGATATTTCTGTTAATTACTGAAAATTCTAATATTTTCTGTCTACTTTCGATGTACACAAGAGGCCGTAGATAGACTAGAGGAGCGTATAACGTTTGAAGGGATATATATATATATATATATATATATATATATATATATATATATATATATATATATATATATATATATAAGTTAATTCTCTGGAAAGAATTTGGTCATTTTTAACGATTTGATTCGATGGAATGTAAATTTTTATTTTACTTCATAAAATTTTACATTAGGTGAAACAACCTTAAAAGGATTGGTGTTTTTATGTGTATAACTCTCTCTTAAACAACTTACTACCACTAATAACAATAGTAATTATAATTATTGTAATTACAATAAAGTTGAAGAATGAATGAAATTCTTCAGTTCTATAACTTCTATCACATTTATTTTGATTAAGACCATCGAAAAAATTCTATATATAAAGTGATTCAGTCAAAGAATCAGTTTATACTTTTAACAAAATGGTTGGTAATAATCAGAAACATTCAAAAATTTGTTCACTAATCAGAAGAATGTTTGGAGCTTTTGCATGCTATAATCACTTCAGTAAAGTTGAAATATGGTTATTAGTGGAATTCAAGAGGCACGTTTTATTTTGTTCAAGACTTAGCAGCTTGATGTACTCTCATCTTATTGTTGATAATCACATTGAGACTCAAACTCAGTATCTTCCACTTTTAATCCTAATACGTTATCCACATAACTACTCAGGTCAAACTCTCAAAGAGCTACGATGTTTTGATCATTTTTTAATAAGGGGTTCATATTATTCCTATATTGATATTGTAGTTGACCTGTTACACCTATTAGATTATGACGGTTATCAGTTCAGATATAAGGAAAGTATAAATAAAACTTATTCCTATACAATTCTAATCAGAAAATTATTTACAGACTGTCTTTTATTTGGTATTACCTGTTGATGAATCTTTCAAAAGATAAATAATCTACAACGAATGTATCTGTAAAAAGTAAAAAAATTTATTTTTTTTAAAAATTATTTACAATAAAGTGTAAGTACTGTGGTGTGTGCTACTTATATTGAAATAAGTAGTAGATGATGTTAGTCGTAAACAGAAGGTCTGGAAGCAGAGAGATAAGAGGATCGAACAGTAAAGAATGGGAACAGGATGCAATTTGTATGAAAATGCAAGAACAATGAAGTCTGAGTCATTTTGAGACAATCGATTAATATTTTGCAAATTAAGCATTTACTTTATGATTGTTGGATTTTATTAACAAGTCCTGTAATTTTGTGTTAAATATATTCGATTATCCCCACCCGTGTTCTGTTCACTACAGTATTAACTAGAGCAATGACCGTTTCATTTTCGTTTTAATTGTGGGATGAAAAGTCAAAATCACATTCTTTTACTCATGATGATTTTTCATTATATGCGAAAATTATATTTGAAGTAATCTTAGCGATTGGAATTTAATGTAATTTCAACGTTTCGTCCAGCAAACTTGCCTGTACTTCTTCAGGGTAATAATCAAAATCATCAAAGAAATATAGAGCGTTGTAACAATCAAATCAAATCTATACTGTGCTCATCCAATCATATTTGGATATTGACTTTAGTAAATAGAACAAAATGAGTCAATTAAATGCGAATCATACGAAAAGTTCACGATGTAAAGATAAATGACTGAACGAATTCTGTGTGTGTACGTGTAAGATTGAGTTATCAATAGTTGAAAATATAATTTTCTCATATAATGACTTCTCTATACTCGGCACTCAATGTTTGTCAAACTATTCGTTCTAACATTGATTATTATTTGTATACATTATGATTTTTGTTCAACACTATTCCCGTTTTATTATTTCAGTGTGATAATTACTCAATGCAGTATTTCTTCTGTTTTCCCGTATGATATTGTATTCGGTAATAACATACAGTATTCTTGTATTAAGTTAACATGAACTATACTCAGCATGGCATGTAGCACAGGATTTACTATAACTCTAAGTATTTTTCATATATGTGATTTCATACTAATTATTATTGACTGACTTCAAGAAGTATTTCCTGGAGTTCTAGTGAGAAGCCGTGACCAGTGGATTTAGCAAGATTTGTTGTGAGATAATAACTCTGATGTTGATGGTGGACGGTTGCACAATTTCAGGGATTGGTTGAGGCTATAAATTAATACCGTCGGATGCCCGCATAGTGATCTAGAGGTTAAGCGTTCGTGCGCGAGACTGATAAGTCCTGGGTTCGAATCTTGTGGGGCGGGATCGTGGATCCGCACTGCTGAGGAGTCCCATATTAGGAAAAAATGACCTTCTAGACCTTCCAGGTTTTTCATGGTGATCTAGCTTCAACTGACTCATGAATTCAACTATAAAATTCCTAATTATTAACCAAAATGGGTTTACAATATATATGTAAATGAGCTTATTTTTGACTAGGGTCATCGTAGTGTTTTGAGGTTAATAAATCTTCACTTGTACCAATTTTTGTGTTCTTACTTTTGCACCATAGAAATTGCAATGGTTCCCCGTTTTTACAAGTGTAAGTAAGAAACGATTCCGATACAACACAATCAGCAATAACCAAATATAATAATGAGCGTTCAATCAAGAAAATATATCAAAATTAAAATTTTACACCTCTCTTAGCATACAACTACATTATTTTGCAATAATTCAAAAGTACTTATTCAGTTATATTCTATTATTGTTATGATCTGTATTAAATGTTCAAATAAAATTTTTATTACATCCCACTGATTAATTCATAGATTGCATTAAAACCTCTCTAAATTATAAATTAAATAACCAATATGATATTAGTTTTCTTATGGATTTCAGTATTATTTAAAAGGAACTGATGAAGTAAACTATAATCAATCTAGTTGTTAAGCGCTCGCGCGGGATTGCGAATGCGTGCTTCTGAGGAATCCTGTACTAGGACGAGACGGCTTTCCAGCGCTTTTAGGTTTATCATGGTAGTCGAGCTTCAACTAACTCATGAATTCAACTATTAAATTACTATAATATCTACAAAAACTTTTTTCTGATTATATAATCAGAATATCAACATAAAATTAAATTGTACAAAGATTAATAATTAACCTTTTTATAGTTTATATGGTTTTTCAACATTATATTAATAACTCTTTGAATAACTACTTGAAATATGTTCTCTTTAACCATATGAGTAAATTGTTAACAAGGAATATATTAACAAACAATTTAACTGACATAGAAAAAGAAACTTATTAGAGTGGTATTACATTAATTATTGATTATTCTAGATAAAATTCGTCAAACTAACAATCAGCTCTTCTGAAATTATTCATGGTAGTACATACTATTAAAATTAGAAAACAAACTATACTCATTATTTTTTGTCATTTTTACTGTCAGATAGAATTAATCTAAACGAATTGAAGGGAGTTTGAAAAAAAACTTCACTAATATAAATACCTATTTTAAACATTGTTAACGTTGATTGGATGACCAATTCAGTATACAGTACACCGGAGAACCATGTACCTATTTATATTCAATAATATTGATGTGTTGATTACATTTCCTTGAAAAAGCCTGAACTAGATTGTCTGGCGAAACGTTGGATTTACTTCAAATTCTTTTGCTGAGTTTTTACAAATACATTCTTCCTCTTTAAAATGTTTATTTTAAATTTCCGACTGTTGTTTTTGTGTAGTGAGTTTTTGAGAAACATCTAGTAAATTTTCACATATTTTTTCATAAACAGAAATGAAAATCATGTACCTTTTTGGTTGAAAAGTCAATATGTATAGTTTCAGGTTTTGGAGACCCATATGAGCTAATATTAATACACGTAAACTGAGATCGAATTACTGAATATCATGATTATTAATGACTAATCTTCATAACAACACAGGGATAAAACTAGTCAGTTCACGTAACTGTATGATAGAAGCATGAATTCAGTCCATTCCAGGTGGATAACAACTAGCCATATCAACTAAGAGACAACATGAATAATGTCCAAATGTAAATGAACAAAAGATTTTCGTCATAGCTTCAAATATCATTCATCAACAGTTTCCATTCAAAGCACGCTTTCATACGACAAGAATTAAGTCACATTGAAGTAAAGACTATAGCAAATTTTAACAAATTAGCTATTTCCACTTAAGTTAATTTAGACTATATTTGACTGCAAATCTAGTATAACTAATACACTGTATAGAATTATATAAATATATTCAAGAGTTAAAATTCTCTTACAGTAAAAATACGTTTATTTAGCCAGATTATTTCAGTGATATTTTTATTAGAAGATTATTTCATTCACTTCTCCGATAAAGTGTATTAGTTTCTTTAGATATTTACAAATGTATCAAAACTGTGGTTTAGTAGTTCTAGCAGTTAAAATTTCAACTTACGAGTTGAATATTCTGTTCCTGTTTTATTCAATCGGTTCCAGGAACAAAAGAGTATTTACATCTCATTTACAGTAAATATACTTTGCAGTTAAATACACGAAACTGGTTCGTTACTGAAGTATATCAAGATGTTTAAAGCTTAGAACATAGAACCTTGAAGAAGTCCAGACAAGTTAGCTGGACGAAATGTTGGAATTATTTAAATTTTAATCGCTGAGATTATTTCAAATATAATTTTCATATATAATGACTTCTCTATACTCAGCACCCAATATTTGTCAAACTAATCTTGACAAATGTTGGTATATATAATTTGATTAGTTTTAGGCTCATAATAACACTTTCCACAGTTGCTCAATGCAATATGATAAGAAATTATGTTCACTGATTTTGAATAAGAATCATATCCCATAAGTAAAAAGCATTCATCACTTAACTGACCAACTTGGATCGTTCGTTTACTTACATGTCTGCTGAGTATGACGTTTTAAATCATTATTAACATGATGCAAATTTATCACATCTAATATTCTACAATATATATATTTTTTCTATTCAATTTTTACTTAGATTCTGTGTGTTCAGAAGTTCATATAAGACTAAATCCTGTTAACAGAATAAATCATGAGACTTTTGGGAGAGTGAAGCCAGATTCCTCTACATCACCATTATCCTCAACATCATCTCATTGGTCGAATAAATACGAACACAAATCCTTGAGTTATCATACTCCAGTCAGCAGAAATTCTCAATCTTCATCGATCATTACACATAAATCAAGCAGTATTAATAATAACAATAGCGCCAATGAAAATGTCAACGGAATATCTAACAACAGTATTGATGACAGCACAAATATAAACAATTTACATCTATGTGAAGAAACTAACAGGTTAAACTCAACGATTCAAACACGAATTCATGATTTAAATTATTCCGATAATCTGGTAAGTCCAGATTATTACACTACCAAAATTAAGTATTTTTCAAAGTTGATTGAACAATCTTCACAGTATAAAAAACTATTATTTCTTGCCTTTAAAATGAAGCTTGATTAAACTAGTGATGAATGAGTTTGTACTGAAAAATGCTTAAATCTATCACAGAATAATTATATTTAAAACTAACATTCGAACCTAGCACGTAGAGAAAAAAAACTTGGCTGAAAGAAGAAACATTGATCAGGCCAATGATCTGATGATCTTGTGTTTGATAACATATGGGTCTGTTTCTAAGATGCTTGAAAGTCAAATAAAACGATTATTCTGTATTACATGGTTTCCTCTATTTCACCAGCTGATGTCAAGGTATACTGTATTTTTTCTCGTCTAAGTCTATTAAACAACCTTTTTTTTTACAAAGAAATTGTAAGCAAAATAGAAAGATACATTATATACGAAAAAACAATTAGTTACAAACATATTGTAAAGTTATTTCGCTTTAGAGCTAGTTTTCATCGTGTAATAACTTTAGTTAATAGTCATGATGATGACAGTGCCTAATCGCATGCAAGCATATTAAAAGTGCTGAGCTGAAACCTGGAGAACTGTTACAACCATCATCAAAAAGTACGGGTATTTATGAACAGTTGTCTACGCAAGATATTTCGGATACGTTCAACAGATACTATCAGGAACAACCTATTATGGCAGAGAACAAACCAGATTTCAGACGAAGAGAAAATTAGTGAAATACGCTGGATGTGCTTAGACATACATTAAGGAACCCACAAAACTGTATCACGGATCAAGCCCTAACTTGGAATTCTGAAGAGAAACGGAAAAGAGGAAGATCAAAGAACACATTGCGTCGGTAATCGAAAGCAGATATCAAAAGAAGGAATAGCAACTGAAAAAACTTAGGAAGGATTGCCCAGGACGGAGTTGTTTGGAAAACCCTTGTCGGCGACCTATGTTTCCACGAGAGGTAACAGGCTTAAATAAGTGAAGTGAATGTTGAAAGTGAAGCAGTCACTATTTAAGTGGATCGATATCTGACTCTAATTAGATCGGACGATGATGATTGTTATCGAAATTTACATGTCGCAAATCTTCAAACATAATTATTGTCTTAAATCAGTTTAGTGAATAACTGAATGAAAATAATTCAAATACGGAAATGGAGTTTGAATATGCGTATTTCGTACTTCTGTCGATCTGAACATACAATCAGAGGAACGAAGTAAAGGAAGGGAAGCGAAACGAAATTACGTGCAATAGAGAGGGCGAGTGAACCAACTTGCTTTGATCAAATATGACTTAATATTTATATTCAGACAAAAATCAGCTACAAATACATCATAAATGGGGTAGGCAATCAACACACATACTATCATATAAAAACAGTCAGGGTTAATAAGTTAATAATTAACAAGGTAAAAATGTGGCTTCAAAATAATGAATAAATTGGTCTGTCGAGAAGTTAGAATAATATAATTGGGCTTGGCATGATACCAGCCACTACAGTATCAACAGCAAATGATGTGGGTCATGCAATTTCGTGGATTATCTGAAGTTGAAAATAAGTGTCAATAAGATCCCGACTAATTATTCTTAAGATGATGTGTTCCCGCGATGATGTCACTGGCATACACGATTGAACAGTCCCAATTTTATAACAAAACAATTATTTTATACTCCTGTGCTTCCAATGGTTGACTAGCTAAAGTTACTATGTGGTATAAAATATCTTCAAATTAAACTAATCTTAAATCCTACGTTCTTATGAAAAGTGACATTGGAGGATGGTTGAGCAATACCTGAAACTAATTGGAGTCAACTAAATATACTATTGAATTTCGATTAATTGACGTAAAAATAAGGCTCCCATCTAGAGACCAGTAGATGTTAAATTTGATCGTCGGTAGAATATAGATGTGGTTTACTAAGTTGCTCCATACTAGGGAAAAGCAGTTTTCTAGTTCTTCTCTATTTTCAATGGTTTTTTACTTAAGATCAGTTACTGATGTAAACTATGGAATGATACAATCTCCACAAGCCTTTTTACCAATCATTAATAGTTAACATAATATGTGTTATTTATTTACGCCTATTTCCCCTCCCGGAAAAGCATAGGCCACCCACCACCATTCTCCATCCAACTCTGCCCTGGACAATCGCTTCAAATTGTTTCCAATTGCTACTTTTCCTTTTGATGTGTAGTATAGTGAAATTTAATTTTTAGTCAATTTAAAAGGTGATTTCAAGGGTTTTTTTGCCATTGTTAGAATCAATTTACTGATTCTGTCAGTTAGCTTACATTAAGTGATTAAATTTACAAATTCTAAAAAAAATTTAATTTTCTGAAATGAATCGTGACAACAGACAACTGTTAGATAGCTTTGATTGTTACAAAAACATTTAATTTTTTTTGCGGCTGGTTTCAAACTACTTATATTATTCAACAGTGAACATCGATTATTCTCTGCCACAAAAAAAATGATGCGACAATAACGAACAGCAAAAGCAACAACAACTGAATTTTAAACAATTCTAACTACATTTATCATGAGTTACACATTTATTTGTTTTGTTCAGGGATTTTTTTTGTAAATTTTATTTAACAGCCCTTAAATTGGAAAATAAATAGTTTCCATGATGATTAATGCAACAAGTTGATTCTATAAAAAGGTAACAACACTAATAAATCACAAATTAATAAACATTAAAATAAAGGGTATTCAGAGAAAATTTGAATGATGGCCAATATTAACAATTTTATTTGAATGGGGACTGATGGAGATTGTAATAATTTTAATAGTTGATTTCATCAGTCAGTCTAAGCTAGATCATCACTGAAAACCTATAAGAACCAAATAACCGTTCCGTCCTAGTATGAGACTCTTCAACAATACGCGACCGTGAAACCACAGGGAGCTCAGATCCACGACCTTTGATTTCTAGGCCACCGAGTCGGTATTCCACAATGTTAATGTTTGACTTCAATTGATCTATGATCTTGCGCAACCATTCACCTGTTGTCTGAGATGAATAAATTTCTCATATACGACGCGAATTGCATTATAATGGTCACGGTTTCTCATTAGAACTCCGGGAAATACATCGTCAAGCTAGTCACCAGTGAGAATTTGATTATTATCACGAGTCCTGTGTGCCGAATCGTAGATGTCCACTGCTGAAGAGTCCCATCTAGGACGAAACGGACGTACAGTTATTCTAGCTTTTCAATCGTCGTGTAGCTTATGTCGAATCGTGGATTCAACCATTAAAATCACTTTCATCTTCTCAAATCCTCACACTGATTTTAACTATCTGTTCACCAGTGACTAGCTTCAAGATGTATTTCCTGGAGTTCTAGTGAGAAGCCATGACAATTGGAATTCAATTTGTGTCGGATGTGAGAAACATAACCACCTCAGACAATGGATGAATGGTAGCGCAAGATCATGGATCGATTGAATTGTATTTAAATAAGCGAAATTATTTAATTTTGAACAACATTGACTCGAATCCAATATTTAAGAGATATTTTCGATTTTGGTTATGCGGAAATTTTCACAAGTGAACTTTTTAATTGATAATGCTGTTTTTTTAATTAGAACCCATTAGTAGGAATGATCTAAAGGAATTGTTTTAATTCACAGACATTTAATTAGGACTGAAACAATTTAAAATTGCACTATACAATGCATTTTTTTCTAGAAAGATATTTCTCTCAGTTCATTATGAATTGATCCTTTAATTTAAATTTGTTCGACTAATGATCTAGATGGAACTGTTTTTTATACGACAGATCCAAAGACTCATGTAAATCATCCGGCCCCCAAATGCCCTGATACGGCCGAGAGTGTGGAGAGCCCACTCTCCCTCTCGAAATGCCCTCACATGGACACGCGTATATAGCCTCTGCCAGGAAAGTCTTACTCGCTGCCTTCTCGTGGCGGGGGTGTTGTTTACGAAATTGAGAGGACGAAAAGCGAATGTCCGGCGCTTTGACCGGGTTGGTGGACATGGAGAGTTCATCTAGGGGAATTGGAAAACCGTGTTTCCAAACCAATGGTGCACATTGGCTCCAGTATCCTGAAGGAACAAATGGCGTATGAACCATATTGCTGGTCACCGGCTACCATGGCAATGCACCTCCTTACGTTGTTCCATTGCTTTGCGGATCAGACCTTCAGGTCAAAGGCTCCGGGTGTGGCCCTCTAAGAAAACCACCTGCTTCGGTTTTGGCACCCGGACGGTATCGAATCCCTCACACATATCAAATGAGATTTGTGTGGCGCATATGTATTTGGTGCCTCCTTGTACCAATATCTATATGTTAAAATAAATAAATAAATTATTAGTTACAGTTAGCATAACTTTTATTTTCGAATAAACTGTTTTTAGTGAGATTAACTACCGTTGTAAAGAGGTAAGGTAACAAAACAAACTTAATATGCATTTCATTCCATAATTAGGTTATAATTTACGTCTAGCTCTTGAAAAATTGGTTGAAGTACTATTAGATCATATTTACAATGATTACAATTTATCATTATATGTGAAAATTATATTTGAAATATTCTCAGCGATTGAAATATAACTAATTCCAACGTTTCGTCCAGCTAACTTGTCTGGACTTCTTCAGGGTAATAATCAAAATCAATCGCTGAGAATATTTCAAATATAATTTTCACATATAATGACTTCTCTATACTCGGCGCTCAATTACTGTCAAACTATTCGTTCTAATCTTGACGAATATTCGTATAGATTACAATTTATATTTTAAAACTTTTCCTTATTATTCCATACTGGAAGTTGAATTACATAAGATTTGTATAGACAACTTCATTTCCACACTTAATTATCCATGTTGTGAAGATGAATAAATGAAATATTTTTTAGTAACTACGGGACAGTTTTTCAAGTAGATCATTGTTATTATTCCAGTTGAGTTAAAATACTACTTCGTCTCATATGTAAATGCATCTATACCACAGGTATTATTGTATAAAAATATAATAACGCTGATTAACCCAACTTTTTGTTTGTTTGTGAACTTCTTACTTACTTACTTACGCCTGTTACTCCCAATGGAGCATAGGCCGCCGACCAGCATTCTCCAACCCACTCTGTCCTGGGCCTCCTTTTCTAATTCCATCCAATTCTTGTTCATCTTTTTCATGCCTATTTCCATTTCTCGGCGTAATGTGTTCTTTGGTCTTCCTTTTTTCCTTTATTGTGAACTTCTACATATAATTAATATGTAATGGATGCTAAAAAGTTCAATCTAAATCAATTGTTTCCTTATATCCTTCACCAAAGATTTACTCGTACGTTGAGGATGACTCGTCTGGATAATGTGAAGCTTTTTATTAACTACTTTTTCAAACCCAATTTACACAACATAATAATACCACTTTCATGAACACTGAAACCTTGAGACTACCGGATGATTTTCATGAGTCTTTGGATCTATTGTATAAAAAAACAGTTCCATCTAGATCATTAGTCGAATAAATTTAAATTAAAGAATCGATCCATAGTGAAGTGTGTTTTTTATTTTCCAACCGATGGAACCAAACAAGAGTAACTCATGGACAAATTGGGTGGAATTATACAATAACATATTTTTATATAGCCGACCTACCAAAAACATCTTAACAATCTTAATTATGAATACATTATTAAGTTTAAAATAATCTGGTAATTATTAAAATGGTTTTTACTGAAAATATAAAATATAAATGTTTCGAATAGCGAATGCCAATAATTCTGAAATATTAAACAGAACAGTGTTTTCGTCTAAATTTGATCGAATAGTTTCACAGTATTTGAGCACCGAGTTTATTTGAGATATTAAAGAGGAAGAACGTATTTGTAAAATCTTAGCGAAAGAATTTGAAGTAAATCCAACGTTTCGCTTGACAATCTGGTTCAAGCTTTTTCAAGGAAATAATATTTTCTAAAAGGTTAACATTCTTCTGTTATTGATATTCAAGACTAATTGACTGTGATCAGGATCCAATTGTTTGGAATTTTGATGTGAATATCAATACCAAGTAGCTGGTACATCCATCTAACGAGTCTAAAATAGGAAGAGAAGTTTTTTTCATAATTCAACTTTTACATAATAGTATGATGTTTAATTTATCCCATGTAATAGCATACATACATCATATAATGTATAACATTTATTCCTAACGGAAATTTTTATTAAGGGATAGAATTAAAATAACCAATAACCTTGAAAAACTTTTTTACATTCACTTCTGATAATTTTTCTACAAAAACAAAGTAACGATAAAAACTTTTTAAGATTTACAGAGTAAAAGAGGAGAATATAATCTTCGTGATGATTTGATGGGAAAGTAACATTATAAATGGAACTATCATGTTAACAACTAACTAATGCTTTATTGTTTTTCATTTTATTATCCCTTATATACATATATCCTTATAAGTGTGTTGCTAAGAGGATAAATTGAAAGAAAAATGTGTATTATAGAGTATAGTTATTTTGTATAGATAAGCAATAATATACACATTCAAATCTGTACTCGAATAGAATTTTGTATATCATATTTAAAAAGAAACTCATTCTTTTTACTTCCCGTTTTATTTGATAGTTTCCCCTTCTCATTATTTAGCTTTATTATGAGTATTTGAAGGTAAATGAGCATTAATGCATAAATATTTGTATGGATAACCTAAGGAATTACAGTTGGCAGAACATAAGGAAACAATATCGTATAAAGAATTTTTATATAGTTATAATCATTATGGTGGAATTATTTTAAGCACGCATATACAGCTAGCTACTGAGTTAGTTGCTATCCAGTCTCTATGGTTAGATTAGTAACTAGTTCTTCCGGTTTATTAGTAAAATGCTTTCGTGATGAAACATTTTCATGGATTTTTTAGTCATTTTTTACTCTATGTCTTTGATAATTTTAATTTTAGACAGATAGTTTCAATTGAGTATTATGTTTTACATCATGTAATTTTGCTGATAAATATTCCTTTTTAAACATATCTTAATGTTTATAAGATTAGATGACGATGGTTAGCACTGAAATTTAGAGCACATTTTGTCCTACTTAAAATCCGTCAGCCTGTATTCTAGAGTCGATGTTCATTCCGGGACTCGAACCCAATATCGTTTGCTGAAATAATTATTTGAAGGTATTATGCGGTGTTATATCCATCAGAAACTGAAATCATCCAACGGTCTATCAAAAATCTAGAACTACTGGATAACTATTTTGTCTAAATCTATGACTTTTAAGTAACGTCCAACAACAACCACAAGTGAGATTGAATTAAGATCCTCAACGATACCACTGAGCTGCTGGACCCGAGCCTAATTTTACTAATTTTTAACTTCTGTCAATTTTTCGTATCAAATGATCCTTATACAAAATTGTTAACATTCACTTAAAGCATTCATTAATTTTTTTGTCAGGTATGACAATCAAAGCTTCAATAGCATAAAGATTATGACTTGATCTCATTCATAATTTTTTCAATTGTTTGTGGTGCATTACTCGTAAGCTATATGAGTAGGATAAAGAATTGATCTTTGAAACTATGTGATAAAAGTTTTCAGTCAATGGAAACATGTTTCAAATGTTTTAAAAGCATATTAACTGTACAATGGTCTTTCTCTGATGATTATCAATAATTTTGAATTTATACCTGATTGAGGAATTATAATAAGTAAACTGCTTTGTTGAACCACATAACATTTGATGAACAAGTATTATCAATTCACAACTATATCACGAATGAATAGTGAAGTAAATATTAGCAAGAGTTGGTAATTTCCTGTTTTTGATATCTAGGACTGCAAACAATCGGTCTTTGTTACCACATGTTTATCCTGAGTATATTGCCTTGATATGACCTATTAATCACACGTTTTGTTAAATTTTTATGTAGTTGATAGAGGAATCTAATGTGCACTTCTCTTTCTATTTGAGATTTGTCAGATAGATACACTTAAGTCCCTGTGTTGATGCTCAAAATATGATTTGAACCGGTGGAGAAGATTTGTAGCTCAGGTGGATGATTTTGGTGGAGTTTTGTTCTCTGAGCTCAGAGAACAAAACTCCACCAAAATGATTTGAACCGATTGACTAACACTTCAGACGTCGATGCGTAACCTTTTGAGCTATTAAATTCAGATAGTCATTCAACACAACTCCTTGCTAATATTTGTATACCTGCTGAACAATCTAGTGGTTACGTGAACTCAGTAGCTCGAACGGTAGCTTGTCAGTGTGTAAAGCAATAGGCAATAAGCTTAAATCACAGCGTAAACATCAACACTAGAACACAGATCATCTAGCTGAAGAATATCAAATAAAGTAAGATGCACATTATGTATTTCATCGTCATACATTACATCATACATTACATCGTCATACATACCCAAATCACTAGAATTACTTGAGCAAATAGTTTAAGATGATAAAAAATATTTTACTTCAATTAAAATGAGTTTATTCTGTTTCTTATCATGACACAGATCAATAGTGATATGAGTGTTCTATCAAATATAATCCATTCCATCAAGTGTTTAAACGACAGTCCTAATTTAACTAGATCTTTCTTTTAAAAAGTATATCAGTTATTCATCAATGTAAATTATATAGTGTAGTAAAGAATTAAATGATTACACTTATGATAACTTGAATCTGTTCTTTTCTGTTCATTTTCCGGATTGAAAAATTAAAAGTCCAGGTTTTAATTAGTCATAAAAAGATTGTTCAAAAACTGTTTAATTTCAGTTTATTAATAAATGGTTAGGTGATTGGAGATAAATGACAGAATGCTTTTGATCGAGGCTGTGTTGTTTATCACTCATCAAACAAGGTATATCTACACTTTGAATGTTATTGATGGTTCCCTTAAGATTCACGTTTGTGCCTTGGTCAGAGCTGTTACTTCTAACCAGTTTAAACAAACCTCCCTTAATTCTAGGATGCCTACAATAATTATTGAGACAAATATTTTTAGTATTTATTGAATTTTATTAATATAATTGTTATATGGTCACTAAGACTGTGACTAGACATTATGATGGATGTTTAAAGGTAAATTTTTACCTTAGGATGCGTTATTTTCCTCATTATTGTATGAAAGCTCTAAAGACATGCACCGAAAGAAAGATACCTGAAATCAAATTTACCCGTAAATTGCTTCTGACAAAATAAATCATACCATGGTGTCCAATTGATCACCTTTGTGTCCACATTGCCACTTGCTCAATAAAACTGAATGACCACTGATCAGAATGACATTGCTTACTACCGAGTGACCAATTAGCTGCAAATTCTTTTGCAAAGCTTGAGTTCCAGTCTAATCAAAATACTTGCGTATTAAATCACAATGTGAACACATCAATTGTAACAGAAATAGTCGACTATCTATTTTCAAAAAACTGGCTTACTATTATCACTGACAATTTCACTTGGCTTTTTTGACTATGAAAAATACCAGAATGTGTAAGATTCTCTTAGTACTCTACTCTTTATCATGTTTTCTCATTTTCAGTATATTTAGATTGTTAACTTGAAACTCATTGCCTTTTTTTCTTTATAATTTTAAACATTTCAGACTTTAGACAAGAATAACAATCAAATATCAACTTACACTAATGGTGTTCTTTTACAACAGTCAAATCTACAACAACACCAACAACACATTAATACAATTGGAAATATTCCCAAATTTCCTCAAGATCAAACATTGAATAATTTAAACAAATTTTTCGATCATCTTGATAATAAATCCCCTGTACAAAGAAAACAATTTCACCCAACTTCAGTAGATAATTACAACATAGATGATGGTAATCTAGAAAATGATCATTATAAAAGTGATCAGTTGATGAGATTATTTAATCCTCCAAAGTTAAACAATAGTTCGTCATTTGAAATTAAAAGTCAAAATATTTGTTCCACACAACAACATTTATTTCAATCACAACAAACACAGCAACAAATTTCACATTCTACACCTGTTTATCAAACACAACGAGATAATTATACGGATTATGAAAATAATATTGTTTCAATGGATAAATTACAATCTTGTATTCAATCAACTTATATTGGTACTACTCATACAACTGACAGTAGTACATATTCCCAATTAGAAGATTTGAATTTAACATATGATAGTACTGGACCATCTTCAAATTTATCATCAAATGAAACAAGTTCTGAATGTTTAAATTATGAAAAATACAATGATATTTGCAATAAAAGCAATAACATTACTTCTAATACTAATCTAACTAATACTGTCGACAATTGTAATGTAATTAATAGTCATAATAATAATGGTAACAATAACACTGGAATTTGTAGTATATCTGATATGAAATTACCATCAAGTAATACATGTGTAAAACAAAAGCGTCATCGTACACGATTTACACCGAATCAGTTAAATGAATTGGAAAGAGCATTTTCCAAAACACATTATCCTGACATTTTTATGAGAGAAGAATTAGCTTTACGAATTGGTCTTACTGAATCACGTGTACAGGTATGTTAATAGACTTTGTTTACTAAAGTAAATATATTTACTTCTAAAAGAAACTATTTTCTGTCTTTTTTGTTTATTTAGCAAAACTGAAGGATATTACTTGTTCTTAAGTAATCCAAATATGTAGTTATTAATGCCTAGGGTAGTATCGGCAAACTAAATATTAAATGTAGTAAAGTATAAAACTAATGCCTCAATATATAATCAGTATAAAATTCTAATTTATTACAAGAATACCTAAACCGTTGAACCAAGATTTTTATTTACAATCCATAACAAGTATGTTTATTTGATTTGTTTTCAAGTCCTTAGTTTTCCACTTTCATTTCCCTTTTAGTTTTTGTAACTTTAAGTAATGGAAACAAATTTTGTTCAGTAAGAAATTATTGTAAAATAATATAAAGTGAACATTAGTATTTGTAGTAGAATATTTAATTTGCCCCTGATGGTTTTGTTTTTGTTCGGCAATTACAATAAATATTTGGTCACATTTATGAATTGCTTTGATTCGAGAATCAACACATTAAGATAGCACAATAATGTGCACTTATGATAACGCGCGTGGGACTCAAACCTATAATCTTTGGTTTCACATGCAAATGCTTAACCTGAGTCGGAATTCAGTGGTATTAATATTCAACCCCAGTTGATCCATTTTATCTTGCTCAATCATTCATCCATTGTTTGAGGTGGATAACTCTCTCATACTCGACACAGATTGCACTCCACTGGTCACGGCTTTGTCTTAGTATGGAACTTCTCGGCAAACTCCTCGCCAATTGCCTATAAAGTTTGAAATCTGTTTTTTCTTTCTTAAATGTGATTACATCTATGTTTAACATAAGTATCTAAGTATCTTGTCTGTCATAAGAGTATAATGGTTATCATAGAGTACCCATAAGAAAATATCATACAGAATTTTAGTAAATATTTAGTTAATTATTCTATACTGTTGATGAAACTGATTAGAACCGGAAAACGGTTTGATCAATATGATGAATTGTTTTACGAATCTTAACTTGAGTCAATCACAACAATTTTTAATAGAGATTTAGTAGGATTTATAGAGATTTTGTACGATTTGAAAGTAATTGAATAATAACTTAAGTTTTAAATATATACTATCTTATTCGAACTTATTATCTCAATAAGTTTACTTTTATCTTAATATTATGAATGTAGTGATTTGCGTTATTTATGAAATTATAAGTTTAGACTTCTGAAAAGATATGCAGAGATACTTTGTCTTATATAGCTCATCAGTTGTAAACACTTCATGAAGTAAACCATCTTTAATGTGTTTTTTTAAAGAGTTCGAGAGTTACACAGCAATTCTTGAAATGGCTAATAAGGACATGTATATACTTTTTTAAGAGTTTTACGACAGAATGAGATAATTGTCAGATACAATAAACTCTCTATTGTTCACCCGATAAAAATAATTTTCAACTAATTTCATGGATATCCACTTGTTCAATTTATAGTATATACTAGTATATGTACGTGCAGGAGGATACATGAGCGCTGATTTCCACGGACAATTTAAATCCTCTCAATTTAACCCTTCACACATTCTTAAACATGTAAATAAATAAATATCAACAACAACAAAAAGATTTAATGAGTCCACTTTCTTCTACACATTAGATGATCTTATAGAATAAAGTGAGAAAATAACAGAAATAGAATATTGAAAGAAGAAAATCATCATCATCATCAATATAACACGTGAATGATAAATAAATAAATCATATTGAATAGATAATAATATTTATTATTATTATCATTATCACTTAGAAGAAATTAAGTGATAAAACGTTTGGAATGTAGTAAATTTGTTTATCTATTTTAACGAAATTCTTTCATTTCTCTATGATATATAATATATATATATATATATTATAATAAAATTCATAATCAAGTGAGAAAGTTTATTTATTATTAAGTAGTATATATATGAGTATGCATATATACATACCCTTAAAAGGCGAATGTGTGTATTGAACAATTCATTTTACTTAAACAGTTAACTATATTTGATTTCTTCATCAGTTAACCTCTTTTTCTTCAACTCCCTTTATCCTTCACCTTCAGTTATCCTTACCTCCACCCCCCACCCTCTTTTAAAATTTTATTTTTCAATATATGAAAAATTTGTATTTATTGTGTGAATTTTCTTAAAAGTTTATAAATTTTTTTTTGTTCAACTGTTCCCATTTTTCTTTCTAAGATTTTATTTTAGAGATTAGATTAGAGAGAAAAATTAGAGTAAACAAAATTATGAAAAGAAAATTATTTAAGAGAAGTTAGTGAAAAACCAAACGACAAACAATGAAATTATCACTTTGCTTTTAAAAATTTAAAAAATAAGAACAAAACTTCACCTTTTCACTTATTATATTTTTCATGCTCCTACTACCATCAACATCACTACTATCACTAGTTATAGTAACAGTAATGATAATAATGTTCTCACTGTTGACGAATATTAACTACACGATAAATATTTAATCTGTTCCGTTTTCTTTACTTTTCATGTTGTGTAGTTTATCTTATCACATCATTTTTCTATTTTTTTTTCTAAAAATGATTTCATTATTCGATGTAGAAACAAATAAATAAATAAATAAACATAACTAAGGTGTAACACTTGGCATTGTTTTATTATGATGATTATTATTTCATTGTGGTAGAGCATAGAAGACACCAGTTAAAGTCGTAATCATAACAATCATAATAATAACAGTAATATGAACAAAAGGTAATCAGTTCATCATAATAAAGTGTTAATGAATATTTGCACACTCACAATAAAACATGTAAATTAAATGGAATACAAAAATAGTAACAGAAAATAAGTGAAGAAAAAAAATTGAAAAGGGAAATGTACGATTTTAAAATTAAAAAAATAAAAATAATGAAGCACGTAATTATATTTTTAAAAGTAGTATATAACTATGTCTGAATATTTTTTAATTATAATTAGCAAGGTTCTACTTTATCATTTTTCCTACATGCTTATAATAAAAACCTAACATTTTCATATTAATTGAAAGTTATGATTCACCAAGTGAATCGAACATAAGAAATATGACTGGTAATATGATTTCTGTTTTAATTCATATATAAATGATCAGTTATGACATTGATAGAACGTAAAAAGTTTACATTAATTGATAAGAATGTTTAAAGTATGTTTCTCTTACTCTAAATGTAACATGTTTCTTCATAACTGGTCTCTATGATCTGTTATTTATTGAGTATGTTGATTTTTTTCATTCTCAAAACACTTAACAATCCTGATGATTTATAAATCAAAACACTGTATACGAATACAAAATTTAGATTTTTCTCGATTGATACTAATTAGTTAGTAAGTTAAATGTCTGTCTGTTAGACACTGTTATATTGATAAGCAGTACACTTTGTATCAAATTGTAGCTTCTAAATATCACCCCTAAAAGTTGAAGTTATGTATTGGTTGCTGGTGATCTACAAAATATTGAACATTTATGATGCATGCAGTGAATGAACAAAATAATTTGAAAAAAAGTAAACATTCCGTTTTTAAAAAAAAAACGTTTTATTACGAATCCAACGGCCCAGTTCCACTCAGTTTACATGTTTGAGTGGATAGAGTTATCTAGATTAAACTATAATACCAATTTCACAGGTTGAAATCATGAGTCAGTTGAAGCTAGACCACCATTGAAAACCTGGAAGCACTGGACGGCCGTTTCATCCTGGTATGGGACTCCTCAGAAGTGCGCATCCACGATCCCGCACCACGCGGGGCTCGAACCCAGGATCTACTGGCTTCGCGCGCAACCACTTAACCATTAGACCACTGAGCCGGCATCCAACGGTGTTAATGTCTAACTTCAATGGTGGTCTAGCTTCAACTGACTCATGATTTCAACCTGTGAAATTTCTAAAACTCTCCACAAAACTCATTCCTATGATACCAATATATACAGAAATCCATATAGAAACTTAAATATTAGATAGTATAAATATTTAGGTAAATTGTATGATATTCTAACACGATTAATTTAGTTTCTAACTGTTATAGAAATGAATGTATTACAAAGTAATTTTAAAATTACTAATTTCCAAGACTATTGTTAATTCCTTTTGTTAAATGTTGTTAATATCTGTAAAGTTATTTATGATATAAAGATAAAGAGATGTTATATAGGTAATGAGACGGTTTCGCTGTAATCTAGTAATTAATCCAGCATAAATAACTTTAAGAAATCAGAATTAATTCACAAGTTAATCAAATTATTTCGTTATCAATATATATAGTCACATTCTGGATTTATTATTCATGACGATGATGGCTATGAATGAAATATCAATCATATTAGTTTCGTACGTTCTACGTTGATGAACCTGGTTAATACAACTGTAGTATTTAAAAGTCAAATGCGGAATGTATTTAGAAGATTAGATTCCTAATGAACCGACAAACTGTGAACGAAATGAATAGATGAAACTTGCAGGTCGGCCTTATGCTAACACGTAGAACGATTTCGTATTTCAGTTTACATAGTTATATATATATATTTCATTTATGAATGTATAAAGTATAATCATGCGATCATCAGTTCCGTTTTGAATCAGTTGACACAAGGACTAGAATCAACGTTTAATGTCCATAGTGATAAACTTGCAAATTTGATTGGGTATTTATAAAGTGTATTAAACACGACACTGTTGTTATAGATAGTGATAATAAAACAAACTATTTTCATTAATCATCTTTAGAATATTTTTAAAATATCTACTCCATCAAAGCTTAAGATGTCTAACAGATTTCTATCATCTTATTTCAGTAGTATTTATAAACTTATTTCCAGGAACTTTTCGACTTTTACTTATACATACCGAAGACTATCTTCATAGATTAAATCACATACTGACCTTGGTTAGACTAACATTAAAAACCAAAAAGCTCTAAAGTATTATATTACGATTAAAAAATTGATTTCAGAAGTGATACAATTAACATCAGTCTGTGATTTAATCTATGAAGATTTTAAAAATTTCTACAAATCCCCATATTATTAAAGATTATCTGTTTAAAAATTCCCATCATCGCATATATGTAGATGAAAAATATTCATTTCAATAAATTCTTATTAGGTCCTGAAGTAATACACAAAAATTAATGATTCAAAAGAATGATCAAGTTTAAGGCAAATATATCGCTTAAAGTTTTAGCATATAATTTTAACATATCAACCTATTCAACAGAACATTCCTTATTAGTCATTCCATTAATTAAAATGGAAGAATGTATTTGTAAAATCTCAGCGAAGGAGTTTGAAGTAACTTCAACGTTTCGCCTGGTAATCTGGTCCAAGCATTTTCAAGGAAAAGAAAATATTCTTCTTTATACATCTGTGTTTTAAATTCTAATAGTTCAATTATGGATTATTTTCTTAAAACTGTTTCAATGTATGGTTTTTAAAAAAAAAATTTAACAGTAAATAATCAAAGGAGGTGATATTATGGTGTATGCTACTGATGACAAATATAAGTAGTATGTAACACCAATCGAAAGTGAAATGCCTAGTAGCAGAAGGTTAAGTAAATCTAAGAGAAAAAAAAACGAGAAAAGAGAATGATTAGTGTAAAAACGAAGAGATAGTCAAGTCTGAAACAACTGATTGACATTTTGTAAATGAAGTATTTACTCACATTTTACTGAGAGATCCTTTAGTTTTCTATCTAAATACACTTGGTTGTTCCCGCCTGTATTCTCGTTCACTACAACATCATTAAGTTCATACTAATTTAAAATGTGTTTTTAACATTTAATTTCTTAAAACAATCATAATCACATATGATAACTCATGTGAAATGAGAAGTAACAATACTAGACGGAAATGAATTGGACTGTGGAGTAAAAAAGTCTACATATATATAAAAATAAGGAAAAATAAAAACGTAGATAAAGTTTTTCCTTTAAAATTCACTCATCTATTTATTTATTTATGTTCCTTTTCGATTCTCATTTGTTTATTTGATTATATATTTGTGATTTGTAAATAAAAATGTCATCACAGAAAAAAACATAATCACACACACACACACACACTTATGATATTCATTGGCAACAGGATAAATTATGATTTATGAAATAAAACATTCAACTGTTTCTTGAATTTCTAAAAAAAATAGTATTTCTTATAGTTTTGTATCTATCTGTCTCTTTTAAGTTGCTCTATTTATTTTCCAATTTTGATAAAAATCAAACACACTATGTTTTTTTTCAAATCCACATCACCCTTTATATCAATCTGATTGTATTTTCTTAATCTGTTTACATATATATAAACAATCCAATTGACTTTTGATTTGTCTCTATTCGTTTTTTTTTCTTTTCTTCTTTTTCTTTCGTTTTCACGTGTTAATTAGAAGATAGATAGCGGTTTGTTTAAAATCAGTAAGAAGATAGAACGTAAGAAAAAGAAGAGAGTTTATAGTATAACTTATCCAACAAAAGAAAATTGATCAAAATTATCATTGTTTTTTTAAAAAAAATAAAAAATTCAAATGAGTAATCATATTTTTATGAATTCAGTCAATTTTTTTTATGTTTTCACTTGTTAGTAAACAACGAAACATGACTAGCAACTGTTTATGTTAAAGTATACTGAAATATAGTTCTAATGTACAACTTGTAACTAGTACGAAATAAGTTCTATAGTCGATATAGCTATTGCTCATTCATTATGCAATAATTTGAGAGTAATTACATCATAGTTTTGTGCTAATTATTTTGAGTTTATGATGATTATAAAGAAGTATGTAACATGAATAAATTGAATTATCTTTTAAAATATTGTAAATTTACTAATGAAATCAGAAACTTATGGTTGAAAACAGTGTGCCATCTCTATTTCATCGAGTAGAATAGTGAATAAAATTAGGAAATAAGATTATAATTAAAATAAGATATGACCAAAAGATTCCATGTTACCTATTCCTTTATGAATTAAAAAATTAACATGAATCAATTTTTATAGTTGAATTCATGAGTCAATTGAAGCTAGACGAACATGAATAACCTGGAAGGATTGGAAGGTCGTTTCGTCCTAGTATGGTATTATATCCTAGTGAAGATTACATTACGAATAACTTCTGAGACCTATTAATGGACTAATATTATTTATATATTCTTATGGTAGAAATATTCAGTAACAAGACTGTGTATATATATTCCTCGTATTATAAGCTTCGTTCTGACTTATAGATTATTATTATGCGATTTACTGTTCCCAAGTTATACTCAGTTTATTAATTACTGTCTTCCACGTTTACAGCCATTTTTGGCTATATTTTGTACGAGTGTTATTTCCTATTTTTTGGTGCGTTGCTGTCTGTTTGGTTGGTATATAAACCTAGTATGTCTGAAATAAACGATTTGCATAGTGAAGGCTGCTATTAGCATTCTGGACTCAGCTGGACGGGCTAGGCGAGCGACGGACCAATAGGACGCTAGGCTGACCAGACCGAACGAACGTCATTGGTTTAGTACAGTACAAGGGCGAATAAGTCGTATTTTGATTGGCAAATAAATTACGCGATAACTAGTGGGTCATGAAGACACAACATATAGAACTCCTCAGCAGTGCTCACCCACGATCCTGCCTCATAAATTCAACTATTAAATTTACTGTAATATCCACAAAACCCCTCTCTTATTATGAATCAACTTGTCAACAATAAAATTGATATAAATAGACAGTAGGGTAACTGTCCTCCATTTTTCCCACTTTTATTTTCCATTACTCTTCGATTTCCTAACTCTATATACTTTTATGATATATATGCTACATTTTTGTTGGTATTTCTTTCTTCTGTTTTGCTATCGAATTTTTATATTTAATGTTTATCTTTCCATCTCTCACTCACTAATCTACTCAGCTTTTTTATTACTCATTTTAATCCATTATAGCCTAATCATCTTTAATTTATGCGGTATGTAAATATATGTATTAGACTATTTGATTGATTGATTATACATTACATGTTTGCATATTTGTTTATATATTAGGAGGTATATTTATACAGAGGAAATGAGAAATAATCAAGGTTTTATTGTTCATTTAATGCGTAAAATTTATGAATGAAACTACGATCACCAGCATCATCATCATCATCATTATCAAAATCATTAAACGTATGAAAATGTTATTATTCTAGGAAAGTAAAAAACCGATAGTGAAATGTAAAAGTTTTTATTTATTTATTATATTAACATTTTCTGGTCTTATTGCTCATTTTAAAAGTATTTAATTAAAAGAATTAGTTTATGAATGAAAAGAATGACGATAATAATGATGACGATGATAATAATGGGGTTGTTTTTTTCTATTAGAATTATTTTGGTCTCTATCAATATTTTTCTTTATTATATTTCCCGCTTTCCTAATCTAATCAATTGTGAATGTCAGATTTTTGAAGTAAGAAAACAATATAAAGAGAGAAAAAGAGAGTAATATCATTCTATCTATATGGAATATTAATGATGACACTTTGGTTAAGGATAAATGAATAATATTGTGTATGTGTATATAAATACGAAAGATGAATTAAATAAGAAATTTATATAAACTATAAATATTGTTTGTATGCATTAATTGATATAAGTGTACATGATCGATTTAGTGGTTAGTTTAAATAAATGAATAAAATACGGGAAAATTAAAGATAATGGATTTGTTCTTCTAAAATGAAAAACAAAATAATAAGTATCATCTTTGTATCACGCTAAATTATAATGATGATAACAAAATTGATAATATGTTGAAAGGATTGTAAAACTAGTTCATTCCACTAAGTATTCACATAATAAAATGAAGAAAAAAAATGATTTCAATCTGTGAAATTTCTAAAAATTTCCACAAAACCCATTCTGATAATAATCAACTGCTCACTAGTGAATGATTTCAAGAGATACTCCTGGAGTTCTAGTAAGAAGCCGTTACCAGTGAAGTTCAACCAGGTCTGTTGTGAGATAGGAACTCACTGAAGACAATGGTGTACGGTGGTGCAACTTCGTGGATTGGTTGAAGTTAGACATTAACACCGTCAGATGCCGGCTCAGTGGTCTAGTAGTTAAGTGCTCCCGCACGAAACCAGTAAGTCCTGGGTTCGAATCTCGCAAGGTGCAGGGTCGTGGATGTGCACTGCTGAGGAGTCCCACACCAGGACAAAACGGCCGTCCAGTGCTTCCAGGTTATCCATGGTAGTCTAGCTTCAATTGACTCATGATTTCAATCTGTGAAAAAAATGTTTCTCACTAGTAAAAATACGTCATTTTAGATTATGCTTTTTTATTTTATTGCAAAGAAATTTCATTTTCTTTAGGAGTTAATCAACTACGGTCATGTATGTTTCTTAATTTTTCTTAAGGAAGTAAAAATATGAATGAATATTGGATAGAAACTATCCACCACAGATCGAAAGGATAACCTTCCATCTCACGTATAAGCACTTGGTCTTTCGATAACTCGGGCCGCGATCCATTGGTATATATTTTTAACTTCAGTCAATTCATGATGTCATGCGACCATTTTCCAATTGCACATGATGGATAACTGTCTCATATTCTACATGGTTGAATTCTACTAGTCACGAATTCTCATTAGAAATGCTAGAATTGTATCTTGAAGTTAGTCTGTAGTGAGCACCTGATTATTATTGTAGATGGTTCGAGGAGATTATTAGGTTTTCATGGTTCAAATCACTCGCTGATCTTAGTTGGATAACTAGTGAAAATCGAGAAATACCGGATAGATGACTAGTCAAACGACGTTGAAGGTGAGACAGAAATCCATCGCAAGCAATGGTGATAGTCGCGCGACATCGTGAACTGATTGAAATTAGACATCTACATCATTGGATGCCCGTCTGATGGTCTAGAGGTTAAGCGCCCTCATATGAGACCGAATGTTATTAGTTTTATCTGTAGTAGAGTCGTAGACGTACACCGCAGAGGATTCCCATACTAGGATGAAACAACTGTATATTACTCCCTAGTTTATTGGTTGTCTAAAGACAATACATTATGTAATTCATGCACATGGCTATTACTAGTCGACTGATGGGTAAAACAATGTGTTTATATTTTCTCATTACAAAGTGGGAGATACGTGTAAAAAATGCCAACTTTTTCTTCACTTGGACACTGATTAATACACTGTTGCACTTATTTAAATTCGGATCACTGAATAGAGATGCTAGTCTTGACAACTAACTCAAATTTAAATACCGGAACTTGAATTCAGTTAGTGAGTTGCTTAATTTTATATTTTTGACTGTACAAATTAACAAATTGAGTTCAAATCCTTTAAGCGAGAATGATTATCTTATCAGTTTCAAATACATTATATCAATTAATGCAATAAATCACGAAATGTAGGTTCATAACTTTTCATTAACTACAAAAAGTTTGAAAATTATTACACAACAAATCATTATTATTTAATCAGCGTTTTCAAAAAATCAACTAAACTTGCTTCTGAATTACAGAAACCTAATGGTATATACTTTGGTTATTATTCAGTCACAAGTCAAGTCTTTTGATATTTCTGCACATTGTGAAGTATATGATTTAGAACACTTTCAATTTAAAACAATACTTAACGGATGTCTGTCCAGAAGATGACATTACACAGGTAGTTATATAATCATAACATTTCATTTTTGTATCTTACAAGAATTTTAAAGACGTTGGCAAGTTTGAAAAACAAATACAAAGTTACATGACAGTTCTAAATATATATGTAGAATATTGTCATTAACTATCAATACACTTTTGACTACATGTTGTACTATATAATCTTGAAAATTCACTCATATCTGATCAGTATATTATAGCATACCTATTCAAAAGGAATCACAAACCAAAATACCATTCCAGAAATTATCGAGTAATCTACCTGGTTATAAAAATATCTTTACTTCTTTATGATATCTGAAGATAAAATGCATTTTTATTGCAATATATTGTATTGTATACACGATTGTATGAAATATTGCATGAAAGAATATTTTTAGACAAAGGAATCTGTGGTTATATGATTTGAGAATGTAACTTTCTTCACAGAGCTAAATTGTGTCCCACTTGTAACTGATTTTAAATAATCGAGTGGTAACTTTTGTGGGAATTAAAAACTCAATAAGTATATATGTACTTTGTTATTTGTGTTATCTGATGATAACACACTATCCATTATGATGTATTATCAATTTATGATCGATCGGATTTGTAGAGTTAGTATTTAGAATTTTTATTTCTTGACTCAATTATTATATGTAAAACGTGTACGGCCGGGGTTCGAACTCAAGGTGGAAAATACAAAACAAACAGTAAGGATACGTAGTAGTATAATTTAAAAGTGGGTAATTTGATATAAATAGATGAACTAATCAAGAAAATGATTAATACATGAATAAACAGGTCGTATGTTGCCTACTCTAGAAATGATAACAAAATATTGATAATTGCAAATTGAAATTTACCAGCTTGTCTAAATCTATAGAAAATAGTATTATTATTATTGTTATTATTATTATTATTATTAAGAATCCAGTTTCATTTCCTATCATTCTCATGATAAGTGTATTCAATATTTCACTTTGATGGTCATTCGATTTTCAATTTTCCGTTGTGATTTTGTCATTATTGATCATTTACTGAAATCATTTTTTCGACTTAGAACTACAATACCACCCTGCTCTTTTGATTTCACTCTACACATCTACATACATGCATGCGTACACATACAATGAATAGGCAAGTGATAAGAAAATTGATATTATCAAATGAGATCATTGATGTTTTTCTGGAAATAAAATTAAAATGATTATTTTTAGATGTGGTCTTTAATTGTTGATTAAATTGTATTCCTTTTTTTTAAAAAAAGTGTCCAATATTATGAGCACAGATATGTACACACACACACAAACGCGAATTTCCATTATTGAATTGAAGGATAAACTGTTAAATAGGACACTACTATGAACCAATAAAGTTATTTTTGGTATCAAATGCTAGGGATGTTTGTACTCATATTTACTCAATTCTGTTAGTACATTGATGTGTGTGAGCGAATACATGAAACACAATTCAATTCCTTATTTATGTGTCAACACTATCAGGCTATTTATTGTCTCACTTTATCTTACATAAGATACTGACAAGTCTTCGCACAAACACACACACACACGAATATAAACACACTATTAGAAATGGCAAATAGAAAAAAACATTTAACCGTGACTTTATCTTGTTCTATGGAAAAAAAAAAAAATAACAACTATTTTGTTATTGATGTGCGTGACATAAAACAATTTAGTCAGCTATTCACTATTTTATTGCATAAATTTTTTTCTGGGAGTAACCAAAATCACAATAAACAATATCATCAATAAAAACGAAATAGGATAAAAGGGGAAAATAACGAGAAGAGGGGTGAATAAACACTCAAGGGATGGTGGGGTGAAGTATTAGGTTATTATTTTTTTAATGTATTTTGTTCAAATCACTTATCTTTTCTGTTGTTGTTGTTGTTACTTCTGTTAATGGATTATATGTATTTTGTTTAAATTTAACATTCCCTTTTTGTTGTTCAATATATGAAAAAGTTAACGGCAGGTTAAGTATACAAATATACTTGTCATTTTAATGAATTACAATTTTATTGTTTTGATAAGGTTCCAATCTCGATTTTCTCGTACTCTATTGCTCTCACTCTCTCCTACATACATAAAAACATATACATATACACACAAAGATCTATTCACATACAACGATAGATAGGAACTGTCAAATAAAGGAAATTAATAACAGAAAATGATTTTCCACATAATCAATTGGTTGTTTATAATAAAGTGGTAATTAAGTTTTTTATTTATTCACCTTGTTTACTACTGTTGAAGATCTTTAATAAATATACACTATTATACATTGGTGAATTGAATCGTTTTTGTTGTAACGGGTGACTGACTGCAGGTTATGATAAGCAGCGTTTTATATCGACCGATCACAGTGATACGTAAACACGTACGAACGACCTAGTGTCCCGATTGGCTCTGCTTCCCTGTCTATCCCAGCCAGTTGAGTCTAGAACGAAAGTCACAGCCTCTGAGATATGAATCATTATATTCCAAACACACTCTGTTTATATACTAACCAAGCAGACCACATCGTACCATAAAAATAGAAAACAACATTTACACAATATTAAACAAGTGAAGAAAATATCGACCAATAGGGAATGTACATTTAGCGTCCAAGGACAACATTAGACTTAACATGATAACTATTGGTATATTTTTCTGCACATCCTAACAGTTTTTAAGAAGTAATGAGATATCTGATTAATGATTAACTAAGGGAAAATGAAGTTGAAATTTCTAAAATGTTGTAACCGAATCATTTATTTGTAAGTACGTAAATTATGAAGCTGAACAAGAAGAATAAAACAATCTACCGCGAAAGAATTATGTATTTAATCGATAGAACTGTGTTTTTCTTGGAAGAGTTCATTAAGTTGCTTATGAAATGTAATGATAAAATATAACCGTAACTGATTTAAAATAGAGTTATATAAGTCAAGTTCATTCTGAACATCAGACAATATGAAGTCACAATTTTGAATTAGTTTTAATAAGGCAAATTCAAATAGATAATCCATAATTATATAACTCACTGTAAAATATTTGGAATTTGAAAATTACTATTCAATTATGTTAGTCATTATGTAACTTTCCATTGCAATACACTCATTCTAGTATATCGTTTGTATAAGAGATCAACCCATTATAAACTAAACAATAATTAGTTATTTGATTGAACGTTTGCTATTCTCGTATGGATTATTTTTTTAGGACTTATCTTTCATATTATTAATTTACCCATACTTGAATACTTTCTATATATAGGTAGCTTCTGTTTCATAGTTCACCATTAAATTCATACATTCTGATCCCTTGATAGATTTAAGTAAAAAGAGAAAATGATTTTCAGAATAATATGAATTCATTATATTTCAAGGATTCTCATCGGTTGCGAATTGTCTATATTTACATTAGTAATATTATTATAAAATGTTTCTCATTCTGTATTTAATCAAGTTAACCCACTCATTATATGAAGTCAACTTTAATAAATAAATATTAATAGCTGAATTCATGAGTCAATTTAAGTTAGATCACTATGGAAAACCTGGAATCAAAGAATAGCCGTTTCTTCGTAGTGTGATACACCTAAACTGTGCTCATCCACGACCCTAAATACGGGACTCGGACTCGCGACCCTTGGTTTCGTTAGCCAACACTCAATTTCTAGACCATCGAGTCGGCAGACAACAGTGTTAATGTCTGACTTCAATCAATCCACGACATTATGTGACTATCTTCCATTATCTCTGATGGGTAACTACCCTACACCCAATACGAATTAGCCCTAATTGTCGGAGCTTCTCACTAGGACTCTTGAAACTTTCTCTCGAAGCTAGTCACTAGTGTGCACATAATAGTGGTCTAGCTTAGACAGACTTAAGATTTCGATTGCGAAAATATTACAATCTCCACAAATCCATATACTGAAAATCACTTTTAGTCAACTTGTAGATAAAGATAGTTTTAAAATAATTCAAAACTACTATCTAGATTTTCGTGTATGAAAAGATGATATATAATTGTCATATGATTACCAGTGAATAAGTTTATAATTGTCCTTTGCTCATGAACGGATAAATTTCTTTGAAATCCTTTTTATTGTTCTAGGATATAGAATTTCTTGATATTTTTAATCTGTCTTATAAGCGATGACTATTGTATACTTTTTAAAAATATTTACTGTTTCATTGGAAATAACATACTATCCATCATTGGGACTATCGAAAATTAAAACTCAATAGATATATGTTTCGTTCCAGTATGAATTTCTCCAGAAACATGCTATACAAGCAAGGAAAAATAATCAGTACTTTTTAGCTTTCAATGGTTAACTATGTAAAATCAAGATGTAATGTGTAACTAATTTCAAATAAGCAAAGATGGATAGTGGCTAGCAGTGGAATCCAGGACGCGCGTTTCGTCCTGTTTGGGACTTGTCAGCTGGATGTACCTGCATCTCAGTGTTGATGTTCACTCTGGGACTCGAACTCAGTACCGTTCGCTTCAAACGCCATCGCGTTATCCACTTAGCTACTGAGTCCTGATAGCCACTTGCTTGTGCAATAGGGTGAAGTTTAATTCACTTGATATTGTTTTTACTTGAAGATTCAGCCACTATCCATCTTTGCTTATAATGCTTGTAAATTAAGGCAATATCGAGGCATACGCACAGTATGCACATATGCCAATAAGAGACTGATCAATTTCAGTCGTAAAACATCAATGGGAAGATTCAAGTAAAAACAATATCAAGTGAATTAATTTCAAATAGTATATATTATCCTTTAGAATTAATAGATCGTTTGTTCTTTTACTGAACTTTCTTGAAATTGATTATTCTGTCCCATGAATAACGTTAAAATTCAAAATAAACAAACAGAATAGTTCATATAATGATTACAAGAAAATTGCAATATTTCCATGTGAAATTTTATGATATTCGATTAGAATTTTATTTTAATTGTTTTGTAAGTTTCTCAAAATTGGCTATAATTGTCAATAGTGAAATGATTTCACTGGTCACATGTTCTATATAATTGATTATATATATATATATATATATATATATATATATATATATATATATATATATTTGATAAGTTAAACCTATACAGAATAATTCATCTTAGATTTATGGATGGATAGAAGACAATAAATAAATAAATAATGTGAGTCAGAATTGATGACAATTAATGATAAGTCTTCGGCTGAAAAAAACAAACAACGGCATATTGAACAGTAGTTTATTTCATACAAAAATGTATCTTTCAATAGTTGAAATCATGGGTTAATTGAAGCTAGACCACCATGGATAACCTGAAAGCATTGGACGGCCATTTCATCCTATTATGAGGCTCCTCAACAGTGCGCATCCAATATCCCGCGCCACGCGAGATTCGGACTATTGAAATTACTAAAATCTCCACAAAATCCCTACTGGTAATAATCATCTGCTCACTAATGACTAACTTCAAGAGGCATTTCCTGGAGTTTTAGTGAGTAGCTGTGACCAGTAGAGCTCCACAAAACCCCTTCTGTTAGAAATCTAACTGACAAAAATTCAATCAATAAAAGTAGTATATTTGAAAAAATGTAACAGAAAATTCTGAGATTTACGATGATACCTTTCAGTGATTAAGATTGAGAATCAAAAGATTTACAATAATATACAATAGTCTAATGATAGATGCTTATAAAGACAGATATTTTTACAAACAACTCTCATCAAATGAACTAATGTGAAAAAGTAATCTATTTTTAATATAGTAGGGAGTAGAAAAATTAAATTTTCTGATGTTTCGTAACTTAGTATTATTCAATTCTTCAGATAATAAATGTAGAACAGTAACACAATTGATAATACAAAATTGTTTTTTGTTGATAAAAATTACACTTTATATCAACACAAAAGTGAGTATGGTGATATTTTATTACTAAAACATACGAATAATTATCAATATAATTAAGACCTGATATATATTGGAGATAAATTTTCCTAGTTATAAAAAGAGATTTGTTCACGTTTAAATAAGAAAAAAATGGTTTCTAAGACATTTTCTTAAGGTGTACAATTTACATGTACTAATAAAAGTCAGTACATAATACAGATGTTATATTAATACACAATATTTTCAAAGAATTTAATTAATTATTGTGAAAAAAATAAAAAAATAAAAAAGGCAACGGTTATATTCACAATTGCACATATTGGTTCTCAAACTCATCACGATACTACGGAACCATCAAATCAAGATTTATTAATTTGCATTTTTTTTTCACATCAGTCAGTACGAAATATATATAATAACTAACATAATTGAATGGGGCTTCTAAAAGCAAATATGTGCTGAACCCACGAGACTTGTTAACTAAAATGCATTGTTTCCAGAAAAATTCTCGATTCGTATTTAATATTTGGTGGTTGTTGAATGGACATCAAACATATAACACTTAAATCTTATTAATTAGAACATCATTATGCCTGTTACTCACAATGGACAGTAGGCCGCCGACCAGCATTCTCCAAACCATTCTGTCCTAGGCCTTCCTTCTTAATTCCATCCAATTGTTGTTCAAAGAACTATAAAAAAGGCCCAGGAGAGAGTGGGCTGGAGAATGCTGGTCGGTGGCCTACGCTCCATTGGGAGTAACAGACGTAAGCAAGTTCTAATTAACAATATTTAAATATTATGTGTTTGATGTCCGCCTGAAGCCCCTCTGAGGCTACTGCCAGTCCTAAGCCCGGATAAAGAGGAGGGTTGGGTATGGGGATTGCGACCCTATCCCGTAGAAAAATAACTCGCTAAAAAACGCTAACCAGATCAGAACATAAGGATAACCTAAAATCATACAATTAAATTACATATCGATTTCAAATCCTAAAAGCCTATGATAATAAAAGTTTTTAGTTTACGATAAGAATTTTTCTGATGTTTCCCCTCTGAGCTCAGACATTCACTTCAAACAGGCCAAATATCAACGAAACTGCTTGATCCTCAACAAAACAAAATGATAAAATGATAATCACAAAGAGATGAATAAGCAATAAAAATAGAAGGATTATTCTAATTAATGTTTATTTATTTATTTATTTTAACACGTAGATATTGATACAAGGAGGCACCAAATACATATGCGCCACACAAATCTCATTTGATATGTGTGAGGGATTCGATACTGCCCGTGTGCCCAAACCGACACGGGTGGTTTTCTTAGGGGGCCACTCCCCGAGCCTTCAACCTGAAGGTCTGATCCACAAGGCAGTGGAGCATCGTAAGAAGGTGCAGTCCCATGGAAGCCGATGATCAACAGTTGGTTCATACGCCATTTGTTCCCACAGGATGCTGAAGCCAATGTGCACCATTGGTTTGGAATCCGGTTAAAGTGCCGGACATTCGCTTTTCGTCCTCTCGATTTCGTAAACAACACCCCCGCCACGAGAAGGCAGTGAGTAGGACTTCTCTGGCACAGGCTATATACGCATGGCCATGTGAGGGCATATCGAGAGGGAGAGCGGACTCTCCCCACTCTCGGCCGTACCAGGATATTTGGGGGCCTAATTAATGATAAGATACTGAGTAAGTGCATGAAACCACATCCATCTGTACAGTCTAATTTGTTGAGAAATCTATTATGACTAACTCGAAGATGACAAATATCAGATTTGACTTTGATCATATAACCAGAGTAAGCAGTACAAGACAGTTTAGTCTTTTACTGTTGTATCTCGGTTCTATAGGAGGTGAGTAACGACCCGAATAACTCAATGATAAAGTTTCTGACTGTGAAGGTGGGTGGAACGAGGTCAAATATGCCAGGGATCATCAGTTATCTAAAGATTCTAGGATCACCTCATTGACGAATGTCAAATAAAATAAAACCTACTTCCAAACACCAACTTACACTACAACATAGTGTATGTTTGTGAATGAATCTGTGATTGATCGTCCAAAACGATAGACTTTGATTAAGTGATAAATAATTACTTAAAAGTAATCATTGATATAAAGCTCCCTTCATTTAAATAAATATTAAACGACAAAAAAATCGAACGGCAAAAATCTTTCTTTTTTTTCAATGAAAATGTCATCATTATATACATGATGTTAAATATGAAAATGAACATAGTTGTGTCACTGAAAACAATTAACTATAATGTAAAGGTTATTGTAAATTACCTACCAACTAATAAAATTGAAATTTTTAAAACCGTACAAAAATTATAGAAGAAATCATACTCCAAGTAATTCGGTAAATAGATACATGAATCATACATTTGAATTTACTTAAACCATATCATCATAAAATCTTCTTCTCAATAAATGTGAACTTGATCAGCATAATTACCTAACAGAATTTAATAGAAGAATAATCTTCTATGTACTTTTAATTAATTCTTACAATGAAAAATTATTTTTAATCAAACTATTAAACTTAAAGAATAAAGTTAAAACATAATTGAAATTTTTCTTTAGGTTTGGTTTCAAAATCGTCGAGCAAAATGGAAGAAACGAAAAAAGTCAGGAACTCCATTCCGCATGACAATCAATAGTAATTCGTTGACGAAGAATGTAAGCTTAACAACGAACAACTCTATGAAAAATATAATGAACGGTGACAATACCTACAACAATATTACTTGTAGTAGTAACCTGAATCCCTATATACAGCAGCTAGTACCAACAGCACAAACAAGGAGTTTAGATGGTTTAAATTGTTCAAAGCTAGACAATAATTTGTTTTTACAAAGTCCAACTACTTATTTTGGCAATAGTAGTTCAAATACAAATTATCCATTATTTGAACATTCCCAGTCAAGTATACGAAAATCTCAAGCAAATTCATATCCTTTTTTCTCACAACTAGAACATATTAAAGACAATATGAAAGTGAATCCACACTTTGTTGAATCGAATCCTTCTGGCCCATTTGATCAAATTTTACAGCAACGTTTAGGATTGCCTCAAATGCATAATATTCCAGAAGTTAGTACATTAAATCAAATTGCATATCAAACCGATTTACAGAATGATAAACAGAACCTTGATGCAGTACAGGGCTGGCATACAAAAATTGGTAAGTATTTCAGTGCCTTTATCGTTGTATATGAACCGTCTACTAATTGTAACGTGGTTAATTTTTATATTAGATTTTCTTCGATTTATCGTCTTTATTCTCATGAAAAATGTCATCATACAAATCTTCGCTATTGACTTCCATCTAGAAAATTCATATTCAGTCTATAGAAATGCTGATTTTATGTTACACATACATTTAGATCAAAAGTGGTGATCTATTGTTTATATATATAGTAGGTTGTAGTTCAGCGATGAAACTCAAATATTTTAGTCACAGATTATTATTGTACCATGCAATAGTATTTTCAAAACATTTGCGTATAATTATATGCTCACTAGTAACTAGCTTCGAGAGGAGATTTCAAGAGTCCTAGTGAGAAGCCCCGGCAATCGGAGCTAATCCGTATTGGGTATGAGGTAGTTACCCATTAGAGATAATGGAAGATAATCACGTAATGTCGTGGATCGATTGAAGTCAGACATTAACACTGTTGTCTGCCGACTCGATGGTCTAGAAGTTGAGTGTTGGCTCACGAAACCGAAGGTCGTGGGTCTAGGTTCCCTGTGATGGTTCGTGGATGCACAATGTTGGAAAGTCTCAAACTAGGACGAAACGGCCGTTCACTCCTTTCACGTTTTCAATGGTGGTAATAGATCGATTCATGATTATAGTGAAATTCGCAACTTATGCAATTTACAAACACATTACAATTCATTTTTTTAGTACATTTAATTTTTGTGAATAAGTTAAAATCTTTAGGAGTGCGTGATGAAATTCATTATTTTGTAGTAACTATTTAATATTAGAATAGGTTGTGTTGTGTAAATCTATCAAGTCTTTCTCCTTGTTCCAGATTCCTTACTCACAAAACAACTCGAAAGTATGCATCAACATGAACAAAATGAAAAGTCTTCAACATGTGAATTTAATCTGGTTTCCACAACGACTTCATCTGGTTTGTTAAGGAATAAAATAAAAAATTCAAACGAAATTGTCACGATACCACCAAATTTAATCAATCAAAATTCCTCAAGCATGGATTCAAGGGATTTTCTTTGTATCACCGGTACTACTACTATTACTAATAGTACTGACGATATTGATACAACAATAGCAGGACAGTCTAATACATTATCTAATTTAATGTTAACCAAAATATCAAGAGATGGGCTTAACCATTTTAGTTAATTCACAATCATATTGACCAAAAATGAAATTTTAATTGATTTCTCCGTACAACACAACTTTCAATAATATTTTCTCTACAAAATAAGTCAAGAGTAAAATAGATATCAGTCAATGTATATGTGAAACAGCGCTGCATTTCATATTTCCCCTTTACTATTGACCTCATTGTCACTCTATTTTCTTGTCAGAGAATAAGTAAGAGAAATAGTACATATATTACCAATGTATGGTGGAAATGGTACAATGTATAATTTCATTACAAACACTTTCAATTCACTTATACACAGACATATTAAGAACACGCCCCTTCATGGATTAGAATATTAACAGATCCTTCTCTCTCTCTCTCTCTCTCTATATATATATATATATATATATATATATATATATATATATATATATATATATATATATATATATATATATATATATATATATACTAACTTGTGAATCAACATTAAATAAAGATGTTTAACAACACCAACCGTACTGTACAGCTTAAAAGTTGTGTTAATGTACATAATCTTATGAAAAAATATGTATATTCAATCTCTTATTGTTGTTGGTTATTAAAAATGCATAACAAATCCCTGTGAAAAACCGAGAAGACAATTTTTTGATAGGTATCAGCTGGAGTAGAAATCAACATTTTAGGTTATCGACCAGTAAGGTGGAAATTATCTTACTCTGGATTTCTATTCATGTTATTACGTAATCGGAACCAATATAATGGACAATTTATCATGTAGTCGGACCAATTGTTACAAGTAATTAATTCCATTCTTTACTGTATTTCAGGTTTCTTAAACCCGACCGTTGTTGCTATTTTGACGTGGTGGTCGGGCTAGCCTATCGTGATGAAGCAACCGAGCTATATTGGCTGGAACAACCGTTCCGCAAGGTCCTACCATGTCAGACAGGTCGGTTGAAGAGCGGTAAGACTAAAAGCAACAAACCCAAGGTCCGAAGGCCAAGTCGTACTGCTGACTGTACAGAGGTGTGACAGTAGTAAGGTGTTTTTTTCAGACAACCAGCATGGCAGCAATGCTGCCTTCCCACAAGGAGGGGTGGGGTTAGAAAAGGTCGACGCTAAAAACGCACACCTCGCCTTATCTCACGAATATCCGTCTCCGGTGGTGAGGTCACAAAAAGTAATGAATGAAAATGACATGAAAATTACAAAAAGGTCGTTTGTGACCGACCTCAAGCAGTTGTCCCTTGGGCATTGCGGTCACACTCTCAGGTCATTAAGATCAGCCCTAATCCAATTTCCTCTTCAGGTACCTCCAGAACAACCCTTCCACGGTGTAGGGAACCAGGAAGTGATAACCGCCCTCATACCTCTAACAGCACTCAATACCACTGAGATTTCTTAGAATGTATGCCAACAGTGGTAGTTTTACCTAAATACTAATTCTTCGCAGTTACAGGCCAAATGAATATTCATATTAGTATAGTAAACTTAAAACTAAGTGATGTGGAACGTAATTGTTTAATCAATAGGAGTAAAAACGACATATGAAACTAATTTTTTTGAATTGTTTGTGATGTGTAGTCACGTCTTAAGAAGGATTATAGACGCATCAGTGTATAATATAGTAAATGTGTTCACACATTATTATTGTTAATTACAACTCAATTCATTTTATATAAATCTAACTGTTAATATCATTGTAAATAAATCATATAAAATATGATTTATTCTTCAATTATTTCAATTTACTTAAAGAGTTAAATTAATCCTTATCACCAGTATTCGTGCCTTTCCTCTTGTGTTCAGGTTGCCGTGTAGATTCATTCTGGGGTTACTAGAAGCGGTTAGAAAATCGGGTCGAGCGTTCATGTAGAAGAATCACCATTAAGACAAAACAACTGCACTTTTTATAAGGTCTGACAGTAAAAATCTAGATACTTTTCACCCTATATGAGATTTGTTAAATGGATCTCATTGTATATCAGTACTGATCTTCATACAGAAACTCAAAGTTAGTGTTTGTCACTTTTAAATATCAGAGGGTTATGAGTTAGACGAATGAATCACAGTAGTCGACAATTTGTTCAAGTGTAATTTCTTTCAGTGTCAAATATCAACAAACGTTCGTAATTATTGATAGATTGGTACAATGTTTCCTACTTTCTACTGATACTTTATACGACATTATTTAACTTTGATTAACGAAAGCTGAAAAAGTAATTCCATAACAAGTATAAACATTCAATAACCAACATGATTGTGAAAATAACCCGTTGATGTCAATTCAACTTGTCAAGTACGTGCTTATTTAGCCGACCTTGAGTTGAAATGTTTGTTTGAAGGTAATTAATACAATCCGACTATCTATGTCGAAAATAAAAGGGGATTTAAAACCGCAACCTGTTCGTTGAAAGTTAAGTGTCTTAATAGCTCAACCACCGCTCCAGTATTTATAACAAAATAAAGATGAAGTACTGGCCAACATCAGTGCATAAGCATTATAGAATAGGTTTCTTTTTTACTTCAAGATATAACTCATTTATAGGTATAGCACTAAACTAAACATTTTAAATAATTTTCTAAGTAAAATGGAAGCATGGCAAGCATAGTTGGCAGTTCACATTTACGTGAAATTCTTCCAACAATACGTTTCCAATAAATGTTTTTTATCTACTTGAAACAGATTAACTCAAACCAAAATAGTGTTTTATACAATGATGAAAAGAACCGGTTGATGAATACAGTTAAAATTAACTTAGACAATTTCTTGTTTCACTTCTCAGAAAGATATCAGAGAATGAATTAATGCTAAGTTATCAACCGTCTTTGATACTTTTGATAAGAAAAAGTATTAGTCGTCTGGTTTAAGCAGATTGGAGATCAGTGGTTACTGCAACGATTACACGCTAAGCCTATGATGAGTAAATCCTGTTATCAAACTAGTAAAATTTATTCATAAAGCTAATAATATATATAATAATGCATTGCATTTCGTATGTGATTATTAGAAAAGCACACAAAAAGCTATAATGCACCTCGGTCTCCCTTTCTGAAGTATACCGTTAGTACAAGCAACTGAAAGATGTTGGATAAGATGTAGCTATTGTAACCTCGAAGTCAAATGGCCTTCGAAGTAATTGATCCCCGTTTTATATATAAAAACAAGTTATTAAAATGGAAGTATATTCGGCTGCTGAGTGGTGGATTTCGCTACTAGGATTTAACGAACAATATCAAGTCTATATTCAACAATAACACATCATTTCTGATCATAATGTGTTATGATCCTTATTACCTTTCTCTCTCTCTCCCTACCTGTTCAAGACGGTTTTAAAGTGATCCGATTAAATAAATCATGCTATTAATTTTCTCTTCGTAAGAAAATGTCATTCGTCCAAAAAAGACAACAAGTATCATTTTGCATGTCAAAAAAATTTGTGACCCTTAGAGTGATTGATACTAGATTAAAGTTCTAACCAGATTGCTAGTCACCCTTAAGGCTGAAAATAACGAATCCTAGAGAATTAATTGTAGACAAATATTGATACGTTCTGCAAAAACGCCAGATGTCCATTACGTCTACAAGAGGGATATTTTTAATATAAATAAGTAAATCCATAGATTATTACTATAAAATTCTTCAATTAATGTAAATATATTTGTTCACGCTCTCAAAAGACCTGTAATCACATTGTGATTATTGTTGGTAGATTCGAGACAATACTATCGTTATTGAATGAGCTCAAATTGATGAAAACAAGAAATAGAATTATTTCACGAAATCAGCGACCTTAACTTAATCTAGCCTTAGGACTGTAGGGTTAGTAGATAAAGTATAGACCACAGACCAGAAATAGAACACAATAGATATTAAGATAGAATAGACCGATGGAGATCTAAAATTCGCATATACTTCTGAATAGTGAACAATAACTTGTTACTCGAATTCAAATAACATGGAATCTTTCGATGCTTGTTGGTCAGTTGAGACAGGATCATACTGATGCTGAATTTCACTCATATATCCTATCTAACTATTAAGATGAGTTTTGAAAGGGATATTCACCATCACCATCACCACATTGAACAGTGCTTCGAAAAACGCTTACTAGTGTAATAAATGAAGAATAATGCAACTTGATGTAGAGGTTCATGGCAATTTGACGAAAACAGTCAATCATTTACTCAAATTACTGATACTTTAATGATTATTCATCAACTGTGCGACCCAAACTATGTATCAGTAAATTATCAGCTAATAACAAAGTCTAGTTACTGGCAAAGACCAACTGAATATTCAAATTATTTGCCTGTCGTCCGCTCTATTCGAGTTCATTTCCCGGTGACATTTTATAACCAAACACTATCCTAGAATTGTGTTCGTCTTAATGAATAGTTATTATACTATAGGTTTTGGATTAATATCACTAAAATTAAAAAAAACTATTAAAGTTATAACAGTAATAAATTGATTATCTTGCACAAGATACGTCTGAACTCAGTTTATTTCTATAATACTCAAAGTTTTAAGACAAATAATAATTGGAGGCTACTGTTTTGTGTTACGAACTACCAATACTTCCATTTATTGCATTGTCTTAACAATAAAAGCAGAGAAAATCCGTGAAGACATAAATCTAAAATTACAGATGACTGAAAGTAAGTAAACATAAATGAACTTCATGATGAAATACTATTTATTGTACAAATTTGAACCAAATTTACAGAAGCAGAAGTAAAAATATAGTCCGCATTAAAATCTCATTCCTTTTCTGACCGTGATCCAACCGTCATCATCAGGTTTGTTACTGTATTCCATACGTTTCTTGAAATAATTCTGTAGAATCGCTTCCGAATCACTTTTGGCCTTTTGATAATCTATTATCCATTCAGGATTCCGAGATAAATAGCATTCTGTTATAATGAAAATAACCTAGGACATAATTCTAACATACCAGGAATGTTAACATCGGTCAATTCAAACTCGTAAGTTGTATTCATTGGAGATACTAGAATTTTTTCTACACATTCTGATTTGTTAAATTCAAAGACACATCGAGCTTCAGGCTAATTAATTTCCAAAAGTTAACCAGACAAAATAATTGCAAAAACCTACTGGTGAGTAGCGTAAACTAGTTATTTCACCAAATAATTTAAAGAAATTCAACAATGACTTCTATACAGTTTGAAATAAATTATCAAACAATTACCGCGTCCATTAAAGGATGTACATTGTAAATTAGAACAGATTTTTTCCCCAATTTTTCTGCATACATAAAGTGAGTAATACATTTACCCAAACTCACGGGAATCGCTACAATTGTTTGAAATAAACGAAAATACTATTGTGTAAAACTGATTTCTGAAAGGTTTATACATAATCAGTAGCGACTGGTCTATACATATATTGAATATTTCACTCAAATGATCCTACAATCCTTGTATATCTAGAGATTCGAAATAAAAAACTGGACACTTTTATTTGCCTATTGAAATACGAAACACGTTCTAAATGAATTTAAAAGACATTTTGGATTTATTAATTATCAACAGGTTGATGTGCGACAATATGAGCCACATCAATGTCGCAAAAAATGATGGTACTAGCAAATTTCCTAAATCCTACGTAAAGTGAGATGACAATCCGTAATATGATGGAAAGCAGTGTGCACAACACTGAAACATCTTTATTTACACTTAATTATGAAAACAACCTAACCAAATAAAATAAAACGTTTATTTTGTCAGACACTTTCGTGAAGAACGAGAGGGACCGAATTTAAATAGCCCCAGTAAATAACTAAAGCATTGCTGGTTTAACAAAAGTAGACATCATTTCAAGCCTACCAGTTAGTCCTTTAATTACCAGTGGTTCATTCATCATCATTTAGCTTGGTCTGTGTTTGCAGTGATAATATACAATGGCAACTTGATCTAAAATGGGCAAAGTAGGGGATATTTAAAAACTTTAGGTTGGTAACTAATTAAAGAAGTAAATCTAAAGATCAACATAATAAATACGAAAATTCAAGTGGCAGATTAGTTCCTATTCTTTGAAAGATACTATGCAGTAAATAATCCACGATCAAAAACTGAAAATCTGAAATGGTAACAGGAAAATCCCATCTATCTAGGAAGGAGTGTACATCCACCCAACACAACATGAATGCCACGGTATTTCTGCCTGATGGATTTCTAAAATATCTTCACCAAATTCTTTCTCGAACTACTCAGGAATCCTACTGTAATAATATTTTATATTAAAATATGACAAGTATGTTAACTGAAAATATGTGGCCAGCTTTCTAAAATGCTGGATTTTTCTACTTTCTTACTAAATAAAGACAAAAACTTTCGGTGTGTTAATCTGTGAGGTGATAAACCTTAGGGTTATTTCCTTCGAGATAACGACTTATTAAGCATATATATAACTGCTGTATTTCGATGCAATCTAAAGGTATAAAATTTTATACTTTACCAGCTTGAGAATTACTGAGTGACATTTTACAGAAATAAGTTAAGAAGCCTTTTTTACACTCACTTGAAAGCAATAACGCCAAAATAAAGGATAATATTTACACACAAAAATTTAAACTATTAAACCTAAATTTTCTTTGAACATAATTCAAGTCAATGTTTCAGGAGCTACAGTCCCGGAGAAAGGGACTCCACCCCCTAGTCTTCAAAAAATTGGAAAATCCAACTAGCATCCAAGAGATTCCATGAAATCAGCTATCACTGAAAGGCGCACCAAAGAAGTACATAAACCGACTAAAGGCTTAATCTCGATAGTGTCGACCGAATCAAAGCTTCCGAAGTACTATCATCCAAACTAGTTGTATCAAGTAATACTTGTCAGGAATATGGATTTCCACCATTTACCGTTAGCATTTTTACAGATATCCTTTTAGAATCCTCATAAGCTAAGAGATCTAGATGATATAGTATTACTTAATAAAGAGATTGGTAGAACATTGAGCCTCTCAAATGCTTTGAATAAGGGTGCAAAAACTATTTGAATGCGTTCCTATTCCTTTAAACATGAAATATAGCTGCAATACCAGTCTGCATCAATACCTAACCCGATTACAAGCAACCAGATAGTCGAGTGAGCTGATTCATTACTTGTCTTTGGGGTGCTATCAGCCCTGGTAAGTTGGCGATTGAATAAATGTTAGCATAGATACATAAGATTGGTTAGGGGTGCAAATAGGATATTTGTGTTTGTCAAGTGGTAATTATTTTGATAATAGTTGGCTTTCTACTGCGGTACCCCTGTGACAGCCAATTAACTTTGATCATAGATCTTTTCAAAGCGTTACTGATGCATGAAACCAAGTCTTAAAAAACGCATAAAATGAAAATTCCGGAAATCCAATAAGACTGATTGGGGACATACTAATGGCATCTTGGCATGAGATGTTTGAGCCTTAGTGTTTTAAGTTACACTGCCTTGTGGAACACTTTAATGGCCTGTTGTACTGCGTGAGCTACATTAATAGGAAGAACTTAAGGTCCCCTATGTATTCGAACGTCTACTAATAATACTGCTAATGGTTTGTCATTGTCCAGACAGATTTTAGTGGTCACTCATATGCTAAATTGGCTTGTTGGTCAATTTAAATAATAGACATTGGTGGTTGTTTTCTACTTTTTTTATCTCCCCGTGTTCCTTGTACATAATACACATCACAATCACAAAATAATGGGTAAAACAGTTGTGTAAGCGAAGTAGGTCAGAAATAATACATCAATATAGCACGAACGGCCCGTCAGTTTTTAGTGTTTATGTAGTCGCGAAGCAGGATAAACCTGTACTATTAAGGCTGCAAAACGCCTGGATAGTGTTCAGTTCTCTGAAAATATGACGGTAGATGATCCCAACACGAGATACATACATATATTTAATGGTGAACAAACAGATTTACCTTGCCAGTATTTGTATAGTTATCCCACTGATCAATACATGTATTTACAAGTGAATACCTTAATGCGGTGATCCTACGAGCGACTAATCGAGTTAGCTAGAGCTCCTTAGGTCATAAACACTGTAGGAAAATGTAACGATCCTACAGCTAACAATTGCCAATATTCTGTGACCCGCGAAAGAACAGGAAAATGTATTTAAAGTGTACCAAATGGTGAGGATTCATATGTACTTGTTATATTCAGTGATGACTGAATGTTTCCCGATCCCACTTCATCTTGTTTCGTGGACGAATTTTTCAAATGTTTACCCTACTGCACTGTTGATAAGTGATCTGGCAACCATAACAGTGGTCTTGAGTGCTGTTAGAGGTATGAGGGTGGTTATCACTCTCCGGTTCCCCACACCGTGGAAGGGTTGTTCTGGAGATACCTGAAAAGGAAATTGGATTAAAGGTGGTCTTAGTGACCTGAGAGCGTGACCGCAGTGCCCAAGGGACAACTGCTTGAGGTCGGTCACAAACGACCTTTTTATGGTCAATTTTTGTGTTAGCTCTGTACTTATTGAGACCTTACCGCCGGAGACGGATATTCGTGAGATAAGGCGAGGTGTGCGTTTTTAGCGTCGACCTTTTCTAACCCCACCCCTCCTTGTGGGAAGGCAGCATCGCTACCATGCTGGTTGTCTGAAAAAAACACCTTACTACTGTCACACCTCTGTACAGTCAGCAGTACGACTTGGCCTTCGGACCTTGGGTTTGTTGCTTTTAGTCTTACCGCTCTTCAACCGACCTGTCTGACATGGTAGGACCTTGCGGAACGGTTGTTCCAGCCAATATAGCTCGGTTGCTTCATCACGATAGGCTAGCCCGACCACCACGTCAAAATAGCGACAACGGTCGGGGGCAACCATAATGATAATGAGCAAAGTCCGATCACAGGAAAAGAACCCAGGGGACTGTGGGTCTATTTACGAAATATATAGATCCAAGACTCAGTTGAGGCTCTATAATTCAAATGAAAACAATTTAATTCCTTCATTGAAGACCAACTGGATGGAAGGTCTGGTGCCAACAATCATGATAACTTCAGTACCAAATTGATACATTAAGGATGAAGTTAAAAGGCTCATAATTGAATCCACGTGGTGCGGATACATGTTAGAGCCCATTCACGCTTTGGATAACGAGTAGGACTAGCTTTAACCACTTGATAGTGACTGTGCAAACGTTTAGCCGTCTGCAATAAACGGGCAGTTACGGATTGACTAGTTTGCCTTGTTAGTCAGCTGGGCGAGACTCTAATTTATGGACGAGTCAATCAGAAGCGTTTTAGAGATCTCAAGTTTACGGCGCCAACTTCGGTGCTTAATGCTAACGTACGATCGTTTCACAGGGGATTTTATACAAAACGTGATAATTGAGCGGCTATAATAAATAGAACGGCGAGACTATAATTTGTGGACGAACCAATCAAGTATAAGATAACAGATCTCGGATTTGGGCCCGAAAGCCTTTCATCCATTTGGCTAAATAGATTTCTGGCATTATAGCTGATGTCAGTTCGTGATGAAAACCCCATATACAATTCCTAACTGAGGCAAACTATGACAATTATTGGGAACTGGATAATAAAAGTACCAGTAACACTGGCTGCAATCAGATACTACAATATATATGGATGATTGGAGAACCTACAGACTCCTACATAGGCTTGGCTATATGCATCGTGTCGTTATCCACAAGTAGCATTTTGTGTACTCAACAACCGAAGTGCACATAAACAATATTGAAACGATGTGGTTGAGGCTGAAAGAGTTTTTGAGACTTTGTCATGGCTTCAGAGGCCGACTATTCTGTAGCCGTATGGATGATTTTCTCTACTGCATGCATTACGATTTTAGGACCTCTGAACCTCTTTCTAACCTTAACAAGCTTCTGAACCACGTATAAGAAGTGTATCCATTATATTTCCTTGGTTTTGTATAATATATTTTTACTCAATACTTACTGTTCGCTGATTGACTAATATTCTAAAGGTCACTTAAAATTCGTTCAAGGTCGTCCATGAGTTGGTCTCGCCGAAACATTTATAATATTATAAAAGATAATCGTGAGACCGCATTTGAAATATGGGATTCGAACAGCGAGTCCTTGTTTCATGTATGAGGCAGATATGCTGGAACGCGTCCAATGACGAGAGACTAAGGCGGTAAAAGGTCAGTCTGACCTATATTACGAAGACAGACTGAGATACCTCAACCGTAGAATACAGGGTGATCTAACATTGGCTTATTGCATACTGAACAATGACCTTGATATTAATGTCTTATTCCTTCCTTCCGTCCAGGAGTGATCATTTGAGACATTCTAAACAATTTCAAAAACCGAGATCACATGCGGCTGATCATCTGGATCTTCAAGCTGACTTAGACGATTTAGTTAGATGGGCTCGAGAGTGGGGCTTAGAAATCAATGCTAGGAAGAGTGTGCTAATGCACATCGGTCACGGTAATAGTTACCGTTACACTATTGAGGGTAAACCTCTTCCATCCCGACCGCTGTTGCTACCTTGACGTGGTGGTCGGGCTAGCCTATCGTGATGAAGCAACCGAGCTATATTGGCTGGAACAACCGTTCCGCAAGGTCCTACCATGTCAGACAGGTCGGTTGAAGAGCGGTAAGACTAAAAGCAACAAACCTAAGGTCCGAAGGCGAAGTCGTACTGCTGACTGTACAGAGGTGTGACAGCAGTAAGGTGTTTCCTTCAGACAACCAGCATGACAGCGATGCTGCCTTCCCACAAGGAGGGGTGGGGTTAGAAAAGGTCGACCCTAAAAATGCACACCTCACCTTACCTCACGGATTTCCGTCTCCGGCGGTAAGGCCCTTTGAAGAACGGAGCTAACATGTCAAAAACCTTCCACGGAAAGGCCGTGCGCGACCGGCCTCAAGCAGTTGTCCCTTGGGCACTGCGGTCACGCTCTCAGGTCGCCGAGACCGCCTCTAATCCAATTTCCTTTTCAGGTACCTCCAGAAGAACCCTTCCACGGTGTGGGCAACCGGGAAGTGATAACCGCCCTCATACCTCTAACAGCACCCAAGACCACTGTATTCATAATCAACCTTCCTCTTCAATTCCTATTATTCCTCCTACATCGACTTTCAACCCTAAACTTCCTCCTTCGGCTTCTTCCTCAAGTGTCACCATAGCCAACGATTCTAGTGCTCAAAACTCTGTCCCAGGTCTACTGAAACCTCGCTCCAAACTACACATTGGAGCTTTCAACGTACGCACTCTATGTCAAATCGGTCAGCAGGCTTCCTTGGCTAAAACCCTAGAGTCTCTTTCCATCGATGTATGCTGTGTCTCCGAAACACGCATACAGGATTCCAGTGTGGTCATTCACTTGACCTCACCTCGGCAAAACGGAGAGCCAACGAGATACACCCTACGTGTATCTGGTGACCCGATGGCCAGTTCTCGTGGACTGGCAGGTGTAGGCATAGCACTAAGCATGAGGGCGGAACAAGCACTGCTAGAGTGGATCCCCATCAACAGTCGTCTATGTGCTGTTCGGCTAAACGGCTCCGTAAGAACTCGGAAGGATAGGGACACACGTCGTTGCCTTTTTGTCGTTTCTGCCTACGCTCCCACTGACTGCAGCTCCGATGAAGTGAAGGATGAATTTTACAGGAAGCTTTCTGAACTTCTTCAGAAAGCTAAACGCTCAGACATAGTACTCGTAGGGGGTGACTTTAATGCGCAGATAGGTAGCTTAAACCAAACAGAAAGGCATTTAGGTGGATATTTTAGCATTCCGGCACAGTGAACAGATAATGGTGATCGTCTGCTGCAACTGTGCTCAGACAATCGCTTATTTTTAGCAAACACAAATTTTAAGCATAAGGAGAGACATCGTCTAACATGGCGACCCCCTACACCAAACCAACGATGGACTCAAATAGACCATATTGCCATCAGTCATCGTTGGAGAGGGTCGGTAGAAGATTGTCGCTCATTCTGGAGTACCTGCTTGGACTCCGATCATGCCCTAATACGGGCACGCATCTGCTTGCGCCTCACCGGACGCAAAAAAGCCACATTAAAAAGACCAATTAGAACTGAATTGAGCAACGAGAAAACCAAAAATAGGTTCCAAGAACAACTGAGTTCACACTTAAGTAGTTCTGAACACGAGGCTGACCCAGATGTTGCTTGGAAAGACATACAAGCAGCTGTGGAAGCAGCAGTGACATCTATTAGCAACTTAAACCACAGAGTTTCAAAGAACCAGTGGATTTCTTCAAAGTCTATCACACTGATGGATTCTCGCAAATTTGTCCCATTAGGTTCCGAACATGATGAAGAGCGACAACAAATCAGATCTAGGTTAAGAAAAAGTTTAAGAAACGACCGTGAGCAGTGGTGGGCAACGAAAGCAAAAGAGATGGAAAAGGCGGCGACTATAGGGAACACAAGACAACTTTACAGACTAATAAAAGAAACTGGAATTAATAAGTCAAGTGTAAGTCAGACTATCCCGGAAAAAGTCGAGACTGACATATGCTCTCAGTCCAGACGTTTAGAACGATGGGCGGAACATTTCAGAGAACAGTTCAGCTGGCCTTCAGCTACTCTATAACTATCCTCCATTCCCAGACAGTGTGAATGGAACATTGAAGTAGGGCCCCCAACTCTAGCAGAAGTTCAAAAGTCTATAGTTCATCTGAAACGAGGAAGGGCAGCTGGTCCAGATGGATTGGCTCCAGAGGTCTTTAAGGATGGTGGTCCAATTTTAGCGATTAGGTTGACTAATGTTTTAGCTAAAATCTGGGAGTTGGACGTTATTCCATCTTAATGGTCATAATCACTTATCGTCCCAATATATAAGAGAGGGTTAAAATCATCCTGTGACAACCATAGAGGGATTAGTTTAAAAAATATACTATCTAAAATACTAGCCTCGATAATTATCAGGCGCCTAGCTAAGACTCGTGAACTGCAAACACGAGAGAATCAAGCTGGCTTCAGACCCGGTCGTGGCTGCATCGACCACATATTCACCATTCGTCAGGTTTTAGAACATAGGCATACTTACCGGCGTCTGACAATGGTGGTCTTTCTTGACTTAAAAGCAGCATTTGAATCGGTAGACCGCGAGATTCTGTGGCAGTGTCTGTCATTGAAAGGCGTACCCCGGAAGTACATAAACCTTGTGAAGGCTCTTTACTCGAACACTACTAGTCGAGTCAGAGCTTATGGCGAACTGTCATCTGCTTTTGCAACCTTAAGTGGTGTCCATCAAAACTGTCCACTTTCTCCATTTTTGTTTAACTTCATCATAGACCTACTGATGGAAATAACTTTCTCGTTGACTGGATTGTCGGATATTGATCTCCTTCCAGGAGGTCCACTTATCGACTTAGAATACGCAGATGATATAGTCCTGTTTGGTGAAGACGCTGATAAAATGCAGAGTCTTTTGGTAGCACTGAGCAACAATGCCAGAATGTTTGGAATGCTCTTCTCTCCCTCTAAATGCAAGCTGCTGCTTCAGGACTGGTCTGCGTTAACACCTGAACTAAGGATAGGGAGTGAAGTAGTCGAACGCGTTGACAACTTCACTTATCTTGGAAGTCTGATCAGCCCTAATGGGTTGGTATCGGACGAAATCTCAGCACGGATTCGAAAAGCTCGTTTGGCTTTTGCCAACTTACGTCACCTGTGGCGAAGGCGAGATATCCGTCTATCAATAAAAGGACGAGTATACTGCGCGGCAGTCCGTTCTGTTTTACTTTACGGTAGCGAAACATGGCCATTAAGAGTAGAAGACACTCGCAAGCTGCTAGTATTTGACCACATATGCCTTAGAAATATTGCTGGCGTCTGCTGGGATAATCGGGTAAGTAATAGTGAGGTTAGACGCAGGGTATTAGGAAAGGATGGTAAATCAGTTGATGAGGTTATGAATCTTCATCGACTGAGATGGTTGGGCCACGTGTTACGCATGCCTGAACACCGATTACCACGACGTGCAATGCTATCCGGTGTTGGGGATGGTTGGAAGAAAGTTAGGGGCGGCCAAACCAAAACGTGGCATCAGTGCTTGAAGTCACTAACTTCTAGTCTGAGCCATGTTGGTAGATGCAGACTACTTGGTTGGGGTCCGCGTGACTATCGTAACCAATGGTTGGAGACTCTTGGTGACATGGCTCAGAATCGATCACAATGGCGTCGGTGTATACACTCGGTTTCTTCCCTTAAACTAAGAGATTAAAAGCGCTTCATATCTTTCTTTCTACTAACCAATTCTTTCTTCTTGTACTATATCTCTATATGCAATCTTTCTCTTATATATTACCACCTTTTACCTAACCACTGTTATGAATCCGGTGTTCATTTTGTTGTGCTGATGCGGTATGGCAACCTGGACCGATGCACATAAGTGCATGGTTCTACGTTGTAGCTGACTGACTGACTGACTGAAACCTCTTCCATGCGTTCAAGAGCATAAAGACTTAGGAGTAATATTAAGTCATGATTTAAAAACAACTAAGCATTGCAAAGCAGCCGCTGTCAAAGGTTTTCGTGCGTTATGGTCACTTCGCCGAGCGTTCAAATCTTTTGACGAGGAAATGTTTAGAATTTTATATCCCATATATGTTAGACCACATTTAGAGTACTGTATCCAAGCAGCTAGCCCGTGTCTGGTAAAGGATACTAACTCCCTTGAGCGTGTCCAGCGTGTGGGAACGAAATTAGTGAAGGGTCTTTCTAGACTCCCTTACGATGAGCGTTTAAAACGCCTAAATCTTTTCCCCTTGTCGTATCGTAGGACCCGAGGTGACCTTATACTGGCATTTCGTATCTTTAATTATGATTTGAGTGTTAATATGTCTTATCTTTTTGCTCCCTCCAGCACTATTAATCTCCGAGGTCATAGCAAGAAGGTTCATAAACCACGATCTAATAAACTTAAAGTGGGATCCCGTTTTTCTCATCGAGTAGTCAATGATTGGAACGCCTTACCCGAACAAGTGGTATCAGCCCCATCAGTGAATACTTTCAAGGAAAAGCTGGACCTTCACTGGAAAGCAATGTGTCAGGATTAACACAGGTTCATCAACCTACTATCCTTATTACTGAAGACTGAAGACATAGTCTGCGTCTGTAGTTTCGTTTCTCGCAACGAGTAGTGAACTACCGAGATCCTCTACCAAAACACCTGATATCAGCACCTGGTAATGCATTCACAGTGTTACAAATTGAAAGGATTAATACAGGTCAATAGGCCTCCTATTCTAATTACAGAAGCCCTAATACTAATTCCTTACACCAACTATTCACCTCAATAACGAAAACTATGGAAACAATACCATAAATATCCAAATGCTACTATACAGTCAAAAGTGTGAGTCTTTTAATTCGTAAAATGCTTCAATAAGACCTCTGAAGTAATCGCAGAGAAAAACACACCTTATCGTAGCGGAAATTTTGAAACAAGCGAACATCGACCTTCAAGTAAGTCATTAAAATGGTTCAGATGGTTCATATGGTTGTGGACATAATAGAAGAAGCTTTTGCTTAAAAGGCTTCCGTTTCTAGTGGCAGGAGATCATCAATACCTCCAGGCAGGAACCTAAATATATTAACTATAATAGATTAGAAAACAAGGAATCGGTAACTCATAATAAGATGTTATCTGTGGAGATAGGCCTGACAACCTTATTTTGTAAATAGTTTTCAATGTTATTTGTATTTATTTTGTCAACCTTCCACTGTATGTATATTTGACATTAAATGACTGTAACTGTTGTTTTAGTAAATGACCTTGAACACACTTTCCGTTTTCAAATCATAGGGTACCAGCACTCCTAAATCTTTTTCGACTCGGGATACTAATAGAGAGGAGTTTCTTAACTTGCAACTGTATTCTGCAACATGCCGCAGATGGACTACTTTACACTTTGAAGTGTTAAAGTTAAGTCCGTCATAGTCCGCCCAACTTTGAAGTCGAGTCAGATCCTCCTGAATTGCCTGTATATCCTCTTGGTTGCGTATCTCTCTCCAAAGTTTCACGTCATCAGCAAAAACTAATAAGTCTGACGATACCTGTTGTGGAAGATCATTTATATAAATCAAGAAGAAAAGAGGTTCTATTACTGAGCCCTGAGGTCCCCACCAGGACATTCCATAGCCTGAGATAAAGTGAAGTCAACCCTGACCTTAGAATATCGATTTTTCAGATATGAAATGAGCCAATCAATCAGAGGTGGTCTGATATCAATCGTTTGAGCTTAATGATAAGGCATATATGGTTAACCCTATCAAAAGCTTTTAAGAAATCAAGGTAAGTGATACCAACCTTCCCCTTGCAATCAAGGATGCTTGCCCATCTGTCCACCACAGTCTGCAGGTTAGTTATACAAGAATAACCCTTCCTAAAACCGTATTATTGTGGTGAGAAGAAGTTTAAGGACCATCTCATATCAGGGACTCCATGATTTTTGAAGGTATAGAGAAAAGAGCCACCAGACGGTGACTTGAAGGTTCGCTGCGTCGACCTCCCTTGGAAATTGGTGTGGTGTGAGCCAGCTTCCAATGTTCCAGTAGTTTGCCTCGGCTTAGTGAATGTGAGAATATCCTAAGCAGTGCTGTCGGGATTGAAGCTGCTTCCCTCAGTATAACAGAATGAACCATATCTGAGCCAGGAGAAATGTCTTTTCTTATGCGCTGCAGTTTCCGGAACACAGAGTCAGCGCTCAAGTTCACCTCGGAAAGTCATGTGCAGTTGCGGATGAAGCTGTCATCAGTATAGTTGATGTGGGTAGGCTGGAATGTCAGGGAGTCTCGTTCAGCCAAAAGGTTAGCGGCGGCGTCGTCGTTATTGGTCGAACCATTAGGACCTAGCAGTTGGGAAACTCCAGCTTTGGCTTGACGAAAAGCCGCGGCATAACGTAATAAGCTTTTCGGACTGGAGACAAATTTATCCATAAGCTTTATCTGGTACTGAAGCCTGTCTTCTCTTCAAGCCTTCGTGCATATATTCCTTGTATGTCTGCATTGCCTGTACGCGCCGTTGTTGTCAGTTCGTTTGCATTCTACCCATCTGTGCCTTTTGCGGCTTTGCAGGCGAAGAGTGTGGTTCTTATTGATTGTAGGTTTCTTGAAGCTTTTGGGGACCATTTAAGGAACTGACTGCTTTTTAGCACATAAGAGCGTGTGCGGTAGGAAGTCCCAGTGAGTATCCAGATCGATTTGAGGGTGAACATCCCAATTCCCCTGTTGTAGATAGTCCTGTGAAGCTGACACATTCAACCGTTTGAAATTCCAGTGCATGTTGTTGATGGGATATCTTAACTCAGTTTTGCTGACAAAACTGAAGGCTATAATGGCGTGGTAGCTTTTCCCCAGAGGAGCCAGGATTGAGAAGTTGTCAACTAGAAATTCTTCGTTCGTAAATACCTAGTCTGAGCGCGACGGTATCTGACTGTTTCTCCAACGAGTTTTCGACTTCACATTTTCGTACAATCTAAAATTGTCAATGGAGTTGACGAACCGAGCTTCAGTTGAGTTTTAACCTTCAATATACGTATATTCCGCGTGTTACACGAAGTTATCTCGAAATATTTTGGTGCTTAGATTCCTTTCCCCGAGTGAGCCGTGTGACCGTCAAAGGCTCTATCCTAGGAAGTTCGAGCTTCTTGTTCATTTCACCCCAGAGCATCTCGTCATTTTTGTCATGCAAACTGAGAGAAAGGTCAGGGTTGTCTTTGAGGTTCATGATTATGAGAGAGTCATCACGAACCGTTATTGTTTTCCCAGTTTTTCCGGTACGTTCAGATTCAGCACCTTGATGTTTGGAGGTCGAAGCATGTTTCTGATTTCTAGGCTCTTTGATGACTTGACGGACATTCTCAAGGGTAGACTATGCGATCAAATCACCAGTTGATTTCCATACAATCCTTGGGATGTTCGGCTCAGACGGTGACGGCTGGTCCTTTTTAGCTCTGTTGACGTGGGTCCAATCACCTACAGAGTTTTAGGGAACCACTGTTTCATTCAAGGATCCTGAGCTGACAGACCCGAGTTTGCTGGGGGAGTCTATGACCGTCGATGTAGTGATGATGCTGAGTTTCGGCATGTCATCACTAGTGCTAATGCGTGCTCCATCGATAGTAGACCTTTCGACATCCCTATTCCTGATTTCGTTGAGCTTCCTTGTTTGTCTACTCGTTTTCAAGTCCGCTGACAACTTATTCCGGAGACCTGTCAATAGTACAACAATGTTACTCACCAAAACTACAGCATCCGTGCTGCACGTAACACATACTCACTTATGATTCGACTTGCTGAGTCTGTTGTAAGCAGTTGCTGTGAGATCTGTTCACGCTTCATGGAACCGACCTTTACAGTTGTCACATTGCATGCCAGATGTAACAGCAAAACGGCATTCAGGTCATTTGCGTGAATTTTTCATGACTATATTGACGTAAATTGAATAATAGATACTAATAAAAGTCTAAAACCGTTAAAAATAAACTAAAAAACACACTAAAAATGGGCATAAATGGATAAAAACGGATGAGATAATGTAGAGAATGACTAAATCTTTTAAGTTTGTGTACTGATCATGAAGGATACCTATTGTTCAAAAAACTCTTTTGAAGTGTGGATGTACATGGCATTGAATAATGGCCAATTTGTGTCCAAATAGTCCTAGACGGTATAGAAGCCCTCCTGTGAATCTCAGCCCTTCAGACTTAACCGAAAAAATTAACAGGTCTGATCATCATATTCACTCCGAGTAACAGAATTTTAAGGATATAAGCACGTATCTGGTGATGTAGTATTTTACACGTCCCTCTTCATATCTATTTTTGTGTGTTATATTCGTTTCTACACTGAGTATTTTACGTGGGTGATTTACTTCTGAAAAACCCAACGAAGACTGTAAATTGAAAATATCACACTAATGGGGACAAGTCACAAAGGAACAATGATTATTCGGCTGAGATGAGTGACGTGAGCAGGCTACTCTTGTGGAATTATTTATTTTCCATATTTGTTCGCTAAAAGAAGTAAATAATAAGAAGATTTGGTGGCAGCGTCAAACAGAACTTTTGTGAAGACACTAAATATACAATTCAAAAAATGAGCTGTCTAAATAGTGACGAATTCCGAAAGTAATCCAAGCTAGTTCTTTTATTTCAACGAATGGTCCACTATGTTCACGGCACTCTACACCAGGTAACATCTTATATTCATTAATCTTGGTCGTATATATTAGATCAAGGAATCTGAAGCATTTACACCAATGGTCTCATTTGGCTGTGTTAACATTTCGTCATCCGGTTCCGGCATCTCCGTATGTTGGTCTTGTTCGTGGCACGTACTCTGTCTATAATTCACTGTTGGCGGTTGAATGCCAGAGTTAGTAGGAATATCTAACGAAAGCACGTATGAGATCTCTGATTATTATTATTGTTTGTAAGGCTGCTATCGATATCGTGCAACTATGGTTGTTGATTGGGGTCCTGAACTAGTTGATGCTAGACCACCATTGAAAACCTGGAAGCACTGGACGGGCGTTTCATCCTATCGTGGGACTCTTCAGAAGTGTGAATCCACAATTCTGTCCGCGGAATCCCACAAAAGATGGAAACGGCCGCCCAGCGCTTTTAGGTTTCCAGTGGTGGTCTAACATCAATCAGTTCATGATCTCAATCCAAAACTTAATAATATCCACAACCCTTTGATTGTACCAATGAATGGACTTGTTCTAATTATCAAGTAAACGGATCCTTGTGTAATTGTCTGTCCACTAGCTCTTTTTCGGCGGTTGAGGGTAGTTAGTAGTATTGTATTTTATTCTCTCCGAGGACGTAGATACTCCTACCTCGACAAATATCATAGAAACGCCACCTGCAAACACACTTTTGACATAAGATATATTTTATAGCCTTTTTTGAGACAGCAATATGTTACACAGACAAGATCAAGTTGTTTGAAATACTACAGGCTTTACTTTATTAGGTTACCCAATTGGGCTGATATGTCATAAGGCACATAGTTTATATAAGCAGAGGGTAAATTTTCATACATTAGAATATACATTTTATTTATACTCTGATGTTTAATATGAGTTGATGTGCATTGTGGGGTTTGCGTTGCGACAAGCCGAATTAAAATCCAAAACAGTCATTCAAAGACATCAACGTTAACGCATTATTCTGTACTTCCTGATAGTGATCCCAGATAAAATCCGGGGGTAATGATCGTGGTACCAGATGAAGTCATGTTCCATATATCATTTGGCGTCATGCCATGAGGGTGCTATAAAAGAGAAGGGAAAAGAAAGGGAGAGAAACAGAACGGATAGTAATCATGACTAATGAAGTTTGTTTATTCGTAAAAAAATAATTAAGGTATGACTATTTGGACTCGTTCTTTTCTATGAGGTCAGCTCTAAGTAAGTACATTTCAACACGTTAAAGAAAATAAGACTAAGTATGGCATTAAATGAGAAAAGGATTGTAAAAATGAAAGTAATTTAGAAGAGCTGAACGTCTAGGTTCATGTGCAGTTTTAAAATTTAATGAGAAAAATACAATATTGAAATACACAAATGGATCTTTTTTCATCAAGGCTATTACTGCTCTTTTAATTATTATAGGCTTTTTAGGAACTTCATTTTGGCGCAATTGTCCAGTCTTGCTCGTAATAGGATTTTTCGATAGGAAGTAAAACCAGTTCAACGCTACAAACATGAGTAGTGAGACTATTATCTATGGACGAACTTCGAGCAACGCTAGTGACCCTAAGAGCGTCCACCTAAAAACTAGGACCAAATGAGGGTTATAAACCGACGTAAGAAATCAGAATTATGATTTGCAGTTGGCGTTAACGTAAGAAATTAGATTTTTGTTTATCATCACGATCTGACATCAGACATAATAACAAAACTCTACTTCACCGAACGGATAAGTAAATTTAGTGCCAAGATCTGATACCCACCATCTTATATCTGATTGCTTAGTTCGTAAGTTATTGTCTCATCAGAGACCTAATTTGACCAAATATGCAGTCCTACAGATATGGGTAGTTTGAAATTATCTCCCCACGACTATGTTTACTCATAAGTAATGCCTGACTCTTTCATTCCGTGATGTTAGGCTCTCTTCCGTGTGTGGTATGGATGAATATTGTTTCAATTTAACCTCTTCATTACACATCTTATTGGAATTCACTGTCTCTATTAGTTCCAATTTGTAAGCAAATCAGACAGCTAAAGCTCTTGTGTTGGGGGTTAGACATCCAGTTAGTATATCATGCTGCTATGGAGTTACCTGACGATATAAGTTATAAGACACTGATCAGATTATATGTGGTTTAGTGATGATGAGAACAGAAGGCTGATCAGAGAATATGAAAGGATAGTCTAGGGTTGCAAAATTTATGAGTAAGTCCATAATTAAGTAGGAAAACAATATTTGAATACTGGTAATAATAAAAAGTATTTAAAGACTAGCAGAATATGAACTAGAGGGAACTTGAGATAGATTAAGGTAATTTGAGCTTCTTATGATCGGTCATAGTTGAACAGCACTTATAGAGTTAGTCAGTTATCTGTCCACGAACTGAACAGGTACTTCCATAATGTATGGTAGTTATAGCACCCAACTGCAATTTAAGCAATTATATGTTAGATTTTAGGCATGATTATTCATAATGTGTTTTAAAGGTACAAGGTTGTGGTTCTGTCAGATACTTGAAATAAATACATTATTGTGTGCATATGAACATATGCTTTTTGGACTTGTCGTCAAGCGACAAAAATGATGCACATACGTAAATGATCCTGAAAGGACTTATCTTACGTAATTCTATGAGAAAGTATTCCATTCTACTCTTTCTGAACCAGTGTTATGTTTCATAGTTATTCTTATGGACACTTTCTGAGTGTTTCTTATTTTTCACCCGTGTAGTCTCTAATTGCTTTATCGGGTCGCAGTCTAATATATTTTTAAGGTCCAGTGTGCGCAGCACCATCGATGGTTATGCAACAGGCTATAGAGATCGAAAACTCAGGAGAAGGGTTTGTTTGGCAGTTATGAAAAAGGGATGCGAAGTACGCAACAAAAAAAGAATAAAGCACGATGTTAGGACTGCGATGTGTAGAATGTGTAGTAGAGACTCTATTTGAGAGGGAGATACTTGCTGTTAGTTATATGGTCACAAAGTACCAATTGGTCACGTATTCACAGGGCCAGATGTTTTATGGCTCATCGTTAAACATAGAGTGGCTTAGGTAAGCTCCATCGAACATGTGAAAAACCCCAGTTGGTTCATAAAAGAGCATAGAGAATATTCAAATTGGGTAGGCGTTTGACTTAGTCAGATTTTTACTGTTGACCTTGTAGTGACCTACTTTTATCAAGAGAACGCGATTGATTTAATTGAAACAATTATTATTATGATCAATTGTACCAGTGATTGCTTTGCTGTGCTCGTTTGTTTAACTGTGCTAAAGACAGCCATATTCCTCCTCCATTACTCTCCATTACTTTTCCGCGGACTGTGACCTCGTATGTTCGTACTCTTACCCGCTGATTCCACTTGTACCCTTTTGGTGCGATCTCTACATCCTTTCGATACAACGAATAAACCTGGTTATGTTCAACCTTCTCCTCCTGATTAATTTGGTACGCGTTTCCTTGTAGTGGTGCTCATAGTCAACCTCGACTCGACACCACGCTTCAACCTATTCCAGAGACTGTAATAGAGTGTGACTAATAAAGTTGACTTCATGTTTCTTACTCTTCTCGATATACTTAGTACAAAATCCTGATTACGAAGGTCGTAGTTACTATTTTTGACATTTTAAATTGTCACAATTCTCTGTTGTTTTATTGCATAGAATTTTGAAACGTAAGGTAGGATCAATCTTGATTCGTCTCAACCATAAAAGACCCAGTTTCCGTCTTCACATCTACTTTTGTATGGTAGAGCTAGCGTGAGAAGTCTTGTAAAATGACAGTGCATTTTCTCGATATTTTGTCGGTCTATGGAACTCATGAAATTAAATAGAATTGTGCAATATTCCAGTAGGGGCAGAACACATACTTAAAAGGGATTTATTTTGGATTCCTTTAAATGGAAATTACGCTTAATAAACTAAGTATATTGAAGATGGCACAGGTATTCAGTGTTTGATAACGCTCTTACCAGCAACACCTTCTAATATAATTTGTTCTCACTGAGAGAAATCAAAAGACAGAGTCGCGGAGGTCGGAAGAGTGTATTTGGCGATAACCAAGATATCGGAATTCTCTGATCTAATCTGGCTAGCAATTGTGGTAGATGTTGAGCACAGCGTTACCACACGTGATCTGGTGCGGGTGCATGACCGAGCGCCTTCAGCTGGGTGAGTCCATTAAAACTAATATGGTCAGTATCCAATGTCGAAGACTTACAGAGCTATTGATTTTGGGGATCTATTTACCGCTATAAGTTCCCTTTCATCCATATAGTTTATTACATAATCATAGTATTCTAGTTGCCTTCCTAATAATCTGCTCCCTAGTTTTACACAAGATGGGAGTGTGGTTAATCGGGCGAGAGTTTTCTGCGTCTAGTCTGGATACCTTTTTAAAGTAAGGGATAACGTATGTAGTTTTCCATTACCAAGGGAAAATGCCTAGACCAAAGGTCAGAATAAATACTTTAGTAAGCAGAAAAGGAGTGTTAGGACATCCACATTAAAATAACTATGGAGGGTTTTTTTTTCATAAAAAACCAAGACCAAATAATATACTACTGGATATTCTTTTTACACACCTAACCATAAACCACTGATAATGTCTACCAAAAGGCCAAAAAGTTATATTTTAATATTATTCGGGAAAGGCCAGTTATGTACATCGATGTAAACAGTATCAAACACTGTGAGCTATTTGTTCTTTTATCTCTGGCATTGAGATCGTGAGTGAAGGTTGCGGTGCTTTTAAATGGCAGTGCTACTGCACCAACAAATGTAATTATTAAGTTTAACATAAAACTAACATGTCAGATCCAGGTCATAGCGTCAATGTGATTTTTGGTGAGAGATTTATAATTTTATTTATTCCGATTAGGGGGTCAAAAGTATTTGGTCCCTTTACCATTGAATAGCGATGCAACATTACTGGACTTAATGAAGTCAATAGACTCTATTTTACACATTCCATTTGATAAACAAAGAATAATATACAAAGGTACACTACAACCATAAACACTTGATATATTATAGGAAGATCGCTTACTGATCCTGATGCATTAATTTCTTCATCCGGTCTCACTCCTGGGTCTAGAGTTATGATTCTTGGTTCAGTAAGTCACTACAAATAGTTTAATTAGTCTGTTCCGCCAAAGGTTGATAAACTTAATCCAGATGAGGCCGTAAAACTTGTCAAGGCAAAAGACACATCTGATGCAGTCGATTTACAACTAAAAGACCTCTCAAACAAGCTAGATACTATTGTAAGTTCAACTCAAAAGATTTACAAATCATGTTTATTTGATCCTGAGTATTTACCTGAGTGATTTTTAAAGGCATTGTGTTCACCCCTTAAAGTCACTTTCTAGAATACAATAGTTTAGTCGGTTAACTGTTATTATTTCTATGTTTGAAGATAATTTCGGTGTTTGTATTCCGTGTTGTGTACTACTGTTCATCACGACTTCTCACCCAGTTGCACCGATAGTTAACCGGTACTATTTTCAGCTCGTAATTATCGTTGGAATATGTTCGCTTATGCTTACAGAATAAACCATTATCATTTTCTAGGGATTATGTCAGCAACATTTGAACCTTAAGTATGAGAACAAATTGAGGGGGAATAATCTATTTACAAAATGGGATTGTTGGTTTATTTAAAAACTGAAAAATTCGATTAGGTAAATTACCCTTTTAATACCCACTTTTTCGACCTTGTCGAACTCTGGTTCATAATCCTTATTTGGTTCATCTTCGAATTTCCAATTGGTAAAACTAACTTTCATTCCATACAAGCCTGTGTTACATCAACTTATTTGCGAGCTTACATATTGCTTGGGGAATTATGATTGGGAACTATAGTTCTCAATCATGCGAACCTATAGGCTCTTATTCTGAAGTCCATTTCTCGTAAACTGTTCGTGGCGAACATCTGATATGAGCCTGAAGTCAAATTCGCGCAGACAGAATTTCATCCTACAAAGTAAAGCAAATTGATCAACATTTGAAGATTCTAAAGCATCTACGCCTGTGCATTGCAGAGGCTTGCCTACTTTGACGTTTTTTTTATCCATCCTTCTGATGATAGTTTTTATTCAATACTATAAATGTAGTGAAACATGAAATTCTCGACAGTTCAGTTTTTCACCAAAATCTATAAATATATCTTTGGGAAATTTTGAAACTACATTGCCGCGATATCGACACCAAAGTGAGTCATATATATATATATATATATATATATATATATATATATATATATATATATATATATATATATATATATATTCCGATAAATGAACTACAATGTTAACCTCATCAAACTGATATACTAATTTCGATAATGTAATCAGAAGACGAAGATTATCAGAACCATGTGATATATTAGCGCAATACATTTCGAACAATCTGATCACGCACATACTTGTTAAGAGCATTTATATATAAAAATAAAAGGTCAACTAGACTGGAAATGGGGTAAGAGGAGATAAGGATAATGATAAGAGTAATAATAATAATAGTGTGAACACAATTCGAAACCTAATCACTCTGGATAATAAGTCAATATTACCAGGGTAGGTTTAAGGTAAGAACAAACTGTTTTTTTGGACACACAAAGGGGGTTTGAATTTTCGTATGGCTAAGGCTACAATACACCTCAGTATACGCTCTTTTACACTTTTATTCAATACCACAGAAGCTGAGCTTAGATCAATTTTGTGACTTGTTTCAATTATGTGTTTAGCAATAGAGGATGATGGATGTTTATCCTCTGCTCTAATTGGGTCACCTGATTGTATTTGTTGTATTTATATGTGTGATCAGATTGTTCGAAATGTATTGCGCTAATATATACAATCTTCGTCTTCTAATTATATTATCGAAATTTATAAAAGTGACTAGTTGGTATACTAGTGTCTGAATGATTTTTGCTTACTTCTGTTACCTTTCATGAAGAAGCATAGGCTGATCATCAGCATTCTCCACCAAACTATGTCCTGGGCAGTTGTTTCCAGTTGCTATTGATCCTTTTCATGTCTGCTTCCGATTCTCAGCTCAGTGTTCATTGGCCTTCCTCTTTTTCTCGTTTCCCTTCAGGATTCCAGGTTAGCGCTTGCTTCGTATTGCAGTTTGATGATTTCCTCAATATGTATCCTATCCACTTCCATCGTCTTTCCTTAATTTCTTCCTCAGCCAGAAGTTGGTTTGTTCTCTCCCACAATATGTTGTTGCTGATGATATCCGGTCAACAGGCATTCAGTATCTTATGTAGATAGTTGTTTATGAATACCTGTACATTTTTTATGATGATTGTGTTAGTTCTTGAAGTTTCGACTCCATACAGTAGAACCGTCTTGACGTTCGTATTGAAGATTCTGACTTTAATATTGGTTAGCAGTTGTTTTGAGTTCCATATGTTCTTCAACTGTAGGAGTGCTGTCCTTACTTTGCCAATCTTTGCCTTTACGTCTGCATCAGATCCTCCACGTTCATCGATGATGCTACCCAGATAGGTGAAATTCTACACCTCTTCCATAGTTTCTCCATCAAGTGTGATTGGGTTGGTTGGTGTTCTCTGTTGTATTTGAGAATCTTGCTTTTTCTCTTGTGTATGTTGAGGCCTACTGATGCAGAGGCTTCTGATACACTGGTTGTCTTCATCTGCATTCGTTACTGTGTATGGAATAGAAGGACTCGGTCATCTGTAAATTACAAATCTAATTGATTCCGAGCTGTCCATTATATTCCATGCTTCCTCTTAGATATCGAGGTCTTCATAATCCGGTCAACCATCAGAAAAAAAGAAAGGGGGAGAGTAAGCAACCTTGTCTGATACTGGTCCTCACTTAGAATGTATCTGTCAGCTGTCCATGCACGATACTGCAGTGTAGTTCGTCGTATGGATTCCTTATAATATTGACGATATCAGCTATTCACACTATAGTGCCGAAGAAGTTTCCATGATCTATCCATATTGTCAAATGCTTTTTCATAATCGATGAAGTTGATGTATAGTGACGAGTTCCATGCAATTGATTGTTCGGCGGTGATTCGTAGTGTGGCGATTTGATCTGTGCACAACCGATCCTTACGGAGTCCGTCCTGTTGACCTCAAATTCGGGCGTCTACTGCGTCTTCCATCCGGTTCAGCAACACTCTGTTGAGGTCTTTTCCTGGTACTAACAATAGTGTGATGCCTCTGTAGTTCTCACATTTGTTCAGATCTTCTTTCTTTGGTATCTTGCTGAGGTGTTCTTCTTTGCAAACCTTCCTGAATAGGACGTGGAGCATCTTTGCAGTTAGTTCGGTCTGACTTCAGTGCTTCAGCTGGTATATTGTCAGGTCCTGCTGCTTTCCCACTCTTGATTTATCTGATGGTCATCCTGATTTCTTCGATCGTTGGTGAAGCAACGTCTATAAGAAGATCTGTGTGTGCTGCTTCGATGTCCGGTGGATTCAATGGAGCTAGTCTATTCAAGAGTTCCTTAAAGTACTCTACCCATCTGTTCCGCTGTTCTCGAATTTCAGTGATTGATCTGTCTTCTTGGTCTTTGACCGGTCTCTCTGGTTTACTATATCTCCCTGCTAAATTCTTCGTTGTATTTTAAAACTGTTTCATATTTCCTTCTCTTGCAGCTTTTTCCGCTGGCATTGCCAGGACTTCCACGTATTTATGCTTGTCGACTCTAATGCTTTCCTTCGCTTACTTATTTGCTTCTGTGTATTCAGCTTGTGCCTTGAATTTCTCTGCTCTCGTTCGGTTGTTGTTGATTTCTGTCTTTTTGTTCTACCCGTCTTGATTCTTGTCCAGGGTTTTCGATGGAGATCTATTCCTTATGATGATGTTGTTGCGGCACGGAACCTCCTGACACGTTGAAGTTAGGGTTTTTCGATCTTTCTCAAATTTTCCTTCATGGTAGCTTTCTCATCTTCGAGTAGATCTTGTAAGGCCTGGAACCTGTTGTAGAGAGTTATCTTAAATTGGTTGAATTTGTTAGTATCTCATAGGAAGGCTGTATTGGACCTTTGTACTACTGTTTCTCCAGTTTTCAAGTGTTTCTTTAGCTTCAGTTTCCTCTTGGACACAACCAGGTGGTGATCTGAAGCTATATCAGCTCCTCTTCTGGTTCTCACGTCGTCTGTTGACCTACTGAATGTTTTACTGATGTAAATGTGGTCTATCCAGTTCTCCGTGGTGTGGCCTGGTGAGATCCACGTAGCTTTGTGTATGAGTTTGTGTGGGAATATTGTGCCGTCTATAATCAGTTTGTTGAACACACATAGGTTTGCAAATCTCTTCCCATTTTCTTTCCTTTCTCCTAGTCCACGTTGTCTCATGATATCTTCCTATCCGGTGTTCTTCATTGCAACTTTAACGTTTAGGTCTCCCATTGGGATGGTCAGGTCGATTTCTCATCATTTCGCTATGATTGCAGCCGCTCGTAGAACCGATCTTTATTGTCATCATTGCTGTAATTGGTGGTGTGGCGCATATATATTGGCGCTCTCTTGTACCAATATTTATGTGTTCAAATAAATAAATAAATAATTGGTGGGTGCATAACATTGGATAACATTCATTGTGATACCCTCCTTCTTCGTTTTGAACGATGTCTTGATGATTCTGGATTCATGAGATTTCCATCCTACAAGTGCATTTCGTGCCTCTCCAGAAATCATCAGAGCAACTCCCCGCCTGTGTGGAGCATTTTTTTATTTGTGACTGGAGTACAGCAGTATCTTTCTCGTATCTGACCTTTGCCGTCCATCTTGGGTCCAATGAGTTTCACATATTCCGAGGGCCACCGTGTTGTATCTCCTGATTTCCGTAGCTATTTGCTTGATCTTCACGGTGTCCGACATTTTCGGGACGTTCCATGTACCTATATTAAATGTTGTTCTGGTTGTTAGAAGGGGCTTCGGTCTCTTGACTTCCGAAGAATCTCGGCTCTCATCATGGCGTTCTAGTTCTTCCTTGAACTCGGTGGACAGAGTTTAAATAGTCTGATTTGTTTATTCTGGTTATCGTATTTTGGAAAGTTTTTTTCTACGGTATGTGGTTGCTGACCCCATGTCCAACCCTTCTTTATCCGTGCATGGGACGCATTAGCCATAGACGAGCTAAAGGTGGTGTTAATCTCCGGACATACGAACTGCTTATAGGTTGTTATTTTGGTTAGCTATTTGTATCTTTGTGAATTCTATGTGTCACTATTTGTTTTGTTAAAGATTTCAAGTTATAATCCACACGTATTTTGGGTTTACTTTCTACATTTAGTTATCTCAAAGTAATTCCGATAGTTTAGAGGTAACTGCACACGTAAAGTCTACAATTGACATTATGGAGCAGTGCATGCGTACTCTTGAGCTTTTGGACTCTGTTCGGTTGCCATACAATTGCGAAAGTGAACGCGCTTGTCGTAAGAGGCTAGTAGACACAATACAAGTAGGTTTTAAAGTAACGTTTATCTTTATCGAAGCGGTTTATGTTTAACTTGATACCTTTTTAAACCGTGATTCCAAACAGTAGATGCTTTGTTGTCGTTATGGTCAATGGCACACATGTAGTGGCGTTAACTCAGCTTATGTGAACGTTGCTACTCTTCAAACTTTGAAAAACTTTCGGTTTCTTATGTATGAAAACATTGAGATATCTATTCATATTACCTTTCGTACCAACAAAATGCAGTGCAGACCTAATGTTCACATTAAAACATATTTCAGTAGAAGCACAAGTAAGCATCTTACAAATGAATATTCGAAATTCATATAGCGGCCATATCTTTACAAACATTTTCAAGTATTATGTGTTCGATTATTAGTTTCGATGGTAATTTACTCCGTTGTTATAGACGACCTTAGTCAAATTCACTTCACAGACTCTTGAAGCTAATACTCTCAAATAAATTTTAAGTTCACTCATTGTACTTATGTATATGGACACTACTACCCAAAAGACGAACGAACCTTACTTTCTTTTCTTTTTGTCGAAGGATTTCTCGCGTTAATCCGTTTTCGAAATATAAGCTTTGTAAAGTAATAATCATATGAAATGATAAAAAAATTTGTTAGTGTTCACTTGTTTTTAAAGTATATTAACCAATGTAGTTTTCCCTTTTATCTTTTTATTTCTTGATTCGTTCTTTCGAAATATTTTTCAGGAGTTTCTTGTACAGGCGGACAAGTTGAGAGCTGAATTTTTAAAGCTTATCAAAACATAACACTGGTATTTTCTGTGTTAACACTTCTGTAACATAGTGTGTACTACAGTACTACTTTTGTCAGTAACTTAAAAAATAACATTACAGTTTGTTATACCTGTATTTTTCCTCTTCAATCACAAAAATGACTATAAGCAATCAACAAGGGTAACTGTCATCGAAACAAACGTGACAACTGATCTCAGTAAAAGCGGATAAAAAATGAATGATTTCATTGCATATTTTTCTCCTCTACCCCACCATTGGGTTTTCAGTCATCGCTGTAAGGCAGTAAACCTGTACACGAAAATAAAACAAATTTATTTAAGTTTGGAAGCTAAATTTATACTGAATAATGAATTTACGCTCATCTGAATGTTTACAGTTTATTACGTGATTTCATTGCAGGCATAAGATGTGATGGAACTGAGAAAGAAAATTTAAAAACATTCCATTGCGAGAAATTATCACACGTTAAGCATATGGTATTACTCTTTGGTTAAAGTATAATTGACGGTTATGTTAAAAAAACTTTCATTACCACAGAAAAGATATGTTAAGAATAAGTATTCGAACCACATTCATAGTTATCTTCTCAAGAGTGTTTCATAGACTTGATAAAGTTTCTTAATAAGGTTCCCAATGTCCTATTGTCTAAGTAGCTTGAAGCAACATACACAAAAATAAATGTAGGTAATGTATGGCACGATACAAATGAGTATCGTTCCTTGTTATCAAACTTCAAACTAGTGATCAACAAAATGATGTTGAAGAACGAGCAAATGAAGTGTATTAAGTGGCACCATTTTCAGCACTTAAAAGTAGATAATAAGTGGATCCGTCCTACTGAGATGAATTAATTCTACGATGTTTCACCTTGTCTGCTATCTCTAACATTAGTTATACCGTAGAATTCAACTAGGAAGCTTGCACATTCTTGAACTTTCTATATCAACAACAAATGACTTTGTTGAGTAGTCTGATCATTGGTAACCTTTCTGTGACGCACACAGGATGCTACAGTAAGCCACAACCGGTCATGTATAACATATTGCTCAAACAGTAATCGATAAGCACTTATGGGTTTTAATTTCATCCAATGCTCTGCATATCTGACAACAACATTGATCGCTTTATGGTTCCACTATACGCTAGCAATGCTTCAGAGGCACCTAGAAGTGAACATTTACAACCTATTTGCAAGTGTCTCTAACTTTCAAGTAGATAACTGGTGTCGATAGCGAAGAGGATAATATAATTGGAGAGTGCACAAAAGTTTACTCACTAAATAACTGTGTTGCTAATTGTCACAATTCTAGGCATCCGGCGACTAAGTTACCGTACAGTCTTTTATACATAGAGTATATAGTAGGCTGGAGTTTTCTGTCTGCTTTCGTAATTCGATTACTTCTTTGACCTTGAGTATATGTTCTTGATATTTACAGGGTATCAAATATACAAGAATTTCGTGCACCTCATACTTACCATATCATTTGGGTATATTGGAGTTGTAGGTTCTGGTAATGTGTAAACAAATCTTTCGATTTTTCCACTAGCTTCAAGGTATATGTTTTTACATGACAAGCATTCATCTATATTATTGCTAGCTTCAACACTTCGATAAAGGCCGATTGATATTGTTCCGGTACTTGCCAACTCAGCATGAAATAACTGACTGAAAGTCAGAATTTTCTGTAGAAATAGAAAAAAACATACGTGTGATGTCTTGTATTACATATTTACTGGCAAATTTCTTTGTATTTGGCAGTTCGTACAACATGTCCCAAGAGGCATTAGAATTTTGCCTCTTACGAGGTCAGTACTGAGATCAAAGGTTATATATAGGGATTTAACCCCTCTATTAGTAGTATGAATGGCGCTGTGATTGACTTCCATTCAGTGTATGCCTCTGTACAAAACCATACTTAAGTAAACAGTTTATTATTTCTGTATAATATTATGATAAAATTCAAGTGATCTTCATGATATAATTTACAAACATGGTCGCTGTTCTCGATCGAAATAAGATAGTGGAATTCCATGCGTATTGTTTTCACTATTGGTTCGTCACGTTTAATGGTAATTCTTGAGCCAAAAGATCTTTATTAATAGAATTGGTCTTTACGCCACTTATGTTCTCTGTAGATTAAAAAACAAACACTAGGTTGAGGTTGTTTAGACCTTAAACTAATCATTTTATTGTCTTGTATACTGGAAAAGCTAACTTGTTCCTCCCCTCTTATTGTACAATAAAAATGTATTTACATTTATTACCTGCGAAGCTAGATGATGAAGTTCTTTATCCAATTCCATAAGGGGTATTAAACGAAGTTGGGATAGCCGAACAGCAATCGCTTCACCTGTAAATTAAGTAAGATTATGGAGCTCTTTACATTACAAATAAAGTAAGATTCTTCCAGCAAAATTTAAAATTATCCGTAACTTAGAAAATCGCCTATTATGTAGCTCATATATATCCTTTGTCTATCGGCTAGCAATTTACTCGATAAGTAAATGGACTACTGTATTTACTAGAAAAGCGTTATTATATATTTCAGGAAATTAGTTGTATTTGTTGACTGTAGCAATTTAATCTTTTGATATTGTAAATAGTATTTATACAGAGATTCGTAATTTGTAAGTGCTATTCAGTTCAGTTTATTCAAAATATAGCTACTAATCAATATAAAGATCAGTATATTGAGACAGTTTTTATTTACCTTTGGTGCTTAATAAATCCTCATCTACCATTGTCTTTATCCTTGCATGGAATTATTTTGTTATCATGTTCAATTATAACAGATGGAGAAAGGGGGGTTGTGAAATACCTCCACCATTGATAAAGTATAGTTTTCACTTAAGAAATAGAAGAGACAATTTGAAGCCTAGCAACATAAGTTGATTGAGATATTGACTGTGTAGTTTTCTAACTTCCGGTTTGTAATAACTTGGTAAAATTAAGCGTGATCTCAAAATCTTTCTCAAAATTTGACTCTAGACAGAAATTCGAAGTAGGTCTCATCCAAATGTTTTTTTCTGTCATAATAGTTTTAACTGACATTAGTAAGGGGGTTGCATATTAGCTATGTTGTTCGACTTACATACACTAAGTCTTAGGTTCGAGGCCCACTCTACCTATTTCGGTTCGGTTCGCCCCGACCGAAGCTGCTACCTTGACGCGGTGGTCGGGCTTGCCTATCGTGATGACCCAACCGAGCTATATTGGCTGGAAAATATGTTCCTGTAGGTTCTACCATGCCAGGCAGGTCGATTGGTGAACGGTAAGACTAAAAGCAGCAACTCAAGGTCTGAGGGCGAAGTCGTACTGCTGACTGTAGAGAGGTGTGACAGCAGTAAGGTGTCTCCCACGGACAACCAGCATGACAGCGATGCTGCCTTCCCACAAGGAGGGGTGGGGTTAGAAAAGGTCGACCCTAAAAATGTCACACCTCACCTTACCTCACGGATTTTCGTCTCCGTCGGTAAGGCCGTTTGAAGAACGGAGCTAACACGTCAAAAACCTTCCACAAAAAGGCCGTGCGCGACCGGCCTCAAGCAGTTGTCCCTTGGGCTCTGCGGTCACACTCCCAGGTCGTCAAGACCAACACTAATCCAATTTCCTTTTCAGGTTCCTCAAGAAATACCCTTCCACGGTGTGGGCAGCCGGGAAGTGATATCAGCCCTCATACCCGTAACAGCACACGAGACCAAGTTGGTCACATTCAAATCCTTCCTACACCTCCTAATACCTCTCTTATCTCCATGACTAACCCTCCTCACGTCTCTTTATCACCTCGCACCGGTAGGACAAACGATTCGAGTACGTGGAACGATATTCCTGGTCTCCTGAAACCATGCTCTAAGCTACACGTAGGAACTTTTAACGTCCGAACACTGTGCCAAATAGGACAACAGGCTTCCTTAGCTAGGACCTTAGAATCCCGCGCCATCGATGTGTGCTGCGTCTCCGTAACGCGCATACAGGATCCGAGTGGCGTCATTCATCTGACCTCACCATTCCAAAATAAAGAACCGACTCGATTCACACTTCGTGTATCTGGAAGCCCTGATTCTGCTTCCCGTGGCCTCGCTGGCGTAGGCATAGCATTGAGTCCTAGGGCAGAACTAGCTATCTTAGAGTGGATCCCAGTAGACAGTCGTTTGTGCGCTGTCCGACTGCACGGAACAGTAAGAATCCGGAAAGATAGGGACACCCGTCGTCACCTCTTCGTCGTCTCTGCCTATTCTCCTACTGACTGCAGCTCAGAAGATGTAAAAGATGAGTTTTACAGAAAGCTTTCCGACCTTCTCGGAAAAGCTAGGCGCTCAGATGTAGTAATAGTGGCCGGTGACTTTAATGCTCAAGTAGGTAAACTAAGCGATAGGGAAAGACACCTAGGTGGATCTTATGGTGTCGTGGCTCAAAGAACAGATAATGGCGACCGTCTGTTGCAGCTATGCTCAGATAATCGCCTGTTCCTTGCAAATACTATCTTTAAGCATAAGGAAAAACATCTTTTAACATGGCGACCCCCTAATTCGTCCCAACGTTCGTCCCTTTACGAAGTTGAAAAAGCCATAGGAAATCTGAAACGAGGGAGAGCAGCAGGCCCTGACAGGTTAACCCCTGAGATTTTTAAGGATGGTGGTCCAGTATTAGCAATGAGATTAACCGAGGTCTTAGGTAGAATTTGGGAACTGGACGTAATCCCATCTGACTGGTCTCAATCACTGATTGTGCCAGTCTATAAGAAAGGACAAAAGTCCTCTTGTGACAATCACAGAGGAATCAATTTGACTAATATAGTGTCTAAAATATTAGCTTCAATAATACTTCAACGCCTAACCAAAGCTCGTGAAGAGCAGATTAGAGAAAAGGAGGCCGGTTTTCGACCTGGACGTGGTTGTATATATCAGATATTCACACTACGTCAGGTTCTAGAACACAGACACACGTTTAGACGCCCCACAATGGTAGTATTTCTCGACCTTAAGGCGGCATTCGACTCTGTTGATCGTGAGGTTCTATGGCAGTGTTTGTCACTGAAAGGAGTACCAAAGAAGTACATTAACCTTATTCAGGCTCTCTACTCGAACACAACTGGTAGAGTGAGAGCTTATGACGAACTGTCATCAGAATTGATTACATCAAGTGGTGTTGGTCAGGGCTGTCCACTCTCCCCATTCTTGTTCAATTTTGTGGTCGACGTACTTTTAGAGATAACACTCTCCTCATCTAAATTTCCGGGGGTTGAACTTCTACCGGGAGGTTCACTTTTTGACTTAGAATATGCTGATGACATAGTTTTATTTGGTGAAGACGCTGACAAAATGCAGAGTCTTCTGACCACTCTAAGCAACAATGCATGCATGTTCGGGATGCGATTCTCTCCCTCGAAATGCAAAATGTTGCTTCAGGATTGGGTTGCATCGACACCCGAACTAGTGATAGGGAGTGAAGTAGTTGAGTGTGTCGACCGCTTCACTTATCTTGGAAGTCTCATCAGCCCTTGTGGTCTGGTGTGTGACGAAATCTCAGCACGGATACAGAAGGCTCGACTAGCTTTTGCCAACTTGCGTCATTTATGGCGTAGGCGAGATATCCGTCTATCAACCAAAGGACGTGTTTACTGCGCAGCAGTTCGTCCCGTCCTACTTTATGGCAGTGAAGCATGGCCGGTAAGAGTAGAGGATATTCGTAGGTTACTAATATTCGACCATAGGTGTCTTCGAAACATTGCTCGTATATCATGGGACTATCGAGTAAGTAACACAGTCGTTAGGAAACGGGTACTAGGTAAGGATGGCAAATCAATTGATGAAGTAGTGAAACTTCATCAGTTGAGATGGCTGGGACATGTGTTACGTATGCCCAACCACCGACTGCCTCGACGTGCGATGTTCAGTGGTATAGGAGTAGGTTGGAAGAAAGCTAGGGGCGGCTAGACCAAAACATGGCACAAGTCCATGAAGTCACTGACAAGTGGTCTGAGTCATATTGGTAGGTGTAGACTACCTGGTTGGGGACCGCGAGATGATAGCAACCGATGGTTAGAGACCCTGAATGACATGGCTCAAAATCGTTTGCAATGGCGCAGGTGCATCCACTCTTTATGTTCTCCCAAATTTTGATCTCCTGATTCCTCCTTGTCTCTTTTTTTCTCTTCCCAAATTTATTTCACTGTATTATACTCTTTAAATAACATTTCCAAACACTAATCTTCCCGACTACTGCTTATACTCTTATTACTTCTACCATTACGGGATTTGAATCGACCACTGCATCTCTGTGCTAATGTGGTGTGGCAACTCGAACTGATGTACGTACGTACGAAGTTCTACGTTGTTACTGACTGACTGACTGGATTGCGGTTCGGGCGAATAGGTAGCATTATTAGCCGTGACACTTGAAATACCAGGGAAATGAGTTAGCTTATTTATTATTGTTCGCACACTAACGGTGGCTGTTTGAAATCATAATCAAAATTAATAATTTCTAGAAATCATTCCAGTTTCTTACGATGGCAGTGACGCAAATGACGTTATTTAAATTTCTAGCCCTTTTAACCAGAAAAATGTACTTAGTGTGATTCATGGGTAATCCCCATCTAATGGGTTACAACTTCTACTTATTCCCGTAACATCAACTGAGTCACCATGATGGATCAGTAATGCTTCGAAGGTAATTATGGTCGTTTCTTAGTAGTCCACTTGTATTCTCGACTTTCAATTATCATACTTTATAGGCATAAGTAGACTGTAGACTTAACTTTTGATAGACAGAAAGATGTTTTTCCTATGCTACAGGTGACTCAGGTAGTACCTGTTATCTCAATACGGAGGTCAGCCTCACCTATTATGACTACCCATTCGAGTTCATATTGGCTAGAACACTTATTTGATGAGGTCCAACCGTGCTGAGCAGGTATGCTAGATGTTAATGGGACATAAAGCAGCAAATGTAAGGTCTGAGGGTGAGGTCGTGGTTTCGATTGTGCTGAGATGTCGGAGTAAGGTGTGATGGTGACTCTTACAATCAATCTCGATTATGGTTAAATTTCGTCAAGCCCTTTATTAACTCACTTAACGGACAATGTTATTCGACCAGAAACACTTCGCATATTTCTTTGTACTATTATGATCACTATCTTGTCGGTATAATCCTATACGCTTGATCACATGACATCCTACACACGTATCTTTCTAGCTTAAATATCGCTTGATGAATCATTCTATTTCCCTTGTATATATGTACTCGAATCCTACTGTTAGCTTTTGCCTTGCCTAGCTGTGCCTTATTCGATTTAACTATAGATTTGCTCTTGTATTTGATTGCATACATACATTAGACTCTTCTTCAAATCTGCTCAATGAGCTTATAACCTTGTTATTTAGAACAATGTATATAAGCGAACAATATTGTTTCTGATTAGATCATCAGGCTTTACTCTAATATGTAGTAATATTTATATGCACGTACGAAATTATTACACCACATTGTTGTCTGCGCTATCCGCTAGTAAACTGTAGTCGCCACTTCTTATCGTCTGATTTCAAACACCGTTGGGATTTATATGATAACAGTTATCAATGGGGCTGAATAACGAAGCTAAGCCACTACGGTGTTTTCTACGGATAACCAGCTCCAAGAGTGTTGCTTTCCTCAGAAACAAAGGAGGATTAAGAAATCCTGGCCTCAAAACACCACGCCTCACTTTGCTCAAAGGATTTCCGTTCCTGAAGTTGAGTTCTGGCTAGTACAGAACTAATCCCTCTGAAAGTACCTACAGAAAGATATTAAGTTACCTCTTTCAAGCAGCTATAACTTGGACTCTGGAGTCACGAAACCACCACTACTAACCTAGTTTCCTTCTCAAGAACAAATATCTTTTTACGATTAGGTCAACTGAGAAGTGACACTATAGCACCTTTGCCTGAACTCGAGATTTTAAATTGGTATATTGCTTTGGGCAATCAATTTCGATTCGCCATTTTTCTAAAGATTTCATGCTACATCCAGTAATGTTAAAGGTGGGTTGTTTAGACTTCAAATAATTCTTAAAGTTTCACTATCGGATAATCTAACATGAGCTTTAACAAACAATAATCAACTGCATGAGTTTAAGATTTATACTGCCTATCGCTTATCAATAAATTTTTAAAAAAATTAGTCAAATCTGTCCATCAACCATGAAAGTTTTGATATCTCAAAAAAACAGTACAAGTTAAAATACTAAATAGAAAGATTTATTTAGACAATTTAACTCACCTGTTTCAGTTTTATAGCTTAAAAAACTTTTTACATTTATTTGTTCATTATCTGCTGTTATATAGTTAGAATCTGTCTTCTCTTTCAAAAGTTCTGCATCATTAAATATATCATAAATTACATTCTTATTACCTTCTACATAGCAGTCACTTGATTGACGTGATCTTGTTTGTCCATCAAACTGGGATATATTTCCGCTTAAACTGTTCTTCTTTAAAAATGATTTATTGTGTTCATTATTCAGAAAATCAGAGACAGAACCATTAGTTGACAAAGTATTTTGTACTTCACTGGAATATAGCCGATTACTTTCGTTTTTATCATCAACTTGACTTGGTATATTACCAGTTAGATAACCTGGAAATGTCAAAGTACTGACTGGTTGTCCTTTTAAGCCTGGAAAGAAACCACTATCTATAGCAAATACCTTTTCTACTTCATGACCTGGTCCACCGCCTAAAATTGTCTCAATAAATGTTATTACAGTTGGATCGAATAGTACCTGAAAATCAAGTGTAATGCAACAACAGTCTGTAGGATAAGTAAGGAATAGATAGAATTAACTATTGCTTTGCTCATACTATTTATGTTTAATTACAGTTAACCAAACTGTATTTCAATAACTGCGTAATGCGGTCTTTAAAAGTGGAGGGTATTTTCAGTTTGCTGGTATTTGATCTACCTTCTAAGCACTGCTGGGGAACCTATTTAAATAATCGTAACCTGAGGCTTTTTTTTACCGCAACTACACATTATTTTGTGATCTTATTTCATTCAGAAATGTCGAACTAGTGGGAAAGAAACATTTTCTTTTTTAGTTAGTTATGATATATAATGTATCCACAAAAACACTTCTTAAAGATCCAGCTGTCGATAAATGTCATCATGTGGTGTACGCTACTTATATCCACATAAGTAGTATCCAACGATGGTCAAGAATAGTAGTATTTCAGTAGAAGATCGAGGAGAGGATGGGAACGGTAGCAATTTTTTTTGAAAATACACGAACAATGAAGTCTGAGACGATGGACTGATGTTTGCAAAAGGAACAGTCAAGTTTGAGACAATTGATTGACATTTTGCAAATTAAGTATTTACTGTATGGTTCTCAGATTTTAGTGAGATATTCTGTAATTTCGGGTTCGAATATATTCACTTGTCCCCATTTGTGTTCTTGTTCACTATAATAGCACTTAATAATGGTACATCGAATTTTACTCCGTGTAGGATAACTTTAATGATTGATAAAAATGCGAAAACATGATTTTTTTTATTAACGTTACTAAAGTCACAGTTTATATCAGATTATCCTTCTGTAATTCTTCAAATAAGTAGTTAATATTTTCATCATGAATATATAATATTCATCACATTAAACATAACATAATTAGATAACCAAAGTAACGTTATATCTACAAAAAAAACACTGCAGATAAATATTGTTGTTAGTCACAATATTCTTTTCACTCGGTTTGCAAAAAACTTAGGCCGGAAAATTTCATGAAATCTGAATTGTTTTTACTTTATATTCAGTGTGATATGGTACGGCCACCGTATTTTGTTAATGATTACTCTATGATATCACCGAATTATATTTAATAGTTAAAATATAATGCATAGAACACAATGAATGCTGTTTTATTTTCTTATGGCATATTATAATAGGTGTAAGTTAATGAATTCAAAAAGGAGACAAACAAAAACGCTAATGTTCTCTAATACTGTGTAATGTAAATTTCATTGTCAAACAATAAAAAGGATCACAATAGAAATTTGTAACATAACAGAATCAAAATAGTTAAGTAATAATGTTGAACGTAAACCATAAACTGAATACACTAAAACTCAAGTTAAAATGAATAAGTTATGTTAGCATTCAATTATTTTCAATAACTGATCAATCCTATTTTATATATAATAAAAAAAATACAATGAGTTCAACTTCATTTTGTAAAGTTAGTTATCATTATTCTACTTAGATTTAGAAGAAACTAAATCGTGATTCATTCGAGTGCGATGATTATAATAAGAATGAACTCAACTTTTCCAAACCTATGTTTGTTTGTTTTTGGTGCTGTTTATTCTATTCTTACAAAATAACACCTATGTTATCTATAAAAGTATGTTGATCAATGAAGTGAACTTTTTTCTCCATCAAATGATATACTACTAATATTATATAGTTAAGTTGATATTTTATTGTAAAGTAGTTATTTGGATTTCTACAGAAAGCATCTAGGTAACAATAATTTTAGAGAACTACGTAGTAATTAGCAAATTCATATTTGCTAAGATATGGGTTAAATTGTAATTAAAATGACTTTGATCTTTTCTTTTTAGAACAACATATATAAGCGAACAATATTGTTTTCGATTAGATTCTCATCTGACTTTACTCTAACAAACTGTAATATTATGTGTATCTACGAATTCAGCTGCTCCTGTGGAGAAATTTATATCTGGCGCACTACCAGGCAACTGAACCAAAGAGTTTATGAACACCTCTTTTCGTGGTTTGGAAAAGTTAATGCCAAGACAATGCGCAGCTCAGTTTTATCACACTTGATCGATAGCGGATAGAAACAAGTCATTTAGAGTTATTTATCGTATTCCTATGGTGTTTGATCTCATCTCTTGCACATAGCAGAAGCTATAAAAATTCCAAGTCTGTGTTCATAAGAAATTTGTAACACCCTTGTCTCTCCTTTGGCCTAATATAAATACTCTTTGTTCGTTTGTTTTTTTCTTTACACTCTCCCGACCTTTCTTCTCTCTCAAATATACGCTTTATGGTCTAATTATCTGAACACTTCTTGTTACGTAATTTTATAATTTTTATAAATGTTATCCCACTGTATATTTTTCTAACCACTGACCTATTTCCGATTATGTAACATTGATTTGAGCCTTTATTATTCTTATGAAAACCTAGTACAACTGTTATCACACTATCAATTTGTACTTTTCACATATTATGTAATTGTTTCCATTGTTATCATTGACTCACAAACTACCTTGATTGGTTTAATAATTTCATATATGCATATAAACAGTACTGCATATTAGAGTAAAGCCTCATGAAGATCTAATTGAAAACAATATTGTTCGCTTATATTTGTTGTTCTGAATTTACAATATGGAAATTTTCCAAACCTTTCTTATTTAACATTGAAAGTAAATTTTATACTTTTAACTATAAATTTGACCAACAAAAACTCAATTCAACTAAGATTTTTATTAGCTATGGTGAAGCTTATAGAGTTTCTAATTAATATTTAATAAAATAAATTTTTACTTACATTTGATGAAAGACTATGCAAGACATTAGATTCGAAAATATTTCCTGAGGCAATTAATGGATTGAAGTAAGTACTTCCATATTTTGATTTAGTTGATAGAAGGCTTGCATTGGTTACATCATCTAGAATTGAAAAGAAATATTTTTATTGTATGATATAGGCTTGTGTGTAAAGGATGAATTATTTCAGAAAAAAAAACATTGGAATCTTCGATGTATTCAGAAATACTATTTACTACTTAGTGTGTTGTCTATTTTCAATATAAATATTAACATTAACTAAATCCATTGATAATGTATACTGTTATTTCAAATTTTGCCACAGAATTACACTTTTGGAAATTATTTTCAAGTAACATTAAATGATCTAGGTTTTTTCATAACTTGTGAACGCCGATTAATGTGCAGTGACTTATCGATCGGATCAGTGACGCGTAAAACATGTGCGAGCAGCCTAGAGTCCTGATTGGCCATGCTTCCCACCTAGCCCGGCCAGTTAATTCCAGAACACCGGTCTCAGCCTCTGCAATATGGATCATTTATTTCAAACATATGGGGTTTATTAAAAAGAAGAATATATTTGTAAAATCTCAGCGAATGAATTTTAAGTAAATCCAACGTTTCGCCTGGCAATCTGGTCCAAGCTTTTTCAAGGAAAATATAATCAAAAAACAAAATTATCGAATATAAATAGGTACAAGGTTCTTCGGTTTACTGTATACTGAATAAGTCATCCAATCAACGTGAAGTACCAATCAAACAGATCACAACGTACCATAAAATAGAAAATAACATTTGTACAATATTTGGCCAAAAGTGCCTGTGAACGATGGAGGTAGTGATTAACAGACAGGGAATAATTCAAGAATGGTAAGTCGTATAATAATAGTTCATAGGTCAAAATAAAACTCATAATAACAGGGACATGAATATGAACAGTTTAGTTACATAACAATTACACGATAAAATATACTCATAGTATTGGTTCATAAATGGATCCCGAAAATTACCATTCATTATTCTTATCGGGATATAACAGTTTTGATAAAAATTGTGAAGAAATAGTAAAGTACGTAAGAGACTGGTAAGAAGAAATGTGTTTCGGAAAACGTTGCAAATAAACATACACATTGAATCTCCTTGAATAAATGTTTATTTTTGAACGATTTTGTCTACACCAACATTGTATACAGAATCACAATATTAGGGAGTTGAAAATGCTATGAACTGTACATTAAAAGTATTTGAAATCTATGAATAAACTCATTAAAATATCAAATTTACATTGAGGTACAAAAATCTAAGCTAATATAACAATCTTTTAATCAAGCCAGAAAAATGATTAAGGCAGAATAATATGAATTCATTATATTTTGTGGTTTCTTATCAGCTGCTAACAACCATTTGTGTATATAAAGGTAACAATGAGGTATGATATAATGTGAAACAAATGACATTGATGGCGGAACGAATTAGAACGACAAAGGTTATCAGTAATAACTGATATATATGCAAGAACATGTAAGAGGTCATTTGGGGGTAGGATCCAAAAAAATAAAGGGTGGATGATGCATTCATGAATTGAGGTCCAGAGACTAATAAGATAGATTGTGTGATAATTTTAGGTGTTGTGAAAGATTTACATAAGGTTACTGGAATTAGAAATTGATGAGTTACGTGATCATGGAACAGGATTTGAAGAGTTTACAGAAGAGAATTAAATGAATGGAAACGTATGAGTTAAGGGATAGTTTTGGTGTTAGTTAAGGGAAGACCACATAACAATATAAGCACTAATGTAATAATGATAAAGACAAAAATAATTTACCAAGGTGATAAGTCTGTTATTGTCAATTTCTGAATACATAAATCTGATGTGAGTTTTTTTATTACTATTGCTTCGACGAACCGGAGAGACGCTGCGTTTTTTTATTTTTTAATAATTTTGAAAGTTTGTGGAATGTCAGTGGTATGCTCGTTGTTAAACAAATGCCAAGCTTTTGCATTGTTTAGAGCCGTTGCACCTCTCAGTGATGAATTCATACTAATCTGCCTCAACTGGTGTTTTGGCTTTATCAAATTTCATAAAGGTAACAATGTTTATTTACACTTCGGAAACAATTATGTAATAAGGAAAATGCGTGAACGGTTTGATTCGCGTCAGCCATAAATAAAGTTTAGGAAGGTTTTTGATGAAGTAATGTGTTATAAAATAATCATATATTGCTTTGTTATATTCAATCTAACTCGATCAGTTCATCCCATTTCCTTTTGTCACAAATTTATAATTTTTTTAAAATATATAAATGCTCTTAACAAGTATATGTGTGATCAGATTGTTCGAAATGTATTGCGCTAATATATCACAGAGTTCTGATAATCATCGTCTTCTAATATCATTATCGAAATTTATCAAAGGAACTAATTATTTTAAATTTTGTTTTCGTCTAATTTGAACAAAAAGTTATCTGAATTTGTTGTCTTTTTCTGTAATTTTTTATCTCATTATTTTATTGTTATACTTAGATTTGAATCTAACCTTTAATACGTCAAAGCGCATCACCTATTTGTTACATCTGATTATTCATTGTGAATTTCGGACTGTTGTTAGGTGGTTGACATGATCCTGTGAACTCAAATGGATCCATTGTATAACTGATACATGTATGACCCTGTTCTCCATACAACTGTCGCATACCGAAATCTAACGATGTAGTTGAAAGATTTAGAAAAATATAGCCATAGATATTCAATGAAAGCTTAATCAGTTGTAGTAATACATTATCATAAACTTACAAAGCTCAGTTACAAGCATAGGATGATTGTGTTCAGTCATATTTAAAATATCTAAAAGCAATCGATAGAGAATACAATTAGCCAGTAAGGATAAATGTAAAAAATCACTATTAAACAGTATACTTAGATGAATGACAACTACTGACAAATATCACTTTTAACTATGTCCTATTTTAGCAACATGAAATGAAAATGAGAGATTTCTTAGTTTGACAGAGCGTGAGATCAAAGTAAAGCATTATCATATAAATATATTCACAATGGTACAAGATGTAAGGCAAGGTACTACAACATTAAAGTTATCTCACCAATGAATTGAGAGCAGCCTTAAAAGTTCTGAAGCTGAAAGCTGGTAAATGATGAACTAAAGTCAATTTATGACGAAGAATCTGAAAGAGGCTTTGGTTATAGCTTGACAACACATTCGATACAACAATGATTCAGAAATTAGATGTTAATATAAAATCAGATGGGTTTTGTGGAGATTGTAGTAATTTCAATGATTAAGATCATGAGTCAGTTGAAGCTAGGCCACCATGGAAAACCTGGAAGCACTGGACGGCCGTTTCGTCCTAATGTGGGACTCCTCAGCAGTGCGCATCCACGATAGTAACTCACTGAAGACAATGGTGAATGTGTCGTTCAATTTCGTGAATTAGTTGAAGTTAGACATTAACACCGTCGGATGCCGGCTCAGTGGTCTAGTGGTTAAGTGCTCGCGCACGAAACCAGCAGGTCCTGGGTTTGAATCTCGCAGGGGGCGAGGTCGTGGATGCGCACCACTGGGGAGTCCCACAATGGGACGAAACGGCCGTCCAGTGCTTCCAGGTTTTCCATGGTGGTCTAGCTTCAACTGAATCATGATCTTAACCATTGTAATAAAAAATCATCAAGTAACATTGAAAATATAATTGCAAACTATAATAAGTAAATCTGTTCAATTTATTACATCTCACAAAGTAATCATTCATTTGTGAATAACTAGTACCTTGTTATAGTTCTTAACTATAACAGAATTAAAGAGACGGAACTTGACAGTATGATTAGTAACCTAAGTAACTCAACATTTTTCTATTCAGTTTACTTAATTTCGCATGGTTAGAAGCCATTTATAGAAATATTAACTCCGTGGTTTTGTGTTCATCGGTATATAAAACCTATGGTAAATTCTTTCATTTTGAATTATATGGTTCTAAATAGAAAAAAACTTTGTGACCTTTTAGAAATATCCACAACTTATGGCAGTGTATATCAATCAATAATTATGAAGACTCAATTTAAAAAGTTTTCAATAGAATATTTTCAATAAAGAAGCTTGTGTATTAATTAGAATATTTAAAGCTAAAACTTAAAAGGAAAAAAACACTTTCACAAACTTGTTTTATGTGCATCAGCTAACAACTGACGAATATTCAAAGTACATAGGATACTTTCTTTATCTATCATTAATGAAGGCTTTCCAGAAATATCAAATGAACATGAGAGTACAACACAAGTTGAACATCTTTCAACACCAGCAGCTTGAAGATTTGCTCTGTTTAATGGTGATCCCTAAATTGTGTAATAAAATTAACTGAAGGATAAGAATAATAAGTTTTTGTAAATTTTTAAATATATATGTTAATAACAAGTTTTCTGGTTACACAAATGATGAATCGTATCCTTATAGAATTATGAAGAATAACAGCTACTTTGGCATATATGACAGATATATTATAATTATTGATTTATGATGATATTATACCAGTTTCCCTTAGCTCTTTGAAATGTTTTTATTATTTACTCGGACTTAAGTGATGCTACTCTGTAGTATATATGTTTTTCTAAAGAAATGATTTTAGAAATCGCATCCAGTTCACCATACTAATTACAACATATAGATATAAATACACGAATTTTGGTAAATATGGTTTATCAGAGGATAAGAATATCTCATAAATCATCTTAATTTTTACATATTTGAAAATAAAACAATCAAAACTTGACTTTTGATAGCTACTAACTGTATATATTACAACTGACAACTCGGAATGGTAATCCGCAGCATAATATGGTAAACATTAGTGGTTCCACAAAAAGTAATTTCTTAGTAAGATTACAAAAAGAGTTAATATCAGTACACGTTCACTGCAATTTCTGGTGCTTTTCAGAATTGTGAACTGAAGCTTTGATATTGTAAGTTTAAATCACATATCCTAAATCATACTTTGTTAATAAACAAATCGAAGCACTGATATTTTTTGTGAAATTTCGAACCAAATAAAACAACTTGGCCTCATTAAGAAAGGAAACCCCTGAAGGATTATTAATAACATTGAGGAGATTATTCATTAAGAATTCCTCATATCTTTGTGTTTTATATCAGATATCTTCCAGTTTATACTAAATAATTATGGTAGATCCCGATTTTTCTTTAAAGATGAACATCTTACTCTATGTGAGATAGTATACCATGTACGAATCCTTAAAGAGAAAATGAGTGGTTGTTTAATATAGCAAAGAAAAAGTTATTGTCAGATGCTCGTCGATTTTAACCACATTAATAAATAATAAATACGTGTTTGACTTCAATGAAAGATAAGTAGAGACGAATATAGTACTTAATGCTGGATCGTTATTCAATACCGAAGCCAAGGAACATTAAATATTAGGAATAAACCCTACATAGAATATTATCAAATTTATATACAATGATGTCTCGACAAAGTTAAATAAAAACTTTCTTCTTATACTTTACTAAAACTGATGGGATAACCAGATTAAATTGACAGATGTGTGCAATATCGGAAAGACATTCATAGAAAGATCAATGAAATCGAGAGTTTATTAGTTACTTATTAATTTAATAACTGATAAATCCTCAATATGATATAATACAGCAGTTATCAATGTCTTGTTGTCTCTGGGTATTAGTACTTTCATGCAATTGGTTCCCTTTATGAATTTGAATAGAGCAAGAACAAACATTGATGCAGAATAGTATGAATTCATATTATTTCGAGATTTCTCGTCAGCTGCTTACAAACCAAAATTGTGATAGAATTTTTACATGGAGATAGTGTGAAAACAATTGACATAAGTGAGTGTAAATAACTGGATTACAATAATAAATATATATATATATGCTAGAAACAGGTCAGAGGTCAAAAGAGGGGGGTTAATCCAGGGTGAGTGGTGTAATAATTTAGTGAAGTTCATAAATTGTGATAATTGTAGAGATTAATGAAATTAAATAATGATAAGGTAGATTACGTAATAATAATTAAATGGAATTTGGAAAGTTAAGATAATTTAAGAGGATCAGGTGGTGGTATGTACTGATAATGAAAGCTATCTGTTAATCAACCAAATCACTAGATTTTCATTATGACTAATTTAAAATAAGCAAGTAACATTCTGAAAAAAAATTATCGAAGGCTATGATATTTCTCGGATAAAGTGACTTACTGAAAAGACATAGATATTTGGGAGATTTTTCAAAGATCGCCATTCATTTTCAATAACTTTAGCTTCACACAAAATAATTATTGGTTTCAATTCTTCGACCGGTATCGAAGTAGATCTGAGTGGAAGTACAAAACTAGCTAAACCTGATTTTATTTCTTTAGGTTGTTTCATGATGCATACAATGATATGATTTTCAAACTGACAGCGAATCATTTCTTTCATCGTCTGGAAAGGTAAATAAATTCTTCAGTTATTTACTAATTAAAACTTATCAAAAGCGATTAAATAGAGGATTGTCTGATTTTAAAAAGTATAGAGCTCTAACCTCACTATGTGAGTAATCTTTGCAGTATTTACCTTTAATCACCAAGAGTTCCCAACAAGAATAATAGACGTAGCGAAATTTCTTTTGATGACACTGAGTTAAAAAGATTTATCGGGTGACCGAAATCTGTTTTTCCGATTGAACAGACTCGCCAGTAATGTAATATGTTTCTACTATGATCAGGTCAAATACTCACTGTTGAGGTGTATGGTAACACATAAGTATAAACAACTAACAAACTGGGTGAGTAAAAAATTGTCTGTAATTTGTATATTTGAATAATTATACTACTTTACTTCAGTTTTCGAACTACATAGAAATGAATAAAATTTAATTCTACAAAAGTAGACCATAAAGCTCAGTAACTTCATTGAATGTATAACCTAATTAACCTTCAAGTTTCGTGGCTTATTTGTTAGAGGATTGCGCTGGTAATATAGAAGCCAGAAGTTCATTTGAAGATTAGTCGTTGTTATTTTGGTACTCAGAAGATTGTATTTTAACAAGAGTCATTTTTGATTAAGTTGATCAAAGCGCATGTAAAGTTAAATTTAACTGCCAACTTGGTAAGACTTTCAACCAATGAAGTTTAGTTCTTTAAACACCAATATAATTTACAATCACCTTGATAAGCTATTTGTAAACAATTGGTTTGAAGCATTGTTTAGTGTATATAATGACACAATAATGACAATATCTTAAAGAAACTGGTACAGGAAATATATGAGAAAATTGTATTAAAAAAATCAGATAAGACAAACAATTTGATTTATTCTATTTTACTTACCAAACATATATTTGAAAATTTTCTCTCAGTTACCCAATAAAATAAACCGGTACTATCACATTGTAAATCGATTACATTCAGTCTTTGTAATTGCGCTAAATCAGTTATTGTACTCTCTGGATATGGATAACGATAATAAGAATTCATCGAAAAACTACTTGCACATGTAGGGACTTTTTTTAATACTTTGGCTTTCCTAAAGTGTAGTTTTTGTTATCCATGAAAGTAGAAAGTAAATCAATAAAAAACACGTGATTTAACTTTAAAATTGAAACTCATTTATGGTAATTTAGAACAATAAAACATTCACAAGATGACATTTCCTAGAATTTTCGATCTAATAATCTAGAACTGTTTCAGTAGACAATACTTGATAGCTTAAACGAAGAATGAGCAAATTAAAATATTGATATTTTTCAAACCTGTGGTGATTCAGTTATCAATTTGTTTTAGTCAACCTCATGAATTTTGATGATAATAGAATATACAAATGTACCTTGTGGAGATGATTAACGCAGACATATTTTGTAAATAATTTTTGTTGTTATTCACATTTGTCATAATTTCATGTAATTTGTACAATCATTGTTGTTGACCGTTATTTAAATTTAACATTGACTTTCTGTTATTGTTTTAGTCTGTTATTGTATGACACTGATTATCGCTGACGAATACACTGCTGCTAACACACTTTTCGTTTTCATTTAATCAGCTGTCACATTAATAAATCTATAATGTCATTGCTATAAACGTTTATTGATCACATTGATATCCTCATTACTCGATTATTCTTGCTATACATTAGATTGGCTCATATATATATATATATATATATATATATATATATATATATATATATATATATATATATATATATATATATCGTATTTTGAATTATTGATTACTTATTATAATTGTCGATTACGTGACCAAAAAACGAACACGCTTCCGAATGACAATTAAAGTAACTTCCAACATCCTTATCTATGTATTTATATTTTTGCATATGATTTTCTTCGCATGTTTTGATAATACTTTATCACTATTTCTGTATTAATAATGTTGCTCGGCTACAACTTTTATAGAACGTAGAAGAGGATATGGATCATTTGATCTTTTCATAAATTATTATTACAAAATGGTTTCGAATGAGCCTATGATAGTACAAATAACTTTAAATCAGTTTATTAGACATAAGTGTTTGACACCGTAGACTGATAAAGCAAATTGTAATATCTGACACTTCAACATTTTGAAACAACTGAGGAACAAGTTAGATTTCTGGTAATGATATTATGATGATGATTTTCTACACGAAATCGTAATACTATGATCAAATTTATTATGATGCTATCTTTACACCAATAATTTCATCACACCTGCTGGAAAAGTTCATTTCATATTTCATAATTTTCATTCAGAATCTACAGAAACTTAGCTTACAAACCCGATTACCATGTATAATACTGCTTAGTTGATAGCTCTTATCAGGTTTAGTTATTTTATAATTTGATGTTATTACAGTTCACTTACTACGATTCGTTTGTAGGGTTTATCCACAGCTTTTAAGAAACATATGTACTCTCAATATCTCTGTAGTGACCTACTTTTATCAAGAGAACGCGATTAATTTAATGGAAACAATCATTATTATAACCAATTGTAACACTGATTGTTTTGCTGTGCTCGTTTGTTTAACTGTGCTAAAGACAGCCATATTGCTGCTCAATTATCCCTTGATTATGACCTTGCACGGGTTTGGTTACGCTCGGTAACCACGCTTGTACTCCTTTGGCACGATCTCGGTATCCTTTCGATACCACGAGATCGTCAACAAATACATCTCGACTACAGCCATCAACTGCCTTTTGATATCTGGCTTACGGGGGATTTTATCGGTTAACTGGCACGTAGTCTTCTTGTAGTGGTGTTCATAGTCAAACGCTACTCGACACCACGCTACAGCTGTAACCTATGTAACTCAACACAGTACTTGCATGAGTAATTACTCTTTAGTGAACTCCTGTTGGACTAGGTCATCGAAATCGGTTGGTAATACAATAATAATTGGCTATCATTTTATCAGAGACGAAATCCTATGAAAAAATGGACTATTTGGTTAATGGCTTAAGGCACATAAAATTATAAATCCATTGAGTTCGATATGACTAGTCACAGGAAGAACTGAATCTTTCGAGGATATTTTACACTTTAATATGAATGACTTCATTTAAGATTGATGTTTTTAATGTCTTTTAGAATGGATTTGTTTAGAACATGTTCCGTGCTCTGTACAGTCGTAAACTAAGTCTATCCTGCATAATGTATATAAATGTAGAAATCCATTTAAATGACACTGTGAGTTATGACATTTAGAGATCTTTATTTCGCTAATAAGAAGATATTTTATGGTAGAATATATAAAATCAGTGAATATTTATTTGGTGAAGCGAATATTTTTACAGTTAGACAAGGACTGTAAAGAAGATGATATACTGTTTAAAATCTTGAAGGTTTTCAACTTGCCAACTTAGGGGGTTGTACAAATTAAAGAGAATATGTTCTAAGATTAACTCAAAAATATCAGTTCTTAACAATTATAGTGATATGCATCAACCAACCTTTAACATTTTCTAAGCAATTTTATTGATCTTTTACAATATATAGTTTTTAAACGCTTTATTGAATGTTCTCTAGTTATTAATAAGTATATACTATATTTAATTAGTTTCTAACATACCTGTAAAATCTGATGAAAGCGTCTAATGTTTTGTATTTTAAAAAATCAAATTGTTACGGTCAAAATATTACCTTGGTAAAATCATTTTGTTTCCATGACAATCCATATTCATTTCAAGGCAGTTAAAATTAAAGTTGAATAACTTGTGAAAAATAGAATGTATTCAATAAGTACTTTGTTATTTCCTAAGGCTCCTCAAGAATAAGAACATATCATACCTCTCAGAATTCAACCTTAAATTCCTTATCTTTGAGATGAATATATTAGTTCTAACTCACTCTATTGAATAATAAAAACTTTAAGATAATCGTGACTTTTGATATGACGAAATACAGATTATCGTCATCATAGATCGCCTATGTAGGTATGGAAGCTAAAGATTCACAATAATAACAACGTTTTTTTTATTTACAGTTATTATCAGTCTGTTATTGAATATTGATCCGTTCCCGGAGGTAACAATTTGAGATTCATTTCTTTCTAGATGGAATCTAAAGAATTCATTGATAAAATTAAACTTATATAGTTCGAAAAATATTATAGGAATCACACAAGATATTCTTTATTAAATAATATTTCAGTATAAATTGTTTACTTACCTCATATTACAGTAAGTTACAATTGATTGTCGAAAAAATCTAAAACACATTTGAATTGTTTTAACAAAACTATTTGCAATTGGGGATAGTGTGTTTGACTGCTCGCATATATTATCTACAAATTAGGTGGAATTTACAATCAGATCCATTAGAACACTTGGCATAGAATATCTATTGTTTTAAAACTTGTAGAAAATTATCCCAAACAGTTTTTTATACGATTATGAAACTCATTGAAATGAATTCCTTCATTACACTAAATCATTTAAAACAACAGCATAACCCATTCTAGGAACAAATAAATTGTTAGAAGTTAAGTTGTTCTTTTGTAAATGTTAGCTTTACATTACAGGTTCTGAACCATTTTAAAGTTTTTAGACTATGTAGGATAGGTATTATTTAGTCATTTCCAGTTCATGATACAAACCATCTTCAATTATACGTGTCATTACCAAGGTTTGATTTGATAATTTCGAATAAATTGAGCATTGGGTTCATTGTTATAAATAAAAATAAAATATTTGTAATATCCCAATGAGTAGAAAATTGGATTTTCTGACGTTTCGTGACTTAGTGTAAGTCACTTCTTCAGAGAATAAATAACCAAATTAAAATTAATCCAAGTTTAAATAGTACAACGGAACAATGCAAGAATAATATTTGATCAATCGAAAAGCAGGTCTGAACAAGTTGTCATGATGTCATATCATTTCTGTCCAGGTGATTCATAAGTGATATGTATGTAAATTTGTGTGTATGTATATGTGCATTGTTTAAGAATGAAAACTTGTGTGACCTTTATGGTAAGAAAGGATAGATTTTAAATTTATAATATGATAGTGTGAAATCGTTAATACGATCAGACTGAGTGGCTAGGATCGATGGTCCAAGTAGGATGTATAGTAACACCTTCCTTTCTATTGAGAGAAGTAGGATTACCGTTTCGTCCTAGTATGGGACTCAGCAGTGCGCATCCACGATCCCGCATCACGCGGGGCTCGAACCCAGGACCTACTGGCTTCGCGCACGAGCACTTAACCATTAGACCACTGAGCCGGCATCCAACGGTGTTAATGTCTAACTTCAACCAATCCCATACTAGGACGAAACGGCCGTCCAGTGCTTCCAGGTTTTCAATGGTGGTGTAGCTTCAACTGACTCATGATTTAAATCTGTGAAAATTTCTAAAATCTCCACAAACCCCTTCTGAGAAGTAGGATTAAACATTATATGGAACGCCTCAGCTACCCTCCTTTCTTTATAGTTAGGTCAACTTCACGGTAACATTTTGAGCAAATAACAACGTTACTCCGTAATTAAGCTAACTGGCATAAATGACCAGAAAATCACTTTACGTATACTGGAATAACGAGTGAAGTTAAAATGAAAGTAGTATTACATGACAGCAACCGACAGGCTACCTGGTTTTACACAGAAATGATACCTATTGTTTTTTTAACTTCAGTAGTTATTTCGATTAATTTGTTAACTGATTTTAAAATTTTAAGTTATATACTTACCCTGATTTCGACTAAGTGACGAAAATATTAATTGGCCATAATTATCAAACATTATTTGACCATCAATTGAGAAAGTCCTCAGGCTGATTATAACAAAGAATATTATAATGATAGAAAAAAAACAGTATTCAGTAAATGGAATGACGTACTGCTATTGTTTCTATTTTCCTACACCGACTTCTAAGCAGGAATAAACGGTTATTACTTCATAGTTAGTACGATATTGTTTTTAAAACTTATTAAAAGAAGAATAAGATTAAAGAAAGATTGACAAATTTGAAAAACTTATTTTACGGTTTAAGTTTCAACATAATTTTAGTATAGTCTTTTGGAATTGCAAGAACTTTTCAGGATAGTCTATATAGTAGCCGTAATAAAAAATTTCCACGAGAAAAAGTGGATGCTGTTGCATACCCTAGTGTACAATGCAGATCAACTGCTTGGTAGAGCAACATATATAGTGATAATTTTTATCATATGCATTGTGTTGTTAATCTAGTAAGGATAGTTATAACTTAAATTCTCAGAATTTAAATAAGACAACACACGAGACGATGCATGAAAATAATTTGATAGTCTATTGAAGACTACTTGTATGTTAGTTTGTATTTCATAAATTGTAAAACACAACAATGGGCACGAGCATTGTCACGATATTATGAGAAGTTACAAAGTATTCACATAATACATATACATAGCCTTCAGTCGTTCATTTGCATCTTCCTGTGTGTTCTGCAATCCAAACTGTATTCTCTATTGGCCTCCAAGTGTTCTGCCAACGCCGTGCTTTTGATGTACTGAAACTCTTCATTCTGCTCAACATTTTCTACAAAAGTTACCGTGACACCTTATGACTAGTTTGCACATTTATAGTAGAGTACAAGAATGAGGTACTGAAACAGATAAATCTATTTCGACGATGGAGAATGGATACTATTAAAAGTTGGAAGAACAATATTAACTTTCATTTAAGATTCTTCCAAAAGTCAATTATTTCATACCACATAAATCATTGTAGAAAATTAGTCACTCGACATCTGTATCTTAAAAAATCATCAACAAGTTGTATATTTACTTGTGAACTACCCTTTTATAGTTATTTTTCTATTGATTTAATACGAACATATTCACTTCTATTTAAATTTTTTATACTGAATAATACAATTCTGAATGGATTTTAGAGGAATTCTTTGCGGCTTCTTCCTAAAATATATGATCCGATTACTGCGAATATAGAATAAGCTTTCATCTACTTTAAAATCATAATTTGTTCTTTAGTGTCTTTAGAAATATCACATGATTTAAATATCGAATGACTATTGGATTTTTGATACCTCTCCTTTTTGCCTTCCTAAAATACTGTCCGGCTTATAACCGAACTGATTTTCGGAGATTACTTACATAGGTCGTTTGAACTATACTATAACTTCACTTGGCAACCCGATACTTTTTTATGTACGTAAAATTTAGTCATATTGTGTTTTTGTGTGAGGGGCAGTGGTAATAGTCTGTTTTCTTAACCAAAGTAGACGTAATAGGGCTCAAACCTACTGTTCATTAGTTGGAAGTGGTATGTTTTTATACATCTATCTAAATTTGCACAGTTGCTAAAACTTTTAAATTGTCTGTGCATACAGCTATATATTACTTGTAACTAGTAATCAGTTAAAAGGGTTTTGAAACTAGTCATCTCATTTATATTACAAGAAACAAAGCATAATCTTCCCGGTAAATTTTAATTTTGAATAAAGGTTAATAGGTGAGTAAATTGATAAAAAATGGTTTACCGTTGTGCTTCGATTAAATTTTTAGCCAAAACAACTGCACGCATTCGATGGGTATTAATTCGTACACGTACACCTGGATTGATAATCATTTGAGTTTTTTTATCATTATTGGTATAAACTTGTACAGCTAACAAAAGTAAACCCCAAAATTCCATGGCAAAGCTACATGTGAATAAAGTACGAAAATTCATAGAACAAAATACTTTAAATACAAATGTTTGGGTAAAAATTAGTATTTATAGTTATCTTATACTGAGTTGATTCATAGACACTTTTCATCACTGAACGACCACTGGAAAAGTTATTGTTCATTTCCTCAAACTAAGACTGTCTAAAAAACCAAAGTAAATTTATCCCCAGTTTTAAATGTACTCATACAAATTTCATTTTGTTGTGAAAAGTCATGATATATCATCATTTACGTTATCGTAGGTGTAATCAAAGAAAATGTTAAAATTGGACAAATTTTGAAATATTTGTTACAGTACACTCCAAGTTCATGACATTAAAGTATAAGTCCTTAGCAATAATGTGTTACTGTACATAAGTCTGCTTAACAAACGGGAAAAGATGAAATATGAGGAAAATAAATTCCCTTTTTATGACAACAGTGACATTTATTCATAAGCATAAAAAGACAATCTACTTAAGGTAATTAAGATAGGACATCAGGATATTTGAATGAATCTGTTAATTGATCTTCAAAGAGTTTCAATCAAGTTTTTATTGACAATTAATATACCCGATAAAGCACCTCAAATGCAGTAACAAAATGGCTTAAATTATTCTAACTTAATTCGAAAAAATTACTTTTGGAAAATTATTCAGTGATTCTTACCTTGTTCATTCAGTACTATTTATGTTATAATCATGTGAATAAACATGAACGATACATTTCTCTTCTTCTAAAGCATGATTACATGTAAAAAATATCTAATTTACTTATCAACTAAAGATCACTCACCCAACTAATTGTTGAAACACCATCCCATCGAAAGCATGAGATAATTTTACTGTATATAATTTATATTTTGTACCTTGAAAATATTCATTTATCCAACGAGGTAAAGTTTTCTATCAAAGTAAAACAGATAATAACAGTGATGAATAATTTGATAGTATAACAAACTCTATTCATATAAACTAATTTGAAGGATTATCATGAAATTTAACAAAGTTGTAAACAGAAATAGTCACATTGTTATATCTTCTTTGGTGAGCAATAAAAGTGTTGAGTCGGAGAACTTCAATGGAGCCTCCAGAGGTCCAAAAGGAGCCGAAGAGTCCTAGCCAATCAGAGCATACGGAGCATTCTAGAATTCCAACGTGGCGTGCTACTATTGGACAGTAGCATAATATGTCGTTAACGGATTGGCCGAAATATGATGTTGATTTAACAAACGTTAACATCTATAAATACCCATGTTTCCTGTACAAAAACGAACCTTAGAGTAAAGTATTTCTTTCATACTTTGCGTCTTCTCTCTGGTGTTCAGGTCACTGTGTAGTTTTAGCTTGCGGGTTTCTAGAATAGCTTAGGAAACGAATACAGCGTCTAATAAGCAAGACTTAACAAAAATACTATTTATTTCTTATTTTTTTTATTATTATTTGGTTTCAAATAATCTTTTTAATTCTCTTCTTATCACAGCTATATATATGTAATTTTTCAGTAGGAGTTAACCATGGAAATAAGAATACAGTTACTTCGGAAATGAGGTTGATACAGTAATGAATATACCGAGTAAATGGAAACAAGTTGACAAACTACGAAATAATAGATAACGATTAAAAATCTTGCAATATGAAGCGGTTAGACAATAATTTCTTAAAGAATGAACTAAATGAAAGGTTATGTATTGACAAACATGTATACCATAAGTCAATGATAGCAAAAAAAGTAAGACGGAGGATAATAACTTTTGAAAGCCACATGGATTGTGTTAACTTCTATGAAGTAAATAATCGATTTCATAACGAATAGTATTCTCTATGTGTGATAATCATCCATCGGGAATAAGTCTCAAATTCTGGATATGATTTCGTCAGGCATCTGAAATAAAAAATGTTGTCTCTATAATATCTATCACTTAAAGCATGAATAGCAGGTATAAAGCAAACTTTACAAACTACTTTTTGACTTTAACAAGTCAGCATCGATAATAATAAAAAATGTAATACTTTGATTATTAAATCACTCACTAACCCTAACTGCAGCTGTTGGTACTGAATCACGCATTATAAAATTACATAACAGAGTTGATATCCCGTTTGAAACACAATTCAATGCTAGTAAGCCAAGTTTCATCTGTGTTAAACAAACAGCTCGATCAAATTGGTCACTTTCATGTTCTTTCCACCCAGGTATATTTGACATCCATACCTGTATTTTGGAAGAAGATGATTAAAGACTTTGTTGAAGATACATATAAAATTAGAGCCTGATAAAATACAAACATTTAACTGACATGGAGATGTATAGATTAAAAAAGCACATGCTGTGAATAAAAAATAGTAAGTTAGTTGAAATTCTCATCTATTTCACTTATTTTAGTGTTTTATCTGTCTGCAAAACTATGGGTCGATTAGTACGTATTTGTTAAAGTTACCAGGTATCTTAAATATGGTTTGTGTTATGGTTATATGTTTTATGAACTTTTATCTTTGCACATTATTGTGTGCAACTGTTTGTATGCTTGTCTATTTCATCCCATTAACTTAGATTAAATAAACTTGCTAGATAATTTACGTAACGACTGATGAATACATTGATTAATACACCACCCAAAATAAAACACTCATCACACAAAGTAAATCAAACTACAGGAACTGCTCATTCACCTTCGTTTCTAGTTTTGTAATTAGATTAGTGCTTGAAATATAATATATTTCCTATCTCTTCATTTTCGACCACTTCATTTTCACACTTTCATAAATATTCACTCAGCTGACCAAAAGTTCGAACTTCGGAAGTCCAATTAACTTCAGAATTTTAATAGTCAATCGTTTGGTAATAATAATACTAATAATCATAAGCTTAGACATACCTTACTTTCAATTAACATAAGTTCACAAATTATTCGAATATTTGGATACAGATTTTTTATGGAAACAACACACATTAAATTTTTCCAGTCATCTTCAACAGGGGTTTGACTACATTTATCAGAAAGAATAATCACAGCCTCAGCAGTTCTCACCTTGAATGAGTAAGAAGTAAAACAATTAATGTAAAAATTAATATGAAATAAATAAATGTTCACATATTTTTCAACATGAATATTAAAAGTGATTGATAAATATAACGACAATACAATCAATTGAATAGAAATGTGCATAAGTAAAGTAATCAGAAAATATCTGAAAGACAAGTTGATTAATAATTGCACATATACTCATAAAAAAACCTCTATGATTTCTTATGTTTCGTAAATCTAAGAATCTATGCAAGTAGATTTTCAAAAAACTACATACAAAACTTTCTACCAAGAACTATATCCTCAATTATCGACTTTCTCCACCATAAAACGCTTTATAAGCTCAAGAAAATATTGGAACGTATTCTATAAAAATGTATTCTGAAGAAATTAGTTTTAGTTTGTTAAAACGTTAGGTGAACTTCAAGTTTCTTCAAATGTCATAATGTTGTTCAGTGAGACTGAATTCAGGAAAATATCTCACTGAGAAAACTTAGACTGTATGTTAACATTACAGTCTTGTTTCATATCTATAATTAGGGTGGATTTTGCGTATGTCTATAACTTGTGACACTCTAATGGGTAAAATCGAGGAGTTAAAAATGGAAGGTATATTGGGAAATGTTTTATGTAAATACTGATTGGATAGTCTTGTGGTGAGGTTGAAATCTGAAATTGTTTAAATTATTACTTATTTCATCGTTATATTCCGCAAAATACTGCTGAAAAAATACTGAGTTTACGATTGTTTACTGTTCAAGTAGTTATAGTTATGGTGATCCATCCAAATTCCTGGGCATCTTAAAAAAACTTAAGACATGTTAAACCTGAATGAGTAAGTTATGACAGCTTCTATCCTGTCATCTGCACAAAAGCAGTCTTTGAAATATTGGGTTGGAGTGAAAAATTAGTATATTGAATTGTAAGTTTAAAAAAATAAAAATCTAATCACAAAAACAGGAAAACAGCTACATATTAGAATCAGACAATAAATAGGGTGGTTGCAACAACAACTAACTAATAGAAGTTAGATTTTCATCTACCTCGACTTCAAAAGTGATTAAATCCCCAGAACAATTAACAAAAGACCAAGCAATAGAGTACGCAACAGATATTCTGTATCTGAACTGGTTCCATGGTTTTGACATTTTTCAGTTTAATCAAAATCAATAAAATCCCCATTCCAATGTACGAATGAGTCCGTATAAATTTACCAAAACAAACATACTAAAAGCATATAAAGAAATACTCACCTAAACAAGTTAATCATATTTCACAGAGTCTATAACTAAGTTAATCAACTAAATCATTGAAATTGTAAAGGATTTTATAGACATAAGACATCATAGTCAGTGGTCTAAACAGCACATATATCCTCTGGTATCCTGAAGCTATTGCTGAAAAGGAGGAGATCATAAAGCTTTCAGTTGCTACTCAAATAGTTCGGCCGTAACTTCACCGACTATGATAGTAGATGACACTGATTCAGACCAAATGAGTGAACTAATCCCTTCAAGGTTTCAGATACACCAACTAGCGTGGCGCAAGGTTTTCTACTAGTTGCGTTCAACTTCATAATATTCAAACAGTGGATTCGATGTCAAAATCACTTGGATATTGCAACCTCACAGAGTTTGACTCACACCAAGAGGTATACGAACATGACATTGTTTACTACTCTGTGGTCACTCAGTGAGACTATGCTTTCTGTTATCCCCGTTAATTGATATGATTTTCAGAAAACTATTTATTAAATAAGATATCCAGTTGCGACAGGTTGGTATATGTTATAGACTTTATTTAGGCCGGTCTGATACTCAGTTATGTGCTAGTAGATTTTATCATTCCACACAAATAACGTCCTTTATATGTACTGAGATACATATGGAATAGACTATAGCTTGGTATTTAAAACTTATCGGTTGTGAATAGCTTATGAAGGCACAGCAAAATAAAATCTAGTATTGTCATTTTATCTAATTTATTATTTCTAATATATGTTACTCAAATTTTGAATTCATCTGGGTTTAAAACTAACATTTCTGACGAGACCTTCAGGCTGCATTTGAAGCCGCAGAAAGTCAGCAGATTTAGTAATCTTATGATATAGCTAGATCACAAACCATTTTTATGAAACATCATGTGTATAATTTCTTGTTCATTTAGTCTAAATATATTGACTTCATATTGTAATATTAGTGTATGGAGGCTCTGAGGTTTACTAATACTGTTGAGTTATAAGCTTGATGGAAAGAATATCCTAACGTCCACTATTCCACAGCAGTCTTTCTTCCGAAGCTACTATTTGAGCTATCTAAGTCACATAAGAATTCGTTAAAAATTAATAACCATACTAGAAGAAATGATCTTCAAACCACAGTGCTGGTCATTTTGTCCAAACATTATCAGTAAGTTACTCATTAAGTATCAAAGTACAGTGTTTTAGGCACTGGATTTGCTGGAAAATATGTATGGCAGTTAGACCACAGGAGGAAAGTTCGTTGATTCTATTTCACTATTCATCATTCATATCCAATAAGAAATTAAATATTAGGAAGGCTTAAAGGCGAGTCGTGTTCATATCCCTGACAAATAAAAGTGTTTAGCTAATACGGAGTGCTCAATAAATTCCTACTTACAGCATAAACTTCCTTTCCCTCAAATATATTAGTGTTCTTTTTAGTTTTCTGGTATTTATTAGTAGTACCAATAACGTAAAATTCCATCCATTCTTTATTGATATATTTTTTTTTATCAGAAATGGGACTCAGAATCTGAATATATTGACATGTAACTTTCTGGTTTGTTTGGGATGGACAAGTCATATTTTTGGCACTCATTATTGTGGTGGATAATACTAACGTTCTAAGCCCTGAATGTTTGATTCAGTCTCAGAGAGAACACTTACACCCGTGTAAAACCAGTTGTTTAGTCGAAAACTAATTACATTCTTCATCCTGAATAACACTTCAATCTTTTAACGGAATACTACATTCTGAATAGGAATCTGATGTACAAAATGTTTTCTTTCTCTAAGAGGCTGTATTTTCCTAAGTTTAAAAAACAATCAGCTTAAAAAACAGATATACTAACTGCATTTCAATAACTGACTTACTTTAGCTCTTTCCAAATCTTCTGGTAATGTCACAGATCCTTTCAAAAATTTCATTGTAGTGCTTTCTCTCTGAAGTAACGCCGTTAGACTAATATCAGGATCGATCCTACAAGAATTACAAAATAACATTTCTAACTCATAAATTACACAGACTTCAATGTTTTTTTAAGATAGTAATCAACATTTTTTCCTTGAATATTTAAAATTGTGCATCCATATTTACCAGTCTGTTTTTCATACGGTTCATCCGTTTCTTGTGTATTAGATATAGTGTCAAATGGCTTATCTGATAACTTAACACTGGTCATCATAACGTTTATTTATGTTATTTAAATATTTATATCAATGTACCTTATCTGAACGCTTTTCAGGATCAGAGCACAAAACAAGATAGTTACTTATTCATTATTTAAAACAATGATCATATATATCTTTCAGTGTGGTTCTTTGTCAGCCAGTTTTTTTATTTTATTTGTATTTTTTATACTTTTTCTACAACCCTATATTATAGACACAGAGTCTTAATTAAAAGCAGTAAGTGGAACATATTGGATGTCTTGGTAAAATCTAACTTCGTAAAAGTATTCCTTGATGCCATTTTTGAAAGTTCTACAGCTGTAGTTTTATTTACTTAACACAAATACTGGTCTTTAGTAATTCAAACTGGTTTGTATCAATGGTTATGAAATAGTAGCTATTTTTCAGAAGTATTCATCGGGCTCTGTTCAGCCCATCGTTGATTATGTGCACAGTACTTTTTCGTCTGACAATTGAAGTTACATAGTGGATGAAAAAGCTATACCTATTTAATCCCACTATCACTTCCATATAAGCTCTCTATAGTTTTATTTTTTCCAATCAAAGTAAAATTCTGGTTTCTCCTCTGATTCTAGTGTGAATGGGATCAAATGATGTTATCAGCTGAATTCTTGAAGGCTATCAACAGGTTTACTGTTTTCACACATAATGCTGTTGTCTATAAATCTTTATATAAATAGAGGTTATTGACTGTTAACCAAAGAATAGTATAGATTAGGTCAACTTCTGTTGCTATTGATTTGACACCCAATACTAACATAGAGGTTAGTCATTATCACCCATTTGTTTGTTTTTCACAACATTTAAATACATCATGTAAACAACTAAGTATAACACTTTCACCTTTCTGCTTTTTGTGTGTGCTTTAAATGAATACGTAATCAATGTTCGATAACCGTATTTTCAATCTTTTCATGATGATCAAACACTTAAATATTTTATCATAAAACATTCTATGTGTTAAATAACTAAAAACACGGTTGTTGAAACCTCGGAAATGTCATTGTGGGAAAAAAACGTCCCATTATCAAAACAACATGTAAGTTGAAAATTAAGTTTTACAAAATAAGATGAAAATTTCCTACCGATTTTATGAAGTTTATATTACAAAGTTTTTTGTTGACCAAACAACCGATACTAAGAGATAAATCAGAAGGGGTTTGTGGAAATTTTAGAAATTTTCACAGATTTAAATCATGAGTCAGTTGAAGCTAGACCACCATTGAAAACCTGGAAGCACTGGACGGCCGTTTCGTCCTAGTATGGGACTCCTCAGCATCTTTATTATTGTCACCGAACTAATTGTTGACAATTATAACTTAAGGTATTTAAGTTGTTTGATAAGTGAATGCGCCTCATAGTCCAAATATACGATTTGATTTTCATGCTACAATCAATATTAGTATAAGTTCCACTGCATTACTAAGATATACAGAGACTAAATTATCACAGCTTAATTTGAAAATCTGAAGTTGATGATATATTATTATACACAACTGTATACTATCATGAAATCCCTTAATATTAGTCTATAGTAACTTGTAGCAAAAAAGATGTGTAGAGTACTTTGAGGAACTCTTGAATAGGCCGGCTCCAATGAATCCACTGGACATCGAAGCAGCACACAAAGATCTTCTTATAGATGTTAATCCACCAACGACGGAAGAAATCAGAATGGTCATCAGATAAATTAAGAGCGGGAAAGCAGCAGGACTCGACAACATACCAACTGAAGCACTGAAGTCAGATATCGAAGTAACTACAAACATGGTTCACCTTCTATTCAAAAAGATATGGGAATAGGAACAAGTGCCGATGGATTGGAAAGAAGGGCACCTCATCAAGATTCCAAAGAAAGGAGATCTGAGAAAATGTGAAAACTACAGAAGCATTACACTACTGTCAATACAAGGGGAAGTCTTTAACAGAGTGTTGCTTAACAGGATGAAAGACGCAGTAGACGCCCAACTTCGACATCAACAGGCTGGATTCCATAAGGATCGATCGTACACAGATCGAATTGCGACACTACGGATCATCGTCGAACAATCAGTTGAGTAGAACTCTTCACTATAAATCAACTTCGTTGATTATGAAAAGACGTTTGACAGTGTAGATAGGAGAACATTATGGAAACTTCTTCGACACTATGGTGTACGTGAGAAGATTGTCAACTTTATCCGGAACTCATACGACGGACTGCAGTGCAATGTCGTGTATAGAGAACAAACCAGCTTCCAGATGAAGAGGAAATTAGGAAAAGACAACGGAAATCGATAGGACATACATCACGCAAATCATCAAACTGCATCACGAAGCAAGCCCTTACTTGGGATCTTGAAGGGAAGCGAGAAAGAGGAAGACCAAAGAACACATCACGTCTGTAAATCGAATCAGATATGAAAAGGATGAATAACAGCTGGAAAGAGCTGGAAAGGATTTTCTAGTACAATGTTGGATGGCGAGTGCTGGTGGGTGGCCTATTCTCTCCTACGAGGAGTAACAGGCGTAAGTACGTAAGCAAAAAAGATGTTCGGAGGCAAAGGATTTTATTTATTCTTTAATAGCTCTGTACTTAATTCTTTTCATTTTAAATAATAACATTCAAATTAATCTGTTGATTTCTTCCCGTCTAAATTTTATTTCACGTCGTTAACCGGTTATCGCTGCAAACGGATAAAGAGTATTTTAAATGAGGAACTAGGTTGTCGATAAATTTAATTCAAAAACTCATTATATTCATGGTTCACAATCACAAATCAGGTAGAAAATACAACTTTAATTTTCTTAAATGTTGGTTATTGTTGTCTTAGGTAAGGTTTTCATTGAATCAACATTCCAGTCAACCATAATTGAAAGTATTCTGGAGACTTTAATTTAAAAGAGCGAACCAGGAAGTCAATGAACAACATTTTCACAATTTAACTTACTCTGACAGGATGACAATCATCATGTTTTCATCATAATGGCCTTGATCGGCATTCACATATTCATCAAAAAATATTGAAAGTGTATGGTAGTTTATTGATCCACATACAACTATGTGCCTGAGAAGTGAAAAGTACGTAGAAGTCAATATCACAGTGCATCAGTTCAATATCTAAAGTTTTTATCAAGTTCGAAATTCACAAACTATTCGATAAAAGTGTCATTTTATTTCTGACTGAAGTATCGATTTTTCAAAAACTATCTATCTGTATATATGGTTATTACCTCTGTTACTCAACTTTGTATAGATATTCACAAAATGACCAACACTTTAGTTTTACCTAAGTAGAACTCTTTAATGGTACTTTTATTTGTTAGGAAATATATTATTCATGCAGTCCTATATAAGTGTTTAATTCATTTTCATTTGTAAATATATAGGTAATTAGACACGGTGGTTATAACTGTGTGATTCGGCTGTCCTATAATTCCAAAGTTTATACGCTAAAAAAATAAGTGACGTAACTATATATCATAATTGGGAAAGAAACAATTATCTCTTTAAATAAATAAACAAACAAGAATTAGAACCAGCAATAATATCGGTATCTAACTAATAGCATTAACGTTCATAGACCTCATAATGTTCAGGTAGTGTTTCTTCATGATAGCTGAGACTAATCATGAAAACTGAAATATTGAGTGTCATACCGTATAGTCATTTATTCGATAACAGTTTAAGAACATTAGAAAACTTGTTACCTCAGACACTACTTGTTTTCTTTATTTGAATCCTTGTTCAATTAAGGGACTACGAAGATAAGTGACTAACAATCAATCTTGAAAATAGCTTTAAAATTGAAAGTATGCAGGTCAACGGATTGAGACTTTATTTTTAAAAAATATTTAACATATATTAAAAGTATAAGTCAACGTTTAGCGAATAAAGCACCACCATTTATTTAGTTAGCAGAGTGGAAACTACACAATGAAAATACAGCTAACCAGTGGTTGCCAATGAAGAAATATATAAGCTTAAAAAATAATGTTTGAGTAGTAATGTCTTAACTGTACACATAACTACCCATTTAGTTACTTGTATATACAATGAAATCAATGCTATGTGAACAAACTTTCATTGCCTAACAATGTGATATTTGTATCAGAGTTTGCGTATCAGACAAAATCATTCTCTATGTAAGATGGTTTGCGGATATTTGTATAGTCTGATAATAGTTTTCAAAACGAGGTATCTTAAACCGGAGAATCATTGGAAACCAGAAGATATGTAGAAAATCAAATCATCCATCTATATAACCATGTGTTCACCAGTGACTCAGATATAAATAACTGAATTTTCAACAGAACAGTGTGACATATAGACGTAACCAACGGGAGACTGGCTGAACGAGAGAATTTAGATTTTTGACTTCTTATCGATTGGTCTGAAAGTATCACAATTATTGTTAAACTTCTAAGTCCTGGATATAATCATATTTGTGACCCTGACTGTGCATCGTTAAGCAACTACAAACTAGTATGAAACATCTATCAAATATTCCCTGGTTTTCACTGATTCTCCAAATTATGTCATATTGTTATAAAAATTGTGTTTGAAAATATTTGAGTCTGGCCACTGAACCTAGAGGCTGATATTAATCAATTAAATAACCACCTGACTAAAATCTAGAGTCAGATTAGATTTAATAACTATCTGATGAAGGTTTTCTTCTAATTTATAACCTTCACCTTGGCTACTATCAAAAATATTTAATTTTAAATTCATGTAAACGTGTTTATGTACTAACTTGGACACAGTTTAATACTAACGGTGTTACTATACATTGCGAGTTGTCTATCACGTACCCAATAGAAAACCCACTGAAACAACAAGATTAGAATGAAATGATAATCATGATGCTTAGATGAAAATAAGTCTAATTGGTAGAACAATTATTCATCACTCAATCAATTATAAGCTAATTAAATTAATTATGTGGTAGGTACTAAATTAATAACAAAAATAACAAGGTTATTTCAACAAAGCTTCTTTAGTCTGATGTACCATGAGTAAATGTTAGGTCAAATAGGTCAACATGTCACAATTTAATTATATTTCATTAATTAATCACTTGCTTTCACTTGTTTTTAATATAAATCAACACTGAAACATGAACATAGGTTCTTTTTCGAGTTTAGATCGATAAGTACTTAATGCTAGAATAGATACTAGTGTATCTACCGGAGAAAAACGTGCTGTAATAAAATATCGTACACAACGCTGTCACTTAATAGTTGAATTCATTAGTCGATTTAAGCTGGACCTCTATGAAAAACCTGGGAACGCTGGACGGCCGTTTCGTCTCAGTGTGAGACTCCACAGTAGCGCCCATCCATTATCCTGCTCTCAGGACTCGAACCTAGGGCCTTTAGTCTCGCGTAAACGCCTAACATCCAAACCACTGAGCCAAGATTCAGCTGTGCTAATGTCTAACCTGTCACTTAATTGTTACATAACTTTCAACCAAAAATGTTGAGTAATCGTGAAGAGAATGGATGCATAGAATTTCATGTACTTTTTCTCTTCATTCATAAATTTGTCTAAAGCAAGAACAAGAAACGTGGTGGAATAAAACCAATTCATTTATTTTGTGGTTTCCATTCTATTGTTCGCTATCTATAGGCAAAAATAATAATTTATACAAATATTCGTCAAGAATAGAACGAATAGTTTGACAGAAATTGGGCGCCAAGTATAGAAAAGTCATTGTATGTGAAAATTATAATTAAAATAATCTCAGCGATTGAAATTTAAATGATCCCAACGTTTCGTCTAACTAACCTGTCTGGATTTCTTTTGATTATTACCCTGAAGAAGTCCAGACAAGTTAGCTGGACGAAACGTTGGGATCATTTAAATTTCAATCGCTGAGATTATTTCAAATATACTGATCACATATAATGAATAATAATAATAATTTTATCAGCCAGTTAGCTACTCACATCACAGTTTCAAAAAAGGCTCCGTAAAGTTCTCCTATCAACGCTGTCAGACGCTTTCTCGTAGTCACGGAAAGTGATGTATGGTGACGAATTCCATTCAATTAATTGTTTAGCATTGATCCGTAGTTTCGCTATTCGGTCTATGCACGATTGATCCTTATAGAATCTGGCCTGTTAATCTTGAAACTTGCCCTATGTAACCTGCGCATTACAATTTTGTTGGGTACATCTTTAAATGGTAAATGTATTAACGGAAACTGTTTATTTACCGGCTTGACTGCTTTTTTTATTTTCGTGATTGTGAAAAATTTATTTGTCTTTAAAATTGTATTTATAACTGTAGAACCTGACAGGAACTTATCGGAGACAATATTCCTTGTTTAATTCACATAATCGTTCAATTAAAGTTCTCATCAATTACCGATTTTTTTTATTAGATCAATCAAATTCACCCCATAAACACTTAGTACTCTAATACAGTTTCATAAATGTACTCACCTTGGATTGTGTTCCATATAAATCGCTTTGCTATATTGGTTATGTTGTTTAAATAATTCACTAAGTTCTGACATATGTGTTGTTACTGATACCTATTTTGTAAATGAAATTCAACTTTAGTATCAGTTAAAATCAAAACCTTAGATTTAATCTTTTTACGAAAATGCAAAATAAAATTAATTGCGTCTTGGAGAGGGTCAACTTAACTGGGCTTTGAGGAATGACATATAATTATTACAATCAGTGTGTTATACGGTAATTGTTCCGTAAAAATCAGTTCCATTTTAATGTGTTAGTACAGTAGAGGATATCAACCCATTGACTTGTGTCAAACAGATATCTTTCTTAAAGTTTATTTCTTAGTTCATTTATCAGAATGTACTTTAATCAGTAAGAATATTATGGTTTAATTTTAGATAAATAATTTTGATAAATGAACTTGCTACTCTCTAAGCTTAGGCTATGGGAGGTAATGATTTCAATGGTATTTTGGTTAGCATTTTCAAGTTAGGTATGTTCACGAATATATACTGATGAATCAACTTTATTCTATAAATGGTTTTTTTATAAGTATATATAGCAATAATTAATTATATAGGCGTAAACTTACAAGTGTTCCAATAATAACGAATATAATGAAAATGCGACCTAAGTAACTTGTACATACAATATCGCCATAACCAACCGTTGCCAATGTTACAAGGATCATGTATAGGCAGTCCAAATATTCAAGTTTTTGATTGTTACCTTCTGTGGTCCAAAAATTACCTATGTGTTCAAGCTACAAAATATACAGAGGGAATAATGTGATAATCGAAATACTAAATGACTGAGATTCTCAATACCTGGTAGCAAGAAGTATTCAGGAATGAAACTAATTAGTAATAATTTAATTATAAATAGATAAGAGTCTGAACGACATATGCCTGTTTATAAATGGAACAGGTCCTAATACCACGTGGGAAGATATTTATTGCCTGTAGAAACAAAATGGTATCCTTTATAATTATAACTATGATCATCAAGATGTAGAACGGCTGTTTTCATTTCAAATCGTTTAGAGATTTTGTAGACAAACCTATAGAGTTTCAAAGATGTCACTACTGGGACCTGTTCTGACTGTCTTATGACCAATCTGCAAAATACATTATATATGAGATGTATGGATGACAACTTTATAATCTGGAATAAAAATAGAGAATTCATTATCATATTGGTTGTGTTCAGTAGTTATCACCAATCTATCGAGCTCACACTAGAATAAGGGGCAAACTCGGAATTAAATCTTCTTAGTGTTCTAATGAAAAACAAGCCAGAAGAGCCAATGAAGAAATACAAATGTATATAGTAAATCAACTTGAAATGAATTATATACGAGTTTTCATATTTGAGTTCTGTAGAGCAGGACAAAGAGCATGGTTCACTCTTTATACTTGAGGGCCAGAAGAAAATTTGTCGATGAAGACAAGTTATATAAACTATCCAAATACCCATCAAAAATGACTTCCCTGTCAAATTTACAGACAGTAAACTGAAGACAAATCACAACGTAAAAAGTCCTATACAAAGCCGAAGAAGACCTTCTCTATGAGTATCGACTGTAAAAGGGATACTGCATCAGAAATCTTGAAAGCTGAACCTCAAGCACTCCGAAAAACTTTCTGTTTCGAAAAGCTTCGTATTATTTTTTTTCGGTTAGTCTATCATTTGTGAATGATTCAAATGTAAATTTCTTTAAGTTAAATAAATATACATCTATGAGGATTGCATCTCTTGTACATCAAAAAAATTTTCTACAAGCATCTCATATGGTTAGCAGACTAGATTTTTTAAAGGGTGCAAAAGAATCAACATGTATATTTAGCAACATCTCACGCATTCTAGTTGCGCCACTCCGATAAAATGGTCTTTCTAAATCACCTACACATTCAAACGGGTGGGTTCAAAGGGAGCATGTAATAAAAACATACACTCCAGAAGCTTTAGCAATTAGAAATTCAAGATTAAACACTATTTACAAAAACTTCATGTTTCATTTATCATTTTACCATGGTCTTAACACTCTCCTGGCATTTTTCTTATTCAGTATCCAAAATTATCATTCAGATGTTATTACTCACTTTCAATTCAATTTCCTTGTTTTCCAATTGAACAGTGGGTTTCTTTCTCTATATATCTTAGGTACTTAAAAACATATTGATGTACTGTATACAGTTTTTTTCCAAAACATTCTAACGTATCTTCCCTTTTCATTAACTTTTATTATTGTCAAATTGTGAAATAAAATAGCCCATAAAACTATGACTATCATTATTAATATAACTTACAACAAATGCAATACCAGCTATAACAGTCCATGCAGCCAAGAGTTTAAATATTAAATCTACTATACGTATAGAACGTTCATGATTTATAATTCTTAATAATACTAATGATTCAGGAATTTTCGTCAGTCTAGCGAAATACAAAAATCCAAGCACTAATAAGAAAAAAAAAGGGGGGGGAGAAGAGAAAATAATTAAAATAATTAATGAATAACAATAATTCATTCGGTGTTGTTTTACTTATATCTTCCCATTGTTATTTAGGACTGCAATTGATCAGTCGCTTGTCGGTATATGTGCATCCTGTGCGGATTATTTCGATATAACCTTGAGTCATAAGCTTTCTAAGCAAAGATAGATAGTGGATTCCACTGTTAGCCACTGTCCATCTTTGCTTAGATAACAATAATGTTTATTATCTTTTATATATTACTGACTATAGTAGAGTGAATTAGTGTTTCTGATACATTCATGCTATCAGTAATTACGAGTAAACCAACAAATATGTTGATTATTAACAATGAAACTCTTCAGGCTTTTTTCTAACTTTTTAATATTCATCAAATGAACATGTCAGCACTTAAAACGATGTTGGTTATGGCGTAACTATCAAACATAGATAAAATGGGAATACACATAGCCTAATAAGTATCTCTGTTGGAATAGTAGTCCAATGAATAACCCTTTAATATTTATGTCAATGGAAATGTAACCCCAAATAAAGTTGGAACTCCAGTACAACTACAGAAGATCTGATATGTCAGAAATATCCCAAGAATATATTCTAGTAAATACCGAAACTGTTAAACATTTTGTTAGAATCTTTAAAATTACTTAAGGTAACTTACTGAAATGATAACGTCCTGTAATAAATGTTGAAAAAGTTGAGAGTATAGTGCAATGATCAATCAGAGAGTACAGTGACATCCATGTTGTGAATAAATCATTAGATGCGATAGCCTATACATGTATGTTTAGAAATTTTCCGTGAAATACGAAAACTCATTAAAAAAAAGAATATTATATGCAAATTACTCGTAAAATAAACATGATGAGAAAGATACAATTACAGCTCATTTCTACATAGAATCTCCATTGTTCTGTGAAAGCGATACAGAAAGTATTTTCTGATAAAATCCTGGAAAATAAGTAATGAATAACTGGGAATATTCAAACCTACTGATGTGCATTCCATAGGTATATGCACATACAAAGTAAACCTGATAAAGTTCTTGATAGTATCTAAAATCAGAAAAATAACACAAAATTTATAAGAATGAATTAGTTTACCTACTAAGTACAATTTACATATTCTAATTCAACCACAATTATGATCATTTCAAAACCAGTTAAACTCAAACATTCTGTTCACTAATGATTAGTACATCTCTACTATGATCATTCTTATGAAGGGAACACGGTGAATTTATAATGTGTATATGCACTACCGAGGAGTCACATACTAAGATCAAACAACCATCCACTGCACCCAAATTTTTAGTGGTGGTTTAATATTGATCAGTTCATTAAAAAAAACTCAATAATCTCCACAACCATATATTAAAAATGATGATCAATAAACATACTGAATCATAAACAAGTTACATAAAAAGTACTTGCTGAATCTATTTCATGTAATTATAATTTGAAAAAGTAGTTAATCCACTTATCTGTTATCATATGATTCCTTTCACAGTCCATGCATAAAATATAACATTAAAATGTACCATAAGTAATAAATCTCAAAATGTCCAGGGCCACAACATATTTATGTCAATTGAATATGGAAGATAAAATGTATAACGATAGTGAATGCTTTATATGTAAGTTTAAAATTCGAACAATATGAAAGTAATATGAAGCAATTACTCAATAAATAAACAACAAAAATATAAAAATGGATTAACAAGGAAATAACTGTAAATGGTTCAAATTCCCATTTATTCACTAATTCCTAACATCTATACACTTATCACAAAATATCAAGATCTTCGGTTTAATCTTAAGAGGAACGGGTAGAGATCAGCATTCTAGGGTATTGAATAAGTATATGTAATTTGTTCTATATTCTGCAGTTTTCATCCGTTAATCTTTTGATAACAATTCAAGATGAAAACAGTCTATAAATACAAGTCTATTGACATTCAGTAGAACTTAATAATTTAGATAATATGAGAGGGAATAACATTTTACACTTTATGCTCGTTAGTTTTGAAAACAAATATTTTCTGACGACCAGTGTTCGTTAATAAAACATGTTTAGTTTCATCTAATACATATCAGATAAAGTTTTCTACGTTAGAATACAATAGACAAATGTAATTTGTGATAAGAGTATTGTTTTATTGAGATCATGAATTGATCACCATTGAAAACTTAGAAGTACTGAAGAGCCGTTTCGTTCCAGTATTTGACACCTCAGTGGTGCACATCCACAATCCTGTATGTGAGATTCAAACTCAGAACCTTCTTGAATGTCTAATTTCTCGACCATTGAGCCGGTATCCAACGGTGTTAATGTCTAACTTCAACCAATCCACGGTTTTGTGCGATCATCTTCCATTAACTTTGGTGGGTAACTACCTCACACTTGACAGGGTTGAACTCTACCGGTCTCAGCTTCACACTAGAACTCTGAGAATTTTCTCTCGGAGCTAGTCACTAGTGAGAACATGATAGTCATCGGTCTAACATTGATCGGTTCATGATCTTAATAAAAAATACTCAACAATTTCCACAACTCTATACTTATAGGAATATTACTTAATATTGCCAGTGATATCAATGAAAATAAAATGAGCAACTTAAAAATAAATTATGAGTGTAAACATACCAGAAATCTTCCAAATGCATTTTTTCCAGCTAATGTAGCTTTAGCAGATTTTAACAACCATAATGAATTCTTAAATCGTAACAATTTTCGAAGATTTTCTTCATCTACATTTCCTTTCTTTCGTCTTCTTTGAGATAGTGTAATTAAATAGATTAATAATGCTCCTATAAAAAATGTTCCTAAGCATATAGATAATAAAATAGCTGCTTGTAGTTCACATGAATATTGGTTTAATAATGTTAAATACATTTTTTCAAATACAATAAGTTAGTTACACATTTGTCTGTCTGAAAACAAAATGATAACTTTTTATTTAAACAATAATATAAACGTGATTTCATTTGTTATTTACTACTGAATTTAATGTCACTTCATAAACAATAAAAAAAAAGCACGAACTACTCACATGATTTTTAATAACAAGATCATATATGCACAATTAAAACATGTATCATTTAGTAATATATCAATTTATTCTATTAAATTAAGGTCATATTATGTTCAGTAATACTGCACTATGGATTATCACTTTACAGGAATAGAAATAAATGGATAACTACTCGTTCAATATTTAAAAATAGTACTTTTCTTTTATTATCCCCCAATCAATTTTGAAGGGAGTAAAGTTAGAAAAATAGATGATGTAAAATAATACATATTATGTAATTCTAAATATATGAACACCTTTTTTAACTGAACATAATTCCAGATTATTGATCTTCAAAGTTATGAGGTAGTAATTTTAAATCTTCAATGACTGAGATCATGAGTTAATTGAGGCTAGACCACTATGGAAAATCTGAAAGCATTGAACGGCCGTCTCGTCCTATTGTGCGACTCATAAACAGTACGCATTCACGACCCCACCCCGGGGGATTCGAACCCGGGATCTGTTAGTCTCGCTCGCGAGCGCTTAACCACTAAACCACTGAACTTGCTTGGAAAAATATACAAGCAGCTATGGAAACAGCAGTGACATCTATTAGTGATTTAAAACACAGAGTTACAAAGAACCAGTGGATTTCTTCAAGGTCTATTGCACTAACGGATTCTCATAAACTCATCCCATCAGGTTTTGGACACGATGAAGAGCGTAAACAAATCAGATCTAGGTTAAGCAAAAGTTTAAGGAACGACTGTGAGAAGTGGTGGGCAACGAAAGCAAAAGAGATGGAAAAGGTGGCGGCTATAGGGAACACAAATCAGCTTTACAGACTAATAAAAGAAACTGGAATTAATAAGTCAAGTGTAAGTGAGACTATTTCGGAAAAAGACGACACCCTCATCTGCTCTCAGTCCAGACGTTTAGAACGATGGGCGTAACATTTCAGAGAATAGTTCAGCTGACCTTCAGCTACTCTACAACTACCCTCCATTCCCAGACAATGTGAATGGAACATTGAAGTAGGTCCTCCAACTCTAGTAGAAGTTCAAAAGGCTATAGTTAATCTGAAACGAGGAAGGGCAGCTGGTCCAGATGGATTGGCTCCAGAAGTCTTTAAGGATGGTGGTCCAATTTTAGCGATTAGGTTGACTAATATTTTAGCTAAGATCTGGGAGTTAGACGTTGTCCCATCTGACTGGTCACAATCACTGATTGTCCCAATATATAAGAGAGTGTTAAAATCATCATGTGACAACCACAGAGGGATTAGTTTAACTAATATAGTATCTAAAATACTAGCCTCGATAAATATCAGACGCCTAACTAAGACTCGTGAACTGCAAACACGACAGAATCAAGCTGGCTTCAGACCTGGTCGTGTCTGCATCGACCACATATTCACCATTCGTCAGGTTCTAGAACACAGGCATACTTATCGGCGTTCGACAATGGTGGTCTTTCTTGACGTAAAAGCAGCATTTGACTCGGTAGACCGCGAGATTCTGTGGCAGTGTCTGTCATTGAATGGCGTACCTCAAAAGTACATAAACTTTGTGAAGGCTCTTTACTCGAGCACTACCAGTTGAGTCAGAGCTTATGGCGAACTGTCATCTGACTTCGCAACCTCAAGTGGTGTCCGTCAAGGCTGTCCACTTTCTCCATTTTTGTTTAACTTCATCATAGACCTATTAATGGAAATAACTTTCTCGTCGACTGAATTCTCGGGTATTGATCTCCTTCCAGGAGGTCCATTTATCGACTTAGAATACGCAGATGATATAGTCCTGTTTGGTGAAGACGCTGATAAAATGCAGAGTGTTTTGGTAGCACTGAGCAACAATGCCAGAATGTTTGGAATGCACTTCTCTACATCTAAATGCAAGTTGTTGCTTCAGGACTGGTCTGCGTCAACACCTGAACTAAGGATAGGGAGTGAAGTAGTCGAACGCGTTGACAACTTCACTTATCTTGGAAGTCTGATCAGCCGTAATGTGCTGGTGTTTGATGAAATCTCATCGCGGATTCAAAAAGGCCGTTTGGCTTTCGTCACCTATGGCGAAGGCGAGATATTCGTCTATCAACAAAAGGACGAGTATACTGCACGGCAGTTCGTTCTGTTTTACTCTACGGCTGCGAAACGTGGCTATTAGGAGTAGAAGGTACTCTTAAGCTACTAATATTTGACCACAGATGTCTTAGAAATATTGCTCGCATCTGCTGGGATCACCGGGCAAGTAATAGTGAGGTTAGACACAGAGTATTAGGCAAGGATGGTAAATCAGTAGATGAGGTTGTGAATCTTCATCAACTGAGATGGTTGGACCGCGTGTTGTGTATGCTTGAACACCGATTACCACAAAGTGCAATGTTGACTAGTATAAGGGATGGTTGGAAGAACGTTAGGGGTGGCCAAACCAAAACGTGACATCAGTGCTTGAAGACATTAACTTGTAGTCTGAGCCATGTTGGTAGACGCAGACTACTTGGTTGGCTTCCGCGTAACTTTCGTAACCAATAGTTGGAGATTCTGTGTGACATGTCTGAGGATCGATCACAATGGCGTCGGTGCATACACTCTCTATCTTTCCTTTAACTAAGAGATTAAAATTACTTCATATCTTTCTTTCTACGGACTGATTCTTTCTTCCTGTACTATATCCTTATTGCAATCTTTCTTTTATATGTTACCACCATTCACTTAACCACTCCTATGAATCCGGTGTTCGCATTGCTGTGCTAATGCGGTATGGCAACTTGGACCGATGCATATATGTGCCTGGTCCCAAGTTGTGACTGACTGACTGACTCATCTATGATACAAGTTATAGGGCTCCACTAGACATTTGAATAGTTCAGATCTTATCTCATCTCTGTTAAACAGATGATTTTCATTCAAAGAGTTAATAATTTTGGCATTTATTTATATTTCGAAAGCGATTATATACCATATTGATTAAATTTAGACGATCTTCTAGTTACTTACTTACTTACGCCTGTTACTCCTAATGGAGCATAGGCTGCAGACCAGCATTTTCCAACCCATTCTGTCCTGGGCCTTCTTTTCTAGTTCCATCCAACTCTTGTTCATTCTTCTCATGTCTATTTCCATTTCTCGGCGTAATGTGTCCTTCGGTCTTCTTCTTTTTCTTTAACCTTGAGGATTCCAAGTGAGTGCTTGTCTTGTGACGCAGTTGGGTGCTTTCCTCAATGTGTATCCTATCCACTTCCAGAGCTTCTTCCTGATTTCTTCCTCCGCTGGGATCTGGTTTATTGTCTCCCACAGCGGGTTGTTGCTAATAGTGTCCGGCCAACGGATCGGAAATATTTTGCATAGACAACTGTTAATAAACACCTGTATCTTCTGGATGATGGCTTTCGTAGTTCTCCAGGTTCCCGCCCCATACAGTAGAACTATCTTGTCTACGCAGTCCTTCATCCTGTTTAACAATACCCTGTTGAAGACCTTTCCCGGTATTGAGAGGAGAATGATACCTCTGTAACTATTACAGTTGCTGAGATCGCCTTTCTTTGGTATTTTGATCAGAAGTCCTTCTTTCCAGTCTTTTGGTACTTGTTCCTCATCCCGAATCTTAGTGAAGAGAATTTGGAGTATCTTTGAAGTTACCGCTACGTCTGCTTTTAGTGCCTCTGGATCTCCTAGTTACCATTTAAAATTGTTTTTTTGTCCTAAAGAATACTCAGGATTTTCATTGTCCCATAACTTGTATATTGATTAAAATCATACCGATATCACGTAGTACACATAATCAGCTTATGGTGAGATTATTACGAATGATTTTTCGATATCTCATAGGTTGTTCTCATGTGTGAACTATCGATTAAGTTTATTCAATTGTCTCATTCATGATTCCTTTGTTATATTAAACAGATTATAGTAGCATGCAATTAATAAGTAAATACAGCGTTCAGATTTACATGCATGTAGTATATGTTAAATGAGAAATTGACCTAACCACTTACTGCTATGTGATCAAGACTGTTCTTATTGCACCATACACTAATAGTTAGGAAAATGAGTCTTGGAAGTCAATGATCACCATATGGAGAGACGAGTCAAGATAAATTTAAGTGTCTGTTCTAAATAGATGTTGTAAATTTATTCCTAATCTTTCACAGAAGCTGGAGATCAAACTCTGCAGGTAAAGTAATACAAATATGATGTAAAAATTAAATCTGCTGACTAATATGCAGACGTTTAAATGAATAATTTCTAAAGAAACAACATGTAAATCAATAAACCGATAAATAAGAACTAAGTTACAATCTCTATTTTTCATGATTTTCTCGATAAATATGGCACGAAAAATAAAAAATAGAATTATAAGTTTCTTATTGATTATCACATCACCGTAGTAACTCTCAAAAATTGCCATAGAGAACACCAGAGAATTTCCATCCTTGTACTCCTTACTTACGCCTGTCGCCTGTCGTGGAGGAGCATAAGCCACCCACCAGCATTATCCTTCGGACTCTGTCTTGGATAATCTTTTCCAGTTGCTATTCATTCTTCTAACGTCTGCTTCAGATTCCAGACGTAATGTGTTCTTTGGCCTTCTTCTTTACCATTTTCCTTCGTTATTCAAAATTAGGGCTAGCCTCATGATGCAGTTTGATGATTTCCGTAATGTATATCCTATCCACCTCTCATTAACTCGGGTTACTTCCGGTCCCAGGCGGGGGTGAAGGAGGAGGGTCGGACATGGGGTCAGCAACCTTATCCTATAGAAAACAACCTTGCTAAAAAACGCTAACCAGAATAAACAATTCAAACTACTTAAACTCTGCCCTCCGAGTTGAAGAAAGAATTATGATGCCTCATGATCAAAGCCGAGATTCTTCGGAAGTCACGGGGCCAATGCCTCTTTTAATGATCAAAGCAACAATTAATATAGGTTCAATTCCTATAGCTATTGAAAGTCAAAATCTAATGCATGAATTCACTTTTATTACAGCAAATTAGGTATATCTTATTGAGTTGATTCTTTTTACAAGTTTAAATGAAGTAAGTACGACATTATTTGAAGAATAAAATGGATTCACTGAATTTCTTTGCTTTCTTTTCAGCTACATACAGGCTAATAAGTTTAGCTATCTTAAATTATTAAAATAATGTAGAATTTAAAATACGAATAACCCTTTAATACTGAATGAGTTATTCAGGAAGAATTCATTATAATTGTTTAAGATGATAATTCTAGAGGTTCTACAATAATTTCATGACGTAATACCATGATTAATTGTGATTGTGGAGGCTTTTCGATGGATCCTGTAGTTATTGAGAAAGGTACTGTCTTAAGACTACATCAGCATTTCACATCTGATAAGTCCAGTGATCCCGACGTTATCTGTCATAGGATTATAAAATCCATGTCGGATGTAATTGCTGAACCAATGGCCATACTGTTTGATATGTCTCTGCCGCAGTTCAGACTATCAAGAGACTGGAAAGATGGAATAATTAGTCCGGGGAGCAGAGACTTATTAACTGTTGACCCGTTATTCTAACCAGTTAAGTTGCCAAACTACAGGGAAAGATTGTCAAATGGCTGTTATAAATTATGTGAAAAGACATAATCTTTTATCCAGGGAACAACATGGTTTTCGGAAAGGCCTGTCATGTTTGACAAATCTGCTCACTGCAAGAGAATATTGGGCTTCGGCAAAAGATCGAAACATTCCTGTAGATGTGATTTAATAGATCTAAGTAAAACCTTTGACAAGGTCCTCCATTTGAATTCTAGATTAAAACCGTAAATTTTTGGAATCTATTATGAAATCATAGACAGGATAAGTGACTTTTTGAGTGATAGAAGACATCAAGTAAGGGTAAATGAAGCTCTCTCAGTGTGGAAACCTATGAAAAGCGAAGTTCACCAAGGTGCTATTCTTGGTCCTCTTCTCTTTTTACTTCGAGTAAATGAATTACCAACTGTAGCAACGTCATCCGTTCTACTCTTTGCAAATGACATAAAGATTTGAAGACCCGCACATAGCATGTCAGATAGAATAATATTACAGGATGATCTCAATTCATTGGTGGCGTGGATGGGCGGTGAATTCTAATAAGAGTGTGTTGATGCGATTAAATAACTATGATCATTCATATCACTACATAATCCGTGGAGTTGTGTTACCCAGGGAAATGAACTGTAAAGGTTTAGGAGTCATGATAAGCAGCGACCTCTAAACTACGAGCAACTGCAAGGCTACTGCCAAAGGCTCTAGAGTATTTTTTAGGCTATTCGTAGGTTTTTTAAGTATTTAGGTGAGGAAACGTTTATAATATTATACCCGACTTTCGTGAGATTGCATTTAAAGTATGGGATTCGAGCAGCGAGTCCTTGTTTCAAGTATGAGGCAGATGTGCCTGAAGGAGTTCAACTACGAGGGACTAAAATGGCAAAAGGTCTATCTGGCCTATTTTATGAAGATAGACTGAGGAACTTCAACTTATTTCCATTATCTTACCATATAACACAGGGTGACCAAATACTGGCTTGTCGTATACTGAACGATGACCTTTATGTTAATGCCTTATCTCTTCCTTCCATCTAGGACTGATCATTTGAGGGAATATTCTACGAAATTTCAAAAACCGAGATCAAATAGTCTACTTCTGGAGTTTTGTTTCTCGCAACGAGTAGTGAAGTACCGAGATCCTCTACTAGAACACGTAATATTAGCACCTTCTGTTGATATATTCAATACGAGATTGGATTTCCACAGTGTTACAAACTATGAATGAAGACTCAGGACTGAAAAATATAGGAGGTTTACGGAGAAAGAAACAAACTTCTGAGTTATACTCACCAGACTGATATGATAGTTATCCAAAGGACGAAAAAGTCAAAATGACTGTTTGTTTCCATCCCATAGGTTGCTGAAGACTAATCACTGACTTTTTTCAAACCATAGATCAGATTCATGATTTCTAATTTCATTGGCTTCTATTAATATTATTACCCTATGATTGGATTGTTGGTTAAACATTTCGAATGCATTTATTGCGTGGACATTGTGCTAAGTATCTAGCAGTGGTGTGTTTTTGGAATATGAGGCTATAGGTTTGTATGAATATTCTTAGCTAAAGGTGTAAATGTCCATTTTTCTGTTCTTTCAATGTACATGCTTTTACGAGTACTTTTAAATTAATAAATGGATTTGCAGATGTATAATATGGTTTTACTTTCAGACAGTTACTCTGTGTTTGATTAGGGTGAGAGCGAAACATTTGTCATCAGAACACTTAAACTTTGTTTCAGTAAAAACATGAAATTCAACTCCATATCTATACTTACAAATACGTGAAATCAAACCCAAATTCACACCGACTTGAACTACTTACAAACGATTTCAGTAGCTAAGCTGTTATTGATAGAAATACATCCTTGATTTAAAAAATTTCTTATTCTTATTTTATGAAACAAATTAATGACAGTATTTGTATGCTGACAAATAAGTTTAACTCAACAGTCGAGAGGTGTTGAGTTTCCCAATTTCAGTAAGCGAAGAAACCAAAAAATAATCCGTCATGACACTACCAACAACTTAAACTGTGAAGATCTCAGCTCTCTAAGAGGTGATCAGCTGCCCAAACAACCTATTGGTAACGTCCTGGTTGTGACAATAAGTGATACCGGTTAGAACCTCACCAGGTTAATCAGTTTTCTGAGGAATCTAGATATTCTTTGCTGATAGGAGCTAGATAAAATGGGACCTGAATTTATAGGTTCCTGGTAATTTCATTCAATCACTCATCAAAAGAATTTCTTTACTACAATAGGGCTTTACTTGTATTGCAATGATGTAACTCTGCTGCTTTATCATTGGTAGTTGTAGAAAATTCAGAATCCGTTACCAGAATACAAGAAGACAAATATTCAAGCCGAAATAAATCTCATCAATGATATTTACTGAAAAATATACGAAAAAATTTATTTTTAATAGAATACATTGTTAGACCATACGTGTTTGAACATGGTCTATGCAAGATTCAAACTAGGAATTTGAAAATACCTGACTCATTTGACAGATAATACAACAAACATTACAAAATGATACTAACAGTTAATAGCCATGTTCCTTTGTGTATTTATTAACCTTGAAATTGTATAGTTTTTTGTTGTTAGAAAGGGCTTTTGTGGATATTATAGTGATCTCAACAGTTCAAATCATGAATAAATTGAGGCTAGGCTGCCATCCAGTGCTTCCAAGTTTTCCATGGTGGTCTAGCTTTAATTGACTCATGATCTCAACTACTGGAATTTTATTATTATTATTATTATTATTATTATTATTATTATCGAACCTCTTAAATTAAATTATTTTATTTGATTTAAACAGTTGAGATCATGAGTCAACTGAAGCTAGACCATCATGGAAAACCTGGAAGCACTGGACGGCCGTTTCGTTCTATTGTGGTACTCCTCGGCAGTGCGCATTCACGACCCCCTGTAAAATAAATAAAAATATTATGTAAATATTTTAGCAATTTGTCAACAAGTGTATATTCACTAGTTTACGGGTCAATTAATTTGTTCTATTCAATTTCTGATCTTCAATTAATCATTAATATTTTGAAAAAAAACAGTCAACGAATCGATAGAAGTCTAGAGGGTAACCACTGAATGAGAACTTCTGATAATATAAACAAATCATTTGTAAATCATTTCCTAGAGTGGTTTTATAATGTTTAGATGTTATAATCACTTTTCTAAAAAAATTGAACTCCGTGATATTAGTTACAAATAGTATGGTGATTAGTGTCTGGTGGCCCGTTGGTTTAACCTCGGTTCGGATCAACGAAATGAATATGCTATGAAACTAAATCTTCCATTTAATTCTGTGTATTATCTACGTTAACTCCGTTTGTGTGATGGTGCTAATAAGAAGCTGAATACGTGTTGCGTTGGATGAACTTATTTCAAACACTCGTTTATTCAGACGGACATTCAGAATAAAAAACGGGAAACTAAAGCAAAGCGGAGAAGGCAAGTGTGTCAACTCATTTTAATGAAGCGTGACTCATTATCTATAGTCAAGCGAAGATAAGCCAAAGACATTTGATTAATAGGGTAAGCGACACACACATACGCTTACATAAAAATAGTCAAGGTTAGCAAGTGAATAACCGATAAGGCTAAAATGTAATTCAAGAAGATTGAACAAACTGGTCTAACGAAAGCAAGAATAACCCATATGGGCTTGACATAGTACTAGACTAGACAAGTGCTCAATTAGACTTGGGAGTCTAAGACCTAAAGTACTTAGTTCGAGTTGCGACGTAAAAATCAACACTTGGATTCAGATACATCCAACTGACATGTTGAAAACGGGACGAAACAAACATCCTGAATTCCTTTGCTAGTCACTATTCAACTCAAGGTAACCAGTTCATGATTTAAATTTAAAAAAAGAGGATGATCAGCTCTAGTGTCTAATATTAACATCAGGAAGATAAAAGCATTCAAAAACTAAACGTTAAATATATTTTGCGGGAATTTTTTTAACTTCATAATAACTAATATTTACACAATTCTCTCTTTCTGTTTTGAAAAATGTATTCCTCTCTTCATACTACACAGTAACATTGTACGTAGATTAGACAAGCTTATAGTTATTTATGTAACAAATCTCTCTACAAAACATTCAAACACAATTCGAATAGACAAATATGAATTAGTTTCATATCAATTGGTTTTAATCAGCTATTCACAATCTACAGTAAATAAGTATCAACATTAGAATGAAAGTTGAACATTCATTTTTGTTGGGATAACCGTCAATGTGAAGACATAACAGTGTAGGTTGTCACAGATAATTAGAATACAAATTAAGTATAGAAAACATTGATCAAAATTTTACAATTAATTATAAAATAATCATTAAAAGAAAATTTTTCCAAAGTTGTTTAAGTTAATAATTTAAGTCCTGTAGGCTTACAATAATCTGTTACATAATGAAAAAAAATGAATAGACAACCCTGAAGAAGTCCAGACAAGTTAACTGGACGAAACGTTGGAATTATTTAAATTTCAATCGCTGAGATTATTTCAAATGTAATTTTCACATATAAAATGAATAGAGGTTGTTAATAATTAGAAAAGTAAGATATTTAATGAGATTGAATAACATAGGTTATGAAGTAATAAAATGACTCATAAATTTATGTCATTAAATAGGAGAAAGAAATTTAAGCACTCTATACAATCCGGAAAGTTAACTTAATTTCTACACTCAAATTTATCCAACAAATTGGTAACTGAAGAAATTAGAGACACTGATTAAACTGAGATTGTCAATGAACATCGGTAATGTAAAAAGATTTGTAGATCACCAACGTTGATCATCTATGTCGAATGACTGAGAGTCTACTCGAGTTAGACGGGAATGATGTGACCAACGGTTAATATCGAAGTCACACTTAGAGGTCAGCACCTAACGTGGATTATACCTTCGTCGTAACAAAGTACTGTAGCTTCTTTGAAGACCGTATAACAAAAAGAACGTTATTACGGAAATATATTATTTAGAATGAGTACAGAGAAGATAGCGAGACCACCACCGCACGGGCCAGTCTATAACATACGATTAACTGATGCGATCGTAAGTTGCTAATATTTGACCACGGATGCCTTGGAAATATTGCTGTCGTCTGTTGGGATCACCAGGTAAGTAATAATGAGGTTAGACACAGCGTATTAGAGAATGATGGTAAATCAGTAGATGAGGTTGTGAATCTTCATTAACTGAGATGGTTGGGCCACGTGTTGTGTATGCTTGAACACCGATTACCACGACGTGCAATATTGACTAGTATAGGGGATGGTTGGAAGAACGTTGGGGGTGGCCAAACCAAAACGTGACATCAGTGCTTGAAGACATTAACTTGTAGTCTGAGCCATGTTGGTAGACGCAGACTACTTGGTTGGCTTCCGCGTGATTTTCGTAACCAATAGTTGGGGATTCTGTGTGACATGTCTGAGGATCGATCACAATTGCATTGATGTATACACTCTCTATGTTCCCTTTAACTAAGAGATTAAAATCACTTCATATCTTTCTTTCTATGAACTAATTATTTCTGTACTATATCCCTACATAAAATCTTTTATATATTACACTATTGAGTTGACTGCTTTCAATGAATCCGGTGTTCGCATTGCTGTGCTAATGCGGTATGGCAACTTGGACCGATGCATATATGTGCCTGGCCCTACGTTGTAGCTGACTGACTGTTGTTTTCATTGAATTTTTCAGGGATCAGTGATGTGTTTGATATTCAGTGATCCAACTGCCGGATGGTTTGACTAAGGCTGAGTGCTATTTCACTGGCCCTACAGATTTCAAGCACTATAGAATGATAACAAATAAAATGTTGACAAATATTTAGCTTCAGATGATAAATACTGTTCAGTTGATAAAGATTTCTCAGATCATATTAAAATCAAATATTTTTGGCAATTTCTAGACAGATTTTTAAAATTGAATAAAATATCAAAAAGTGTGTCGCCGACTTTTTCGGTCAGCATTTTTTAGCAAGATTTTTTCTATAGGATGGGGTTGCTAACCCCATGATCAACCTACCTACTTTATCAGAGAATGGAACTAGCAATTACCATGGAAAAATTCTAAGCCAAGGTGGATAGGATACATTTTAAAGAAATCATCAAACTGCACCACAAAACATTCCATAACTTGAAATCCCGAAGGCATAAAAGAAGAGAGGAGGGTCAAAGAACAGATGAAGCCGGAAATTGGAGGTGAACATCTAACGAAGGAATAGCACCTGGAAACAACTAGAAAGCTTGGCCTAGTACATAGTAGATTGGAGATTCGTGGTCGGCGACCCATGATCCACCAAGGGTAACAGGCCTAAGCAAGTGATATCACTGATCGTCTATCGTCTGTTCACTTCTGTCTAACTAAAAAATAAGTTTTTTAACCCTTAGTGGTAACCGTGATCTTAGAGGCTGACTACGTTGAAAGTGAAACAGTTGCCCCTTGATAATATTAGTTGACTATTGTGCTTTAACATGAGTCACTGATATCAGATTTCAGTAAGGTGGTTGAATGATACTGTTCTCTTCCAAACACTTGAAAGGTCTTATGTAAACGCTAATACAGAGTTTCAAACTATTACATGAAAGGATGATTCACCAATTAATGTTCAATAGTAATGACATTCACTTTCATTCTGTATTTATACTTTCAACCTTGTCCTTTCATTATTCATAAACTAACATTTGTAATGTTAACATTTTCATAATGTATATAAAAAAACACTCATTTCAATCTAAATTTTATATCAGGCAAAAATAAATCAAAAGACCATTTTAAGCATTTACCCAATAATTCTATTTATTTGCACGAGTTACTGGTGGATTACAACAGTTTATATTATTGATTTTTAATATTAAAATAAAATGATAGATGAAGCATCTTAATAGTTGATTGATGTCCTAGTGACATAGATAAATATTTCATCATAGAATAAATGGATTAATTCACAAGAATAAAACAAAAAGTCATATTTTATATGTCAGTCAATTGAATGTACGATCTTCTTCTAAGGTTATTCATAAATGATTTGACATACTGTCAAAAACACAGAAATACATTAGGAAACAAATAAAACTTGTCATAAGGAGTTTACAATTCTTATAATGAACATATTTTATGATTTGTTCAATGATCAATATACACCAATCGGACTTAATAACCTTTGATTATTTAGTAGAATATGATAGATAGTTAGAAAAAGAAGTGAACATTTCAGTAGTTTTATAAATTACTTTAATAAATTTACATTAGATGATTCAGTGATGTATTTAAAAATCTCCTGATTATAAATGACAGTGTTGTCCAAAAGACAGGTTTGACTAGCAATCTTTTTAACTATTTCCCCCCCCCGGCCTCCTTTACTTGTGCATACACACAAATATTTCTGTAAGAAAACATTGATGCAATGTAAATAAATAAAAAATCATTATAGTTTTTAAAAATTATAATAAAGTAATAATATGTCACTCAACATTTTTTCTCTTTTTTTCCTACCTTATCCACATAAATTAAATAGATTTGTGTACAAGTTCCTAAGGTGGTTACTATCAACACTATTAATACTAATTAATGATGAGTGGTCATCATCATGTTATGCATTTTAAATTTGTTTATAAAACAAAATAACACATAAAATGTTTATATCAGTTAGAAAATTGTGAAAAATAAAGTATTTTAATACTTCATAGCTGAATTAATGAGTCAGTTGAAAGTAGACCACCATGTAAAACCTGGGAGAACTGGACAGCCATTTCGTTCTGGTATAGGACTCCTTATCAATGCGCATCCATAATCCTGCTTCGTGAGATTCTAAACCAAGACCTATCAGTTTCGCTCGTGAGCGTCTAACCTCTAGACCACTGAGTCGGCATCCAACGGTGTTAATGTATAACTTCAACCAGTCCACCAAGTTGAGCAACCGTCCATTATTGTCATCGGTGAGTTACTATCTCCTGGTTCGAATCTCGAGATGCGGGATCGTGAATGAGCACTGCTGGAGAGTCCCATACTAGGACGAAACGACCGTTCAGTGCTTCCCAGTTTTCCATAATGGTCTAGCTTCAATGGACTCATGAATTCAACTATTAAGGTATTATAATATCCTCAACACCCATCTCTGATTATTTTGAAATATTAGCAATAATATATGTTTTCATATCAATGAATTAAAGTGGTTTACGGTTTTTAATTTTTTTTTAATTGGGAAAACTGCCAAGAAAAAAGTGAATAAAGGAAAAATACTTTAAATAGATCAGGTTAATAATGGGTTTTGTAAGTATAATCTAATCATTTCTTCATTCAAGTGTAGATATCTATTTGAAGTGTTATAAACAATGACTAAGTAAGAAATGATTTATTAAGTAGTATAATGATCTTGATTAAAGATTTTATTCATAATAGAAAACACTTTAAATACGTACAAAATATCATTTGTGTTCAATAAAAAACGGAAAATATGATTAGTTTTGCTTAAAAATACTCCTAAAAATGTTTCATTTAATACAAAATTATTGTTAACAAATGATTAAATGACATAGTCTATCGTTTCTATGTGTTAAAAATGATAAAATTAGAGTTTAACTATAAGCAAAAATGGATAGTGGTTAGCAGTGAAATCCAGGACGCGCGTCTCGTCCTATTTGGAACTCGTCAGTTGGATGTGCCTGTATCCAAGAATTGATTTTCACTCACGAACTCAAACCCAGTACCGTTAATTAATTAATTTATTAACTATCAACAGGGTGTATAAAATTGAGTATTGCATGGTCGAATCTATTCTGTAATGAAGGACTATTGTACGCTGATTATTTACTAGTTGCTACATGTTGTGAATAAACCGCCTAAATCATCTTAAAACAGAAAAAGTCTAGTTATTGTCAAATGTTTTCTGAAAGAAATCTATCTCATGTAGCTAAAAAGCACTGCGTCGAAATATTCATTGACGGTGGCTTTATTGAGAGGTGTACTAGAGTAAACATCAAGAATGTACTTACTTACTTGCTTACTTACGCAGTTACTTACTCCTGTTACCCCTTATCGAGGAAGATAGATCATGCACCAACACTCTCCATCCAACCACGTCCTTGGCAATCCTTTACGATTCTTTCCAGTTACTATTCATCCTGTTCATGTCTGCTTCAGATTCCCAACGTAGTGTGTTATTTAGCCTTCCTCTTTTTCGTTTCCTTCGGTATTCCAAGTTGGTGCTTGCCTCATGATGTAGTTTGATGTTTTTCACAGTGTATGTCCTATCCGTTTCCAGCATCTTTTCCTAATTTCCTCTTGAACCGTAAGTTGGTTCGTTCTACCCCACAGCAGGTATTGAGTAACTTGAGTAGACAACTGTTTATAAATACTTGTGATTTATTGATGATGTCTGTGGTGGTACAGTAAGACTGTCTTAATGTTCGTATTGAAGATTCTGACCTTGATATTGGTTGACAGTCGTTTTGAGTTTCACATGTTTTTCGGTTATAAAGGTTCTGCCCTTGCTTTGCCGACATTAGTCTTCACATATGCATTAGATCCTCTTTATTCATCGATGATGCCTCCCAGGTACGTGGAAAATTCAACCACTTCCAGCGTTTCTTCATCAAGTGAGATTGTGTTGGTGTTGTGCTTGAGAATGTTGATATTTTCCTTGTATATGTTGAGGTCTACTGATGCATAGGCTGCTGTCCAGTGTTTCTTCAGATTCAGTTTCATCTTGGACACAACCAGGTGGTGATCTGAAGCCATGTCAGCTCCCCTCCTGGTTTGCACGTCTTCCGTTGACCTACTGAATGTTTTACTGATGTAAATGTGGTCGATCCAGTTCCCCGTGGTGTGACCTGGTGAGATCCACGTAGCTTTGTGTATGAGTTTGTGTGGGAATATTGTACCGTCTATAATCAATTTATTGATGACATATAATTTGCAAATCTACCCACTTTCGTTCCTTTCCCCTAGTCCATGCCGTTCGTAGAACTGATCTTTATTGTCGTCATTGCTGTAATTGGTGGGTGCATAACATTGGATAACATTCATTGTGATACCCTCCTTCTTCGTTTTGAATGATGCCTTGATGATTCTGGGTCCATGAGATTTCCATCCTATAAGTGCATTTCGTGCCTCTCCAGAAATCATCAGAGCAACTCCCTGCCTGTGTGGAGCATTTTTTACTTGTGACTGGAGTACAGCAGTATCTTTCTCGTATCTAACCTTTGCCGTCCATCTTGGGTCCAATGAGTTTCACATATTCCGAGGGCCACCGTGTTGTATCTCCTGATTTCCGTAGCTATTTGACTGGTCTTCCCGGTGTCCCACATTTTCGGGACGTTCCATGTACCTATATTAAATGTTGTTGTGGTTGTTAGAAGGGGCCTCGGCCTCTTGACTTCCGAAGAATCTCGGCTCTCATCATGGCGTTCTAATTCTTCCTTGAACTCGGTGGACAGAGTTTAAATAGTTTGATTTGTTTATTCTGGTTATCATGTTTTAGCAATGTAATGGTTACAATACATTTGGTTAATCAGTTCATAAATTAGTCCTGTAATAGATTTTATTCTATTACACAACCACGTGACTGATCTTATCTTTTGAATAGACCTCAATAACTCAAAAAGCATGTAACCTCTGTCATTTTATCCTTCTAATAACCATAGTTCCCTAAGAATTCCTAACCTTCACTATATATATCTTTTATATTTATATCCATGAAATCCTAAAGTTATATGTTTCGTGTGTGTTTGTGTTTATTTGTACACCTATTGTTCTATCCAATATCTGTCACCTTGTCTCCCAAAATAAATGTTTAAAATGTAGACATTCTAAACACTCATATCCACGTTTTTATTGACGGGATTTGTCGACAGAACATATAAGATGTAAGTAGGATTTATATTTCATCTATATCTTTACCAATTTAATGATACTGGAATCAGATGGCAGGCAACTAAAGTCTCTTCTATCATAAATAGTAATAAGTATCTTAAAGTTGTTGAGATAATTTGTAGCTCAGATGAAGTCATTCAGTACCGGCCATTTTCTAAATATTTTCCACGTATTTCAGGTATTCTAGGATGTTTATAATTTTAGGAATATTTCATTATTTGGCCTCAATGATCGGAGAACTTTCACTGTTGTTTTCTACAGTATTCTCACCCATGTCTATTTAAAGTATGATGATAATCAGAACGATAATTAATGCTTTAAAATTAAACTAATTAGTGTATGGAAACTAAAACCATGCTAAACCTTTATGTACAACTCCGTAAAACTTTAAAACATACTAAAAAACTTAACATAAATCTTAATAAATAGGTCATTTATGTACAAAATTTAAAATTATTCAATATTTTGTTATCACATTTTTCTTTTCTTTTTTTTTTTCAAAGTATATACCTAAACAGTTATTCTAACTAAAGAAAGGTTAAGGTCATACTCTGTGTGATATTATCATTCAAAATTTTATGGCAAAAATCCAAATATCAATTTGATAACACTAAGAAAATACATGGAAAGAAAAAGTTAGGCAAAGAAAAAGTAGTAAAACATGGAATAAAAGAAAATTGATTTCTATCTTCCGGTACATAAACAGTAAACAGAGTATGTAAAACCATAAATAATTTTTTGAAATGAACATTTAAGTTCAAAGTTTAAAAAAAAATACTGGATGTACATAATTCATTTATATTAGTCTTGAAGATATAAGTGAATTTATTAATATCTTTAGTAAAGTTGAAAATAATTTGTCGATGTGTGTGCGTGTGCATGAGTGGATTTGAGTTATCTCTTTCTTTTCATATGATCGGCTTCAAGCTAGATTTCATGAAGTTCTATTGAAAAACCTATAGCCGTTGAAATGATTTTGATCATGAACAGTGTAGATGTAGTGAACAGAATAATGGTTGGGCACAATCGAATTACAGTGAACGCAAAATTACAGAATTACTTGACTAAATAGAAAAACCATATAGTAAATCATTATATGTGAAAATTATATTTGAAATATTCTCAGCGATTGAAATATAACTAATTCCAACGTTTCGTCCAGCTAACTTGTCTGGACTTCTTCAGGGTAATAATCAAAATCAAAATTATCAAAGACATATATAGCTTTTAACAATCGGGATTATACTGTATTAAACCAATCATATTTGGATGTTGATTTTTTGTAAAATAGGATCAAATGAGTCAGTTAACTGTATATCATGTGAAGAGTTCAACTACATAGAAATAATTAACTGAGTAACAAATCGTATGTGTGTGAGTGTGCAGGTATGTATGTATGTGTAAGAGATTGATATGAAGGAATAAAAATAACGTTCAAGTTCAAGGATGAAAAACTTGATAATGAAGGATCGATGTGCATGTCAAAACATAAATTGTATTGTTTAAAAAACTCATTGAATTCTTTCAAAATAATAACGATGCATGTGATATTAGAAACAGGTTTAAACAAGAAATAGGTTCCAAATTTACTTGTCAAACGAAATTTGCCATGTAGTTGCCATTTGAATACCATCTTTTCGGTTTAGGCTGTTCTTGTTCGCCCATATATGCAGTGCTTCTGCTGTCAATCTTTCTTTATGGGTGTTAAAACCTTTCTGAAGTATTTTGGTCCCTTCGAAATTAATCTTGTGCCCTGTTTTTAACGCATGTAACGCTATCGCTGACTTGTTTTCAAGTTTCTTTAAATCGACCGAGGATTTTGGAACATTTTTCAAGCATTGTTTGTGTTCCTTCAATCTTACATTCAGTTGCCTGGATGTTTCTCCAATATAGGTAGCATTACAGTCATGACAGCGAATCTCATACACAATGTTCTGTTGTTCTTCCTTTGTTAATTTGTCCTTAACTTTCACTAATGTCGATCTTAATGTGTTATTCGCTCTAAAATACACTCTTATATCATGTTTGTTTAGAATCCGTTTGATTTCTTCTGATGTTTCACTACGGTAAGGTATGACTACGGTGTACTTCCATTCTTTTCGTATACTTTCTAGTTTAGGCTTTCTTTCATTTTTAATAATCTTCTTTAAAAACCTTTTTGGGTAGTTGTTATCCCTAAGAGTAGAAAATACTTTATTTAATTCGGTTCTTTGGTCTTCCTTGTCTGTAATAATCTTAGTACTTCTGTTCATTAGATTTTTCACTACATTAATTTTCGTGCTCTGTGAATGGGCTGAATTAAAATCCAAGTATCTCTCGGAATGTGTTGATTTTCTGTAAACATTTATTTTTAACTTCTTATTATTGTGTCGACGTTCAACCAAACAATCTAGAAATGCTAGTTTGTGGTCAACTGATTCTAATTCCTTAGTTAGTTTAATGTTTTCAGAAATACTGTTTGCATTGTTAAATAGTTCTTCTATACTATCCCGTTTATTGATAATAAAAATATCGTCTACATACCTTAACCATAACTTTGGTGGACATAAACTCTTTGTGATTGCACTAGTTTCTAGGGAATGCATGAATAAATTCGCTACAATCGGAGAAACTGGTGAGCCCATTGCTATACCCTCTTTCTGTCTGTAAAGTTGACCCCGAAATATGAATAAGGTAGATCTTAAACATAATTCTAAGCATTTTATAACCTCTGATGGATCTAATGGGCATCGTAAATTCAAATCTAAATCAGATTCTAAACAATCATTGATAATATCCATTGCTCGACTGATAGGTACATTAGTGAATAAGGAAGATACATCAAAACTTGCCATTATTTCGTCTTCTTCTATATCGATGATATCAATTAAATTCTTGAATTCCATAGAGTTTTTAATTCCATGATTAATCCGCTTTTCATATGGTTTGAGAATCTTAGCTATATATTTAGCTAGATTGTAAGTCCGTGAGTTTGTATAGTCTACCACTGGTCTTAGTGGAGTATTATTCTTGTGGATCTTTGGTAGTCCATAAAATCTGCATGGGTTACAACTCTTTGGATATAACATAAACCATAAGGACGATCCTAGCTCAATTACTGTCAAATTATTCGTTCTAATCTTGACGAATATTCGTACATATAGTAAATCGTTATTTTGCAAAATGTCAATCCATCATGTTAAACCAGACTGTTCCTGTTGCAATCATCAATCCATTGTCTCACATTTCATTGTCCATGCGTTTTCTTGCAAACTGCATTATGTTTCGTTCTTCTTTTCTTGATCTTCCCTCATCTTCTGCTGCCAGACATTACGTTTATAACTCGCGTTATATACTACTTACATCAATATAAGTAGCACGCACCACATAGTAACGGATCGATAGCTGAAATCAATAATGTTGTTTCTTTTTTGTCGAAACAAATGTACATCTATGAATTCAAACGATTTGAAAGTCACTTTGTTCATCTAAAGTTCTTTTTTAAGTAAATTTTTTAAACTCTAATATGTTTTCTGGATAAATTAATAAATACATATTGATCAATCAATTTAAAGAAGGTGGGTAAATTACCGTATCCTTATGCATTACGTTTTACCATGAATCTTTCAAATAAGATGCCACATAGATTATCTGGCTATTATTTGAATTACCGTTTAACACTTTTATTGCATAACAGTTGTGTTATTCTATTCATTGTATTTAATAACTTTAATTTGAATCAACAGTTATTTCAATCAGTAAGCTCTAATAAACCATAGATATAATTTGTGAGCAAGAAAGCTTTAAACTAATTTACCAAATTTTGCATCATAACTAGTCTATTTTTGTGTAATTTAATAGACTGAAATCGTGAGTCAATTGAAGCTAGACCACCATCGAAAACCTGGAAGCACTGGACGGCCGTCTCGTCCCAGTATAGAACTCCTCAGCAGTGCGCATACACGATCCTGCACCCCGCGAGACTCAAACCCAGGACCTATCAGCCTCGCGCCAGGCTCTTTTTATTTATATCAGAAGGGTTTTTGTGGATATTATAGTAATTTCAATGGTTGAGATCAAGAGTCATTTGGTTGATTGGTTGAAGTTAGACATTAACACCGTCGGATGCCGACCGGCTCAGTCGTCTAGTGGTCAAGCGGTCACGCACGCGACTGATAGGTCCTGGGTTCAAATCGCGCGAGGTAGGATCGTGGATGCGTACTGCTGAGGAGTCCCACAATAGGACTAAATGACCGTTCAGTGTACTCAGGTTTTCGATGGTGGTATAACTTCAATTGACCCATGATCTCAATCGTTGAAATTATTTTTTTATTGTAAGCTTCTCATATTATCAAATTTCAATTTTCTCTTTTGCATACCATGTTATTTACAGTAAATGTTTATAATCATGTAAACAACATGCAATGTGAAAAATTTAAGATTATATATATTATTCTCCCGTTTATTGCTTCACAAACAGTATTTTTTTAGAATTAGGTATTACACCTAGAAAAAGAATGTATGCCAGGTTAAGTCGGAGTTTATTTAGACTTTTACACTGTTCTTAAAACGAATAGGAAATCCGATGTTTTAGCACAGAAAACATAAATTCATTGTCCGATTCTGAGAAGTATTTTGCAAATCTCAACCTGAAAAAGTTGATATTTAATTTCTGTAACTGTTTTGTTGAGGTATGGTTAAGTTATGCTGATAACAGTTGAAGAAACACTAAAAGTTAAATATTATATTCGTTGGTTAAAAGATCATCAATTTTTTCTTCAAGATTCAGAAGTTCATGATCTGATAGCAAGAATGATTGGTAGTAGATGCCACCAAGATAACATAAACTAGATTGCAGGATTTTTACAACACTCGGAATGCTGATGATCTGAATATTATGGCCAACTTTATCTAAAAAAATGTGATATCAGTTGGAAGTATGAAATTACAACCACTGAAAGAACTAACGATTTTTCGTTGCGGGTAAATAGTGCAAAATTTCTGATCATCTTATTTCAAGTTGTAAATGCAAAACAATTCCTGATATTTGTGCGTGATAATATTGACACTGAAATATACAGTAGACTGATATGAATGTAATACAATATATTTGCAAACGCGTTCTTACAAAGAAGAACAAGGAACCTAATAACAAGCTCTTGAAAGGTGCAACACTAATGATTGAAAAATCTGAAAAAAGGATCAGGAATTGTTCTTCTTAATAAGAATGACTGCAATGGCAAGTTGAATATCATCTTGGATGACAAATTAATGTATAAGTTTATCCAAGTTAATATTACAGGTTAGTCATCTCAACATTAGCAATTTTATTTTGTTTTACAATTCTAAATACACGTACTTACTTACTTAGGCCTGTTACTCCTAAGGGGGGAGCATAGGCTACTGACCACGAATCTTTAATCTGCTTTGTCATGGGCAATTCTTTCCACTTGTTCTCAGTTGTTATCCATTCTTTTAATGCCTGCTTCCGATTCTCAGTATGTGTTTTTTTGGTCTTGCTCTTTTCCTTTCTCCTTCAGGATTCCAAGTTAGCGCTTGCTCTTTGGTGCAGTTTTATGATTTCATTAATGTGCGTCCTATCCATCCTGTATGTCATTTCCTAAATACTCACGCTTCAATTTTAAACGATGTATTTTGCCTTAAACTTGGCCACTTTTTGGATCATTAATTTGGATATATAATCGTTAAACCTGAGGTGAATTTATTAAAAGAATATTCTTCGTTCATATATTTGTGTTCTAATATGATGGGGATTTTCAAACAATTATATATAAATTTATTTTCATTGTTTTAATGAACCGTTAACTGATCGCTAGCATTATCTGGCTACCGTACACCTTATATTGTCTATATAACCAGTTAGTTACTTTTTCAATTAGTGTCAGATTTTGTTTCGTTCTTCCTAGTCATAATATCAATATCAACTATATCTTTAATGCACTTTCAAACTCGAAAAATAAATATGTCATTCAAACTGTTTCCAATCAAATCGATTTAACTATAAACTTTTGGACTACTAATTCTATTACTTCTTACACCTTATATTTATGTAAATGATCAAGTAGTTGACATCCTGTCAAATCAATAAATGATAAGATTATTAATTGTTTAATTTAAAAATTGTATATTTTATGATTCTAGGATAACATGGATCACTTCATAACCTAAATGTCAGTTAATTTTACAAATTATTTTTGAATCGAAACAATGTACTTCTTTTTTATTTATTTATTCATAATCGTTAACAAGTCGCAAAATGTGCTCTATTCATTTCTTCTTGACATTGTATTTAAATCATTTCCAGCTGAAAAAACATCTTTGTTGAAATGGAGTTTTTTTTAAATATTCAGAAGATGGATAGTAGCTAACAGTGGAATCTAGGACGAACTTTTCGTTCTATTTGGAATTCGTTAGCTGGATGTACCTGCATCTCGGAGTTAATGTTCACTCTGCAATGAAGCGCGTGTCCTGGATTTTACTGCTAGCCACTATCCATTTTTGATTATCATGTTTGTGAATTAAGGCAATATCAAGGCAATACGCACAGTATGCATATATACCAATAAGAGACTGATCAATTACAGTCCTACACATCAATAGGAAGATTCAAGCAAACAATTCCAAGTGAATTTGTATAAAAATGTTTTGAAAATGAAGAAACCTATAGGTTATGTTTAAATGTTATGACCGGCGGCGTTTGCTCATATCTATGGTGACAATTAAATCAGTGGTGACACTGACTGACGGTTAAACTGTTAAATATTGATCGTTAGGTCCTTATTCAATTTCTTTTAAGTATTACACAATGTGAGAGATCTGAAGGTTCAATGTTAGGTTGTTTGACAAGTCCTAGATTAGGTTGAAAATTTTCTGTAGGATCTACTGGTTTTCAGCAGTTTTCTAGATAATATCTTTATGAATATAAATTTAAGATTAAATAACCATCAAAAAACTTTTTAGCTTAGCAAAATATCCTTAATATAGTACGTTAGAAGTAGTATTCACTATGACGTTAGCTGGTGACACATGGATGTTAAAACTCGTTTTTATGGAAAATCATTTCAGTGCACAACTTAGTTGATGAATGAACTGAGAGAATTTCGGCGTATGATTAATATATTTTTTTTAAAAGTATAACAAGACTAATTGAACGCTCAATATTTATTAGCGATTCAATTCATAGAGGTCTGAGCCAGTAAGTGACGCTGTAATTCGTGTCGTGCATAAGAATTTTCTCTTAATAGTGACATTAATTTTAGATTATCTGACTCCACTTGCTGAAAGTCAGCTCGGTGATATAAACATCAAAAGACTTGATGATTTTAATTTAGAGCTTGAAATGCATTGTAGGTTTGTAATGTCGACAACCATATATCATGGATTTGGTAAACTAAGAGCTCAATATGAATAAATGATTCCTTCATCCAATAATTTATTTTTCAATATCCTAATGAATATAGTGTGAACTAACTCGAATCTGGCTACATAGATCACTCTAATATTTAACTAAAATTAAAACCTAAATAGTAATTAATGTATTTATACAATTGTTTTCCGCCTAATGTTTGTTGTAGTGTGGTGCATGCTACTTATGCCGACAGACATAAGTAGCATGTAACACCAGTGGGAAGTGGAAAACCTGGCAACAGAAGGCTAGGATGATCGATTTGAAGAAGACAGAAAGAAAAAGAAAAAGGAATTGTGAATTGTAAGAATCACACAGAATATGATAGACAGTTGATGGAAGACTCGTAAATGAAGTAATTAGTGTATGGTCCTTATAAGATATTCTGTAATTTTGTATTAAACAGTAAATTGGTTGTCATCCCACTGAGTTTTAGTTCACAACAATTGTAAGGGAGTTACTTTAACTACCTACCAAAGATCTTGCTAGTAATGATTAGCTCTTTATTTAAAAACTTTATCAGACAAATAATTACTGAATAGTATTTGTCACAAACATTAGTCATCAATCTGATCTGTGATTTATAGAATTCTTATTTTCCCTTCTATAATTCGCGTTAGTAAGCTATTTCAACACATCAACATCTGTTAAAGGAAACAGTTTGGTTTAATAATGTTAATGTCTATTAAAAAAGTGAATGTAGTGTAATTCATTCTTTCAATCTAGCTCAATATTTATTCTGTGTCAATTTAGTCAAACAATAAGGTTAATCTACAGTTAAATCTATAGGAAATTATAACAAATGTACCAGTTTGATTGAATGCATGTCTTCATCCTATTCATCATCTGTTCTATCATTGGTTGTAAACACAGACCACATAACAACTTGCGTATTGGTTTGCACTCATTAAAAAACACACAAAATTATACACATACATTCTTCCATTTCATTCACTCCTAATTTTACTTGCTTATCGCTTACTTGTCAATTTAATTAATTAATAACAATAAACACTTTTCCAATACAGCTAATATTCTGGCTTCTGAATATTTTAAAGTGAATTCATAATGATACATAGATAATAAACCTACTAAAAAAACACAGTTAACGGGTCATCACGTTTTGACGTTGGAGTGGAGGAAGTAACTCCTACAAACACAGTAGTTTATAGCTCAGTAAATCACTTTGAACTTTATATTACGGTGGCTAAGATTATAGATTTTGAACTATCTTAGTTTATAACATAAAATAAGCTCAAGTAATGACTTCATTTTTCCGAAAAAATCGTATTGACGAATTTGTTTGCAATACATTTAAGTGAAATACATGAAAATAGTATTCAATAAACTCAGTGTGATTATTTTTAAATTTGCCACAAGATTACTTGTTTGTTTCTTATTTTATTATTCCTCCTTTTTAATGTAATTTAGTAGTGATAGTGAGCTTGCCATCAGTATTAAGACTTAGAAGGCACCTAACTGAAAGTTTTAAATCTCATTTATGCATCTGTTTGGATTCACCAACATGTCCGGCTCAAGACCTGGACGAAGACAATGATATTTCAAATAGTTAAATTTCCGACCAAAGATGTAACATTCAGCGATATTATTGTACAGACATTCTGGTATATATATATATATATATATATATATATATATATATATATATATATATATATATATAACTGTAAAATCTTTTCTATGATGTCGGGAAACATTGAAGGTTTCTTTTTACATGCCTTTTACTTCTATAACTGTATTATTTCCATTATATACAAAATATTCAGTACTCGATAAATTTTAAATTATCAAGTCAAGTACTAGCAGTAATATTTAGAAAGGTAGTTGTTTTCTTTACAGCCTATCTTATAAAACGCGCTTAAACTTTTGAGAGGACACCATGTACCCTTTGACGTTATCACAGTGTTTCACATTAGTTTTGCCAATGTAACAAGTAAAACAAGTAGTCACAAAATTTTCCTGTTTAAACATGAAATGTCATTGGTCAATTTTAAAATAACCAATAATCCATTTAATATTTTTGATTTGATATGTAACTTTTATTTAACCATTTTACAACGCATTTCCAAGAACATTACTGAGTGGTGAACTATAACTGGGTGGGAAATAATCAAAAATCATTTTTAAGGACATTAATCTGTACTTCTATGAAAGATCCTGATCACCTTTAGGTGCATTGCATATTATTATTTAGGAAATTATACTTTAATTTACAATCGTTAGTTTAGGCAAAAATAAAGTAGACAAATTAAGAATATTCAATGCTTGAATCTTCATCCCGTTCAACTCAAGGTCGTAAAGCTGTTCGTACGTTAACTGCTCCACTATGTTTTAATAATTCTGAAAATATAAGTGCCACAAATAAAAATCTATTGCTATATTGTTTGGATTCACCAACTACAACATCTCAACCAAATCTAAATGGTCGAGTATCGAGGTCAGATACAAGCTCTAGTAACGATCATATTGGTCGTAAATTATCTGTAAATGGAGTACATGAACTTAGAGACCGATCCCTTCCTGGTACAATTTCAAAACAAGAAGTTCATTCGGTTTATAGCTTACATCAACATCGTAAAAACACATATATTCGAATTCAAGATCCTATAAATAGTGAAAATCGATCACCATCAAGGCAAACACGAAGAAAAGAAGTTATACGTTGTTGGAGTCGAGAAAGAGTTACAAGAAGTGAAACTATTTTAAGTATACGTCGACCTTCATCAAAACAAACTGAACAAAATATAGAAAGTAATAATTTATGCAAATCTCAACTTACTGCTTCAACATCTACCTTTAATACTTCTCTTTTCTTACCGATAATAAATAAAAGTGAAAGTTTTTCATCACTACCAACTACAATACGTCATATTCCAATTCAATTAGCTGATAATCATTTAACTGATATACAACCAATAATTAATGATACATTAAAATCAATTCCAATTTCTAATCAATTTTCTGGAATTAAAAAACAAATTTCAAATAAATTACAAAATCTTACTTTCTCTCCTATTGAATATTCAGAGTATGTAGACAAGTAAGTTTTACAATCATAATTGTTTTAACTGTACAGTCTTGATTTTGTTATTCTATTTTTAAGAGTGTGTTAGTTGTTGCCATGGTTTATTATGTCAACTAATTACATGAAGTAATCATATTAGCAAAATAATTTCTTAAAACAAATTCCCATACTGGTTTTGATAAAACTGTAATTCATCAAATGATGATATTAAGTCTAACTATTATTAAACATCTATCTAATTTTGTACACGTTTGTAGCAGCCTACCCATACATACAGTTTGAATGAATGATTTTCAATTCTTTTTTAGTTGATCTATTTAATTTATATTTTATGTGACATTCGATGATATCTCTTGTTTGAAAATGATCTACATTTGCTGAAAATCATACCAGATGGTCTACAGCATTTTTTCCCCTAGAATGTTTAGGCTTACAATCCATATTCAATAATATATCTTTTTAAGACACATATGTAAACCAAAGGAAACTGATATTCAAATATAGTCATTGTCATTAGGCGCTTTTCTAGACATGAGACATCACAGTCTTTTTTTTAAATTAAAAACTAACCTTTATTATTAATTATATTATGAACACTAAATACTTCAGTGTCAGATTACATAATTCTTGATGGTAAACAATTTTATTTAGATGAAATTCATTACTGAAATTAATGATCATATTAAAAACTTGGTCGGTAGAACTAGAACAACAGTTGAGCTTAATTCATAATACTCATTATTATTTTGTAATTATTAATCACAATTGTTCACATAGAAACTAAAATATTTCAATTTCTTAAATCTAAATTTACTTGTTGATGCTTACTATCTATTAGTTTAAAGAAAACATTTTGCTTGTGATTTTGTATAACATTGTAAGTATCAACTATTATTCAGAAGCTCAATAGAGTTAACAATTGATTAAAGTCAACAAACTGATAACTAACCTTTTGTTTTTAATAATAAGCACATATTAATTTAATTTTGAAATATTTTCTCAGGGTAAAGGATAGGACATATTCATCAGTTAATATCAGAAGGGGTGTTTTTGTTAATATTATAGAAATTTTAATAGTTGAGATCATGAGTCCATGGATAGGTTTTAAGTTCGAATCCCGCAAGGTGAGATTATGGATGTGCACTGTTGAGGAGTCCCATAGTAAAACGAAACAACAGTTCAATGCTTCTAGGTTTTCCATGGTGGTCTAGCTTCAATTGACTCATGATGTCAACTATTTAAAATATCCATCAGTTCTTGGCATGATTGTACTAATTATCGGATAAAAATTAACATTTGAATGCATATTGTTAATGAATTCTATATGTAAACTGAATTGATTTTGCATAGTAAAATATTTAAGTTTGAATATTATATTGAATCCCGACTGATTGTTGTTACTCATTAAAATAGATTACAGATTCTAACTTGAATTAATTGAACTAAACAAAATACCAGTGAAATGAACTACTCAATCTCTATTTTACTACAGAAGCTTTTTAGTCATTTTGCTAGTCACTATCTAATAAATTAAACATAAAAGCATGATTAAGCACTAACAATGGTTTGTCAATAGATAGAACAAAACTATCTGATAGCTTTCCGCTACTAACATTTTGAGCTAGTATATACTTCAGAAATTATTGAATTTGAAGTGGTAAAGAAATAGATTATTCAAAATCTGACATACTCTGTACTTGAAACCTTTTGCTTAATTATTTCTGTTCACTTTTAGAATATAAACATTGTAAGTATCACATTTGACTCTATATATAACGAATTATTTAAACTAGCTAATTAGTTAGTGAAATAATTTGTTTTAAAAACAGCTTCGATTATTGAAGTTCCTTATTTCATTTTATTAATAAGAAATATGGTATAAATCAGTGAGATATTTGTAAACAAAATTGATTTTCTGAACCGAGTAATTAGAATGTATCAGAAGGAGTTTTGTGGAGATTGTAGTCATTTGAATAGTTGAGATCATGAGTGAATTGAGGCTAGACGACCATGGAAAACTTGGAAGCACTGGACAGTCGTTTCGTCCTATTGTGGGACTCCTCAGCAGTGCTCACTAGTGACTGGCTTCAAGATGTATATCCTGGAGTTCTAGTCAGTAGCAGTAAACAGTGGAGTTCAACAGGGTCAGTTGTGAGATGGTAACTCATTAATAACATTGGTGGGTATGCCGCTCAATTTCGTGGATTATTTGAAGTTAGACATTAACACCATCGGATGCCGGCCAGCTCAGTGGTCTAGTGGTTAAGCTCTTGCGCGCGAGACTGATAGGTCCTTTGTTTAAATCTTGCTAGGCGGGGTTGTAGATGTGTACTTCTGAGAAGTTCGACAATAGGACTAAACGACCTTTCAGCGCATACATGTTTTCGATGGTGGTCTAATTTCAAATGACTCATGATCTCAACTATTGCAATTATAATGTACTTAACAACCAAACAGTAAAGTTAGCATAAAATATTACTATTACTATTACAAATAAATTATATGCTTTACAAAAGAAAAAAATCAATTTTCCAATGAAGGTAATTATATACTTAGATGTAACAAAGATATGGACACCAGTAGGTTCTAACAATGAATCTCCCAACTTAAATGATAAGGCAAAATTTAACACCCACTAATATACTATTAAATCTGTAATGCTTCATCACATCAAAAACGTTTACCATCTATTTTGAATATTCACACTTTTCACAAATGTTGAATTTACTTTAACAAATAATCAATTTCATTTGTAAATATGATCATGTAATATCAAAAACCTTAGTCATTTGATCTATGATACAAAACTAACATTTGGATAGCTGTTATAAAGTTAGTTTTAACCTCATCAAAACTTGTCCATTCTAGTAACATTTATAAAATAAAGTCATGCCAATTAATCTATGGAAATTGAATAGTAGTCATTGACTATTATAATAAAATAATAATTGAACAAATAATTTCAAACAATGTAGATTAATCTCTTTTTTTGTTAATTATTTATACATTTAGATTTTCTAATTATTTGATCCTAAAAATTATATATGTTGATCGGAATCATAAAATAATAACTATCAAACAAGTCATCACATTTACTCGGTGTATTTATATACAAATCAAATGAAATTGATATCTGGTTATTAGTATTTGTTACTTCTCATCGATTCTATACTTATCGGTATGGATACGAAAAGTTCGTTTGGCTTTTACCAACTTACGTCATCTATGGCGAATGCGAGATATCCGTCTATCAATTAAGAGACGAGTATACTGCGCGGTAGTTTGTTCTGTTTTACTCTACGGCTGCGAAACGTGACTATTAGGAGTAGAAGATACTCGTAAGCTACAAATATTTGACCACAGATGTCTTACAAATATTGCTCGCATCTGCTGGGATCACTGGGTAAGTAATATAGTGAGGTTAGACACAGGGTATTAGGCAAGGATGGTAAGTTAGTTAATGGGTTTGTGAATCTTTATCGACTGAAATGATTGAGCCACGTGTTGAGTATGCCTGAACACCGATTACCACGACGCTTAATGTTGAATAGTGTTGGTGATGGTTGGAAGAAAGTTATGGGCGGCCAAAGCAAAACGTGACATCAGTGCTTGAAGGCACTAACTACTGATCTGAGCCATGTTAATAGATGCAGACTACTTGGTTGGAGACTGTGGGTAGTATGGCTTAGAATCTATCACAATGGCGTTCTGACTGACTGACTCTATACTCATTTTTATCAAAAACTAAAAAATATTTAACTATTGAATAGCAAAAGAGCTAAGTAAACATATCCACTCATATACGTTGAGATTCTCTCTTTAAAAAAGTGAATTGTTTTCTCTGTTTTTACCAAACAACAAGGGATTGGAGATGAGAAAAAAGTTTAGAAACTAACTAATTAATAAGAAATATAAATGATTACTAGTATATTGTATACCATATTTAGTGAAAGTTACTATTATGTATAAGCTAACACTATAATAAGTGGAAAAGACTAAAAACCAATGTCATATTTCTATTTATATTTGAGTGCATAAATAATATTTATGTTTTTAGAAAGACGGAAACGTTTGTTAATTAACATTGGATGCGTAAAAAAATTACAGTGTATCTACTCAGCTTCAAATGGTATAATTCAAAATTTACTTTAGTAAATATAAGCGTACTCAGTTATGTCTAGAAGACAGTGACTACAATGATGAACTAGAATAATTATTTTTCTGATAAAAATATGTAAAAATATCTATTTTAGAGTTTTTATGATCTACAGATAGGTTCTATAAGATTTCTGTTAATTGAGAATGCGTTTTATCAGTTGAAGATTTGTATTGAATCACTGGATAGCTGCTTTTATTTTCTTCATTTGGAACATCATAAGACGATATAACCTCAAATTCATGAGACTAGCGTTCTATAATCTTCCGGTTTTAAGAGTAACACGATTTCTATCATTATCATTATGAGTTTCATAATTGTTTACGAAACAGATATTCAACTTGCAAATTTTCTTGAAATATTCTTTACAAACATTCTCACTACTTGTACAAATCATGAGTAGCAAAATACATGAATAAAATTTGCTCCAAGAGTATTGTTCAAACTAATTAAAGTTCTGATAAATACATGATAATTATCTAACTTATGAAAAAATAAAAATAGCGGAAAAACTGCATATTTTGCTGCTGTACTCCCAACTTATTCAAATGAAGTGGTTTTCTTACTTCAATCCCGTTTTCAAGATAGAACTCATAATCTTACAGTTTCAAAATGATTGATTATCATCTGAAGCGCCAGTTTTGGCAGACTTCTCACATTAATACATACATACATTTATATAATTAATTAAGAAAATAGAAACAGCTTTTCTGAACTGTTTTATTCATTGTTTGTCTCTCATAATCTCATTTATCAAACATCACGGAAATATCTTTTGTTTAGTAGACCATTTATAGGCAATGAATAATGAACAAACGGAAACTAAATTGTTTATATACTTTAAAATTAAATCCCACTACAGAAGATACTGGACTCATCCAGAAAAATGAGATATTATCAGAGGTTTTCTCAAATTTTAGCTAAATGATTACGGTGAATGAAATTGCAATAATACTAAACGATTAAATCCATTTTGTATTGTTTGTTTGTATCTTCCCATTGATATTTACGACTGTAATTGATCAGTCTCTTACTGGCATATGAATTCCTGTGTGGATTCCCTTGATATTGCTTTTAGTCATAAAGATTATGAGCAAACATGGATGTAGGTACATCCAGCTGATGAGTCCCAAATAGGAGTCCACTGTTAGTCACTATGTACATTCATTCATAATACTAAATTATTGTTTATACATGAGATTATTTTATAGTGATTGATGCGGGAATTACAAAATATGAAGTTAAATATCTGACTTTTAAAAGAGTACCTACGACTGTTTGCTTTGACTCTACACAATTTCGTATTTTATATGTTGTACTGGTGATTGTTAATTCGGTCATTTTTATTCATATTTTATAAAGAAAATTATTAAGCATGAAAAACAATTAAAACAACAATTTCGTCTTTTCAAATGAGACTAATAAACTTACATTTTTTTCGTTGTTTTCTTTCTTCTTTTTTTAATTTGTCCTTTTAAGTATATAACTTCTATCAAAACTACTGAACATCTGTGTAAAACTGACACAAATATTTGACTATGAATATAAGAAATATTATGGATTGGAATTTGGAATTAGCTCACTATCATCAATTATAGTTGTTGGTTAATGTCATATGGAGCATATTCCATAATCCTGACCATATATTAACCAATTCATTTGAATTTCTTCTCAATTTCAATAATGATTAAATTTCATCGTTATTTTAAAAATGTCATTTTAAGACAGTATTCATCATATATTAACACTAACTGATATATAAAGCGCTTTGAAAGAGAAATGAAAGCCCTGACTCATGTCTTTAAGCTGTTAACGAATCCTTAACTAAGACTCAGACAACTGATTTACGCTTCTTTTGTTTTTCAATGGTTCTACAGTTGATATTGCTAGTTCGTGATGAAAACTATTCACAAAAAAAGTATTAACCTAGATTATTGATTTTCTTTATTAATTCGACCTTATCCGATATATAAACATAAGGAATTATAAAACGATGAAATTATGTTCTGATAAAAATTCTTTCACCGATACGTTTTAAATAATTTGAACATACAATAGTGTGTACCTTTTCTATACAATAAAAGTAAATTCCAGTCTCTTAACAATATTGTTAGAATTTTTTACATACACGTCATCATTTATGTATGTATCTGTGCATATATATGTGTTTAGATATATATCTGTTGAGATTAAGTTCACATATCGTAGTTAGAAATCTTTACAATTGATTGATCACTTAGTAGTGATCAATGTCATGTATGTAAGATCCTTTTTAGTTCAGATCGAATCCTGTCGATTAAGTTGCAATGTGACTACTACTCTAGGTAACTGGATATTGAGCGCACTATGTTGAGATAAGATGATGGTTGAACATAGTCAACAGGAAACCCTGAACCAGTTAAGAGATAACCATTTTTATTTATTCTCAACACGCATAGAATGTTTTATGTTAGTAGTCATAATAATAATAGTGAAGATGTGGGAAATGACTTTAGGACTAACATAAGAAGAAAGAAATAGTAATAATCGTTTTGTATAAGTAATCATTATTCAATTTTTCAATTTAAGGGTATGTTTTTCACGTATCAGTGTTTTACTCATTGTAAATGTACCTATGAATATTGTAGTATCAGTAATTTTATCGCTCAACCAAAAAAACTTTCTAATTATTATCAAACATTTAGGCCTAATATCTGAATGGATAATTGATAAGTTGAATATTGAAGCATACCAATGAGTAATCTTAATAGAAGTTGAGATGAGTATTTATTAATCTTTAAAATGATATGCAAATGTGACAAAAAGCACTCGGAGACTACAATATTTTCTCGTTTTTTGTGTACTATGAGAAGTTAATCTATTTAAGATGCTGTATAAAGTTTTTCTCTAGTTTGTTATTGATTCGATATGATTACTAGAAAGTTTTTAGTGACGTCAGCTATAAAAAAGAGTTGTGAATCAGCGTATATTTCCATATATGTCGTTGCAATTTTAAATATTTCACTGATAAACTTCATTCACCACTGAAGAATATAGATCAATAATCTTCAAGTTCCATATTAGATACATTATATATCAACTGTTAGATTAAAACTGGTTATGTTTTCTAAATTCAGACAGTCCAATACAGAATGTTGACTATCTCAGAGATAGTTTCCTAAATATTGAGCAGAAAGCTATGAATTATAAATTCAGCTAATTTGAACGTAAAATCAGTTTTCCATCAACAATAATTATGGATGATCGTGCACGATCACAAATTACTTTGAGTTGAGAACTAAATGTCTGTATGAGACTGAAAATTCACACCACTATGTGGTTTATTCCTAACTACTTATCAAAGTAAGGAACGGGGATAGTGAGTATTCCATTACCATTTTGGCATTCATTTACTAGAAATATAGTGCGTTTATCACTATATTTGAATGTCTTTAATTTAATCATGTAGCACAAGTGACAATTATTTTTCGCTAAATTATTTTAATATTAAATCCATATTTATAATTATTAAATAAACCTATTTTGAAATGCCCTGAATACTGGAGAAGAAGGAAAGTATGTGTATTAATACTTGAGGCTAAAATATAATAGAATAATAACTTCTGTAAAGTTTTATACTTTTATCAATGAAAATTTAGTTAAAATATAGTCGAACATGACAGTTATGGTTAAAACAGTCAGTTTTTAAACGTTAGTCTATAATTTTGAGACATCTTCCCCTTTATTTGGTTTTGAGAGCCAAATAGATTTCAACACTATTCACAAAATGCTAAATATACAAACCTGTACATGGTCAATGAATCAAATATCATTAATATTACTGATAATATCTGATTAATCAAATGTCTACCATACATAGTATAGTTGTAATCTTCTATTTCTTTAAGCTAAACTTACTGTTTTATATTTAACAAAAAGTTTTTGTATATTGAACCTCTTCGATGGCGCTATATCCCTTAAAAACAATGTAGATACTCTTCTATGATGTACTGAAATTCAAATAAGGTCTAAATACTAATATTAAAAAAATGTCATAAAATTTCATGGTTGACATACGTTTAACAAAGCCGATCAATTAAAATTAACACTCTTGTTAAATGGACCTAATACATTAGTGATTATGATTATGTAAAATATCAGCCTGATTTAATTTGGAATTTAAAATGGCTAAATGTTTTACATGACCTTTTGTTATACTTTGAAGAAAATAAAAAAAGAATTCAGTAGTTAAATAGTATGTGTAACTTGTGAAACAATCAAACATTATGTAATTATATCAGTATTCTACATTAATGATTCTTTAATTATTCAGTTATTTAAATAGAATCATGTTAAATAGTTAATAATAAATTCAATTATTTTAACTTAGTCATTTGTAGGAGGAGTAGGCTTCATTGTTTAACATAATTTAACAAACTATATACAGAAATTTATAAAATTATACTTGATACTTTTAAATATTCACTACTATTATCATTCTGATCGAATCATTATATTCGTTAAAAATAGAAAATGATATTCCGAATTGTTTCTCCTTCTATTGCTTACTTACTTATTTACGCCTATTACTCCCAGTGGAGCATAGGCCACCGACCAGCATTCCCCAACCCACTCTTTCCTGGACCTTCCTTTCTAGTTTTATTCAATTTTTGATCATTCTTCTCATGTATGTCTTCATTTATCTACGTAATGTGTTGTTTGGTTTACCTCTTTTCCTTTGACTTTGAGGATTCCAATTAAGGGCTTGTCTTGTGACGCAGCTGGGTGCTTTCCTCAATGTGTGTTCTATCTACTTACAGCGCTTCTTCCTGATTTCTTTCTCCGTTGGAATCTGGTTTGTTCTCTCTAACAGTGTGTTGATGTTGATAGTGTCTGGTCAACGGATCGGAAGTATTTTGTGTAGACAACTGTTAACAAACACTTTTGTCTTCTGGATGATCACTTTCGTAGTTCTCCAAGTTTCTGCCCCATACAGTAGAACTGTCTTGACAGCTGTATTGAATATTCTAACCTTGGTGTTGGTTGAGAGTTGTTTTGAGTTCCAGATGTTCTTCAGTATTAGATATACTGCTCTTACTTTGCCGATCCGTGCCTTCACGTTTGCATGAGATCCACCATGCTTATCGATGATGCTACCCAGGTACTGAATGAGAATACATTGTTATTCATTGTTAGTCATTTTATGGTACAACATGATTATTTCCCTATGTCAATTATGTAAAAATGACTGATTTAACTCTATGGATTTCAATAAGCCTCTTCTAAGGTAGTTTTTACTGAACTTATGATCATTATTCATCTCAGTTATTGATTATTTTTCTGTTCTAAAGACAGTTTTCACCTTAACTAACATTATCTATAAAATTATTAAAAAAAGTATAGATTTGTTGGGTGACTAAATGTACTAATTAATTCATGAATTTATTCATCATTATGTCAAAACTAATACTTATTTGAATCATTTATCAATATTCGTGCTTACAATATATGTATGTAATATCTGTGATTGTGACTATAATAATATGGTTAATGAATGTACGTGAAGTCAAAATCTACATTACCATAAAGGTGGTGCTTTTACTCAATACGTTTTAATAGTTGAATTCATGAGTCAGTTGAAGATAGACCACCATGGAAAACCTAGAAGCATTGGACTACAGTTTCGTTCTAGTATGGGACTCCTCAGAAGTGCGCATACACGATCCCGCCCCCCCCTCGAGATTCGAAACCAGGAACTACCGATCTCGCGCTCGAACGCTTGACCTATAGACCACTTAGCCGGCATCTAACGGTGCTAATGTATAACTTGAACTAATCCACGAAATTGCACTGCTGTTCACGATTGTCATCAGTGAGTTACTGTCTCCTGATTTGAATCTCGCCAGACGAGATCGTGGATTAGCACTGCTGGGGAGTCCAATACTAGGACGAAATGGTCTTTCATTACTTCCAAGTGTTCCATGATGGTCTAGCTTCAATTGACTCATGATATCAACCATTAAATTACTATAGTACCCACAAAACCTCTCTCTGTTTAATACATTTTGTTAGATAACAGAGTAAGTTGAGTAAAATAAATTCATTTACTTATTATTATTGAATTTTTATTTATTTATTAGCTAGAAAAATTAAATCAAATGAATGCTTAAATTATAATGATAACAAATATCAAGAACTGTTGTCGCTGCAAATAATTAACCTAATTATGATTACATATTACTTTTGATTGTAATTAAACGGCGGAATGTATTTTAGACAAATAAAAGGAAATACATAATTAATCAAGTGAATTAATGATGAATATATATAAACATTTTTGTTTTATGCTATTTCCTGTTCAATAACTAGTGATACATTCATTATTTCAGTTGGAATACAACTTATCAACATATTGATGGAAGTGATTGGTTTAAGACTTGTACTACAATACATTTGTTAGTCAAGTATTGATTTACTACCAAACGAGGGGCTTTTGCACTAAACGATTAAGGAGTGATAACTAGATTAATGTAAACTTCCTTTCAGTGCCGTTTGAATTCGTTTGGTCAAGTTGTTATACAACCATTAGATTTGGTGACCCAACATCATGGTACACTTTTTTGGTGTTAGATGAGCACAGATACGTGACTGAACAATCTTATATTCTGTAGAAAATGTTTATTACTTATTCGAGAAAATTCATTTTCCTTCAAATGTCTTATATTTGTGTATCTCAACTGTATTGCCTTTTGATGCTTTTCAACTGTGGAACTAAGAACGAAAATGATAAATCTAAGCATTTTATATAAAGCCTTAGAATTTTGAATGTTCGCTTTTTAATGTTATTACTGAGTGTTTGGTTTGATTATTACCCTTAACTATTCTTAGTGATGAAACTAACTATTAGAAGCCCTTTCATCTTTATTTTATGAGAACAGGTCAATACGATAAAACTACAAACTTAACTATACATTGGTTTTGGAATGATTGTTTTCTGTCAGTACAGACAATCAAATATCTGACACAAAGAGTTTCAAAATTATTTTTAGTAATGAGTTACTAAGTGTTGAAATACAGTTCAATCCTCAATAGAATAATCCTCCATCATATTCAATTTTTATAATATTACGATTTATGTAACTACTGATAATAGCTCGAAATCTATTGCTTTGTCTTTTTCAAGTTTTCAAAATGAATAACTTAGATCTGTAATATAAACAAATGATTTATAAGTTTCCCATGTATTGTCATCCATTATAATACATAAAACTGACATAATGAGAAAAGAATTTATAAGGAAATTAATTCAATGCCGCAACTAAATTGATTTGATCTTCTATGAAATAATTCACTAATCACACGATATTATACATAAATTCTGATAAAACATTAAGTTATTTGTTATCATCTTTGCTTGACAATTTTTGTTATTTTGTTTTAATCATTCTACAAAAATGTATCGCTTTATTTTAAATTCAAAATTGTTGTCTGCATAAATGGCGGTTATACAAATATCAGAATATAAATGTAATAAATTTACAAACTGAACTAATTTCTATGATCTCAGGTATTTGTTTTCTATTAAATCAAAATAATTATAAATAAGAGAGTAATGGGTTTTCAATCTTGACATTGTTCATTTTGTTTATATATAGACTTCATTTGAATTTAGGATAAATCTTTGTTATGTATTAGATTAACAATATATATACTGTTCTTAATAATTTCATAGATAACTCTACAGTAAACATTAAGATAAACTATGATTTATAACTGAAAAAACAAATTACATTATTATTCATTATTATATGACTTAACTAGACTTTTACTTATCTAATTAATTACTTATCTATGTCCATTTTGTTTATTAACATGTTTCCGCTATTACCATGTATTAAGTTTTGTTATAAATTAGCAAAATGATTGATGAAGTCTATATTGAAAATAAATTTCTCTTTAGATATACCAATGTAAATTAAAATTCCAACTATTTTTTCGATTAATAAAGAAGGAACAATATCGAGTGAAGAAATTTCTCCTCAATTAATTTTTCATCAAGGCTCTACACTAATATATATATATATATATATATATATATATATATATATATATATATATATATATATATATATATATATATATATATATATATATATAATTTGTAACAAAGAAATAATACTCATCGAGTGGATACGTTACTCATTAATTACATAATGATATTTCGATTATAAATTAACATTGATTAATTGGAAGAAAGAGGATTAATAATGATCAAAGTAATTATTGGGAAATCAAGAAGTTGTTATGTTACATAATATATGAAGAAGAGAAGTAACAGAAGATTTTCATGAATAATAGTATAGTAGATAGTAAAATTGTAGTTATGTAAGAATCAAAAGATCAGTATTGAGAATAAGTAAAATACAAAGTTCAGAAAACGAAGACAAACATGAAAGAAGTAAGAAAATAGTTTATCAATGTTCTGCTACAAACGTCTCTATACCGATGGCCATGGTAGCGAAAGTGGTTGTACAAACTTCTTTTGGATGCAAAAGTTAAGTTTGTGAACATGGATTGGAATGGCTTCAGCAATGTGTAAAAGACGCACTCGTAAACCATGTGGCAAATCAAAATATTCCGTTCCTTCTCTTTTTCATATATTATTTGATGTAGTAACTTCTTGATTTTCGAATAATTATTTTGACTATTGTTAATTCTCTTTCTTCCAATTACTCAATGTTAATTTATAATCGAAATATCATTACGTAATTATTACGTGACGTATCCACTCGATGAGTATTATTTCATCATCGTAAACCATATATATATATATGTAGCGGCTGTGCTTCGTTAACCAATCCCCCTCGTAACCGTTACCATATAATCCTCAACGGTGTTCGAAATCAGAAGGCAAAGAGAAGCAGCGAATACAATTTTATTAACAGGTAACTCAGACTACAGAGCAGTGAGGCGAATGAGTGATTCAGCGAACTGAGAGTGTAGAGTGTTAAATGTACATCTACATATATAGGGAAATGAATGGATCATCGAATCAATTAAGCAGTTAATAATAAGGCTAGCAGAATGAATATATGCGTAAACGGTAATCAATGTTCAAGCATAGATATTTCATACAAGCACAATAATAATAAAAGTACAATAAGTCGTTATAGTACGGATGACTTTGTCCACTAAATAAGTTAACAAAAGAGTTTAACTGAGTTAAATGAGAACAAACTCAATTGCACATGATTTGGTGTAGAGCCATGTCTTTAATTTTAAAAAGTTTGCACAGTTTTTTTTGTTTTTGTTTTTTAATTTTTTTAAAAAAAAAACTTTTTTTTAATTTTTTTTGTATATGCTACCGCCTTTTTGTTCGTTTTTCAGTAAGTAACTTGTTGAAATACCCTGTGCTGAGAGTTCTATATTGTACCAAAATATAATATTGAATAAAGCCATTAATAATAATAATAATAAAAACTAATTGAAAAGAAATTTCTTCGTTCGATTCGTTCCTTCTTTATTTACCAACTATCGAAATGGGAATTTTCACCAAACTTTATGGTTAAAAATAGTACTTGCAAATGTATAAAAAGGATTATCATTATCGACCATTTGCTTCAATCCCTTTTTTAAAATATTCAATTAAGATATTCCCACAAAATTTTATTTGTTAATTATCAATTAATTATTAAATATGACTTTCAAGAGAATAGAAAATAAATAATGTTCCTTCGTACACGAAATGAAAAATCATCAGTTAAAGCATAGACGTCTATTATTTTTACATCAGTAAAGCTTAATCTCTATTAGAGGAATTAAATATAAACACTTAATGTGGAAAATAAATTGTTGAGTGATTTTTTATGATTTTTGCTTATAAATCAGAATAAGGAAGTAGTATTTTTAATATTCAACAAAATTTGAATATAAAGATTTTATTAAGTACAGATGAAGATTAGGATAAATTCAATAAGCGTACAAGGAATAGATAACATTCCAGTGTATTGTATTTTTCTATAATAATTTACTAAAGTTAGTTCATGATGTAAACTGAATAATTGGCACAATCCTCTCATGTCAAATAACAATCAGTTAGTCATAAACGATTGTCTCCCGAAAGTATCAAAATCCCGGCAAGATGAGTTGGTTATGTTGATAGTGATACACATATCTGTGATTGCAAATGAATGATACTTGCACAATATCGTGGATTCTTAAAGGTTTTAGAACAATTTACTCAACAGTCATCAAATATTATTCCAAACACAATGTTCTAAGGTGACTTTGATAATCGTTATAATCATATAGTCAAAGAAACTTAAATAATAGAGAAGATCAGTAATCGATAAGAGTTTAGTGATAATCAGTTAAGCACATCTTTCTCTTACCTATTAACATTATTTAAAAAGCTTATAAGGAGATAAGTGTAAACTTCTTACTAGATTTTCGAAAAGAGTTTCTATACTATGATGTATAAACATTATTGAGTTGTTGTTTTCCTTTATATAAAACAGTAATGACACGGTTTCTAAAAGAGAACAAATAAAACTTAATGAAAGTAGAAAGAATAAACAATAAATGATCCCAATTAAAATAGAATCATTATTTATTATTAAGAAGTTACTATTAAGTAAAAATAATCATGGTAAATCAAGTTGGAATTTTCAGAATAAAATATAAACAACATAAAGTATACAAATCAAATATGTATCTTACTAATTCCAAATTAAAATAAACTTCTTTATAAATTCGTATTAGATCGTAGGTGTTTTCTGTTAAGAAGTTACAATACAAAAAAATACCTGTACAATGTACTTTGGTTTATATCACTTACTCAATTGACTTATGTTGAAGATTAAACCGAAAAAAACAAAAACTACTCATGAATCTAAGCTAAACAGAATACAGAAATCACTGTACTATCAACTTATATCAAGATAAAAATGTTTAACATATAAAAAGATCACATTGAATATAAACTATATACACAAATTAATCATTATCATATCTGTTAAATGATATAAAACTAGGTCATATAAGACTAGAACCATCGTAAATAGAAATGAGTACTTTGAATTCGATCCTAAGCTGAGTTATAATAGTTATATGAATTCATTGTGAAATTTTTAATCAAAAGTATAAAAATATGTTAACCTATTTGAATTTTACTTATGATATTTTAACATTATCGGCAATACAAAAGGATAAGCGAGAATAAATCAAATGTCAACAAACTTAGTAAATAACATCGATGGTATCGTGTTTTGTTTTTATAACCTTTTAATTTTAAATGTTTGTTTATGATATGAACATATTATATTCTTCTATATAAAGCTATTTTAAAAGTTTCAGAAAGGGTATTGTCAAGTCCGCAGCAATTCCAATGGTTGAGATCATGAATTAATTGAATCTAGACCACCATGGAAAACCTGGACGTTTCATTGTTGCAATGAATAAATAAATTAGTTATTAATTTATTAACAGGTTAATTAGAAATGTTGATTATTCCTATTAATTTTTATGATGAAAATACTTTGAATAAATGTCATACAAATTTTGAATATGAAGTTCGTGCAATATTTCTGATCAGTAGATAACACAACGAAAGAACCATAATAAACTGATATAAAACACTTAAGGTTCCCCCCATGAAACTTTTAGTGATCAATATAGTTTTCAATAATGAAATTTCTGAATCCATTACGTAATTAATGTACTTATAGTTTTTTTTCTTATAAATTTGTGGAGCCAGATAGATTTCTATAATCTATCAATCAATTACTGTAACCAAATGAATTTGAAAGAGTTCACATTTATAAAGCTACACATTTGATAATATACGATGATACATATATGATCCATATATGTAATATGGGCTATTACTAGGTCATTTGGTTACATGAGGATATTATGAACATTTACCGTCTAACTTCTTTGAAATACAACTCTTATGTGTGTTTCTTGACTAAAAATTGATTGATTTTTTTTTGTTTTTCAACCATTCATTTTCAATGACCAGTCAATTTAATTATTTTTTGTGTTTTCATCTTTGATTAAGTTTGAATGTTTCTATTAACGGGACATTAGGTTGTCAAAGTTACATAAAATGATTAAACTAAACATGAAAAGTACTAAATGTTAACTTGATTTTAGAAATTTATGTTTATTTAGATTAACTGGTTAAACAAATTAATCAACATGCAGAAACATTTGACTACAAAACAGTATAGAACTGAAGAATAGATGATGATGATTGATTCTTTTATTAAATCATCTATGAAGTTTTATGCATATTTAAATACACTTTGAGGGTAATACAATTCAATTCAGTGTTACAATGGTATTCATGTAACCAGTCACAAATCTGTGTGCATTGATATTTATCATATGACAAAATGACTGAATATGTGAAATAGATGATTTTATACAAGAAATGGACACATAAAAGGCATTGTGTGTTTATATCTATAAATATAGCTATAAATATATAGCTGAGTATGTATGTACATAACTAGTTGCATAACTCATAGTGTTTTGCGGTAAGATTTCGAATAAACCACCGAAACGAGGAAAGAATTCAGCTATAAAACGTCGTAGTCACTTGTTCATTCACTTACCTACATACAAAACATACACATAGTCGCTTCTAATAACAAATGTATAATCAAATTGTCTATGAATTAATTAACCGTAACAATGAACTACATATCTTATTGTAAATAATAAATAAGACTATCCAATGATTATTGTGTAATTTAAACAACAACAAAAAATGATTGAGAAGTGAGTTAACCTATTTTCTTATCCAATATTATTGATAATTGAAATGATAACTGTTATCAGTAATAATATCAATAGTTTCTTCATGATTTATATCAAATTATTTCAATCAATATACTTCGTAAGTAAATGTTTTAATATGTTAACTTATAATAAATCGAAACTACAAGCTTTTAATTAGTTGATATCATGAGTCACAGGTAAATATACTGACTATTGGATTCATATTGATCGCTTCACTAGTTCCTGTCTGATGTTAAAGATAATTATAGGGTCTTATAATGGGATCAAATCATTATTAACTATCTATAAAGTAGGGACATATTGGTCTGACTTATCTATGAAATTAGTTCATGATCCAAATCTTTCAATATAACATAGTTTAATCAATAGAAATTTTAATTAGCATGATTTGGAATCTCTTCAATAGATTAAATTGTAATAATTATATAATCTTACTTTCAGAGTTCATGTTTCAGAGAGAGAGATATTTGAATTTTTGTAAAAAAAACATCATTTCTGAATTTTGTTATATTGATCTCAATAATGATAGAAATAGATTCAAGTTTTGATCGTTACCTCTTACCCATCAATGTATATACCTTTTTAATAGTTCAGGAATATAAATTTATTCTATGGGTATTTTTTAAAATAAGATCTACCAAAAATAATTGAAAAAACATATACGATTAAGTATACATTAACTTTTAAATAATAGTAAGAATGATCTATTAAGGTTTATGTTGTCTTTTTAAATTTCTCATTATTTTCTTAATCTACTTTAAATGAATATATATTTGTAATATCCCAATGAGTTGAAGAATTAAATTTTATAACGTTTCGTGACTCAATTTAGGCTACTTCTTCAGACAGTAAATTAGTTTCAACAGTATAATGGAACAATAAGAATATTATACTTTAAATGATTTGTAACACTTGTCGAACAGTAGAAATGTATCATTTAATCATCATTTGTTCAATAAGTAGTATATTTATACACAATTTATCATAAACTCAATAAATCATTTGAAAGATTCTTGATTATTCAATTCAGTAGATTATTAGTTATATTATTAATTCATTTCACTGATTGAAATCATGAGTCAATTGATGCTAGACCACTATGGAAAACCTGGAAGCACTGGACGGCTGTTTCGTCCTAGTACGGGACTCCTCAGCAGTGCGCATTCACGATCCTGCACCCCGTGAGATTCGAACCCAGGACCTATCAGTCTCGCGCCAGTCTCTTAACCAACTAGACCATTTGTTAAATATAATTAGTGGAATAGTGACAATGAAGAATGTTTACAAATTTCAATACATATATAACAAAACAAATAATCATTCATGATGTACTCTTATTAGATCTGTTGTATTTTAAAACTTTCAATAAAACCGACATTTTAATCCTTTCTAAATATTTCAAACCTTAGGAATTTTCATACTGTTAAAAAAAGAAAACAATATTATTTTAAAATGTATTTACTTTTTTCGATTAATTAAGAGAGAAATGTAAAGAAAGGATACTTTGATGTTTTCATCGACATTCATTATAAATCTTGATTATATAGGAATATTCAAAAATGAAGAATAGTTGAGAGAACATTTGTATTCAATAACTTCATCATCAGACCCTACAATTATAAGTTCATAATGATGATATTTTACAAAAGTCAAAAATAAGGCATGTATGAATGAATTTGACAATGTTTTGTGTTAAAAATGGTGAACGTTTGTATCTGTTACGATATATATATATATATACTTCAAAATTGTATAATTTATTACTATACAGGAATGTTTCCTTTTAATGTTTCAAAAGGTTTTTCAACAGTTTTAAAGATGTCTCTTAACAAGTTTTCTAATGAATATTAATCTATTATTGGATAAAAATCCATTCATACATAAATGATACATATTTACTAATTATAAATGTACTTTCTACTATCATTATCATTGAAACAATTCTAATCTACTTTTGTACATTGTACTTCATAACAATTATTCTTTCACAGATTGAAATCATGAGTCAGTTGAAGCTAGACCACCATTGAAAACCTGGAAGCAGGTTTTCAGTGGTGGTCTAGCTTCAACTGACTCATGATTTCAATCTGTGAAATTTCTAAAATCTCCACAAAACCCATTCAGATAATTATTCTTTCAATCATATTTTTTTCCAATTAACTTATCTTTCTTTGCTATTAGAAAGGTTATTAGTCAAACTTAAATAAAAATTCTGAATCAATTCGTTAAATAATAATAATAATTTTAACAGTTATTATGTAACATTTATTGATTATTTATTTCAGATCATTGTTTTCATATTATATCTTGTTTATAGCAATAATTCTGCAAAGTGATTTGATAGTGTATCTAAGTTGTGTTTTGTTTAACAGGTAAAATAGCTATAGACTAACAAACACATAACATACTGATATACTTTGTCACCAAAAAAAAGTAAATTTATTTGGGAAATGAATGTTAATAAGTAGTTTAGTGAGTGATTATTCAATATATCTGAATAAATTATAATTTCGTTTTTATAAAATAAGAGTTCGTTTTAAAGATATTAAGTTTCGGTTATTAACCTCACTGTTACATATACTATCAAGCAGAAGGGCTTTGTACAACAAGTTGAACTTATGGTGGATAGATAGAATTCTTTGAACTGCTTTAAACAGACATAGTTGTTTTTACGTCCATGTGATGAGTTTTTTCTGACGATTAAAAGGATTCCATATTTCATCTGTTATTAAAATAGACATTTTAATTCGATTTTAGAATAATTTCCTATTATCAGTAATTCTTTCATCAATGGATTTGTATCATTACACTAATTCAATAAAAGATTTCCCTTCAACACAATGAATCAATTGTATTATTCGAGAGAAATCTTGGTAAAACTTTGCTATTCTACTAACCTTCCTTAACTATCGAAATGACATTGTAATTTTAATGTCTTCTATTAATATACAGATCAATATTCTTATTAACTGATATCGATAAATATTCTACATTGTTTATGTCTAAATTCATTAATGAGTAGAAAAGGTAGCATTGATCAATAACAAATTTATATATTTATTTGTGTATCAAATAAATTCTTCTTATCTATTAGCATCACTAGTGGTTTACATTGCCTGAGAATTAATTTTCAAAGGTGAAAAAAAGAATCTATCATAGTTGCTAACACTAATTAGATCATAAAAAGCATAGATTTCACACCTTTTTTGTTTGTTTGTATTTATTTGAAAACATTGTCGTTACACTGTGAAATAACAATATCCTTGTAATATAATTAGTTATAACTGATTCATGAAAGTATATTCTTTAAAACTATTCATTACACAAATGATAATGAGCATTAATTTACTTTGAATTTGTTCTATAAATGTAATGCAGTGGTATTTGTTTACTAAAAAAATGTAACTAATTATAACTTCTATCATTTCTAAAATTAAACATCATTTTGACTTAAAAACGAAATGAAAACACGTTTTAGTCCTCTTATCAATTTCACTTAGAAATTATCCTGGTTATTTTTTTTAATTTCAGTCAAAAAATAAGAATATTTGCTAGATAGTTCTATGAATCTAATCGATGAGATATTTGTTTATGGTAGCATTGGATACAAATATAAACTATGTGAATGTCAAACGGCTGACAGTTTATTTTTCACAGTTCAATTGATATAGCTAATGATATTGGTTTACAAAATTTATTTAACCGTAACAATCTTTTATCTCTCTTCAAAATCAATAATCAGATTATGTTGATTGAGTGTGAGGAAATTTTTTTAATACACTAAACAATCTAACCACCCGATAGTGATTGAACACAAAGACAATTTCTTTTTTAGAGTTGAATTCATGAGTTAATTAAGGCTAGACCACCATGAAACATTTGGAAGCAATGGATATCAGTTTCCTCATATTGTGGGAATTCTCATCAGTGAGCATCCATGATGCCGCCTCGCGAAATTCGAACTCAGGATCTACCGATTTCACGAGCAAACGCTTGACCTCTAGACCAGTGAGCCGGTTGGAATCCAACAGTGTTAATCTCTAACTTCAACCAATCCACGAAATTGCGACACTGTCCACCATTGTCGTCATCTAAATATAAATGGAACGTTACTAAACTTATCAAATATTTAATATCAGAAGGGTTTTGTAGATATTATAGTAATTTCAATGGTTAAAATCATGAGTCAGTTGAAGCTAGACGACCATGGAAAACCTGGAAGCACTAGACAGCTGTTTCTTCCTATTGCGTAACTCCTCAGCAGTGCGCACCCACGACCTCGACACCTGCGAGATTCGAACCCAGGACCTACTGGTTTCGCGCGCGATCACTTAGCCACTAGACCACTGAGCCGGCATCTAATGGTGTTAATGTCGATTGTCAAATATTATAAAAACGATAATATTATAATCATATTCCAGTATTGATTTTTCTAAACAGTATTCCCTTAAACTCTTAACTTAGTAAACAAAACCTAAACAAGTGAATAAACCATAATAATTTCTATGTTTAAATGATATTTATTTGATCAATAAATAGTGTAGGTGTGTAAATGTGAGTAATATAGAACTTTGTAATATACACAGAGAGTATTAACAGCCAAATGCTAAATAAAGGCACAAAATAATTAACATAAAATAAATATAAGACAATGGAAGATTAAATTATAACTCATTGAATTATTAATTATGAAAATAATTCAACTATGTATTTTTTTGTTGTTGTTGAATAAATCAACGAATAAATTATTGGTGATATATTTTTGTGTTATATAACAATGTACAAATGAATAAATAATGTAAGTATACGATAGTATGAAATCTCTCTTACTGAATAATTCAATCTTTAGTTTAAAGGAAATGATCCATAAGTAAATAGTGCTAGGATTATTTCATGGATGTGGTCAGGGTAGGTCATCAGTTATTAATTTATCCTCAAATGAGTATATTACAATTCTTTTACATTGAGAGGTTGAGTTATATTTTATATCTTAAAGAGTTCTAAATGACTCAATGAATAAATTTCACTTTTTTTTATTCACTGTTTTAGTGAATACAATACATAAACTTCTTTTTGACTAATGTCCCTGAAACTTGGATGTTAATTTCAAGTTGACAACAATAAGTTATTTCAATCAATATCTAGTTTGTTCAGGTTAATATTTTTTTACAGTAAAATGCATAGTAATTATTAATTAATGCTACCTATAGTTTATTTTATATTTTATATTTATTTATATTGACAAACTTACATCTGCAGTTTCATATTTTAGGAAAATACAACAATTAACTAATGTAGTAAATTTTCAAACAGATTATATAATGGGATTAACCACAATGATAAAAGATAAATTCAACATAGAAGAGACATAATTTTTATTCATTGCATTTAGAGGACTTTGAATGAGATTGAACTGGAGCCTGAATACAATGAACCAAACTTTATCATAGTGTTGAGCGCGGTTGTCAACTAGCAAGGAAGCGTAAAAACAAAAAAAAATAATATTACATCAAACTTATTTACATGTATTAAAATCATCTTCGACAAGCGATGAGTCAGATAGTATGTTACAGATTACAGTAAGAAAATGATAACGAATGGATACAGAATAGATAAAACAGTTAATTACTTACTAACTAACACTTGTTACCTCCAATGAAGCATAGGCCATCGACTAGCATTCTCCAACCTACTCTGATCTGAGCCTTCCTTTCTAGTTCTATCCAATCGTTGTTCATTCTTCTCATATCTGTTTCTATTTCTCGGCATAATGTGTTGTTTGGTCTTCCTCTTCTCCTTTGACATTGAGGATTCTAAGTGAGAACAAAACAGTTAATTAAATAAATTAGCCGACTGATTAAAAAAATTCACAAATTCAACTTACTTGTGAAGTGAAATATTATTATGTAGAAAATATCTGTAAATTCTGGACAGTCGATGACATAAAAACTATTTGAGCAGTCTACAGCTTCAAAAAAATCATGCTTTCATGTATATATATGTTATATATGCCAACAGCTCATCAGTGTGCTGTTTTAACAATCTAAGAAGTTAGAGAGAACTGAGATGATTTTAGATTCCTTAGATCGAATCATTTTTTATAAGTAGCTGAATGATTTTAGTGAAGAATAAACCTTAATTGTGCCAGTAGTTTGTCCATAATTAATCGTCACCATGGCCAAATAAATAAGGTGATTTTTCAAAAATTACTTCAAACCTTTATGTAAACATACCAGAAAATTGTTGACAATCGAATGAAAGCAATTTTTCATTGACTTGGTAAAAGCATATAACAATAATGAAGCAAAACAAGATTAATATGATACAGAGAAGTGAATTCTCTTATTAGTAGTTTTATAAGTATTAATTACATGTTAATAGCTTATTAAAAGTCAACCATATTCAAACTATACTTTTTTGTATTTTTAATATTTACCTAAGATCTTTAGTTTTCTAACATACATTCAGTCAGCTGGAAAATGATTATATCTATTTGATTTATCAGTTATTAAAACTTGGCAACTATTTCCGTGATTAAATTTTCATCCCATTTAACTTTAAAAGTTCTATTGACTTGTAATATTTAAATATGAAAAATAAATATACAAAATGAATAATTGCTCACAATATTTAAAAAAAAAGTTCAAAGTGAATCAATATAAGATAATGTGACTATTTTATTCACTAAGGCAAATTATAAAATTGTTTCATTCAACAGGTTTTATTTTACAAAAGTTCTCGTGCATAAAACTATTTAAATTCACTTGGTGTTGTTTACTTGTATCATTCTATTGTTATTTAGGACTACAATTGATCAGTCTCATATTGGTATATGTACATACTGTGCGTATTGCTTCGATATTGCCTTTGGTCAAAAGCTTTATAAACAGAGATGGATAGTGGCTAACAGTGAGTTCCAAGTCGGAAGATGCAAGTAAACAACATCAAGTGAACTAGTAATTTCACTCCATTGCACAAAAAAGTGACTATCAGGACTCAGTAGATAAGTGGATAACGCCATGGCGTTTGAAGTGAACGGTACAGAATTTGAGTCACAAAGTGAACATCAACTAAGAGGCGCAGATACATCCAGCTGACGAGGTCCGAGTAAGACGAAATGGGTGTCCTGACCTCCACTGATAGCCACAGTGAGACTATAATTTATGGACGACCTTTGAGCGACGCTAGATTGACCTTGAGAGTGTCCACCTTATAACCATTACCAAATGAGGATTATGAACCTGTGTGAGGAATTAGAATTATGATTTACAGTTAATGATTAAGGTTAAAAATTAGATTTAAGTTTTTCATCTTGAACTGACTTCAGCTATAATGCCAAAAGTCTATTTATCCAAATGGATGAGTGAATTTCGCGCCAAAATCCGAAACGTTTTGTCTTATACGTCATTAGTTCGTCCATAAAGTATAGTCTCGCCGCTAGCCACTATCCATTTATGCTTATAGAACTATTTTGTTTCCAGTTAGTGATTAAAAATTAGCTTTGTCAAAAAAAATATTATTCATACATTGATAGAGATTTTTATTTAATGATTAAAATAAATGAATAATTGTGTGAAAACCAGACAAAACTATCCAGTTTATTTATGAAATAAATATAAACTATAGATTAAGTAGCATATGTTTTGCTTCAGCTTTTGACTATTCAATTGTAATAGCATATATGAACATTTTTTGTTTGTTTCTTTTTTGCGATAAAACTAGAAATTATCTGAGTTAATTATTTTATAATCAAATATAAATATGATCTCTTAAGAGTTTTAGAAGATTTTGTTGACAAATTGTAGAATTTGAAGGAAATTTCATTACAAGTTGATTTCATTTAAGACATTTTGCAAAGATTAAAAGGTATCTAAGTGCTAGTTCACGTTAGGTTAAAATCTATTAACGATACATGGATATGACTGTACACATTTCTTATCTATCGTATATAACCAAAATGTATACAATTAACCCCTGAAAGTATTGAATAAGGATCACAATTGAACTGAATTTAAAAGTATTCCTTGTTCAGTCTTAGTTATGGTTGTGAATTAGTACTGGAAAAACGTCTCAACCCACAGATAACCGACTATGTTGAATAGTTCTGTTACTGAAACCTGTTACTAATAAAAAAAAACTATATCAGATGGCTTTTATGGATACTATAGTAATTTCAATGGTTAAGATCATGGGTCAGTTGAAGCTTGACCACCATAGAAAACCTGGAAGCACTGGACGGCTGTTTCGTCCTACTGTGGGACTCCTCAACGATGCGTATCCACGACCTCGCCCCCTGCGAGATTCGAACCCAGGACCTACTGGTTTCGCGCGCGAGCACTTAACCATTAGACCACTGAGATGGCATCCAACGCTGTTTTCCATGGTGGTCTAGGTTCAACTGACTCATGATCTTAACCACTGAAAAAAACTATGCTCAAATAAATTAGCCAATCAGAATAAATTTCAAATTTCTATTTTAAAGTCATGATTTAGTGAATTATTTGATTTGTAGCAATTTATTCACTTTTAATGTTCATGTTGAATGTATTCACAATTATGAAAACCAATGAAACTTTATTTTATGGAAATAGTTAGTCAACTTCTACTTGAAGTTTGTGCTGATGATGCCATTCAGAAGAATGATTTAAGCTCCATGATCAAACTATCCAGTTCAAAGAACAAAACTCCATCAAAAGAAAAAGAGAATTTAATCAATGTAATTGTAGTTAAATTACATAAATAATTACAATAATCAATATTTACTAACCAGATATAAATATGACTTACTTTCCGAGTTATTTTGTCTAAAATCAAGTGTAATTCTAAATTATTATCGAAAATCATTAACACTTTCTTACTTTTTATTTGATTGACTAATGGCCTAGATACAAATCGTTATCCATTATCATTTTAGATTACATAATTGATTGATTTATTCTAAGAAAAAAGGAACAACCAAGAATCTAACCTGTGAATAACTAATAATTTTTTTAGGTTTTTTTTTACAAAAAAATCATTTAAATATTTGACATTTTTATTGTTTAAAATTTAATTTATCTAAAAAGAATTTTATTCATTCAAAGAAAAAAACGTTTTCTTTTACTTTTTATTATCAAATAATATGCTATTTATCTCATTTTGTATACGCATAGATACAAAGATTTTTTTCCCTTTTTGAAATTTATTAATAAATCAAGAAGTATTGAATATTAATACAAAAAAATTGGAGAATCAATTAAAAGACAAAAAGAGACTGTACGAAATAGCAATAGTTGAGATCACGAGTCAGTTGAAGCTAGACCACCATGAAAAACCTGGAATCATTGAACAGCCGTTTAGTTCTATTTTGGGACGCCTCAGCAGTACGCATCCATGATCCTGCCTCATGGGATTCGAACCTAGGAACTATTGGTCTCACACGCGAGCGCTTAACCACCAAACCACCTGCATCCAACGGTGTTAATGTCTAACTTCAACTAATCCACGAAATTGAGCGATACATCCACCATTATCATCGTTGAACTGATATCTCACAACTGACTCGGTTGAAGTCCCTTGGTCACTGCTTGTCACTAGAACTCCAGGATATACATCTTAAAGCCAGCCACTAATGAGCATATGTTGAATAGTAGAGATTGTAGTAATCTTAGTAGTTGATATCATGAGTTAATTGAAGCTAGATCACCATGGAAAACCTGGACACGAAATAAATGAATTCTATCCACCTATATATAATGTAGAAAATGTGACATTAATACAGGTTTTTAAATGTTATATAGAAATTGTCAAGAATATATTCTCAAATTTATTGAAGTATTGGATATTTGTAAATTTAAACCCCTTATAGGTGTATAAAAACAATTTCTTGTAACCTTGAATTTACCCTGATAATCCTTAAGTTATTTTATGGTCTAGAATTATGCAACAATTACCTATTCTTTCCTTTGTTTCTTTGTTTATATGAACCTTCATTTAATTGACCTTCATTAATTTACATATAAAACGCTTTGACAAATAAATGTGTAACCAGATTGTTCGAAATGTATGACACAAATACTTCATATTTTTGAAATCACCTCCGTCTTCAAATTGCTCTATTGAATAGAATTCATTTTTATTGATTTTTAGTGGCTAAAATGAATAGTTGAGTTCAATTGAACCTCTTTAGATAATTTATAGTAAATTTAAATTACCACAATAAAATGAGACATTTTTCGTAATTTCACATTTCTGTTAGAAATCCTGTTGATCATTATTAAATGAAACCATGTTAAAATACCAAGTGCAAATCAGTCAACTAAAACAAATTTTACTCATAGATTGTTAATTATGTAAATAATTTACAAGCATTTCCATTAGATATACAGTCGTTTTCTCCGTTTTCATAATTAAATGAAAGTAGATTTTGTAAGTGATTGATACGTATATATAGTGTCAACTCGTTTAACATTTATCTTTCTGTTTTAAAGAAAGCTTCATATCTGTGTATTTCAAATTAATTCGTTTTAAACAGGAAACTTGACTTAAATCATGTAATTATGAGCAATGCTGGATAGTGGCTAGCAGTGAATTTCAGGATACCATTTCGTTCTATTCGGAACTCATCAGTTGGATGTATCTGCACCTCTTAGTTGATGCTCACTCTGGGACTCGAATTCAGTACCGTTCACTTTAAACGCCATGGCGTTATCCACTTATCTACTGAGTCCTGATAGTCACTTTCTTGTGCGATGGGGTGAAGTATTAAATTCATTTAATATTCTTTACTTGAATCTTCCCATTGATGTTTCGGACTGCAATTGATCAGTCTCATATTAGCATATGTGCATATTGTGCGTATTACCTCGATATTGCCTTAATTCGTCTCAAATAGTACGAAACGTGACTTCTGGATTCCACTACTTGTCACTATCCATCGTTGTTTACAATGTTTTGAATTAAGGCAATATCGAAGCAATACACACAGTATGCATATATGCCAATATGAGACTGATCAACTGCAGTCCTAATCATCAATAGGAAGATTCAAGTAAACAATATCAAGTGGATCTAAATCAAGTAATTTATAAATGTCACAAATTTAAAGTTATGTTTAACGAAATAAATGCTTTTTTGTTGTTTCTCGATACAATAACCAACAAAATGTAAACTAATTCAGTACTATTTATTTTCAAAGATTAAACAACTCAATTGATTGTAAAAATGAACTTCTTGTATGAAATCTTTACTAAATATTTTTTGTTCTTCTGAATCAATTACTGAATAAATTAGTCAGGTGAATAATTTAAATAAATGAAGGACAAAGTATAAAAACCACTAAAAAAAATTCCAAACAAGAATACAATTACTACTTACTACTTATTGATTTTCAATACTTGAATTATCACTAATCACTTATTCAGATAATAAGCGTTATCTCATTGGCAACTACTATAGAGGTGCATTTCTCAAATGTTTTATTAGAACACTTTGGTCTGTAAGATTAACTGGCACAGTATTAAGAGAGTCATTTACCTCTGATGTTAGTTATAGCAAATTGATTGAAGTTGAAATTATAAACTAGTGAACATTGACTCGGTGGTTTATTTGTATGGTGCTTGTCGCGAAACCTATTGATTCTTGTAATAATTGTATTTTTAGCTGCTAGATTATATAGTTCTTGGAAGTCTTAAACTAAAAAAGTAGAATTTATCCGTTTTTTCCTTCATTTCAATGCTCCTTAGTTTGATGTCATTTCTCAGTGAATAAAAAAACTCACCTGAAAAAAGACAAAAACAGGATTTTTGTTTTCGAAAACACAGTTCAACTTGATTTTCCCTACTAACAATATGAACAGTTAATATAGAAAATTAGTAAATCTTGAAGATAGTAATTAGGAAACATAATAATCTATGCAACACAGTTTGCATACATCACCTTCAAATAATATGAATTTTCTGGAATGATAAATACGTGAAACGTTTGAACCGATTGTAACTATACACAACAAAAGAAGCATAACATTATAGCTTAATTAACTATGGTTTATTCAGTTAGTGCAAATAATTTGTCAATTAACATAAGTTCAACTAAATTTTGTTCCAAAATTATTCCGATGGGTGTGTTGTCAGTAAATTGCTAAACATGTAAAAGAGAAAGCCTACACTTAAAAAACACTTTAAATGAGTTTAACCCTACTGTTTGATATTCAATATAATACATGTATACTATGATTACTGAAGCGTTTTATACATTCCCAGGTCAATTAAATAAAACTTAATACCTAGAATATATTATTAACTACTATCATTATGAAATGATAATACAGTGAACATTTACGTTCTAAACTTTAAAATACCAATAAATCACATACAATTAATTAACTGATACGTTTATCATCCTATAACTTAAAAGTTAAAATTTTTAAGCTTTACATTATTGACCCAAGACTTCATTTTGATAAGATGAACACTTCATCTGTATCTATAAGCAACTGATTAAAATGAAAACCAGTTCAGTGATAATATACTTTATCATAATACTGTTATTATCGTGAACATACCTTCAAGGAAAAACTTTAACACACTTTTATTTAATAATCAGTAAATAAAAGGTGTTATTTTCTCTCTAAAGCTTTTCAAACAAACCTCCTATATCCATAGATTTAAAATAAAACATATATATAGTATAAAACGCCAATCAGAAATGGAATGGCTTCCAGTAGAAGATTAAGAAGATTGAATTGAAGATAATAAGAATTTTAAACAAAGTAATCGTAATAACAACAAAATTAAAAGAATTATGAAGCATATAAAGGACATGATAAGTTTTGTGGATTGAACACTAACTTGTTATATCTGGTCGTCGTTGATTGTTCTGTTGGAAACGCTTATCACTTATACTCGAAACACGGAACCTCTGCAATTCCCACGACGCCAAATTAAGAACACAAAGATTAGTATAAGTGAAGATTTATTAACCTCAAAACACGACAACGACTCTAGTCGAAAATGCACTGATTTATATATTGATTTGTACACCAATTTTGATTAATAATTAGGATGAAATCAATTACACATAAACACTACTCAGTTATAATCATTATTTTCGATACAGCTTTCGAAAAAATTGATCTCACATCTCACTAAGGCAAGCTTGAAGGTGTAACTTAAGAACCCATTGAGCTAGAACCTTATGACGATGAAAGAGCTCAATGGGTTCTTACGTTACACCGTCAAGCTTGCTTTAGTGAAATGTGAGATCAACTACTCAATCATAACAAATCACATGCTGAGTATAGTTCATGTCCATTAAATACAAGAATATCATATATTATACAGAATAAAATATCATAAGAGAAAACAAAACCAAATAATACACGGAATATTCATTACATTGAATCAAAACGGAAGTAATCTTAAACAAAACTCATAATGAGTAAATCAGTCGAAAATTGACTTTACTTCCTGTCATATCAGGACAACTGAAGGAAGATGTGTAGATAATGTATTTAATGTATAGTTTTCATATTTTATGAAGATACTCTGTTATTTTTGTATTAAACAATAAATTAGCCATCCCCATTTGAATTAATCGTTCACTGCAGATATATCCTACTCTTTTCATATTTATTTAAATACAAAGTTTATAAAAAACTGAGTTACATAATATTAATTATCATTTTAATTTCAATAGTTGAAACCATGAGTTAATTGAAGCTAGACCACCATGAAAAACCTGGAATCACTGGACGGCCGTTTTATCCTAATATGGGACTCCTCAGCAGTGCACTTCCAAGATTTCCATGGTGGTCTAGCTTCATTTAACTCATGATTTCAACTATTGAAATTTCTAAAATCTCCACAAAATCTCTTCTGAATATTTTAATTGTATATGAAATAAATATTGAACAGTAAAAAAAACTTTCCACTTATTTAGTATTAAAATATTTTTTTTGATTTTGTAACCATATGCTTAAATGTTTTAAATGATCTTAATGTATCAAAATATGTTCTATTGTCTATAGGACATAGTTTAATATTTTTTGTAAACCAATAAGTTGATATGTAATATAGTTAGCTTATAAGTAATTGGGAATTAAAAAGTATCATTAATGAACTTTGATTAATTAACATTGATTGTGACAAATTCATTTAGATAAATCATTGTATGGAATATTTTAACTTATTTATAATGAGGTGATTTTTAATTTAACTCTTGGGACTTCAGTCCCAAAGTGAATATCAACTCTAAGATGAAGGTACATCCAGGTGACGAGTCTTAAATAGGACAAAACGCGCATCTTGAATTTCACTGCTAGTCACTATCCATCTTTGTTTGTAATGCTTGTGACCTAAGGCAATATCGAGACAATGGGAAGATACAAGTGAATTTATATACAACCTGAATTGAGATAAACTTACTATATCTGTAAATTGATAAACTTGAATATAATAACCCTATTTTAGATTGATTTTTATCAAAAAAGTTTAAGTATTATGGACTAATTGATCATTTCATCAGTTCTCAAGCTCTTCTTGTATCCTAACAAAATGATCCTGTAAAAATTTATCATATTAACAGTATCTTTCTAGAAACAGAATAACTTTGAACCTGAACACTGAATGAGTTGAAGGCAATAATCATTTGATTCAAGAAATTAGTTTATCTGTAATAAAGTATAACTTGATATCGCTAGTTAATAAAAACAGCATGGAAATGTTTTTCATCACTAAGATGCCATGTCAAGATTATATTCTCAATTTTCAAACATTGTTCACTTAGTTTATCACGAACTTATTGCGAACTTGTGAAACGACTTTTATTGCATAAAGATTGAAACATAACTCTTATCCATAGTAAGTTGAAATAACAAGCATGTATGGTAGTTATTTCATCAGAATATACGTAATGAGTAATGCAGAATAGTTCATTAGTTTGTCGTACTACTCCTAATAGTGCAATCTCAGAATTGATATATCCCACTGAAGTGAGTAACATGTATAGCAAAGTGGCCAGGAAAATATTAAGGAATCGACCATAAATAATTAGAAGTCTTATGAAAGATGCTCTTCTATAATATGTTTGGTAAGAATTGAATCCTAACTCAAGGACAGACATTTCATAAAGACGACTGTTTAGTAAGAAATAATAATCAATTTAACTTCATAAACGTTTGGCTAAAATAAAGATTTTTCGGATTATAAACATAGTATTTTATCATATTTAATTATTTACCGGTTCAAACAAGACTAAGACGTCCAAATAACAATAAATTAGCAATTATCAGTTATGTGGTTATGGAGATTGTTGACTTTTGATTGAGATCATGAATCGATTAATGTTAGACGACCACTGAAGACCTGGGAACACTGGATAGCCTTTTCTTCTCAGTGTGGGAGTTCTAGTGGGAAGCCATGACCAGTGGGTGTGAGGCAGTTACCCATCGAAAAAAATGGAAGATGGTCACGCAATATCATGGATTGATCAAAATTATGTATTAACACCGTTGGATGCTGGCTCAGTGGTCTAGAGTTTAAGCGTTCTCGTGTCAGGCCGAAGGTCTTGGGTTCGGATCCCATGTGCGGGATCATGGATGTCCACTTCTGGGGAGACCCATACTAGGACGAAACGGCCATCCAGTGCTTTCAGGTTTACAGTGGTGGTCTAGCACTGATCCATTGATAATCTCAATCGAAATTAGTTATTGTTTGTCATTACATCTGAAAGTTTATCTACTCATTTCTAGTTTAGTTGAATGAATATTAAAAATCGATGATTGAATAGAGTCATCATAAACCGTACGATAAGAACCAGATAGTTAATTAATTAAAAGATTTGTCATTGAAATTCAACCACTTTTTGGAAGCTTTCATACTTTTGCCCTCTTTATCATTACACATTAACAAGTAGTAAGAACTAGCCTTAATATTATCACCACTGTCTGACAATAAATGTAAATTTTTAAATGCTCCTTAGTCTACATGTATATGAGTAATAGGATTGTAATGCTGATAATATTTTATTACATAATTACTGAAGTGTTCACAAAATAATATGGTATGTTGGGAATGAAGTATGTGTTTATAAGGATGTAGAAGTATCTTGTTGTATGGGTTACGAAATAACCATAAATGAACGATATACTAGTGTTACAATAAGTTAGAAGAATAAAAGTGAGAGTGGCTAAAATAAAAATAATAAAGATAGACAGAGAGATAATACTACTCATACAATCATGGTAAATTTACACTTTATGCTTCGAGGACTACTGCTTAAGCAAAGATTAGATATAATGACTCATTCAAAGTAGGTATATTCACTTCAAACCTATTGCACAACAATTTAAAGTCTGTTGCTTTAACTACTATGTTATCACTCTTTTTCTACTACATGAAACCCAGTAGAATGTACCTTATAATATGATTTGTTGAATATGAAAGGAAAGAATTTGATATTTGAAACTATTTTTCTTTTACTGCAAACATGCTACTCAAGTAGAGCAACTATTCATATTACTAGCCAAAACAAGAGTATTCTGAGTCATTGTTAACATATCATTCCGACAAGTTTTTGTTTTACTAGTCAGAATATGTTGTTGGATGGTTTAAAAAGTTGGCTTTGATAGATCTAAACGGTATTGAAAGTAAATCATCACAAAATTATGCCCTAGTATTTAATACCCAATTAACTGTGGGTGATGAAGGAATACCGTTCTAGTCTAGATGGAATAGTTTGACGATCAAATTTAATGAATAATGAAGTGTCTTCACTAGCCATGTGCATGAGCTGTACTGGATATACGATGGAACACTAAATCGAGTTTGTTAATAACTTCGCTACTTTCAGTTATTTGAACGGTTACCTACTTACATTCTTTAAAATGCATCTTCTTTTAATTATGGATTTTGAGTAACACACTGAGATAAAGTAGTTTAAGAGTTGGTTACATAAAGCTGACCTTATCCTATAGATCACTGATTATAATTGTATTTATCCATTACAACTTGAAATACATGATTACTTTGAATTATTGCTATTTACTTGATATTTTGTTGGTTACGTTTTTAGTAGCTCAATGATATCAGACATGTAATATTTAGAAACATTTGACCTAATTATGGTAATCAGTGTAACAGAATAAAAATGGTTTATTCAGTTCAGTGTAATGTTTTATTCTTAGATTGGTTAAAATAAAATTTTGCTTTATGCAGACAGTGAGACTCTGTACTATTATTTTCATAAAATCGTTAAAAACTGTCGTGGTGTAAGATATAGAGCTGTAAGCTAAACGATAATCAAAGTGTTTTCTTTAATTTTTAATTCCGATCTATGTCTTTCCTTAGAAATGTGTGCATTCGAACTTGATATTACTTCGGGCACTTATATGAACATTTGTGTGAGACATCACATGTGGACACAAATACAAACCAACCAAATATGCATTTTATATACAAAATATCCATACTATACATATATACTCCTCTTTTGTTCATTTGGTTACATGAGCATGAAAACACATAATATTAAGCATATAATTAATATATTCACAAATCCATTCAAATTAGGTTACATTTAAGTAATGCATAAAGAAAGAAAGAAAGAAATAAGATGAATATAAATTGATTATTGATCAATACTTGAAAGTGACATCTTCCTGGTTAAACTACACGTTGTTAGCACAATTTTAAATCGATCGTTTTGTTTATTTGCATAATTTACTTGCAATTCATGGTTAAATGGCACATCATACAATAGATCTTAAATTAACTGAATCATTAAACTAAATGGAATATTTGTCTATCTATCCTTAAAATATGTGATCATTTTGTTTACTGTAACAATAAGACTATTCTGAACTATTCAATTAGCCTTCTGATTTCGACTAAATTGTAATAATTTCATAATTGCAAGTGATGGAAATACTTAGGAGAACGATTCTATGCAATTGTTTAAAAAACAGTGCAATGTTAAGATTAATATGATGATGTTCAGTTTGCAATGACAATAGTTCAAGTATAAGAATTCTTAAGTTCACTCGAAATGAATCACAGACAAGTGATGCTGTCTATGATGAACTGATATATACGGTCAATGATAACTGAAGCCCCACTTACTTATGTAAGTAATGTTACACACATCCAGTTGTATCAGTTTTACAGAGACGTGTGCCTATAACTCTTGATGTAAACTAAAGTATTTATGGGCAGAATAGATAGAATGGTTTGGATTGATAAATAGTCTATTTAGGAAGAGTAGTTTAATCGAGGAAAAAGCTTCGAAAGTAAATGGGTAAACTGTCAGTACTTCAGCAGTATAGAAAAGCTAGCTCACCTTAGTTTATTCAATTTTAAACTGTAAAGGCGTTTAAATTATCTTACAAAACTCATATGTCATGTAAAAAACATCATACACATCACAACTTTATTTGGATTCTATTACTTTTTCCCTAATAACCAATCGTTTTCATTATCACTTTTTTGTTTAGGTAAAAGTGATAAGTAAGACTATCTACTATTACTTATCTCTTAATTTCTAATGATTACCACTGAAACATGATCTTACGGTCAACATATGTGAATCTTGTGTACTTTAGGACTGAATCGAAACATGTTGAAGAATCATCGAAATATTGATACATTTGCATGTAACTTATCAGAAATGTCCATTTATAACCTAGGTTCCACCATAACCATTTATTATAGTATGAATTGATGACTGGTTCTCAATCAAAGCCATTACCTACTGAAAAAAGTTGAGTGTCGCATTGTATTACAAACTGATCGACACTGAATAAACACATCAGTGAATTCCATTTCACTGATTAAATTGTAAAATGATCACTGGAAGTTAAAGCCTTTGGAATACATTTCTTGTGAAATGTTAGGTATTTACTAATCTAAAGTTCTAAACTAGGGAGTAAATGTTGTTTGCTACTTCTATCTACTTTTAGCTAATGATAAAGATCACTTTCATATAAATATAAGACATGAAATCTTCAAGATATAAATCATTATTTTCTATGGTAATAAAGTAACCAAACTAAGCTAGATCTCTGGAACAATGAAACAATGGATGCATTAAAGCCTTGCAATAAATTATGTATATCGATACTTATTTCAGTTGTACATATTATATTGTAGTTAAACAATTTTTTGGGACTAACTAAGTTAAACGATAATTTCCTATTATTAGATACATTTCATAGGAAATTATCACCATAAGGTTTTATGCATAGAATGAAATTTGTAATAAGAAATAAGTAAACAAAGTACTAGGTGAGTAATAGAAACTTTAACGACTAGTCATTTCTTTTTTTTTCGGTTATGTAAACAAGTTCTTTTGACAAAGATGACCTTTGAATGATAAATGATAGGAATTGTCACATAAATTAGTAAATAATTGTTTATAATTTAGCTGTCCTTAGTCTTACAATATCACTTTGTACTATTATATCTTTAACTAGAAAAGTTACACTTAAAACTTAAGTAGTATATTTTTCCTAGAAATAAATCCACAAATATTTTTCTTTCTAAAGTACTTTGGTTCGCATTTTCTTTTTCCGCTCTGAAAAAGAATGTTGCCTGTCATATTTTTGTATTGACTATGTTCTTTACTTCTTGTTTTCTTTTTTAACTAAACGACAAGTAAACCGATGATATACAAAGTATAAAACAAACTCTGTTTAAATGAATAAATCATTAATACTCTATTGAATAATTCATGTTATGGAATTCGATGATGAAAAGACAAAACAGACAATTTAAATTTAACTTTACTTTTGACACAATCAACTTAAATAAAACAACCGTTAGACTATTTTTGTTTTTTTAAAGTTAACACTTTTAGGTTATCATCATTATCGTTATTACCATGAATATTTTTATTCACATTAATCAGTACTAAAACATGAGGGGAATAGAATTGTCAGCATCAATTGTATAAATTCACTGAATGTTCCTCAATAGACAATGGTAAACTCTACAACTGTGTAAAATTGTTACAATTAGTCAAAGAGATAGAGTTGTTGATTTTGTTTTAAAGACGAGAGATTTTCAAATTACATTTCATAACTTCCAGTTGTTAAGATTGAATACACTTCGCTTTCTATAGAAGTTCATTTAAGCAATAACTTGCTTTGTAGGGGCTGGTACTATGTCAAACCCACATAGATTATCCTAGCCTCTGGACAGACCAATCTATCCATTTTTGTCAAGCTACATTTTGACCTTGTCGCTTATTAACCGTGACTGTATTTATGTGAGTGTATATGTGTGCATTTCTTATTTTGCTCATCAGATGTCTGCAACTTATTTCTGTCTGACTATAAATATCTAATCACGCTCAGCTAAATTGAGTTGGCTTACATGACTTCTCCAGTTTATTTCACTTCCTTCATTCCATCTCTCTGATTTTCTGTTCTGATCAACGGTTGTGTGATATATATGTATTCAAAAATCAATTGTGGTATTTGACTTAGTTAATTCCGTTATTCACCAACTCAATGATTCTACACGAGAGTAGCCACCATGAATATCTCGACAGCAATCATTCGATAACGATCACTTGTCCGATCTAACTGGAGTCAGTCAGATATAGGGTCAATAAAACATCAATATTACATATTTTGAAGTTATTTACTGTTATAAATTTACTAAAAGCATTTGAATGTAATACATTTTGACACCATTAGACGAAATCGAAATCATAATATTTCATAGTGAAGATTTTATTTTTGACCTACAGAATAAACTTTACTGAGAAAAGAATTACTTAAATAAATTTTATGTCTTTTTTTGTAAGCTGGAATCGAAGGTTTTGAAGGTTGCAAATTCTTTGAAACTAGATCAGAAAATTCCATATGTACTCAATTTTTTTCGTTCTCACTATTCATGTTCTCGAAAAAAGTTAAATTTATACAAATAAGTTGTTAGTCTTCACTGGAATATCTTTATAAAATATAAGTTTAGCTGAGATAACTTATATTATCTGCAGTAATCTAATGTTACCAACTTGGGTATTGTGGGGAATATTGAATTTTATTAAAATTGCTAAACGATTGAAATTAGATATCTACTGAAGACCAAAGAACACAAGACGATACTCCACGGGAGTGAGCATCAGCAACTGTAAAGATAGGATCTCGCTGGTGAACACCAAGGACCCAATAGTTTATAACATTAATTTTGATCATTCCTCCATTATTCCATACACGGTATAGTTGAATCTTACTTGTCAAGGCTTCGCACTAGAACTCTCGAATTTGCTCTCAAAACTAGATATCGGTGAGATTGGGAATATTGTTGAACTTTACCGAGATCACAAACTGTCCATTGATTCCAGGTTTTTAATAGTTTTCTTAGATCTATTCGACATTTCAGTAACATTATCTGCTAGTAAGCTCATTTTTGTATGAACATCATTAGTTTAAGTTGTTTTATCACTTTGAGCTATTGTTCATAAATTATTCATGAAATCTGAGGCTTTCAAGGAAATTAGGTCCATAGAAGGTTTTTAGAAGGAATATTTTTACATATGACAAAGAAAAAACAAACAAACTAATAGAGTGAAATTATTAGATCAACTTTTACCGTAAACATTTTTTTCATTATAAATTGGTCAATTAAATAAATACTGATAGTTTTATTATGCCATTTACAAATATTCATTTATTTACTTCACTCCCAAAGAAAATTGTAGAAGAAAACGAATAGATTTGTAGAAAAAAGAAGTATGAGTTTACATGTTGTGATGCCTAACCCCTTAGGTAAAATTGCTAACATTGAGATAATCCCATGAATATATACATATCTGTGACTACAGAAAGGAGTCTACAGTTCGATAACAGTAGTCACACTTCATGGTGCTTTTCATAAAGTAGTTTTTTTTTTCAAGAATGCTATTTTACGCTTTGATTTTTATATTCGATATTACTAATGATTACGAACAGTATTTAGGATTATTTTACTGGTACTGTTGATTGAATCTTTTTTTGATTTTTGTAACTATGGCTGATATAGGTAAATAATTTTAGTTATTTTAACCAAATACCGTTTTGTTAATTAAAGTTATTTGATTTAAATATCTCTATATCATGTATATGATACTAGGTTAATGACAAAAAGTTTAGCTTGATACAATTAACGCTATCATAGAAATAATTGTCAAACTGTAACCAATATTAGTAAATTTTGTCTAATAATTGTGTTTTATTTGATGGATATACTATCGTTGCAATACTTTAACTTTTTATTATGAACATTTTGTTATGTAGGAAATGAAAAATTAGCGAATATTTTCTGTTGAAATCGATGGAAAATTTTATTTCAACGAATTTTTTGATTTATTCATTGGAACATAGGTTGACTGAAAGTGTTTTGTAAAGACTGGTTTCATATTGTAAATTGTACTCTTCACGGATTGTTCCTAGTTGTCGTACCATTAGAGACCAGAGAGCATTGGACGTGGTATGGGATACCTCAGCAAAACATACTCACGACCTTGCCAGGAATCGAACTACTTTTGTGACCCGAAATCTGACTCCAGTTATATCATATGATTGATTGTTATCGAAATATACATATTATCAATCCTCCTATATAATCATCGACTTAGATCGCATCAGTGAATAACGGAATAAAATAAGTCAAATACCAGGATGAATTCCGAATATGTGTATTTCATCCAATAGTCGATCCAAGTAATCAATCGGAGAAACAAAGGAAAGATAAGGGAGTGAAGAGAAATGACGCGAAATGGAGAAGGTATGTGAGCCAACTCAAATTAGCCAAGCGTGAATCGATATTTATAGTCGAACAAAAATATGTTACATATATGTGATGTGTAGGATAAGAAGTGCACACACATACGCTCATATAAAAAATTCAAGGTTAATAAGCGAGTAATTAACATGGTCAAAATGTGACTCAAGAAGAATAAATAAATTGACTTGTCCGGAATCCAGAATAACCTATGTGGGTTTAACATAGCAACCGACACTATAATTTCAACCTCTTTGTGGTGTGGTGTAATGTTCATTCAAATATGATCCAACAGAATTTAAAACAAATGAAGATTATGAATAATATAGGTTTATGTTCTTTAACATGACATAAACGAATAGAATTTTTAATTTCGTTTTAATCGATATTAAACCAGTGTTGTCGTTTAAATTCTAATGATATTTATACATATTAAGGTATAAAAAAAACCCTGATATTTCCCGAAGATGTTCGTAGATATAAAAACAATAAACGTGTTTATTTATATACTGTGTTCACTAGACTTTCGAAATATCCATGATTGTGTAGTATGACTGTATTAAATTGTAAATAGATTTATGTGAAAAAGGCCGTCACAAAAATTGAATACTTTTAAATTTAACAGAAGTAACACTGAAAAATTTATCTTTTCAGTAACCTTTTAGAATATCAAATGAATAATTAATGAATATAGAAATTAAATATTGTCATCCATCATTGTGTCTATCGTAGTTACCATGGTAGTGTTCTATTATTTTTTACTACTTTAAATTATAGAATAATTCTGTTATTTGAAAAATAATGACTTGATTATTGAATTCAATGATTTTCAACTATACTTTTGGTTGATTATATAATTCGACTAAACAGTGTTCTAGGATGTTGAACAAAGTAAGTTCATGTATATTACTAACCATACATTTAAACGTAACTTGAATTCAAATAATTTATGTTTCCCGTCTAAAATAATTAAATATAAACAGTTTTAGTGAAATGGTTAGTTTTATGGTGATTAAGTATATTTTTGAACTTATCATTTTCAAATCTGACATATCTATTAGCCTCCCTTTTGGACTTTTTATAGTTTAGAGTCACCAAATTTGAGTGTATCTAAATAGTATGTGATTATAAACTTATTTATAAATAGAGTTGAATGTTGGCTAGCAATAGAATTCAGAACGCTCAGTTTGTCTTATTTGGGGCTCGCCAGCCAGATTTACCTTAGTCCCAAAGTCGATGTTCACTCGTGGACTTGAAAAGCAACTCTGAAATGCAGGTATTTTCAACTTAAATAGGAAGAAACTTTAATCCTGTATCCACTACTGCCCATCATTCATCTCTGTTTATAACGCTTATGACTTTAAAACAATGTTGAAATACTCCTTACAGGTTGAGTATATGGCAAAAAAAACTGATCAATTGTAGTCCTAAATATCAATGGAAAAATTCTAAAAACCAATACAAATGAATTGAAAACTTATTTCTTTATATTTGAAGACTTTCCATAAGTTAGCTCAACGTTTCTATTTAGGTTAAGAGCCATGAGCAAAACATCATCCAATCAATTACTCATAATCTGACGGTCCTTAATTATTTCATAAAATACTTTTTTGTGAAACTGTAACCTGTAGATTCAACCTAGTCAAAATCAAAATAATTAACCCTCGAATGATGTTAGATGTTGATCATGAACTAGATATGTATGCATCGAAAAAATATTCTTTCGTTAAACTAACCATTCTGTTCTCATTGTTTTCATATCTTTCCTTATAACTTTTGTGTAAATTCTCATTACTGTTATTTTTTCATTGTCTAATTGATTTACATTCATTCTTTATCCATTGTCATCTAGGTATATTGACTAAATAAACAAATTCAGTTTATTATTAAATACAAGTTATTTCAATATAAACAAACCTTGACAAATATACTGTCTTGTATAATTTATTTTAAAAGTGGAATGTATTGACGACAAACATGTTCTTTATTATTGTTATTATTATTACTAATAATAATAATAATAATAATAATAATAATATTAATAATAATAGTGATTAATTAAACTTGGAATTAATATAACAGATGAGAAATTATTGAAAAGAAATTTTTACATTGTTTTAATGAATGTCAGTTGCCTGTTACTTTCAAATGATGCATGGATATAATCATTCATTCATCTTATTTTAGTTCCTTTAAATGGGTAAATATAGTCTACAAATTTATTGATTGATTAATTCATCTTTGACTTTTTTCTAACGATGAATTCAAACATAATTTTACATTAATTAATTAATGTTTATGTGATAATAATGACCTCAGTATTAAAAGGTAAACAACGACAATTATAGAGGTATATATATATATTTACTGAGCTATCTAAGAAAGACTCTGTTGGTAAATGAATTAGTTATTATTATTAGTAGCTTTATTAAATATTATATTTTTAGTACAATATAGAATTCTCAGCATAAAGTATTTCAACATGTTTCCGTTCCTTATTTCTTGATCGATCCTGACGATAAATATTGAGTGGTCGCCAGCTAGAAGTTATTAGTCTAGAAATGAACATTGGAATAACGTATATTCTTTTCGCTATACATTTCCAGCAACCGCAATGTCTCTGATTGCGCTTTTTTGCAACTTGTACAGCAAAAGGTTATACATTTTCCATAAACCAAGCAAAAACAGATAACTTGTTGAAATATCTAGAGGGTAGAAACAGGTAGCTCAGATGTTCAAGCAGGTCGCCACTTTTAGTGTAAGCGAATAAGAAATTAGTAGTTGGAATTCTGTTACAATCGATTTTTTCTATTCCAGTCTCAATTATCGACTTTACAAATATGAATATTTATACATATGTGTGACTGATTAACCAATAGTTTGAATTATTTGAAGCGTTTTGTTGAAATAAACTGTATAATTCAAAAAAGCTTAAATTTCTTTAATAAAATCGTTAAAATTTTTAATTTACTTCTGTTTTGCTATTTGATCAAAGGTTAAGCATTTTTGAATGGATATATACGATGAAAGGTATATATCAAAGTAACTGGTTAGTTGAGATGGTTTATTTGAATTTTGTATGGTTCTTTATAATGTTTAACCGGATACAACCAACTCAACCTCATGAGTTCAATACACAACTATCTTATAAATTGATTTCAGGGCTGATGTTTGTGAAATACATAGACTTACACGGTACAACAATGTATTTATTTTAAAACTGGATTAAAAGTGTTGTCTTTGACAATCTGTATCTACGTACTCACTGTTAATCAATAATAAAGATAATGTAATGGTTTCTGTATGAGTACATAGACAAAAGTTTCATAAGATCTAACGTATAACAAAAACTACCTGATATGGTAAATAGCAAATGCCTAGTGACTACACAACCATACTGTTTATGCTAGTTGTAATCAATCAAGGATATAGTACAAAATATGTAAGTATTAAATACTCAAATAAAGGAAATACTTATCATTAGTTGGGATTCAGTACTTACAGATAATTATTCCACTTCACTTAGAAATTTTGCGAAAACATTTTAACGCTGTTACTCGTAAACGTGTACAAAAGTAAAAGAATGACTTATAGTTGTTAAAGTATACTATTTAATAACTAATAAAATCAAAGACGTGATCAGTAAACGACTCTTCAGTAATTCAGTTTGATCAAAGAAAACACTACAGATAAAGAAAATCATTCAACTCAAATAAGGTTGCTCAAATTATCTGTTTTTATTTATTCACGAAAAGTGTGAATTAATTTAGTCATTCAAATTGGTACCTGATTAAACCATGAACAAAGTCATTTTTCTTTAATAACTCTGTGTAAGTTCCACTCATTATAATGACTGATGCATCACTGAAACACTAACGGTAATATTAATCCAAAGGGTAGTTATGTTAGTATTCTAGTTTACGATTCATTTCTAGAAAACTACAAATACTGAATTAAGCAAATCGTACCTTAATTCTTATTATCTTTTCCACTCCCCTTTTAATTAGTTAACCATTTTCAGTATAAATGTTCTTAAATAATCCAGATTTGAGTTAATTCATAACTGTCAATATATGATATGTTTCTGTTCTTCAGTATAGTTTTCTATGAAAAAACTATATGATTATAATTTTGAAGAGGCAGGACAGCTGTTGGATGATTGAACTTATATTGGAAATTTGTAAACTGATAAAGTAAATCAATGGATAATGTTATGAAATTGATTCGGACATGTGTTTATGATACTGGCTACCGGTAAAATACAATAGGCTGGAAAATCATTTTGAGCATTCCAAATAAGTCTCAAATCACTGTTAACACAATTCACATTAGACAACTTAGAAAAGTGGAGTATAGAAATTTGACTTTAGTCCGTCTAGTTTAGTTAGTGTCATTGACCAAGGCAGGCAGATGGATCATACAGAGTTCTTCTGAACCTAAATGTTTTCTTTTTGGCTTTGACTTTCAATAACTTTGGCTGTACGCAAAAGATGAACACATGTATCATGATGTACGTTTAGTGGAGTGGAAAGTGCAATTAAAAAGCTTCATTTAAGTATACTTTTTGTTCTGTGTCAAACACAAATGATCAAAATAATGCTCCTAGTCATATTTAAATGTCCTCTTCTTAACCAGGTTTTTCTTAATTACTTGTATATTTGCTATTATTATTACTACGGATTGGTCTTCTACAAGCAAATCTATAAAAAAGCAATATACCAAAAGTGAATGTTTCAATTTAATATAAAACATTTTCCCAAACGATTTAATCCATAAGTTAAAAAAATATCAGACGATATTTTTAAACAGTAATCGAACAACCCCCCAACTACATGTTACATCAGTGGTTAGCTGTTCTATAGTTGAACTAACAATATATAGAACAGCCAATTCCCATTATAAGTTTCCCACGCTTTAGAAAATCCTATAAACATATCTTTATGCTTAGTTGAGATAAAAAGAATACTTGTTTTGCAATTATTATCCTATTTTATCATACGTGTTGCCATCTAGGCTTTGCTATTAATTTGTTATTTATATAGATATCTTTCCCATACTAGACAGCATTGTTGATGTTTTCTTATCCCATTTCTTAAATTACAGTATAAAACAATCAAGATAAAAAAAGAATCAAAGTAGACAGACCTCCAAAATAAAATAAAAAAACACAAGTCAACAAGTAGATAATACTTTGACTATTTATTTGTTGATGTTGACGAAATCAACCTGATAATGATAAGGCATGAATTAGTCAAATAGAATAGTGAATTATTTCATATATTTGATTTTTATTACACGTATATTTCATTACTGTTAATATTATATTATTGGTTTACATAAACTATTTTAGTGGCCCTTAATCTGACTCCAGTTAGATCGTATGATTGATTGTTATTGAAATATACATAATATCAATTTTCGTATATAATCATCGACTTAAATCATCTTAGTGAATAATGGAATTAAATAAGTTAAATACGAGAATGGATTTTGTACATTCATTAATCTGGACAGATAATCAGAGGAACGGAGCAAAGAGAGAGAAGAAAAGGGAGCGAAGAAAAGAGAGCGAACTGAAAAGGCATGTAAGCTAACTCAAATTAGCCAGGAGTGAATCAATATTTATAGTTGAACAAAAATATGTTACAGACATCTAATGAATAGGATAAGTACACACACATACGCTCATATAAAAAAACCCAAGGTGAATAAGCGGATAATTGACAAAGTCAAAATGTGACTCAAGAAGAATAAATAATGGTGAATGTGTCGCTCAATTTCGTGGATTAGTTGAAGTTAGACATTAACACTGTTGAATGCCGGCCCAGTGGTCTAGTGGTTAAGTGCTCGGGCGCGAAACCAGTAGGTCCTGGGTTCGAATCTCGCAGGGGGCGAGGTCGTGGATGCGCACTACTGAGGAGTACCACAATAGGACGAAACGGCCGTCCAGATTTTCTATGGTGGTCTAGCTTCAACTGACTCATGATCTTAACCATTGAAAAGAATAAATAAATGGGCTTGCCCGGAATCCAGAATAAACTGTATGGGCTTAACATAGTAACCGATACTAAACTTTTTCATTATATAAGATAAAAATCGAAATTAGGCAAGTTGAAGATGTTTAAAATAAAAATCGGTTAATTAGTTTAAATCAATTCATATTGAACTGAAATAATAATTAAAAAATTAAGGATCAATTCAATGTATTCAATTCGATATTCTCGAAATTACCATTACATAGTAATGAGATATTGGTTTCAAGTAATTTCTGATTTGGATTCAGTTATTATAAGTGTTGATAGTCATCTTCATTAATATTTAAGACTAATATGGTATTCAAACTAATTAATTCAATTGAACAATCATGATGATAATAATAGTAGTATTTAATTCAAAATTCGAAAAAGATTAATTTATGCATATTTCATAGCTGTTTTTCGGTTACATCATATCATATATGGTGAAACGCTTGTGACGTTTCAACTAAGTATGATTAGAGAACTGAATAGTGTGTAATTTATTACTAAACTGCTTGAACATGATGTAATTTGTCTCATAATTTACATTGTATATAGTAACAAGCATCAATACACTATGTTGTTGTTGTTGGTATTTTTATTTCGGATAATTTTTCACTGCCTAATAGTCCCCACATTTTAATGAATTAATTCGCAACAAAACGTTTGTTCTCATTTTGTATTGTCTTAAGAAGAGTCAGTCATTTTTTTGAATGATCAATTATCCAACCAAGGTACAGACTCTCTAAAAGCTTGGAATTTCTGCGTTTAAACCTTAGTGAGGTTCTTTATGACATATGTTTGCTCACTAATATCACGTGATAAAATGACCAGTGTCTTTTTCCCTGAGTCAACAAATGACACTCTAACCAATACTAGTCTTTATTTATCCTTAATTCTCTAGCTTCTCATCGTGGATATGTTCATTGAGTTCGGAACACAGTAGTCAGCCTCCATTATGCAAATACTATATTTCAAGCATAAGTAGTTTATATACAGATATACCCGACAACATAATCACACCATAAAACGAAAAATAACAATTATATATGATCAAGTCAGAAGTGTCTGTGTGTTGAGGAGACTGGAAATAATAAACTGTCAACATATTAGGAATAGTAAATTATACAACAGTAGCTAACGCTCTAGTCGAAAGCTCATGATAAAAAGTATATATATATATATATATATATATATATATATATATATATATATATATATAGTTTTTTGTCGGATTGTATATCACTATAGTAAACGAGCAAATAATGAACTTAAATGTTTTGTTTATATATGTAATTATTATTTCATTATTTTATGATAATACTCATGTTGGTTGCTTATTACTCCAGCGATTATTACATAACAAATATCAATCAATATAATTGTCAATCAGTTAACTCTTAAAATGCTTCTTTGATTAACAAAATGTTTCTCGGAGATGTTTTTCACAGGCTGGTCTCAGAAAATAAGCAAAAATTCAACAACTCTTTTATCTTAGTATGAAACTGGCGCGAGACTGATAGGTCCTAGGTTCGAATCCCGCGAGGCGGGGCCGTGGGTGTGCACTGCTGAGGAGTCCCGCATTAGGAAGAAACGGCTGTCCAGTGCTTCCAGGTTTTTCATAGTGGTCTAGCTTCAATTGATTCATGATCTCAACTGTTTAAATTACTAAAATATCTACAAAACCCCTTCTAGTATCTTATATGTTTTAAAATTTGAACTAGTTAACAGGATGAAATGTTTCAATTATTGAAATTCTAATCTCTGAGATCATTTCAAATAGATATTATATCATTTTACTATCTAATGTCTTTTAATTACTTGACGCCAAATATCTGTCAAACTATTTATTTTTTATTCAAATTTTGTTAAACATTTATAATAAGCATCTATTTTCTCCATCTTAGTACTTGACATGTAGTTAAATATTTATTTAATTCCAAATTATGTAATGTTTTAGAAAATAATCTATTATACACTATACTTAATTAAAAGTCTATTTAATACTTTTATTAAGATGATGGAGAAGATTTGTAGCTCAAATGGATGATTTTGGTGAAGTTTTGTTTTCTGAGCTGGATGGTTTAGTTGTGGAGCTTTCTAAACGGTATCATTAGCACAAACCTGAAGTTTGTTCAGAAGAACGATGAGAGCTCCATGGCCATACTATCCGGCACAGAGAACAATACTTCATCAAAATACTTTTATTATTATGGTAAGAAAATTATCTTGCTTTGTTAAATAATTCTAGGTAATCAAATAGTTACTATGACAACTATCAGTAATGATAATAATTAAGTAAATAACATCTTTATTATATACTTCAAACTATTCAAAGACAGATTTGAATAATTGATACTTGAATTTTCTTTAAATACACTGATTTATTTGTTCATTTATTCTTGCTGTAGGTAGTAATCAATATTCATATTCTTGTCTTAGATTGTCAACTTTTTTAACCTTTTATTTTAGAATTAAGATGTATTATAAGCAAACATTTATGGTGGCTAGCAGTGTAATTTAGCACACGCGTTTCTTTCTATTTAGGACTCGTCAACTTGATTTTACTGCTAGCCACCATCTATCAATGCTTGCAATCCTTGTTACTCAAGGCCATATCGAGGCAATCATCACAGGATATATATATGCCAATAAGATACTGATCATTTGCAGTCTTGAACTTCGATGGGAAAACTCAAACAATCAATATAAAATAAAGATGTATTCTGTTTTAAAAGAATGACAAATATTTGTAACTCAGATACATATGTTTGACTTAACAATTGAATAAGTCTTTTCGTAATAATTTCCTTGTTGTTTGTATTCTCCAATCTGATAACAAAAGCCTAACAAAATAACTATTCAGCTCATAGAGTTTAACGTGGCTAAATAAGCATTACTAAAACAGAAAGTAAATTCTATTGATAACCGATAGTCAGATACATTTTCATGTTAGTAATTAAATGTGAATGTGCTTATTAAAAGCTACATATAGTTCATTGTTTGGAGGATATATTAATTTCTTTCAATATGGCATCCAGAAGTTACTTCATTGCCAGAAATCACCACTCACATCACACAGGTGGAAAAAAAATCTTGGTACCTGTGACATTTACATTTTATTGGGCAACCCAATATCAAAAACTAAGTATTCTTATATGACTGAGCATTGAAACTGAAACATGTTGAAATCTTGCTTCTTCTACTAACCTAATGGATATGGTTAATTAATATTAGTTAACTTCATTCAACCTACTGCTCAATAAGTGTATAAACTTATCGGCTGTGTGCTTTTGTAAGAGTATTACCAACACCAAGTTGATTAACGATTCTTAATCGTTCTAACTGAGAACAATTCATTTAAATGAATAAAAATCAACCGGAATGATATAAAGCTCAGTGACATTGTTTAGCGTTATCTCAATAACTAAAATGAAAACAATATCTATATTACATTGACAGTTACATAACTATCTATTAAGAGAAATTGATTAGTAGTAATGAACAGATGAAATCCAATTTCCAACCATCAACCGTGAAAACTTTCGTCTAAATTTGAACAAATAGTTTCACAGTATTTGGACACCGAGTTGATGTAAAACATTAAGGAAGAGTGTATTTGTAAAATCTTAGCGATTGAATGTGAAGTAAATCCAACATTTCGCTAGATAATCTGCTCTAATCTTTTTCAACGAAATATAATCAAAAATGATAACTATCGATTTTACAAACACATTCTTCCTTAAGTATCAACTTTAATCTTTGACACGTTTTTAAAGCTTAGTTCGTTTTGTTAGTTTAAGATCTCTCCCACCTTGTTCAATTAGTGATGAAATTTATAGGTTTCGCAGGTTGGTATGCTTAATCTCTAATTCTTAGCGTTTAAACTTTGTTTTAAGCTAGAAAATAGATGTAACAAATATTTCGTTACGTATGTTGAAGATTTTTATAGCTGTCATAACAGAATAACGTAGTACAAATAGCAAGTTACTCATGTATCACTTTGTTTAGATATATTATCAGTCAAATAGAGCTATAAATGTAAATTCAGAAACATTTTCGATACAAGATATTAAGGTCTGCAGTTAAACTTCTAAAGAATTCTTGATTTAAGATTGTTAAGAAGTCACAAATTAGTTTGTTACAAATATACAGTGACTTGTGATTATTAATAGCTTCTAAACTGATGGTTATCTATGCACTATATTTTCTTTGTGTAGAAGGACCTCTTTTATGATAAGTGTTGAAAAGAAGAAAAAAAGGTGACTTAAAATAGCCTTTAAAATTTCTAAATGATTATGGTCTTTCTCTCTCTCTTTTTACTTCTTTATGTCGTAAATTACCAAAGTTACTGCTACAACATACATAATTGGAATTGTATACCTGGGTTTCGATAGGTAACTAGAAGTCATCAGTAGTTTTAACAAGGGATTAAAACTATAGAAGATTTAATTTAGTCACTAACTATATTACTTTATTTCCTACAGTTCTTCATCTTCTTACAATAGATATCACTAAAAGATATTTGTGACCAAAGTTATAGATTATTTTTGACATTCAACATTTCAAATTACTAGAATTGACTATTACATTTGTAAATCTACAAATGTCTGACGTATCATACCATTCAACTTAACTTATTTAGAAAAGAAAAAATCTTTTCTTTTGTCGCAACTATTACATCAACTCCTAAGGTATGTGTAAATATTCTAAGTCAACTAAACACATTAGATATTATGTTATAACCATGTTGACTAATGACGATGGTAAATTTTATTTTTGACTAGTTAGTTTAATTTTGTGACTATTATTCGTAAAATTATAGTCAATAGACTGTTCTACATTTTTCTATATTCATGAATAAAAATAACGAGTAAATGTTCTTAACATTTTTTTTTAACATTAATAACGTCAATATTATCAAAGAAGTCGGATGAATAGAAAAGGATTTGTGTAATGATTTATTTTTCCAAGCCAACAATGTAATGCTCTTTTTTTTACATCTTAAATCTTAAAACAAATAAAATACTAATGCATAAATGTAGCTAAGTAGTTAGGTATGTATGTATCCGTCTCCTCCTTATCTGAAACGTTTTTGTAACCACTTTTATTTCTGGGTATAATTATATATATATATATATATATATATATATATATATATATATATATATATATATATATATATATATATATATATATACCAGCATAATTGAAGACATAATGAAATATCTGAATAATGAAGTAAATAACAGTTAATGAACAGTTAACAAAGATAAAAATTACTGACTTATTATTATCATTCTTATTAGCTATTCCATATAATCGGTATGAATCACTTTAGAAGCTTTTGATTATAATTTTGCTAAAACAGCATATATTAGACCTTATTAGTAACAATCATATAATTGTGTAGTAATTAGCAATGCATATGACTACTAAAAAGTAATCATTCACAAGTGATTTTTATTTGCTTGGAATGAAAGAAATGTATAAAACTTTACAAGTAAACCTAACTTATTTCTAAATTCACTTGATGTTTTTTTACTTGTATCTTCCCATTGTTATTTAGGACTGTAATTGATCAGTCACATGTTGGCATATGTGCATCCTGTACAGATTGTCTCGATATAGCCTTAAATCACAAGCTTTCTGTTTCATTAGAGAATGGTTTTACTAGTCCTACATTTAAACCAGTTAAAATGAATGTACCTGAATTCAGCCTTTTGGTTGTGAAAAAATTCCAAAAAATAAACACTTGGATAGATTTGATTTTCATTTATTTATCAATTTAAATTTAGTTGCTTATATATAGGGATAGTTTTCTCTGTAAAATATCAGTTTGGATCTATCAGACATATTCACCATTTCCTAAGTTACATAAGAAAATTCACAAAACCAGTCATCATTTACTTTGATTTGTATCATGAGTCAATTTATTGATATTATTTTCATGATAATGAAATTGATTTATTTATACGGAAAGTATTTAAGACAGTAAAATATGCATTGACATTCATAACATAAAATATCCAGAAGAAATTATGATAACATAATAAAAGGTGTTCATTTGAATGAACGTCATCAATTTGTGCATTTTCAGTACACTTACTAACTTATGCCTGTTACTCCCGATGGAGCATAGGCCATCGACCAGCATTCTCCGACCTGCTCTGTCCTGGGCCTTCCTTTCCAGTTATATCCAATTGTTGCTCATTCTCCTCATGTCTGCCTTCATTTCTCGGAGTAATGTGTTCTTTGGTATTTATCTTTTCCTTTGACTTTGAGGGTTCTAAGTTGGAGCTTCCCTTGTGACACAGCTGGGTGCTTTCCTCGATGTGCATCCTAACCACTTCTTGATTTCTTCCTACGCTGGGATCTCGTTTGTTCTCTCCCACAGTAGGTTGGTGCTGATGGTGTCTGGTCAACGGATCGGAAGTATTTTGTGTAGACAACTGTTAATAAACACCTGTATCTTCTGGATCACGGCCTTCGTAGTTCTCCAAGTTTCTGCCCCATACAGTAGAACTGTCTTGACAGTTGTATTGAACATTCTGACCTTGGTGTTGGTTGAGAGTTGTTTTGAGTTCCAGATGTTCTTCGGTTGTAGATATGCTGCTCTTACTTTACAGATCCGCGACCTCACATCTGCATCAGACCCATCGTGCTCATCAATGATGCTGCCCAAATTTGTAAAGGCTTTTGCATCTTCCAAACCTTCTCCGTCAAGTATGATTGAATTGTTGCATGCTGTGTTGTATCGAAGAACCTTACTTTTCTCTTTGTGTATGTTGAGACCTACTACTGCTGAAGTTGCTGCTACTCTGGTCATTTTCTCCTGAATTTGTTGTTGCGTGTGCGACAGAAGAGCCAGATCATCTGTGAAGTCTAGATCGTCCAGTTGCATCTTAGCTACCTACTGTATCCCATGCTTCCCCTCTGATGTTGACGTCTTCATGATCTAGTCGATCACCAGGAGAAAATTTATCTTTAGTAACTCTATAATTATAAACTGTTATCTAACTAGTGAAAAACATAAAACTATGGATTTTTTTCTGTCTCCAACGTTTACTCCACCTGTACATAAAAAAATTCAACATCTGGATTGAAGAATCTTGAAGAAAAAAATTGAATGATTTACTTATAAATAGGTAGTTGAAATCTACATCACAAAAGAACTTTATTTAAACGACCACTGCAAACCAGAAAACACTTTTAGAGTAACTTGGTTTTTCTATAGGACTTTTTAGAAATGTAAAATCTCGACTCAAATGGGAATCAAACTCAGGAACTTTAAACCTCCAATTGAACGCTTAGCCTTTATACTGCTGAGTCAGCATATCATATTTTACATTTCTAACTTTATTCAAGGTCACTGTATGATATAAAATCCAAATACTTTCACAAATCGTGCATGCATGGATCGTGAATGTAGACTTCTAAAGAATCCCATATTAGTAAGAAAACGCCATTCAATGTTTCCAGATTTTCAGTTGTAGTGTAACTAAAATTGGTTCTCGATTTCAATCAAATTCAATAGTAAAATATTTTATTTTGACACAAATCAACTATTTTATAGGCACAGTTTACTGAACAACCTTTTATAAATCAAGAACAATCAACATAATGGAATGAAGTGAATTCATTCCATTTCATATCCTTTACATTTTTCAAAGATGTAAATATTTTTTTGAGTTTTAACAACCTTCATTCACATATCAACAATCTTTTTAGTCTCATTATTGACACTCCTTTATTGTAATCAATGAGTAAATTAGATTATAAGATTATTTTTGTTATAAGATGATATTCGCGAGAGAATTATTAAAAATTTAAGAGAATATCGGCTAGTTCTTTTTTTCTGAATTCGGACTTCTTAATAGTACATAGAGTCTAATTTAAAACCTTCTGAACTTGTGTTGATCATGGTATATTTAAATATCTCCTGTTTTATCAAATTGTTTGTATGATTTTCCCATAGTTGACTGTATTATGAACTGTGTCTCACTTATTTGTCACCTACATAACTTGAATGTAGAAACCACCACTCAAGATAAGTTTTGTGAGTCATTGAAAAGACTAAAATATACCAGATGAAATGAATTCACTTTGTTATTCCTCTTAATTTACTTAACTATTGGTTATTGTTAACATGGTCAGCGTAAATGCTTTTAAAGAAAATATCAAACAGTGTTACAGTCGCACTTATTTTGAATTCACTCGACTTATCCAGATCACAAATACGTGGAAAATAACAGTAAAAGTTGCTATCAAACTCAAATAGCTACTTGAAAACTAAGAGATAAATTATATGGTGTACACAATCCCTCCATATTAGCTTAGTTGACCGATTTATAAAATGGTATTTGAGAAAAAATGTATTAAAACTAGTCTTACTATTATTCGATATAAGTAGTTAAACCACGTTCGTCTTTCGATAGATCCCTCTAATTAGATTAAATGGTATAACATATGAAAATCTCCGTTCCACTAAATGTCATTACATGTAACGAAATGAATTTTGCAGCTACTGAGTGTTTTGCTTTTTCGAGTAGGGTCCACGATTAGTATGACTTACATACTAAATCTCTGAAACTATCCAGAATGTTACCAGTTATTTAAAATTATTAATAACACATAAAATCAAAGCAAATAATAGTAGCGGTCACATTTATACATGGTTTATATGTAATTAAATGACATTTAATATCTCATTTAAACTGTTGTATCTTTTAGCGAAGAATATTCTTTAATCCATAACCATTAGTTTGCAACATGGACACTAATGAGCTTGAAGTCCCAATGTTTAACAATGTATTTGGCTTCTAAATAAAACGATTTAAAACGAAATACATGTTCGTAAAATAAAAATAATTCAACACAATATTAAATGACTTCCATACATAGTAGAAAGACGCTACACATTCTATTGTTTAGTACAAAACTATTTAGATCGAGTATGTCGTCAGTCAGGATGAAAATAAAAACTGTCTGTCTTTAGGGAATTCGAGTGCAAATGTTTGTTCATTATTCGATTAAGACATTTAAACAAAACATTTTCTATAGAAAAATTGGTTAAGCTACACAATACTTTCATCTTTTCGTTTAATTTGTCCTTTTGTGGTGTGTTCTACTTATATCGATATAAGTAGTATATAACACTAGTTAGGAATAAAATATCTGGCAGCGTATTTCCGAGATCGAGCAGAAAAGAACAGGAAAAGAAAGCAATTGGTATGGAAATACAGGAATAATGAAGTTTGAGACAATTAATGGATATTTTGCAAATGAACTATTTATTTTATCATTTTCAGATTTTACTAAGATATTCTGTAATACCGTACTGGAATATACTGTCTCCACTTATGTTCTCGTTCACTACACTTTTTCCTATTAATTTAAATTATCTAGACGGAAGTAGTTAATATTCATTTTGGTCAAAGTACAAGTTCTTAAACTGTCCAATAATATTTGAAGAAATAAATCGTTATATTAGATAAGTGATTCCCAATGATGTTTATACAATCGACTAAATGAATTTGCGTGATTCATCAGGGTGACAATGAATCGTAGGAACCAATTATTAGTGTCAAATCTACATTTGTATACTTATCGAAATACAAGTAATTTGCTTATTAAGATTATATCTTTTCTTAATAAAACAATACACATTTGTCTTTCAGAATATTCGAAAAAAATAAACTTGAATAAAATCTGCATAAAGTTTGCTCTAATAAAATGAATTGATAAGTCCTGTTTTCGAATCCCGCCAGGTGAATTCCTAGATGCGCACTTCTGAGGAGTCCCATAATATAGCAAAACAGTTTTCCAGTGCTTTCAGGTTTTCCATGGTGGTCTAGTTTCAATTGACTCATGATATTCTTTAGTCATTGAATATTTACTAAATTCAGAGATTAAAATTTTTTTTATCAATTTACCATTCGTGATAAAATATTTAAATCCCTAATAAAATCTGAAGTATCCAGTCATAATTATAAAATAGTAAGTACAATTTCTTGAAAATTGATGAAAGAATGTGAATAAGTAAAGAAATATCATTTTCAGTATAACATTAGTTAAACTTTTTCAAGTATATACTGATGACGTCATATAATGGGGCAACAAAACTTGTAATTGCTTTTACGTCTACTTTCTATTTATTTCTTTGTAAAACAATTTATTGATTTTTTCCCATTTTCTTTTTCTTTTTTTTTCAAAACTCAGTTCTACACAAATATTAAATAATCTTGAATCTTCAATTGAACAAAATTCAATTTTTACAGAAAATCTACCATCAACTACAAAAATTAATCAGGAAAATGATGATAAGAATAATCAAAATGTTGGATTAAATGAGAACATTAAAAGACAAACTAATAAATTTCATAATGATAGTACAGTAATGCAAATTAATGAAACTACAATAGATCCATTTCCTTCTTGTAATAATAATAATAATAATAATAATAATAGCAGTAATAGTAATCATGATAATGTTAACGAATATGATGATAATAATAATAATAATAATGGTGATGATGATGATGAAGACAGTTCAACTAGTCGTTATAGTACTGCAGAATCATCACCATGTGAAGACTTTGAACCAAATATTAATCAAATTAATCAAATAAACAACCATAATATTGATAAACAAAATAACAAAATTATTGAAGAAAAAATGGATAAACTAAAACAAAATAAAAATATAAAAGAAAAATTAACAAATTCAACAATGAATAATCAAAGTGTAGCATTAGAATTTCGAACAATTGTTCAACGAGATGAATATGGTTATGGATTTCGAGTTTGTGGAAATAAACCAGTATCGGTACATAATGTTCGGAAAGGTAATATGTTTTTTATATATCTTTACATTAATTTTACATATTGTTGTGTATATACATGTAAACTTTGGATAAAAATATGTTCTCACTTATTTACTTACTTACGTCTATTACTCCTCGTGAAGGAACATAGGGCGCCTACCATCACTCTCCATTCAACCCTGTCATGGGCAGTCCTTTCCAGCACTTTCTAGTTTTTATTCATCTTTTTCATATCTGCTTCTAATTCCCGATGTAGTGCGTTGTTTGACCTTCCTCTTTTCCGCTTCCCGTCAGGATTCTAAGTTACGGCTTGCCTCGAGATGCAGTTTGATGATTTGCGTGATGTATGTCCCATCGATTTCAATCGTCTTATCCTAATTTCCTCTTCATCTGGAAGCTGATTTGTTCTCTCCCACAGAAGGCTGTTGCTGATGGTATCCGGTCAATGGATGCTGAGTATCTATTTATAAATACTTGTACCTTCTTGATGATGATTGTGGTAGTTCTCCAAGTTTCAGCTCCGTACAGTAGGACTGTTTCGACGTTCGTATTGAAGATTGTGACTTTGATATTGGTTGACAGTTGTTTTGAGTTCCATATGTTTTTCAACTGTAGGAATGCTGTCCTTACTTTACCAATCCTCAACTTTACGTCTATACCTAATCCTCCTTGTTCATTGATGATGCTACCCAGATACGTGAAGGCGGAGACTAATTTCTAGAGATAATCACATGAGCTTAAATTGATAAGCAATAACTTGTGGAGTTTCATTCATGACTGGTGTCAGACAGATATTTACTTCAGGCAATATTGTAAATTTATTGAAGTAGTCTACAAACTATGTATTCACTTGTGAAATGTGCAATCCTATACTAAGATGGAACCACTGTTCACTGCTTTCAAGTATTTAATAGTGGTCTAGCTAAAGTTACTCCATGAATTCAACTATAAAAATGCTATAATCTCTACATATACCCTATATTAGTTCAAAACTGTCTCAAATTATAATAAACAAATCAATGGTACAACCTAATTTTCGGAAATGTAACCACTACAAACAGTTACCAATTAGATTAGATTGTTAACAAGATACTTCACATATTATAGTCAAAGTTTTCTACTGTATATGTTTACTTTATACACAAATAAAAAAATGGTATGATAAATCATTGTACTATCAGAAGGGTTTTTATGGAGATTTTTGAAATTTCACTGTTTAAAATCATGAGTCAACTGAAGCTAAACCACCATGGAAGACCTGGAAGCACTGGTTGGCCGTTTCGTCCTAGTATGGGACTCCTCAGAAGTGCGCATCCACGACCTAACCCCCTGGAAGATCCGAACCCAGGACCTACTGGTTTCGCGTGCGAGCACTTAACCACTAGACCACTGGATGCGTGCTGCTGAGGAGTCCTATACTAAGACGAAACGGCCATCCTGTGATTCCAGGTTTTCCATGGTGGTTTAGCTTCAGTTGACTCATGATTTCAAACAGTGAAATCGACTGTACTACACTAAAATTTTACACAATCAGTTGGTCGTCAATAAATGCAAACCACCATTTAGGTTTAAAATAATAAGTTTTATGCATGTCTTTGATAAATTCAACAACAAAAAATTCTATTTTCTCCAAATATATTAAAACAAACTGGTTAATTTGTATTGCATTTTCTGCATTTGTTATATCACTAATACTTTGTTGGTTAAATAATTCAAATGTAGTAGAAAAAAAGTAAAAACAAACTTTAATAATCGAGTGTACAAAAAATTATTTATATCAATTTATATGTTGTTAGATTTTTCGTCAGTTTTTTAACGCTTGTACGCACACATTTGTGTATTCACATTTACATATACAAATGTAAATGACCAATTCATAAAGTTTTTTTCTTAGTTCGTCAACATAATTTACAGATAACTGCACATAGAAAAATGTTCAAGATATTTTAATCCAACCATTATTTTACCTAAAAGTAGAAAGAATTTATTGTCCCTTCTTTCTTTCCCTCTTTCTTTCTTTCTAGTTATTATCTGTATTTTTTCCTCTGATATTTCTCTTAACGTCTGAACCTCATGAACTGATTTCTTTTTTTTTCTATTTACAAGGCGTTATTGACTACATACATGATAGACAATTTGTTTAGATTATCATTTGTGTGTATATACATGATTCCTTGTTATACTCGTTTTTAATATACTTTTTAACAGAGACTGTAGGAAACGATGAAAAAAGGAAATAAGTAATAAGAATTTATTGTGAAACACATACTATTCATTCATTGAATTATTCTTTTCATTCTTTTTTTGTGTTGCCGCTCTTTTTTTTCTCTTGAAATTTCAAACACATTCCGTTTCGAATCAAAGAAGTTTCTATAAATCAATGAATAAATTAAATGTTTCGTTACACATAGAATTGTAAATGCGCTTTGTTAATGCTTCTTAAACTAAAATGGTGATAATCAAACAATCATACATGTTTTTAAGTGATACGAGTTCACAATCGAAATTTCTGTCAATATATTCTTGAAATCATCTCACCTGATAGGTAGTAGATAGAGTTTGAAAAAATACTTTATGAAGGAGAAAACATTTATGAAAGCTTTAGACATGAAATGGAAGGAATATCGTTGTTTTTCCTTACAATATAAGAAGATGATCCCGTATAAGTTACTTTTGCTTTGAATATAGGAAACTACCTCTCCTTGCCCAATTTATTTTTATCTTTTCCTTTTCTTTATCTTTCTCTGGGCATAATCCATAAGACTGAGTAAGTCATTTCTTAGTGACATTAACAGCAGATGGTTTAAACTAAACGGGAATCGTTATATTCCCTACAAGACTGCACATTTTTCGTGTTATAAGTGCAAACCAGTAAGTAACCTAATTACAAGGCTTGCTATTCATTATCTTCGACCAGGTAATATATATAGATTACATTTATTCTTCCTGAGATGTGTTTTATTTAAATTGAATACAAACCAACAAAAGCCTTATATATATAATAGTAGTTTGAAATAATCAGTTCTTTTTAGTAAATTTAAACAATCCAATGGATAAACTAGTAAACTGTGCTTGAAATGATTTACTCGAATATGTTACCTAGTCATAAACTAATTATCTTGGCATAACGTAGTCTAAATCTAGAAGGAAAGCAGAAAATAGACTATCATTGCATCAGTAATACACATGCATCCCTACAGAAAGACAACAAAAGGTGTTTTCCTCCATAACGTCGTTGAAAAAGCGGAATTTTTTACTTGTCGTTGCAAATCTAACCCACAGTCTTACATATGATCACTAAAACTTTAGATTGATGTATAAAATCTAACAAAAAATTTCCTTAAGAGACAGGTTTTTATTCAGTATACTTTTCACCACAGTTTCAGATAATTCAAGGCACCATGAAACATGTATTTTAGTGAGATGTCATTACCCTACATGATTACAGTAATTGGTACCTGATATGTAAATAAACATGATCTTTGTTATCAGTAAAATTCTAGTCCATAGTTTAAAAGCAAATGACTATTCAAGGTCATTATATTTATAATTATCTCCCTAACGATTACTATATTTCATTATTACAAAGAATTATAAGCTCGAAATGTATGTCATACCTCAACAAAGTTGACTACCATTGTTTATTTAAAATGCAAATCTTCTAAAACAATAAAAGAAGTTTGTTTAACAAGAAGTATCTAGTGTTTATCTTGAACTACAACTATTAGTTAAAATTTCAAGCAGAGATTGGTAGCAGCTAACAGTGAAATCCAGGACGGGCCATTGGTCCTGTTTGAGACTCGTCAGGTGGATATACCTGCAGGTACGTATGCCAAAAGACACCGAGCAATTACATTTCTAAATGTTAATAGGAATATCTAAACGACAAATGAACATAATTCAACTATTTATATCTATCTAAAATTTAGATTCAACTGCCTGAAACGATAAGGGCAAAAAGAAAAAGTGATTACATCTATAGCAGTAAGCTAGTACACATCGATTCCCTTTATCCAAATGACTTCACGAAAGTTCTAGTAGAAACTCCGTAAATTGTAGAGGTCGACAAGTCATAAAATAAGACAGGTGTTAAAAGTGACGATAGCTACACTACTTTGTAAGTTGCACAAAGTTACCAATGCTAACCGCTTTTCTTTTTTCTTAAGCCTGGAGAGTAAAGATCATTTGTTGACTTACGTACCTGTTGAGTGTTTCTCAGTTTTTAGTGGTTCTTGACGCTGTTATTAGTTCTTTATAGAAGTTATCTTGAGGAATTTTATGTAATCTGAATTTCAAAATCTAGGACTACTATTCCTTAATATTACAGGCGACTACTGACCACCAGACTCTGAATTGAACTGAAATCGTTATTTGAAGAACGGATAAGTTATTATTATTACTGTTGAACGTTACACAATTTTAATCAAATCAACACACTAGAAAGCATTTATAAACGTATAAGTTAAGCGGAAATGCAAATGAACAACCTTTGCATAAATATATATGCATACAAAGTACTTAAAAATGAAATAATTTTTGTCTCCCTATTTCATGATAAATATGTCTTGATTTCCTCTTAAAAGATTGCTATAAACATGATAAAATAATCAAAATATGATGAACTTCAACTGAAGCTATTTATACAGAGATCCATCTTGCAAATGTATTATTAATTTACAGCGACCTTACATAATGTTTCAACATTGTGTGAATGTAGGTACATATTTTAAATGCACATACATCTATAAACGAGTACATTTGGTTAAATCACTATTGATATTATTCAATGCATTAAAGGCCTTTTTTACTAATATCGAATGAAAGAGCTTTGAGCTACTTACAATATTTCAGTAGTATAAACTAATATATTAAAATCTTTAGTATAACAAGAGCATTTAAACTAGCTAACTGATACAAAAATCGTTTATGAAGATACAAATTCGAACGAAATAGAAAAGGAAATAAAATAAACGTAGGCTCTGTTAATTATATATTTATTTTTACAATCGGACGATTAGAAGGATGTCTGTCTATAATAACTATGATGATCGAACATTTTGCTTATTTAGATAATATATCGAGACTATCGGAACCATGTGACACAATAATACAATAAGTTTCAAGGAATCCGACCGTAAAATAAAATATTTCCGTGCGAAATAAAGTCTAGCTTAATTTATAGGTTCGAGGTAATGTAATTCATGTCGTTTTTCCGTACTAAATTTACTTCTTTCTATGTCCTCATTAGTCTAGTTTAACCTTTTCCTTTTTCATACAACTATTAATGAAAGACGCTTGTGGAGGTTCACATCACGAACTAACAGTAGTTAGACAACCACTGAAAACCTGTAACCGTTATATCACGTTGCGTCGTCTCGCACTTTTGCAAATCAAGCTTAGTTTTGATAAAATTACATGAAATTTATCGCGCTAATGTATCACTATATTACTTTCTTGAATTATTTAAACTAAACAAAGGGAATACTCTGTGTCCTTGTGCATCCTTTGGTTTTTGTAACTTGGGAAATGTTGTAAAATCTCAGTCAAATTATCTTTTCTAATCAATAACTAACCGAAACTAAGAAAAACAATTATCCAATACCTTCTGAGTTTAATTATTTCTTGAACTATTATCAGTTGTCAGTCAAAATTACATTCGGAATTATTATAATTAGTTCTATTTTATTTCTCATATCTGTTCACATTAGATTTATGCAAAAACAACTTATCATATACAAAGTCAGATTAATAGTGTACACATAAGAAAATGATCTATATTATACATATCCAAAAGTATAGAATAATTATTACTTATAAGACATTTATATTAACTCGATGACAGATTTATATGTTTATAATTTAAAAGTAAACCAAGGAGCATTTGAATTTAATCGATCTTAAAACACTTTTGATAGATATGAAATTTTTTCCGATTCATCATTATCAAAGTTTTATAAAATGTATAAGTGGTCTGTTGAATCAATGGTATTTTCATTTCTCAAGACAACCGAGTCTGTTATGAAGAAGTAACTCACTGATAACAATGGTGGGTGTGTCGCTCAATTTTGTGAATTGGTTGAAGTTAGACATTAACACCGTTGGATGCCGGCTGACTGGTTTAGAGGCTAGACGTTCGCGAGCGAGATCGGTAGGTCTTAGGTTCGAATCTTGAGAGGTGGGATCGTGGAGTTGGACTGTTGAGAAGTCCTACAATATGGCGAAACAACCATCCAGTGCTTCCAGGTTTCCACAGTGGTCTAACTTTAATTGACTCATGATCTCAACTATTAAAATTACAATAATATTTACTTTTGTAGTTGAAAAACAATTTACAAATTGTTCAGAATTATACTTACATTTTATCGTTGAATAATTAATCTAATAGTGTATTATTTGGGGAGGAAATCAACCACAATGTGTAGAATGTCTGAAATGCAATTTTCCTGCTCACTACTACCTATTAGTAGGTTTTACACAAAATCTTGATAATATAATAACTAACATAGGAAATCCACAGTATACATAAATACACCATAACTAATATCTACCACTAAAATATAGACTGACATAATTCTTGTACTTAAATTTTTATGAGATATTTTAGGAGACGATTTTCTTAAACTGCAAAACCGTAAGCTAAAGAAAATAATAGATATATATGGATTGTGTAATTATGAGTAGTGCTATAAGGTTAAGAGTTTAAAATTATAAAAATGGTAAATTCTATAAAAAGCAAACCAATACACCAATAAAATAAAGTATTTTCCGCGAGTGTATAATTTATGAACAAACCAATCAAATATAAGATAACGAGTCATGGATTTTAGCGCGAAATTCATCCATACATTTATCTAAGTAGCGTTTTGGCATGATAGTTTATGTTAGTTCATGATGAAAACCCTAAATCTAGTTCCTAACCCTAAAAATTAACTGTAAATCATAATTCTAATTTCTCACAATGGTTTATAACCCTCATTTAATCCTAGTTATTAAGTGGACGTTTTCAAGGTCACTTTAGCATCACTCAAAGGTCATCCATAAATTATAGTTTCACCTTATTTTCTATCAAATTCAACAATAACCATAGTTTGTTGTAGAATATATAAACAACAAATTGTAATTATTCCGTAAAGAATAGAAACAATTAAAAGTTTCATATAATTTAAGAATGGAAATTGATAAAAATCAAAACTATAAAAGTCAATTATAAAAGTCTAATTGAATTAAGTGTTTGTAATAATGAAAATTGATCAAATAGAATGTAATTTTCTTTGATAATCAATACCGTTATCAAAATCTGTACATTAGTAACAATAAAATAATAATAATAACAGATCGAAATATAATTTTATTTGTCTGTTTACAAATTGAAAGTGATTTTCACTTAAACACCTTATTTTGATTACACTTAAAAACTATAAGTGCCCAGGTACGGCCGAGGGTTGGGAGAGATAGCTCTCCCTTTCGAAATGCTCTCACATGACCATGAATATACAGCGACTACCACAAAAGTTCTAATTATTGCTTTCTCGCGGAGGGGTTGTTGTTTACAAAATTGAGAGGACAAAAAGCGAATGATCGGAGCTTTAACCGAAATGGTGGATATGGAGGATTCATCTAAGGGAGTTGGAAAACCCTGATTCCAAACTAATGGTGCACATGGACTCCAGGATACTGAGGGAACAATAGGAGTACGAACCAATTATTGGTCACTGGTTACCATGGGGCTGCATCTCCTGACGTTGCTCCACTGCCTTGTGGATCAGACTTTAAGGTCGAAGGCTCCGGTCGCGACCCCTAAAAAATCACCTGCCTTGATCTAGGCACCCGGGCAGTAGTATCATAGCCCACACACAAATCAAGTGACTTGTGTGACGTATATGTATTCAGTGCCCCTTTTTACCAATATTTATGTGTTCAAATAAATAAATAAATAAATAAATTATATTAGATTAACTTTCAATTAAGGTGTACTTCTATAAAGTTATTTTATCGTCATTCAATTCCATGTTTTTTTTACAAGTTTAAATGACATTATTTATGGTGTGCTGATTTTTCTCATCAATGGATAACCTTTGTCTCTCTTATAGTAAATTCAGAATAAAACAACTCATCTTCTTTTTTATTTAATATACATGCTGATATTTATAAATTTAATTGTGTACGTTATTCTCTGTTTATGTTTCTCATATTGTATAATTAATAATCGTACTAAATTTGAAGAAAAATGTGCATATTGAGGGTTATATATATGATAAAGTGCACAATTATAATAACGAAATAAAAGAGATCACTTGGTTGAGTGATGTCAGATTTTTACTGTTCAGTTCTGGTGGCCTGCTTGAATATCTGAAATACCTGTTCCTATCATCTAGATGTTTCAACAAGTTGTCCTTTTTATTTTAACACAATATCACATCTATTGATTGCATTACCTACTCAGGTGTGTATATGAAAAGTTTACGTTTTATCGCTTCACAAGGTACAAAAAAGTATAATCATAAACATCGTGGTGGCTGACAACACGTCTTGAAGAGAATGAACATTATTCAGATGTCGATTTCTGAACTGCTAAATTCTAATTGTCGATCACTGATAGAAAAGGTGTACTATCTTCAACTCTTACTAAGTCAAAACATGTATCATAATTGAGGGGCAATCACAATTCAAGAATACTGGTTAGGTGATTTACAAGACGACTGCTTAGTATCACTGCAAGATTTTAATATCTATCGTCAAGATCGACCAAGCAATAAGAAAAGGTGTCGCGGCGGTGTAACCATGTCTGCAAAAGTGAACTGATGTCGATCTACTTTTGTATGTTCTAACTTTTCAAACGACTTTATCGACTGTTTAACCTTAAGATGCCGTACAAAACACTTGAATAAATACAATTATGTTTGTTACTAACACCTACGTGACTCCAGAGTGCACATCATCTACACTATCAGTTTTCGCTTATGAATTCACTGAATTTGTTGTAACTGCTTTCATGGTTTACTTTCAATTGTAGTTGGTGATTTTAATTCATGTGGCTGTAGCTACCTTTCATCACTTGGCCACTAGATTTGCTCACTTGTTTGGATGCCTATTTAAACTTAGTGTTTGTTAATGATGTGGGTACATATGTGTCCCATAAACGTGTTCCACTGTCTAGTTTTGATCATTGTATAATTCGTGTTCTACCTAAAGTATATATCATACTTGGAAAGAGTACACTCTTACATCAGACAAAGAAATTTAAGTAAGCAAACTACTCAGAAGAAATTATCCAAAATCTGAAAAATATGTTTCGTACGACTAACGGGATTGTTTACGGATTGCTCACTGGAAAACACCGTTGATATTAGCATTTGTTATCATAAATTCTATTTTGATATTTATTGTCCCCCTGAAACCATTTTTATAAGTTTTGATCAGCTTACATCTCCACAAATAAAACGATTTCGGAGAGTGAAAGAAAGAATGTACAATGAGAAAAACTCCATTGAAGCTCGAAAGTTAAATGTTCTAGTAAACCTAGAGATTAGAAGTCTGGACTCAACGTTTGCTCATAAACTATCCCGTATAAGCTCTCCAAATATGTAAAAACTATTTAAAGAACTTAAAAGTGAGAGGTAAATTAAAAGTGATAACCAGCTGAACGTTTATCTTTTGTACGTCAGTCGTCTGATGTCATACTCCCTATATCCACAGGTTTGAAGAATAGTTGTGTTCCTAGTTTCACTGAAACTAATGTTCGAAAATGTCTCTAGTCGCTTAAACCGTCCCAATTTCTAGGATTTGATGAAACCCAAAACCTCCTTTTTAAAAAGTGTGCTAACATTCTGTTTTATCCATTCACGAGCATCTTTCACAGATCCTTCTCAACTAACCTCATACTGGAAATGTGGAGAAAGATAAAGATAATCCTAATACCTAGGAAAGTATCTGGCGTTAAGAATGTTAAATTTAGACCCATAGAACTAACTTCAACTTCTCTCAAAACAATGCAAAAATTAATGATACTTCCACTTCAACTTGCACTAAACGAACACATTGATCCGCATCAGTTTGCTTACAAATGCAAAAGAATCATCTTAGATGCCGTTGCTGTTCTGCATAATAATATAGTGTTCAGCTGGAAAAAAGGGTTAAAAGTATGTTCGATGCACTTTCCCGGATTATACTTCTCCCTTTGACTCTATTCCACGATAACTACTTAACACGTTAATCAGGATCAAAACTGACACCTGAGTAACCTAATGGATATTTTCCTAACTCTCTGGAAGGGAATAGAACTTTATTTGGAGGAAAGTGTTCAACATTTCTACTCTATCATGAAGGTGTGCCACAAGAGGCTGTTCTTTACATCTTCTTTTTTCCTTTTTTCTACATGATCTGCCGTCTACCACAGAAAACACTTGTGTTAAATATGTGGACGATCTCATTGTATGTATGTCAATTTCTCCCTCTTTGTATCTCCCTGAAATGAAGGAATTTTTATCTCGTATTGAATGGTGGTCTGTTGTTAATGGTCTCATAGTTAACCCGTCGAAATGTCAACCTGTTAACTTTAGCCTGAGACATGAACAGCACCTAAACACCTTGTCGGGATCCAATAGATTTCGTACCACCGGAGATTCTTTGATAAACACAGTGTCAAAGTCATTTATCTCAGTGAGAGGTTTTCCTTTGATCTATCTTGGTCTTCTCATACTTTATTGTTATCGAAGGAATTTCTTCGTCTCACTTACTATATAAAGAGGCTGCATTCTTTTGAGATTACTTATCATTTACTCTTAAAATTTTTCGGTTCATGCATATTACCTATTATTCTTTACTGTTCACCATTATTCTTCCCAGCGCTTTTGATAAAAGACTTTGCTGTATTGCTAAGAGTGTTAAAGGCAGCTAGCAGGGCGTTTGGTGAATATTTTGGGGTCATTATTAATAGGATTGTGGATAGGCAAATAAAGTCTAACAAATTTCTGAAAGGTGTTATCTTATCAGATACTAACCATCCACTTCATTCATACATTTCTCCTTATACGATACGTCAATACATTAGAATCCATGTACGTAAGCAAAAGTTTAAAGGCTCTACAATACCTCATCTAGTAAATATACTATGTGACGAACAGGGTGTTACAGCTGATCTGGTCAATAACTTACATTCCGAAAAATGTTTCTAATTAAAAATGTTTTACGGATTCAAATTTTCAGTAAAAAAATTCATTTAGCTCCAGTTAGTTAATCTACTTAACTTATGCACATATGTATGCAATTATCAGTTTCTTTCAATTTTCTTCTATTTTTTTGTGAAAGAAACTTGTTGGCATACCTTATGCTGAGGTTTCCATATTGTACCAAAAACATAACATTGAATAAATCCATTAATAATATCAGATTAATATATATATATATATATATATATATATATATATATATATATATATATATATATATATATATATATATATATATATATATATATATATATATATATATATATATAGAGAGAGAGAGAGAGAGAGAGAGAGAGAGAGAGAAAGTTATCTGGTTAATAAGAACCGATTAGAATCACAACATGGCTATAGTATTCAAGATTTATGCAGTAATCATTTTGATTTTAATGGAATTCTAATTAGTATGCATGTTTCTGTTCAAATTCCAAAGTCCACTTATTTTGTTTCTTTATTTTCTATCATTTAATTTAGATGGTAATGCAGAGAAAGCTGGTCTCAAAGCTGGAGATCAAATTATTGAAGTGAGCAATTTCAAATGTTAAATGTTGATTCACCCAGAAATTCTTCTTGAATATACTTGTTGTTTTTTGAATTCATCAAAATATTTAGTTTTAGTTAATAAGTTATCCATGTGTTGTTGGTGTTTAAGAAACTTTATACAGTCAGATCCCTTTAAAAATTTGATCAATGCCGGGACCACAGTTTTAGCAGAAAAACTTGAACTCTGTATACCACATGGATCCTACTTAACTTCTAACAACCCTATTTCATATTTTAAATATCAAATCACTAACAATAGTAATAATTAAAATGTCAATCTCTATTCTATGCTATATAACGTTACTTTAGAACAGACTAATGAATAATAAATAGGAAACGGTAATTAATTGGAATCAAAAAAAATATTTACACTGGCTGCGTGATAACTACTTCAGATTTAAAAGAATTCAGATAATTTCTCAGAATAGAAAGCGTATAATGTATCTGAAAGCATTTTTAAGGTAGACGAAATCTCTTAAGCACAGAATAAAACAGTAGTAGTAATAATTCTATAGTCTTACATTATGGACTTATCTATGTTAAATAACCATCGCATATGTGTACTGTTAAAAAATACACTACTATCACACAATGGGTATCTAATATTTCTTGGTTTTCTGTGACTGCCTAACTAGGAGAAGTCCGTGATGTAAAACAACGAAATTCAACAACCTCCACAACCCCATGTATTAGAAAAACAATCATATTAGTCATAGTAATAGCTGAAAATAGTAATAATAATAACAGTAATTAAAAGGGAGGTAATCAAAATTTTTAGTTTACCTTCCTTGTTAATCATACTCATCAGTCCTGGATCGATATATAATTTCTTCAAAAGTCAGAAATATTACTTGCCACTCTATTCAGAGACTATCCTAATATATCATTGAAACTGATTACCACAGTATAAGATTAGGAAATGTAAACTTGTCAAACTACATTTCTAACAAAGAAATCGATTAAAATCCGAGTAGGCCTTCTGTAAAGTTTACTTAAAAGTAAATTATTCTATAAATAATAAGGCTTGCATCAAAACACTAAAATATAGACAGTTTATGATTGAGATCATTAACTGATTGATGTTAGACCATCATTGAAAATCTGGAAGCACTGGACGGCCGCTTTGTCCTATTGTGGGACCCTCAGCAGTGCGCATCCACGATCCCGCTCACGGGATTCGAACCCAGGGCCTTCAGTCTCGCGTGCGACCGCTTAACCTACTGGATCACTGAGCCGGCATCCAATGGTGTTAATGTCTAACCTCAACCAATCCACGAAGTTTAATTATATTCTGATTTGTGAGAAGAAGCATAGTTCATTCACTTTACAACCAGAAACTATTTATTAACAATCACTGATCAATTTAATCTTAAATATCAAAAGAAAAGTAATGAATATCCTTATAATTATTGAAGAATCCTGAGACATTGTTATGTAGAGATTTTTCATTATGTTTTTTATGAGTCCTCTTTAAATCTATAGGTGGATACATACAATTACTGAATGCTAAAATTTATGTTTACGTGAAAACACACAAATGATTGTCAGGTGTTTTTTTAATTACCTTACTTTTTATAATGGTTACATGATCACAATAAAGTCTACTGATTATTAAATAACTTATTAAATAACTTCACTCTTCCTGTTCAGTAAATATATGTAACAGCTGATGTTTCATCGTATCGAGTTTTTTTTGTTGTCAAAGGGAAACAGTAAGCATGGTGTATATGCATGTTTTTTGTAGCCTTATTAATAAGAGAAAATACTCAATCGATTAAGAATATGAAAGGCAATAGATTTTAATGGAGTTTTATTCTCTCAACTGAATGGTTTAGTTGCGGAGCCTTCATCGTTCTTCTGAACAAACTCCATCATCTTAAGGCGATAGATATTTATCTACATACGTAAAACATTTTTCTCAGAAAATAATTTTACAATTAATGTTTCAATCAATCCTAAATATTATGAACAATCATTGTTTGAAAAGGTTAAAAAAATGTTTGAATAAACTTCCCTTGTAAGTTTCTTAAATCTTATTCATAGTAATAATCGTAACCGTAGAATGTGTATAAATACAACTATGCTACAATAAAAAACGATTTTGTGATTTCTTTTAATTTAACTGATTTTATAGTTGTATAACATGAAATCAGTAAAATGTATCCAATTTATAACAAACTTAGTTTCACTGATTGATCATTAACACAAACAAACAGTATGGTTTTGCAAATATGTTTATTATTAAGTAATATAATAAGAAACGTTTAAAACTAAGTAACATGATAATAATCGTTTTAGTACTGTTAAATGGAATAGAATAAGATCAAAACTTACTTGAACTCAAATAAAGTACACTTTGTAACTTAATAGTTCATTCTGTGAGACTATAAATTATTTATGAATCACTCAGAGCTAAGACTGAGAATCTTGAATTTTGGCGCGAAATTAATTCACCTCTATGACTAAAGAATATTTTCGCATTATAGTCGATGTCAGTTCATGATTAAAACCCTAATTCTAATACTTAATCCTAACTTCTAACTTTAGCTACCAGTCCTAATTCTACATGCCAATTAATAGCCCTATTTTGACTCTAGTAAGTAATTGGAGTTTCTCAACATCACTTTACTATCATTTAAAGGTCGTCCATGATTTATAGTCTCCCCATTCACTCTTATTTTAAGTCAGATATGGTATAAATTCATGGTATCACACTAGGCAGCTAAATATTGTATAACAAATGAATGCTGAAAATTCTAGAATTACATCTTAAATGTTTGCTACTCTATTTCATATTGCCACTTAAATTATTCTATAAGGTGTGAATAATTCTATGATAAACATCACTGCAAAAATAATGTATTGACTTTATTTCTTCATATCAATTAACGTTTGATAATATCATTGCTTATGATTCATGAGGTGCGCAGATCTTTAATGAATGAAAATATATGAAAGAAAAATTGCAAAATTTTGTCCTTAAAATGTATTTAACAAACTAAGATTACTTATTAATTGTAATGAATATAATGATAAAAAGCTTCGAGTCATCTAGACTGGTGGCCACATTGCAAATTGGTCGATAGCATTCGATCTGCACTAAATAAGGACTTGACAAACACATGATCACCACCCAGTGATCAATCAATTGTGATTACATCTCAGTCCTACAGGATGTCGGTCGCGGCCCGGATAGCTCAGTAGTAACGTCTCTGACTGTAAAGCTGGGTGACACGGTATCGAATCCCCCAGGGAGCACCAGTTCCCTCAAGATTACAGGTACACCTTGGTGACGAGTGCCAAGTAACACGAAACTCGGGTCCAGGGTTTCTCTTTAAATACCTCCAACCACCATGTAATCTCAATATACAGTGCACGCAGTGTCGGGTCACCTAGACTGGTGGCCACATTGCAAATTGGTCGATAGCATTCGATCTGCACTAAATTAAGTACTTGACACACACCACCCAGTGACCAATCAATTGTGACTAAGAATTATTTTTAAGCCTATGACCTCTTTTTCAACACTTAAATATATAAAGCAAATAGGCAAAATCAGAAATTTCTAAAAAAAAATAATCGACATTATAGGGAATCGCACTCTTCGAATACTATCGATAAAGATGAAAAATATTATTCTAATGTTATACATTTAGCTATTCAAGTTGCAGTATAATTATTAAGCTACTGAAATAACAAACAAAGTAGTAAAAATTGATGAGTTTTTTTTTAACTTAATCAACATAACAAAATGCTTCATTTCTTTTTAATTTTTGCTAACTATTGATAATACCCTACAAAAGATTTTTATTTTAAAAGGAATCCAACTCGTTAGTTTTTGAGCAATTCTGTTTCTAAATTCATCTAGTTTTTTTAAGAGTTGCAAGTATTAACCTTAATTATAGGGAAATAAACAGTCATATATGAAGTTTTTAAGCTAAATATAACGTTCAAATGAGTTCATATGTCCTTTATTTATGGTGAATAATGCTGTATACTCATCATGTTATAAATTTATATAATCACATATTTAAATGAAGTGGATATATTAATCTTTCATTAATACCCGGGAATTGTGCAGATCGGAAATGACATTTTACTACAACTAATATTATATTTATTAGGTAGCTTAGTTGACTATATCCAAATTGAGAAAAACCCATGAAAATATTGGGCTAGATATACATTAACAGAAATCACTTTTGAAATGTTACACTATACTAGTACAACAGTATCACAAATACAATTATTTAATTAAACTGTTCTCTATTTTATCTGTTACCACGGATGAATATAAAAATTACACACTGACAAATTTTAATTAAGATTTATTACCAAAACTTAGTTAATCGACAATAATATATCACAATACATTGAAGAATATTCTTTTTCCATATTATATAAATAGCACGTATATGATTGAGAATTTTTATTGAAAATCAATAGATTTTAGTCTTCAAGGTCAAATGATAGTAAACTAACTTCTGATTCGTTATTATAGTACATATAATTTTGTGTACATATATATCTTAGATATAAATCAACATTGATTTGAGTGATTCAAATAACAATTAAATTTCTTTGTTCTTATATAGAATAACAAAACGTGAGAGAAAAAAAAATATTCATAAATGATATTCAGTTTGGTATTTCACATATACTTTCCAAATTTATATCAAAAATCAGTTATAGTTTTAGATTTACATTCTCATTTCATTACAGTTTCCATCATTTACTTAACACTGTTTATTTGTGTTTAATTTTATAGTCTTTGTTACTGTTAAATGTTTTCATGTACATTTAGATTTACTCTTGTAATACATATATATCCTTTACAACACTACGAAATATAAGAGAAAAAGTATATACTGAACAAGCACAATTTGGAACTGACATATATATTTGATAACATATATATGTAATGAAACTTGAAATGGTTCATTTTTAAATATACCAGAAAATTCGCACAGGGTATACTTTCACACAATTGATTGAGTCCAAATCAAAGGGTTACTATAGTAGATAGAATTTTTATTGACATTTATTACTTTACATGTTATACTACTGTGAGTAATATGCCATAATTTCTATTGTTAGAAATGAGTAATAGAAAATAAATGTTTGATTTGTCATTTATAATAAATTGTCTTAGTAATTTCATATTTGTTAATATTATCTTACAAATTATAAATCGTAACTGAGCTTTATAAACTCACTGTCTAAACATTCACACTTGGGTATTTTTAAGCAAAATAATGATAATTCATTAAAATTGATTGTAGCCTGAGTAAGAATAAATAACACTTGAAATCTAGCATTTTTTTAAGTGTCATTAGTCAACAGTAAATGTCATTAGTAAGAAACAAACAACACTATCTGAACACAAGTATATAGTTAAGACACTAGAAAAGCTTGATATAAATAAAATAACATTGTTTAATGCTATAAACATTGACTATTAACGTGTGTTAGTATATTTCATTGTTTCAAAAACATAAAAATGATGTAGTTAACTTGAAGGACAGCAAAACTAGCTGAATTGTTACTATTACTATTGACAAATCTATACGAAGGTATTAGGATGTTGCTAACAATAAATCGATAAGTCAATATTATTTGTCACTTTAAATAACTTATTGATATAGATCTAACAAAAGTGATTTTGACAGAAGTTAGTCTATACTACGCTTATTGTCACTTGTTTGTATATGTTATGGTATTCTATATATCAATTGTTTTACGGTTTAAAAACTTAAGTAAGTTAGAATTCCAATGAATAATTTGAGCTTTCCAACTTAAAAAAAGACTGTGATTGTAAGGTACAAATTTATCAAGGGGAAGTTCAGTATTCGTACTTCTGTATATAACTTATTAATTTTATAAATTTGTTTATCTTGTATAATCCAATAGCTAATTATTTCTTTCAAGTTGCCGATTTTTTGAGTGTTGTATATTTTAGTTTGCTTTGTCACGTAATTTTTAACTGAACATAATTCTACTAATACATATGTCCATTTGCAACTAATATTATTACAAGCTGCATAATTTATATTTCTAAATTACTAATTCCAAAATCGCTAAAATGTATTAGATATTATATACATAGTAATAATAACTATGGATAAATATGAGTTTGTGTAGTAAAAAGCATTACAATAGAATTCAACAGCTGACGTAAAACGAATACCATTTCATTTGTACATTTTATTGATTTTCGATTCATATTCATGACCATGATCCTGAGAAAGTTAAATTGTTTATGGTTTGTTCAATAGGTTTGGCTTTTTATCGAACAAACTAGACAAGTTAACCCATATTGAGCATAAAATTATTGTAAAAGCCGTGTAAACACTTTTCAGAAGGTCAGATCATGGCTAGTAATGTAATATATGGTAAAAATTTCATTTCATTTAGAGCTCCTCAGCTGAATCCACCTGAACCCCAGTGTCGATGTTCACAATGAAATTCAAACCCAGTACCCATCGCTTCAAACGCCAATACATTATCCACTAATCTATTGAGAATAGGATTAACTCTTGCTAACGAAATATAATTAGGATGAAATCCTTATCCTGGATTCCACTACTATTCGTTAAGTAACAATACTGCAACGATCTGCTTAGGGTGCACATAAGCAAAACAAACTGATCATTTGCAGTCTAATATCAACAACGGGGAAACACAAATTCCTCCAACTGTGTTTACAGCTGAAAAGGTTTGAGAATGTTTAAGAATTAACTTGAGTAATTCTGTATACAATCAAAATTATAGTAGAAACTAGAATTTTTTTTAATTTCTAAATAGAAATCAAAATAGCTTAATTCTATTGAATCCATATAATTTAACTTTGTTATAATGATGGAAACTAAATCAAATTGAAAATAATCGCTATTCAAGGTCCCTATGGATCCAACTTAATGTTTTTATGCAAAGATATTTCCAAAGCTTGATACTTTTAAATAAAACAACCGTTAGAAATTGTTGTAAATAAGAGTATCGATTGAAAAAGGTCTGTCGTTTTTTAGCTGAGACGAGAAAGAACTTCTCATAATGGTATAAATTTGAATACTGATGTTTCAATGATTTCTATTGCTATGTGACTCTGTTTGTTTCATGTACAAATTTACTGAAGAATATTCAAAGAAACACAAACACTACTTTAAATTAAAATGAATTATGCTACTGAAACTTTATTCCTTCAAACTCTATCTAAAACATACCTGTCAGTTTTATGTGTTATGCAAGATTATAATAACGATTGGGTAAAATATTACCCTGATTAACAAAATGTATGTCTTCTAATTTTCCTTAATTTTTAGAGATTACTACTCTCCAAAGTCTGTAAGCTTAAATATTAGCAAAACGTCTGATAGTTTAATAAGCATTTAAGTCTAAGTTAAAAGGAGTGGAATGTATTACATTGAACATGTAATTAGTTCAATAGTAGGCAAAACAAATACGATGTTTGTTAGGTAATCTCTTAGAAAGGTTTATTTTTAGAAGTATATATAAATGATTCAATATATAAGTAAACCCAAAAACAATGATCGAATATCTCTTCCTGTAAATTGCCAATGTCATGATTATTACTGAGATTTATATGATGAATCGTAACAACAATTTCGATGCCCCGTGAAACTTACTCGTCTACAAAAATACTGAATATTAAAATTGATTTTAAATTAAAACAACATTCAAGCGAACCAAGTATCAACAAGTGTTTTATACTACAAAGGCATTTTCCAAATAAATTATCCATATTCCTAACTAACTCATTCCAAACTAGTCATAACACAATACAGACTGAGAAATTATCCTGATGATCTAACTAGGTTTAATTATCTCCAGTATTCTTATTTCTTAAGGATTGTAGTTTATATTAGTTTGAACTATATATGAAAATGTTTGTTTTCAGATCAATTTTAGATTGTTAAGAAAAAGAGACATACATCTAACAAATAAATCTTTCAACAGTTTTCATTAAAATTATCCATCATAGATTTTTTTGTTTATCCTAACAACCTTTAGTAAATAATGACCTAGTATTTGTAATGATAAGTCACAACGATTTTCCAACATTTTCTTTTTACTTTTAAAAAGCTTGATGAAAAGAAAATTGGTTACCATAGTGAATACAATAAATTTTTGGGATTTAAGTTAATTAAACTAAAGTAGAAATAATCATGAATAGATGAAATGTAGTTTTGATTGAAATGAGAAGCATATAGTCTTGAGTAGATTTCGTATAAGCTTTGAGGGATATGATCCATTTAAAAATAAATTAAAACAATTAGTACATTGAAAATCTTGAAATATTCTGATGTATCTATATTCAACACAAAAGGTTTATGCTAATTATTGTAATAATCATATTTGTGAACGCCAATCATTTTCATGTTTAACATCAGAATAAATGCCATATGTCTCGAGTATATAATAAATAATTCAGATAAACACAGTAATTTCGGACGGTCAGTCAACTCATAGTAACATTATTATAAGTTCATTACTAATGATTGTTTGAATCTTCCAGTTAATGTTTGGGATTGCAATTGATTAACCTCTTTTTGTCATATATACATCCGTTACGGATTACCATGAAATTAACATTAAGTTAAATCCATTAGAATTAGATTTCATTTCACAAATCGTTAGCTATTGCGATTCAATAACTAAGTGGATAACACGATGGCGTTTGAAGCAAACGGTATTAGGTTCAAGTTTCGAAGGGGATATAAACTTTGAGGTGTAAGTATATCCAGCTGAAAAGTCCCAGATAAGATGGAACGCGCGTTTTAGATTCTGCTGCTAGCCACTATTCATCCCTGCTTATTATAAGTTGTTGATAACTAAACAACTAGTAAATGTTAGAGAATACTCTTTAAACTAAACACCATTTTGTTAGTCATAAACGATATAAATGTGATGTATTGGTCCAAATTGTTACATTTATCATTAGCAAAGTGAAACAGAAAATTGGTGATGATAGATAAGATACAAAGAACATGGTTCGAAAATAATGAGTGAAATAGAGGAGTAAAAGGTAAAAAAAATAATACAAAGTCGAAGTCTCAAAGCACATGTCTGTAACCATTTTTGAGTCATTTTATTTAGTCTTTTTTAAAATGACGATTGTCACAAGAAACGAATAGAGCAAACAGTCATTAACTTATTACAATAAAAACATGTGTTTATAAGAATATTCGTCAATATTAGAACGAATAGTTTGACAAAAATTGAGCGCCAAGTATAGAGAAGTCATTATATGTGAAAATTATATTTGAAATAATCTCAGAGATCGAAATTCAACTAATTCCAGTGTTTCGTCCAGCAAGCCTGTTTGGACTTCTTCAGGGTATAATCGAAACCAAGATCATCAAAGAAATATATAGCGCTTAGCAATTAAATCAAATCTATACTGTGTTATTCCAGTCATATTTAGTTGTTGACTTGAGTAAAGTGCATAACATGAGTCAGTTAAATGAGAATCATGTGAAAAGTTCACAATGTGAAAATAAATGACTGAAACGAATTGTCTGTGTATGTAAGTATGTATTTGTAAGATTGAGTTATTAATGAATGATATTCGGTTTTTATATGAAGAAAAAATAAAAGTACAAGTTGAAGGTTAAAAAATTGTTTCTGAATCATTGATGTGCATGTAAAATGAGAATCATCAAATAAATAATTGTATTGATAAAAATAACTCATTGATTCCCGTCAATATGACGATACATGTGAAATAAACAGGTGGAATAAAGCAACGGTCCAATTACCTGTTAACGAATATTTAAAACACAATTGTACCTGTCAATCTTTATGTGTGTTAAAACATTTCTGAAGTATTTTGATCCCTTCAAAATTAATCTTGCGTCCTGTTTCCAACGCGTGCAATGCTATCGCAGACTTATTGTCAAGTTTCTTTAGGTCAACCAAGGATTTGGGAACATTTTTCAAACATTGTTTGTGTTCCTTCAACCTTACATCCAATTGTCTGAAAGTTTCTCCCACATGTGTTTGTTTGGTTACCCTGACCTTTGTGGCCTTTTTATGTTTGCCTCTACATTATGAAGCCGTAGTCGGTTATTAGACATCATTGAAACAGGTTTAGACAACAGTCAACCGTAAGCACAATGACTTACTGGATTAAGTCTGTTTTTAATACATTTAATAAAGGGTACGGTAGGTAGCGATTCCTTTAGGCTAAGTTGCTTGATACTTTCCATCAATATGAGGCTGTTAAAAGTGTATTACCTAACATTTAAAATGTAATTTTAAAAAAAATTATGAATTTTCCGGTATATCCTAATCATTCTTCTTGTTAATTCTATGTATTAACATCTATCATACACAAATATAACCTTAACGAAATGCAGTAACTTTACACACACAGTGAGTTACATTTGTATCATGTGCATCAATTAGGAGTTCCAAAATAAGATGGAACAGATATTCTGTACTTCCTGGTTTTCTACATAATGACTGAAGCTATGTTCAAACTATCGCTTGTGCTTAGACTGAATGCGTTTACTAATGACAAAATGTAATAATATACAGGTATCATTACCAAGGTTTGATTTGATAATTTCGAATAAATTGAGCATTGGGTAGATTGTTATAAATAAATAATATATTTGTAATATCCCAATGATTAGAAAAATTAGATTTTCTGACGTTTCATGACTTAGTGTAAGCCACTTCTTCAGAGAATACATAACCAAATTAAAATTCATCCAAGTTTAATGATATAATATTAACATAATCAGAATTTTTCGTATTTGTTATATCTACTATTTAAACTTGTGATATCTGTACTCTTAAGATTATTTGTTTATTTGTTTAAACACATAGACATCGGTACAAAGAGGCACCAAATATATGTGCATCACACTTCGTCATTCGATTTAGTGTATGAGCACTCTCAAGAATCGTTAAGTCACACTGGCGAAAGTCAGAAATATAATTTTTTTCTACTCCTTTTTATTTATTATAATCATTCTTATAATTTCAAACAATTAATCCAGTGTTCAGTTTACTTGAATTATCAAGTATAATGCCGGTAATAAACAAGTTTATACTACCTAGTATGTTGCTAAGTTATTGAATTAAACTATGACTTGGTAAAACTACAATGCAAAAGACTTATTATAACACCATTGACTGTTTTGATAACCTTTAAACCGAACACTGAATCTTCCAAAAAATTCTTAGAGAAACACTTGGAAATAAATTTTTATGATGACAACTAGTCGTTTGAAGGCATTTGTTTCATTTAATCATCAATTCACAGACAACTGTGTCAGAAAAGTGAGTTTTCAAAAAGTTGGATATATTTTTATGACTATTACTTTGGAGACACTCCGAAATCATCTTTGTATGTCAAGCAAATTCTATACTTATCTTCAAAATATTTTCCTAATATGATTATTATGTTAAAAATATAACAAGTGAGCTCATTAACAGGATAAATTTGTTTAGGAGGTAGATGGATTATTTACCAATCATTCATAATGAGGATTTCGATGTGGTTCACATAATAGATTGACTTAATAACATACAGAATGATACAGTACAAACTAGTGATGAAGAAAAATGCAGACAATTACTCTTTTAAGACATGCGATAAAAAAATCCCGTCCATAGAACACTCATCTGAATTGGTCAATATCAATACTTTCACACTTTGTGCCCACTGAAATACAAGTGAGACTAGGGAAAGTACTTCTATGAGAGAATCTAATAAATCTTTATTAAAGATACTATTCAAGGAGATAAGGAATCGCTAACTGAAATAGAGATATTGAACGGTTATACGCTAAAGTTTATAAATCGATGTAACTTTTAATTAACATCGAAACTCTATGATGTTTGTTTCAAAGAAAAGCGTTTACATCACTTTACTAAAAATATTAAGATCGAACAGCATACTTTTAAATATAGATTAAAAAGAGTTTTAAGAAAACTGATTAAGACACTAAAATGAGTATTATCGAGAGCCGAATAGTATAGACTACATCGCTTCATGTTGTATTTATCAATTTATGTGTTTGGCACATATGCATATTCAGGAATAATCAAAAAATTACAGTCAAGAGTAATGGAACATGTATTTAATTGGTTTCATAATCAATTAACGTAAAATGCTATGATAAATGTTCGGGGTAAAATATCTACCTTTTTGCAATGAAACTTAGTTAAAACAGCCTATCGGACTGACCATAAAACAATTTTTACAATTTTATATGAAAATTTCCAAGACAATAATCTTCAGTTAAGGGGAACCTTTTCCATTAGGAAACTTAAATCTACTTTGTGTTGACGAAAATAATTTATTCTAACCTCCATTTTTCCCTGGTAATTCTCAATCTATTTATCGGTCTAATGAAGTTTGTTATCTAGTTCTTGCTAAGTTATATCCTTCTTCCCCTCGTTTACTTTCAATCATATTTATTTAACCCTTTACTTGATTGATTTCCATTTATTTTCATATATAAATCCATTGACAAGTATAAACGCGACTACATGATCGAAACGGTTAACATAAACAAATTACATTTTTCAGATCAACTTCATCTGCTTATTAAACTATCAAAAAATCGAAAAACTGAAAAATGATAAGGTGAAACAACATTCTTCTTAATAAAATATAGGACACAAAATAAACGTGATTAAAGGTAAAAAACACACTCATATCTAAGGTAAGTTCTTTGGTAAACCAGTCAAAGGAATAAAGTATTGACTATCACTTGAATTTTCATCCTCATGTCAAGTGACGATATGTAACAAAACGTGTAGTAGGATGAGATCGTAGAATCATTGAATTCCAGCATAAACTATTATATATGTACAAAATAATAAGTAATTAGCACTATGAACTATTGATGGATATCATTAATTATCAAAGAAATGTCACATACTTTCTCATTCATCACCCTTGATTGAATATCACTAAATAGAAAGTGATACAATATTATCGAAGTTTATCTGCCTTTTGAAGAAGTCTAGGATAAACGAAAATGCATTGATCAATAATTTCATAAATAGAAGATGAGCAAATTATGAAAATGAATAAATGCCCTATACAGAAATAAATATTACAAGAAACGATGATGATGATATCACTCAATTAGTGGGTATTTCTAATTTGATTTGACGAATAATTCCCACTGAATAATTAAGTACCTTTTGGTCTATGCAAGTTTATAGTTTTACTTTCATCATTTGAGTGTGATGAATGGTATATCCGCAGACAAATTGGGTTTACATTCTTGACCATTGTAATTATGTATATATAACAATGAAAATAGAAAGTTAAAGAATTCATTTTATTATCAGCTTATCACAAATCAATAATAAATTTGAAATAACTTTAATAAGTGTATGAGAAGAACTCATTAAATGATGGTCATAAACAAGTTGCTTAATCTAGGGGTCTGTTGACAATGTCATCATTTTTTTCTCACATTTAATTACTCAGAATATAGATCTCTCTACATTTTTCATTATATATAAGTATTTCTGAGGCTTAACCATTATGTTACTATAATGATGTATTATTTCTAGGCTTATTGTTATAACTTAGAAATATTTTAACATACATAATAAAAAAAATAAAGCAGCTAAGATAGTAATTACCACATTTATCAATCTATTTGTAATTGGATAATTTGTCTAGTAGTTCAAATATTTACATTTCAAACTCAAAAGTTTCTATTTCGATCGTTGCTTCACTTACTTCGGTTATGGAAGGTGGGTTCTCCTAGTGTTCCTCACATTTACTCAGAATAACTTAAATCTATGTACACATGAATCTCTATACAGTAACTGAACTGGAATCATGGATTAATTTAAATGTCTATCATTGCTACACTAATCTTCTATGTTAAAAAAAAATTTTGTGTTTTGATGATAGTCCAAAATGTAAATTTTTGTAAGGATTATTAACATTTATTATTACTATTATTATTATTGTTATTATTAATGGCTTTGTTCAATATTACAATATAGAATTCTCAGTACAGGGTATTTCAACAAGTTTCTTACACAAAAAACACAAACAAAGACAAAAAAAAGAAAAAGGTTTAAAAAATCTGGAAAACTGTACAACTTTTCAAATTAGAGACATGTTAAGAATACAGGTTATTGACTAGGTTAACTCTAACAACTTGTTCGTCACAGAGTATAATTGCTAGGTAGGGTATTATATAACTTTTATACTTTTGCTTGCGTGCATGGATATAAAAATACCTAATTATCAGACACTATATGATGTATTATGAGGCAACATTCGGAGATGACTAAAATGTGTAAAATAATCAAAAAGTTGAGTAAATTAGTGTCGAAGTACATTAATGATCATACTAGATAATATAAACAAGTTATGTGATAACCGTTTCGAGTTGAAACGTGGGTTTTCTTGATTTCGCAAATATACGTGAAGACGAGTATCGGTTAGTTTAAAGCATAAATTCAAAGGTCATCTACAAACCAATGTCACTATCCTCAATCTTTCTCACAATCACATTGTATATGGCTAAAGGTAAATTGCTAAAAGTAATCGCTTAAAGATAACTCGAGAAATCTTATCGAAAATCGATAAGCCAATAGTATATGACAAATTATACAACAACAATTGATGTGAACGGTAATCTGATGTGTTTTTGTTTAGCCTAGAACTAAGTAGTATGTGTTTTTATTTATCTGGTCTAGACTTAAACATAAAATATCAACCAGCAAACGGATCAAAATATCTTTTACGGACACGTGCTTGTCTACTGGTCAGCTTTTCCTTAATTGACCTTGACCAGAAAAATGACTCCACTTTATTTCTTGTTGCTTTGGCAAATATTTCACTTACGGAATTTATTTATCTTGATCTAACCAATCATTATCGATTGTGATTAGTCAACTGGTTAATTAATGCAAAATTGTCATCATTGTCATCACTAGTTTTTCAGGTTTAGATAATTGGAAACATAACTGCCAATAGTTTCTCATTAGTCTTTCTCACTTATTTACTTATTTATTTAAAACACGAAAATTTTTACGATTAGTAGAGTTCGAATACGTATATACGAATTTGATCATGAAAAGAAAAAAGAATGAATGCCTTCAGGTTTTCCATGGTGGTCTAGATTCAATTGACTGAAATTGAAGCTAATGACATGAAGAAAATGAAACATCAGATTATTATCTACACTCTCGATATGACCAACCAGGCCAGATAAAATCACAGTTGTGGAAACAATGGGAGAAGGTAAAGGTGAATAAATGATTGTTTTATGCATAAATTTTGAAAATAAAAACATTTAAACGTCGAAGTTTTAGTCGGTATACTGTATAAAATAGTGAATGTTTAATCTTTGTTGATTTATTCTTCTCGGTTATCACAAAATGAGATAACATTAAGGTTTTGATGGATTAAATTTGATTCTATTGTAAATATTCTGGATAATGATCAATAAAGAGCGGTGGTTGCCTTATAACTCTTTTTTTATCTATGCAAATGTCGTCACAGGAGTAATCAACGCTATAAATACACATAAACGTGACCCTTCGGATAAGCTTATGACGGTTTACAAGGCGCTCTTAAAATGGCACTAAATATTGAAGCAAATATCGCCCGATTGATAGTATTTTCATGTTATATAACTAGAACGTTGTAGTGAACACTTATACAGTTTTAACATAATAAACACTTGGCCAAATTTGCAACCATATGGTGAATTGAGCTGACAGATTGATCCAAGCCCATGTGTGGACTGATGCCCTTATCTAAAGATTGGTACTCACAGTTGAAGTAATGTCAACCACTAAGCATTATTTATTTATTTACATCACAGTTTGTCTGTTCATATGAATGTCGTCAGACTTAATTCAGGATATAAGTTCAATATTTATATCTCATCTGAGACCAAGCGTAATATTACGGCGTTTAACTTACTCATTGACGACTAATGGATTCCTGTAATCTTGATGGAACTGATACACCCACGTTTATTTAATCCCGTGTCAGAGATGTTAGCATCGATCCTCTGGGTCGTAACTGACCTCCTGTAGGACTAAAATATCCGTACAACTGATTGATCATTTATGTCTGATCATGAGGCTTATCACAATATTCTGAGTCACTGGTTTAAAACTCATTTTATAAACTGATAAATACAATGCGATCAGCAATAAGAAGGACTTAATATATACTACACTAATCACTAATGATCAGTCATTTACAAAGACTCACTAAGTTACTTTTGTGATTACAACCTTTTCAATTATTTTTCTTTGTAGTCTCAATTATATAAGGTATTCCGTATTGTTGATATTACATCTTTATAAGTATAGCCTATAAAAAATCTTTCAGACTAGGGATTTTGTTATATTTATCAATGTCATAATCATTTGATAACTTATATATCTATCTGTATTTCATCAAGATAAGTAATAAAATTGCTTTTATTTTGTTTTATTGACTCTATTGTAACAAGCTAGTAGCGTGAGAAATTATCGAAAGTATATCTTCTTAAATATTAAATTTTTTAACATAAGTTATTATAGTAATTTAAATTAGTATCAGAAGGGGTTTTGTGGATATTATAGTAATTTAATAGTTGGATTCATGAGTCAATTGAACATAGACCACCTTGGAAAACCTGGAAGCACTGGACGGCCGTTTCCTCCTAATATGGGACTCCTCAGCAGTGCGCGTCTACGATCCCGCCTCTCGAGATTCGAACCCAGGACCTATCGGTCTCGCGCGCGAACACTTAATCTCTAGACCACTGAGTCGGTCGGCATCCGATGGTGTTAATGTCTAACTTCAACTCATCCACGAAAGTGAACGACACATCCACCACTGTCTTCAGTTAAAGTACGATTAATTCAACATTTAAATGTTGAAACTTAAAAGAAAATTTATCCTATGTTACTAGTTCTTTTTATACAATTTACAAAATAGATATGGTAGATTATTCAAGAAAAGCTTCTTTCTTTTTCATTCCACTAAACTGGATCTTTTATTTCAATTATATCTGTTTGTAAGCAATTAATATATTAAATTCACTTGGTTTTGTTTGGCTTGTATCTTCCCATCGAGGTTTAAAACTGCAGTTGATCAGTCTGTTATTGGCATATAAGCATACTGTGCGTATGCCTCGATATTGCCTTAATTCACAAGCTTTTTGTAAGCAATGATGGATAGTGGCTAGCAGTGGAATCCAGAACGCGCGTTTCGTCCTGTTTGGGACTCGTCAGCTGGATGTACCTGCATCTCGGAGTTGATGTTCACTCTGGGACTCGAACCCAGTACCAGTCGCTTCAAACGCCATCGCGTTATCCACTCAGCCACTGAGTCTTGTTAGTCACTTGCTTGTACAATGGGGTGAATTTAAATTTTTTTTTGTATTGTTTGACTTGTAAGCCAAACAACGAAGCTTGTGAATTAAGGCAATATCGAGGCATACGCACAGTATGAACATATGCCAATAACAAACTGATCAATTGCAGTCTTAAACGTTAATGTGAAGATATAAGTCAAACAATACCAAGTGGATTGAAATTCGCCTCATTGCACAAGCAATTGGCTAACATGACTTAGTGGCTGAGTGGATAACGCGAAGGCGTTTGGAAGCGAATGACACTGGGTTCGAGTCCCAGAGTGGACATCAACTCTGAGATGTAGGTACATTCAGGCGATGAGTCCCAAACAGGAGGAAGCGCACGTCCTGGATTCCACTGCTAGCCGCTATCCGTCATTGCTTACAAAAATAATATATTGTCTGAAGAAATTGGTAATAACGGTTTTCAATGTTCATTATAAGAAATAAATGTTAATTTTGTCAAATAATTAACTTTTATTTAAACAGTATACATTAGTCTCCATCACTGCCTTTATAAAAGATGAAGAAACCCATTAATAATAATAATAATCATCTATGAAAAGTATAATTATCTTTACTCTCGTTTGTTAAGCAATCACCAAACTATATCCCCATTAAAATTCCATTGAAAACATAAGGATTGTGGGGGGAAAATTGGACATACAGTGTTTACACATAATTCATATTTTATTTACCTAGCTAACGATTCTATTCATAGACTATTTGACTCAAAGATACGTAGTAAAATGATGTATAATCCCAAATAAAATTTCGTCAATATTTACCGGTGATAAGCATACCTTGTTTTCTGTTAAATTACAGGTAATGTAGAGTACGTTAAATTTGATATTAACTCTTTTACGAACTGAATTAATCTGGAGTGTCACTGAAAATTAGAGATGTCTTGAAACTTATTTTATCTTAACAAAGGACTCCTTGATAATGTCCACTTACAACCACATCAGTGATTGGGACCAAAACCCTCAGACTTTTAAGCAAAACGTAATGCGTCAAATTACTTCTTCTGAATCCAGTAGCTCTTATGCCGATGTCAATCAGTAATTAAGGCCATCTTGAGGTAGAATAATTTCATAAAACAAACGTACTCGCCATATGATCTGAAAGTTCAAGGTTTGATTCTACGTTCGATAATAAGGTTAGAAAATCAGTTCAATTTCAAATGATTTGAAACATCATATTAAGGATAATCTTGATCCGTTAGACCTTTCATTGACTGTCTGGACTTAGTAGCCCAGTAAATAACAGGTTAGGTATTTGGAGCGTAAGGCACTAGATTCGAGTCCAGGTGTGAACGTCAACACGAATTGGGGTACATTCAGTTGACAGGTCATAAACAGTATGAAACGCGAGTCCTAGATTTTTTTGCTAGCTGACTTCATCCATTCTAGAAATACTAGAAAATGAAAAGAAAAGGGGTGAAGATAAAAATAGGTAAGAGAGAAAATACCACATAGTTTAAAATTGATCAATTAGTGTGTGCAACATTAACAAAATATACCCATATGCACATAAGTTGATTAAATGGTTGAATGATGAACAGACATAATATTTAAAAGTTGTGGTTGAATTATGCTTCTATTTCCACAGTTATTTTATATAAAGCACATATTAGACTGGTTTTTAAATATTTTGTTTAGAAAAATGTCCAGGTCAATTCCAAAATAGTAGATAATCTTTTTGACACTTAAGATCAGAAATATGGTTGTGGTAAGTAGTTAATTTCTAACTAATAATCCTCGATTTAACATTTAGAATTGATTGGTAAATTCAGACGTCGTTCGTTCAAATTCCATATTTACTTACACTTTCAATATCACTTATCATCACTGCTGTTATTATTATTATTATCATCCAAATCACGTAACTAGTAAGGTGAACGTCTCAATAGAAAAAAATGACCTAAATAATTACACTTTTGCTTTTCCTAATTTTCATTTTCAGGTATTTTACCTTTGTGGTGTTAACATTTTTATTTGATTCATATTTTCTCGCTACTTATTTACACGTTTTAATGTAGCTGAGATAAACAAGTAGGAAGAAAAAACCTAATTATATAGTTTAGTGGGTAGAACAATGACAATTAATCATATCCATTTGAAATTAGCGGTATTGAATGGTGTTATTGTAATCAAGAAATCATAACGAACTAATTTTTCATGGGAAGTATGACATATTAAAATATCTATTTAGTAGAAATTGACGTCAGTGAAAGAGGCCTTGTTAACTTTAATCTGAACTTTATGATTTAAAAGTTTAAGATACAAGAGTTTCAACCCAAAGTCTAAACAGTTACGGTTGTATATTCAAGAGTATTCAGGGAGAAAAGTATTTCCGTTAGGGCATAGTCAATCACTAGTAAGCAAACAGTGTCCAATGAGTTGTATTTTGAAATTTAACTTTTTTTTGAAAAATACACAGTTATAATACATGATAAAATAGATATTAATTATAAATTATTTATTCCCATTTATTACTTTCAAATCAGTATATTGAAATGGAAACAGAATAGTACAAAAACAGTAAATGTAGACAGAGACGCGATTTTCCAACCAACATAAACAGCTTCATAGATAACATCTTTTTAAGAAAAATACCGCATGCAATGGATGAAGGATTGCACAAGATCATGGATTGATTAAAGTTAAACGTCATTGATGTAGGACATCGGCTTAGTGGTCTAGAGGTTAAGGTTTCATAAGCTAAATAGTAGGTCCCACTTTCGAGCCTCGCGTGCGAGATCGTTAATGTGCACTTCTGAAGAGTTCATGCTAGGACAAAACAGACCAACCAGTGCTCCCATGTTTCCAATTGCGGTATGGCTTATACAGACTAGTGATTTCAACTGTTAAAATACGGTAATCTCCATAAATTCCCCACATTAAAAACAAAAATTCGTTTTATCTAAAGACATCTCGTTTCTAGGTGAGTAAACAAAACAAGGAGATACTGCATAACATATTGTTATTACTATTAAAAAGAGGATATGAAATTGACCTTCTAAGCAGAGATGGATGGTGGCTAATAGTGAAATTTGGAATGCGCGTTTCATCCCACTCGGGGCTCGTCAGCAGGCAGTGTCGAGTCAATGCACACAGGATGCATATGCGCCAATAAGAAACTGATCTATTGTAGACCTAAACATCAATGGAAGGATTCAAACAGTGAATAAAAGATAAATGAGACTAACTTAGTTTTTTATAAAATCGAAGATATAGATCGTGAGTTTGTAAATAGCAAACTCAATGAATAGAAATTTACTGTAAATACTGTTGGCGAAATTATGACAGAACTAAAACAACTAACCTTTACGAATTGCCTTATCTAGCACGGTCCCACGTAGAGGATATGTTAATTAAGTAACCTAGATAACAAAAGAGACGTTTATTAGTATTTGATATCATTTGAAATGAAGAAAATCTCTCTGTATTTTTGAAATGATAATCTCGTAGTGTTCAGCGATCATAAAGCGGTCGATTTATCGGTAGCCAACGTGGACTAAAGTATACTTGAATTTCGTCGGTTCATGTCATCTACATCAAAGGAGAGGCTCGATAAAGCACCTCTTCAACAGGACTCATTGAGTAAGTACTACAGTTATATTTGGACACGAACTGATGACTGAAACGTCGATATCGAACGGTTACCCGATAAAGTTTATGAATCGACTCCAGGACCTCTTTTCAATTATTCCGCGAAGAAAAAAGGTTTGTACCTCTTTACCATGTAGAGAGGAAGCGATTAGTATGGTTTCAAAACAGAGACTAAAAGCAGTCATCATGAAAAGTGATGTTGATTGAAAAGACTAAGCCCATGACTTCATATAGGTCTAGATATTTTTCAAACCATTGTATCACATCCCATTGCATTTATCAGTTCATGTTTGTGTGAAGGCACGTACACAGGGAGGAGCAATCGAGCGATCCAATCAAGGGTTGTAAAACATGTGCCTAGATGGCTTCAGAACCAACTAGTTTCAAATACTCCAATAGACGCAGGAAGTATAAAATCGTGTTCATCGATAGAACATAGTTTACATCAATATAACTTAAAAAGTTGCATCGAAATTGCTAAGATGAATTCTTAGGTTTGTCATAATCTTGGATATTCACAAATCAAAATCCTCTTTAGATGTACAGAAATAATTAGTCATGGCCTTGAATTTACCCTGATAAACTTGAAGTTATTTTATGGCCCAGGGTAATGTAACAATTCCCTATTCCTTTCATATTATATTGATTTTTCTCTCACCTTTATTTACAATTATTATTATTTTATGCTTATTTGAACTTTTATTTAATTGACCTTTATTAATTTTCATATAAAACACCTTGACAAATGTGTGTGACCAGATTGTTTGAAATGTGTAGTGGTAATACATCACTTTTTTCAGATCACCTCTGTCTTCTCATTGTCCTATCAAAGTTTGTTCAAAATTATAAAAGTCACATTATAGGTTGTAAGCTTTATGTTAGACGTTGTCCATTTGCTTATAATGCTTGTAAATTAAGGCAATATCGAGGCATACGCACAGTATGCACATATGACAATAAGAGACTGATCAATTTCAGTCCTAAAACATCGATGGTAAGATTCAAGTAAAAACAATATCAAGTGAATTAAACTTCACCCCATTGCACAAGCAAGTGGCTATCAGGACTCAGTGGCTGAGTGGATAACGCGATGGCGTTTGAAGCGACTGGTACTGGGTTCGAGTCCCAGAGTGAACATCAACTCCGAGATGCAGGTACATCCAGCTGACGAAAACCAAGCAGGACGAAACGCGCGTCCTGGATTCCACTGCTATCCACTATCCATCATTGCTTACAAAAAGCTTGTGAATTAAGGCAATATCGAGGCATACGCACAGTATGCACATATGCCACTAAGAGACTGATCAGTTTCAGTCCTAAAACATCAATGGGAAGATTCAAGTAAAAACAATATCAAGTGAGTTGTCCATTTTAGTTCAAATATCGATCAGATATGTGTAAACAGGTTTAGTGTACTTCATAATTTCTATTTAAAGCAAACAATCTATTGTATTAATGAAGTTATTAGGTTAAAAATTAAATATTAATTGGCATCAGATATGTGTAAACAGGTTTAGTGTACTTCATAATTTCTATTTAAAGCAAACAATCTATTGTATTAATGAAGTTATTAGGTTAAAAATTAAATATTAATTGGCATGGTGCAATCATGAAAAGTAAGACAAGTTAGATTTTGCATCCACTGACTCTCAATTGCATAATTCATTTTCACCGTTCGAATGATCTAGTGTCTCTTCTGATGTTAGGTGGTTATATTTGGTCGACAGGAAACCCTAAATTCAAGTTTTGTGATAGACGACACTTATCACCACGAACTACATCCAGTTTCGATGAAACTGAACCTGCGTTAACCGGCCTCACAAAGACATTGCCGCTGAGCCATACGGTCAGCGACTGACCTTTAAAACTGAGATCCATGGTCCAGGATTTCCACTGGCATACCAACTATCCTATCCCTTCAAAACACAGTCCAGGTGATGTGAAGATATTTACTCCATTACCTACATCGCAATTTATTAATATTGTGATTTGAGAAACTTAACTACGGTAACCAGTCAGTGGTTAATCAATGTGAATGTCTCTTCTATTATTGAGAATAGGAATCCATAATACTACAATACATAACATAAACTATAGTTCAAATAACCAGTTACTTATTCGTTTGAATAAAAGAAAAGTTAGAGAGGGGTTTTGTGGATATTATAGTAATTTAATGATTGAATTCATGAATCAATTGAAGATAGACCATCTCGGAAAATCTGGAAGCACCAGATGACCGTTTCCTCCTAGTATGGGATTCCTGTACAGTGCGCACCCACGATGTCGCCTCGCGAGATTCGAGCCCAGGACCTATCAGTTTCGTGAGCGAACACTTAACCTCGAGTCCACTGAGTCGGTCGGCATCCGACGATGTTAATGTCTAACTTCAACCAATCCACGAATTTATGCCACCGTCCACCATTGTCATAAGTGAGTTACCATCTCACAACAGACCCGGTTGAACACATTGGTCACGGTTTCTCACTAGAACTCCAGGAAATACCTCTTGAAGACCGTCGCTAGTGAGCATATGGTGATTATATTCAGAGAAGGGTGACAATAAAAATATTCTTATTGTACGAAATGAGAATGCATAGCTTATATTTGAGTTTGACATCTCATTAGTTTTAGTAATCTCATGTTACATGTGGAAAGAATAGTTGAATTATCTATCACAACTTTAGACAGATTGAATAAAAGCGTAAATCAAATTGTTCGAAGTGAGAAGCAGAAAATTAAACTTCATCTATGTGTTGTGCTACTTCACTGATATTTTTTTTTCAAAAGCACGAAAGTGAGTCAAATTAATTTGTTTTTCTACTCCATCATAATGCATATATTTCATGTAGCTGAAAATAGTATAACAAAAAGACATAACAGTTATAAAAATGTAATTGAAGTTTCAATGTGAATCCTTTACATTTTTGATTACTTGCCATTTTGTTATGCCACACGTGATAACCTGGTCGATAGAATTTTGATTATCATTACAGGTCTAATAATTAGTAACAAATTAGTGTAAACATCTCAATCCTGGAAGATGTCAGTTTCTGTTTAATTAGCTCTATGATAACGCTTATGATTGAATTCCAAAGAGGTACACGTTAGGGTCTCATTATATTTGTCAGTCTTTTCAAGATTAGAGATGTACCTTATTGACAACTGTAGACCAGCATTGAACTTAGGTTTAGAGTCTTTCATATCAACCATCTCCAACTACTTACCGTTAGGATAGATCTTTTCATGTTAATTAGATCCGAAAAACGCTACATTTAACTTCGCTTTGTTTGTTTGATTCCACCAGACCACTTATTACGGCCAGAATAGTTCAGTGAAAAGATCACTGACTGTGAAGCTGAATGATACAAGATCAAGTCTATCAGGGTATATCAGTCCATCAAGGTTTTAGGTACACCTTTATGATGAGTTTAAAATAGCACAAATCTAGATCAAGGGTCTCATGTTGACTGTCTCTAACCACCTTATATTTTTTTCAACTATCTACTTCTGCTCTGAACTCGAGATCAATATCAACATCAAACACGCCGAAATTTATGTTTTACATTATTGTAAGATGAAAACATATTTTAAGTAATTTCATATACTTATAATATATAGAGAAAGATAATAAATATTATAAACTGTTTTTAAGTTTGAGTGTTTCAGTTAAATGAACACGCTGAATAACTCTTTAACATGTGGAATTTACTAAGTAATGTAGAATTCCATTTTTAATACACTTTCGTGATCTCGTTTTATTAATTTCACAATCAACGACTGTCTCTAGGTAAATAAATTTCGTTTTATGCATTTTGATTTGACAAACTGTCAAAAATGAACAAATGATAGTGAAAAATATTGAAAAAAGGACTAAAATATTCTCTAATTACTGGTATATAGTAGAACTTCGGCAAAGATTTTTTAATAAATACACTGTTTAGCCTAAGTATTAGTGTAGAAATATATCGTTCACACTGAAAGCTAGAAAATAATAATCACAAAAGTAATCTTTCATACAATGAGATGTCAAATAAAACTCATGATAATGTAAAGTTAACAATTCGAAACTATTCATCCCAATTTCATTGCTTTTTATTAACAATGCTGATATGATTTGCTTACAAGATGTCGGTTGCTATGGTTTTTTTTCAAATAAGCTCAGAAACCAGATAATTACTTGTTAAGTGGTGTATAAGTTGTAAATGCTGGATAGTTTTATGCTTACCAAACAAGTGTTCCTAATATTTTAAAACAGGATATTTAGAAAAATACAAATAAACTTTGTTCTGATCTTGTTGTTGTAACGGTTTATTAAAACGTCATGATCAAGTACGTAGAAAATCTTTTTTCAGAGATGTCTGAAATCTGTAAATTCGGTTGTTGGTAATAATTTCTTTTTTCCCTGATATCATCTGGTCAATAAACACTGGTTATTAAGATAAAATTTCCCTAATAAATGATCAGAATGTAGTGACAGTGGAATAATAATTAATTCACTCTGGATCAACTGGTAACATCTACTATTCACTTGAATTGAGATTAAGATGACTATGATATTGAGTAATGTTTCTAAACTGCAACTTAGTCTAAAAAGTAAGAAATGATTTCTTCTAAGAAAATTCACCATAACTTAATATGTGGATTCCCTATTATGGTTCAATCATTCTTTCATATAAATACAAATAAAATATGTAGTAATATATGACATACACCTAGAAAAATCTGAAAAAATCGTCCATCCAAGTGGATATTCATGTTATATATAGTTATTAGCTGTTGTTATCAGGTATTGTGTAGTTCATAGAGTTTCTATAAATTTAAATCATTAAATGACCTTAGTTAGACCAGTGATTTTCAGCCTTATTGGGTGTGAGACAGTTTAACCACCTTATACAATTGCAAATGGTTACGCAAGATCACGAATTGATTGAAACTAGATATAAACACTTTTGAATGTTAGTTCGGTAGTCAAGTTGTAAAGCGTTCTCTCAAAAGACTGAGGGTCCTGGGTCCGGTCCTCGAATACGTTCCGCCGAGGAGTCCCATATTAGGACGAAACGATCGTCCAGTGCTTGTAGGTTTTCAACAGAGATCTAACTAAGATCAGTTTGTGATCTAAATTCTACAAATAGTTACTACTGTATTTCACTTAATATCGCTAAGATTCACTTTCAGTAGCTGACTTAATTATATTCAGGGCATATTTAAGAATTTTTTGACGAAGTTCATTATTATTGAAAATGATCTAATCTTCATTAGATATTTTGATAAGTTTAATAAACTAGTTGACATTTCAAAAAACTAATTTGTCAGACTGAAACTTAATTTTTCAATAAAATAGTGGTGACAATTTACTTAATTTCAATCTACTAAAGTTAATATAACATCAAAGTCAATACCATTTACATGATGTGGATTTTAGTCGGTTTCAGTGATATCTACCAATTGATTTCGCCAAGTAGTACGTTTTTTCGACAAATAACGCTAATCAGTATATATATTGCCAAATATTGAAAATACACACGTTTAAACATGTAAAAACGGAAGGAAGTTCTCTCATAATTATGACTGTATCTACTATCGATTTTACAATTTAATCATTAAAATGGAAAGTTTGTGAATAATTAAAAAAAAACTAAATTCCTTTATTACTACTCCTCTTTGAACTAATGAAAATCCATATTAGTGGAACAAGATTTTTCTTTAGTCTAACCCCAGTAAATATATCTCACTTTGACAGGTTACTTTGGTAACTATGTGAAGTAAAATTTTAAACGGTGTAAATTTGTTGCCATCAATAAATATAACGATGCCTTTAGATGTTTTTTCTCATCGAAATAGTAAAATTAATGCAAATTTAAGTGATTTTGTTTATAGCTAACATTCCAAAATGTTGGATTGATCAATAAACTTTGAAATTAATGGGTATAGTGTACATCTGAAGAATCCATAAAGAAGCAAATATTATCGATTGAATATTAGTGTTACATTTAACTAACGCTTACTGAATTACTTGAAACGAACCATGTATTAATTTAAAAAATTTTATCCTTAAAAATTATTCATTTTTCTATCTTATAAGTAGTGGTTAATAGTGCAATCCAGAATGTACTTTTTGCCCTATTTAAAACTTGTTGGATGAATGTGTCAACAGCATATTGATATTGACTAACACACTAATCTTCACTTCCAGTATACAGTGCTAAAACGTCCAATGCACTAACCACTAAGATATGTTAATTATTAGTTTTAAAGATTTGCATTTTATTCCTTTTTAGATATTTAGAATTAAATTAATAGGACATTATCTGAAATACAATAGATATGTTAATGCAAACACTGTCGATATATATATTTATTCATCCTAGTAGGCTAGTATAGATCGATGAGATTCGATTCTAAATATATGCTAAAGGAAACGCTTACAATTTCGACATTTTATATCAAGGCAGATGAGTGATTCACAATAGATCTTAATATCAGATGCATTTAGTGGATTAAAATCAAAGAAAACGTGGTCTAGTAATAGTAAAAATTGAAAACAAATTAAATGAGTTGTATGGATTATTTGATAAAGCGTTGGATTCGTAATTTATGAGAACATTAATTTAAGTCTGAGCGAATTGTTCCGTATTATTTGGGAGCCGAGTTAATGTAACTCATGAAGGAGGAAAATTTTATTTGAGAAAAATTTCAGCGATTTAATTTCAAAATTCCAAGGTCTCACTCGGCTAATTGGTCCAAGATTTTTTTTTCAATGAATTACGGTCAAACACCAAAATCGTATAATATAAATACACGATTCACTGGTTAAGTTTATACTAGATAGATCGTTCAATCATGTTAATAAAATTAAAAGTGAGACTTGTCATATTGTGTAAGTTATTTAGCGAGGATAAATAAACCAATGAAAGTTTGTGTTATTTTGTTAACCAAGCTGATTTCAAGCAAATTAACTGATTAGAACAAGTAAAAAATATTAATGCTGTCAACATAATAACAGAAGCAAAATGTAAATGAAGTTCAGATTTGCTTAATAAATTAGTTACCATGGCACGGCTAATGGTATTTCATCTCTCCTATTTATTTTGCTTGGATAGATAAATCAAATAGGTAAATTAATGATTACCAGCAATGAAGAGACCTAATTGGTAAGAATCCTGAAATATACTAATGTAATTCTACGATTAGCGATTACAGATTTTTATCCAAGGATTATTTTGTGTTGCCTTGTGCTCTGTAATCAAGAGAAAAATGGACTTCTTTCCATGAAATAAAAGAGTCTATGGTTCAACATACAATCGACTAGATTGCAGATCGAGTTCAATACTGTTACATTTCAGTTTATTTGTGAAAAGTAGTCTTTAATGTTGATACAAATACTAAGTGAAACCATGACTACTGTTGGGATGTCATCGTCTAATATTGAAGTCATTGGTGTAGAGATTAAAATGAATTTAGATTAAAACTCTCTTGTGTCTGTCTAACTGTATAATCTGATGTATTTCAATAACTTGTTTCAAGATAAACTAAAAATGCTTCTGTTTTCCAACATGGGTTTCATTTAAAAGTTAGTAATAATGTTTATAGATATCACTTATCGATGTTAATTTGGTTATACGTATTATTAAAGTAAGATCATCATCTCCTAGGTGAGATGGTAATGTCTTCACTCAGTTTAGCATGTGATGTTGGCTGGTATAGGAGTAGTTTAGAAAAATGCAAGGGACTGCTAAATCTAAGCATGATATCAATCTAATTTGAGTCATGTTGATAAGTGCAGACTACCTAATTAAAGTAATTACGACTGCCGTGACCAGTAGTGAAGATGTTGGGTGACGTATTTGAGAATCGGCAGCAACTTCTCAGGTGACTTAGATCCAGAAATTTTGAATTATTAATACCCGTTGTTTCTCTAATATTTTTTCATCAATCATATTATCCATGTCTAGTCTCTTTTACTACCTTTGATACAACAACTAATATGAATACTCATGGGTCTTCAGTAACGTTCTTGACATTTTCATTTTACTGCACCGATGTGGTGTGACAACATGAAAGAAGTCTGCTTTCCATAAACAGACATCATAATTATTGAGTTGAAAGATAGGTAATTAACAAAACTCCTAACAGTAGATATGCTTTTATATTATTCAGTCATAAGAATTCATTTTGTAAATTGTTTGGTGCATGATAATTGATTAGTTGTTTCACATCATGTTAAATGAAAATTATTGGGGCATTTTGTTTACATTAATGATAGAAGTATAATCTAACCGTACTTTTAATATAATTTTTGGAAGATTGGAATAATTTAGTATTTTACTGATGAATCCAGTGTTATAAAATAAAAGGTAATATATTACTGTATGAAATATGTTTTAGTAAAAACCGAATGATTTGTGAATGTTGAGACAATTCATCATGTTAACCTAATATGGCCAATGGACCAATAATCATGAATGAGAAATATAAACGAATCTCAACAAATGTTTTATTACACTGAAATCATGAACCGGTCAATATCAGACTACTATTGAAAACTCTAAACTTACAGCAATCATTTTCTCACTACAGATCAGTTTCGAGAGGAAATTCTTGGGGTTTTATAGAGAAACTTTAACCAGTGGAGTTCAACCGTATCGAGCGTGAGGTAGTTACAACCGAAGACAATGGAAGATAATCACGCAGTATCGTAGATTGAATGAAGTTGAACATCCGGACAGTTGGATGTAGTCTCGGTTGTTTAGAGATTGAGTGTTCGTAAGCAAGACCAAAGGTCCTTGGTTCGTGTCCCTTGTTTGAGGTCATGGTTACGCATCGCCGGGGATTCCATACTAGAAGGACATGGTCGTCCAGTGCCTCCAGGCTTTATACGGTGGTCTAAAACTGATTGCTTCATGGATTTAATGGAACTCAACGATTTCCATAATTCTTTACTTATAATGTTTTATTCCTTGACAAATGTTCACCTGACCTCCAAAACGTTTGCCCATATTGTTAATTGAAATCAGTGTATGTGAAATACAGGTTGTGGTTGACATAGACACAGAATGGGATAGTTTTACATGTCATGCTATTAATCATTTTTTAGAACCAACAAACATGTTTATTTGTTAACTAAAACAATATAAGGCTGACTTGACAGTTTTGAATTGACTTACTGCAATGACAGCCTGTCAAACAAGTACAATTTGGTTCACCTGATCTAAACTAACAACAAAACATTTATTTAAAAATATGGCATATAACAAAATAGTACGATAAAGCATTATCTTGAACAATGTCAGTAATGGAACTAGACAACCTGAAGGTGGAAAACTGACTAATTAGTTTAAACCGAGACAATTTTTTCTATGTGAATACAAAATCTAGTAGATTTCAATAAATACTGATAGAAACCTATGGAAGTGCACTACAAAAGTCAGAAAATAATTTCGAAATACTGCACAAGAATATTTTTGTACCTCAGCCTATATTTATTCGATAACACCGATAGTGCTACACAACTAACTAAACCAATAAACTGTAATGCTCCACGTTTCTAAGTTTTCTTATCAACTAAACAATGTGAAAGTCATAACAGACCTTATTACATTAAATTACTGAGCATAGTGAAATTAGAAAAACAAGACTGTATCTACATGTTTACACCCAGCTCAAACAAATGTGGAGCGTTATCTTGATGCCTGACATATTGAAACATGTATGTTTCTATTGAAACAACCTAACCAATAATTTATCAGCCTTCTTTCTACTCAATAACACAATATTACTTCCTATCATGCACACCAACTGTGAGACTTGAGGAATGAATAAAATATATTTAGGAGGTCTTAGAATAGGTATGATCAAAATTGAACTAGTTTTCAATAAAGAATATGATGCTGTTTTATGTCAGTCAAGGTGTGGTACTTCATCATTATAGATTTCTAGCGTTTAGATTAAGAGATGAAAGCCTATTAGCAAATCACTATGTTTTATATGGCATATGGATTAAGTTCAGTAACATCCTGTCACTCATCTGTTTTTGTTCTTTTGAGTTGATGAATCAGGCAATCGGAATAAAAAAAACTACTCCAGAAATAGTGGTGACTGTATGAGTCATCATAAAAAAACTAGTATATATATATATATAGGTAACACACGTAATGGATAAAGACTATCATTGGACAAAGGTATATTGATAACACTTTATTGATAGGTAATGTTGAGTCATGTCATTAAATTAGGAGAATACAAATTTCTCGTGATTTCTATCTTAGGCAACGTATATTTCATACATTAACAATTGAACAACCAGCTTAGCAGTCTGCTTTATTGATTCTCTTACAGGTGAATGGTATTTCGGCCATTGATCTCAATCATGAAGATGTCGTTGAGCAGATTCGCTGTAAGTGTTTACATGATTATCACTAAAATAATGTGAAAAACACTCTAATTCAGATTAATCATTCATTTAATTGTTTAACTTTATTAATAATTTATTATATTTTTCTTAGCGCGAAACCAAGTCTCTTTAAGACTCAAAAGATTACGTTATCAAGTGGTCGATGGCTTAACTGGATATCGAGTAGGCTCTATGAGAAACTTAACTTGTAATGAAGCTCCAATTTTGAGATCACAACAACGTCATCATTACCAAAAACGTCGGTCAGTTCGAGAGTCTTCATCAACAGGAAATACAGCGTCTGCTGTAGTTAGACGAAGACCTCGTCTTGGGACGCAAACATTCAAAATAGCCCGAAGTTGTTCACCCCCTCCATTAGTGTCGGTCAGTTCAATGAATGATTCAATAGGTCCACATACAGATGAAGATATTGATTGGAGAAAAGAAGACGAGGTAAAGCTATTGACTTGATTGATTTAAACTATTTTATTATGATCAATTCAATATTGTTATTGACATTTAAAAGAATAATGTAGGTTGTGTTCGGCCAACTCGTTCATGAATTCCCATGTTGGGTTTACGCATAATTTGTTTGCATACATTCAAGATCAGTATACATTGTAAAGCAACATGAATAACAGATCACTTAACTAGTGTATTTATAAAAACCAGAATTTCTTTTCATTTTTGAAGTAAATAGCAGGTTGATATTTTTTTAGCGTCTACATCACACAAAATATGTACATGAACCATTATAGAGTTACTAAGTTGGGATTATTGCTTAATATAGTTTCACTGTATGGTATTTTCTTTTATAAAACACCTTTTTAAATAAAATTCTCGAAGTCTATAAGTTCAAGTATTTCGTTTTTGTTTATCCAATTAATACTAATTAACTAAATTATATATTCATAAGTTGAACTGAAAAAAGAACACATGCAAGAAATTTCAATACATTTTTATTTACTATCACGTATTTAATAACAATTCTAATAGTTATTTTTATTTCTATTGTAAATACTCAATGGAGAAGTTGGAAATATAACAATTCAATTATTCTAATCATATTGCTGATTGTTGACTAACCAACAATTTTACATCATTTGTTCTCTTTAAATTAATCTTTAATAATCTACAAAGAGATTTACTTTGCCAATCATTGTTAATGTGTTTTTTTATAATAATTTTGACATAAAGGAGATTTTTGGCATTTACTTTGGAAAATAATTAAACTTGAGAAATACAACAGGCTAGCAATATTAGGGGGATTGAGTTATGAGTTCTCCTTGGATAATTCAGTGTTTTAGGAAGTTTAGTTTCCTTTTTAATCACAAAAGAAACTTATGATTTATTATCATTATTATTAATAATACTATTATTATTGCTATTGTTTTTAGACGTATAATCCAAAACGTGTAATCGAAGTCAAGAATAACCAGTTAGCATGATTTATATTTCATAATTCCAATCTTAGCACTACTTAGACTCAAATACACAACAAAAATTCCATTTCAAAGCTGTGAAAGTTGTTGATTAAGTGCGGTTCCATGTCATTAATCATTCAATATCATCTTCTGACGGCTTAACGTTCGAAGTTTGTACTCATTAACCACAGAATATATAACCTCTTTGAAAGAGAAGTTAATTAAAGTACTGTATGGGTGTTATCTTAGTTTCAGATTTCTCAACCATGTACAATTATGATATTACGTGACGACTAAACATGAAACCTAATTTCTTGTGATGAGCACGTTGTTATTGAGCCGCTGGCTGGGAATCGAATGATACATATATTTAGACTGTAGTCAACTTGGAATATAGTGCGATTCCCACCCACTGTCACTAATAAATAACTCCCTTGATCTATGGAACCACTTATTTGAACACTAATCAAGATCGAGAAATGTTCATGAGAAGTCGTTACATAAGAAGTAAAACAAGTCATGGAAATGTATTTTATTGGATTAAGATCAGAGGATTCAGAACGATAACTGACTTAGTAATTAGTGATGGACTAGCTGGAGTTCATTTTGATCTCTACTTTTCTTTGCCGCAATTAGGTTTCTTGACGTAAATATCTTCTAACTCATTAAAATACTTTTTACCTTGTCTGACACATTGTTTCCGGGGCAAGTTCCTTTTACTTAATTCTATCGCTTTAAGAGATTAAAATATTTGGACTCATAATACAAACATCATGAAGTCAGTGTGAAAAGTATACGTTCTCAGATGAGAACTCTAACACTATTAAAGGTGGCGACTGCAAATATAGCAAACCAGACAATTCATTAATTACTTAAAGTTCTGATGCTTTCATTTCTGCTAGCTACAAATTGGAGCTGATAGTAAAACTGAGACGAACCATACTTCAGAGACTAGTACCTTAGTTAATAAAACATTTCCAAAAATAGATTTGATAAATGACAACACATCTCTACAATCTGACCTTGTAAACGTGCCAACCAATGAAGGTATAGAAACAAGTAAGAAGTTAGCCAGTAAAAACTGGATTCTTTAACCTTGAAATATGAGTGGTCGTAAAATATTGGCCGCTCAGTTCAAAAAATTGTCTGAATGTAATTACTTTGATAATTCCAGGAGGTTAATTTTGAGTCTCTCTAGGTAGATATAAGTGCGTGGATTTATATGCCGTTTGGGATATTTATTATTTACATAAAAAATTATCAACCTGGTTGGTATAACCAAGCTAACGCGGTCAAATCGCCGCAAAACTGTGAGTTTCGGTATCGAGTACTTGTATATCATTCAAGTTGTTTTCTCGTTGTATAGAAATTCTCTTATATACATAAAATTTGTGTTGATGCTGGCAATTTTATGGAATACCTGTTGCCTATCTGTTTTGATGCTCCCATATAGGTGCGGTGCAGTTAGACGAAAATCCTGCACGGTGCTTCACTTTTAATCTAGTCTGGTTTGTAACCTTACGTTTGGTTTCACAATATATGTACTTGCCTCCGCTTTTAATTTTTTTGATCCTGCCTAATATATTAGACCACACGTGTAGTTCATATGACTACGTTCAATTTGCCTAACCCCATGTTTTGCTTTACATACTGAATTACTAACTAGAATTCTCTTACTAACAGCCTAATTTTACGGATTTTACATGTTAAATGCCTTTTCTATATAACTTCAAAACGTTATAAGCTGCTAATCATTATCTTGATGGAACTATCTGTTAGTATTATTAATTAAAGGTGTGTCGACTTACAGTACTGTTCGTCGGTATTGATCACGATCATTCGATTTTTATCTAATAGTGTGAGTGCATCATCAAGTAAGCTTATACGTCAATATTACAGCTACACTCTGTCAATTTTCTCAGTCTAATTGTTGTGGTCAAATCCTGAGATACACCTGGTTCTGTGAACCACGCTATGCAAAGTAAATAATTGTATCAGTTGTTACAGCTTAAAAATATTGGTTCAAGTAATATAGGTAACTAAGCACCACATTTATTATTATTATTATTAATGGCTTTATTCAATATTATATTTTGGTATAATATAGAATTCTCAGCACAACAATATTTGTTAACTAGTTTTTTCTTATGGCTAGATACAAATTTGTGCTTGTTCCGCGTCTGGAAAACAGTAAACTTTTCATATAAATGGTAGTAACTAGTACTACCAAAATGTTTGGAGTTGATATTACATTTGCCAAAAAACTAGTATCTGAATATTTCAGTACGTGTAACTGTGCCTAGCACTTCCCTCCGGTGGAAATCACATTTATCCTTTCTTTACTTGTTCTGTGTATGTCAAAACTATACAGCGGATGTAGTTTTTATAGGTTTTCAATATTTATCTGTTTATATTTTGTATCTTCCAAACTATAAGGAAGGCTGTCCAAATATGTTCTCTAGTAACCAAAATTTTCGCATTTAGGGTTTCATTAATTTTAACTACTGATCATGTGAAGACTCCCGACCGTTGTTGCTACCTTGCTGTGCTAATGAAGTGTGGCAACTTGGGCCGATGCACATATGTGCCTGGTTCGACGTTGTAACTGACTGGCTAACTGACATGTGAAGACTTCTTTATGTACCTTCAAGTTAAAGCAGTTTAAAAGACAGTAAAAATATTATGGACACTACAGAGACAGTAAAATCTAATATGTTGGTAACAGCACTTTTATTCGACACAGTAATATAATACTTTAAAGAGTTAACCTGGGGGTGGGGGAGGGTAACGAAATAATAAACAAGGCATAAATAGGCGGTGTATAATTAAGCATAGTTTGAGTTAATTCACAGGAACCTCTGAAAATAGGTTTTGTGCTTGTTAGTCTTCATCAACAAAACATAATCAACTGATAGAATTACCCCTACTTCAAAGATTCAAATCATTGCTGGATATATATTAGTAAACTGTATTGCTACTGAGTATAATATGAAACTGATTACTATCCATTGACCTGTTTCTTTCAGTATGATAAGTTGATTACGTAAATCACGTAGGAAGCTGTAACTGAAAGAAATTAAAAGTCAGACAGTCACATACATGGAATTCGGTACAAATGTATATCAGTCCAAGTTACCACGTTTAATATCATCACAACAACAGATAAGTAACAAGATTGAAGGCAAATAAATAGAAACTACGGTAGATCAAGTTCGCTGTTTAAAACCAGATAAAGAATGTATATAAAAGATTACGAATAAAGTCAAGGAGAATGTTTAATAAATTCAAGGTAAAATGAAGTAAATATAGATCCACACCACTGCTGCCATACCACTTAAGGCCCTCGTTCGTAGATTATCTTGTGGGACTCCACCAGGAAGTCTACAATTAATATAGCTTAGGTCGAGAGTCCATGATTTCAAAGACTGGTATGTCAGTCTCCAGTGTTCGTTTAAACTAGCGTATTGGGAGTAGTTCACAAACGGACATTCGTGATGAGTGACTCAATTACTTACAACCTATGTATACCATTTATTTAAACCCATAAACATTGATAAAAGGAGATACCAGATGTACATGCACCACACTTTGCCATTAGATTTGTTTGAGGGCTGGTGTAATGCCCGAGCATCCAAACTGAAGCAGGTGGTTTTCTTTTGAGGTCACTCGCTGAGCCTTTGATATAGAGGTCTAATCTACATGGTGGTGGAGCAACGTTAAGAGATGAAGTCCCATAGTAGCCGCTAACCATCAAAAGGTTTATACGCCTTTTGTTTCCTTAGGATCCTGGAGCCTATGTGTACCAATGGTTTGGAATCAGGGTTTCCCAACTCCCCTAGTTGAACTCTCCGTGTTCATCAACTCAGTCTAAGCTCCAGACATTCGCTTTTCGTTCTCTGAATTTCGTAAACAGCATCCCTACCACGAAAAGGCGATGAGCGGGACTTCCCTGACAGTTGCTGTATACGCGTGACCATGTGAGAGCGTTACGAGAGGGAGCTCCGACTCTCCCCACCGCCAACCGTACCAGAGCATTTGATGGCTTTTATACTATGTTCCATAGTCATATATTAGTATGAATCAATGTCCCACACTGAATAATTACTGTTCACTAAGCTAACAGACATTTTGTTTGTAACAAGTTGTGTAATCAGGCGAAAGTCAAGTAAACTGTCCTATGTTTTATGTTTATTATCAGTTCTTTCTGTCCTAACTTATGTGCCTCTGATTTTTTTTCGAAACACCGAAAGTTTTGGTCCGAAAACGAAATGGTTTGTCGGATGTTTCCAAACAAATTCAACTGTAGTGTATGCGAAATTCAAAAATTGCCTATTGTACGAAGTACCATTTATTAAAGCCTGTTAGAATATTTAATATGATGTGAAAAATCATAGCCAACATCGATCGATTGTTAATCTGAATCTCCAGAGTTAAAATATGATGTTTATCCCAATCAAAAACTAAGAACACGAAGCTATGATAAGTGGAAGAGTTTGAGTTATTCGATCTTTGGTAATCATATGTAGAGTTTTCGTTTCAATTTAGTGCTTAGCCTACTTATCCCAAAGATTAGATCCGAAGCCTTCAATGAATTATGAGAATTTTTGCTAAAATTCGGGTAAATTCATCTCTCCGTATTGGACTTCTTGAAATAGCAATGTGTTCTTTTTATCAACTAAGCATATTGCAGCCTCTTTCGAAAAACGGATGCATTTATAGTTACATAGGAAAATAAAATCCTACTGTTTATATGCCTCAGTTTCTTACCCTCACTCTACATTCGACCACTGATAATCAGTTACATTATGTTATTCTCTCCTGAATTATGTAGAAAACTTCGCCTACTTTATATTTGTAGATCTGATCTCTTGAACTAAAAACAATATATTGTCGTCTTTACTGTCACGATGTAAATTATTCGTATGCTTACTTCGTTTCACTGTAATAATACGTTTTTTACTGTAAAACGTATATCGTTTATATCCAACTTATTATCTGTCCGGTCATAAATTTAGGTAACAAAATAATTTATTGTGTTGTAAAACACAGTGCAATAAATATTAATTTTTATAAACTTATCCTGGTAAAAATACCTTAGTTCGCTTTCTTATGCTTGGTAATAATGAGTGGGTGAATTATACTGTGAATAATTTGTGGTAATTTGACATTTTTGTTTTGACCTGTTACGTGTGTCCTATATTATTAGGATAGATTCACTGAACTACAAGTAAATTTATGTTCACTTGTAGTTATAATAGTCGTATATTGATTAAACTATCCTATAGGAGTTGGATAAAAACATATATGTATGGATTTTGTTTATCCAGTCATTTCTAATCAGAACATAGTTTGGAAAAAATGCGCGTCAGTCCGAGTTATTAAAAGAGATCAATACAACAAAATGAGTTTAACAAGATGAGTACTGTAGGACTAAAAAAATCGTGGTATCGATGAAATCAAAACATTAGAAAAACAGCCCAAAAAGGAAACATATTACGGTATATCGCAACTCCAGCATTTTGGACTGAGGTAGGCAGTGGCTAGGTATGCATAACATATGTTTTATGTAACTCACTCAATACAGATTTATAACCTGGTTATCCCACGTCTGATGTCAGAATAGACTACTTAGTTGTTCCTATACTTCCTATGCTTCGAAGACACCTGTGATTAAATACATTCAGTCTGTGCATGTCATCTGCTTTCATTGACCATGGTTCATAACCACAGATTTACATAGCAGTCTGCTACACCATCAGATGTGTATCCTTCTTTCAGGATAAGAGAGTTGGTAAACGTGCTCAGCTGCTTCACTTCTTGTCGTCATTTTAGGCGTTGATGTAGACCAGTCCTAAAGTAGTCTTACACACTTCACTTATAGACAAATCCCAAACATTCTCTTTTACGTTACTCAAGGGTTTCAGAAAACTATTTAATCAACATCTTCGTCAAACAGGATTAAGTTATCTGCGTACCATGACGAGATTCATTAGTTTTTCAATGATAGTTGTTCATAATTGATCGCTAACACCCTAATAACTCAAGGCACCAAAATGACATTTTCTTTTTTCTCTGTTACTGTCTGGTCATTGTAAGGCGTTTTTCATCAGTTATACTACAATTACAATCTCGATTTATGAAACGGAAGGTTATTTGTAGCAGTAGCTACTTACTTACTCCTAATACCCCTCGTGGATGAGCATAGACCGACCATCAGCATTCAATATCCAACCCTGACTTGGGTAACCCTTTCCACTTGCTATTGGTCCTTTTCATGTCTGCGTCTCATTCTCAACATAGTGTGTTCTTCGTCCTTCATCTTTTCCGTTTACCTTCAGAATTCCAAGTTAGCGCTTGACTGGTGATACAGTTTGATTATTTCCTCAATGTATGTCCTATCCACTTCCAACGTCTTTTCCTAATTTTCTCTTCATTTGTAAGCTGGTTTACTGATGGTATCCAGTCAACAGACATGGAGTATCTTGTGTGGACAATTGTTTAGAAATATTTGTACTCTTTTGATGATGGTTGTGGTAGTTCTCTAAGTTTCAGCTCCGTACAGTAGGACTGTTTCGACGTTCGTACTGAAGATTCTGACTTTGATATTAGTTGACAGTTGTTTTGAGTTCCGTATGTTCTTCAACTGTAGGAATTCTGTCCTTACTTTACCAATTCTCACCTTTACATCTGCATCTGATCCTCCACGTTAATCAATGATGCTGACCAGGTACGTGAATTTTTCTATGTTGCAGAGTCTCCATCAATTGTGATTGGATTGGTGTCCTCCGTGTTGTATTTGAGGATCTTGCTTTTACTTTTGTGTATGATGATTCCTACTGATACAGAGGCTTTTGATTCACTGGTTGTCTGCATTTGTTCGCGTGCACGAGAAAGAATGGCCAGGTCATCTGTAAAGTTCAAATCTAATTGAATCCGAGCCGTCCATTGTATTCCATGCTTTCCCTTCGATGTCGAGGTCTTCATAATTCAATCGATCGCCAGAAGAAAGAAAAAGGGGAGAGTAATCAGCCTTGTCTGACTCCGGTCCTCACTTGGAATGCATCTGTTAGCTGTCCTCCATGCACGACTTTGCACTGTAGTCTGTTGTATGAATTTCGGATGATATTCATTATCTTCTCACGTACACCATAGTGTCGAAGAAGTTTCCATAAAGTCATCTTATCCACACTGTCAAACGCTTCCTCATATTCAATGGAGTTGATGTATAATGACGAGTTCCATTCAATTGATTGTTCAACGATGATCCGTAATGTCGCAATTTGTTCTGTGTACGACCGATCCTTACGAAATCCAGCCTGTTGATCTCGAAGTCGGGCGTCTACTGAATCTTTCACCCGTTTCAGCAACACTCTGTTGAGAAATTTTCCTGGTAGTGATGGTATTGTGATGCCTTTGTAATTCTTAAATTTGCTCAGATCCTCTCTCTTTGATATCTTGCTGAGGTGTCCTTTCCAGTCTATCGGTAATTGTTCTTCCTCTCAAACCTTCCTGAATAGAACGTGGAGCATCATTGCAGTTAGTTCTCTCTGACTTTAGTGCTTCGGCTGGTATATTGTCGGGTCCTGCTGCTTTCCCACTTTTGATTTATTTGATGGTCATCCTGATTTCTTCCATCCTTGGTGGAATAACATCTATAGGAAGATCTGTATGTGCTGCTTTGATGTCGGATGAATTCATTGGAACTGGTCTACTTAAGAGTTCCTCAAGGTGTTCCACTCATCCGATCCTCTGTTCTTGAATCTCTGACCGGCTTGCCTTCTTTGTCCTTGGACGGTCTCTCTGGTTTATAATATTTTCCTGTCAGTTTCTTCATTTTGCCGTATAGTTTTCTGATATTTCTTTCTGTTACAGCTTAGGAAGGCTGTATTGGACCTTTGTACTACTGTTTCTCCGGTCGTCAAATGTTTCTTTAGCTTCAGTTTCCTCTTGGACACAACCAGGTGGTGATCTGAAGCTATTTCAGCTTCTCTCCTGGTTCTCACGTCTTCTATTGACCTTGTGAATTTTTTTACTGATGCAAATATGATCTATCTGGTTCTCTGTGGAGTTGTCCGGTGAGACTCGTGTAGCTTTGTGTATGCATTTGTGCCACCTATAGCCAATTTGTTGAATGCACATAAATTTGCAAATTTCTCGCCATTTTCGTTCCTTTCTCCTAGTCCATTTTGTCCCGTGATATCTTCATATCGGGTGTTGTCTATTCCAACTTTTGCGTTGAGCTTTCCCATCAGTATGGTGAAATCCTTTCTTGGGCACTTCGGTTTGATTGATTGCAGCGTCGAGTAGAACTGATTTTTATTGTCGTCATTGCTATCATTGATGTGTGCATAACATCGGATAATATTCATTAAAATCCCCTCCTTCTTTGTTTTGAATGATGCTCTGATGATTCTGGATCCATGAGATTTCCATCCTACAAGTTCATTTCGCGCTTCTTTGGACAAAATCAGAGCAACTCGCCGCCTGTGTGAACCAGTTTCTTTTTTTTGACCGGAGTACAGCAGTATCTTTCTCGTATCTAACCTTTGCTGTCCAGCTTGGGTTCAATGGGTTTAACATATTCCGAGGGTCACCGAGTTGTATCTCCTGGTTTCCGTAGCTATTTGACTAATCTTCCTGGTCTCCTATATTCTCCAAACGTCCCATGTACCTGTATTAAATGTTCTTCTGGTTGTTAGAAGGAGCATCGGCCTCGTGACTCCCGAAGAATCTCGACTTTCATCATGGCATCGTAATTCTTCAAATCGGAGGACAGTTTAAATGGTTGAATTTATTTAATCTTGTGGTCGTTTTTTTTAGCAAGGTTGTTTTCTATAGAATGGGGTTGCCCACTTCATGTCTAAACCTCGTCCTTTATCTGGGCTTGGGACCGGCAGTGACTATAGGAGAGCTACAGATGGAGTTTGTAGCAATAATTAACGGAAGTTAGTTTTGACATACAGTTTCTCATTTAAGTTGCAAGTTTTAAGCGGAGAAAAATGCTTCTCTTCTTTTCGTACCAACTACTGCCGGGCAGTCTAAGAGACAGGTGTTGGTAATGTGTTAAGCTGTAAATCAATAAAGCTATGACTTGGAAATGAAGGGATTTGGCTTTCAGTAAGTAGGTTTCATGTTCACACTCTGTTCCATCTCATTTTGTTTGAGCAGCCGTGTACAATCCCTAGCCTCACTTAAAACGCAGCTCAAAAACAAAGGACAAAATGTACCTAGTCAATGAGTTGCCTTTATTTCCAACTAAGTTGTTGGTTGAAATAGACTTCAACTACTCCAATCTGATTACATAACTTTTATTTATTGTTATCATCCAATAACTTGGTTTGCATTGTAACGAACTGACCTACATCTAATTAGTAGATTTCATTCTTTTTGTCTTCTAATTATCACCATTATCTTTTACTTTTTACGGAAAAACTAGACAAATTACGACTCTGACATATATATATATATAATAACACACCACTTTCTTACACTTGTGTACTAAGCAAAATACGTTATTTAAAATACGCATAAGTAATAAGTAAAATTCAGTTGTTGTTGTAGTCCAGGAGTGATCAAACTTAAGCATAACTAAAATTCAGTTGACATATAACCAAAACTGTCCACTCATCTTGATACAGATGAATGTGCCGTCTACTTTTGGTTTAACTTAATACGACTTAACTAATAACATTTTCTATTTGTAACTAATTTTTCCATGCTTTAAGTTTTGTCTATTGTTGGTATTATTATTTCACTCCCTTCGGTTTTTATCTTGTCAATTTTCTATTTGTGTGTTGATGTAGGCTATGCCAAACAAGACTGGGACCTTTTTGTACCAAGTTCCATGTTCTTTATGACTAACTTAGTAGAAGATAATATCAAACAATAAAATACACGATCCATTTAAATTTCTTGTATTGTGAAAATATTGTCGTTGTTGCTTTATTTAAAATTATGTTCGGTTTTAACTTTATATACCTTTGGGCATGTAGTGAATATAAATAAGATTTAGTCATGAAGAGAAGTTTCGACTGTTGCCAATTTTAAAGGAACTAAATTAAGTTACGCCATACATCTAGTTTATACTCCCCATGTCTTTTACATATCTTACAGCAAACGTTTTATATCTAAAACTAGATACAAATTTAGGTCAACGAAAATAAGTCTTCATAATTTTATCATAGTTTGCAAACGAATTATCCTGGCCGCATAAAGTTTATTTCAATTTTCCCTATTTTATTTCAGACTAACTTAGAACCTAACCCCAGTTTATCTCCCCAAATACCTCCAACCAATGCAGCTAGCTTACCTCCCACATCCAGAATGGTTCGACCTCGTTCTAGTATTGGTCCCAGTGATCATACCAGTAAAGAAAGACCTGTTAGTTCAGGACCTGATATGTTTGGCCTCTTCAAAAGGGGCTCAGTCAAGGTAAACGTTTTACCTTTTTCTTCTAAATTAACTGGTTCACTTCAATATAAGTTAAATAGTTATTTGTATGATTTGAACATCTACCTCATTCTAGTTCATGTACATGTTAATCGGTAATTTTATAAATGTAATTAAATACGATATATCGTCAGATTGATATATATATGAAGTAAACCTTCAGTTCTAGTAAGAATTTGATATAAATGTGAATTTCGTTAGTTGCTACATTTCAAAACGACGATAATTATTATGATATTAAGTTTTTTACAATCTTTTTATACAATATTTTCATCGTATCAACAATAAAAACTAATTTATTGGTCGTTTGATTCTTGAAATCGATTGCTTGGCCGTTCACTGACCTTTACCTTTTGCTTTTAACGTATTGATATCCTACTAATTTGTGTTTGAGTTTAATGTCTACCACGTCTCCATATTTGATGTTGATAGATGTTCTGATTTTATGGAATTAATCTTACCATTAAATCAGGTATGGTTTACGATTGTATTTGAAATTAATGGGTTGGAAATTGTCATAAAATCAACAGGTTGAAAAATAACGTGACGATGCTATGATTAATAATCTAACTTTTTCCTGTAACAAACAATTCATGTCACCCACTTCAGTTCACTTAAGCCTGTTACCCATCCTGGGGCACAGGCTGCCAATCACAGGTCTCTAAGAGACTTTTATACAAAATGGAATACCTATGCGACCGTTGTATAAATTAGTGTAATTATCTTGGTTACATTGCATGTTAGTTACTTGGCTTACTTACGCCTGTTATTCCTAGTGGAGCGTAGGCCACCAACCAGAATACGCCAACCACTTAGTCATTCAATCGTCTACAACATAGGACCAGGCACATATGCAACGGTTTAAATTGTCATACCTCACTAACATGAAGAGTGTATACACCTACACCATTGTGGTCGATTCTGAACCATAGCACCCAGTCCCCACAACCACTAGTTACGATAGTCGCGGGGATTCCAACCAAGTAGTCTGGATCTACCAACATGTCTTAGACATGTTTGTGTGGCGCATATATATTGGCGCTCTCTTGTACCAATATTTATGTGTTCAAATAAAATAAAATAAAATAGATCAGGACTGATGCCATGTTTTGGTTTGACCACCCCTAACAGTCTTCCGTCCGTCTCCAACGCTAGTCAGTATTGCACTTCGTGGTAGCCGGTAGTTGGGCATGTGTATTACGCGGCAGTCTCTATTTGTATTGTTTTTTTCTTATTTATTTAAACCCATAAACATTGATAAAAGGAGATACCAGATGTACATGCACCACACTTTGCCATTCGATTTGTTTGAGGGCTGGTGTAATGCTCGAGCATCCAAACTGAAGCAGGTGGTTTTCTTTTGAGGTCACTCGCTGAGCCTTTGATATAGAGGTCTAATCTACATGGTGGTGGAGCAACGTTAAGAGATGAAGTCCCATAGTAGCCGCTAACCATCAAAAGGTTTATACGCCTTTTGTTTCCATAGGATCCTGGAGCCTATGTGTACCAATGGTTTGGAATCAGGGTTTCCCAACTCCCCTAGTTGAACTCTCCGTGTTCATCAACTCAGTCTAAGCTCCAGACATTCGCTTTTCGTTCTCTGAATTTCGTAAACAGCATCCCTACCACGAAAAGGCGATGAGCGGGACTTCCCTGACAGTTGCTGTATACGTATAGCATTTCAAGGAGCTCTGACTCCCCAATCTTGACCCTTTCAGGGCATTTGGGGGTCTTTATCTATATTTGTTACTATGTGTGGGATAGAATATAGTCCAAGTCATCCGTCTGCGTTCAAGATTTTCACAATAGTCGGGATTTTCCAGTGATATGGTTTTCGTAATGTAGTCAACCATGAAAAGAAAAGTGGTGAGTAAGCAGCCTTTCTTGCAGTGGTCTCCACTCAGAAAACATCTGCGGCAATGTATGACATTCATTGCAATCCATTCTTTCTTTATTTTGAAGAATGTCTTGATGATCTCGAATCCGTAGTTTTCGCATCCCATAAACTCTTATCATGCATCTTTGTAGGGCATCAATGGAACTCCTTGTGTACGTGGGGAATTTTTTCTTCGTGACCAGAATATAATAAAACCTGTTCCTAAGCTATTCTTTTTTGTCCAGCTTGTTTCCAATGAGTTCCGCTTATTCTGAGCGGAGCCAGGTTTTATCTTCTCATTTCTCCTGCTATTTGAATGATCCTTCCGATCGTTGTCTAGACATTCCGTGTGCTTACGTTTACTGTTCTGGTTGTTAAAAGGACCGTCGGCCTTATGGCTTCCGAAGAAACCCGGCCTTCATAATGAGGCGCCGTTACTCCTCTATATGAAAACCCTTCTACTCTTAGGAGAACGTTTGTTCAGCCCAACTCTTTTTTATCCGGGCCTGGGACCAGCAGTAACTCTATAAGGGCTCCAGGCAGAGTTAATTCTTAGCAACCGTATGTAATTGATTCAGTTTAGTTGTTTGTTACTGGAAATCAATGCTCACGAAAATAACCGGATGAATTCAATCAAGATCTTACAACATAGATTACTCTGACTCTTAAGAAAACATAAATTGATCTCCTATTGTTTTTTTTTCACCATTTTTTAGGACGTAAATCATCCAGAATGTCTGAGGGAGGAAGATAGTTCTATGGATGGATCATCCCGTGATACTACAACTGCGAATAATAAGAATAACAGTAATGGGAGTGGTAGTACTAGCAGTTGTAGTTCTAAATCGTTATCTCGAATGTCTTTCCCTGGTCATTCTAAATCTAATGGTACATCAAATAAGAAAGCTACCGGTAATCTCAAGGATCAGTCAACGGTACGTCCTATAAACGTACGATTTTTGTGTCTTTTCCTTAACCCTATTGATTGATTGATGTGACGATTTTATTGTCCATCATCGTGAATTCTCAACTTACAACCTCTGGTATGTTTCATTCATTTTTAACGTAGGAGATTTCGAAAAGGTTCATTTGTTATTTAATATCGTAAGAAACTGTCCCAACAATGTTTTTAAGTATCATCAGCCATAGTTTCTGAATGACACTAGAAACTCTATAAATTGTTTTTCTCAAACGTATGATTCATCAATTATTGTGAAGGAAGTTGTGAAAATAATGTACTTAATGTATGGTTTTCATATTTTACGAAGGCACTTTGTAATTTTACATTGAATAGTAAATTGGTTCTCGTTCACTACAATACCATTAATTTAGGGCTTATCACCGTTGAAGAAGACAATCAAGGACGTTTTGTGTCCGCTTAGTGCAGATGATAGTGACTGATTCGAAGAATGCGAAACTAATAAAATATACGAACAGACATGGATTCTTACAGTAAATCTATCATTTCAAGTCGGCACACGGAAATGTGATCAAATCAAAATCAGCAACCTAGTCCGTAGCTTGGATAAAGATAGAGACATGAAAAGTAATCAAATGTTTAAGGTTTTAAAGAATAGAAACATGACGAATGGATACATTCACTCCATATTAGTTGATTTTGATGTTTGTAACCCGGGATTCACTGATTCACATCATCCAGGAAGTCAATTCAAGAGATTAGTCCAACTATTCAAAAAAACACTATTTTTAGCTTTTGTGTTGTAGTTTCTTTTTTTTAATGTAAGAAACAAAAATAATAACTGTTTGTTGTGATGACTTAATAAACAACGGACTCGACTTTCAACTATTGAGTTTCAGGCTCGAACTTCATTCCACTCAGTTTATTTCAGCAGGCAAATATAGTATTTACTAGCCCACACATAAACATGCACTTGGCTATTGAGTTGTATTGTCATTGATATTGTTTTTAACAATATTTTTTAAAATGTTACAACAGAAAACTTTAGCAATTGCTATTCATCTACTGTTGTCCATTCTCTTTTCAATAACTATTTACAAATGAATATGTTAACTACAGGTACACCATTTTTATTATTACTGGTTATGTCGAGTGACAGTCATTTAACAAATCGTCTTAAAATTTCAATCTCACCTACTGTATGTTGAAAAATTTGACATTTATGTAGTTTATTCAGGCGTTATACAATAGCTATCCTTGTGCATCCACTATATAAAAATGTAAAGTAACTGCCAACTGGCTGTTTTAAATTATGAACTCGTGCTTTTTTTGTCTTGTGACATTTACATTCTTTAATCTATTGACTACATATTTTGTTATAAAATTTAAGATCTTTTATAAGTGATTAAATTAAATGTTACAATGACCAAATGAATGTAAAGTAACCAACTAATTTACTGTCAGTTTTGATAAATGCTTGGAAACTGTATGATAGGTTATAAATGTTTGCATTTAAGTTAGTTCTATCTGATTGAAATGTCAGAATTGTGTGAGTATTATCTATCAATCTTCAGTTTTACTATATCTAGGTGATATTGACAATAATGTGTTGAAAATTGTATATCTAGTCTGATATTCCTTGGAAAACCAATCATGGATTCATCCTACTAAATCTTAGTTTACATCAATATATATTTTCTACGGTATTTTTGAATCAATGAATGATGGATTATGTTCAATTCATGTAAGTCTTCATTATCCATCAGTTGAACAAGTGGTTTGGTTAATTCTGTCAACGGAACTACCAAGTGTAGTGATTATATTATCTGCCTGGCTAAAGTGAAGTCGCATGAAGTGGTTTAAATCAATCACTTACTGGTCTAAGAGGACAAGTGCTTAACCTACTAAGCTTTAAATATGTTCGTAGCTGCTTGGAGTCGACGTGATTACCATGAACAATGTTTGGAGAGGTTGGATAATTACTTACTTACTTACTTACGCCTGTTACTCCTCGTGAAGGAGCATAGGCCGCTCACCAGCATTTTCCATCCAACCCTGTCCTGGCCAATCCTTTCTAGCTCCGTCCAGTTGTAATTCATCGTTTTCATATCTGCTTCTATTATCCGACGCAATGTGTTCTTTGGCCTTCCTCTTTTTCGCTTCCCTTCAAGATTCCAAGTTAGGGCTTGCCCCGTGATGCAGTTTGACGATTTGCGTAATGTATGTCCTATCCATTTCCATCGTCTTTTCCTAATTTCTTCTTCAGCTGGAAGTTGGTTTGTTCTCTCCCACAGAAGGCTATTGCTGATGGTATCCGGCCAATGGATGTTGAGTATCTTGCGTAGACAGCTATTTATAAATACTTGTACTTTCTTGATTGTGGTTGTTGTAGTTCTCCAAGTTTCAGCTCCATACAGTAGAACTGCCTTGACGTTCGTATTGAAGATTCTCACTTTGATATTGGTTGAAAGTTGTTTTGAGTTCCATATGTTCTTTAACTGTAGGAATGCTGTCCTTGCTTTGCCAATCCTTGCCTTTACGTCTGCATCTGAACCTCCTTGTTCATCGATGATGCTTCCTAGGTATGTGAAGGACTCTACATTTTCCAGAGTTTCGCCATCAAGAGTGATTGGATTGTTGTTTTCCGCTTTGAATTTGAGGACTTTGGTTTTCCCTTTGTGTATGCTGAGGTCTACTGATGCAGAGACTGCTGCTACACTGGCTGTCTTCATAGGTTGGATAATGGTCTTCTGAATTTATCTAGTGACACAAGTGCACACACTTTTTTCATCTTCGTAGTTAAATCTTGAGTTTCAAAACTATTTTATACTTTGTATTCTATGAATTCATTCTTCTCAAATCGTATTTTCTATGACTATTTTCTTTTACTATCATTAATACTACTATGTTGGATATTTTTTGATAATTCCATCTACTTATGTTGATGTGGTATGGGGACGTGGACTGATTGCCTATTTGTGCCCAGGTTATGTTACTGATAACTGAATGGCTAACTATCAATTTTCCCATTTAACTTTATTAGATTACTTCTAATATGATTTACTATTCCAACGAAATGATTACCATTACTAGTACTATCATTGTACCATCCTGTTGAATAAATTTGTTGTTTTATAAAAATACCTTTGTGAACTGACATAGTAGAAAGTTATATTAACAAATATTCATTGACTATAAAGAAATGGAACTTATTTTAAATCATTAGATAAACGAATTGGGCAATTAAATTGCGATGTAGTCACCAAGATTATTGTTAACTTTGTCATAAATAAAATTTTCTTTATTAGCATAAATCACTTTCAATTTGGAGTATTATTATTATAATTACTATTATTACTAAAGATGTCTTATTTTGTATCGCTAATTGTGCTACTTATTACTTTACTTCTAATTAATATTCTGGTTTTTTTCTTAGGTATCTATTTAATAAGTTTCAGTTTCATTTTAATCTAATGAAACAGCCAATATGACGCCAAAAGAATCCTTGTCTGTTACACTACATATTCTACATATTACCTACGTGTATTCTGTTCACATTTATTATTTATTATATGGGTTTTTTTCATAAAAATGTAATCAAAATATTAATCATACTTTTCTGTTTTTCTACCCGTTCTTCCTATCTTTTCCTTTATTTCTGTTCCTTTTTGAAACAAATCAACATGTAATTCAAAGTACATTTCCTTGTAATATTTCATCATCATCGTCGTCATTCAGTTCATGTTTATCAAGTAGCATCTTGTTTTATTGCATTAACTTTTATCAAAAATGCAATAATGCTTCTGTATTTATTTTAATTTAAATAGGATATTTGCGTATCAGTATAATTCGTTTCTTTTCATTACAGAAACAAATAAAATCTAATGATCCAATAAAGAGTTGATGATAAATATTCATCATCCTCTATTGCCAAACACATAGCTGAAACAGGTCATAAGATTGATCTTAACACGGCTTTTGTGATGTTATACAAAAGTGTAGAAGGGCGTATAGTAAGGCCTATTGAAGCCTTAGCCATACGAAAATTCAAACCCCCTTTGTGTATTCAAAATCAGTTTGTTGTCACCTTAAACCTGCCCTGGTAATATTAGCTTATTATCCAGAGCGATGAGGTTTCAAATTGTTTTCACATTATTTTCTTTGTTATCCTTGTCTCCTCTTACTCTCCATTTCTAGTCTAGTTGACCTTTTATTTTTATATACAAATGTCCTTAACAAGCTTGTATGTGATCAAATTGTTCGAAGTGTATTACGCTATTATATCACATAGTTCTGATAATCTTCGTCTTCTTATTACACTATCGAAATTTGTCAAAGTGACTAGTTGCTTCAGATTTCTTTTTATTCATCAATATCACTAATTTTCTAATAAAATCTCTTTATAATTTTTCCTAAAGAGTTTGTATGTCAAGCTCATATTGCTTATTCTAGCTTCTCGATATACCAACTTATTCACTCTTCTTGAGTTCCATTTTGACCTTGTTAATTATTCTCTTCACCTTGCCTTGCTTTGCCCCACTTAGCCTTTGCCTTGCCTCGATTCAATTGGACTATAAATATAAATGCGAGGATTGACGATATGTATATTTCGATAGCAATCATCCTACAATCAAATTAGAGTCAGATATCGGGACACAAAATGTTCCTGAAATTTTGTTGGATAACTTATCTTAAGAAAACTATTATTGTTGTAATTTGCATAATTGAATAGTGTATACACTACTGTATTGTGATCATAGATAATTTAGTCTAGGAAAGCCTTGGTTAGATGAGTTTTCGGCATTCGTACAAGAAGATACTTGAACTTAATCTAGACAAAACACTTTATTATTTGAATGAATCTGACTGATGATTATGTATTATAACACTACTGAACTGTTCACCATTTAGTGTATGATTCAACTATGATGTTTCTCTTTCACTAATAGATAAAATTAGTGAACTTTCGTCCTAGTAAAACTTTGCCCCGATGCCTAATATTTTCCGTTATAATTAATACCATTACTACCTCTATTACTCTGGAATTTGTCCTGAAAATTTCGTTTAGGTATACTAATGGGTTATGGAAACTCAAATCTGTGTACACATATGACAGGTACTACGTTGCGTATGACTAGCTGTTATAATAGTAAGAATTATACCCTTTACTTAATCACTTGTACGAAAACTAGTGATGTACATACATATCTTTCTTTGGACACAGTGGAAATCAATATTAGACAGTCAAAAGTTAACTGAAATTAACATGATGATTTTGTTTTATAACTATAAATAATAGATGAATTGAACTGACCTAGAAACAGTAAGGATAAATAGTCTTAAAAAATAACAAAATCCTTGGTTAGATAAATCACACCTGTTGTTTCTCGTAAATCATCAACGTACAAGAGAATAATTTATATTTAATGTTTGTTCGTTTGTTTAAATGTTCATGAAAATGTCTATTTTTCTGTGAGATATTAAAAAAATACATTCCGTCCATAATCAGTGTCTTTTACTTATCTGAAATTATCAGCAGTGTTTTCACTATCCAATAAATGTGCTACATATAGCACTTTAGATCAATTTTTCCTCTCATTTGGTCGGTGAGTGCTGCATATTTGAGTGTAATTTTAACTAAGTGGTTTCACTCAGTTTCTGGAGCTATCTGCAATTGTGTTATGAATACACCAGTGTAGCGCATCCCTAAATATAGGATTAGAAACAGAAATGTAGTGGAATTTATCACTTAAAATTAAATGTTTAATGTAAATCACACTGTTATGCAGGATACTAAGTAGATGGAAAAGTGACCGAAAGTGATGCATCCAAACTCGCTTATTGAACATTCAAAACATTGCAGACAATTTCACTATTTTGTTTTTGTTAAAGCTCCATTATGTTCGCAGTATTTTTGTGTAATAATTTAATATTGATAATCGCAGTTTTAACCAAATCGCCTTTGAAGATTGCTTCTTGCTTACTTTTGTATACCAATAGATGAACTGAGAATATTTGTTATATCATTTGTACAGCTTAATTTTCCTAAACTGTAAAGATGCTGGATTTCATTTGCCATAGATATTGAGTATTTTAATTTGTCACTTAAGCAGTCAAATCATAGCTAGTAAAAATTAAGGGTTACTATGTTGTTATAATTACTAGTAATCATTTGGAAGCTTTAAATTTTACCATTTTGAACCTTTCATCAACAAACCATACTTTCAGCATTATTAAGACCCATTTTACTGTTTAAATGTTATTATTATGGGGATTTCAGCTAGTTTTCATTATTAAGTTACGCACAATTGTAAATATATACGACCTTTCGTAGTCAAATATAATTGTCTTTGTTATCTTTATTCACAAATTTTTGTATTATTATTGTTATTACTATTGGTTAAACATCCTTATTAATCTCCTCAATACATGAATTATTTACTTCGCATTCATCCCACCTTATTATGTCTTACTAATTTTTTATACAATATAGTCTTCCATTAAACATTTGATCAAATTGTAATTACACTATTCTCTCACCCTATCTGACCCATATTTATTCTGATCATGGATCTTGAAATTTTCATTTAATATATAAGCTAATTCAAGTTAACATCCCATTGAGTCATATCAACATTAACAATTTTATTCTATTTTGTTTGATAGTCCTAAATTAATATGCTTTAACTTTAAACGACGCACTTTGCCCTTAACCTGGCCATTTTTCGGATTATTAATTTGGATATATTATTGTAAGACCTGAAGAGAACTTATCGAAAAGAATATTCTTCGTTAGTATTAGTCCTTTAATATGATGGAAATCTTTAAACAATCATGACAAATACTTTCTATGCTGATATATCGAGAAGAGGGCTAAGAAAATTACAAACATTTCTCTGGTATTCCATTGAAATTTAATTTATAAGAAAAAAGACTAGTTTTTCAAAGAAATACTTTGTGTTATACAAATATCCCAAAACATTTCCCTACCTAAAGATATTAAATTGTCAAATATATATTTTTTGATTTAATGCTGGTTAGTATTAATAATTATTAGTTTGAGAATTAAATTAGACAATTGACAAGGCATATGTTAACATACTTGGTTTCGAGCTTGCGACTTTTAAAATGAAAATCATACACCCAAACCACTATATCATAACTCTGAAATTAAATAAAATTGTCTGTTTACATATTGCGCTAAACTTGATCTTTTTATTCAATAAATTAGAAACCTTTGATATTCGAATCCTCTGTGAATTCTTTATTTCCGTAAATAAAACTTTTTATATCACACAAACACACATATAAGTTTAAAACTCAACTTGATATTTTAGAGGTACTTGACTATTATCATTGTCTCTCTCCAAACCTTCAACTATTCTGTTTACAATTAACACATTTCATCCAGAAGTAGATACACTATCTATATTTGTGCTTGTGTGCAAGGTTGAGTGGTTGTGCACTTGCTTACTTCATAGGTGTATAAATTTATTTCTAATCAATAAACTACATATAGCAAGCTCTATGAGATGCTTTTGACCTACTTGAGTTTTGCATTTTGTTCATATATAAATACCCTGAATTCCAATACAACCTTGAATGTTTACAAAAAAAGAAAAAAAAGAATACAACAAACTATTGTGCATATTTTAATTTGTATTATCAATATGAGAAGATATTGATTGATCAGTTGAAATTAGTTAAGTCTGGTGAGTTTTGAAAACAACCTATACTGATGACAATATGGATTGTTTTCGATTCTTGAACACCTTAACTATAACAAAAATAAGCGTAGCTAACAACTTTTAGTTAAAGGCAAATGAATACTTCTGTTTGATACATTGGTCAGTTTGGGAATTTGTGATTTCTATTTGAAGTGACCTTTTGTGCTTAACTAGACACCCCAACACTAACGTGATTATTGTTTGTGTAGTATAGACTTTAGCACCAGTGTCAGTGTTTCCGCCACTAGTCTGTTTACTGATCTTGAAGTTATTTTCAGCTTTTTTTCCAATTTATGGCATTCAGTGAATTATGTAACTAATTAAAGCAAACAAAGAATAACAGGATAAAACAGCATTAGAAGTGTAAATTATGGCACTAACATTGCTGGAGAGTCAAATGAACAAATTGTAGGACAGTGAATGTTTGTATCATAGTAACATTCGTATAATTCCTTAGATAAACTTTTAGGGATAAATCAAAACATTTTGATTTGTTTTCCCATTAAATTTTCCAATAGTTTTTTATTGATTATCTTATTCACTGATGCGCCATTAACCGGGGATTCTCACTCTACAATGTGCTTCGTATCGAATTTAATGATAAAATACTGTGTCAATGATCTCGTTTGAGTTTTCATAGGGAATTGGAAGATTTATTTGATAAAAAAACTGACAAACACAAAGCTTTTTTCTGTAAAAAAAATATCAGTAGCCATCTTTCAAGGCTAAACAATATATAGTACAGTTTGTAATGAGCTTAGATAGTTTCTATTCAATGTGAACACTTGTGTATTTTATTCTTCATTATTTTATTTTATTCTTTTTCGTGATTTTAGTTTTCTAGCAGTACACCACCTCTTGGTCGTGTTATGGGTAGGAATTTCGACGATGAAGGTGAAAGTGATGTGAGTTTTGCTGTCCATACTTTAAACTATAATCTAATTTGCAACTGAATGTGTTGTAACATCTTTCAACTCCTCATACTTTCCTTTCAGTCTATGCTATGGGTTATATCGTATTCATGGTTTTTCTATCTATTAATAATCGTATTGAAATTATTTGTATTACAACATTTGTTAATTATCTCAAGTGAAGCTAAATTATTGATAGTTTAGTGGCTACAGTTCCGGTGTTTCTTTTAACCGCTTGGCGGTAGATTGAAAACCCATTTCATCTATCTGCTTAACCAGTTCGACCGCCCAAGTATAATTAGTTGCTCTTACACCAAAACGGATTATAGTAATCTTTTACCTCATACATAAGTTAGATTTACGTTATGGACCAATGAAACAATTAGTGCAAACCAATTGCTGATTTCCTGAGATTACAATAATTAATCGGTAAATACGATCACAAATGTAACTTTTATAAAAAAAGTACTCTAATTTTACATCGTTCACATTGTTTGAAATGAAATAATTAGCTATTGTGAAATCATCTTTCCATTTGCTACGGTTACATGAAGAATATTGAGACTTAGAATAATTGGTGATATTCAGCTTTCACTGAAACATAAACGATCAAGAACAGTGATAACAGAAATAATTTTATTATGCAAACCATTCTTGTGCAATGGAATACAACATCGTTATGGAAGAATATATATAACTGTATAACAATTACAAGCATCAGTAGTAAACGTCGTTAGATATCTCTACTTTACAGTTGCAAGTTTAAGAAGAAAAATATCTGCTTCTAATTCCTTCACTTAACACAATAGTCGCGATAAGCAACAACAAATCTAGGGTTGATCAACTAACGGTGTAGTGAACGAAAACACAAGTGGGGACAAGCAAGTTTATTAGAGTACATAATTGCAGAATCTCGTAGTAAGATCTGAGAGCTATACAGTAAATACTTCATTTGCAAAATGTCAATCAATTATCTCAAACTTTATTGTTCTTTTATCTCCATGCCAATCACTGTCTGTTCTCATCCTCTTGTCTTCGATCTTATCAACCTTCTACCACCATGCATCACACTTTCGATACATACTACTTATATCTATCGATATCAATAGCATACACCACAATGTCATTGAGTACGACAAAAGTGTTCAAGATTGTCAATATGACTAATAATAACAACAGTATTGACAACTAGTTTAATATCAGAAGGGGTTTAATATTTAAATCTAATATTTTTCCCATTTGTTTACTCTTAATTTAAGCCCTATGTACATATATATAATCTAGATTGGTTTGTTTTAGAACTCAGCTCTAGTGGATTAATTTTTCTCATTACAATTTCATTTGTCTTATCATAATCATAATCTTTAATCACATAAGTTTATTTGTTTTTTAATTAAATTTTAAAATCGCCATTCAGTTGAAACTTTTCTACTGTACTCATTTCTTTACGTCACTCATCATTGTTTTCTTCTATATAATAAATGGATTATCAGTAATTTTTGTTTTTTCGTACTATCTGTAGATAGATTGTATTTGTTTATAAATTAAATATTATTTTTAATATACCTTTGGTATTGAATTGTAAACTATTCACATATCAACAAAGCGTTCAACATTTTCTTAACGATTTTTTAAGGTATATATGTATGTATTATCACTAAACTATGATGACGTCGTTTGTAGAAATACTTATCAATCAATCATTTGTCTTTCCACATCTCACCCTTTTATTATATATATATATATATATATATATATATATATATATATATATATATATATATATATATGATTGAGTTAAGAGTTGAACTAGTGTTTATATATGAATGACGTGAATTTGTTCTACCGTATTGATTAATAGTACTCTTAGAGTGTTACTTGTGTATTGTGAAACATCTGTGCACTTGTTGGTCTCTGGATAATAATCAGTGTCATGTGATTTTGTTCAGTAACAATTAGTTGGTCATGAAGCAACTTTTAATATAATAAGGAGGCACTGGAACAGTAAGTTGTAAGTTCAAATCGTGACCCACTCACTTTGATGTGACAATAGGGTAGGATTACTGTACTACATACACATAGAAAATTGTGACCTAAAAGCAAGTATACAATCATGTATTCGATTAATATGAGTTATCATAGCCTTTGAATTTTTCATTAATTTTAGCAGACATAGTAACATTTTGCTATTCATTGAAATTCATTTGGTCAGTACCTTATATGTAGTATTTCACTCTTCTATACTATTTCTTTCCTATATAGCGTTTTCGTAGATTCATCAATTCTCTGTCTTTTTTTCTCAGAAATGATAAATAAAGTAAATTGGACTAATTTCTTGTGTGCTCCGATTTCGTTATTATTATTATTATTATTATTATTATTATTATTATTATTATTATTATTATTATTATATTTACACATTACACTGTGTTCAATAGTTCTGTACCTACAGAAAAGATAATGTAACATATTTCTGGTTTGTATAACTTACATTTATTGTTAGATCAACTTATTTCATAATACATATCACTAGTGTTTATCTCCAATATAAATGTGTATATATGCACAAAGTTACCTAATTAGTATCATCAACTTAATAACAATAAAATAACGTTGGAAAGATCATGAACTATTTAAAGATCCCATAAATGATAAACTAAATCAATCATATAATAAGGAAATGAAATAAATGTGTGTTGTTAGTGCTAATCGATTATCGCGTAATTACTACTACATACAATTTAAAGGCTTATAAGTTTTCCTCAAAGATACTTTTCATTTGAAGATATCATCTAAGAAAAATAGAATTCTACATCAATCATGTAAAACTTAACATTAAGATTTATTTCGAATCTTGTATTTAAATTCACATCACTGAATAACACAACTTCATTATAGGCATTTTCAGTTATTTATAATATCTTGTAGAGTTCATTATAAGCATTCTCAAATATACCTTTCATAATTGTTGTGACTTTAAGTTGTGGTTGATTTTTACCCTGTGCTAATTGTTGTGTCCTTGACTGAAAAACTGGAGAGCAGCGTATTTATCGACCGATTCAATGACACGTAAACACGTACGAACGTAATGGACGACCTGGAGTTACGATTGGTCCCGATTCCCTGTCTATCCCAGCCACTTGAGTCCAGAACACAAATCTCAGCCTCTGAGTTATGAATCATTGTATTTCAGACATACTCTATTTATATACTAACCAAACATACCACATCGTACCATAAAAATAGAAAACAACATTTTGTACCATATTCAACAAGTGGACAGATATCGACCAGTAGGAAATGTCCATTTAAAGTCCAAGGACACCATTGGACTTAACATGATAATTATTGGTCTGTCCTTCCGCATCCACAACAATAATATAACTCCAATAAGCTTTTTGTCTTCTTATTACTATTTAAATAATATAATACATTGCTTACTTAATATATTTGTCAGTATGGTGATGCTCACTGCTGAGGAGTCCTATACTAAGACGAAACGGTTGTCCAGTGTTTCCAGATTTTCAATGATGGTCTAACTTAGATTAACTCAATAATTCAAGTGTTGAATAATCGTCTGTATAATATAAGTGCTAGCAGTGATAATTTTTTAATGCAAACATTTTCATTTGTCAAAATATTTATCTCTGTTTTGCTTTATTTATATTTTATAATCTTGTAATAAACAATTTACATTCTACAATTAACTTTTAAAATTGAACTCTATCGATATGAATATATTAATTAAAAGTTTTCTCCAAACTTGAATACTAAATCGTTTCTAATTAATATTACAATAATTCATTAGTTCAATATTAATCTCATTTTAATTCAGTCTTTTTTTTAAATTTATCACCAATCAATATTTTCTGATCATCCTAATTAACTTGTTATAGTCTGATTTCTGACCAATATATATATATATATAGAGAGAGAGAGAACTGTGTGTACATTGTCTTGCACAAAACATCGTTTATTTAGCAAATGAATCTTAATATTGATTTAGTAAAGAGAAAAGAAAGATTTTATTTATTTTTTTATTCCGTGAATTGGAATACGTTGAATTTCGAAATTAGATACTCTGATATATATATGCGTTACGGTTTTAAGATATTTACAAATTACAATCCATTCATGATATATTTCGTAAAATATCAAAAAATTGTTTACATGATGTCTGTTTGCTTCTCTCTCTCTCTCTCTCTCTCTCTCTATATATATATATATATATATATATATATATATATATATATATATATATATATATGGGTGGGGAGTGAGATGTAAGTATGTGCGCATTGTCTGTACGCTAACTGTATTTTACATGTGATTGTTGTACTTTCGTCTCGTGCATTATTTATTCGAAATTCTGTTTTGATCTAATCGATATTCTGGTTCCAATTAGAATGAATTGAATAATAATAATAATAATAATAATTATTATTATTATTATTTGTACTATGGAAATAATTGATTATTATGGAATGTTTTTGGTGTGCATCATAATTTTGACCAATATATGTACTTTGTATTTTGACTGTCAAAGCATATCACTTCGAATATTTGCAAGTCGTCCAGTGTATTTATCATATATTTATTTGGTTATTATTATGTAATAATTTGAAATTGTTTTATTTTTGATCATAAAGGCTTATCTGCTTCAACGTCTGCTAGAGATTGCCTAAATAGATAGTTCATCATTTTTTGTGTGTGGGCTGTGATACTGCCCCGGTGCCCAAACAGAAGCAGGTGGTTTTCTTGACCTAAAGGTCTAACTCACAAGGCAGTGGCGCATCGTGAGGACATGCAGTCCCATGGTAGCCGGTCACCAAGACATTGGTTCATACGCCATTTGTTCCCATAGGATACTGGAGCCCATGTGCACCATTGGTTTGGGGTCCGGTTAAAACGCCGGACATTCGCTTTCCATCTCCTCATTTTCGTAAACAACATCCCGGCCACGAGAAGGCGGTGAGTAGAATTTCCCTGGCAGAGGCTGTATACGCGTGGCCGTGTGAGAGTATTTGGAGAGGGAGGGCGAGCCCAACCCGCTCTCTGCGATACCAGGGCATTTGGGGGACGGAGAGGTGGTCATTGTATGACATGGTGTTGTGGTATGAAAGAAAGCTGCAAAGGGTTGGCTTCTGTTGGTCCTTCACGACTCATTGACTGGGGTCCGTGAGATGGTGTCTGAGAATAGAAGCCAGTGGCGATCATGCTGTAGCCTTTTACTTTCTTCATAAGAAGTGGTTGCTTCTTCCCTAACTGAAAGATTTCTTCTGATTGTACCTTTTCGTTCCCCCCGTTATTATTATTATTACTCTACCCTACCTTATTCTGTTCGTTATTGTTCTTTTTTTTAGGGTCCTCACCTTTTTTCCTTATCCTCTTCAAATTCCCATTATTTTGTTTGGCGCATATATATTTGGTGCCCTCTTGTACCAATATTTATGTGTTCAAATAAAAATAAACAATAAATAAGAAATTACCTTTTTTGTTGATTTCATTTGTCATACTCAGCAAATGGATTTTTTAAACAAATTACTCATCAAAGCGAATTACACGGTATGTGTGTAGTGAAATTCAAGGTTATTTTGTCTCTTAAATCTATCAAATTATATTATACTTTCAAATCGATCAAACACAAAAGGTTTTTTATGAGGTATTTATTTACTGTTTAAATGTTTTTCCTCAGTGACTGTCCGAGTTATTAAACTCATATTCCTTAAACGTTATAAGAAATTTATAAAATTGACTGCTAAAATGTCGAACATGTAGAAATACCACAGTATCATAATAGTTAAAGAATATTCAGAAAATTATTTAACCAGTGAATCTTGTTCGTATGTAGATTACCTGGTTTTTGAATACAACTATCTTCAACTTAACTAAATTCTTTGGTGATGTCAATAAATGACAATTTTTGTCCTTAGACCTTCAGGTTAAATTACTTTTTTTCTGATAAATTATTGCAAATATCATTCTGTTAAACAGTAGCAGATTACAGTTTTAACACTTCACTGCATATTTTCTGCATTATATTTTCTTATTTCCAGCTTAGCATTGCAAATGATCTTGCTCACTTATCATCAGAATTCGACAGTGCAACGTCAGTAATGAATAGTCCGGCTAAGTGTGCTATGTTTATCGATTACTTGTTTTCTCATAAACGAGATCCTACATGGACGGTAAGTACAGATGTTTATCTTTTTAGTTAACCCATCGTTAACTGTTATTTTGTATATTTAAACTCATTAGTTAATTAATTTTCTTTTACTATAGGATAGTTTCTACCTTAAGATGTTTGTGCTAGCTTACCACAGTGACCTCGTTGAGCCACACTGATTGCGGCACTTGTTCCTTAACATCTCACCACGTCAGGGAAGTCGGATATTAGTATGCTTATAGTGCATCTAGTTTGGATTAACATTCGCTAGTTATCAACCCGATAATAAGAGCGTACATTTAATTATAAGTGGTTGTACTAGCAGTATGATTTACATTCCTAATCATGCAGCCTTACTACACTACAGAGAACGAAAGATTTTCATAGAGAAATTCCTAAACTCAACCTTGTTTTATGGATCCCTGTTGCTGTTCATTGGATTATTTTAAAATGAAGGATTTCCACAGCAATCATCGTATGCAAAAACACTGATTAGCTATAAGGAAAGTGGTTTCAGTGCATAAATACTCTCAGCGAGAATCCAAAAAGATTCTTTCGTTTTTGTTAACTTGTATCACTTGTGATATTGGTGAATGTTTGTTTCTAAAACATAGGACTAATATATTCAGTAGGATTTCGCTCTGACTGTGGACTTTAAAAATAGAGGACATCGGTAATTTACTAGTGTTTGGTCATAAGTACCCTTCGGTGTGTCTGAATTATTGAGTGAGCAATATCAGGGCTAGCTGCAAACTACTACGTAAAGATGGGAAATCTGTTGATGTGGTTGTGAATATTCATTGATTGGGGTGGTAAAGATGTATTACACTTGCCCAACTACCATCTACTTCGAAGCGCATTGTCGTCTGTCGGACTTATATTTTGGAAGGAAGCTAGGAACGATCAAACCAAGATTACATATCTTGGCTTGATCGTTCCATGAGGTCATTGATTGTTGGACTGGTGATTACCTTATCAGGATCATTTGTGTAATAACCACGATCACTGTTTCTGGATTTTGTGGACAATTATAAACAATATAATTAATTCACTTAGTTGGTTTCATTCTTTATCCTTCTCTTGATGTTAAATTCCACCATTCTTTCGTACATACGTTTCCATTCTACTTTTTCATTTCATATTGTCAATGTTCAGTATTTCTTATTATCTTTGCTACTATATTATTTCGTTTCCTTAACTATCTATTTTATTAGTATTATGTCTTCGTGCTGATGTGATATAGCGATTTGAGCTAACTCACATTTTCCCAAGGCTATACCTTGATTATAACTGATCAATTTAAGACTTAAGTTCTCTGTGGCAATTTTTTTCAAAATTTTCTAACCGGAATTATTTTCGACTGTGCATAGATTGATTCCATCTGAGTAATCAGTCGTTTGTTTAGAGCTTTAGATTATTTGAAATGTATCGATGGATATTGTAGAAAATCACCATAAATGTAATTCAATGTATATATATGTATTCCATTCTTCTAGCTTTTTCACATTGTCAATCAATACTTTCAACGATCAATGGCTTCATCAAAAGAATTGATTAAAGACGAAAAACGTGTTTGTCTGGAGATATTTACAACGTTCCTACATGAAAAGTCTGTAAGTCACAATCTTTTTTACGTATGTAAATCATGGGATTATTATTATAACTATTACTGTTATTTGTAATTTGATCATATGTTGACGTTTTTCTATCAAATATGCTAGTCACTAGCGAATAGCTCAGTTTATTTTTCTCGTTGATATCACTGCCAACCTTTAGTTGTGCTTAGGAAAATTATTTCATTAGATATATCATCGGTCAGTACTTAATTTATTGATTCCATGTTAAATAACTTTTTTTACCCATCGTTTAGAAATTAACGATTCTAAAACAAAATTATCATATTTTAGTAAATCTTGATTTCATTCGAAATTTACGATACTGATCACAATATTTTTTTGCAAAGACAAATTATACTGAACTATCATCAGCAAAACATTAACGATGTAATAATAAAAATAGTTAACAGACAAAATACATGAATCTTACTCTATTTTGCAATGCTGATCGCTATCAAACCTTTACCGACCTGACCGATGTATGCAGAAGGAAAGTGTGATTACTTCGACGTGATTATTAAATGTTTATCTAATAAGCCTAACCAATTTTAATTTAGGGTATAACACAACAAATGTGCGTAACGAAAGCGACCCATTCAGCTGAATAGCCTTTCTTCTCTAATCACAAGATTGTAATTTCCACTTTTTTTCAACCCTTTCTCCAACATTTTTATTTTTATTATTTTTTCGTCTTTTGATATTCATCCTTTACATAGTCATATTGATGTTCACACATTTGTTTACTTTATCATGTTGAGCGATTACCCAATCACCTATCAGTTTCCACTACCCTTATATAATCTATTTTATCTTGATTATCATTTCTGGTAACTATAACACCTGTTCCACTCTATATTATTACTTTCAAACATATAAACGCAGATTGATTTTAACTATATCTATTCATACACTTTGTGTCCTATCCTTCTTGTTTTTATAATTTTAATTACATTCAAAAACCTATCTAAACTGTTTGTTGTACAGTTCGATAGTTGTAGGTGATGTAAGAAACAAGTTGATAAACTTAGTGACTGACCGAAGCAACAGAGAATTCAACGTGAACACGACACTTCTAATTACCGTCCAACGTACTAGAACTTGAAAGAAAATTTACGCAAAAACATCACTTGAAAAAGCAAATTACATGATGATATTAGGAGTTTTAATGTTCTGAAAAAATTAAATGTTTAGCACCATAAATCCATTGATGCAAACCTGAAACTATGTCCTCGAGATTTTTGCATCTCGTGTACACTAGAAGAAGTGTAGTGGACGAAAACTCAGGTACGGTAAACCAATGTATTGTTTTATGCAAAATTATACAGTCCCTTTGTAAAATATCAAAATCATACATCACTTGCATGTCTTCCTTGAGCTATCCTGTACATACTTCACCATTCGTCCGATTCTGTTGTTATTCCTCTCGCTTCATGTTTTCATTCCTCTTCCCTTCATTTCAATCTTATGCTGGTAAGCATTTTACATTCTATTCCTACTACATATTACCTATACCCGTCTGCACAAGTAGTACCCACCACTCAAATTCTTGCATATGAATTCATGAAATTATAAACAAATATTGCATCATATTGTTTGGTAACAAATGTATATAAAATTAGTAAATTAACTTTTTTATTGATTCCTGTTTCATTTCATTTCAGCCATTGCGTTTAGATGTAAGAACTCCAGTTGTGTTGAAGTCATTTGATTTTAATGAATGCTCGAAATTGTTCAATGTTATTGATCAACAGTGTTTGAGTCAGATTGAAGTACAAGTTTCCAAATTAGCTGAGGCAATTAATCTAGGTAAATTTTATACTTCACCGTTTAACTTGCATATGGTTTGCTTATCAAACCAGTTGTTCTTTTTTGTATGGACCTATTATGATTCTCAGTCGAGGTTCATAAATGACATCTGTTGGTGGGTTGGCAAAGTGTCATATACACTTTTGCTTGATTTTAAAACTGATACCTCACTGTGTATATGATATACTTTCTACTATAGATTAGACGAACTATTGTTATCTTTTCTTTAATAAATGTAGTTTAATTCACTATAGATTTTGTTACTTTTGGACGATCTGAACTATGCTTACTTTCCTAATGATGAACAGTATCCTAACCCTAAGAGTTTTTCAGTCACTTGTAGTTTTGGAAAAATGCGCATTGATCAAAGCTTCCATACCGTATCGGCATGACCAGATGAAACTTAACAAGGTGAATAGCAATGAAGTCAAAATGACTGTAGTAACAGTGATAGAAAGATTATGTGTTGAAAACATGTTACGAAAATGCAGGATTAAGTGGTCTGTATGAAGGAATAGTAAAACTGAAGAGTGAATCGATCTGTGCCACTATGATCGATCCCGAATTTCAACTACCTAGTGTGATTATAGCATAGACCCTCACTAGATAGTTTTCATTTACTAGTATACGTTAGGCCGATAGTCAATGTCATCGTGTACATTTTTCATATCTTAGTTGAGACATTCTATTACTTTCTCCTATTTTCTATCTAGCCACTAATACCACAGTTTAAATGTAGTTAAAATCCAGCTTCTAACCTCCATTCTTTAGTTTGCTTTGCTTTATATCCTTTCTTAAAGGAAATGTACTTTACAGACTTTATTCATATTACTCACCTTTAGCTATCACTGAAAATTATTGTCTTTATGTTTGATTGTACGTTTTTTCCTTTTAACCAGGTATGGATACATGGTGTCTTTCTGAGCCAATTGATTTCGTTCTGTTTCGTAATAAAGAAGAAGAATTGGCATGTTTCGAATCGCGTCTAAGTAGTTACCTTGATGCATTGCATCAACTGTTTACCGGAAGTTGTACAGATAATCCAATTGCTCTTAGCATATGTCGATTGCCAAACACATCTGGATCAGTTACATATGAACAAATTACTCAGGCGATTACTACTTGTTTGGTTACAGCTCACCGGTATTATTCCATGTCTCAGATATCAAGTGCCGATTATCCTGAAACTAGAGATTCTGGACATTCTATTAGACATAGTCTTTTTGCAAGGTATGTTACTAGTGCCCAGTGTAAAGTTGAGAAGTTGAGTTTAAAACTACCAATAACATTTAGGATCTTTTTGTTTTGATGCGTGACTTATCAATCTAAAGAAAAATTCATAAATATTCTGGTTAGAATACCCTGTAAACATGATGACTTTGTATTTCCAATATGGGATTCAAGTGAGAAAAGTATACAAAACGGCTCTCCAATTTACAGTTATTTCTTTTTATTGTTGGTTAAACTATTTCAAATGGGTTACGTGAATTGCACGTAATTGGTAAAATCTTACGTATATATGGACCAATCGGGATTTCGTCCTTAATCTTCTTCATTTCTACTAATACACAAGCCTAATTGAGGTCCTTAGATAGTATAGTGTACAAAGAAAAGTCAACGGTGTTTTTCTCATTCCCAATTAACTTGTTTTTATACAAATATTTGTACTATAAAACTCAACATGTGAATTCTATAGATATTACAGAAAGAAATCTGATATGATGATGATAAATGATGGTACTGTAGTACTCTTATTCTTCAAACTGTCTTTCAAATTTCAAAAAGAAACATTCATTTCACTCTCACCGTTCTTTATTGTTTTGTTAATGATTGTTGTCATAGCAACTACTCCATAGTTTTCTTTCATATTTCGATTAAGGGTTAAGAAAAATTACTCATGAAATTAATTCACTCCGATATAGTAGAGAATTTATTCGGGAGAATAGGGCACAGATCAATATTGAAATATCAATTAATTAATTTCATCAATTCTGAATAACAACCTTGAGACAATCGAACAGAATGCAGATGTACCTTGTTTTTATTGTTTGTTTTATTTGTAAAGTTACGTCGTTTTTTTCAGTGGGAGAAAAGTAGAAATGTAAAAACTAATTTTATTTTCATACTGTGACATTCCTCCTTATTCGCTAAGTTTATTCACAAATAAAAGTCAAATTAGAAATAAGATTATTTTATTATAAAAAGAGATATCAACTACAAACTGATAACAGTACTTGAGAGCTATTGAGTAACTAACAAGTTGTTTTGTCTTGGTTTACGATCCAGCAGAATTTGTGATCCATCCAACTTTCAGTCTACTACACATTTTTGTGGCAGTTACATTTATTATCAGACAACTGAAAATTGGATTTCCCTGATTTTAGGTTATTTTTTTCTAGTTAGCATTCATGGTATAGAGTACAATATTTATTTAGACCCATCAGTGATTTACTCCTTTAATATCAACTTTAGTTTCAAGGACCTTGAAAAATCCATCTTGAAACTAGTCATTAGTATGCATGCAGTTATTATTAACTGATATTATGTAGATTGTTATATAAATTTATTTTTATGGTAGTTCTGGTAAAAAACTATTATCAACCATACAACTACTTCAAAACGGAAAATATTGAGCAATTATTTTCATTTATTGATCAGTGACCAGTGCTATGTTTGTCTGGTCTTTTACTACTGTTTCTGTCCATTAAGTTACAATATGGCTATTAGTTTGAGCGACTCAACGTCACCTTCTCTTTGTTTTGTTGTTAGGTTTTTAGATCGATAGAATTCGATCCACAAATACATCAGCCTCTACTTCAAGATCAATCAATGTAAATATCTCAGTCCTACATGATAAGGTCAATCGTAGCCCAGATGGCTTATTGATTATGTTTTAGACTGTGGAATTGAGTAACCTGTGTTCGAATCTATTCAACGGCTCTATTTCCCGTATATCTTTCTGATGAGTTTTAACTAGCATGAAACATTAGTCCAGGCTTTCCTGTCGGTTATATTCAACTAGATACTTTAAAAAGTATCTGATTTTAACCCTCTTAGTTCCATATATTTTGCACACGAACTGTTGATGTTTTTCTTTTCTTTTTTAACAAAATCAGGTCTTTTGAAAATTTAACTACATCCGCATTGGGTTTAGGTAGTGTATCAGGTAGCATTGGAAGTGGGCTGTCATCTGCTGGTTCACATTTATGGACAAAATTAACTCCATATTGTGCTAAGTCAAAACAGAAATCACATTCTTTGCTCAATCGTAAAAGTAAAGTAAGTAACATGTTAATTATTACAAACGTTTGTTATTATTCTTTCTATTTTTTTATAAGAGAGTCTCTGGCTTTTGCCTTTCATTAACTTTTTTACACTAGAACGGGATAGAGACTTGATGTTCAGTTTCATATATTTCAATTCATGGTAGATATATTATATATGGTAGATATATATATTCTCTGATGTCAAATATAAAACTGATTTTTTAAAACTTGGAAATGAATTACATTTCAAAATATGTTACTTTTCTTAATCGATTAGGTTAGCGAGATCACTTTGTCAGGATACACGAATACATCGTAATATAGAAAAATCATACCGTAACTAAGTACTCACAGTGTAATATGAGAACTAGTCAAATGTTTACAGTCATATATTCATTCTAGACTGTTAATTTATTATAGAACATATCGTTATTCACTGAATACATACACAGTGACTTCACAGTTTAGAAAGTTATAAAATATTTTACACTAAAGATAGGTAGTTGTGAGCTAAATATATTTTGTTGATTCTCTATTTATCAATACACATGATATCAATATACATGATTAATTAAGTTAAAGTCGACTACATCTGTTAGTGACAGATATTTGTATCATAATTGCTTATCATAATCGCTAATTGAGATCAGTGAATTCAGATCACTAGTTTCCTAGTCTAAATGGTAATTTATTAACTACTAGATCTTGAGATTTAAGATTTGTTCCCTAAAACAGTCATGTTGATGCAACAGTCATTCAGTTCTCATTAACTCTTTAGTGTTAAATTATCCTCTATGCATTTCACTCTAAATACTTGCCTTACATTTTTAAATCTGACCATGTCATTTTAACAGTGTTTTTTTTCCGACTACATAGTGAATAAAGAATAACAAAGCAATTACTAAACGATATTTTACTTGAATCTAAGAAATGTTGTTGTTATTGTGGTCGTCAAAATTTCTTATTTGACCATGTTTAATCAGTTTTTGAAATATTAATAGCTTTTTGGAGAATACAGTTTAAATTACCCGACCGAAACTGCTACCTTGACGCGGTGGTCGGGCTTGCCTATCGTGATGACCCAACCGAGCTATATTGGCTGGAACATATGTTCCTGTAGGTTCTACCATGCCAGGAAGGTCGATTGGAGAACGGTAAAACTAAAAGCAGCAACTCAAGGTCTGAGGGCGAAGTCGTACTGCTGACTGTAGAGGGGTGTGACAACAGTAAGGTGTTTCCCTCGAACAACCAGCATCTGCAGCGATGCTGCCTTCCCACAAGGAGGGATGGGGTTAAAAAAGGTCGACCCTAAAAATGTCACACCTCACCTTATCTCACGGATTTCCGTCTCCGGCGGTAAGGCCCTTTGAAGAAAGGAGCTAACACGTCAAAAACCTTCCACAAAAAGGCCGTGCGCGACCGTCCTCAAGCAGTTGTCCCTTGGGCTCTGCGGTCACGCTCCCAGGTCGTTAAGACCAACACTAATCAAATTTCCTTTTCAGGTTCCTCAAGAAATACCCTTCCACGGTGTGGGCAGCAGGGAAGTGACATCAGCCCTCATACTAGTAACAGCGCACGAGACCAAGTTGGTCACATTCAAATCCTTCCTACGCCTCCTAATACCTCTCTTATCTCCATGACTAACCCTCTTCACGTCTCTTTATCACCTCGCACCGCTAGGGCAAACAATTCGAGTACGTGGAACGCTACTCGTGGTCTCCTGAAACCACGCTCTAAACTACACGTTGGAGCTTTTAACGTCCTAACACTGTGCCAAATAGGACAACAGGCTTCCTTAGCTAGGACTTTAGAATCGCGCGCCATCGATGTGTGCTGCGTCTCCGAAACGCGCATACAGGATCCGAGTAGCGTCATTCATCTGACCTCACCGTGCCAAAATAAAGAACCGACTCGATTCACATTTCGTGTATCTGGAAGCCCTGATTCTGTCTTCGAAATATTGCTCGTATATCCTGGGACCATCGAGTAAGTAATGCAGTTGTTAGGAAACGGGTACTAGGTAAGGATGGCAAATCAATTGATGAAGTGGTGAAACTTCATCAGTTGGGATGGCTGGGACACGTGTTACGTATGCCCAACGAACGACTGCCTCGACGTGCGATGTTCAGTGGTATAGGAGTAGGTTGGAAGAAAGCTATGGGCGGCCAGACCAAAACATGGCACAAGTTCATGAAGTCATTGACAAGTGGAGTGAGTCATGTCGGTAGGTGTAGACTACCTGGTTGGGGACCGTGAGATGATAGCAACCGATGGTTAGAGACCCTGAATGACATGGCTCAAAATCGTTTGCAATGGCGCAGGTGTATCCACTATTTATGTTCTCCCAAATTTTGATCTCCTGATTCCTCCTTGTCTCTTTTTTTCTCTTCCCAAGTTTATTTCACTGTATCATACTCTTTAAGTAACATCTCCAAACACTAATCTTTCTGATTACTGCTTATACTCTTATTACATCTACCACTACGGGATTTGAATCGACCACTGCATCTCTGTGCTAATGTGGTGTGGCAACTCGAACTGATGTACGTACGTACGAAGTTCTACGTTGTTACTGACTGACTGACAGTTTAAATTAAGTCGAAATGATTTATCTATGAAGAAGATTCTAGCATAGTAAACAGTATGACCATTATAATACATAAAAATATTGATATTTGGTTAACATTATCGAACATTTTGTTATTGTCCAATAACTTTCATATAATCAAATTATTATTTGAATTATTTCTTAGTGAATGTCATGTATTTGTTTGTTTTTTTCTCTGGAAAAAACCAATACGATTTTAGTGGTCTCACAAAGGTCATTTATTTTATGAATACACTTTCGAACGTATTGCTGATTGTGGTGTTTGTGGATTTTTATTATGGGGACTCAATTCACAAGGTTTCAATTGTAATAGTAAGTTAAATTTTTTCACGCATCAAGTATAGCTATACTACTATTGAAGTTTGTATAAGTTGTATTCGTCCATTTCTATGAACGGACATTTTTTAGTTTCAGATAGTCGACAGAAGGCCGGGCATCTAGGTTTCATGTTACTTGGCACTCATCAACTAGGCGTGTATTTTCGTAATCACCACTCAGTGATCAATCAATTTAAGTGTCTTAATCGTACAGGGGATCAACCGCTATCCGAATTGATCAGGGGTAACGTTTCAAATCGTGAGAGCGTCATTTTCCTCAATACAGAAAGTATGTCTTGCTGACTGGTGTCAAATATCTCAAAACGTGGATCCAGCGTTCCCTACTGACTATCTCCAGTCGCCAAACTTCAAAATATAATGTAGTCAGTGTTCAGTCGCTTTGACTAGTGACCATATTGTAAATTGGTTAACTGTTGTAGTTCAGCATTAAAGGACTAGATAAACATGACATTACTTACTACTCAGTGATCAACTTAATGAATTACAAATTATTTGAACTCATTCTTCTCTATTTGAAATTAAACTAAGCAACTTATCTTATTCCATAATTTTCACCAATAACAAATATCAGTGAATAAAGAATCATACTTTGTAGCTCCGAATCGACTCATTAAAAACTTATATCAAATAAAGTATATGTCAATACAGAGTGCATTGACTTTAATTACTAAGTTATATACTAATGAAATAATTCTTATCACTCATTATCGTTAACTGATATATCCACTCAACTTATAATTTACCTGATAATGATAAATACATTTCAAAATCATCATTTCAATGGTTTTATATTGTTTCAAGGTTGTAGATAAGTTTCTCCAATGTTTTCTTAGTGTCCAACTGCGATTAAGACAGTTTTTTTCTTTCACTTTATAGATTGTGATCTATTTATACACTTAAAATGTAAAAATGGTATTCGAGATCATTGTGGTAGAGAAGGACGTAGAACAACTGGCGTCACGTCTACAAATGTTTTAGGCGGTATACTTGGTAGTATACCAAATCTCACAATTGATACACATGTTCCAGGTAACACACCGAACCAAACGAATGAATCATGCAATAAAGGTCCCTTAAATCCCAGTCAAATTGGTTCGAGTGATTTTATCCATCACGGCAAGTCGTTTATAATTTTTATAGGTGTTGTGGTTTCTTTTCTCTGTTTGGTTGATTGGAAAATTTAATGGGAACATTCACCAAAGTAATACTAACTGATTTTATCATCAAATTTAGTGTCATATTCACTTAACTTAATAGTTCAACATTATGTTGAACAGTGTATCTCAAACAGTTCGAAGCATTCTGAATGTTACCTTGGAGTTGCATAACAAAACATAATTACAAACTTACGAGAGTCATTTTGGTATTTTGGGCATCGGCAGTTTGGAACTAAATTATCTTAATTCCAGAGAGAGTATACGCTTCTTGGATTTGTTCTTTGCAAGTCTACTATTCTGTTGAGTACCAACAGAAAGCAGAACGTAAAAATGAATTTAAGAATAATTTTCTTTCGTTTTTTACGCGACACTTCTCAATTTTGTTGATTCTATTCATATGTGTTATACTATTACAACGTGTAGTGTGTTAACAACAAATCTAGATAAGAAGATTAATAAAAGATACAGATTTAGTTACAATTATCCATAGTTTTTTACAGTGTTCTCAGTTGTGAAGCATAATGTAAAGATACACAATCTCTATCGAGGAAAGCTTCTATACAGACTTGGTTTTCTCATTTTATTCAGTGAGAAGAGAATAAGTGAATCGAAACACTTCTATCCATTGCATTGTGTTTGGATTTGCAAATAACTAACGTAATACGTTAACGTATCACTTATCATGGACTCAAAAGTGTAACAAAATGTTTTGTTGATATTATCCACTGTTTGGCATCATAGCCTAACACTTCAATATACTGTGTTACAGATCCATAGAATAATTGTGATTTCTAACTATTAATTCTTGTCGACCAATTATGATACATTGTCCATAGTAATCATTCATTTTCTGTTTGAAGCCTCTTTAACTTGTTACTGATTTGCTAAGTTAAATTTTACTTTGTTATTGAAGTGAAATATCATATGATATTCACTATGTTTTTATGTTTATTAATTAAAATTTCTTTTTTATTCTGTTCTCTCTTTGCATTCTTTTCTTCATCATAATTAAAATTGATTTGTGCACTAATGATTAACAATGCCTGCCATAATATAAATGTGTATTGTCACTAATTAATAATACTAAATTACAGGTTCTATTCATCGACGTTGTGATTCTGATACACGTCATAAACAAAAGAAAGCTAATACATTAAAAGATTTTCATCTCTTACCCTCATTTCTTCATCGTAACAACAATGGTATTTAAATAATTAATGTTGTTAGTAATTATTTTCATTTTTGCTTATTTAAAAATACATTAACACACTTGTTTATCGGTAATTTCGGAGAAATGTTTATTTCTACTATTATGTTGTGTTACCTTTTTACCCTTTTACAAATTTTCATATTTATCAAAAGGAGAGATAATATCAAAAAGTGTTGAGTAGTTTTCACTCTTATGAAGTGCATAAGTAAATCAATAATATGTGTAGTATGAATAGTTTAGTTCATTTGACATATATATGCTTGAACAGCGAAGAAATTTTACTAACACTAATAGTGTGTTCACCATAAAACGTTATCATTTTGGGTATCAAAAATTTGGTTAGAACAAAGAAAAAGCAACCTAAAATTCATCTGTTTAAGACGTAGGCTTCCGAAGTCTTTTTAACGTTGATAGTGATTATCTGCCTTGTTTGGTATATAATCCAAAGAGCCATTCTACAACTCAGCTAAGTGAAGTTTCCAGAACGATAAGTCATATATATCTAGTTAACAGAAATAAAGTCTAATAACCTTGTAGTTTGTTTTAGTGATACATTATTTCTTTTGAGATGATTTTGACATATCTGAAATTCTCACTATGTACAAGGTTTCGTTAATTCAGTGTAGAATCACTTTTTTGTTTAAAGTATTTAAAAGTCACTTGCGATCCTATATTACCTAAAATCACTATTAATTTATATAGGAGACACTTCTGTAACCATATGAGTTCACCATATCCTTAGTATACATCAAGATGTTAACATTAACAACAAAATAACGTTATGTGATTGTTAACTTTGCTAAATTTGAAATGTTTTGTTTTTTCTTAAATTAACATAATTTTATGGATAGCCACTTATTGTAATCAAATTTTAACGAAAGCTTTCTGTGTTGATTAATATTACATTTTGTTTTCTTTTTTTATTCTCGTTATGTTGTTTTGCTTTTTTTTCTCATGTTGTTTTAATATTTGTATTTATCAATGATTGATAGGGTATCAAATACTTTTTAATACACATTCATATTTCTCAATTAGAAGTTTCTGTGTACATGTTGACTGTACAGTGAGTGTAACAAGGTTTTTTTTATAAAAAAGAAAGAAACCAAATTAAGTTGCATTGCATGATATTTACTACTCAACATAGTTTGATGAGATCAATTCATACATTCACAATTAAAATAATTAATAATGGAGAATGTTGATTATCCTCTCAATATCTCCCTCTCATCAAATGCTGTTGTTGATACATTCTATCACTATACTGATTTTAGTATGAAGACTAAAACAGTTTATTATCTATGTGAACGGTTTGTAATTTTAACAATATCAGTTGTAATTATTTAAAGTGTTTTACTAATAATCTATACTGCAGTTATGAAGTACTCTACTTATATGCACTAAAGGGACATAACTGAATTGAATGATTAATCAATATTTAGTTTCTCGTATAATACTGTCTTGATCTTAATTATCATGTTAATCAACAGCGCAATGAAAGAGAATCTGAGAAGGAACATAGACATAACACTAATCTTTTTCTCGTGTTTTAATCGATTTCTGATTCTTATCTTATTGTTCTGAAACCACAAACTTTCAACAAGAAGTCTAAGTGTGTCAACTCTGTTCAAACTAACAATTAATGTTTTCATTAATCGACTCTGAATCATGCACTCTGTTGCACTGGTATCAGTTGTAGTGCAGTTTCATTCTATCCAGTTTATTGAATCAATGTAAACATTAAGTAGATATGTCATTATTTCTATCAACGATTGGTTTGAAAGTAAAAGGTAAACTGGACAAATTATTAAAAAATTTAGATCAGTTACTTCTAACTTACTGCTTTTACAAAGCAATCATGCTAAACACTTTATATGATTATTGGTTTTCCGTATGATTATTTCACAATTAAAACTAATCATATTTCCTTGATCATCTACGTACGTATCATTTTGTTTGCACAAAAAAGTAATCGGATTACTTACATTCTATCACTTTTCATGTCTATTCAATACACATACCACACTGTTGTTGTTATCGTCATCTTCAGGTCAATAAAACAAACAAATATAGCTGGCGAAATTGAGGCCAATGGCAAAAAGTATGTTATAAAAAACATACTGTTTCTATTATCTTCAAAAACCAATAAAGGATAACATGGAATTTACCTCAATTATTCTAAACATTTCCTCTGTTCTGTTATTCTTTTGAGCGGTTAATATATTTCATTACTTTATTCTACATATAAGCAGTATAAAATATTTATTCTCTTCAGATTTTTTTGGTTGTAGGGCTACTTGAAGATTGTTTTGTTTTTCTGAAACAAACGAAAATAGAAACTTTTCGCTCTCACTCATCAAGAATTGTATCATAAGATAGAGAGTCTCCGCATAATAGTGTATATTGTTATATAACTTCCGGGATCTGCTTTTCGTTGCTAATCTAACCAATCATTTTTAAGGTTGATCTATTTTCGCCACATTTTTTTCGTTATTTAGTTTGTGTTATTTCTTTATAATAATAATAATAATAATAATCATTAAATTGCTTGTATTTTTTTCCATATACATTCAGCTAACTCAGTTGATAATCCACTTGACGCTGTTGCGTCACTAGACGAGACAATTAATTCATCTTGTCAAGATAGTACTTATAGTTCTGGGTTGAATGAAACTTCTTCAATATCAGGCAATGGGGTTGGTGACACATCTATCAACTTTCCTTCACCAGGATTATCTAAACGTGATTCCATTTCATCAATGTCAGTTGGCTCCACATGTCAAACTCCTGTGGATTCTTATTTACAATCTGCTATTGGTCAAACAGACAAAATTAAATCGAACGGAGAGGAATTTGGGATTATGGGCAATGATTCGCGTAGGTTGAATATCTAATAGTTTTTTATAACTTTAAATGTAAAGTGTGTAGAAGTTTATAGAGTAAATTCCAATTATCTTACATATTTTGTATAGTATGTAATTTTATTGAACTGGTTTAAATACAATCTCAAAAAGTTCCATTTTTCTAGGTTATTTGTAATTCTTCCTTTCTTTTCATATTGATTCTTCTTTCCGTATAGTTTGTGTATTATGATCGATCGAAGCTCATTTACTAGATATGATGTTTTATGTCTATCATGCCTCCTGTTTACCATTCAGATACAAATACTTCCAGTAACTCTTAAACCGTGTTGCTTTATCATTCGTTGAATATTTCAGATATTTCAAATTTTTCTATTTTATGGTAAATAATACAAATTTATTTATTATTTAGTGATCTCGGTTTTCTGTTCTGATTCAATTTGATATTATTTAAGATTGTTTGAAATAGATAATAATTGGACAGACAAATTGAGAATTTCTCTTCTTAAATATTTAACCAGTCTGTGCATTTAATTCCTTTGTTTCATTCGTTAATCACAACTTTCTATTCTTCCGTTTTAGTCGGCTACTATGTTTAGCTTAATGATTTTTCACTCTTTTGCTTTTCATCCTGATTGTCAACTTAAACTGAATGCCTTTGTACCGAATCTTACACTGGCTATCTCCTAAATTTTACGAGAGTTGATGGTTTTCTACCTTTTTGTCAATAGTTATCAACTAAATAATTATACGAATATTCGTCAAGATTAGAACGAATAATTTGACAGTAATTGAGCGCCGAGTATAGAGAAGTCATTATATGTGAAAATTATATTTGAAATATTCTCAGCGATTGAAATATAACTAATTCCAACGTTTCGTCCAGCTAACTTGTCTGAACTTCTTCAGGGTAATATATATTTCATTTGTTTTACCTTTTCTCCTCTCTCTCTCCCTCTGGGTTATGTGTCGATTAAAATTTGAGTGCAGTTCTTCATATAGTTGGATAACAAAATCCAGTTTTCTATACTAATACGATGTTTATGCATGACGATCTGTAATTTTGAACTCGTTCTAATAATTCTTTAAATTTTCTTGACTGAGTTTGTGAGCTTGTTAAGCTACATGGTATATATATATAACTTCACCGTAAAATTTCTCACTGTTTCTTTATCTGACACTGATTTGTAATAGAAAGTATCTTCAATAAGATTTCGGGCGATCCATCTTCGGTAATTAACTTGTTTCTTTATTATATTTTTGGTTTGTGTAAAAGTTTTATACTATAAAACAAATTTTTAAGGGGCGGGGGATATGACAGTAGTTGAAAAAACGAAATCATTATGAATAATAATTTGTTCATACATTTTATTACTAATGATTATTTAGTCTGAACGATAAAGTCAGTTTTTAAAATAAGTGGTTATAATTCGCAATTGGAAAAATAACTCTAACAGTTTTTTCTCATGAAATATTACTGCTTGTAGTATATAATCAATTTATTTACTTGAACACATAAATATTGGTACAAAAGAGCACTGAATACATATGCGCCACACAAGTGACTTGATTTGTGTGCGGGCTGTGATACTGCCCAGGTGCCCAGGTCGAGGGGGTCACGCCTGAAGCCTCCGACCTTAAGGTCTGATCCACAAGGCAGTGGAGCAACGTCAGGAGATGCAGTCCCATGGTAACCAGTGGCCAATAATTGGTTCGTACTCCTATTGTTCCCTCAGTATCCTGGAGTCCATGTGCACTATTAGTTTGGAATCAGGGTTTCCCAACTCCCTTAGATGGATCATCCATATCCACCAACCTTGTTAAAGCTCCAGACATTCGCTTTTCGTCCTCTCAATTTCGTAAACCACACCGCCGCAGGAAGGCAATGAGTAGGAATTTTGTGGTAGTGGCTGTATACGCGTTGTCATGTGAGAGCATTTCGAAAGGGAGAGCTAAATTTCCCCACCCTCGGCCGTACCACGGCTTTAGGGGCACCGATCAATAAATAACATTTGACTACATCCATCCAGCCAGTTAAGTAAATGACAAACAGTATAATGCGTAGTTGTGTATACATTTTAAGGGTCCTGAATCCTAGAGATCCAACACTTGAACAAAAGTTTCGACAAGAATTAATCTGTATTTTTCATACATTTAGCACATTCATTCTCGTGAGAAAAAAATTTACACATTTTTTTCATCCATCTCTCAAATTATTAGCGTTTTATGGGTGAATCAACACTAAATTGATGCTAATATGATTAAAATAACCCATTGTGGCATCGAATTCCGCGAAGATTATTTTCTTTTCAATAAAATCATTTACTTAAGCTGTACATTCATATTTACAATTCTGTGTGTGGTGAATATATGTTGGTAAAAGGATAGTTAAGATTGTATCATAAAGTGATTCGAGGCTCCAAATATCAAATGAGTTTACGTTATAATCAGAGGTTTAAAGAAGAATAGAAGGATGAAAATAATTTACGGATCAAAATTATGAAACATAATTGTCCGTTTGACAGATATGAAGAAAAAATGAGAAACATGAATGCTGAATAATAATCATGGAAAATTGTTAAAGTGTAATAATAACTGATTACGGTTTAAAATTACAAAATGCTAATTTAAGGAAAAACAAGACGAAAACACATTACAGAAAGGAATTAAGATGGGGAGTTGGACGTATCATTTTTGCACGCAGAGTTCGCGCTTAAATTGGTTGATCGTCAACGCGGCGCATAAATTTTTGATTCGACCTCCGTTCGATCCAGTTCCTTTGATTGTGCAGATTATGTTAAAGGAAAATCTCTTCAAAGTGACCTATCCAGAGTTGTTTAGATGCTCCCGTTATGAACTGGTAACTATTTGCATTCTCCTTTTAAAAGCTTATTATAAACATATTTACCATACAACTATAAATACGAATGTACAACTTGAGTAAATGATTTCATCGAAAAGAAAATTTTCTTCACTGAATTCTCTGTATTTTAATTCAGAGATGATTATGTCTATACTTAACATTGGAATAGTATCCTTTCAATGATATACTTCCAATACACAACCTCTATATATATATATATATATATATATATATATATATATATTCATTTATTCTATAAGATGTGATAAAGTCAATTAATTTTTTGTTTATACTGTTTCTTTTTTACTTTTCAACCTGCACATGGGCACACCTTCATTTAAACGTATTTATACATGTATATTTTCTGTACCTATCTACAAAAAATATCGTTTCTATGGTATTCGTGAACTGGTTTTCATACACGCTCACATTATTATTGGCTAATTTTTTCTCTACTATCTGCTGCGTTTGTGGTGTTATATTCTTTCTTATAAAATGATTATCACGTAATTACGGCTTTATAATCATTCATATTTGTGGAATTGCTGATGATATTTTTGGTGTACACACGAACGCATATCAACCTGTGCATACTTATATAAACTGTTTTTTTTCATTTAACGTTGGCTATTTTGATCATAATTGTTCATTATCTTCTATTTTCATCATTTATATTTTTTTATTCGGTGTACTTCATGCCATATTCCTGTTTACTTTCACAAATCTAACATTTATGTGCTCAATTTCTCTCTCTTCGTGTGTTTAACGGCTGTTGTGATATTTTCTGATATTTTTTTTCAAATAATAAAAATTGCACTTAATCATTCTACTGTATTATTTTCATCTGAAGATATTAAAATTCCATTGGATTCGAGATCATCATCACGTCGTCGCTTAAGTATAACAGTTAAACAAGGTTAATTTTTTAAAAGTTTATTTATCCTCTGTTTTTCCTCAGACGATATTGGGATTAATCAAGTTATTATGATTTTTAAATTTTCGATATGTTATCATAAAAAAGTAAATTATTAATTGGCTATTATTTTGATGACTGTCCTTATTGAATTCTTCCTTCTGTTAGCCTTTCTTCAGTGTTCATTTCATTGATTGTTATTTGTCTTCTTTATAGTGTGACTTTGATTCAATCTACGTCAACTTCTTCACATGTTGAATTTGTATGGACTAAATTAAGTTTCACTCCATTTCATTTATTCATGTTTGTTAGCTTGAAATAATGAATGCTACACCTTATCCGAGCTGTTTATTTTAATGAATCAGATTGCATAATATTCAGTGATACAGGTTTTTGATTATCACTGCACACTGAATCAATACATCAGTTATAATTAGACAAGTTGCCGATAGTTGACCAAACGTTATACAAAGAACATATCATCTCCATAGTACAGATGTTGATCATTTGAATTTTGACGAGTTATCATGTATTTGTAGGCATCAATGCCAACGTTGAATTCGATAGTTTCAAATAAATTAAGCATTATGTAGAAAGCTAATAATAAATATATTTTTCTGTGGTCTTATTTACTTTATACGATTTAAACATGTGTTAATTTAATTCGGCTATTTATTTACTATGAAGAGGTGGCTTACATTAAGTCACGAAGCGTCAGAAAAATACAATATTTCTACTCGTTGAGTTATAACAACAAAAAAATATATTGATTATTGTTAAGTCGGCTTTCAGAGAACTACAACGGAGCTTCCAGAAGCCCTAAAGGAGCCGAAGGGTCCTACCCAATCAGAGCATGGTGGAGCTTTCTAGAGTATCAACGTGGCGTGCTACTACTGATCAGTAGCATTATATGTTGTTTAGCGGATTGTCCAAAAATATGACGTTGATTTAACAAATGTTAACATCTATAAATGCCCGTGTTTTTCTGCACAAAAAATGAACCTTTGGAGTGAAGTGCTTTTCGCTTATTTTGCGCCTTTTCTCTCGAGTTCAGGTCGCTGCGTAGTTCTAGCTTGCGGGTTACCAGAATAGCTTAGGAACCGAATAAAGCGTTCAACATAGCAAGACTTATCAATTATCATCATTTTTTTTTATTTGCTTATCATCTGTTTTCTTATCTATCTCAATTTATATATCTACAGTTGACATATGTTATGAGAATATTGAAATAACTTTATTAAAAGTAGAAAAACTTAAGAATCTGTGCTCATTTTGAGAGATATATTTACAAGAGGAACTATTTACTATTTGAATTATGATTCACTGTTTTTATTAGGAATATTTTATACTTTTCACATTATCCATTATCATACTTCGTAATTATAATTAATTTCATTATCTGTAATTGACAAAATATTATTGATAAGGTTATTATTGAAATCATTCATTTCGAAAAATTGCTGTCAAAGAAAATTTGTCTGAAATACCATGTTAATCAACAGAATTATAGTATAGGATAAAAAATAGCATTTTTTCATTACCACACTGTATAAATTTGTTTTATGTCTTACAATGTCAATCGTTACTGAAACAATGATCTTGGTCAATCTGTGATTGTTTTGTGTGCAAAAGAAAGACATAATTGTACACATACATACTAACACTTTTCTGACTGACAAGACGTACGACGATGATGATAGCAATAGTAACAGCAAGTACAACATTGTAAACAAGTCGGCTGTTCTGTGGAAGTTTACCAATGATGTGTATTTTTATTTGCAAATTAATTTGCTAACACTGTATTTGTATGTTTTGTGTTAATATTGGTTGCCTGTAATTTTACTCATTTATTTCATGCTAAGTCCATGCAAGATTTACTATGTAATAGTAATTATATTAGTTTGAATCTTCAATAATCGAATTCACATACATCTAGCTAACAAGTCCGCTGTCGGAGAAAACGCATGTCACACAGATTCCACTTTTAGCCATAATCTAACTTTACCCAGAAAACTGTCGTGATTATGTTTCCTAAACTTATGTATATATATATATAGTTTTGATCTCCTATTAAAATATTCTTTTTTCTTCTATTGTTTTATATACTGCTTTTCTTATTGCACAAATTTTCGTTCATCTTTATTACTGATCTGTTTCTACCAATTGATTCCTAAATTTCATTTTGTTTACTAATAATAAACATCAAGTGTTTTTCTAAACACCAATTTTACAAATGTCTATAATCCTGTTAATAGTTTCGGCGTGGATTCGCATACAAAATATGTAGAACTAAATTTTTATCATTCGATTTTGTTCGTTTGCTTGTTTGTTTGTTTGATATTTTAGGAAACTTTTTTTCATTTCAACTAAAGACTTCCACTAATAGTTATATTTGTAATATTGACAACCTTCTTGTAGACACATTGTATCTGAAAGTTAAAGACATGAAGTTGTACTTGGTAAATGATAAGTTACATAACATTCTAAATTCTCATATAAAACTCCTATCCCTTAATAAAAGAATTTGTGTTACTCTCCCTATGTTTAAACCTGAATAATCAGACAGGTAAAACTATTGTCATTTATCTATTCATCTTCCATACTTTTTATTCTTTGCCAAACTGTTTTCATCTCTAAATATTCATTGTGATTTAATTCAACTGTGGTTGACATGTCTTAGCAAATGATAGAAGTGAATCCAGTTGATTTCACTACAAATATTGTGTCAATTTATACTTCTTATACATTAACACAACGTAACTGACAAAATATTCATCTTCCCTTCATAAATAAATATTGTTTTTTTACTGTCATTGTTTGACTTATCTTTTTCAAAAATTAACAACTTATTTTTCTATAGTCTCGAAGAATCAATAAATGAACCGTTTATAATCTTTTTATTTAAACCTTCAGTATATTAACAACGTTTAAATAAATTCATCGGTAATCCCATCGTGAAGAGCGTACAATAAAGTCCGTTTATTTTTAATTATGTATAACTCTCAGTAGTTATTTATTTATAATTTGGGATGAAATGTTCACGAAATATTAATATTAAAATTGCTATTTGTTACAGAACGTGTTAATATTCAGATGATCGTATTCATTATTAAGGCAAATTCTAACGATAATCTCAATATAAGATATAATGGTGGCTAGCAGTAGGATACAGGACACGCGTTTCATCCCATTCGGGACTCATCAGCTGTATGTACCTGCATCCCAGAATTGATGTTCACTCTGGGAATGGAACCTGAATTCCACTGCTAACCATCGTCATCTTTTATCATTCTAGTGACTTGAAGCAATCCGTACAGGATACACATTTATCAATAACAGATTGATCGATCGCAGTCCTAGACATCAATGAGAAGTTTTAAACAACCAATTTAAAAATGGGATAATCTCAATGTAATTATTTTCATGAGGTTAAACTAATTGTTAGTAATTATTAAGTTAATTTGAAGGATACAGTAAGATCATGGGTGTACATATTTTCTATTTGCTTAAGTAAAATTACACATTTTAACAATATATCAATGCGTAATTCCTCAGTATCATTATTAATTCAACCATTTATATATTGGGTGACTTCTTTTAATTATCTATTAACGTAACTTTGAAATAGGTTTTTCATTTTGTCAGTCTTCACTACTAGTTTGTTTGGAAACTTTATTTTTGCAACGGGAAACTCCATCGAACATTGGGATGGGAAATTTTTTCAAAGATTTTCTCTTCAGCTCTAGTTCATATATCTTCGGGCTATCATTGATATGATTTTGATTGTCCATACTAATTACCTTTGTTTGATATTTTACAATATAATAAATATATATTTTATCTGTATATATTTATATTATATATACGTCAAATCAATTTTTTGCGTTTCACATTCCATTCATATACATTTCTGGATGACTCACAAAATTGTCTTTTATTTATTTGATTATTATACATTCCTTTATTGTCTGATTTGTTTCATCCTTTGGTTTTATGTTCATCTATTCGATATTTATTTCTTCTTTTCCATTTTTTTTCTTTCTTTTTTAAACAAATAAAGGTTATGTAAAACAAATGAAAAATCTATACGAAGGAAGTGAAATCATTCAAGAAATAATTCCAACGTCTCGAAGGTGTGCTTTTTTTATACTAATTTATATGATCAATAATAACTTTCTTTTATTCATTCTATCATTTAATTACATGTGATGAATGTGTTTATTTTTTTTATTTATAGAAAAGTATGATTTTGATTGTTTAATTATTTAACTCTCAATTAGTGAATCAAAATCTGAAATCCATTTGACTCTGTTGTGTTTAATTAGATGGGTAAAATTATGAATTTCTAACCAAAAAATAGGCTTACCAAATCGATGTTTAAGTATACTGATTTGATCTACATTTCATGTGTGTGTGTGCTATAGACAGAGAAAGTTATTCATACAAGTTGGTTGCCCTAATCAAAGTTCAACAGGTACCAAGCGTACAATCCTCTGGTTTAAAGTTGAGTAGTCCAACTTTTATGCAACCTCTAAACTGACAGTCTCATCATTATAAATCTATCTGATGAACGAAAAATGATACTTCGACTTTATTGTTTCTCAAGACCATTATAGATGTGAAGAAAATTATCTTCAATCTTAAATACCGTAATACCTAGCACTGCAAATCGGTAGACAGCCAAATATGTATAATCCGGTCAATTTCGATCTATAATGGATCAATTCAGTAAAATAACCTGTATATTGAGTCATTGGTGCTGCTAATGTATTTGAATCGGTAACGTTCTGTAAACAGTACTAATTGTTGCAACAATATATATGATGACATATTAGCTCTCTCGATAATATTATGTCAAGTTACATATTGTCATCGTTGTTAGTGATTATGACCACTATATTACTGCATTATTTGTCCCAATTAACACTTACCTAAATAATTTAGCCATCAAAATCTTTATATTGTTGATTTGAAGTTACTTATTTCATTGTTTCATCTTAATGTAAATGTTGTTTCACTATAAAAATACTTATCTTACTGTTGATACAGGCATTGTTTTTGAGAAAATGGTATACAGTAAGGCACATGCCTACATCTAATGTTTTTTTGTGCCTAGTAATATTGAAAAGACTTATTTAGAGCTGTATATTACAGATTACATCTTCTATATTTACTGTTGTGGGTATTCTGTTTTAAGAATACTAGTGCCGTAATACACCTGGTCAGTAGTTTACTTTTAAAAATCGATGGCGCTAATACTGGCGGATGCTTCCTTATCATTTCACGTTGTTTGTATTTTGAAGACTTTGTTTTACCTTCATTAAGTTATCAACTTGTTTCAAATCCTCGATTTCAGCGATAGTGTCGTTTCGAATATTTCCTCAAATCTACCTACACCAAGTAGCTCAACAGGTCCTTGTGATCGTCCAGTCGAAACAACATCATCACCATCTTCATCATCGTTAAGCAGTCCTATTTCAAATATCAATGAGACTGTACGTGAATTAGTTACTACAGACTGGAGTGATGATCCAGAAATGATGGCAGGAGCAAGTTTTGAAGCAGCAGTTGAACTACGAGCTCAGTTTCCTAATTTTCAAATGCCTAGTAAAGTATGTCTAAACACTGTTTTTCAATGTTCAATGTCATGACTTCAATTTAGTATTATCTGTACAATGAATTGAAATTAAGTGCAGGAATATTTTAAATTTACATTTCTATAATTTTTTATTTATAAATACGCTAGGTGTTTTCCAGTATCCTTCGTTTTCTTAACCGATCGAGGAGCTGAGTAGTCCGCAGGTGTCAATTCCGGTACACCTGCTTCATCTTTGACAGCTGCGTAGTAGCACAAGCCCTCACACATATAATGTGATTCAGCCGAATGCATTAATCTTTACTTGGTGGATTGGGCCGTCATCATTTGCCTTATATATTTTACAAATATGAAGAAATAACTGAAGATTGTTCAAAGATTCAATCTAGATACAGTTAGAATATATTTCCCACAACGTTTTTAAAGTGTATTTAGAGCCAGAAAACGATCAAAAAGGTACTAATTATATGAATAGAGATCTTACTTGACTTGGTAGATCAAACAGCTAACACATTAATAAGAACCTCGTGTTATTATGATAAGAGAGGAGATTAGCTTTTGCAAGTTAGCTTACATTTCAAGAATATGAATAATAATCACTGTATATAGGATAGACGTCAACTATACTTGGTTTTCCATACTGATTTTACGGTATGTAGTGTGTAGTTATTAGTCAGTGATATACAATGTAAAGCCTGACAGTTATATACATCTGAATTTACTACCATTACATTAGTACGGCAAGACAACATTTTTCCAATTCGAGATATTGTATTAGTAATACCACTAGACGCAAGCAATTAACCATATTATAAATATTATCTTTTGTCTCCTACACATCATTCCTCTCAAAATTATTTTATTTATACCTTTTTGTTTTTATTTTTGATCCATAATACGTACGTATGTCTAGTCTAGTCGCATTCTTTAACATGATTTGTTATCCGTTCATCACCATTCATAAATTATCCAAATAAATGAAACTTTCAAAATGTCACATAAATTTATTTTATTTAATATTTCTAGATGAAATAGTAGAATTATGCAACCAATTTAAAATGATTGTGACATTTTCATTTTTCCTATATACACTAACCATCATCTTTACTTGTTATCATCAGCTTAGATTGTATAACGCAGTTATGTATAAATAAAAACAACTGTTTCAATTAGTTATATATCAATATTTATCATTTATGATAAGTTGGCAAGAGGAAAGAAGAGATTGTTCACATTTTTTTTCATATTCCTTTTCATTTCTTTTAATATGATCTTTTTTTTTCAATAAAAAGGGTCAAAAAAGTGAAGAGTATATTCGTACACTAGTTCTATTGGAATTTCATCAAAAAACTCAATATATGGTTCGCCATTTGAAACAATACGAATATTTATTATTACGTCGTTGGCCTGTGGAACATGCAAAATTGGCTAAACTTTTATGCCTTGATCAAATTCCTATATTAATTGATCTTTTCCGTAGTCTCGTTACTTGTATTGATCAAACAAAAACCGAACAAGGTTATCGTGGTATGGCTGAAGCTGTTCTAGCCTGGTTAACTGATAATTCATCAGCTAATTTAAAAGTAAATAAAAATTATAAATTAAAAAATTATTACTGTAATTATTTATTATAAAAAAAATCATTGAAAATACTTATTTACAATGCACCAGCGGTCTGCACGTTGTTTGAATATGCCTGGTAGTTTATACAACTGTTCACTCATTTCCATTTTTTTTTCTTCGAGCAGAAATAAAATGAAATAACTATAGAATATTAAGCGATTTATGCACCCATTTTTTTCGATCACTGTATATCCTAGGCTTGATCCCTTTCTCTCTCGCCATATATATTTATATATTACTCTACTACTCCGGTTATCTTCTCTCTAAACTAGTTTAGTTAGTTCAAAGTAAATGTGACATATTTTATCGGAAAAAAGCGTGATTTTGAAATCTGAGTACTGTAAGTGAAGAATAAATTAATTTCGTATTTAAATTTTGTGTCGATAATATTCATTGAATCCCCTACTCAGTGATGGCGTGACCGTAATTTATGAATGACCTTTGAACGAATCTTAAGTGACCTTGAGAGGTTTCAGCTAATCAGAAAAAAGTCGGTATGGAGTAAGAATATACTATACAAAACTAAAAAATAGAGTGGATACATTTCTTTAACATGGTTTAAAAACTTTCCGATGTTATAAAGAGGTTTTGTACTCATACCACTGAACTGCTGAAGCCTCAGTAACATCTGCAAAGGTTGTAGCCAGTGTTAATGGTGCTTTTATTATCTAGTTTGCAACAATTATCATAATCTGTCATAGTGTCAATCGGGTCGGGCTGAAAAAGTCCCCGTTCTACTAGACGTTTTCCTCCAACATATATTACATCGAAATGCAACGTCGCAAGAATAGCCTACACACTGTCCAGTAGTCATTCGAAGATCACAATCTCTATTAAAGAAGTTCTCGGTAGTCCAATCTGTTGTAGTTTCTCAACTATTACGTTTTCCTTGAAATCCTCTGTAAACCGATAGCAAGTGAGCATTGGGCACTGAAACGGGCACCATGACCTTGGAATCACTCACTCGCTTCTGATTAGCTCGTCCATGAATTATAGTTTCGTCAAACAAGTGATTAAAACCAGAATGCACTGAACCATTGTATCGTCACGTCATGAGACTCATCAGCAGTGCCCAATTATGATTCTATCAAGGATCTAACAATCTTCACAAACCTTTTATATTGATAATTAGCATGTGCTCACAAAGAGCTTAATTTGGAAAAGTAATTTTTGGAGTTATAGTGATTTGTGACTTGCGCAAAGCAGTTACCCATTGATGGCATTGAAAGACAATTTCTCATTACTGCCCGTTGATTGAATTTAAACATTTAAATCAATAGGTTTCAGCTGTTTAGAGATTAAGGACTCACCGTGTGAACGAGGGTTCTAGGTTTAATCCTCGGTAGAATTATGGATGTACACTGTTGAGAAGTCTTTTACTAGAACGAAACAGTTGTCCAGTGCTTCCTGGTCTTCATTGGTTGTCTAAGATCAGTGCATGATGTTGATCATAAATGACTTGAATTTCTTCAGAATCCATTACCGCTAATCACCCTTCTTAAAACAATATTCAATAGTATTTTTCAAAATCGTTACAAATAATTTATAGATTCAAGAGAATTCACCAAAGTATTTGATATTTTGTACTCGGAATTCCCTACTGTATCAAAAGTTATGGTACTGAATAACGTGATTATTATTATTATTTTCATTCATGTTATTGTTTGTAATGTAAAAGTTTTCATACTTTTCATCTTCACAGATATGGGCTCGTTATTGTCAAGCTCTTTCATGCTCAAATATGTTAGAAAGTGTTCGACATTCTGTTCGTGATTATGTACGCCGACATCCAGATATTGTACCTTTATTACAAACTAGGCATAATAAATTTGTCTTAATTGAAGGTTTAAAACAAATGCGAATTCTTTACTTTAATTTACCATTAATTGCGAATAATATTGCAAAAGATTTGGAAAAAAGAACTAAAGTATACAAAGGTAATTGACATTATTTTTTACTATTAGATTTTTTGTTGTTGTTTTATCTGTGTTAGTTTCATGTGGGTTACTCATCGGCCATTTGACCTAGAAGTCTAATCCAAAGGGTAGTGGAGCAACATTAGGAGATGTAGTCCCACAGTAGCAGGTGATCAACACTGGGTTCATACGCCATTTTCTCCCTCAGTATCCTGGAGCCCATGTGCACCATTGATTTGGAATCAGGGTTCCCCAACTCCCTTAAATGAATCCTCCATATCCACCAACCTTGTTAAAGCTCCGGACATTCGCTCTTCGTCCTCCGAATTCCGTAAACCGCACCCCACTACGAGGAGGCAGTGATTAGTACTTCCCTGACAGTTGTTGTATATGGATGACCATGTGAGAGCATTTCGAGTTGGAGCTCTGACTCTTGCCACCTTTGACAGTACCAAAGCATTTGGGGGCAAACATTTATGACATTGTAATAAAATAACTCAGTTACCAAGTACAAATCTCATTTACTCAGCTTTAATTTGCACTATTATTGTGATGGCTAGTGATAATCCGTGTACTATACAGTCTATAGCAAATTAAGCGTGGTTCAACCCTCTAACCTACTAATTGAAAGAAAATTTCTTCAACCAGTAATTCACTTTACAATAACTGCTTCAGCCGATGTTACGCAACATATAAAATTAATTACCGATTTCTAGACTGAATCTTTTTTAGGTCTTTTATGTATTATTCTAGTCCTAATGTACTTTGTTTGATTTGTGTCCTAACAAATACTTTTCATCACATTTTGTACTTCATTTTACTTCACTCCGTTTAAATCTACTGTTTTTTTGTTGTTGAAAAAAAACCTTTTTTTTCCAGGTGAAGCTAAAATTTGGCAACAAATTCAACTTAAATTGGCCAGTTTACCACAAACTATCGATAATGTTTGTATGCCTCTTGTTAAACGAATTAATCTTGGTCAATTATGTAATAGTTTGGATAAAAAAGATATTTTGTCTAAACCACTTCCGGATTTATTATTACCATTTCAGGTGAATGTTAATTTTTTCTTATTCTTACTGGAAATGGTGTTTATTTTCCATTAACTTAACTATTTGTAATCTTTTTTAAATTTAGTGATATCATAGGTTGTTGAAAGGGAATAATGTTTCGTTAAACATTGTACGTTATGGTTAAACTATCACAAAACTATATTCAACTTCTTACCATTACATTAGTTAACATTTAGATTACAATGGAACTATACAGTTTAACGATTGAATTATTATTAGTTCGTAATTACGGTTTTATTGCTTCGGATCCAGATAAAAATAGGTAGGAACAGAAGATAACTTTTTTTGATTTCATATTATTAATCGGCTAACTAAATTTGTACAGTGGTTCTTCACTTTGAAAGAACGTATCCTCTCTACTTGAGAATAACTCCTATTGCATCTATAATTACTGAATAACCGGGACACTAAAATCACAGCAAAAACCTTTCTATTGAATAAATATGGTTCTGTAAAAGCATCATCGAAATATTGAAAATATGCAACAGAGATTAGTGACAATGTCTCCCTTTTTCTCTTGTAGGATTATAAAAAAACGTGTTTTAAAAAAAACCATTTAGTGCACATAAAAGCCGTCATGCTTAAAAGTAAACGTTCAAGGTTTTACAAATCAACCTGGAACTAACCAGATTCGTTAATAAATATCGTTTCAAATCTCAATAATTTATCATAATGTACAAAATATTAATGAGTTGAAGAAAAAGCCTACTAGCTCCTGTCATTTGTGTCATATCATCGTACAAATAGTATTTCACTAATAAAATTGAATATTATTAGTTAAAATCATATTGCAATTATCAGTCAATTAAATGTTTTAAATTGTGTTTCATTAACAAAATTTGTTCTTTTTTGTTTCCTAATTTAGCTTTGTATTAAATTTTTTCTCTTCATTGCATTACTTTATAGCATTTGCTTTTAAACTTTCCTCGTGTATTATTTCATCATTGGGTTGTTGCACATGCCGAAGTAACAGTTGATAAATTAACAGCGAATCGATCAAATAAAGTAAATCATGATTATATTTGTGAACGAACTGAAATGTTGGCTATTCTCTTGCACAATGCACTTATGTTAATGGTGAAGGATGGTGAACGTTACATTTTACGTAGTTTTAAAGCTGTACGTGAACAAGGCGGTGGCTCTAGTAGTAGCGGGAACTCCAGTACTTCTGCTTCTAATAGTAGTGCTGTTGAACGTATTTCCAGTTTCGGATCGCCTGGTACACCTGGTGAAAAAGATCGACCAAACTCAGGCAATATATCTGGTTATTCTTCTATCTCTTCATGCAGTTCTCTTAGTTCTTATTCACCTAATTCAAATGCTCAATCACATACAAGCCTTGTTTCGGCAGCAGCTAGTGCTGCAGTCGCCAGTATGACTGATCGTTCGTCAACATCGTTGGGAAGCTCGAAACTTGTTCCTATATTCCCATTGATAGATGTGTTTACTTCATGTGGTGAAAAATTTGGTTAGTTTGTCAATTGATTTTAGTTCATTTGTGTATGTTTTTAGTTTTCTTAAATTTCTTCTTTGTTTATTAACTGATTATTTAGTGTTTGTTTGATTGTGAATTGGATTGATATTGTTTACCTCATATAGAACAGTTTAAGACAATTCTTAAAGCTGAACACTAAAAGTCAATTTCAAAATAACATTGTTATTGTCATTATGAAAACAATTGTAATGAACATTAAATAGTCACATTTGGTCAATAGATACTCATGTAACATATATTTAGGACTGAAAATACTACTTCCCTAATTTTATTTTAAATTCACTACTGACCTTAAAATGTTCAACTTCTAGACAGTGGATATCAGTGAATTTTGCTTTATTTTACAGGACTAGGGTATACGCTTCCATAATATTATTATTTAGGCACCAACCTAATAGTTTCAACCCTTTTTTATTTTAGAAATAAGTAGCTTAGAAACAATTTTATGATTATTATTGTTATTATTATCAATATTACTAGTAGTATTTATAATAGTAGTAAGGAAAACAACTACTCAGTGTTTACTTTTAGTATATGAATAATAAGCTGTCCATGTAAAATACCGTTAGTATCTCCTAACCAAACTAAATATGATCAAGTCATTTCGAAATGGACATTTAAAAGAAATACTTTCAGAAGTTTTTAGTTGTTTCTAAAAAAATAGATTTCTATCAGTCAGTAAAAATACGTCAAACCCTTTGAGTACCTTATAAATAACGAAAACGTTAGCTTGTTTCCAATGTGTTTCTGTTGATTGAAAAAAACCCGAATAGATTAATTAAAAAGTGACTTATGGACATTAGATAATAATAATAATGGCGATTCTCTAAATTACAACGAATAATTGTTTTAAATTCTAAGTAATTCTCTGACTGGTTAACTAGTGTATTTTAATTTTGTCACGGATTCGCAGTGGTTAATAAATATCAGCACATCTCTCTCTCTCTCTCTCTCTATATATATATATATATATATATATATATATATATATATATATATATATATATTTCACAGATTGAAATCATGAGTCAGTTGAAGCTAAACCACCATTGAAAACCTGGAAGCACTGGACAGCCGTTTCGTCCTAGTATGGGACTCCTCAGCAGTGCGCATCCACGATCCCGCACCACGCGGGGCTCGACCCTGGGACCTACTGGCTTCGCGCGCGAGCACTTAACTACTAGACCATTGAGCCGGCATCCAACGGTGTTAATGTCTAACTTCAACCAATCCACGAAGTTGTGCACTGCTGAGGAGTCCCATACTAGGACGAAACGGCCGTCCAGTGCTTCCAGGTTTTCAATAGTGGTCTAGCTTCAACTGACTCATGATTTCAATCTGTGAAATTTCTAAAACTCTCCACAAAACCCATATATATATATATATATATATATATATATATATATAGTTTGTAATCTTTGAGAAACAAACAATGTGTTGTAATTGATTATAACATTATATGATGTTTTCAAGTCATTTGTAAATCCCACGTCGCTAATTAATATCTATCATTGCTTAACTCTCACAGACTCTAATTATCTAAAATCCTAAAATAGTTAATATTTCAGTTGAAATTTTAGAATGTACATAGTTCACCTGTCTTGTGTTTTATACTACTCATTATTAAATATAAAAGTGATTAATTTATTCTTTTTTTCTCACTGCATACAAACATATAGGTGGTGATCATCTATTAAATATCGTCTTTATGAAGCAAACAGTTTTGATCCGGTTATTATTTTCAAAAGAAGATGAAAGACAAAAGTTCGTTGTTGCTTTTTATGTTGTTACTTTTGTTTTAATTTAGTTCAATCGATACTTGCAAATGATAAAATTTGAAAGATCTTTAATACCCATCTCTTATTTATTGATATCGATTTGTTTACTGTCTATACATACTGAATAATATTTAGAGAAGTTTATGTAGATATTCTAAAATTCTAAACTGAATAGCTTGATCATTATTGTTTTGTGTAAAATTTGTGGACGCACATACTACTTCGAATTTATTAAGGTTACCAGGCTATCATTACCACTATTTTATCATTTTATCACTACAGGGTAACGCGATATCAGATTTGGTAAAAGTCTAGTTGAGAATAGTTCAGTCATCGTATTATCAGTGACTGATGGTAGCGCTAAGTAGTTTGTGTTCGCGTTTTCATAGGAATACTATTTTCCACAACATTTTACTAATATTTTTTTGTATTTCAAAAGTACCAAGATGTACCGAATGCCGGTCGTAAACGTTTTTCTGAATAAATCTGCGAAAACTGTTTAATACTTTCTCTATTCCGATAAAAACCTAAACTGGGATACACGTGCGCTCAACTTATGGAGTCCCTAGTATGACAAAATGATTGTTCTGGATTCCATTACACTTAAAATCTATCGTGTTTATTAACATCTAGTTTTTCTTGTTCATGTATTATTACTAATTCTGTTAGTGAGAAAGTTTTGAAGTTGTCTTTCCTAGTAAAAATATTTATATGTGCCATATGCTTTTGTGCTTTATCTATCAAAACATCAGTTGGTCAGCTTATATTCAAGAAAATAGTGTGACTACACAAAGTATTGATCGACAACGTATGTTGAAACCAACTGCTTCCACCGCTGCCGCCTCTTCATCACCATCGTCATCTACTCAAAGTCGGTCGACAATCGGTATAACTTCTGAATCGCTCATTTCTAAAACTTCATGTAATACACCTACAGCTGATGACATTTCAATTATTACTCCTCAACCATCAACCCAAGATTTAAAAACTTCATTCGGTAAACTTCCTACTACATCATCAACTACTACAAATAATGATAAAACTACACACCCATCAGATATTAACAACACTGATCAAATTCCTTCCGGAGAAGAATCCACTGTATTTGTTGATAAATTACAAACCGCTATGAGTAAGTTTATTTATTTTATAAAATGAGAATTTGACCAACATTCATCATAATAATTAGTTTTAGTTAATATCCATATTATATCAAAGTAACTTTTGAGCTGTCTGTTGTCAACGCATCATACTAATATCTAGATGTATAAGTCATCTCCGACTCTGAGTATTAGTCGAGTATGTTGAAACTATTGTGCAATTTATTTTGGTTTTAAACAAAGACACCATACTATTCGATCAGGTTATAAAATTGGACTAACTAAGATTACTGCAGCGGTTTTTATATATACCTCATCACACCTTTCAGTAGTATGTCATAATATGTGACCAGTTAGTTTCTCAGAGGAACAACAGCAAATTTAATTTGCAGCACTATCCAAATTTACTTTGAGCCCTGTAAAGTTGTAGATAAGTTTTCTGTTTTACCTAATAATTTAAAACGTGTATTCACTTGTTATTTTATCTGAACTTATTAGCGTTTTAAATTCATTTGTTGCATGTCTTGTTCTGCGCCTTTGCATTTCTCTAGTTTCTTATTATAGCTACTTGTAATATATCGACCTTTTGATGTTGTTATTTTTCAATAAACTATTGATTACCGACTACATGAAATAAGACATGTGCTTTTCAATTACAGTCGTTTTAATTGTGTAAGACAAATTAATAAAAACAATTAAGACTAACTGGAATTAAACCGTGTGTGAGTTTGCCTTTTTGCTTACTTTCCAAATGTCTATTATATTTATTTCTTATTTCTAAGATTTGGAAATATAAATTTCTAAGTACTATAGTATTTTTATTCTCAAATCAGTCATTAATCAAACACTAATCAGATAAGAATTATTTAATTTTATCTCTAAACGTCTTTCTTAGTATACACTACTTCTAATGTTGAACGCCAGTGAGTAGTATTGATCTCACTATTTTTCAATCTTCGAAATGAGTCCTCAAAATACTTTGACTTTTATATTCAATAAATCAACGAAAGTCTGTTTTAATCAGCTGATTTCTTCACGAAGAACCTATCTTCCCGAAAAAACTAATGTCTTATGTTATCAATATTTAATATTTACCAACTAATGATTTCAAGCTTTCGCTATATTTGATCTGATGTATATCAACTCACAATTCTTATTCAATTTGATAAGAGGTTAAAACATTGACTGGTTATCCTAGTTTTTAATCGTTTGTCTTCAATTCATAGATACCTTTTATGAAATAGTCTTTAATACAAGTTCACCATCAATTACTTAAGTAAGTTAGTCAATATCATCGTTGCTTAACCTCACCATACAGAATGATTCAGTTCGTCTCGATTTCTGGAAGTTCTTTTGTTTAGGTTAAGTCTTTTTGAAAACTACCACGAAATATGTGAATATACTAGCTATAAATAATAAACTCTGGTAATAAATAATTATCATAACATTAAGAAAGTTGATTTTAAACTTCAATTCTTGGTGCTTTGATGATTACCTAGAACAACGTTTTTCTCCGTTTACTGGAAATATTTTAAGATCTTTTTTGTCTACTTCTTTGCATATTTCTTTTTCAATATCGTGCAACACATTCCACATTGTACGAAGCTACTGTAATTTCCTTTTTTCACCTGTCTATGATTAAATATGTTAGAATAACATTTTGAATTTATGGGTTCCGTAGATTAGTTAGTACATATTTCGTTTTGACTAAACAGGTTAATACCACGCTTGTTTTAAGCCATACTACTCGGCTGCAATAAGTTAAATAATTGCTTGTACAATAAAAGTATAGATAAATAAATTTTGGGAAATCATGCCATAAAAAACTTTTAACTAGGTACTCCGCTACTCTCGAAAACTGACAGTACTTAATGATTGTTGCAATCTGTCAACTGGTATTTGATTTTTATTAAAAAACCCTTAAATATTTTACGTGTTGATATTGTTTCACACACTTGGTTCCATCACACAAACTAAACAAGACGAACCAAAGTTTTGTCTACAGAGTGAAATGAATTATTTTTTAAAACATTCTTCATTACGGGCTGATATCAGCTAGATCATTAAAAATCAAGATCGAGGTCTACAGAAAAAGCTGTGAGTCATATGTGGCGAAATTCAAACGCCACTTTTACTTGAAGTTCGTGCTGATGATGTTGTTCAGAAAAATAATGGAAATTTCACAACCACAACGAACAAAACTCCACCTAAAATCAAGAAGCACTGCACACCTATTTCCTTCGTTACTTTAACCTTTTCAACAGAGTATATTCACCCTTCTACATAGAACTAAACGATTGACTTTATACTCTAAAAACATCGTCTAATTAGTGATCTGTAACACGGTCAGTATTTAATGCCATGGGTGAGTAACTGTTTCATAGCTCACCAACTACTGAAACTTTAAAAATTCATCAGTTTGTCAAACTTAATGAATAAGTTGGGCTTTTTTAGGAAAAGAATAATATTTACTTAGTTTACGTCTCATGATTTTGATCCACATCAACTAAATAACTTTTTCTTATGTTAATAGAATAGATCAGAAACGATCAACTTAAATTATACTAGACAAACAGTAATTCAGTAAAAGTTGATTTAAAAAAAAGTGAATGATTACTTTTTACATAAGATTATTTCGATTGAAATTATAAGCTAATGAGTGTAAGTAGTAAACAGTATTATCATTTTAAAATGAAAAGCGAATATAAAAGTATATCAAATACAGGAAATGGTATGTAGTATTACAGCAAACACCTAAACATTAACACTGAGATAAGAGTGCTTTTAAAAAAAATTCGCTTAATGATACAAACTACTTGAAGTGACTAAAGTTTTCCGTTCTACTTTCGATTGGTTGATCTAAACGTTCTATCTGTTTGATATCCCAGTTTATTACATCACTAGTTAATGGTATTCTACATGCTTAGACAGTCAACAACCTCTTGTTTTTCCACCATTTTCATCGTTTGTAGAATGAATTCTTAATTAGTGTAAGTAAACTAATAATAATAATTATAATATATTTACAATAATTCAGAATATTATCATTATTAATACTATCCAACTCAGTCTTTACAAATAATTGCACAAAAAAGTCTTAAAACTTCATTAGTTTATCAGCATACATTAAAACATTTACACAGTTAGTTGGTGATTTTTTTTATTTGGATTATTATTTCCGTTTTAGTTTATTCGCTAATCGATTTATCTGGTTATTATTAGTGAAATTAGTTGCATAGATTTGTTCATAATGTTTAGTTAAACAGTTAGATAACTGTATTATCAATACTAAGATAGATAATTTAACATAGTTAATTTATGCATTGTTATACATTTGTTTGAATATATACTAGTTTAACAACATATATATATATATAGTGGTCAACACTACTTAAACTTATACAAAGTATGCGTATTTTACCATAGCGTTTGACTTGATAGTTAAAGCACTTGACTTTCTATCACTGGATTGCAGTTTAGCTACCCACTTCAGTTAGAATATCATTAGCCTTCACACATATCAGGTTTAAGTTTTGTGTACTTTGTTACCTTTGTGAAATTAAGTGCGACAAGAAAAAGCATGTTTGCAGAATATGATGAATTCATCATATTTTCATATTTACATATACTATTCAAGCTAAATTAATAGGAAACTTATTGTGACTTTCAGCCTGGCTAATTATCACGTGATTTATTCGCCAATCAAAATACGACTTATTCAATCTTAGGACTGTGCCAAACCAATGACGCCCGACCGGTATGAGCAGCCTAGCGTCTTCATTGGTCACCTATCCCTTCCAGTTGAGTCCAGAACATCAATAACAGCTTCCACTATGCGAATCATTTATTTCAAACATACTTGGCTTATATACCAGCCAAACAGACCTCATCACACCATAAAATAGGAAGTAACATTTATACAAGATCAAGCCAAAATGTGGCTGGGAACGTGAAAGACTATGACTAATAAACTGAGTATAATTTAAAAATAGTAAATTGTATAATAATAATAATAATAATAATAATAATCTATGGGTCAAAATGAAGCATATAATACGAGGAATATAGGTATACATAATCTGATTACTGAATAATATATATATATATATATATATATATATATATATATATATATATATATATATATATATATATATATATATATATATATATATATATATATAATATTAGTCCATTAATAGTTCTCAAAAGTTACCCATAATTTAATTTTCACTAGGATATAAAAAAACTAATAGTATATATCACCGTATTTTAAGAACTGGGTAATGTGTGAATATAACAGTAGCACCGGAGGTCTAGACAATATTGCATTTTTCAGTACTCAGTTATTAATGAAGTGTATCTCAAATACTTCATACTCATCTTCCAAATTTTCTCTTACAGATAGATGTTTAACTGTGTCATAAATAAACGAGATACTGCCTTACATCATTTGCAGTTTATTTGTTGAAAGCTCAATTGCTACCTATTTTCAGCATTGCCAATATTTTAAGAATAGAATGGATACTGGATTCCATATTCCATAGTAAAACCATCGGCCATAAGTCTTTATCATGAAGTTTAAATACATTACGTCACTAAAGGTAACTTTAACCATACCTTGTATCGTCAGGGACATCAACTGAGTTTAATGTTTATTATTAGCGGAGCATTTAATCGCAATAACAAAATTTATAATTCTGATGCATCTCACAGTTCATAACCTCTCACTAGAACATCGATGTTCTTGTAGATAACACTAATCACAATATTTTCAAAAATGTCTTCAGATCAATCGACTTTCAACAGAGTTTGTAGCTAACTAGTATTTCACTATTTCAGTGACTTTTTATGAATATGCTCAGATGTAATAGAAGCACATTAACTTTATTTGGCATACTACTTAATTTAAATTTTATGTTTCAATAGGATAGCATTGACTGGACGATTAAAAATGGGAAAACACCTTAAAAAAATTCCTAACGACTATGGTCAATATAAATTTTAAGGTTTTATTATCCCTTTCTAAAATGATAAAGTATATTTATAGCCCATAAGAACAATGGAAGCTTCATAGCCAGTCCATCCATCTCAGAGATCACAGCAACTCCAACACTTCAGTATCCCATTTAAGATTAAGATTAGCGATCACAAATGAATTATCCATAAACATGCTATGTTATAACTTTCACGATATTGAATAGACAGTAAGTGACTCGGAATTTATTGTGATGTGCAATTCAACAACCATTTCGAAGAAACAGTTACTTTTTTCTATGTAAGATAAAGTGTAATACTACTTATCTATGTAGATAGAGCAATATTCGGACCCGGTTTATAAGTTGAACTAGTTCAAAACTGAAAAACAACAATCCACAGTATTAGTAATTTCCTGCTGACTGGTCAACTAAAAACGAATTATTGGTTTTTTTCTTAATTAAAACAAAGTTAAACTTGTTAAGTTTCACTTGTTCCTTTCATTTATTCACATTATAATTAGAGTGATACATATTTCATCACAAGTAAATAGCTTTGTTTATTTTAAAATCTTTGTTATTTTTTTTAATGTGGTGAAATAAAATTAACTATTGTTAATACTCTAATCGAATATAAACACATGTTTATGTGTCCTATTCACCCAGTGTCTATGTTTATATCCATTTAAATATTTATATAAATGTACACAATACTTTCTCACTTTAATTTCTTTTCTTACTAACAATCTCTGTCTGTTACTTTTACAAAATAAGTAAATTATTAATAGAAAGTAAGAACTAATGATAATAATGACGCCGATGACGACGAATTCGGTTTTGTTGTTCATTGTTAGTTTCGGTTTATTTCTTCACTTCACTTCACTTTGATGATAATTAGTAGGAATAAGGATGGTTAACTATAAAGTTACGCAATATATTGTGTATCAGTTGGTTTTTATACATTAATCAAGTTGTTTAAGAAAATATAAAAATAATCATTTTCTCTATTTTAAATAATACAGTTGGTTGCACGCATATTTATTTACTGTAAACAGTGATGTGAAAAACATTGTAACCATGTGGTTATTGTGATATACGTTCATGTGTGAAAGTAATAATTTACAATAATCAAAATATGATTCTGTAAAATAGTCACAATGATAATTTACATGAAAGTGTTTTTAAAATTATAAATATTCGACATGATTGTATCATTATAATTTAGTTTTATAAGTATGATTTAATAAAACTTAATACCTTCACTATTATTATTATTATACATATTAATAAAGTCCATTTGTTCACCATGATGTAGCTAATGTTTATATAATACTAAGAATTTCCTATATACACTAGTCAAGTAATATAAACGAGCTATATCGTTTTAGTTAGATCTTCACCAAACATGACTTTAATATGCATATAAAATTATGTAGATTATAAATAAATAATACTTTTCTCATATTTGGTTAGTGGAGATTGACCGAGGTCATTTATAGTATTCAAGCATACTCTTTCTAAACATGTTTTCCTTACATTAAACAAAAGTTATTGAAATTCCAGTTTAATGAAGTGTGAGGCAAGGTCTAGTAAACGATTTTCTCAACGTTTTATCATTTTGTCTATTTTTTCTTGGTAATTTCATTATTCATACTCTTCGTCCTGTGTATTACTTTATAGTAAAAGGTTTTGGTTGGTCAGTTTCATTTATTTCAAGAGCGAAATAAATCCCACCAGTGATATTTTATCATATATGTATATGTTTCACGAATGGTGGAGAAAATTTGTAGCTCAGGTGGATGATTTTGGTGGAGTTTTGTTCTCTGAGCTGGATGGTTTGGTCGTGGAGCTTTCATCGTTCTTCTGAACGACATCATCAGCACAAACTTCAGATAGAAGTTTGTGCTGATGATGTCGTTCAGAAGAACGATGAAAGCTCCACGACCAAACCATCCAGCTCAGAGAACAAAACTCCACCAAAAAGTTTCACGAATGAATAGAGATTAAAATGCGTGATGCAGAAATGCCACTGATTAATTTGAAGCTAATTCGAGAGGTCAAGATCCTCAGTTTGATTCTCCTGTGTATGATTGTGTCTATGCACTATTAACATTCACTCTCTTCCCATTTCGAACTATTTTTTTCCAACTTAATTTTATTCTATTCGAAATTGCATTACTGAATTATAACATTTATTGCCATAGAATAGGGATTACTGAAATGTGATGTCTCTGATCATTTGTGTTATCGATAAGATCAACTCATTAAGTCACTTTTCATTACTGGTTCAATATTACTCTAAATTAATAGTTGTCTCTCTTCATCTCCTATTTTATGAAGCATTTATTCATGACACTTATGATCTAACGAGGGCTGAATAAAATTACTGCTTACTAATTGAATTCTATCGATTATTATTTGAAGTTGTGATTACGTTATAGGTATGTGTTTAAAAGGTTATTTCAGTAGTATTTTATGTCATACACATAAATGTACCTTATAAACAAATAATTTATGTTTATCTGACCTAGTTCTAAAGTATATTTAGATGATTCATTAGCATAAAACTCATGTACTAATTATTTATAGAATTGGAATCTGGTTATTCTATTTAATGTAAATAAAACGTAATATGAACCGATCCAAACTGATAATTTGAAATCGAAGAGAATTAATAAAGGGATGAATAGATAAAACTTGTTTTGAAATGAAAGAGATAGAGAGGAATCCATTCTTATTTAATATACACTTCACTCTATGCACTATAAGAAATGGTAATTTTTTATCAAAGTGATTACCGTATAACTCTACAATGAAAACTGTTCGATATTGACTTCATAGCTAATCATATAATAAAAGATTTGTTCTTAATTAGTTATGTCGATCAGAAATGTAGTATATTCTTTATAATAAAAAAAGCAAACCATGTTACATTGATCTATTTATCGAGTCACATTTGTATTGGTACACTGATATTGGAGTTCCTACTCCTAACGAATTCGGAAAATAAACAACTTTTACTCATGTACGCTGATTAGATTGATCGAAGGATTTATTTCTTCTGACTTTAGTCGTTATCTCTGCTTGTTGTCAAAACTTGAAATATCCTGACCAATACTAAATATCTTTTGAGTTATCATGTTTTACACGTAGTTACTACATGAAATTCTTATTTTGACACTCACAAACTTGCCAAACTCGATCATAAATGTATTTATAAAGGATTTTACGATAGATTCTTGTCAACTAGTAATATGTATTGCTATTTGTGTGTGTGTTTGTATCTGTAACAGAATGAAGACATTTAATCTTTTAACATTTATTATTTACATTTATAATTAATTATCATCATTACGATAACCATCAATGACGTAGATCAGTTTTGTTTATTTATTTCAGTTTTAATTGTAATAATTTTAAATTATCATCATCATCACCATCACTATTCATGTTTGTGTTATTAATAAGCGATGGAAAGACGCATAGCAATCAATATGAACTTATAAATATGACAAATTACTGTCAAATTGGCATGTAATTCAGATTGGGTACAGACACATAAATTTACAATTTTATCGAATAACAACACTGTAAATAGGTTAAAATCAAAATGTAAATTTTAATCTCTATTATTCACATGCTCTTAATATGCGAAAATAAAACTTAGCAACATAAATAAACAGATAGATAGATAGTGAACGTAGAGTAGGGTGATCAGTGACGTTTCATGGTGAACATGATGTAAAATTATCTTCAACATTCTAGTGATATTCTATTGTGTTATAGCTTGTTTGATTGTGTATATACTCTTAGTTTATGTATGTATTCAGATATAGTTCTCTAACAGTTCTCGATTAAAACTATCTTCAAATCACTGAAAATCTCCATATAACGAGGTTTTTATTATTCCCATGTCATTCTGTCATATTCTTAGATTGATACCAACTAGTGTTTAAAAAAAGTATAAGTTTTATAATAAATTTAACTATCTTCACATTATATATATATATATATATATATATATATATATATATATATATATATATATATATATATATATATATATATATATATATATATAGAAATTATGCTTTCTTCCTTGATTTAGTTATAATCTATGTCATAATTATAATGATTGGTTGATTGATTGACTACTTTAACTAACGAGATAGGAAAATGTCAAATATATAACATGAACAAATTCAATAATCATTGTCATCGTTGTCATTCTTCTTATCCTGTTTTCAAACAAACTTGATTTATTTCCTTCCGAAAAAATAAAATAAAGGATCAGTGGTCATAAATGTGATCAAACTTGAACTTTGAATAGAAATTCATTGATTCACTGTCATCCTTCATCATTAAATTATCTTATTGTGTTTCAAATTGACTAATTTGTCATCTTTTTAATAAATGAAATTGTAATTATCATTCATGATTCAATTGCTTTCAAGTTCAGTAATTAATTAATTTCTTTTTTTATTTTATTTTATTAAACAATTCTTTTCTTCCAAGATGAACTATTAGAACAAACACAACAAATTATTTGTGAAAAATATAATATATCTAAAGAAGAATTAGCCAATGCAATGAATGAGGTAAACTATGTCATTGAAACTATTAAAGTTTTTTTTGATGACTCTCATTACATAAATGTTTATATGCTGTTACATGTTTCTATGTTTCTACGTACATATGATTGTGTTTTTTTTTAAACAAAAAGTTTGAACATGGTTGATTACAGTTAAATAAATGGTTGATACTGAGAATAGGATTGTTTTCTTCAAATGTTTACAAAACCCATTAAGAGAATCTTATCTTGTACACTAACTACTCTTGGTAGTTGACTGATATGAGAGTTTTTCAATCATTAATTCCAATTATTAAGACCAAGTTTTTGAAATTTCTGTCTAAGTGGTACTGTGATATGTGCTACTGACGTCAATGGATATAAGTAGTATGTATCACTAATCGAAAGTGGAATTTCTGGAGGCAGAGGGTTAAGAAGATCGAAGAGGAGAGAACGAGAACGGAACGTAATTGGTCTGGACAGTCAAGTCTGAGACAATTAATGGACATTTTTCAAATGAATTACTTACTATATAGTTCACAGATTTTACTGAGACTTTCGGTAATTTTATGTTCAAACATTTAGTTGCCCACATATGTGTTCTCGTTCACTACAGTACCATCTCAATGAATATTTTACTCGTTTTCTGTGCGTGTCTCAGAAAATAATACATAGAAGTTGGTTAGTCATTGATCTCTGACTACAATATTTGCATTTTCTTACTAGCCAATCCTATTCTCATACCATGGTTGTGGTCATTGAATTAATCTTATTCAAGTGAATACTGAAAAGAAAAAAAACATGTTCATATATTCTGACTTTCTCTTCATTTTAACAAATAGTATATATTGAAAAAAATGTGAATGTTTGTTTTTCAGATTTAAACAAACAATATTAAAGCCTAAATTTGTATTGTCAGTCTTTTTAGTTTATCTGTAAATCAAACGCAGTTTTCTTATTTCTTATAATTATGAATAGCATATGCTAAAAATAACCGTACTTAAACATCATTGTGCATCCATACACAGACACTGAATGGGACTGGATGTTTTACAAATCTCTTATGTTCAAAAATCTGAAATATACATAGGTTTCTAACAGGAGACCGATAACAAGACTTAGTAATTCAAGTATTGTGTATAAATATTTTACAAAGAGTACGTATTTACTTTTACGATCGAATCTCTTGATTGATATAAACTCAGTGTGTAACAGGAAATTTTATATAACCAATTAAACTTTTGCCCAAAAACTCAATACAATAATCAAACATTCAGTAACCTCTCAACTATTGCTTTTATAAAATATATCTTATCATAGTCATTTTTTACGTACTAGTTTGTGACATGCAACGACTAAGTTATCATATTGATATTTTAGGCTGTTGATTGATTAGGTTGAAAGTTCTGTACTTTTGATTTTAATCCGTACTCCTAAGTGATCTGAGTAATCTTATCGCTTAGCTCATTCTGTCGTTAGACCGATCAGCACAAAACATTTAACCATATTTTCACTGTAATTTTAGTCTGGTCAAAAATATATGCAGTTAGCTGTATGTGTGCCGTGACCACTGTCTTGACATCGTAGTAGAGCTTGTGTATCGTGATTCCTCCAGTCGACTTGCGTTACTTGGAGTGTAGCTAAGATGTCATCCTACTAAAAAGCGGGTCAGTATACTGTGCAAAAGACCACATTGTTTTACTTAGTATTCATGAAACGTTGTCTTTGAAAGCACAGGACATTCGAAGGTTACTAATATTTATTCATAAGTGGCTTCCAAGTGGAAGAGCCCCCGATTGTTCAATGCCGATACTATATGCAGATTACCAAACCAATATGTAGAATTACTTGGTGGCCCTATGAATCTTAATCGACTGATAGGTATATCTCAAGTCACCGCCTTCTTCAACGCGCAATTTTATCTGGAGTACGATTAAATTGGAAAAAATTTAAAAGCAGTTACACTAAAAAGTTGATATCTGCTCGAATACTACTAGTCAAATCACAGTTTATGGTAAACTGTTGTCGGAATTGATAACTTCAAGTGGTGCTCGTCAGGATTGTTTGCTCTCCCTATTTTCAGTTAACTTTCCCACAAACGTCCTTTTAAAGACAACAATTGACAATTGATCAGAATTTGATATTCTCTCAGAAGATTCTCTTGTTGACTTAGAATATTCAGGTAGTATAATTTTGTTTGATGGAGTTGCAAAAAAAGAAATCTGATGGCCTTAATCAAGAATAGAATTCAGGATGCATTTCTCTCCATATAAACACAAAATGTTGCTGTAGGGCTGTCCTGCGTCGCCGTTTGAATTAGGGATAGGAAGTTAAGTAGCTGAGTTTGCCGGCCACTTCATTTATCTTGTGAGTCTCAACAGCCGTGGAAGTCTAGATGAAATCTCAACAAGAATTCATAAATGCCGTCAAAGCATTGGTACCATCAGGTTAGTTATTTCGAGGTCAGACACAGAGTACCACGTAATGATTACAAATTCATTGACGAGGTAGGGAATCTTTATTGACTGAGATGGCTAAAACCTGTATTACTTGGGCCCATACCACCAACTACCTCGACCTGTAATGACGGTTATTGTAGGAATAGGTTGGAAGAAAGCTATGAGCAGCTAAACCAACACACAAAGACACTGTTTCTTGGACTCAGATACTTGTAGGTAGGTACCAGCTACGTATTTGTGGATCGCATGATTATCGTAATGACATGACTCAGAATCTTTGCAATATTGCGGTTGCATTCACTCCCTGTCTTCTCATAAATTTTTGAAGTCTATTTTACTAATTTACATTTAGTCGACTCGTATCTTGGATGCATAATCTTTTCGATTATCAATAATACTGTACTTGCCCCTACTACTCTGGGATTTGTCCTGACAATTTCATCTTGCTGTGCTAACGAGGTCTAACAACTTGAACCAATGTACACATGTCGTAGGTTCTTCAGATTTGACTGACAGTCGTTGAAGTCATAGATCATTCATCTGAGTCATGTTACTCGATTTAGAATACCTTTATGAAGTCTACGGGACTTTCAATATCTTGATACATTGTTTGACATGGCTCAGAATCGCTGAAGGGTGGCCCAGATGCATCCTAAGTCTCAGAATTATGCAATACTTTCTATTAAATGAATTCGCATTTCTGGGTCTTCTCTTTTTACTATCACTGATACTACTATTAATTTTACTATGATATTTATCTTCATAATTCCCTTATGGTTTGATTATATAGTGTGAAAACTCAGAATGATGCATAATTGTGACAGATTTTCGCTTTGTTTATGACTGACTGACTTGTGTTTTTGCTCAGTAATCATTTTCCATGATCACTGACCAGATACTTTGATCTTCGTGTGGCTCAGTGAGATATAAACTACTAATGAGAGCAAGTGTATTTCCTGTTCATTCACGTTGGTGATGATTAATTCTATCATTCTATAAAATTGTATTCGTGAATTGTCACTGCAACATCTTTTCAAAAATTATTGTACACCACTGTAACCAATTTGGTAAGATTATTACGCTAAGGAATTCATGAAAAGAAAGTGATCATAATATATAATGGTAACTCTGTTCAATATTGTGTAAGTGGTCAAAGGACGCCCGTCACTTTGAATTACATCTACCTAATTATTTTCGTGAGCTGATGATCCACTCTAACTTTTACCTTACTGCTAATAAAATATCCTATTCACCTATATTTGTTTTTTGAATTAGTGCAAGAACTTGAGCAAGCTCATTTCTATGCGATTTTTTATTGTATTTTCTCTCCATTCTTAAGAATGAGTCTGATATCACCTGACAGTTCAGTTATAATCATTATACAATAAAACATACTTCTCAAAGTTGTACTAAACATTGTTTATTTTCTTTGCATTCATCCCGTCTGACTTTTGGTTTATAGGGCGATGACGTGGATGATATCTTGAATCCTGGAAAAATCCTATTGTTCCAGATAAAATATTTCGCAAAATGTTACAATTTAATAACTCGAACTCTTACTCCACAACCTTCAACATATTTTCTAAATCAAATACAAAATCATCTTGAATCTATAAACGATGAGGGTCATCAACAGCTCGATATGTTAATGCGGCAGAAGAAAAGACAGAGCTCATTGTCATGGACAGAAGGTTATCTAGAGTCACTTAGCCGGAACCCCGTACTAAATATTGGAAGCAATAAAGTAATTGGCAGTACTGAATCAGAAAGATCTCGGTTTAATGTTGTCGATGCTCAACCAGATGACTCTATCTCCAAAGCTACACATTCTTCACCAAACCTAGTAGGTTCAGATAGTGAACGTAGTCGTATCGAGATTCAAGACAAGCGAAAATCGAAATGCAGATCAAGGAAGTCTGAAGCAGGTCCTGTTTCAAATTTAGATTTCACTTTCTTTGATAACTTATTGAATAAAGAATTGATTACAATGGCTCCAGTATTTACAAAATCTGTCATGTGTTTGTGCAAGGTATGTTGTTTATTAACTTCGTGTTCAACATGTAAGACACGTTTAGAAAGATGTAGCACCAGTTTCTGCTCTGTATAACTATGAGTTAAGTTTAAGTTGTGTATGTTAAAATTAAGACCATTTTACGTTAGTCGCTTACAAAGATTGAATGCAGTACATCGAAAATTCCGTATATTTTACTTTATAATTTTAAATTACTTATTAGTAGTTAGTATGACTAATAAAAATCAAAGGTCCCAAAGTTAGAATAATAGTTGAGTTTCTAGTTCGTACCATATAGTTTAATTTGAAGAAATCTTTTGTAATGACTGAATCATTTTTGTAGGTGAAACTTACATTCTCAAGGAATAATGAGGCTCATTTTTGTTTTCTTTTTATATTTTAATACTACTATCCTTCATCATGACTGCTCTTAGTCTTCCGCTAAGGTAGTGTAAACGTAAATACATAATGAATTATTAGACATGTTGAAGTCGCTTAAAAAAATAACGAGCGTATTTTTTCACCAAAACACAGTGCATGGGTTGTTCATTACTTTATTTTCATCTTTCGAAATTCTTTTCGTTTTCTACTTGGAGAACATCTTTTTTCAAAATGATTGTTGAATGATTTCGGGATATCATTAGCTAGCTAATTTTTTATTTATTCGAATACATACTTCTGATTTATCACTTTTCTTCTCATGATGTCTTATTTCATATTAAGGAATATTTGCGTGTTAACTTCGTTTTAAAGTTACATTTTTTTATCCTAATCAAGTTCATTTCTAGTTTACCTAAATTTTTATTTTATTCTCTAGTTAATTCATCAAGACCCATCGCCGAATAATTTACTAAAAGAATCTACTAGTTCAAGAAAAAGTTTATCAAGGCCATCTGTTCAAATCGACTCGCAAGTTCATTGGACTAAAGTTGGCGATGTTGAATGTCCGGTCAGTGGAAGTACTGATGAAGTTGAAGATGAAGAAGTTAGAACATTGGCGAATTCTATCATTGATTTGTCTTGTTCACAAGCAACTGACACATTAAACCTGGACACACTTTCCACTGAACAATCGGATGCATTGCATAGTGGATTTGATTTATCTGCAAACAATTCAGATCAAGGTACTTGTATTTATTTTTCTATAAATGAAGTTTTTAAGGAGGGTTCTCGTCATCAACATCTGTTAGTAACTAGAAAGTACTGAACAGATTTTTCATCCTTGTTTATGACTCTTAAACATCTAAACTCTCTACTCTGCACGGGACTAAACTCAGTACCGTTCGCTGACGAATCCCAAATAAGACGGAATGCACGTCCTGGATTTCTCTGATAGTCATCATCCATTTCTGCTTATAGTGCTCATGACTAGGCAATATCGAGTCAATCCTCATAGGATGCACATATGTCAATACGAAACTGATCAATTGTATTCCTAGACAAAAATAGGAAGATTCAAGCAACCAATACAAAGCTGAATTAAACTTCACGCTATTGCACAAGCCAGTAGTCGTTTTCACCCAGTAGCTAAGTGGATAACGCAATGACGTTTGAGGCGAACGGTAATGGGTTCGGGTCCCGGAGTGAACATTAACTGTGGGATGCAGGTACATCCTGCTGACGAGTTACAAATAGGACGACACGCGCGTTTTGGATCCCACTGCTAGCCACCATCGTCTCTGTTTGTAAAATGTGAACTTTATTTCTGTATACTTATTTTTTCAGATTTGAATTCAGTCGCTGCACAACTAGTGTCTGATGTATTGGAAAATGCCAAGAACTATTTCTCAAATCATATCACAAAATCTAATGATCCAGAACAGAAAACAATGAATGTTATTCGTGACAGCGGATGTGCACCATCTGCTACAGATGAAGATGAAGATTATTATTATGAAGAAGAAATTGATGATATTGATGATGATCACGCGAACAACGATGAAACGGTGGAAGAAATATCAGAAAATCATAACGATATTTTAACATCATCTGGAACTATTTCCACTTCAGACACTTCAACTCCTAAATTCGTGGGCGTTGCTTCGATATTTGATGATGCTTCATTGGATCAAAGCAATCAGTTAGATAAAACACCGCCTTTACACGATGATTTAATCATTGATAACGATGTTATTGATGTTGTAGCACCATGTCCTGCTATTTTTATGTCTGGAACTACCACTTCTATTGATCCTTCTACTATTATTACAACAGCAGCAAATATTATTACTAACACTAATACGACGATAACAACAAATATTGGTCGTAATGACTCTCAGAAGTCAACCACTTCAAGTGGATATGTCGACTCTAGTGATGATTAAGATTAGTAGGCAATATTCTTCGAATACCCTCTCAAACACTAATTCAAAAAAAAGAAATTAATGTCCAGTTTATCAGTAATGAGTTGATCAACCTCGTCATAAAAAATCATTATTTTTATTGTATGATAATGATAATCAGAATAGGAAGATGGGTATGTCTTCGATCTAGATTATATTTGTGTGTGTGCTGTATAACGTTGTTTTGAATAACATGCATTTCATTTGCGACGCTGTTTATTTTCAAGACTTATCATGTCTTTAGCCCATCCTTTTTGCATATATATATATATATATATATATATATATATATATATATATATATATATATATATATATATATATCACTTACAATTGTTTGAAATAGACATTGCTTTATGGCGTTTTTATCACCATGTTATACACGTACATACACAAACTCTTTTGCATCAGGTATGCTCGTGTGTCTTTTTTTTGTTTGTATATGTATGCGTGTATGTATTTTATCATATTTAATTTAGTTTATTACTCCTTTTCAAAGAACATCCTACTTCTTTTTATTTTATTTCAATTATTTCTCTACATTAAATATTAAACATTATGTGCCTTCCATTTGAAATCATTCAATTTCTTCCAAATAATTGTATTTAAAAAGATAGACATGATTGTATAATACTCGAAAAGTGCGTTTCTTTTTTTTTTGTTTTGTTTTGTATGTGTACGTGATAATTAGCAACCTGTTTTTTTGTTGTTTTGAAAAAAGAAAATGCATGAATACACCTAAAAATAAACAGCCATTGTTTACTATCAATACATATTTTCTTTTTGTTTAAATATAATATGTACCAATGTGTACACACGTGGATCGTGTGCTTTTTATACATTTGTGTGTATATATACACTAATCCTGTTTTCAATAACGACACTATACTATTACTATTATTACTACGACCATTACTATACTCATTAATACAGAATATCTTTATTTTATTTTAAATTTATTCTCATTACAAGTATTTAACTCACTTATCATCAGACATTGTTAGTTACAATTTTATTTCCTATTAATTGATAAATTACACTTTGATCTATTCAATTACATAAATTTTATTGAACAAATAAATAATCAATAGTAAATGAGAAACATAATGAATACATTGTGTTACCTTTTATTATTTCCATGTTATTCCCAATATCAAAGAAGTTAAATCTTGTAATTTTTGTTCATTTGATTTTTTTGAAAACAAAATCAAAGTAATTTTTTCTATCTTACAAGTCATATCTTCTTTGTTGTTGTTGTTGCTGCTGCTACTGCTGCTGCTGCCTTGTATATTATATCATGGAACTTATTCTTTTGTTCTCTTCTTTTTTTTTAACAGAACTAATACAACAGTGTTAAACTTTTAAAGATTATAAGAAATATATTTAAGTTAAATGATTTTTCTCTTTATGTTTGATATAATCGATATTTACATTTCATTCTGTTAATTTAACCATTTATTAACACGATCAATTGAAATATAGAAAATATGAGTTAACAGTGGATCTACTATTCGTTTATCAAGGCAATATTAATAAATATTTAAAAGAATTATCTTTTAATTTGATTGATTTATATAGATGTGTTTGTTTTCTAACAAGGTGCTTATGTAACTGACTAAGAACATTTATCAATATTCAAGGTTACTGTTAATTCTATCGAAGCGTCGAAGTAACCACGATTGAGATACGCGCAAAATCGAAGTTCCAAAACAACGATTTGTTTACAAAAGCGGTTCTTTATTAAATAATACACAAAATTTAGTTACAAACCTCAACTTGTGAGGTGTCTAGGCGTTTAAACGCGTCGTTCAAGAATGAAAATAGCAAAGGCTTCGATAGTCCAAAGACAGCCGATAGCTGTGTCTAAATTTGGTAACAGTTTATGAACAACCGAAACTCGAACCAAGAGCAAACAATATGGAAACTGTTGCATTCAAACAAATGCACAAAACTGTGGATAATCGTCACAGTAATTAAATTACAGTGATTATAATGATAAATACAATTATAAGTAAAATAAGCGTTAAAGATATAGGTGAACATTCCAGAATGTCACAGTACAACTTGAGTTACAACATAAGTTTGAAAATTGTTGGGCATACAGCTGCCTACTGAATGTAAATAAGTAGTATAAAACAACATACAAAGAGTAGAAAAAGAACATGTAGGAACAATCTAAGACAAACTTAGCAGTTACATAAATATTAAAGCATAAAATATGGGAAGTAGGAAAGATTAACTATAAAAGTATTTTAAGAAAGATATGGCATATAGAAATGAAAAGTTGAAAATTATTAGATTTTCTTAGTAAATTTTAATTGTCTGTTGAGGGACCAATGATATTAAAACATTTCTTGTAATTGATAGGCCTGGGTTACTAACTCAAACATCACATGGAAGGCACTTTCGCACCCTATTGAGAGAATACGATAGATAATGTTGAAAGTTTGTCACCTTTAGAGGTCACAATTTCGAATTTGATGGCTAGGGAGTTCATATGTCTTTTTCATTGTTCAGTGCTTTCAATGTTTTGCGGTATTCGAACTGGATTGCTTTGTTTGCTAACTTGATTAGTCCACTTCGTTTCTAGTCTTCTATATCTTCTTTCGATTTGAACGGGACGCAATTAGTCATTAAAGTTTCTTTTATCTTAGTAAGATGTGTGGACGTCACTTATATCAAAAACTAATTATCTTCATCTGGATCGACTTTATGATTTTCCATCTTTCCCGATTGCGTGCATATTCATGTGTAATTTTTTGGTTAGTACTGTGAGACGGGGGAAAAATGTTTAGAGATTTATTCACGGGGCAATACAAAAAGACTTTACGTGTGTTTGTACTTCCCAAGCGACATAGCTATGCGTTCCAACTTTTCACGATGAATATCGGCATTTTTATCTTAGTTAGTATAAAGAATCTTATAAACGTCATGTCTAATTACGCGCTAGAGATACTCAAATACTCTTCACATTTCCTGGTTCCCACTTCAAATTTACTTGACTTCGGCATAGTGTCTCACCAATACCTACAGCGCCTAGTATTAAACAGAGGAAACCCCGAACTTTTCCCGTAAATATCGTATTAGTAAACGGCAGACTTCCTGCCCATATACATTGTGAAATAGGCAAAGTTATTGCTTACAATAAATAATTGTTACGATCTTATGGCCCGTCAAATAACACGTGACGAAACCTCCAGTTAGGTCACCGACCCACACATCCTTGGCCCTGTGCCAAACCAATGACGCGTTAACCAGTACGAGCAGCCTAAAGTCAGTCTCCGAGTCCCTATCGGTTCTCCTTGCCTAGCCCTGCCCATTTGAGTCCGGAACACAATCTCAGCTCCTACAGTAGGAATCGTGTATTTCAAACATACGCAGTTTATATACTAGCAAATCAGATCACATTATGCCATAAAATAGGAAGTAACAAATGTACAAGATTAAGTCAGAAATGGTTGTCAGTGTGAGATAGTGTGACTAACAGATTGGGGATAACTTGAGAATAATAAGTCGTTTAATAGTACCCAATAGGTCAAACGAAAGCTTAGATAAGAGAATTGTAACTACATGTAATCTAGTTACTTAATTGTTATGCAATAAGAATACATATTTAATAATGGTCCATAAATACATTTAACAATCAAAGCAACAGACAATAATCAGTAATAATAAAAGTTTCAAGGCGGTCAACCCGTATTTAAAGTATTTGGAGCTGGTCGAACCTATGCTACCATTAAAACAATTCAAACTTTCATGGCTTCATGTTCATCTTGGGTGCTAATTTCGCAATTGCTATATGAACATATTCGTACCTTTATGTCTCATAATTTCTCTACTGTTTTTCCGAATAAAAATGTGGTGCGTGCTACTTATATTGACATAAGTAGTATATAACGCTAGTCAGAAATGTAATGCCTGGCAACAGAATATTGGGAAGATCAAGAAAGGAAGAACAGGAATAGAAAGCAATTTGTATAGAAATGCAAGAACAATGAAGTCCCAGACAATTACTGTACATTTTACAAACTAGGTATTATAGTATGGTTTTTTCTATTTTACCAAGTAACTCTGTAATTGTGTGCTACATATAATTCGGTTGTCCTCATCTTTGTTCTCCTTCACTACAATAGTGGTGTAGAACTCTTTCAGTAAGTTTGTATTCGCGTGTTCTTCAGAATCCGTCAGTATATGCATTTCAGTAGAGAGCAACCGTCAGTTTGGCGCAGATGCTAAGTTACTTTTATTTCTGCGTATCTCATTCATGTTCGGTTCAAAGTGAGCAAGTAATTTTTCACTCCTACTTACAATTCCGTTTTTCTCATTGCATCACTTTAACTGAATAGCCTTTCTTAGAGATAAATAAATCCCCAAGATAAATAGTTCTGTAAATCTTCGACATTGATGCTAACCTCACTAGTTTTAATGAGTACATCCTAGATGAAGGAGCTTGGTCACACATCCACACCAAACCACGAGTAGGTACGCTAATCATCTGCTAATCATCTTAGACCAAAAGCTTGTCAACATATCGACAGCTTTCTAAATACGTCTTTGAACCTCTACATTCCGAGTTCTGATTTGACTGAGTTAGTACAACTTGCTTTTAAAGGTGTTACATAAAAGGCGTCGTGAAGCTCTGAATACCTATGACATCTTTGGCTTTTTACTGATTGCATTAGTTTATTTTACTCTGTCATAAACTTTAGTTGTTGACATATCGGTTTACCAGGATAGCCACAAGGCACATAGTGTGCGCTTGCTGTTAGTAAGAATCGACCATCCATCGATGATTTTGTCTTCCAGATTAGATGTTATTTATCTTCACAAACTATCTTATACAATATTTTATAACGTGACCACTGCCTGCCTTATTGCTGAGTTCCGTGATCAAAAAGGAGATATGAGTGCCAAAAATTTGTGATTTAGCTTGGATTCTCGTTTAGTTTTCTCCATGTATTTGACCTGAATTACTTTGGACTCACACCGAGTCAGTTCGTAATGCAGTAGGAATTCAAGAATGAACTCATTAGTCAGTTTCATTTTGGAAAGGACAGGAGGCTTGATGGCCTGTGTTAGTCCCGGCAATGGCGGTCTCTCAGTTGATCCAACTTTCTTTTGAAAGAGTCGACGAATGGAGCCTCAATCACGTGCTGAGATAATGAATTCCACTCGTTGATGATTTGATGGGAAAGTCGGTAGTCAGGTGACAAGTAATTTGTCCTGGATTTTTGAACTCTTTTGGAGTGTCCTCGTAAATTCTCTGTTTTGGAAGACAAGAAAAATGAAGGTATATCAGGTGCAAATTTATCACTAAGCAATTCCAGAACTGTAATCAAGTCGCCTCTAGTTCTTCGATATGACGACGGGAATAGGTTTGACTTGGCCAGTCGAGCATCATACGGGAGCTTCGCTATTCCGAAAATCAGCTTAGTTGCCGTTCTCTGATCCTTTTCCAAAAGCTCTCTGCCTTTTTTAAGCAGGAGCTAGCCGCTTGTATGCAGTAATGAAGTTTAGGACGTACAAACACAGTATACAAAGTCAAAAACGTTTTAGCGTCAACATGACTGAGAGCCCCACGTATTGACCACAAGGTTCTAAAACCTATTGTGCGGCAGTGTGCAGTAGTCTTTAAGTCTTGGCTAACGATGACTCCTAAGTCATTGTGTGTCTGGACAACAGTCAGGTTAGCGTTATCCATCGTGTATGAATCTGTACCTTGATGACCGATATGCATCACAATACACTTTAAAGTATTATTCGGCAACTGCCAGGTTTGAGACCATTCAGATAGTTTCTCCAGGTCATTTTGGAGCTCTTAGCTATCACCTTTACATCGTATCGCTCTCCATATCTTGACATCGTCAGCATATAGCAAGACTGATGATGATAGGACACAAGGAAGGTTATTTACATACAAGAGGATTAGCACTGTCTCCAAAACTGTAACCTGAGGCACTACACTAAGCAGGGACATTTCCTCTTCTTTTTGTCCTTTGGTTTATATAGGAATACGAGCGTTTAGAACATTCTATGGATTTGTACGCAATACTTTCTCTGTCGTCTCCTGTATTTGAGTATATTACGTTCACATTTTTTTACTTTTACCTGTTATCATAACATTATGCTGCCTATTGCGTCGATTAATAAACGTTTTTTTAATTAACATCGCCGGCAAACCATAATTTATGGACGAACCGATCACGTATAAGATATCAGGTCTCGGATTTTGGCACGAAATTCATTCATCCATTTGGATAAATAGAGATTTGGCATTATAGCTGATGTCAGTTCGTGATGAAAACCCGAAATCTAATTCCTAACCCTAATCATCAACTGTAAATTCTAATTCTAATTCCTCACACTGGTTTATAACCCTCATTTGATCCTGGTTATTAAGTGGACACGCTCAAGGTCACTCTAGCTTTGCTCAAAGGTTGTGCATAAATTAGTATCACCGCATTGCCTTTTGGTGGCTACCATATTAGACTAATGTACTTTGGTTGACCGTGTGAACTGGTTGCTTCTACTCTCTGTTAGTGCCAGAGAAGCGCGACGCCAGCTTGTATTGGGAATGATTGTTGTTTGTATCCGGTGGCTAATTACACTCCTCATACAGTTATTAGTTAATAGTTGGTCGCTGATCTCTCAAAAAATTGAATGCTGTATTTCTATGAAGTGACTACTTCAGTTGTACATGATTTTGCGGCTGGTGTGATTTCCAGACACAATGCTTTCAGCTTTGCCCACTATATTCTTCTTGTCTTCGACATGGGTATACAAACTACTCTTAGCCACACTGAATTTCATTACTACTGATTATCATATCGAATTAAACTATCATTTTCTTTGGTTTATGAACGCTGTCTATTTTGTAGATTCTTAGTGAATAATATTCATGGCCTTATAGCGGTTAATTACTCTGTAGCGGTGAATGAAACTCTAAAATAAATAGCTCTGTAAGTTTTCAACATTGGGTGCTGACCATATGTTTTAGTGAACTCATCTAGCTGAAGGCACTCGGTCATGCATCCGCACCAGATCACATGTGGTAACGCTGTGCTCAACATCTATCGCAATCGCTAGCCAGATTAGATCAGAGAATTCCTCTATATTGGTAATCGCCAAATACACTCTTCCAATCTCCTCGACTCTGTCTTTTGATTTCTCTCGGTGGGTACAATTTATATTAGGTGTTGCTGGTTAAAGCGTTGTCAAACACTGAATACCTGTTTCATCCTCAGTGGTGAGACCGACGTGATCTGGTACACCTAATTGCAACTGTGAGTCTGTTCCTTTTTGGGATTTTTATATATCATTGCCTTATTTTTTATTTTTTAAACATTGTGATATTTTCCTAAGAGTCTCAGGATATCTATATATTTTTCTCTCGCATTCTCGTACTTAATATTTCCCTTATGACCGAACAGACACCTAAGGTATTAAAGACTAAAACCATGTCCCCACTCTCGTTTCAACTCATGCCCTTCTGGCCCGAAAATATCGAAGCCTGGTTCTGTTACGCAGAAGCCGACTTCCACGAGCACGGTGTGAACGGCACACGTGCACAGCTCCCCGCAGTAGTCAAGGCACTACCGCGGGATTTCAACAGGTACGTAACACCTAGCATGTTTACTAGTGATGTTTCTGAACCGTACGAAACCTTAAAGCGTTCCATTCTTAAAGGAGGAGACCTAACCGATCGACAAAGGTTAGACCAACTCTTTAATAATATAGACCTGCAACACGGTTCTGCGACGGACATGTTGCAAAGGATAAGAGAGGTGATAGGCCTAAGAACTTTCGACGAAAGCCTATTCAAACAACTTTTCTTGTCTAAACTTCCTGAACAGATGCGGGCGGTTCTGGTCTCGTTTCAGAACAACGCCTTAAACGAACTGGTTGCATCTGCCGATCGTACCTTAGAAATTACGAAATCTTCTACTACCGAGGTATTTTCAGTCAAAGAAAAGCCTCAAACGACTCAGAATGACATAACCGAGTTATGTCATACACTCACGCGTTATCTTAATCTTCGTAACGACCGTAATCGCTCACACACCTCACGTAGAAGCGATCCGTCTCTAGACTACGAGAGACGGATAACCCCGACTGCTGCTGGTATCATAACCAGTATGGAAAATCTTCCAGAAATTGCAGAAAACCCTGCAATTTTCCCAACACAAAACCGACTGACTCGAAAAACAACTCGGGAAACTTCCAAGCCGGCACGCATTAACGGCAACCGTAGCCGGCGAACATAACTGTCTGTTGTACATCACAGACGTGACAACGAGAGTTCGCTACCTCGTCGACACTGGCGCAGAAGTTAGCGTTCTCCCAGCAAATCCTAACGACCGGCTTCACGAATCGACTCTAAACTTATAGGTGGCAAACGGAAAACCGATCGCTACGTATGGCAAAAGGTACGTTTACCTGAACGTGGGTTTATGCAAACCCATTCATTGGATTTTCGTTGCTGTATATGTTTCTATGCCAATCATTGGTGTGGACCTTCTACAACACCATAATCTAATGATCGATACGCGGAAACGGAGGCTAGTAGACGGAAACACTAATTTATCCGTTTGCGTAACTTCTTTTTCTGGTTGCAGATTATCCCCAGTCACACTTAAACATATGATAGACCCACTCTATCAACCACTGCTCGATGATTACCCTGTGATACAACAAACTCAACCGAAACTACCGTGTGTAACCAGCAGTGTTACACATCACATCACGACTACAGGACCACCTGTATTCTCTAAAGCACGACGACTAGCTCCTGGAAAGCTAAGGTTAGCGAAAAACAAATTCGATCACATGATAGACTTAGGAATCATACGACCGTCAAACGGCTCATATGCATCTCCGTTGCACATGGTCCCTAAAAAGGACAGCAACGATTGGCGTCCAATCGGCGACTATCGGCGATTGAATGCGAAAACCATTCCTGATCGTTACCCGTTACCTCATATTCACGATTTGACAGCTACCTTGAAAGGTACAACTGTTTTTTCGAAAATCGACTTGGTTAAAGCGTATAACCAAATCCCTATGGCTACTGACGACATTTCGAAAACCGCGATCATTACTCCCTTCGGACTCTATGAATTTTTGCGAATGCCGTTCGGTCTAAGAAACGCTGCGCAAACATTCCAAAGATTCATAGACGACGTTTTTCGAGGTCTCAACTTCGTACATGCGTATGTTGATGACTGCCTAATCGCAAGTCCGGACAGAGAATCACATGTCAAGCATCTGGATCTTGTTTTCGAACGATTACAAAAACATGGCATTACTGTAAACGTTCAGAAATGCCAATTCAGAACCGACTCGTTAGATTTCCTAGGACACACTATCGATGCTCAAGGCATTCGACCTCTTAGGACCAAAGTGGCGGCCATTCTGGATTACCCAGAACCGACCACGATCAAGCAACTATGAACGTTTAACGGCCTTGGAAGTTTCTATAGACGATTCGTACCTAAGTGCGCTTTACTCATGAAACCTCTAACCGACCAACTTCGTGGAAATGCGAAATCCATTAATTTGGACGACACCGCACGAAAAGCATTCTCCATAATTAAGGAACTCATAGCTAAAGCAACGATGATTGCACATCAGGACACCCGAGCACCCATTAGTATCGCAGTAGACGCATCCGACTCAGAAATCGGAGGAGTCATACAACAATGGGTTAACAACTCCTGGCAACCTTTGGCATTTTTCTTTAGGCAGTTGCTAGACACCGAATCGAGGTACAGCACATTCGGTAGGTAACTCCTAGCTATGTATTGTGCTGTACGACATTTTCAACACTACATCGAAGGTTGTGAATTCACTCTTTTTACTGACCATAAACCACTCACATTCTCTCTAAGCTCTACTTTAGACAAGTACTCTCCCCGTGAGTCTCGACAACTGGACCATATTTCACAGTTTACTTCAGACAAACAACACATCTCTGGAGCAAACAATGTAGTTGCAGACGCCTTATCTCGCATAAATTCCTAGAACAGTTTCCAAGGAATCGACCTTCTGAAACTCGCCGAGCTTCAAAAAGAAGACACTGATCTTTAGCAGGAGTTATCGTCTACAACCCTTAAACTACGCATCAAACAGATGGAAACAGATTAGGAAACCTTACTTTGTGACACATCTACAGGTAGAGATCGCCCAATCGTGCCGAAACATTATCGACGCAATGTCTTCAACACATTGCACAAACTTTCTCATCCAGGTGTTCGTGCAACCATCAAGCTTATAGTAGAACGGTTTTGCTGGCCTGGTATCAATAAAAATGTGAGGGAGTGGGCACGCTCCTGTGTAAGCTGCTAAAAATCTAAGGTCATCAGACACAATAAATGTCCCTTAGGCTCATTTAAAACTCCCGATGCTCGTTTCGACCATGTTCATCTGGATTTGGTAGGACCTTTACCGGATTCAAATGGATACTCTTACCTCTCAACCTGTGTAGACCGTTTCACTCGATGGCCAGAAGCAGTACCTATCAGGGACATTACTGCTGATACAGTGGCCCGCATCTTCGTCGAACGATGGGTAGCAAATGTCGGCTGCCCTTCAACCATCACTACAGATCGCGGACGTCAGTTTGAATCTGAACTTTTCCGTCGTCTGACCACACCTTTAGAAATCACTCGCTTTCAAACGACGGCCTACCATCCACAAGCAAACGGGTTGGTAGAACGTTTTCACCGACAACTAAAAGCTTCACTATCAGCTGCGAACGTTTCACAGTGGACCGACGCTCTTCCACTCGTCTTACTAGGTATCCGCAATGCAGTGAAAGCTGACATTGGATACACTGCAGATCAACTCGTTTATGGAACGACACTTCGACTTCCAGGAGAATTCGTGGATCCTTCATCTTCTTCAATGAACATGGATCTAACCTCCTACACGAACAGGCTTACAAACACAATGCGTTCATTTAAACCTGCTTCCACGTGACCACAATCCACCGATGTTTTCGTTCAACCTGACTTACAATATAGTACACACGTTTTCGTTCGTCGAGACGCACATCGACGACCATTCGAATCAGCATACGAAGGACCTTTCAAAGTTCTTCAACGCGAATCTAAGTACTATATAGTCGATAAGAACGGAACAAACGATAGCATCAGCATCGATCGCTTAAAAGCAGCGTATTTAGAAGGAAATCCTATTCACGTCGATTTCCCTTCGGTACAATCGCACAACACGACTCGTACACTCATAATTCCTCAACCAACACTAGCGATGATACTCCGAATGTGTCTGAAAATAAACTTAAAACGGCACGTTCTGGAAGAAGAGTAAGATTTCCAGAACATTTAAGCGACTACTGCACGTAAAGCACTACTCGGCATTTTATATTGTAGGGCCAGTGAAATGTCACTGAGCCCTAGCCAAATCATCCGGCAGTTGAATCACTGAATGTCGAACAGATCATCGCTCCCTGTCAAGGTCAGGGACAACCAACGCGCATCCGTCAATCATATGCCATGGACCGGCCCATGCGGCAGTGGTCTTACTTTCGCTTGTATCTACCTTAACTAATATATTTCTGTAATATCCTCCTCTGTATTATACAGTCTTCAAAGCATCTATGGTACTATGATGCGTCAATGGGGTAGTCCACGTAAGGTGCTGACCACGAGGTGTGACTTCGACGTTAGCTGGTTCGTCACACCGTTCCCGTCTAACTCGAGTAGGTCTCCAATCATTTTCGACATAGATCATCTACGTTGGTGAACTACAATATTATCTCGATCTTTCTTTTTACGATATGTAATGTTTTTTAAAAACAATTTTAATATACTTATATATTTATATTTTTATCTAATAAAAACTAACAAAAACATTTTAAAAAATTGACGCTATTACGTGTGCTTGAGTTTATTTTCCATTTTTTCGCCGACATTGCGTTTTTACGCACATACGAGTGTATTTCGACATGCACTTACATTATCTTTTTGGTTTTCCAGGACGGCTGGAAAAGAACGATGCTGTTTACGAGGAGCCGAAATTTTCATTGTACTTTTTCTTTTTTACTATGTTGTACCTCGGTCCCATATAGTAAGGAAAGACGACCAGACGCTGCTAAATTTAGTAAGCTATCAGAAGAGTGTTTATCAACGACAGACTCGTTGGGTTTAAACTTCTGGCTGGCCACGTCTTAGGGTCATCACTGCCCCACTAAGGGGAGAGTGATCTGTAGCGGTAAATAAATCCCCCAAAAAATAGCTCTGTAAGTTTTCAACATTGGGTGCTGACCATATGTTTTAGTGAACTCATCTAACTGAAGGCACTCGGTCATGCATCCGCACCAGATCACATTTGGTAACGCTGTGCTCAACATCTATCGCAATCGCTAGCCATATTAGATCAGAGAATTCCTCTATATTGGTAATCGCCAAATACACTCTTCCGATCTCCTCGACTCCGTCTTCTGATTTCTCTCGGTGGGTACAATTTATATTAGGTGTTGCTGGTTAAAGCGTTGTCAAACCCTGAATACCTGTATCATCTTCAACTCTTAATTTGACTTCAATACATAATATCCTGTTAACTGGGTATTTACGCAGGCTAAATCTCCTAATAGCATTTTGAATCTATGCATGATTATTCAAAAGCCAGAACACCAGTTATAGGGATAGTGTATTGCTCATTATCGATAAAATCTACAAGCATGCAAAAAGCAAGCATAAAGGAAAGAGAATGTAAGATTGTGTGTACTAAATCATCCATATATATGAGTCTTAATCGATTGTGGATAAATTATTGATTATCTGTGCTTACAATCAACGAGAGGATAATGAAGTTTGATGTACAGATATGCGTTCAAACAGACTGATAGGTTTTACATGGTGGGTCAAATGTCTAGATTACAGTAAGTAGACAAACAATAAAAATTGTATAGTCTTACTATACTCCCCACAATTATGGCCATGTTCAGCCTAACCATTGTATTTTGAGTTTACCTATGGAAAGGTCGGATACCTGCTTTGTCACTTTGAATTCAACAGAACCTCAACAACTTAATTTGTAATAGACAAAGATAGAAACGTGGTTGGAGTTTTACGAAATTTTGTTGTCGCTGAACGAAGTTACATCTGATCCCTATAAAGAAAGTTGATTACTTTCTTTGAAATCTTACACTTTGTGAACTCGTTTCCGACGTCATTTAATGCTATTTAAAGCGAATAAACTTCATAGAACATTCATCACCCAGACAAATATTTCACATTTTAACCAAACTTTACGTTTCAACGATGGAAGAATGTCAACCGTGTAAGATCCGTTTTGAATGTTTTGTGTGTGTGTGTGTGAAAATCCCTCCATGTATATACTTGCACTTTGTTCCTATTGATCCCCTTAGTTGTACGTTGTTAGTATTTTTATTACACTTGAATTGTTAATGCTTGTGTTTTATTATAGTTTTTATTTTTATTGCGCCTTCACTAAGTCTCCGTGTTTCTTCCCGAACTGCACTTATGTTGTAATACTTTATACTTAGTTTTGGCGGCAGCCAAATTGGTTTGTTCCTTCTTTTGATTGCTTTACCTGTGTTAACTGGAGTTGTGCATTTCTGGTTGTGAATTGAGGCACTCTTCCAGAATTAGGAAAACTCTGTGTTATAAAGCAACCAAATATTATCTCTTGATAGAATCTGTGCGTGGTCTATCCAGACAGGGTAGAATAACATTTATTTGTTGTGATTGGAAATTTTCTTGCATCCTTTATCAACTTCCTTATTTATTGTAATTTAGATTTGAATAATTGAACAATTATTGGTTGGATAGCTGAGTGGTCATATCTGTTTAGGTAACAATATACATTTAAATTTATGATAAATTATAGAACCGTCATTATACCCAATTACTTTGTTTTGGTTTCAAACGGGCAAGGGCGCGTATCTAACCCACCTAGTCAGCTATTCATCTGCACAAAACTTAATTTGGATCAGATAAAACGTGCTTATGATACTCATAATGAAGAGAGTTGATTTGAATTCCATTCAGTTAATTGTTTAAAATAATTTTTATTGTCTCTGTTGAATCTGTGCACGACCGATTCTTATGGAATCCGGCCTATTGATCTCGAAGGTGGGCGTATACTAAATATTTCACCCAGTTCAGAAACACTCTATCAAAAAATTTTCCTGGTACCGATAGTTGTGTGATGCTTGTGTAGTTCTTGCACTTGCTCGGATCTCCTTTATTCTGTATCTTGCTGAGGTGCCCTAATTTCCAGTCTGTTCGTGGCACATATTCCTCCTTCCAAATCTTACTGAATAGAGCATGGGTAATCCCTACAGTCGCTTCTGTGTCTGGCTGCAGTTGCTCAGCTGATATATTATCAGATCCTGCTGCTTTCCCATTCTTGATTTCTTCGACCGTTGATAGAGTGACATCCACCGGAAGGTCTGCGTGTGCCGATTCGATTTTTGGTGGGTTCAGTGGGGCTGGTCTTTTCAAGAGTTCTTTAAACTGTTCTATCCACCCGCTTCTCTGCTTCCGAATCTCAATGATTGAATTTCCTTCTTTGTCTCGATTTAATATATTTCCCTGTCAGTTTCTTCGTTGTGCCATATAATACTTTTATATTTCTTTGTCTTGCAGCTATTTCCTCAGTCTCCCACATATTTATACTTATCGGTTCTAATGCTCCTCTTCACTCTCTTGTCTGCTTTTGTGTATTCGGCCAATGTCTTGACTGGATAACGTTCATCGTAATATTCTCTTTTTTGAAGGATGCGTTGATGTTCCTGGATCCATGAGATTCTCGTCCTATAAGTGCTTTTCGTGCTTTTTCGTACAAAATTAGTGCAACTCCCTGTATGTGCAGATGAATTCCTTCTTGATGACAAGAGGACAACAGAATCTCTCCCAAATATAATCTTTTTTGTCCAGCCTGGATCCAATGGATTTCACATGTTCCGAGCACCTCTATGTTGTATCTTTTCACTTCTGGAGCTTATTGAATGGTTTATTACAAAAGTAACCATTCTCGCACACCAGGACCTCAACGCACGCATCAGTATAGCAGCAGACGAATCCGAGTCGGCAGTCGGAGGAGACTTACAAAAATGAACAAACCACACTTGGCAACCTTTGGCGTTCTTCTCAAGATGGTTGTTAGACACCGGATCAATGTATAACACTGTCAGTAGATAACTCATAGTAATGTACTCTTTCCACCTATCACAAACCTCTTACCTTCTCTTTAAGCTCTTCCTCATGCAAGTACCCACCTTATGAGTCTCGACAACTGGACTACATTTCGCAGTTTACTTCAGACATTCAACACATTTCTGGAGCAAACAATATTGTCGCAAAGGCCTTGTCTCGAATAACTTCCTCGAGCGGTTTCCAAGGAATCGACCTTCTGAAGCTCGCCCAGCGCCAAAAAGAAGACACTGATCTTCATCACCAGTTATCTTCAACAACCCTTAAACTACGTAATAAACAGATAAGCACGGGTAAGAAAACCTTATTATGCGACACATCCACGGGTAGGGATCGCCCAATCGTCCCGAAACATTATCGACGCAATGTCTTCAACACATTGCACAAACTTTCTCACCCAGGTGTTCGTGCAACCAGCAAGCTCATAACAAAACGATTTTTCTGGCCTGATATGAATTAAGACGTAAGAGAGTGGGCACACTCCTGTGTGAGCTGTCGGAAATCTAGGTGATTAGACACAAAAGCTGTCCCTTAGGCTCTTTCGCAACTCCCGATGCTTGTCTTGACCATGTTCATTTGGATTTAGTAAGACATATACCAAATTCAAATAAATACTCTTATTTCTTAACTTGTGTAGATCATTTCACACGATAACCAGAGGCAGTATGCATCAGGGACATTGTTGCTGGTGTAGTGGCCTGTGCCTTTATCGAACGGTGGGTAGCAAACGTCGGCTGCTCTTCAACTATAGCCACATACCGTGAACACCATTTCGAATCTGCACTTTTCTATCGTCTGACTGCACTATGAGAAATAACGCAATTCCGAACAACCGCCTACCACCCACGAGCAAAGGGTAAGTAGAACTTTTTCACCGACAGCGAAAAGCTTCCCTATTTGCTACAAACGTTTCACAGTGGACCAACGCCCTTCCGCTCGTTTTACTTGGTATTCGCAATGCGGTGAAAGCCGACACTGGATACACTGCAGTTCAACTCGTTTATGGAACGATATTTCGACTTCCAAGAGAATTTGTGGGTCCCTCATCATGCCCAACGAATATGGGTCTAAACTTCTACACGAACAGACTTACAAACGCCATGTGTTTAGTTAGACCTCTCTCCACCTGACCGTAATCAACTGGTGTTTTCGTTCAATCTGTCCTACAATGTAGTACACACGGGTTTTTATGTCGCGACTCACTTCTACAACCTCTCAAAAAGGTATACGAAGAACCATTCACAGTTCTTCAGCGTGAACCTAAGTACTATACAATCGATAGGAACGGAACTAAGGATAGCATTCACATCGATCTTATCAAAGCAGCATACTGAGAAGGAAACCCCATCCACGTCGATTTTCCCTCGGTACACTCAAAAGGCATGGTTCTGGCAATTGCGGTACCTCACCCAATAATCAAAATTCACGACGACACGTTGGTGGTATCTGACAACCGACTCTAAACAACGCGTTCTGGATGAAGAGTGAGTTTTCTGGAACTCCCAAAATGAGTACTTCACTTAGTACAGTCTATAAAATTTTGTTTCGTTTTGAAATTTACGTACTTATGTGTCAAGGAACAAAAATAAAATATTTTGAATATGCCTATATATATTTAGCATTTTCATTAAAGAAATCGAAAATAAATTGAAATAAATAAATCGAAAATAAAGTTTTTTGTTGCTAATGTGCTTGCTTATATATGCATATTTTTATTTGATCAAAGAATAAACATTCTGCGAAAATCGTTTTTACGCTATGACGTGTTTACGAAACGCATGTATATAGGTTTATTTTCCTTTTTGTCTTCACGTATGTACGAGTGTAATTAGACATGTGCTTACATATTCTATCTTTCTCTTTTCCAGGACGGCTGGAAAAGACGAAAAAACGACGAAGTCTACGATGAGTTGAAATTCTCATTGTAACGAAAGACTAGTAAACGCTCCTGAACACAGTAAGCCATCAGAAGAGTGTTTACCAACCACAGACATGTTGGTTTTAAACTTCCGGCTGGCTGTGTCTTAGGATCATTATCACCCCACTACCTCCGTAAGTCTTCGACATTTAGTGCTGACCACATCAGTTTTGGCGGACTAATCTAGCTGAAGGCGCTCGAACACACATCCACAGAGCACGAGTGAGTACGCTGTGCCCAACTTATTCTACAACCGCTAGTCAGTCTAAACCAGTCGATTCTCAATATACTGATGGCCCATCAAATATATCTTCGAACCTTCTCACTTCTGTCTTTTGATTTCACTTGGTGGGTACGATTCATGGTAGGTGTTACTGGTTAAAGCATTGTCAAACTCCAAATACCTGTGGCATATTCAACTGTGCTCCTGTTCGTAACTTTGGGATGCGTTTGAGATTTTCATGCACACCTATGAAATTTAATTAATGATTTATATAATGAACTCTTTACAACTTCTACTTTTGAAAAGATGCCAAAACCTAGGTAAGGGATCCGAGAAGGATAATTTGAAGTAAAAAGTAAATCTAACTTCTTCAACCCAAAATAACAAAGTTTCAGACTGTGGAGGATGGGAATATTAGATAGGATTTTAATTGGGATGAAGTATTGATCTCATAATCCAGTACTCAAAGACTGGTCCTCAATACTTTCCAGTGATTAATTACACTAAACATATGAAAGTACGCACAAATGTCTGTGCGAATGTTCGTGAGGTTGAGATCTGTAGACTGTGGAGTTCAGTGACTGAAAGAAGCGTCACCGAATTATTGTGAAATAATGTTCAACTCTTATTCCAAAGGTATTGAGGGAAATAATTATTGTTATTATTATCAAACATTATTACGAACTTATGTTATATCTTTTGGAGTTCCCAGAGTACTGAAACTAGAAATATACCCCTCATGATCAGGAAACATATTATGAAATGTAGACGTAGCTCCTTGGGAAACACGAATTTGGTATATCTTTCTAGTGGGGTTTTTGAGCAAAAAATTCTTTTTTCTTACAACATGACTCACTAGTGCGGAGATTTACACCTAAGCGTCTTCATGGATCATTGTTTCATCTCAACATATTTTAGTCTGCAATTGCTTATACTAACGTAACCGCCACATGAAACGATTGGACATTGTTCTTGACCTCGGAGAGCGTAAGATAATTATGTTGGCGGGAACTTCAGGTGTTTCCTGTTAAGATAGAAACAGCCTTTCATTTGCAATTTCGGATTGATTGTTTGGTCCGGCACCATTATTTTGGGCATTTGCAGTTGAGTTGAAACTCGTCCCTTCGTAGAATTTACTTCAACGGCAATCGAGTTGCTCACTACATTTGGATGGTTGGTGGTTCGGTTTTAGTGACATGAATATGGTTTGTTCCCATACTATGACAAATCTACTTGCTCAGAAATACTTAAGGCTTACATGAGTTTAAACACAAAATCATCCAGCAGAATCAATGGATGGTCGTTGCCAATTCATCCTTTACAATGTCTATCCTGGTTCGCTACTGCTCTGTTCTCGATAATCTACTTTGGAATACTCGTCCCATCTATCGTCATTCGAGCCAGAATTCCTCTTTTTGTTGTATCCTTCATATATCTGATTGTGACTGATGAGTATCGATCCCCAAATATTGTGGTATATGACATGGGAAATTTCCGTAGCTCACCTAGTGTTTTGTCCGGGGCTGATTAACTAAGCTAAAGCCACCTAGCACACTAAGACCGACGAAAAACAAGTGAAATGTTTGATTAGTTCTTATAAATGCATTTTTTCTATTTCGTTGTTACTTGTATGGTCATGGAGAGGTCAAAACTAGTTCCAAATGTATGTAATAGCTGGTTGGAGTTCCTTCAAATAACAATTCCGTCATTAAAGTATTCGATGTGCATACGCTGTGTTAATAAAAAAATATGGCAGATGTTGGTAGACAGAATAGGTCAAAGTATTCCAGCTAAATGAGGTCGACTTTAAAACCTGTCGTCATTTGCTAGTACATGCTTATGCCAATAGTGGGATATTTCAATAGACGTGAAAGAGAAATATTATAGGGACTCAGAGTTGCCTGCATTGATTAGGTTTGGGTTGCGTTCTGACATCATTGTTCTGTATAAATGTTTACATACAATAGTGTTAGTAATGTTCGGGAAAAAATATCTTAGCTTGTGAAGACACTTTCAAATAGTACTTTAAATGTTATTTTGGTTATTTATGTTGCGTTCAGAGATTATTGTTATTTAGGGACCATTTCGTGTCATTTCTATGGTCTTAGTACTTCTCCCTTTCTTTAGTGACGATGTTTGTCACGATTGTCTGATTGTAATCAACTCTACCCTCCTTAATTCATGCATTAGATCAATGCCGTGTGTATTGCTGCTTATATTGTTCTTAATATAATTGCGGTGAGTATTAATCCAGCTGATACAGCTGTTAGAGAAAAACAAAAGTTGCGTGGAAATAAAGTTTCCTCTTTGGATCCTAAACATGTACATGTGATTGAGAACTTTTATTGTAATTTATGTGAGCTGCCAATGTAAGTATTTCCTGTTCTGTGGTATTTTTATGTTTATTAACTTGTTATGTTCAAGCATTTATTTTTCGTGATGGATGATTGAACCTGTTTGTGTGATTTCAGTACTCAACTCCCCAAGTTGAGAAACTGAGTATCTCACCTACTGCCAACTAATGTTTAAGAACGGATTAGTATCGATACACTTATGTTTTAAACCCTTTCATCTTTTATTTACATAATACTGTTTTCATCATTATGTCCATTGTTTTGGTCCCTTAATCTTTTGCTACTGTGTTGGTGTTTAATTTGACACTTCTAACTGTTGTACATGTATCTTTGTTTATGCTGTCTGTTTTTCTGTCACAATTCAGAGCTATCTTCAGCCTAAAAATTAATAGTGGCGGCATTCAGCTGGCTGTATCTCAGATAAAGATGATAAGAGATTATCCGTATCCTTGTCGTTCAACTGTCACTCCCAGTTAGGCTTACAGAATTATATTACATAGAAGACTATCCACTGTAACCCACTAGAATAATATTACTCTCTCTGTCATGGGAAGTGATGTCGTTGGGTGTTTTACAATGTCAGTTCATTATTATTATTTATTTGAACACATAATATATATTGGTACAGGAGTGCGCCAAATATATATGCGTCACCATGAGACAAATTTTCGGGTCACCAAATAAATAAACAACTCACTTTATTTTGTTATTATTTGTACGGCGATTTTTATTAATGCAGAATACTTCAGTAACGAGGCGTTCGTATTCCCGTTGTTGCTACCTTGACGTGAATCCGGTGTTCATCTTGTTGTGCTGATGCGGTATGGCAACCTGGACCGATGCACATATGTGCCTGGTCCTACGTTGTAGCTGACTGACTGACTGATTCATGCATATTAGCCTTCCTTTTTTTCTCTCCAAAAGTTCGTCATTTCACACTTAGTTACCAAAAACATCGAAAAAGTGTTTTATGTAACTAAAACTAAATAAATTGGTAAGATTATATATATCATATGTGATAAATAGGTTTTATTTCTATTGGTTTAAAAAGCACTTGTTTCCTTTTATTCAGCTCAAGTTCTCGAACAAAACACTGCAAAAGTTGCAACAAATGTATCGCTGATTTTGATCATCATTGTAAATGGCTTAATAATTGTATAGGTAGTCGCAATTATGCGTAAGTTTTTACATAAATTTTGTAATATATTTGAGTCATTGATACCACATTATTCCCTGAATCGGATGTTTTCTACCATTAGTTTTACTTTAATAATCTACATAGTTACCTCCCGTTCTGTCCAAAGGTATACATTTTTTACATAGGTGGTCTTCCTAGTTTCCCAGAAATATGTAAATCTTTACGTATACCAAATTGTTGTATCTACTGTCGGCTTATGTGTTTATATACTCGTATTTGTTTGCCATCCACGTTTTTCAGAATTAGATGGCTGACTTATTGAATGTATTAAAAACAGGCTGAAATTAGTACTTTCGTGGAAAATAATTCATCTGTCTTACATTTGTGTATGCAACTAAACATTACTCATATTTTGTGTTAAATGGCTATCAAAGTTCATAATTCAATGTTTTTCCCTCTATATATGTTTAATTTGAGTATAGATATTTTGCTGGAATAATCACAATGGCTTGTCTGTCGCTTAGTATATCCACGAGTCTTTCTCTATCCTTGGCTGTCGCATATTATTCAGATCGTCCATATGGATATTGGATACAAGGATATCACGGTGAGTTCTTATCTCATCTGCTAAAACTTTTATTCTGTGACATTTGGCAGCGTAAGCCACAACAACAAGAATATCACATTCGAATAGTTCAGTATGAAATTTCTTGAATTTATTGTATTATTTTTCTATTAAAATATCCATATGCAGAGTGTTAATTTATTAACCCTTTTATAATATTACTCCCATTTTACTCGCAAGGATTTTCAAGATTTCAATCTGATTTATCCTTCTAACCGTTTAATTCATAAATTGTATCAGAGACCAGTTGAGTTTTGTAAACAATTCTCCGTGCAGAATACTAGTTATGCCAGCTCAAGTAAAAATTTAAAGCAATTAGTCCCTTTGATGAATTTCGATAGTGTAGTAAGAAGACGAAGATTATCAGAAATATGTGATATATTAGCACAATACATTTCGAACAATCTGATCACACATATACTTGTTAAGAACATTTATATATAAGAAAATAAAAGGTCAACTAGACTAGAAATGAAGGGTAAGAGGAGACAAAGATAGTAAAGAAACCTCATCACTCTGGATAATAAGCTAATATTACCAGGATAGGTTTAAGGTGAGAACAAACTGTTTTTGAGCACACAGAGGGAGTTTAAGTTTTCTTATGACTAAGGCTTCAATAAACCTTACTATACACCCTTTTACACTTTTGTACAACATCAGAAAAGCCGAGTTAGGATAAATCTTATGACCTGTTTCAGCTGTGTGTTTGGATAGAGGATGATGGATGTTTATCCTCTACCCTTATTGCGTTATTTGATTCTACTTGTTTCTGCAACCATTTAGGCAGATGTTCACACCCTAATTTTGAGATCACGATTACCCCTCCCCATGTATGTGTGACCACACACATTTAAATTGGTAAACACAGTTGGATTTGGCGCAATCGTTTTATTATCTTTTAGGTTTTCGATGAAGTATGGACCTTGTTGTTTCCTTGATAATCACCTTCGCTGCACAATATATCTTGTCAATGACTGATGTAAACCTTTGTTTCAATAAAATGCTGTTTGAATCACCTCGAAATGCTAAGGTGATGTAGACAGATCTTTTCTCTGCCAAAGCTATAGTAGGTCTCACTGCACCATGAACTTTCCATCTATTTATGAATTTAAGAGGATAACCATTTTCCATTAGTGTTTTATTTAGCAACCTGACATCATCATCAATGGCGTCATTTGCGCAAATACGATCAAGCTTGTTAAATAGGCACCTTATCAAACCCCGTTTGTATTGGCCGATCGTTTAAGTGATATTAATATCAAGGGAAAGACAATGTGTTCATTTGATGTGGATTCCTTGTTCACAAATTAACTTTTGATAAAGACTATTAATATATTATGTGACTAAATATCTTTAAACAACCTTAAATTACCTGTCCCATTAAAAATTCTTAAAGATTTACTATTATTATATACGCTCCCGTAAGCTCTGGTACGGCCGAGAGTGGAAAGAGCCCATTCTTCCTCTCGAAATGCCCTCACATGGCCACGCGTATATAGCCTCTACCAGGGAAGTCTTACTCACTGCCTTCTCGTGGCGGGGGTGTTTTTTTACGAAATTGAGAGGACGAAAAGCGAATGTCCGGCGCTTTAACCGGATTACAAACCAATGGCACACATGGGTCCCAGTATCCTGCGGGAACAAACAGCGTATGAACCAATCGTTGGTCACCGGCTACTATGGGGCTGCATCTCCTTACGATGCTCCACTGCCTTGTGGATCAGACCTTCAGGTCGAAGGCTCGGGATGTGGCCCCCTAAGAACACCACCTTCGGTTTGGGCACCCAGGCAGTATCACAGCCCTCATACATATCAAATGAGATTTGTGTGGCGCATATATATTTGGTGCCTCCTTGTACCAATATCTATGTGTTCAAATAAATAAATAATTATATACTGACAGGGTTCAGTTCACTTTTGATGATGAATACTTTCGCCAGATTGATAGGGTTGCTATGGGTAGTCCGTTAGTACCATTGTTAACAGATGTGTTCGTGGCACATGTTGGAAATCTGGCTGAAGACCTGTCATTTTATCATTAGTTTTTTTCATTCCATTCTATTTGTGTATTTGAGACGATAACACAATTGGTGTCACCATCTTGAAACATCGACTTCGGTGGCTTGGACATTTTCTCCGAATGTCGCCCCGGAGAATTTCACGTCGTGCATTATTTGCCGACGCTGGGACTGGTTGGAAAAAAGCGGAGAGGTGGTCAGTATATGACATGGTGTCGTGGTATGAAAGAAAGCTGCAAAGGACTGGCTTCTGTCGGTCCTTCACGACTCTTTGGTTGGGGTCCGAGAGATGGTGCAACACTGGCTAGAGACGTTATCAGATATGGCTCAGAGTAGAAGCCAGTGGCGATCCTGCTGTAACCTTCTTTTAATTTCTTCATAAGAAGTGGTTGTATCTTCCTTAACTGAAAGATTTCTTCTGATTGTACCTTTCCGTTTGCCCCATTATTAATATTGTTATTATTATTACACTACCTTACACTAACCTGTGGTCGTTATTGTTTTTTTTCTCTTATACGCACCTTCCCTTCTTTTTTCTCTCCCATTCTCATTGTTTTGTGTGGCACATATATATCTGGTGCCCCCTTGTACCAATATTTATGTGTTCAAATAAATAAATAAAATAATAAATAATCATGGGTTTCGGCCTTATGAGATGAAAATGCTAATCGCGGTCATTTTACATAAGTAATTTTTTGTTGCACTGATTTTATATTTGATTCTAAATAATTTATTCGTTTAACTCCATTAGTTGGGTGTATTCAAATTCATTATGTTCTTCGATTACTTGTCTGCATTTGGTTCATGGAATTTTCTTCATTGGTAAACATGTTTTTTTGCAGTTTAACTGTCCAGCTTAATCAAAGTTTAGTCATTAAATCTATCATTGAAGTTATTTCTGTATGATTTATAGTATCTAAAAAAAGCAAAGCAATCATTGAAATATTTAGTCAATAACAGACTTAAAAAGTATATGCAAGGAGAGAAAACATTCTTATTCCTATTCTTACTATTAATTGTGGTTAGAGTAGGTAAAATTTATTTTATTCACAACGATTCACTACGCGTATAAACTCCCTTAATTGTAGTATACAAAATGTTTTAGTGAAAAGCCACGCCTAATCATCATTGTTTAATGATAGTTAACTGCTAATTTTTATTGGCATACGTAATAATATTATTATTTAATATGACATGTTATGATCATATTGCCTACTTATTATAACGAATATTATTAACAAAGAATTCAATTGCCATAGACTTCATAGGCTTTTTCTCTTTTAAACTTCCTGACATTTTTAGATTGTCAATAATTTCCTGAATTCAAAGTGTAATTAGCTCATAAATTTAGTCGGATTATTAATGGGTCAATTATGAATTGTAAAATAAGACAGTCATTTTTTTTTGTTTTAACATTCTCTTTTGTTATGCATAATATAGTTTGCAATGAATGATTATTTTCAACTGATAATAGTTTCATTCATTTTAACAATATTTATGATTACATTGATTCGCCTATGATTATTTTGAAATGAATTCTGAAAACTGATTGTAAATGATATTCAGATCAAACAAACTAATAAGTTTCGAACCATAACAACCTAATATTTGTTAAATATTTAAATTTCATTTAAATATGTAAATATGTCTTATCGTCTGTGTATATTCTTCAAAGTTTATGCTGATTCAGCGATACTATAATTTATGGACGAACCGATCACGTATAAGATATCAGGTCTCGGATTTCGGCGCGAAATTCATTCATCCATTTGGATAAATAGAGTTTTGGCATTATAGCTGATGTCAGTTCGTGATGAAAACCCGAAATCTAATTCCTAACCCTAATCATCAACTGTAAATTCTAATTCTAATTCCTCACACCGGTTTATAACCCTCATTTGATCCTGGTTATTAAGTGGACACTTTGTACTGACAAAAGACTGGTAACTGAAATCCAATACACCAGTTACTACACTGTTTATGATTGAACAACTACTTGCATAGACTTTTTATAAAACTGATTTTATTCTTAAGCATTTTTTCACTATTTTAGTCGTAGCACTGTGTTTATACCTATTCAGATCAACATAATGCGTCGTCTGTATAATCACATTACTGATTTTCAAAAAAATACTTAATTCCATTCCTATAAAAGTACATTGCAATTGCTAAATATTCTTATGATTATCATAGCAGATAGAAGACTGACCGATATCTTAATGCCTAAGTTCATTGAATCTTCATTAACTTTCAGATATCATTACATAATAATAATTCATACTATTTATAAATTCTTATGTTTATTTGGTCCTATATATTGTATAAAAGTATGTTATTATTACTGAGTAGAATGGACCTTTTGTTGACCAGGTATACTGTATTTCACCCTAAATCCACCTGTGCGCTTCATATCAATATTTCGGTTTTGTTAACCAATATGCACTGTGCCAAATCTCACTAAATGTACAGTAACGGACACTATAATTCTCCACTGAAACAGTCAAAAAAGTATGAAATGATTACATCATTCATATGTAGATAAAATATTGACCTAGGTCACCTATTTAGTAAATACAAGTGATGTGTATCAATTATCAGTTAAACATTGTCAACGATCAAATGTATTATATAATTATTCATACATATAATATTAATACTCTTACACCTGTATATATATAATTGGTCAATTATTTAATCATGCCTGTTAAATGTAGGTATTTATTATTTCTACCAAATACAGTTTTCCAGTTTCCTTACTCATAAATGCTTCAACCCAACATCATATTTAAACAATAAAATAAAAATTTCTTAGGAAATCATTAAACCTACAAGCGCGGCACCAGTGCTTGAAGTCACCAGCTTCTAGTCTGAGCCATGTTGATAGATGCAAACTACTTAGTTGGGGTCCGCATGACTATCGTAACCAATAGTTGAAAACTCTGGGTGACGGCTCAGAATTGATCACAATGACCTAGATGTATACACTCTTTGTCTTCCTTTAAACTATGAGATTTAAATCGCTTCATATCTTTCTTTCGTCCTCTACTATGTCCTCATATGCAATCTTTCTTTTATATATTACCACCACCGAATTAACTACTTCTATAAATCCGGTGTTCATCTTGTTGTGTTAATGAGGTATGGCAACTTGAACCGATGCACATACATACCTGGTCCTACGTTGTAACTGACTGAAAAGCGTAAACTTTGTAGTTATTGTTAAATTTAATTCATCACACCTATTTGTGCTATGTTGTATTAACGCAACTTCCATTCAGAATATGTAGACATATATATCTATGCTGAATATTTATTACTTTGTGTTATTATTTGTTGCTTGAGTCAACGCATTTTTATGTATTGGCAAAATAAACCCTTAAATTATCTCACTAGTTAACATGCCAAATGTTGATAGTGTCATAGTGAGTTTATATTGAGCTCCCCTATTAGTTGTATTTTTGGTGGGGGTATGAACTGAAACATTATTAGTTCAGATTTTTGTCTTTATAAAGGCATTAGACTAAAATTCACCAACATGGATATCGTGTTGGATAATGTGTTGTTCACAGTGTAGTACACGCATAAAACAAGTTTAAATTTCCGAATTCATTTTTCGTATAACAAATACCGGATCAACGTAATGGATTATGTAGGATAGCATTTGATTTCATCGTCATTTTACTCCAACTGTAAGGTGCGTTGGTACACAGGGTTGCATTAAGTGTAATCTATGGTTTTAAAGCCTGGTCTTATCTAAAAATGTTGGGTGATTCTGTTCATTTATTTGTTGCTGCCTTTTTATGATTACTCGCATTTAGTGTCAATACCAAATGTGTTATCCTAAGTTTCAGCAATGTGTTTGGTAACCAACCTTTGAAGTCGTCTTCAGACACTAGCCCCTGAGGATCTGGTATGTTTTACATATTCACTTCAATATTTCTCGTGCTGAGTACTGGTCCAGCTATTCATTAATGAAGGGGTTATTTTGTGATGTCATTCTAGGGTGAACGAATCTTTACCAAGTTATTGTCATAATTCCCTCTGGGGAGATCAGAAAAATTACTCAACTCAGTAGTTTAAAGGGAGACTTAAAATCAAAATCGATAACTATTGTTTAGTGTTTTGCGTCTTTATTTTACATAAATAGTAATATATTTTAATCGAAGTAATATCTACTTCTATTCTGTTTTTATTTATCCTGGTTTCCGTAATACTGTTATGATTAGATTACTTTTCCCCTTCCACAAAAATATCAGCTGTTATTTTGTACCTCATTCTATCTAATTATTATTTTTGTGTTAAGAAGAAATTATTAAAAATATATGTTCAGTTATTGAATTGTTTATCATACATTTTTCGTTATTGCTTTTTTGTTTTATCAGATTACTGGCAAACATTCACCAATGGGACCATTGAACATCTAGATTATTTAATAAACAATGGTAGGTGCTGTTTTTGGTATATGTTCCTCCTAACTGTGATATTTCTTAAAAAGCTCGGTCTTCTAACCGCATTTTTTATTTTTGTTAAATGTTATTATTTCAAATACAAAATTCTGTCTGTTATCATATATTACACGTGTTTTTGATATTCAATAAATTATCTGAAAGTTCTGTATTCATTGGACCTTCTGATTATGGTTTGGAATAACGCAACTCATCATTCAAACGACTGCCCTACAACTACTTTAGTAGATATCATACTCGTGTTATCACTATATGAACAAGTATTTTTCAGTTCTAGCAGTTAACTTCTGAGTGTGTTCACATTAGGCGGGCAAATATATTTAACCGTTTGTTTATTATCTAATTTCTAATTTATGAAATTCATCAACAAAAGAACTTTGCAGTATCTAAATTTACCTGTTCCAAAGGGTTCAAATATGAGCTACCATACTGATGTTGAGTGTGCTAATTAGAACTGACATACATCTATAACAGTTCCCAGGTTGGTTATATATATTATTTAGCGAGCATGTAGTTCAGTAGGTAACTATCACTATAACTTTGAAATGCAGCTTATGAAAGTGTGAGACATATAGGTTGCGATTATTTGTGTTAGCACCCATCAAGTTTTTACCTCATTAAATGTAGTTTTAATACCGTAACTCTTTGGCGTCCAAGTTGAAAACAAAAATAAAATCAATTATTTGTGAGTTTAGGCTTAGCACCAGCACGTAGGTAATACTAGTTCTTGCATGATATCTTCACTATTTAGCATGCCTTTTCAGTGGTCGTTAAACATTCAAAGTTGGTTTGAATATCTGGAGAGATCTTATCTGTCAGATAGTCGTCCCTACAATTGTTTTTATATGCCAGCAATCAAACTTATTTTTAGTTTATATCTTTATGTATTTGAAAACCATGTTACTCCTTTTAGAGGGATAATCTGACGAACATATTGAGCTGAGAAAATGTGCTGAATAAGATATCTTCAATCCAATGCATTTATCGTTAATGGTTTACTTAATCATTGTCAAAACAATTGCTAAGTAAATGATCATCCTGTGAGACTGAGTTCTTCCTGTTTACTTCATATAGTTATTCATTAAAAATCGGAGCGTTTATATTGAAATAAAGCTTCCCAAATATTTTTCCGCAGCCTTTGTACTTAATATCTACTAATTGTCAGGCTGATTGACTAACCTATTTAAAAATACTTTGTACTTGACTGTTATCGTGATTTATAACCACTTGACTTTTTAAAAGTAGGGATTCACTAAATATGTGCTGTTTTAGCGGACCTTTCAAATAAACATTTTTGTCATTGTTTTTAATCACCTTCAATTTTTATCCCATCATACTTATAAATTGTGTTTATTTCATGTATATATTTTTTCGTAACTGGTTACTAACTTTTTATTTCAACATTGGAATTCATAGATGGAGTTTTCCGCATATTCGGTTTAAATTCATCTGGATTGGTTTTCTTTATAATCGCTGTTGTTGGATGTTTATTTACTTTTTGCATTGATGCCTTTTTGGTGCATCTAATAATCTTTCATATATACTTGTGTAAGTTTATAATGTGTTAAGTGTTCTCGTTCTGTTTCCGTAGCATTTGTCAAGGATGTAGCATTCATTTCTCTCGTTTTTTTCTTACTCCTAGCTCTCCACCTCAGAACTTTCTGGCTATTGTATACTGACTCTGACATTTGAATATCGTCCTTTGTTCTGATTTTGCGTCCTATTGACTGTAATTGTTAAATTATCTGTTCCTGGAATTTCAGCTCTTAGAAGAAGGTTAAGTAGACCGTGCCAAGAAGCCAACAGCAGTGTACGGATTGTAAACAAACTAAGGACATCGAAACATCAATTTGACGTTTATTACGGATAATTGTATATCGTAGACTGTTGGGTGAAAACAACTGTAATTTTCATGCACGTATTTCGTGTCTATGGTGTTACATGGTTGTCGTTTTGAAAGAGCTCAGCACTAATGACATTATTTTGTCAATCAGTCATACTCAACGTAGATCCTGTCACTTGTGTACATTTGTTCAAGTTGTTAGACCTCGTTAGCACAGCAAGTTGAAATTGTCAGGACAAATCCCACAGTAGTAGAGGCCATAACAGTATTAATGATAATCGAAAAGATTATGCATCCAAGATACGAGTCGACTAAATGTAAATTAGTAAAATATACTTCAAAAATTTATGGAGAAGACAGGGAGTGAATGCAACTGCAATATTGCAAACGATTCTGATGGAACGGAGGAGATTGTATTCATGATCAATAACAACCACTAGTAATCGACCTAAAAGTTACTCATACCGAAACGAAAGATTTTGTGCCATTGATGCGCAACATTGAAGTAACCAATTAATTGAACATCAAATTAACTATTTTTTAGGTATCAATGCCAAGGTTAGACTTGATAGTTTCAAATAGAATGAGTATTGAGTAAAAAGTCAATAAATATATTTTCGTTATATCCCAACTAGTAGAAAAATTGTATTTCTGATGTTTCGTGACTTAATGTAAACCACTTCTGTTAAACAACAAGCAACTAAAGTTAACAGTGCAAATTCTCTTATGAATTCTTTTCTGTTAAAAAAGTTAACGGCGAAATCTTATTTCAGCGGTGTACATTGGAGCGCTACATGTTCTTGTTAGACACTTAATTTTATGCCTTAAATTACAACTGTTATCAACAAGAGAAAAATAGACTTGAATCATATCGTTATTGTCCTTAGATTCTCATAAATGATTTGTGCTCACTGTCGCTTGCGCTTTTTTAATACTTTTAGAATATATGCCAAAAATAGTCCTGAAGTTGTGGTTAAAAATAAAGTTTCGTAGGCTGGTTTGATTGCTATCAGAATAAACAGTTGAAATCTATCTGACGAACAAAACTAATAAAACCTACTACCATAGTGCACTAAACACATAATATTCCACTGTTCAAATCGAAGTAAATGAAGTAATTTCTCGAAGTTGTATTTGGGTAGTTGAAAGTTGAATTCTAAAGCATCAATCCGTGGTTTACATCATTCATTTTCAGTTCAATAATGACATTTGTAATGAATATTGTTTTAAACCTCATTAATTATCATATTTTCTCTCATTTATTTCAGATATAAAAGGTATGACAACATATGAATTTATAGTTTTACAACGTCAAAAATCTAATCCATCTACTGAAAATCAGACATCTAATAATGTGGATCAAAGTAAAAAGAAAAATCTATTCTGCAGTATTAAATATATTGATTTATGTGAAAAAGAAGATATTGCTGAAATGTCATCGCAGAGTCAGTCAAATGGAGCATTTACTACAAGTAGTAAAGTTGTTTTATCTTTACAGTCCACTGGTAAATCATCCGATCAACCAATTGTAACAGGCGATTTAGCCAATAATAGCAGTAGTATTTGCTTAGATAGACCACAAACTATCTCTAATAGTAAAATATTTTCAGACGGAAAAGAATGTCTGCCTTCAATTTCAACGTCTAATTTTATATCAGAAAGTACACAACGAGATAATCCGGTATATTTATCGTCCCTAGGCAAAGTGAGTATATATTTAACTTTTTTGACCTATATGTAACATTGCAATTTATTTGCTTTTGTTTTACGTTTGAGTTGCATAAGGTAAATTTCAACAAATGTAGCCATCTATTTTTACGTTTAAACCTAGTCATTAAATTAATATTTTAGTTTTTTCCGTGTTATTCAAATAAATCAGTTTTGTTTATCAACTAAATAATCATGCAGAAAAATTCTATTCAAGTATTATACTCTCTATTTAATGGTGCTATTATAGTGGAGGTTTACTTTTTAGTGATATAGTATCGTGTGATTTGTTCCTTTCAGTCTGCTCACTTACGTACGTCTGTTATCCCTTGTGGAACAGAGGCCAACGACCGGAATTCCCCAGCATACTCTGTCCTAGGCTCTCTTTTCCAGTTGTTGCTAAGTGCTATTCATTCTTTTGATACTTGTTTTCAATTCCCGTCTCAGTGTGTTCTTGGGTCTCCCTCTTTTCCTTTGGCTTTGATGATCCCAAGTCAAGGCTTGTTTCGTGATGCAGTTTGACGACTTCCCTGAAGTGGGTCTTATCGTATCTTTTTTCATCAACTGTCTGGTTTGTTCTCTGTCAAAGTAGGTTGTTGATGTGTCCGGTCAACGAATTTGTAGTGGCCTGCGTAAACAACTGTTTATAAATAATTGTACTTTTGACTGATGGTTTTAGTAGTTCTCTAAGTTTCAGCTCTGCACAGTAGAACTGTATTGACGTTGGTATTGAAGATTCCGAGTTTGGTGTTGGCTTGCAAACAGTTGTTTTGAGTTCCATATGTTCTCCAACTGTAGGAATGTGGCCCTTGCTTTGTCGATCCTTGCCTTTACCACTGACATCAGATCTTTCTTGTTTACCGATGATGCTGATCAAGTTTGTGAAAGTTTCCACCTCTTCTAGAGTTTCTACATCAAGTGTGATTGGGTTGGTGCTCACTGTGTTGTATTTGAGGATCTTACTTTTTTTCCTTGTGTATGTTGAGGCCTACTGTTTCAGAGGCTGTTGCTACACTACCTGTCGTCACCTGCATCTATATGAGTTGGAAGAGCTAGATAATCTTGTTGCATGCATGCTGTCCATTGTATCCCGTGCTTCCCTAACGATGTTGAAGCTTTCATAAGCCGAAAGAGGAAAGGCGAGAGTAAGCAACGTTATCTAAAGCCGATCTTTACGTGGAATACTTCTGTGAGCTACTCTTCATGGACGACTTTACAGTGTACCCATCATAAGAATTCCGTATGATGTTGACGATCTTCCCACGTACTCCATGTTTTCGGAGGAAGTTCCTATAGGTTTTCTCTGCACGCGTTTGAATGCTTTCTCATAGTTAAGGGAGTTGATTTGTAGTGACGAATTCCATTCAGTTAATTGCTTAACAATGATCCGTGATGTCAGGATGTGGTCGGTATATGATCGATTCTTACGAAAACCGACCTTATGGTCTAGAAGTTGGGCGTTTACTAAATCTTTCGTTCAGTTTTGAAAAATGTCCATGCTACTGACAGTAGTGCGTGCCTCTGTGGCCGTCACACTTGCTAAGGTCACGTTTCTTTGGTATCTTGATGAGGTATCCCTCTATCCAGTCTATTGTAATTTGTTTTTCCATCCATAATCTTCTTTGGTGGATGTGCAACGTCCTTGCAGGTACTTCTGTTTTTGAATTCAGTGCTTCAGCTTGTATTTTGTCTGATGATGCTGTTTTCTCACTCTTAGTTTGTCCGATGGGGATGATCAAGATTATTGTTATATGTAAGCAATCTACTACAAACTTGATAAGATAGCAACTGGCACACACAACTCTTCAACAATGATCCCTTACGATTTAACTCAAAAATGGTAACTGCAGAAAAAAGCATGAAGCTTAACAAAGACACATTAAAGTGGAATAACTTCTGTAAATAAATTATATATATATATATATAATCAGATACGACTTTGCGACAGGAGAATTATCCGACTAGAAAATAACAAATGTCATGCTAAATATGAATTTAAAATTGTTCTCTCGTTTATCGCAGTAAGAAACAACTAACCCTTATTTACAAAAGTCATATATGACATCATTGTTATATGCGTTACTTAATGTTAATGATCTTAATATCCTCAGCCTAATTAGTATTTGGGTTTGTGTTTGTCGTTGCAGTTTTCAGATCGTATTACAGCAATCCCAAAAGCGTACTATATTGATAATATTGATATGATGCTTTTCAAATGACCTAAAATTCACTTCATATATTCCTCCTTTAAACGTATTCATCGTATGTAGCCCCTTTTTCTTTTCATATATCCAACGTTAGATTACTAGATAACTTAAGTTTCATGTAAGCTCTGGTTTTAGCTATTCGTTAGTTTTCGAAAGGAATAATCTAAAATCATGAAGTACTGTACTTTTGTTTGTTTCTAGCTTGAGATTCTTCATCTTTTTCCTTGATACGAAATTCAAATGTCTCATTTTACAAAAAAAAATACAAATTACCTATCAATTATACAAAGATATTTTCGAAATTAACTTGAGAAATTGTTTTTTTTCCCATTGTGAATAGATTATCTATTTCATGCTATACGAAGACTAATCGATTATATATATATATGCATATATGTACTTTTTCACTAGAATAAACGTCGATTTATATTCTCATTTATGTAATAACGATTATTATTATTTTATCAATGGGGAAAATGGGTGGAGTTTGCTCTATCATATTAGGGCTAGAATATCAATAATTCAATGTAACAGTTATCGTTAACTGCCTTTTTTTTTATAAAAAAAACATTTAGAGAAATAGCTATTTAGATAAAAAGAAGGTAGTTTTATTATATATTTCATTGTTTTTGTAAGTCCTTTTTTTCTCGTTTTATATTTGCGTGAGAAAGTCAATTGATGTTACTTCTTCTTTTTTTCTTTCTTTGCATGTTCGACTAATTTTGTTGTAATATTATCTATGTAAATTTCGCATTGTATAAAATAAAAAAATTTTATTTCTGTTTTGTTATGATTTATACTTTAGAATTCTGATTTACCTCTTGATGTAAATAAACATGATCTAACACGGTAAGTTCATATGAATAGTTCTATAGTTATTACATTACTGAACCTTAAAAATAAAACACTTTATTATTTTAAAGCAATTATTCCCTTCTATAAATTTTTTTTTTATGAGACGATCAGAAGATGGAATTGATGTTAAAAAAATTTTTCATCGATAATTAAATGTTTAATGTATCATAGAGTTAACATCAACACAGCTTTTAAAACGTATAGTAATTGTCCAGGGCGCATTCTGAAATTTAGAATAAGAAGCCTTAACTATCACAATACACAGACTTCCTTTATGTGTATAGAAACAATTAATTATAACCTTGAATCTACCCTGGTAATTTTTATCCATTTCATAGCCTAGGTTGACAGCAGTTTCATATTATTTCCATTTTATTATTAATTTTCCCCCTTATTTTCAACTATCACTACGTTTATTTTAACTTTTATTTAATTGACCTTTATTAGTTTTTATAAATGTCTTGACAAGTATACATATAACCGGATTATTCGAAATTTATACTTCGAATATATGACATTTTTTTCAGATCAATTCCATCTTCTCGTTACTTCCACAAGACTATCAGGATTCCAATCCTGTACTCAACCTGGATGGTGAGCAGATAGACGTAGTCGAGAAGTTCGTGTATCTGGGTAGCTGCATAAGTGCTGGTGGTGGCGTGAGTGATGACATCAATGCACGTATAGTGAAAGCCAGAGCGGCTTATACCAATCTGGGCCACCTTTGGCGCCTTCGTGATGTTAGTCTGGCTGTAGAAGGTCGGATCTACAACGCGTCAATGAGAGCAGTTTTGCTCTATGCCTGTGAAACCTGGCCTCTCTGAGTTGAGGACGTTATACAACTCTGTGTCTGATCATCGTTGTCTCCGGAGGATCGCTGACATCCAGTGGCAACGCCATGTCAGTAATGCAGAGGTTCGGCATCGTGTGTTTGGGCACAGAGATGATAATTCAATTGGTGTCACCATCTTGCAACACCGACTTCGGTGGCTTGGACATGTTCTACGAATGTCGTCCCGGAGAATTCCACGTCGTGCATTATTTGCCGACTCTGGGACTGGTTGGAAGAAGCGGAGAGGTGGTCAGTGCATGACATGGTGTCGTGGTATGAAAGAAAGCTGCAAAGGACTGGCTTCTGTCGGTCCTTCACAACTCCCTGGTTGGGGTCCGAGATATGGTGCAACACAGTGGCTAGAGACGTTATCAGATATGGCTCAGAATAGAAGCCAGTGGCGATCCTGCTGTCATCTTTTACTTTCTTCATAAAAAGTGGTTGTGTCTCCCTTACTTGAAAGATTTCTTCTGATTGTACCTTTCCGTTCCCTCGTTACTGCCACACTACCTTACACCAATCTCTTCGTTATCGTTCTCCTTTTCTTTTGCGCTCCTTAGTTTTTTTTCTATCTCTCTTCGAATTTTCATTGTTTTGTGTGGCGCATATATATTGGCGCTCTCTTGTACCAATATTTATGTGTTCAAATAAATAAATAAAATAAAATAGTAGACACTATTATTCGAGAATTTAGGATAAACTTACGGAGAAAAATGTATAAGATAATTTTAAAACGTAAGATCTAAGGGAAATCAAAGAATGTGTCGATGATAAATAGTTGATCAAATTACTTCATTTTTTTAGATTATTATCATTTTAGTAACAGTTCAACGCAATATTTAATTTGCGTTTTTTCGTGGTGATTTTTAACTCAGCTTTTATAACATGTCGAAGAAAATTTTCATTAATAACTACAGTTATTTATTACCTGAAGATAACTCTTTGCTTTTTAACACAGGGTAGATAGTGATGTTTCACAAGATTTGAGTTATTATAACACTAGTGGTGATGAGGTTTTGAGCACAAGAGAAATCACAGACGAAATTGAGTTGAAGTCAATCAGCCCAAGTGATGAACTTGTTTCATCTGAACGAATCACCGACTCTACTATTACACAATCCAATAGTACAGAATCTACAAATACACTTACAAAAGAGGATGAGAGCTCAGTGATACCTAAGGTAAAATTATTTCTGTACATTTTTACTTCAAAGTATGTTTTTCCTGGTTTTCCATGAAGTACTTATCGTAAATATTTTAGTTCAATGCAGTGTATGTTATGTGTGTACGTTATTTTATGACATTTCGCTTTCTAATATCATCCATTTTGAATTTCGATGCTGATGTCATACAGATAAGCTAAGATATTGACAAAATATAGTTTCATGTTACCTTCATCAAGATGGGCTAATGTTTAGTAATCTTTAATATTATTTTATATCTATGCATAGGTGATTGGGGTATACAATCCGTTGACTTGCTAATTAATTCATTAATTAGACCATGGAAAGTTTATCATTAGTGAATCACTATCATGAAAGAGATAACTGATTATGTATTGTGAAATGTAAACCGTAACTTTGTTTACTTACTAATTACTAGATTTCTAAGGTTGTACTTTTAAAAGATATTTTCACATAACATCACATGTAAACTGTACTTCATAGCCGAGAGTATAAACCCGGAATGTTATTGTATGATCCAGATGGTGTATGATATTACAATAATAATGAAATTATTGATTATGTTTACTGAGAACAGATTTTAGCTGATTTGAAGAAAGGAGCGGAAATTTCCAGTCTATTCACTATATAAATTTATCTCAGTTTTCCCACATATTCGTGCACCAGCCATTCTCTATCGGTTTCGTTTCTCTCAATTTTTATGAAGGTTAAATATTACACAAATTTTCTTAAATCTTTGTATACTTCATGAATTTCTTCCTTTTCACAGGTACCTCCAGTATTACGAAAAACATAGTGTTATATTCGTATATATATGTTATCTACCATTTCAGCTGGAGACAAGATAATGTCGCATTGTGAAAAGGATTCATTGCCAAACGTTACTTGTAAACCCGCGTTGCAAATTAATTTTTCTTTTTACTGATATAATCTTGATTTCTATTAACTATCAGTAGTGATATTTCTTATTTATCAGTTGGTATTTTATTACTATTACTATTCTGATCTATTCAGTTCTAATTCGTTATTTAATTTCATTCTGTAACTGAGTAACAGTATTTCTATACTCTTCTTTTTTTTGTTAAAATCTCCATTCCTCAATGTGTATATTTTGTGTATAAACTACTCGTAAATATTATCGCTAGTAAGAACAATCATTTTCTCTTTGTAATGCTATTTTTATGCATGAATTAGTTAGACATTTTGCTCTTCGATGTAATCATTGTAGATATTTTTAGGAAAATGTAAATTAAAAGACTGCTTAAAGGTGAATTCAAGTTAGATTTTACTCTAAAAGTAAGTTACTTGAAATTCCTTTTCTTTGTTGTTATTGTTGGCTTTTTTAAAGCCGACTAACCACCTCCCACAATTTATCGTATACCCTTATATGTTCTGTGGAGAATTTCCTCATTAAGGAAAGATTGCATGTACATACATTACTCGATCGTTCTAATTTTTGCACTGAATATTCAATACTATATTCAAATAAGGTTTGATTTGCCAAAGTAAATCTACCTTTGTTGTCTTTATTATTTTTTTTTCGAAAATAATGATGACGTTATTCCTAAGTTTTATTAATAACGTATATATCAAGTAGTGGATTATTCTAATAATCATTGAAAATACAAGTTAAATGAAGAGATTTTTGTTTTAAATTACTTACAATGATCAACACATTCTTTGCATTACCCTCAAAAGTTATCAAGTTTAAAGATAAGTACCATATCTATGACTGATTACCTGCATCTGTATTAGGAATTTGACATTTCGTTTGCTTTTAACACTAAACACTTGGTGTTAAGGATTGCACATAAAGGTGACATGATAATAAACTTCCAAAATGTAAATTTAGATTAATGTCAATCCTACTATAGATCTGTTTTATTGAAAAAAAGTATTTACTTTTCCTCGACGGATTGATCAATAAATATTACTTGCAATACAACAAGACTAATTATTTTAGATCATGGTCCTTGCGTTTCTAAAGAGAATATAGATGAAACGGAATATGTACTCATATTGTTTTGAGAATTATACTTTGTGAAATCCGTCTTTTGTACCGCAACAGTAGTCCCATGTGAGCAATTACATGTGATTGATTAAATTTTAAAAGTACGTAAACCAAATGCTTATTAAATTATGTATAAACACTGATCGATTAACTTTTTCTCACATATCCAATTGTACATAATACCATTATCTAATTGATTCATTTTCCTCAGTAATATGAAACACTAATAAGATGTTTACTATTTATGTAGGGGTTTGTGTCGATTATTAATGTTTCTTAGATTGCATCGTAAACTAGTATTTAGACAACTGAAAACCAGGAAACCCTGGACAGTTGTCTCATCCTAGTGTAGGACTCAGAGGTGCATATCCACGGTCAGGGGTGTTAACTATAATGAATGTTTTTTGCTTAAGTTGAATTCCCATTCTAGTCAGTGGATTTTGTTCAGCTGTGACAATGTTTGTCAGCAATTATACTTTATAAAGTATGTTGTGGTGTTTTATTTAAAAAACTAGAAGGTAATTTATTTTTATTGGTTTTTACTAACCGTACTTGGTGGTAATGGTTTCCACCTTGAAGTTCTAGAAATACAGTGATTTTATTATATCCAATTTTCAGAAAAGAAAGGCAGTATTAGGTTATTGGAATCAACATAATAACTTTTACTAATGCCATTCGGATTAAAAATAGACTATAGTAAAGTCCATATAACACTAATTAAATTGTAATCAATTAATACCAATGAATATATATTGCAAAACACTTGTCATTTACTAAATATACTGTACAGCAAAATAATATTTGTTGAATTATATTTTACTCTACGTATTTTTGTTGTCAAATAATTTTATAAATGAGAAGTCATTGCGAGAAAAAACATTAACTCTTATATCCTCATATATGACTAGTCTTTCTTAACCCACTAGGTCTCATTATATTTAGTTATTAAAGCGCTTTACTGCTAACCAGTGGAAAATATATTATAACCCTCCCTCCAGCTATATAAGTTTGGACATCGTTTGTATTTATAATTATCCGTAGATCAAAATGAGTGCACATAAATGTACTTCGCCAAATCGCTTGCATAAATAATGGTCTAAGCTGTATAGTATTTCATTCGTCTAGTTAGTCAATAGTTCTTTATTCTGAAATTTTGTTAATTGAGTTGGAAAATTGGTTCCATGACGTGTAGGGGTACCTCAGTCACTTCAACATTTATATACGTGTAATTGAGTAAATTAAGTTGTTGTGGTTAGCTAATTGATGAATTTGGTTTACCTTTCCAATTTTTTAACCAATAGATAAATATGGTTCTCTGCAATGGTTAAGATAACAACCATGTTAGTCAAATAATGTTTGCATACTAAAACTTTAATAAAGAATTATAAAGGAAAGTACTAGAATATTTCTCGTATGGATCTTCTTTTGTGTACCGTATATATTACTTAAATGGAATCAGTGGTGTAGGTTGTAGTCAACGATTTAGAGAGCTTTGATCATTTGGGATTGATGTGTATTTTTGTGAGGACACATTTATTTTGCTGGATTGGTTTACATCAGTATTTTACCAAAAGTAATATTCATCGTGGACAATCTGACGGGGTTGTCAACCAACATCTTGGTGTGAGTAAAGGAATATATCTAAGAATAAGACTTTCACTTCATTAGTGCTACTAGTAATCAAAACCCTCCGTTTAGAGATTCTTGAATCTGAGCAACTGAATAACAGGAAAAATGTGCATTGTCTTGTTTGAGACAACACTTTTCTATTATTATCGTGCACACAATGAGGATCTATGTAAATTGGAGTGCGCGCGTACACGTCATTTTTAAAAGTGCACAGAAAAATACGATCATTCTATCAAGTTTCTATATATGTCTCAGTGATATTCCCATATAACTTATCATTTAATAATAAAACAGAAGTGAGAATCACAGAATGATTTGGAAACTTAAAACGGTGAATAGTCACTGAAATAACACTGTGTCCTAATAAAACTAACATTATCCTCAATATTATCTAGTTTCTAGAGAAAGGCCAAATATTTTTTTGTACATGCAACCTTACTTGGCGTAGGCCATCAAGTGGTGCAATCTGTTAGCTGTTGCATGAAACAAACTGATCATGGTCAGGCTTAGATATTCATGTCTGAAAATACTGAAGCTTAACGACTAGCTCAGAGCTGGTAAGGCTAAAGTTCAACTTAATTTTGTGGTTTCGTATGTAAATATGTAATTCATCTTAGCTATTTCTAACTGGGTAAAGCAACAAACTGAAAGCTGTTATATTCATTATTATTGCGTTAATGGGTCTAATGTAAATGTTGCCGAAAGTATATTTACTCATTTGGATAACCTACCAAGTTTCGTTAGTCAGTTAGCTATAAATTAGGACAAGGCGTATATGTGTATCGGTTCAAGTTACCATACCTCATTAGCACAACAAGATGAACGCCGGATTCATAGAAGTAGTTAATTCGGTGGTGGTAATATATAAAAGAAAGATTGCATATGAGGACATAGTAGAGGAAGAAAGAGAGGTATGAAGTGATTTAAATCTCATAGTTTAAAGGAAGACAGAGAGTGTATACATCTAGGTCATTGTGATCGATTTCGAGTCTTCACCCAGAGTCTTCAACCATTGGTTACGATAGTCATGTGAACCCCAACCAAGCAGTTTGGATTTACCAACACTGCTCAGACTAGAAGTTGGTGACTTCAAGCATTGATGCCACGTTTGGATGTGTTTCGTAGAGATATAATGATCGTGAAAAGGATGAAATCAAATGAGTGGAAAATTTCCAAATAATATCAAGGCTATACGTTTTTATAATTTAATAATTTTATATCATTACATGCCAGTAGTATTTTATCAAACATTATACAACACGAGTCACTAAACTCATGGATGGATTTGTAGTGATTTACTTTTATCACGAGAACACGATTGGTTTAATGAAATCAATTATTATTATAACCAATTGTACCAAAGACTGTTTTAATGTGCTCGTTGTTTAACTGTGCAAAGAAACATCTATTATACTTAATTCGATTGTGACCTCGCGCGAATCCGGTTACGCTCAGTAACCAAGCTTGTATCCTGGCACGATCCCGGTATTCTTTCGATACCACGAGATCAAATTGGTCCATTGACTGCCTTCTGATATTCGGCTTCCAGGCGATTTTATGGATATCCTGGCGTGCGTTTCATTTGTAGTGGTGTTCATAGTCAATTTCGACCCAACACCACGCTACGGATTTATTAGAAACAGTTTTGAAATAGTAGTCTTATTTCCTGCTAACAGCTCTTTTTACAGATATGAAAATATTATTTCTAACATCATGGTAGGCGGAGATCTGAAGCAACTGGACTGGGCATCTTCATTGAATGACTTTAACAGTCATATAAACTCTCTATTTAGAAATTCGAGTAATTCATTTCATATTGAAAAGCGACTGTATTTGTCCGGTGTTGTTTTTTACGATTTTATTTTGGACACGGGAAGTATAATGTCCATCATTTTTTTTTGCAAAACTAAAGTCATTAGATCCTTAAGCCTATCGAAATTTTTATCTCGAGTACTACAGTTCACAGAATTTCTATTCTTGAGTGTTGGAATTTTCTGATTAAAGACGACAAACATTCACACCTAAACTGCAATTCCTTGTCACTGGTTGTGCTCATCTGATTCGTACTGACTCAAATTGCTTTATTTCAGGAATACTTATTTAGCACAATAATTTCAATATTTCTCATTATCATAGTTTCAACCTTAGAGTTCAGACTATTCTGTGGTATTCTGGAGTTTATATATACTACTAAACTGGTAGGCTTATTATAGTGTTGTTGACTGACCTTTTCATGACTTACCAGAACATTTGATCTTATGTACAAGTTACATGACTTTCCGAGTTGATTTGGCCTATTTTTATAATAGGGGTATACAGTTTTACACTAATTTTCGAGCAGAGGTGAAAGATATTTTAAGAGATACCAGTCTTAGATGATCGAGTCACACCTTAGTAAACTTTCGTCGGCCTTTATTGACCTTTTCAAATTTCATCCACTGTGCGACATTCAAAGTTAGAACTTCATATATGACATTATGATCAATGTAGTACGTAGGTTAAACTTAGTGCTGTTTCTTGAATTTAAAAGTCTTATTCTGTAGTAATGAAATAGTACTACGTCAGTTCGGTGATTTTCATCCTGCTCTATTTTTACTTTGTTTACCAACACAAAAAGTATAAAAGTATCACAAATTAAATTAAACGATTCGCTAAACGTAAACGAAATACGTTGATATATAGATTCACTCAATGAAAACGTGAAATGTACGATCTTTCAAATCCTAACGTTAACGTAACGATACAGCCAATTAGCGAATAGCGATTCATCGACCTGTCCAATGAAACATAAAACCCGTACGAGCAGTCTAGAGTCTTTATTGGTCCTACTTCCTGCCTAGCGATGCCTGTTAAGTTCGGAACACTAATCTCAGCCTTTGTAACATGAATCATATATTTCAAACGTACTGGGTTTATTTGCATACCAAACAGACCACATCACTCAATAAAATAGAAAATAACATTTTTACAACATCTAGCCAAAGGTGACTGTGAATGTGGGATACTATAATTAATAGACTAGATATAACTCAAGAACGGTAAATCATATAATAATAGTCTACGGTCCAAAATAAAGCTTTTAATAAGAGGGGCATGAAAACGTATAGTTTAGCTAATTAATAATTATGCAATATAAATATATGTATCGCATACGTTCAAAAATAGTTCTCAACAGTTATGATGCATATTCCTGTCAGGATGTAACCGTTTATAACAGTATATAAAAATAGGAGAACATCATGGTTGCAACTGAATTTATTGTACGTAGACCAGCTGCGATATTGTATACAGGAAAAATCACCAACTGGTGCGATCATTACAGATTAATTCATTATCGTGCTAAAAGACATCTACAAACTTTCTTGATGCAACATTACACTTAGGAACCAAAAAGAAGTTTTGTCAGAAAGATATGCACTTGGAGCAAAAATAATAATAGAACCGTATCTCAGAAAATTGGTAACTAATGCATAGCATGAGCCACTTTTTTGATGTGGATTAAAAATTCTTTTTTAGTGCTGATGTAATCCAGTCGATCAAGCTGCAATGATTCGACTAGTTCAGGTGAATCGACATCTCGTGCATTATAGTGGCTTTAATGTAGGGCAAGCATTCAAAATCTTGTTGTGGAATCAAAGAGCATTAAATTAGAAATTTGTTTCTCTAGTACTTCCCTATATGGCGCTATTGTATGCATTGTCTTTACAAGGAAAAGCGCTTCATACAATGTGCGACCTTGAGGCAACTTGGCACATGTAGGTTCTGCCGCATACTTACTTTTCGTGCATGTATGTTAGTACGAGGTTTAACTGTTGTTAGCACTCCGTAAACTGCATCAAAAAGTAATGATTATCTAATGGGATTTATTTTGATGATTGGATAAATATTATTGAATTCATCGGTGAGACTATAATTTGTGGACGAGGCAACTAGATATAAGATAACAGGAATACTTTGGATTTTAATGGCTTAACTTATAAACCATCCTATGAAATACTAGTTGATAACTAACTGCTGTAAGGGTAGCCTGTGTCACTGCACGGTAATTACCGGTAATTTGGCGGATATTTAGGCGAAAAGTCGGTAATTTGGCGGATATTTAGGCGAAAAGTAGGCAATTCGGCGGATATTTAGGCGAAATGTCGGTAATTTGGCGGAAATTCAGGCGAAAAGTCGGTAATTTATCGACAAAACGGCGAAAAGGAGGGAAATCCGCATTATTTCCTACGGACAGGCGAAAAAGGCGACGTTCTGATGCGTTTTCCACTTTATTTCCCCTTTCGCTACCAAAGCATTTACCTCTTTTTTCGCCTTTATTTCCCCTTTTGTGTTGCTTGGGGTAACTCGTACTCATACTTGAGATCTCAGCCTTTTCCAATAATAGTTCCTCATCTTCACATGCTGCGCAGAGCTGCTTCCAAAATGTCAGTAGGAAAGTTTTAGAATAATGGAGAAATTCGAAAGCCGCCTAACCTACTTGCTGAAATGAAACAATGGAGTAGTAATTCTGTTAGGGAAGACTCACGCTAGCTTTTCTTTGTTGATAAATGTAAATTTCTTTTCTGTAACGATGGCTGAGAATAACGTTTTCTCTGACGTATGTTTTTGCACGACATATCGTTTTCTGCTTGACTGTTACCAATTCTAGTTTAAGGTTTTTCTGTTCTCAGGACATATCTTGTTACTCTACATAGTTTCAACTTAGGAACACTGAAACAGCTAGCTTTTTCTTCACTTCCGTCCTATTCCTGAATTTATTTGCATTGGGCATAAGTGTTTCGTATCAGTATTCGTACTATCGAGTTGGCATTAGTTCCTATTCGTATTAGGAAACGTTCTTTCATTCGTTATTAGTAAATTACTGTAAACCCAAACAAAGCAAATCCTAGATACGACAGTAGATATACCTCGCTTTTGCTTGAGGTTCAGTACGTTAGTAAACTTCTCAACTATAAACCTTATCAAGTGTGAAAGCACATTCATGTCTAACAGATCAGTCTCTCTGGTATCAAGAAATGCACTGACTACTGGCTCTGTTTAAGTATATGATGTGGGACAACGACTTGATCATTCAAAAACCACCGTATTATTGTCTACTAGACACACGGTGTTGTGAGTCTTTGGAACTATTTGATTAGTAACTCACAAAACTTATTTTTCTCGTAGATGTAAAACGTAACTTATCGGCGTTAATGCTTAACGTAGCCGTAGAGCTAATGCAGTCGATTGTATTGAACACTGGTTACGTTGATCACAAAATTTCATTGACTAATATAGTTGAAACAGCTAGTCAGTCGCAACGTAGAACCTGCTACGTATGTGTATCGTCTCAAGTTGTTATACCCCTTTTGCACATAGCGATAGGATTGCCAGGTCAAATCTCAGACTAGTAAAGCTAATAACAATATCAATGGTAATAGAAAAAATTAGTCATCGAGGATATGATTCAATAAACCACAAATTAGTTAACTAAAAATATTACGAGGAATTCAGTGGCTTAGAATTTAGGGGAAGACAAAGAATAAATCTATTTACACTATTGTGAACTATTTTGAAACAAATCTCTAACCACTGGTTATGATAGTTGAAATATGTATTACGCATACCTAGCTGTCGCTCACTGTAAAGTTCAGTGGTGTGTAGTCTAGTAGGTAGGTTGATAATACTGTGGGAGCTACAAAAGTAAGACATCAGTTCACGAAATCATTCACCATCAGACATTCATTTTGATAGTTGTGTACTTCATAACCTACAATTAAAGATCGTATTCACTTTTCATCATCTAAATCCTAGATCTTATATCATCCCACACTTCTCATTCATTGATCTCATTTATTCTTCCTGAATCATACTTTTTTTGTTTTCCTATCTCATTTCATGCTATCAACTCTTCACTTCCTATCTTAATTTCATCTCAATATGCCGATACGTGTAACAACTTAGACTGATATACTTTCACACCAAGCCCGTGGACTGTGTGTAATAATCCCTAAATACTACACTTAGAAAGCGATATATTCTAGAATTCACAAGGTGATTTGGATTTTAGTTTCGCTGTATCGATTTATTCACCATCAATTTATTATATGTTCAAGCGACGATTGTTAGTTCTGATAAATTTTGTAATTGATAATCATTAAATAGTCAATGTATGATTAGATTAACCTGAATGTAAGTTAGTTTTCTTGGGATCTCCACCGAAATTCCGTCTATTTCGTTGAAGCGTCGTGTGTTAGTTGTCCGGTCCGCCGATTTTACATAGATTAGTTCTGTTTAAGACGAATCTCAATTGTTTGTTCAGAAATGCTAAACTCCATCTCAATTTCCAACGGTTATAAACAATGTGTAATGGTTGGCTTAATCATTATAGATACAGTTGGTTTTCTGAATAGGCCTCATAAGACAAAATACACGAATACCCAAATCGATGTAAGTGACCGAGGTGCATTCATTTTCTATTTTGTTTTCACTCATGAATATCCTACGTTTTTAAAAAATGTTTTCTCTTCGTTGCTGTTTCTAACAAGTTTCCATCCTTTTACTGTCAATATCTTCGTGAACGTTATGCGGTCACTCTAACCGCAACACTAACACCGTCATTCTGAGCCACAAACATTCTCCATCATCTTAGTTTGAAATATCTTTCTTCTGTTCCACTCTAAACTTTGAATCCACCCATCTGTATATTTTTTAATTTGTTTTCAGTAGTAGGTTCTCTATAAGACAGGCTCCTTGGAAGTGCTCATATAAAGTTTGTCAGATTTGTATGTCATGTCATCATGCATCGGAATGGGAATGAATTGCTTATAAACTTCAAGTTATTACTAATTGGAGATAGTGGAGTTGGGAAATCAAGGTTAGTACCAATATCATACGACTTTTTCAATTTTTATAGCTTGTTAATGCGTTATACTAATGATTGTTTTGAAAGTCAGCTATCTGCAACTATCGGTAAGTTTATGTGAAAGTAATTTGTATGTATTTATCATTTTAGGCGTTGATTTCAAAGTCAAACTTGCTACGGTCCCTGATGGAACAAAGATTAAGCTCTCTATATGGGTGAGTGATCTGACTTTCCTACCCCAGACTTTTACTTATATAAAGACTCGTAATCAATTTTAAACCTGTGTTAATAAATGAACTTTTTTCACATAACCGCATACTCTCCAAATCGTCAGTCACCTTTGTACGAAGCAAATCTTGTATCTGTGAACTAGTGACTCTTCATCAAGCATCAATGAATTCATGGCTCACATCATTGGTGGTGACATTTTAAAATAGTGTAAAAATATACAACAGGTAGGAGAAATGTATATTTATTGCGAGAAGTTACAAAGTATTTACAAAATACATATACATAGCCTTCAATCGTCCATTTACATCTCACGGTGTGTTCTGCTATCTGAACTGTCTTCTCGTGTTGTCCCCATGTGTTATGTCAACGCCGTTCTTTCGATGCACTGGTACTCTTCATTCTATCTGACAGTTGTTACAACTTCGACTCCGCGTTCCGCTACACGCTACTTGCAAACAATCTTATGGACGCTATAGCGTCCACTACAATATCATGGTTGAATGGAGTTCATTACTGACACGCATAAACATTAAACATGTGGTTAATGGTTGACATACTGAAGATTGATCCAGAAAGTCATGGGTTTAAAGCTTAGGAAACCTACAGAGGTTAAGATAGCACTCACATAGTAAACGTAGCTCATAGCGAATATACAAACAACACTTTTAATGGAAAAATCCACTAGAAATGGATATATTTCATTCATGTTATAGGTTAGAAAGTGAAGTGCTGAGTAGCTACTTTGAAATTGTTGCCACGTTTTTTCAGTCAACTTTTAATCTTGCAGCTTTTCTAATCTTAAAAACTGGTAGATTAAAAAGATGACTTCATGGTTCATATCTATTGGAATCGCTCAAAATGTTAAGTGGGGTTTTCCGACTGACAGCATTTCTGTAGTAACCACTCAGTAGAAAATTGTGTCAGATACCCCAGTTGGGTTAAAATCTCTACACAAGACAACAAGATCCACTGTGATTCCTATCATGCGTTTTAAGCAGAATAGAATAATTTCCAGTTTAATCCTAATTAGAGTCAGGATATCAGTCCTTATCGATCCCCATCAGTTTCAATCTACTTGGCCAGTGTTGTAGTCAGATTTGTTAATACCCTATTAATATTACTCTGAATTACTAAATTATTTAAATACTGTAATTTATGATACCCTTGTTTTTCGAAAGTTGCATGTATGGGGAAGTCAGAAAAGTCCTCAGTTCAAAGAGATTGTTATGTCCGAACCAAGAATAAATGAAAGATAACTACGAGTTATCTATGGACTATTACTACATATATTCTTATGGTATAATTATTTAAGTTACTGTATATACAATATTCCATTTACCATAAGCTTTCATTTGACCTATTGACTTACGATTCTTTACTTATTCCCAATTTATCAGCTACAGTATCTCATACAGCCACTTTTGGCTTGATATTGCTGCATTATTATTTTGCATTTTACAGTGTGATTCGGTCTGGTCTGCTTGTATATAAACTACTTATGTTTGAAATATACGATTCATACAGTGGAAGATGAGATTGTGTTCTGGACTGAACGGTCTGGGCTAGGTGAGAAGTTACTATACAGAGGAATAATAATGACTCAGTTGACTGCTGCTGATTGTGCTGGGTAACGAATCATTGGTTTAGCATAAACATATCATATAAATCAGTGTTTTGATTGGTGGTTTCGTCACGTTATGTTAAACGGCTTATAGGACGTAACAGAGATAATAAATATACTGAATCATCATTATGAATAATTTATTTTGATGTACATTACATCTGAGTAAAACTGTAACCCTAGTCCTTGCATTTGCATTTAGTTCGTTCGGTTGATTAACGTCGCTTTTGAATGTCTTTTCGTTTCATTGCTGTTGAAGCTTCTGTGCAAGATTGCTACTTATCAGTTACCTTTCTGAAGGTATGACTAAAATCCTTGGTTTTGTCTTCAAATCCAAAAATGTCTTTTGTAGTAAAACATTAACATCTGTCAACTTTTTTATTCAACTGTTAGTCATACTCATCAAATCTAACTGTATTGTTTCTTTTTATGTTTGTAGACAAATGTATGAAATATATGTTTGCCAGTTATTAAGAATTGGTTATTTGTACATTGGTTACGCGACATTCTTTCTGTTGTCTTATCGTGTACCAAGGAATTTCTGTGCTGTCAATACATAATTATATAGAAGACATTTCTCTGTTGATTTTGAGGTTGTGACTTGGTTTATCCTTAAAAAGGGTGTTCAACTGAAGGCCTATTATAGGCTGATTAAGTACTAACATACGATCTGAATGTATAGACATTTTGGTTTTTTTCTTTTTTAATAGGAAGGCTGGCTAATTAGTTCCGATTGTTTGTATATAAGTAAACATTGAATTACGCCGTTACCGCATGAATTTTTTCCGACACGATAGATTGCATTTAAGATGTAATGATTTATTTTTACAGCACATTTTTCAAAATTTTGTAGGATACTGCTGGTCAGGAGCGGTTTCGTACTTTGACACCCAACGTGTATCGTGGTTCACACGCTGCTGTTTTTGGTGAGTTGTGTTTTAAAAACTTGTTACGGATTATATTATGTGGTTTCACGGGTATTTATTAACTTTGATACTCATAAATGAACATCTTTTGAATCGAGCTTGACGTAGAAAAGCCAATACGAGTAAAATTATCATTTTTTCTTATAGCGAAGCTAAAATATCATCCGAACAGGCTACTTCTCATACACTTGTAAAACATGTTTTTCGAATATATGGCCTATAATTTCCAGGTAATTAAATATGGGATCATCTTGCTCAATCTAAAAACCCATTATGTTGTTAAATATATGTTGATACATAAAATTCAGTCACAAGCGTCTCATTAACTGAAGATATGCGTCAAGAAGAGTAAAAGTTAACTAGATTTCTACTCCTGAACCACTTTATTCTAACTGTAGATCACTCATAGACAAAAGGAACTTTATTTTATATTAAGTGTAAATATGTGTCGTAATTGTGGCGCAGTCTCAGTTCAAGAATCTTGATTAGATGGTTTCCATGACGATAGTTTGATATCACTACATAATTTCGGGGTTCATCATCACTATTGTTCAATCAACGAGAAAAAGTGAGGTGCTGGTGTAAATGTTTTGTTATTGTAGACTGGTGTTAATCTAGCTATGCACATTTTAAGTTTCCCAACAATTGTATAAACCGTTAGCATTTCTAGATGATAATTCTGCCTTTGTTTCTGTTTCATGACCACTATTATTGGGCAAGTTTATTGGCGTTAATGCTGAGAGCTGCATAACTAACTGGGCTTGTTCTTATTTGTTTAAAACAACAGTATACTGTATATAAAAGAAAGCTTTTCACATATTTGTAAATCAAAGTTGGTTTACCACAAGTTTTTGTCTCCCCTTCTCTTTTATTTTTCTTACATCTGCCGTCCACATAAAGCACCTTTTTATGATATGGAAGATGATATCTCGACTATTGAAGTTATGCATTGTAGGTCTAGAGTTGGTCGCAAAGAACACCATAGTTGAATTAAGTGTACATCCAATTTTAAAAAAAAATAAGTTAGCTAACAGTGTCTCATATGTTCATTACTAAATCATTCTATCCAGTGATTATGAATGTTTTTTATCGCATCAATCAACATAAATGTGTTACAACTGTTCGGGTGATTTCATTATTTAACTTGCTAAAGTTATATATCATGAAATTAAACTATTGAATTTATTAAACATCCCACCAATATTTATGTATATCAATTACTTAGATAAAAAATTGTTCACGATTTTTGTTTCATATTTAGGTCTAAAGTTATTGCTGTTTCTTTTTTTCCTGAAAAAAGATTATACTTAGCAAGCATATGAACCACTAATTGTAGATGATTAAGTGAAGTTTCATATATAACATCTTTTAAGTATTTTAACAGTCTTAAGAAAGAAAGGGCCGCTGACATTCGTTTATTATGGGAAATTTGATAGTCAATTCTTCATAACTACTACATAAATAGTAAATATTCAGGAATTATATCTATTTGTTTATTTTCATGATTCGTATGTAACATAGTTGTTTTAAGTTGAATGTGATTGTTTGAAACATGAAATGAACCTTTCACATTTAGATAGATATTCCACAGTTTATTCTCGTTGTAATTAACATTAAATATTACATCTATTCAGTCAGTCAAGATCAAATAGAGCTGGGGGTAGATATACTTTAGCCCAAGTTTATTTATTTATGTACTTGAAGTTAGACATTGACACTGTTGGATGCTGGCTCAGTGGTCTAGTGATTAAGTGCTCGCGCGCGAAACCAGTGGGTTCTGGGTTCGAATCTCGCAGAAGGGCGAGGCCGTGGATGCATACTGTTGAGGAGGCTCACAGTAGGACGAGATGACCTTCCAGTGCTTCCAGGTCTAACTTCAACTGACTCATGATCTTAACCACTGAAATTCATTTATTTGTCTGAACACAAATATTGGTACAAGGAGGCACCAAATAGATATGCACCACACAAAACAATTGGAATGGGAGTAGAAAAAAGGGAGGTAAGGAGCGTAAAAGAAAAAAAAGAAGAACAATAACGACCAGATTAGTGTAAGGTAGTGTAATAATATTAATAATGGGGGAGACGGAAATTACAATCAGAAGAAATCTTTCAGTTAAATAAGATACAACCGCTTTTTATGAAGAAATTAAAAGATTACAGCAGGATCACCACTGGCTTCTATTCTGAGCCATATCTGATAACGTCTCTAGCCGCTGAGTAGCACCATCTCTCGGACCCCAACCAGAGAGTCGTGAAGGACCTACAGAAGCTAGCTCTTTGCACCTTTCTTTCATACCCCGACGCCATGTCATACAATGACCACCTCTCCGCTTTTTCCAACCTGTCCCAGCATCGGCAAATAATGCACGACGTGGAATTCCCTGGGATTACGTTCGCAGAACATGTTCAAGCCACCGAAGTCGATGTTTCAAGATGGTGACATCGATTGCATTATCATCTCTGTGCCCGAACACACGATGCCGAACCTCTGCATTACTAACATGGTGTTGCCACTGGATGTCAGCAATCCTTCGGAGACAGCGGTGATCGAACACAGAGTCGTCTAACATCCTCAACTCGGAGAGGCCAGGTTTCACAAACATAGAGCAAAACTGCTCTCATCGACGCGTTGTAGATCCGACCTTTTACAGCCAGACTGACATCACGAAGGCGCCAAAGGTGGCCCAGATTGGCATGAGACGCTCTGGCTTTCACTATACGTGCATTGATCTCATCTCTCACACCCCCACCAGCACTTATGCAGCTACCCAGATACACGAACTTCTCAACTACTTCTATCCGCTCACCATCCAGGGTGAGTACAGGATTAGAATCCTGCCAGTCTTGTAGAAGTACTTTGCACTTCGAATGTGCAAAGCACATACCATGCCTACGGACACTGATTGCCAACTGATTAAGTGCGGATTGTATGCCTTGGGCATTATCGCACAGTAAGACAATATCATCCACATACTCAAGGTCTAACAGTCTTTCTCCAGGCAACAGATCCACACCACCATTACTTACATTCATCAGAGCTGTTTCCAGAATGTCATCGATGGCAAAGTTGAAGAGGAATGGTGAGATTGGGCAACCGTGTCTAACCCCACTGCTCGAATGGAACAATGGAGAAAGGTGGTTGTATTCCCTCACTCTGCATGAGGTGTTTGTATATAGGGCTTTTAGGATGTTAATAAACTTCTCAGGCACACCCTTCTTTAATAGACAATCCCAGAGGACAGTCCTGTCCAACGAATCGAAGGCAGCCCTAATGTCAAGGAGCACTACGATTGTTGGCCTTTGTTAAGTATGATGGTGTTCTAAGATTTTGCGGAGTTACTTGCATAGACAGCTCTCTATGAATACTCTTACTTTTTAGTGATATTGGTAGCAACTATCCAGGTTTCAGCTCCGTACAATAGCACTATCTTAAAGTTAGTGTTGGATATTGTGACTGGTTTTGTCTGACAGTTGTTTTGAGTTACGGAAATTCTCTGATTGTAGGGATGTTTCCCTTCTTTCTCTAACCTGTTCCTTGATATACGCATCAGATCCTCCTTGTTTGTTATTGATAGTGCCTAGATGTGTAAAGTTTTCCACCTCTTCAAGAACGTCACGGTCAAGTGTGGTTTAGTTGGGTCTCTCTGTGTTGTATTTTAGGATCTTGGTTTATCCATTGCGGGACCCGGCGCTTCACTGGTTCTCTTCGTCTGCATTTGTTTCTGTGCGTGGAATAGAAAGGTTGAGTCACCTAGAAATTCAAATAACGCGGCTGTCTATAATATTCACTGTATCATGTGTTTTTCCCAAGCTGTGGACCCACTAAGTAACTAAAGGAAAAAAATCTGAAGTAGTCAGTCTTCACTTGGAATATATCTGTGAGCTGTGCTCCATTAGCAAATTTATAATTCAGTCCGTCGTAGGAGTTTTGTATGGTGGTGGCTATCTTTCCACGTGCTCCATATCGTTAAAATAGGTTCCATTAGGTTCTCCTCTATCCACACTATTAAATGCTTTCTCATAGTCACACAATTTCGGGAAAATCGCAACCGACCTCATTTCTACTGTGAGTAGGCGTACATAGATAGATGAAAATGTATGTTCATAGATGTAACTTTTTACGGTTACTAAGGTAAGCTTCATATAAATTCACTTATACTTTACTCATCTTTGGATCAAATATTATAAATATGTATATATTTTTCTATCTCCATTTATTTCACTGTTATGATTTTTGTTTAACATACCATACCTTCTATTCAGTGTTTGACGTATCGAATCGTGAGAGCTTTGATCATCTGAGCAGTTGGATGGAAGAGTTGAAAACTTATTCAGACAATCCAAACATGATTAAACTTCTTGTTGGAAATAAAATTGATAATGTAAGTTTTTATAATATAATCAAATATCTACAAACATGTACTTTTAATTAGACAGTTTTTATCAGTATTTAACATTTTCTAGTTGTCCATTAGTATACCTATTAAACTAAAGTATTAAGCTTGATAATAATATCTATTGTTAAATTATACAGTTAATAAAAGGAAAAAGTGAAAAAGAATATTCTACCTTCCTATTAGCTCTAATTTGAGATAATTAAAATTCCAATAGTTGAGATCATGAGTCATTTGAAGCTAGACCACCATGGAAAACGTGGAAGTACTATACGACCGTTTTGTCCTATTGTGGGACTCCTCAGCAGTGCGCATCCACGACCCCACCTATCCGCCGACTACCTTGACTCATAGTAATGGCTGGTGTAGAAGTATGTTGGAAGTAAGCTATAGGCGGCCAAACCAACACATGGCATATGTCCGTGAAAATACAGTGTTGGACTGAGCCATTTAGGTAAATGCGAACTACCTGGTTGTGGTGTCCGCATGATTATTGTAACCAATGGTTATGACTTTGGGTGAAATCAATTCACTTTTTGTATTCCCTTGTATTCTGAGTTTCTAAGTTTCCTACAAATTTTATTCATTTCATTAATTTATGTTTTGTTTCATCGCATCTTGGATGCCTGGTCTTTTCTATTATCATTACTACCTGTATTACTGTGGGATTTGCCGTTGTGTTTATAGGTTGTAGAAACATGAACCGATGTACACTTGTCAGGTTTCACTTTACGTATAATTGACTGGCCGATACTTAAAACACTTATTGCCTAGGTATTGTATGAATTGTGATTTTACGGTTCCATCATGTTACATCTGGCATATCCACAATTATTGATATGACTGCTGTTCTTGTGCTACTATAAAGTAATCCCTGGGCGTTTAAATAAAAGTGTGGTTTATGTAGAATTGTAAGTTTTAACACCACTTATATATCTCAGTTGTGAACACTAGAATGCTAGATTCCTTTGTTCAGCTAACTTTGGATATCGACGCGCTAGTTTTCACTCCCGACTTCTAGCCACCTTTTATTGATATCACATGACTTTTCTCCTTAATTTCTCCGAACCTCCTGAATACGACTATTTTCATGATTATGGAATGCTTCACTATTAAAGAATTATCAATAGTATTAATTTTGTTTTAACTCTAGATCTCCCGAGAGATTTCTCGTGAAGAGGGTCTTCGTTTTGCCCGTTTATACAGTATGCCGTACGCTGAAACAAGTGCGAAAACCAGTGAAGGTGTTAATCAGCTATTTTCTGATGTTGTTACTAGAATTTATAATCATTCTGAATTGTGGAATCAAGGAAAAAAGCGTGCAATTAATAATTCTTCAAGTCGTGCTCACTTAACTGAACTTGAAGATAAACAGACCCGTAGTGGCTGTTGTTCATAATGTCCGTAGATGTTTTGGTATACATTCCTTACACTTTGCGAATTCATGACTTCACTTCATTATTGAAATCTCTTATTTTATCCAACTAAATACTATATATGGTATACTATAACGGTTTACTGTTATTTTTTTTTAATGTTTTCTGATAGCAGTTTATTACAAACTCTTTCTTTAAGTTTATAGAGTATCATTCAGTATAAGGCTGTGATGTTATTTGTTAGCCAAAATTTTATGATGCTTTCATAGTTTTGCGCTGCTTTCCTTCATCTATTTTGACTAGATGAATATCTAAAAAAATAGGTTGCTTTATGTCCTTTTTTTCGTTGGCTGTTTCATTGTTTCTTTTTCAAAAAAAGATCAAAACAACTGAGACTATTTTCTCTATCCATTTAGACAGTTATTTTCTTTTCAAGATTTTTCTTGTTTACTTTATTGTATCTTCAAAAAATTTCAATATTTCCGTTACTTGCTTTGAAATAGATCACACTGTTTTATAGAATTTTTTTGGTCAAAGTTAGTATTATTTCAGGTGATTTTATATCATTCAGTCAGTAACAACGTAGAACTTCGTACGTACGTACATCAGTTCGAGTTGCCACACCACATTAGCACAGAGATGCAGTGGTCGATTCAAATCCCGTAGTGGTAGAGGTAATAAGAGTATAAGCAGTAATCGGAAAGATTAGTGTTTGGAAATGTTATTTAAAGAGTATAATACAGTGAAATAAACTTGGGAAGAGAAAAAAGAGACAAGAGGGAATCAGGAGATCAAAATTTCTGAGAACATAAAGAGTGGATGCACCTGCGCCATTGCAAATGATTTTGAGCCATGTCATTCAAGGTCTCTAACCATCGGTTGCTATCATCTCGCGGTCCCCAACCAGGTAGTCTACACCTACCAACATGACTCAGTCCACTTGTCAGTGACTTCATGGACTTGTGCCATGTTTTGGTCTGGCCGCCCCTAGCTTTCTTCCAACCTACTCCTATACCACTGAACATCGCACGTCGAGGCAGTCAGTGGTTTGGCATACGTAACACGTGTCCCAGCCATCTCAACTGATGAAGTTTCACTACTTCATCAATCGATTCGCCATCCTTACCCAGTACTCGTATCCTAACAACTGCATTACTTACTCGATGGTCCCAGGATATACGAGCAATATTTCGAAGCCACCTATGATCAAATACTAGTAGCCTACGAATATCCTCTACTCTTACCGGCCATGTTTCACTGCCATGAAGCAGGACGGAACGAACTGCTGCGCAGTAAACACGTCCTTTGGTTGATAGACGGATATCTCGCCTTCGCCATAAATGACGCAAGTTGGCAAAAGCTAGTCGAGCCTTCTGTATCCGTGCTGAGATTTCGTCACACACCAGACCACAAGGGCTGATGAGACTTCCAAGATAAGTGAAGCGATCGACACGCTCAATTACTTCACTCCCTATCATTAGAGTTGATACTAAATCAAAAGCGGATTCGAACGATCCCACTGTTTAGTATATTCATTATTATGGAGTCAGTATTGATAAATCCAAAACTATTTGAAGTTCTCACATAACGACTATACTTAATTTTAGTTGATGGAAATAAAACTGTCAAAGGTTGTGCTAGTAAAAGAACTTGATTTTTGGAAAAGGTAAATCAGTAGTAATACCCTTTGGTTACTTCTCTAATACTCTGACAGTTGTAGCTGGAACTGCCTTATATGATTCATGTAGATCATTAATCTTTGTTTCCTGGCGTTAGGCCAATGTGAAATACGGATTTATATTATATGAAACTCGTTAGAGATTAAAGAGAAAAATCATTCGACGTATATGCATGGTTTTCCCCAAAAATTTAATTTTCTTACTGTGAGTCATTGTAGAGATACTTTTTAAGTGATAACTATGTAGTGTAGTACAGACCCTAATGTGTATAAACGTTTTAGAACCAGTAAGGATGTCTCGAACAATCGTCTGTGAATGAAATTAAATTCCGCACTTTTCTTAACATCTGGAGCTCAATGTGTACTGACTATTTGTATTTCCTGGTAATGTGAGTACTTTTGGGATTGGATAATTCACATTCCAAAAATATTCAGGAAGTCTGATTTAGTAATCAATGTCCATGTATCATTGTAACGTTCACGAAACTGTAGATATCATGATTTGGTTATCGGCCCTGCGTTCAGGAGCCCTTCGAAAGAGTTTTAGGATTCTTTTATTATTAATCAAGCAGTGAACCATACGTAAATATTTTCCTTAGATATTATAACGAAAATAATTCTCGGTGATTATATGGGGAAAACTGCAATCTTGTATAAATGTAAAATTATTTTAGTAACATTTCCTCTTGCTTTTTTGCCCTAGTTGTGCAAATAAGAATGTTTGTTTAGAACTGACTTATTCTCTTTTTCTTATACACAATTAAGCATCGCTCGCTAGTCTTACTTTCGAATGTGGCAATACGATTTTACCGAACTGACCTGCTGGATATTAGATATGTTTTTCACCCTTGATAGTGGTGTTTTAGAAATAACTTAGATTAAGAGAAGCTATTTTTGGAGAGGTTCGACAGAAAATAACCTTTTTTGGAGCAAATAGACTCCAACTGTCCTGTAGCGAGAACATTAGTTTTATTGGACACGGAGAAGTCTCAACAAAATGACTCCTTGGGATTCAGCTCGAAGATGTATTTACAAAAGAACTATTGGAAAGGAGTTCATCTCAAAGAAGATTTGTGTGATATCATAACGGCTGTAAATACAACAAGTGTTCGTTCAGTACCTAAAAAATACTGTTAGGAAATATCGGGGAAACTCCCACTGAAATGATAGCTGCCCGTAAACTCCACGTCATGCTCAGAGGTCGAGGAATCGCAAAGTTAACTCAAGCAGACTGAAAAATTTCACAGGATGATTGTAACCATTATTGGGCGAGAAAATCTTAGGAAGAAGAAAGGGAAACCGCAATATCTAACCAGACGTGTTTGGAATGATCAAATGTCACTTTTTAGCGAACTTATCCTTTTATAAGATAAAGGTAGTGGGGGTTTGAAAGTTAAACCTAGTCTTATCTGACTGGGCTCGACCGCTGACCGTCCCAATGTGTAAGAAACGAAAAAAATCCTCTTATGATAACCACTGAAGTATTACTCTTGCTAGTTTAATGTTTAAAATGCTAGCTTCGGTAATCATCTGAAGTTGTCCATAGATTTTAGGACAGAAACCAATGCTTTATTCTGATCGGTTTTCTCATTCGAAAGTGGTATCCAACTCCGTCGGCTTAGAGGTTTAGTGGCAGTTTTTGTCACTGGAGGAGGAACTAGAAAAGTATCCAGATGTGAAAGCTCCTCATTAAGGAATTTACTGTCGAGTTAGAACTTACAGCGAACTGTAATCGGAAACACTAAGTTGTATTCGTCAGCGTTGCCTAATTTCTTCGCCCCCATTTAACGCCATTGCCATTCTTTTGGAGATGCTCATCATCCAGCTTATCAAGGATCGATTTCCTACCTGATAACCTTCGTCTTCTCATTGTATTGTTGAGATATTAAATTAGAGTACGCAGACAGAGTGAAGACGATGACAAAATGCAGGGTGTTCTGATTTCTTTGAACAACAATACGAACATGTTCTGGGTGCGTATCTTTCTTCTTAAATGTTTAATGTTGCTTGACGACTTCTTTGCATTAACAACTAAACTAATTACAGGGAGCGAATTAGTTGAGTGTACCGACCACTTCAATTATCTTAGTTTTAACAAACCTGCTGAGTCGGTGGCTGACGAAATCTAGGCACGATTCTAGGAGATTTGATTGGCTTTCGCCAGCCTGCGTTATTTGTGGTGCACGTGAGATGTACGTCTGTCAATGATGTGACGAGCATACTGTGCATTAGCTCATTCTATCTATCTTTTTCTATGGACATGATAATTGGCTGAAGGTAAAAGACGTCAATAGTCCCCAAATAAGTATATGATCATATGTATTTCCGAAGCATTGCTCATGTATAGCAATACAACCAAGTGAACAGTTACGAGGATAGACAGGATACTTGGTAGAAATACGCGAATCCATTGATCAATTACGAGGCTTTATTGAATGACGTGGTTAGAAAATATGTTATAAATCCCCAATAACCTCCTACCTCGACCCACAATGCTGGTTGGGACTAGTATAGATAAGAAGGAAGCTAAGAGTGTTCAAACCAAATTAGATGGTCAATTTCGTTGGACTGTGGTCGTATGGTATGGCACATCGGAATGGCAACATTTTTGTATCTGGCCGTACAAACTGACACAAATATAACAAGTGCTGTATGCATGACTAGATGGTCTTGAATTCGGCCCTGTATGGTGTTGTGAAAGTCTGTTGTCGCGGACCCCAAAGTAGGGTTTAAGCAAACCTTCACTCTCTGATTTTCAAACGTCTCACAGATAACGTCATTTCGCAACAAAAATAATCTTTAAATTATTCCGTTCTCAGTAAATAATATATGAGTCTATTATACAAGTTGCAACCTCTCACTGTGTGCTAAAAAGTAGCGAAAAACACTTTTCTAGTTCTCTTTCACCTATTATTATTATTATTATTCAAAATCTGAAAAATAATCCCGGTAGGATGCAAATGATCAATATATGAAAATCAGCATTTTAAGAAAGCATGACAGGAATTCAAATTCAATCTAAGCATACACACAAAGTACTGAAAAGTGAAAATGTTACATAATAAACTAATTTTTTTTTAACAGTTTGTTATGATGAGTTCACCTGTAGACAATCTTTTACATTTAATGTCAAATTTTACATAAATACTTAACATAAACAAAATGTTTGTCATAGCAAAAAAAATTAGAAATATAAACATAATCAAATAAAGTAGGATGATAATGATGATGTAAACGATTAAAAAAAAAATTCAAGTTACAGTATCATACCAACACAAAATCCGGAATTAAAGATTCATGAATTAATTATACTTTCTCTTATCGTACAATAATTATATACAATGATTTCATTTTAAAGCAATATATAATCAGCATTACTATGTCGTTGTTGTTCACCTGAAGTTAATGAGTTTTTTGCAGTTACAATAATTGAAGAGGTTTTATGTTTAGGCTTTTGAGATGATAATGATAATCCATATGTTTGTAGATCATTAAACATTTTCGTTTTCATTGTATTGTATCCTAGTTGTCAATATTGTATTGTTTTGTAAAAAGAAGAATAACTATCAGTGATTAACTTACATTTATAGTGCAATTAGTTATACATAATTAACATGTCATCCATGTCAACAGATAACAATTCTTGCAGATATTCAAAAATCCTTCTATTCCTTTATCAGATTTATAGGTATACTTCGTTAAATATCGGGGAATCTCTGTAAATTATTGATCCCAGGTAGTGACTTTCCATTTTAATTAGTGTTTCGGCTAATTATGTATTTTTTGCTTTGACTAAATTATTTGAATATTACAGGCTACTAAGCTAATGTGATTAAGGAAGAAGTCTACGAAGATTGTTAAACTTGAAGTTAGTCTATCTGACAAAATAACACCTATTGTAAGGAGTTGTAGAGATTGTTGAACTTTATTGAAATCGTGAACCGATTCAAATTAGACCATCATTGGAAACATAGAAGTATTTGATGAACGTTTCATCATACTATGGGACTCCTCATCAGTGAGAATTCACAAGTCCACAGGATTTCAATGGTGGTCTAACTTAGGTCGGTTCACGATTTCAATAGAATCGATATGTATTAGAAAACCATAGAGCATTAGAAAGTTATTCCTCTTGAGTAGTTACGAATCATCATTAAACACCTTTTTATTGTTATGCGGATTTCTCTTCTAATGTTAGTCTGTAATGCTATTGAATATACAGCTTTAACTCATATGAAGCAAATGAATATATTTTTATATATAAGTGCAGTAATACAAAATATTAGAATTGGAAAATAAAGTATTCTTATCAAAGAATAACACAAATAATTAGTCCAAGAAAATTATAAGTAATTTAGCGAACTCAAACTTTAACTAAATCATCAACGTTTTCTCATTTAGGCTAATCATCAAAACACCACTGTCGCTATCTCGCAAAAATAAAGTTAGTTTATAACTTTGATCAGTCTGTTGCAAGAACTTGTGATATACATATGGTACAGATCCTTTATGTAACGCCTTATTGCAGAATGAACATCAACTCAGCCCAAAGTTGACAAGACTGGAAATATTTAAATTTAATATAGTTAATAAAGGAATCTTCTACAGAATTTGATGTGAAACATCATTAATACTAAATTTTTCTAAGGTAACTTTCTATCACAATATACACCATTTCAAGAAATAATGTATAATAAGGAGCACTAAATATTTATTTCATTCTATATTTAGGAAAAAGTCTTCAATATTATACTTCTATAGGAAGTCTGATCCAAAATGTTCAGACCTATAGTCTTTGACATTGTCAGAGGTCACTATAGTTCACTTTCGTGGAATTCCAGTCTAGGAAGAAACAGTTGTCTAGTGTCACCTGGTTTTCTGTAGGTAATATGCGTTCATAGAAGAAGATATTTCCACATCTAACAGAATTTACAAGGACCCATTCCTAATTTTTTAAAGCTGTTTGATTAGTATGAAGACAACTATGAACTGATCTAAGAAATGTTTAATTTTCAGTGTGTGCTATTTAGTTTCGTACCTTACCGTAGTCACTGATTTTTATCGGCAGTCATCTGATAACCAACCATATGTCTGAAATTAAACAATCGATTAAAATAGTCTTAACAAATTATACAGTATGATTAATCAATCTAATCTCAACTATCATTCTTAGAACTAAATTAACTGATACATTTTGATATAAATATACTATTACATGTCATCTGACAATTGCAGATTTTTTATTTTATTTAACTTATGAAAATCAGTACCTAATTAAAGGCTTACGAAATCAACATTGAGTCATAATTTTAGTAATGTTAACTAGCAGCCCCTATATCTAACTATTTAAATTAATGAATTGTTATTCAACCCTGTCATTATAACAAATGATGCACTATAATATCCAAGTATTCTTTTGATAAATCGATAAAGTGAGAATTAAAAAAATATAAGTGAAACCTTCAGATTATATTTACTTGTTACTACTTATATCTTTGATTAGCTGATTGCTTAATTGTGTTAATAGTGCAATACATTTTGATTTTAACTTCTTAAAAAATATATGTTGAACATAAAATGTACCTATTTATCTTTGTGAAAGGACTATAACTTATAGCGATGTTAAAATACAGAAAAATACGAGAGGAGACATACTCAGTAAAACTTTTGTAACTCATTCACTGTTTTTCTGATTGCTATTAATACCATCTATATTGCTTATTAAATAGGATTAAGTGAATGTTTTGTATAGTATTAATTTATCAATCTTTTGTGGAACATAAACTTGGAATCTTGAAGGGAAACAGAAAAGGGGAAGGATAAAAAACATTACGTCGGGAAATAGAAGCAGATATGAAAAGGATGAATAACAACTAGAACGAGATGGAAAGGATTGCCTAGTACAGGGTTGGATGGCGAGTGCTGGTGGACGGCCTATGCTCCTCCACGAGGAGTAACAGGCGTAAGTAAGTAGTGAAACATAAACAGTATTGGAAAAAGAATAAATAAATAAATATAGTACAAATCTATCCTGATTGAAAATAATCTTTAAAAATGAATATTTATTATATTAGAGAAAATTGTAATGACTGTAATGCATTGTAATAGACAAGTATTAGATAACAAGATAAATATATGTTTAATCTATATTATTCATACTCACAATACTTAACTGATATGAGAATCAAAGATGAAAAGTTGGGATTGCATGTAATTTAACATTGCTTTTGTTATATAACAATGAATAAATTTATCATTTTCATTAGTTCATTCTCTTCAATAACTTATTATAATATTCACGATGTAAATAGAATGGATGTTTTTAGAAAAAAATATCATTAAGATCACATTCTTTAGTTAAACAATTCACTTTCTCATAGATAAAATGAAAATTTTTATCGTATATGAAACACAGTTCACAAATAAAGAATCATGTATTTAAATAAATAGCTGGAAAAATGATGACTTAATACTAACGTACAAACCCGTTCACTTCTAAAACGAACATACAGAATGTGTCTTACGGTTATGTCAATGTCTCAAATAGTATTTAGTTTGTATTTCTAATTTTATGGGTGAAAAGATTCATACTATGAACTAACAGAACAAGTAAATTTGGTTATTTTTGTTATTTCAAATAACTGCGTGTAAAATCAATACAAATAGGTGAGTGATGAAGAAAATCAGCAATGTGTCATAAAGCCCTGACTGATTATTATTTTATAGTTCCATATAGTCATTATCATAATATATCCGAAACCCAAAGGTTATACATTTTACTGCTACTGCACTAGACAGCTGTTTCATCCCAGTATGAGGTCTCTCAGTGATACGGTCCATGACTTTATTGAGGATCTCACACAAGACCTTGAAGCCTCATGGTGACCTATTAACCTTCAGACCACTGATATGGCATGTGATAGTATTGCGTGATCATTTTTCATTACCTTCGGTGGATAGATGCCTCATAACTGACATAGCTAAACTTAAATAATGCTTCTCCTCAAAATCAAAATTACGTTATTCACCACTAAAGTTACAGTCATTAATAACAAGGTGTCCGGTCAATGATTTTATTTGTGTAGAATTGAATAGTTCTGGTAGTCTTACCTTTTGTTAATCAGTATTGACTGACTAATCGATAATTCAATGGACTTTAATCGATACACTCAGAAACTTCAACATGAGAAGTATTCACAATTCATTTCAATCATCTTCCACGAATAAAACATTAATAAAAATCGACTATCCCAAAATGTATTGACATCTTAGTTTTACCTTCCATCAGTGTCTATTTTTAAAGTGTCTCAAACTAAATTAAAAACATATTTTCAGTGTTTCTAGATAACCAGTAGTTTTGTAGTTCATCCTACATCATCTAACGAACACTAGCTTGAAAATAAACAATTTTTATAAACCCTCCAATAAATTAAAAAGATTGTAAATTTGGATATAGAATTGTAGAACCTGAAGATAATTTAATGAAAAGAATGTTTTTCGTTCATAAATCTGTGTTTAGTAAAAAATTATGAACAAAAGCAAAATAAAATACCATGTTGATTAAAGCATTATTGAATACAAATAAAGTGAATCAAAACTTACCTTCATTCTCATTTTGAATCTGTACACCATTTAATTTTGGATTATTATTTTTATCCCAATGATTATTTAGAATAGAATTATCTGTTCGTCTGAAAGGTGTAACATCTTCTCGATCACTTTCAGATGAACTTGACTGAGATTGATCTGTTAAACAATGAAGAACAATTATTCGATAATAATAAGATCAAACTATCTATTCTGAATTAAAGGTCAATTTTCAGATTGCAGTTAAGATATTAATTCTTCTGATGCTCTGAGTAAAAGCAATAACCGTGTCACATTTATATTTTATAAAAATGACATATGGTTATGTAAGCATTATACATGCAGTAATTGGTTTAAATATCATTTCGGTAACACGTACTTTAGCTATAAGACGCGTTTTCTGTCTGAGAATTAATGACACAAAAGGAGTGTTAAATGAGAACTCAGTAGTGCATGGTTTGAATCTAGCAACGCATTTGTTTTATCAGCTTCCTGTGGTGAAACAGTATTGAAATATACAACTACACATTTAGATTTAAGAAGAATGCTCAATACTCTTTTGTACAACTGAATAATACAAACTTGTCATTCTATTCATGTTAGCTTAAATAAATCGTCAATCAATTATTCCATCTTAATCTTTCACCTTGATTTGTTTCAGTAATTTAGATTACAGACCTATTAAAAGGGTTATTGTTAGTGAAAATGATTACTTAACATAAAGGTTGATTAAAGAAACAATTAAGTGATTGAAAAAATTCTTTTACCACAAAATTTAACTGAAATAAACAAACAAAGCGTCTTTCTTTAATTTCCACTTCACTTAAACATGCTACGATTTTAAGATCAACTAGAATTCTTTTTACGAAGAAGCATACAACATTATAGAAAGGATAAATTGATGACTAATTTATCTTTCCTTACAAAAGATCACTTTACTTTATAATACAGGATTATTTCGATTTTAATTTAACGCCTACATATGGTTGATAAAATGACAACACTATAAAAGCATTGGGAGAAATATTTGCTTGTCGTTCTTGAGAATATTTTAACTAGCAACAGTGAATCTGTCTATTCAGAATCCTTTCTTATAGTAAATCAACCTGTAGGCATAAAACTGATGCTTAATGTCAAAAATTTCACCATTCTTCAATGTTAATCTGTCTGAAGATATTACCGATCAATTCAAAAGTTCATTTTTTTGGGATTTGATGTTTCTTATCAAACAACTGATATATACCAGATGATTAACAATTAAACAATAATCAGTATAGGGTTGTGGAGATTGTTGAGCTTTTGATTGAGATACTGAATCGATCAATATTATACCACTATTGAAAACCTAGAAACACTGAACTGCCGCTTCGTCCTAGTATGGAACTTAGCAGCACACATCCACGATCTCGCACGCCAATGCGTAACCTCTAGATCACTGAGCTGGCATCCAACGGTGTTAATGTCTAACGTTAACCAATCCATGATATTGCGCGACTGCCGAAGAGTCCTACCCTATAACGAAACGGCAGTTCAGTGCTTCCAGGTTTTCAATGGTGGTCTAACATTGATCCATTCATTATTTCAATTGAAACTAAACATTCTTATAATTTTCTTTTTTAAAAAAAAATAAAACATAGAAAAAGGTTTAACATGAAATTCGTGCACAGATACTGAGTAGACGCAAGGACATTACTCACTGAAATCGTTGTTGTTTGTATCTTTTACAATATTTTTCGAATCATTGGTTTGAGATTGAGAGTTTGAGTGTGAATGATGGTTTTTGTTTGGTTGTTTAAGTGTACAAGCATTTGAGTTCCTAGGAAAGAAATGAGAACGAGAGATAATAAGTAAACACGGTGAATTATTGCGAACATTATTCAAAGATGCTACCATGTTTTGATCATTGTAGCGAAACTATAGCCAGTAAATTACATATCGATTATTAAGAGAGTAAAGTGGGAAAAAGTATTTTGCGCATATTTTACAAATGTACTTCATTTATGAGATGCTGATACTTCGTAATTACTTACTCCTGTTACCCCTAGGGTAGTATAAGCTACCAACCAAGAAAAATTCCACGCAGGGCAAAGATTAGTCGAAATTAGGTACTGTCTCTGATAAAAATAAATCTAAGAATTATAAATATTATCGAATTCACAAAAGAAGGAGGAAAATTAGTAATTTTGAGTTTGATAATGACAAATAACCTCATAAGTCACCACTAAACAATCTGAAAAACAAGCAAACTGGATTTTCATACTTAACTTTGTTTACCTTACCAACTAGATGGATGATAGATTTTTACAATTTGAGATATTATATATCTGATAAAAGTTTGATATCTATTTAAATAGCTTTAGAATAAGTGTATACAACTAAAATCATATTAAATTTTTATACTCAGCTACAATTTATTGATGTTTTGAGAGAAACGAAGGAGTTCTCACCGGTTTTAGCATTGATTTATTTAACTTGATTTAAACTGAAGAAAAAATTAACAAATCAAATTGACTTTAACTTCAGTTAATAAAATTAATCGATTATGTACGTGTAACACATACCATAAAGAGAAAATTATTTTAGAATATAAGATTTCCTCTGTTACGTTTAAGAAGTCACTGTTATAATTTCTCATTTGTGAAAAAAATTATATCTGGTCAAGCGGTGATGACACATAGATTATTTCATAGCAAAGTCATGAAACAATTCAGTTCACCAAGATGGAGAACGGTATGATATGTTAATGTATCCTAAGATGACCTGATTCCAACTGATTAAGATTTGCTAACATACATTTATGTGATCATCATACTTCATTTACAGTTTCTTTCTATGATACATAAACTGAAAGTATAATAATAATAATAATAATAATCTTATTCTAAAACAGTGAATAAATGGGTCGTTTTCCATAGTCAATAGAAATCTTATGTAAAATTAATACGTGGAACAACTAACGTTCCTGAATTTATTACTCTGTATTCTCTTAATCAAAGTGACAGACACATATGAATTCAATGGTAACCTGATCTCAATTTTATGAAGTTATTTTATAGTTAGTTATAATTTTAACTCCATAGATAAATAATCGCTATGTGTGATTTTAGAAATTGTAATTGTCTTATATGTAATATGTTTTTAAAACTTATAATTGTTAATTATAAAAAGTAAACGTAAATGTGATTCATTTTTTTTTAAAATTAAAGAATTCACATACCAAATTTCTTGATCAACAAAATCAGGATTAACATTGTGATTAGTTACATTTCCTGTAGATGATTTAATCCAGAAGAAAAAAAATCCAATCGCATTCAGTAAAAATAGCATAGTTGAAATGAAAAACAAAAACAAAAACAAATAAACAAAAATAATGTATTAGTTAAATCATTGGACGAAATGAGAGTAAGAATAAAATTGGTTACAATATGAAAAATGAAAATCAGAGCAGTCAATAATTTTTAACTACTTGCTTAGATTAAACTAGAAGGGAATAAACAAAAACTGCCATAACAATCAAATAAGGAAATGAATCGATTAAATTCTTGAAAAAAATTGTAATTAGAGTAAAATGTCATTCGAACAATTGTAAATTATGTTAAAGAAATCATAAAACAAGTATAATTACTTTGAATGAATGAAAAATTCATGATCCTATTCTTGGTTAATGGAAATTTACATAATTACGCCTGTTACCACATGTAAAGGGACATAGGCCGCTCAACAGAATTTTCCATACAAATCTGTCCTGGGTAATCATTACCAGTTGATTCCGGTGGTTATTCATCTTCTCGATGTCCACATCCAATTCTTCACGTACTGTATTCTTTTGTCTTCAACTTTTCTGTTTCCCTTCAGAATTATAAGTTAGTGCTTGCCTCATGACGCAGTTTGATGATTCTCGCAATGTATACCTCATCCACTTTCAACGTTTTTTTCCTACAGTAGGTTGTTACTGATGGTATCCAGCCAACCAACATTCAGTACGCTGTGTACACAATTGTTTATAAATACTTCTACCTTCTTAATGGTGGTTGTGGTAGTTCTCCAAGTTTCAGCTCCATACTGTAGAACTGTCTTGACGTTCGCAATGAAGATTCTGACTTCTTTGTGCGTTGGCAGTTGTATTGAGTTCCATATGTTCTTCAACTGTAGTAGTGCTGTCCTTGATTTGCCAATACTTGCCTCCACATCTGCACTATATTCTCCTTGTTCATCGATGATGCTGACCAGATACGTGAACGTTTCCACACCTTCCAAACTTTCTCCATCAACTATGATTGGTCTGGTTAGTGTTCTCTGTGTTGTATTTGAAGATGTTGAGACCCACTAATTGAAAGTTTACTATTACACTGTTTGTCTTGACCTGCATTTGTTGGTGTGTGTGTGAGAGAGTATGAGAGAGAGATAGAAGAGCCAGGTCATCTGCAAAGTTCGAATCATTTAGCTGCATTTAACTGTTCATTGTATTCCGTGTTTCCGCTGAGATGTGGAGGCCTTCATGATCCAGTCAACGATCAGAAGGAAGAGTAATAGGGAAAGTAGTCAGCCTTATCTGACATCGATCTTTACTTAAAATGGGTGTGTTAGCTGTACTCCATGCACAACTTTGCACTCTGGTTCGTAGTATGAATTTCGGATGATGCTGACAATCTTCTTGGGTACGCCATGGGGTCGAAGATGTTTCCATAGTGTTCTCCTATGCACACTGTCAAACAGTTTTTCACAATAAACAGTGGATAAAGTTTAATTATAAATACGTCAGTTGTAAACAATCATACTTTTGCACACTATATTACAAAAATGGATGCTTTTATCATGACAAATTAAATGACTAAATAACATTTGGTAAATTGTAGATAAATCAATAGATGTGGAGCTCTATAGTCAGATTAAAAATTAAAATAATTCTGTCACTCTAAAGTACGTTTATTATCAACACCCAGATGGAAGATAAAACATAAATTATACCTCATCATAAATAAAATACTTTCGAATTATATTTAAGAATTACAGAACAGAAAACCTAAAAAAGATTGATTGATTAATATGTGTTTATGTCTTCTGGTTGATTGGAAGTATGCTTATCAATAAAAATAACATTTATCAGAACAGAATTTATTTGAGATAGCTAAAATTGATCAGATAGAAGCTTTTAATGAACAAATCAATCTAGCTGTTACTCATAAATAAAGTCTATCTCTAATCCGTAGAAGGTAGCTGCTTTTATACAGATTTGAATCACTTTATATTTTGTGAAATATTTAAACTCAAATAAATATAGTGTTTGCTGGGGTGTTGTGATAAAAGATAATGTATTTGAAACTTATTAAGAAGGTTGAAATACATATAAACATAATATAGACGATGTTAAACCATCCAAGGAATTGGTCACTGATTACCTTGTTATTTTTATTTCTGAAATTTATATTTGTTTTTCGCCCTAAAACACACCTTATAAGAGCTATCTTTCAGTTCTACGACATTTAAAGACACTATTTTGTTTATTAATCCGTGACTTTCAGTGGGATCGAATTCTTCTATTTTCAGGGCCTCAACGTTCGTATTTATATACTTATTACTCACCCAAATTATATTTTTTTCAGTCTTTCCTAATAAATCCTTCTTGTAAGATATGACTTTTGGAGTAGCCTGAGCTGCAAGAGAAGAGGGAGTAGTAGTATCCAGTTATCAAGGCGAAATTACGATTTATTTCAATTAATTCAAGATTCAGCGTCTAAACACATCTAAATTAGTCAAATAATGATGAATTGTCTCTATATTCATTTTTAGTGCACGAATATGATGGTGCCAATGGTATATTGAGCATGACAAGTAACTTGTTAAATAACATTCATTTACCACAGAAACTATATTCAAACAACAACCTATTTTCTTTATAGATATATATTACATTTACTACAATTGAGCAATTGTATTTTTAACAGTTTACAATAAAAATTAAAGCTAGATAATTTCATTACTTACCAAATTCATTACGTGACACTCTAACTTTTAAAGCAGCCATTTCAAAACATGCTGGAATGGCTCGATTATCAGATTCAACGAATTTTGATTGACGTGAAATATTGCCGGAATTTCGTTGTGCTTCTCGTTGATTCATTGATTCTTCACGATTTTTATTTGTTTGTATTTTTGAATCTGAATCTATGTTGTCATGGTCTGAATCTGTATATATAGATTTTTTTAAAAGATATGAGTAAACATTAAAACAACGATGTGTGCGAAAACTGAAATTTGCAAAAGAGATAGTGAAATTTATTACTTTCAAAAGTTGTACATGATAAAGTCGATCTTATTTCAGCATGATATAAACGAGTTATTTTTTGACTGATTAGTCAAGTCATCTATTATTTCAACTACCGAGTACTATTTAATAAAGACTGAGGGTCGATTCAAGGTGGCCACCATTGTTAACGTTTTACAGCACTTCCAGTTCCTTTTTTGATTTAATTGTTTGTGTCAAACGGAGTATATTCTGTGGATGCTCAGAAAAACACCATTGCATAATTTATTTCTCGATGTTAGCTTACTTCATTTGTCACCTTTTAAAATAAATCTTGCAAACAGCATTTTACTGAAACATATAGAATTGGCATGAGCTATGTAACCAATGGTTAGATTATGGTGTGTGCTACTTATATTGACATAAGTAGTATATAATGTTAGTCGTGAACAGAAGGTCTGGCAGCAGAGAGACACGAGGATCGAACAGTAAAGAATGGAAACAGGATGCAATGTGTATGAAAGTGCAAGAACAATGACGTCTGAGTCATTTTGAGACAATCGATGGACATTTTGCAAATTAAGCATTTACTTTGTGATTGTTAAATTTTATTAACAAGTCCTGTACTTTTGTGTTAAATATGTCCGTTTGTACCCACCCGTGTTCTGTTTACTACAAGCTTACTCATTAAAGCCGAAAACAGGGAAAATATATATTAATGCCTTGATTTAACATTTCAAGTACCAATAATAAGCCAAAAATAAAAAAAACATTGATAAACTTCTATAATATGTAACTAACTGGTCAATTTAACTAGTACATAATTATTATAAAACCGTTGAATGAGAAATTCACCCATAAAGTATAATAGTGAATAAAATTTAGTACACAATTGTAGTGAACAAAGACGCTACAGCACACACTAAATTTGAAATGAATATATATATATATATATGGACCTACGAATTATATTTGCTAAAGAAGTATAGAGAATAAAGAGATCAACTTTTGGATAATTACTTACTATTACAACATAATAAAAATTACAACGTATAGTTATGCTAAGAATTTTCTTCTGAAAAAAAACAATTAAATATTATTGCCAGTTTCTTCAAACATTGATTCTATGATGAATTTATTGTTTAATAAGATGTTACATCGAATGTTTTAATTTTTGAGTATATTTGTTACTAACTTTTTATTCAATGCTCAATTTATTTGAAACTATCGAGTCCAACCTCGAAATCGACACCTATATTATTTACATTGCCATTATTAGCATAAATATTTCAATTAGAAGTTCATATGCTTGATTGGTTAGCATATAGTAGTATCAAATTTTGTAATCAGCTGAAGCGATTTTGAATGACACTGTGGTTGCACATAGTTATGTTATTTTATCAAGGAATAATGATTGACTCGTCAGATTAATTGTTGTCAGTATGAATGTTACTCATTTAAACAGCTGTATAGATCAGTAAACTTGAGTTGTTTACACCCAATTGTTTTTGGTGATTGCAAAAGTTATAGGATTTAAGCAATAATAACTTGTCAAAAAGTCCGCTAAATCATTAGAAGTACCATCATTCACTTGAATTAGTAGTCTAAAATAAAGTTAATTTTCGATTATATTAAAGTTTTAACAGCCGACCCTCAGTTAAATGTCTAATTATTAAAATAAATCTGAATCAATGAAAATGTTTAACATGATACTAGGCCTTTACAATTTATAAAAAATAGTAGATCTATGTACTATGTCAATTCTAACAAAGTAGTAGAAAAATTAACATCAAACTTGTAGTTACTTAAAGAATCCTTTCCTTATACACCTCAGTGATGCTTCATGATGTATACTGATTGTCCTTGATATAACAAAAACATCAAAATCCTGTATAAATTTGAAAGCTGGAATGTTTCATTACACTAGTTTAAGTCATGTACCTTAAAATGTGTAATTCTGCAAACTTCCTAAGTTTAACGCTTATTAAACGATCAACTGTTCCTTTATTCCAGATTCCATTCAATGAATAGGACTTGATCATAGAATAATTCTGTAGACTATTGTTTGCCGCACAGTAAGAACAGCGAAACAGTAATGGCTGAAGTATATGATCTAGCTTTAATTAATTGACAATAAGAAGAGTTTAATCGTGAAATAAAAGTGAACAATGTTTTTTCATTAATGAAGTTTCATTACTCATTAGTAGCATAAATGTAAACACAATAGTCTTCTGGTGGAGTTTAGTTCTCTGAGCTGGATGGTTTGGTCGTGGAGCTTTCATCTTTCTTCTGAACGACATCATCACCACAAACTTCAGATAGAAGTGAATTTAAGGTCAACAAGAACCAATCAACATCGAGGTGCACAGAACAAGCTGTGAAATACATATGGAGAAATTCGAACACTTCACTTCTATCTGAAGTTTGTGGTGATGATGTCGTTCAGAAGAAAGATGAAAGCTCCACGACCAAACCATCCAGCTCAGAGAACTAAACTCCACCAAAATCACCCACCTGAGCTACAAATCTTCTCCACAATAGTCTTCAAATCAATGTATGTTGACCGTTACGTGTATTCTATCCAAAAGTTTGTTCATTTAGCGTTAACAGAAAATGCTGCATATTAGAACTTTTTATATGAGATATCATCCAGTTTCCTTTTCTTTTTAACCTGATCTCTTACCTAAGACATACATATGTATTAACTTTCTTATTTCATCGATAGTTACAATGAGAAACTGCATTATATTAAATATTTTGGAGTATTTAAAAAAGAAAATCTTAAAAATCACTTAAATGATTTTTCATTTCGTTTTATTGCAAAATAAATAGCATAAGCAAATTATATTTGATAAGTAGTCATAGCATAATGTAAAAAATCATTTTCAGAAATAATATCAAAGTAAATAAAAAAATGAAAATTAATTACCCATAATTGATTTTTCTTCAAATGCTCCAGGTAGTTGAAAAGTAACAGCTCTAGATTTAGTTGGTTTGAAAACTTCATTAAAAAATTTGGAACTTGAACCATCTTTTATAAAATTTCGTTTATCATGATTAATAATAGTATTATCATTGTTTAAAAGAAGTTCACAACTTTCGGGATAATATTTACTTTTTTGTTGAAGACAAAAAGAATCAGGATCTTGTTCAGTATTAATGTTTGAGCTAAGAAGACAAGATTTTTGCTTGTTAGTTTCGTTAGTAACAAGTGTTGTGTGTACCATATCAGATAGACTTGGATGAGATAATGACCGGGTTAATTCTGACGCACAAACAATAACTTTATCTCCAGTAGAACAAGCAGCAATAGATTGAATAGATCTAGGTGAACTTGATTCAGATAAAGTAGGTGAAGCTGCTGATGAAGAAGTCATTGGTGAGAAAATAGTTTTTAAACATTCATTTTCTTGACTAAGATCATCATCTTCAAGTTCATCTAGAGATTTTCGAGGTGCACAGATAAGTCCCAAAGCAAATACTAATATTAAAGGGATTAATCCTAATGCTGATAAAAACAAAATTTGAGAAAATTACTTACAAAATTATAAGTAGATTATTGTCTGATTTAATAATATAAATTGTTAATGATTGAAAATTATTTAGAAAAAAATAAAATATGATGTAATTTTCATCATTACTAAACTATGTATATTCATTTCAACATATTGTCTTTTTTCCAGATATTTCACCGTATAAAGATGAAATAAAACTACTGATTGAAATTTATGCAAGAAATGCTAATTTATTTTCTGATATACCATTTCATGATATATATACATATATTACCATGATAGAATAAGTTAATACATAAGAAAGTAAATCAGTCTATAATCAACATAATCAGCATATATTTTCCTTATTTATCTTCATGATGAATATTCAAGCCTTTAACAATAAAACTATTATTAGCTTCTCTGATAAAAATATAATGATTTTTTTATGCCTTTGTTCGATCTACCTCACTATTACCATGTTTATTATCACTATTATTGTAATTATTAGCATCCTGAAAAATAAGTATATATATGTATGAGATTGTACAGCTTTAAAAATGAATTCGTGGAAAAGAGATCTCTTCACTGAATCAATTTTTCTTATTTTATGTTTCGATGGGTATATTCCGTTTAATTTTTACTGGCCATCAAACTTTATTCCAAATTTAATTAAATATTACAAAATCATTGCCCGTCTTAACATGTTTTTAAGAGTAAACATTTTGGAACAATCCAAGACTGTAAAATTGATAAGGAGTGCACAAATTTATTTATTTCTAATTACAGGAAAAAACAGCTAGTTTTAACTAAGAAAAAAGCTAGTTGGAAAATATAGTAAACCAGAGCGAACAGCCACTACGAAGAGGGCGAACCAATCACTGAAAGTTATTAATAGTGGAACAGAGGGGTACAAGAAAAATTCAGGAGGAAGGACAAGTACCGAGAAATTGGAAAGGACACTTCATCAAGTTACAAAAGTAGGGAGATCTCATCAAGTAATAAATCTACAGATGCATCATACTACTGTCAATACAATACAACGTTTTCAACGGTAATGTTGGATCGAAATAAAGGTTCAGTATACTCTCAACTTCGACATCAACAAACCAGCTTTAGTAAGGATAGATTATGTACCGGAGAAATGCTAAACTCCTTGTTGAACAATCAATCGAAGGGAACTCATAACCGTATATCAGGTTCCTTGAATATAAAAAAGCATTTGAAAAAGCGTTTAGGATATAGTGACCTTATTGTTCATTCCTTGACAATATAGAGTACTTGGAAAGTTAGCCACCAACATACGAAACTCCTACGACGGACTGAATTAAAAAGTTGCTCATGGAGGACAGCCAACACACCCATTTTAAGTAAAGATCGATGTCAGATAAGGCTGACTACTTTCACTCATACTCTTCCTTCTGGTAGTTGACTGGATTATGAAGACCTCCACATCTCAGCGGAAACACGGAATACAATGAACAGTTTAAATGCAGCTAAATGATTCGAACTTTGCAGATGACCTGGCTCTTCTATCTCTCTCTCACACTCCCACACACACACACACACCAACAAATGTAGGTCAAGACAAACAGTGTAATAGTGAACTTTGAATTAATGGGTCTCAACATACACAAGGGAAAAGAAACATCTGCAAATACAACACAGAGAACACTAACCAGACCAATCACAGTTGATGGAGAAAGTTTGGAAGGTGTGGAAACGTTCACGTATCTGGTCAGTATAATCGATGAACAAGGAGAATATAGTGCAGATGTGGAGGCAAGTATTGGCAAAGCAAGGACAGCACTACTACAGTTGAAGAACATATGGAACTCAATACAACTGCCAACGCACAAAGAAGTCAGAATCTTCATTGCGAACGTCAAGACAGTTCTACAGTATGGAGCTGAAACTTGGAGAACTACCACAACCACCATTAAGAAGGTAGAAGTATTTATAAACAATTGTGTACACAACGTACTGAATGTTGGTTGGCTGGATACCATCAGTAACAACCTACTGTGGGAGAGAACAAACCAGCTGTCATCTGAAAAGCAAATCAGGAAAAAAACACTGGAGGCCAATAGTACAAACATGGTGAAAATCATCAAACTTCATCACTAATCGAGCCTCGATCCAGAGTTCTGAATGGAAAAGGAAAAGAGGAACACCCAACAACACGTTGCACCAAAAGCTGGAAACAGATAGGTGAAGAATTATTAGAACCTGGCAACAGCTGGAAAGAAGTGACTAGGAAAGATTAGGCTGAATAATCCTGGTCAGCAGCCTGTGCTCTACGAGGAGTAAGAGCCCTAGGTATGTGAAGAAAGTCTTAAAATAATCTGTGTCAAAATGGAAAAAAATTAGAATCCACATCATTTTAAATACCATGGTTTTACTTTTGATTTCCCATCATTGAATTTATTATTAAATATAGTGTTAAATAGATCTATTAGCACGGAATAACATTATGTACACTTGTTTAACATTTTTCATCTTTCCAGCTATTTTGGTCATCTGTATTTTTAAACTAAATAATGAGATGAACTGGTAAGCTAATCATATCACAAATTTAATTTGAAATGAATTGGTCTATTTAACTGTTATTTTTGACTGGAATTTAATCAATCTTGATTGGCATTTGCGCAATCTGTGATGATTGCCTCGATATAGCCATTATGACACAAGTTCTTATAGAATAGAAGAAATGTGGTGAGCAGTGGATTCCAGGACACCCGTCTTATCTTGCTTGGGACTTATCAGTTGGATGTACCTACATCTCAGATAAAATGAAAATAGGACGAAACACATATCCTGGATTCTACTGATAGTTACATCACGTCTGTTCTAAAAACATTAAAAACTACTTTGTGGAATATGTACATCGTCGCAACTAGTAATATTAGGTAAAAAAAAAAGAGAATTGAATTGTGTACTAAAGATAATATTATTTTGCGTATAACAGTGTTCCCTTTCATGTTTATGGGAATGCAAAAGATAATTAGGGGGTATACACTTTCACTGGATTTTGGTACACTGCATTTCATGAATTTCCTTTGTTTTCAAAAAATACTGTGAATCACACAAAAAAGAACGCAGTCTTTACAATATATTAGTAAAACAAAATATCTTTAGTAATGGAAAGAAATCATCAAGAGAGAAAAAGTGTAAAACAGGTTAATTTCAATATTTTCTTGAGATTGCTAACAAATAAATATTTCAACAGTTGAAATCGTGAGTCAATTGAAGCTAGACCACCATGGAAAACCTGGAAGCACTGGACGGCCGTTTCGTCCTAATATGGGATTCCACAGTAGTGGAGTTCAACCAGGTCTGTTGTGAGATATCAACTCACTGAAGACAATGGTGTACGGTGGTGCAATTTCGTGGATTGGTTGAAGTTAGACATTAACACCGTTGGATGCCGGCCGGATCAGTGGTCTAATAATTAAGCGCTCGCGCGCAAGACTGGTAGGTCCTGTGATCAAATCTCGCGGGGAGCGAGATCATGGATGCGTACTGCTGAGGAGTCCCATACTAGGACGAAACGGCCATCCAGTGCTTTCAGGTTTTCCATGGTGGTCTGGTTTCAATTGACTCATGATTCCAACTATTGAAATTTTTAAAGAAAATTTCCACAAAACCCCTCCTAAAAATAAATATTCCTATTTATATAGTAATAGAAACACTTCATAATTGAATAATAAATGAAGAAACAAACAGTAATAATAAAGAATTTTTGTATAGGTCTACGAGAAAAAGTCAGATGAATAGATGAAGGTTAATGTTATGCTGTTGTATTATGATACAACTCAATATATTATATTTATATTATAAAAAAGTAAAGCATTAAAAAGAGGAAACAATAGTATTTCCTTTGTATTGATTTTAGCATAAATTAAATGAAGAGAAATAAACGGACGTATATAAATGCCTTTAATAAAAAAAAGCAACACTGCAAGCATCTTATTTATCTTAGAAATATAAGAAAATTCAATAAAGTTACTAATTCACTGTTGTATGAGACCAAATAGATGGATTCAAATAGAATCTTTTTAAATACAGGAAACAAAATTTTAATTCAGTTTAAGTGAAGATAGTTTAAAAGTCTTCAATATTTTTAGGAATTAGTTCAGAATAATGATGAAGTTTAAATTTTAAGAAAAACTAACAAATTAGTGTAATAGTTAATAGCTGTTGGTTTCAATATAGAACAATTTATTTGTTTTTACCTAATAAGATAAAGTTGAGTGTTATGACTAGTATGATAATATATAACCACCCAAACGGTATCCAATTGTTACAGTTTCGATAGATACAAAATACAAAATTAATATCAAAGTTCTTTTTTAGTGAAGTCAGACTCAGTTGGGGAAAAAAAACGACATGAATGTGATAGTTCATTTTCGTTGGTATATTGGAGCACTATCTTTTAATAAAACTTCATAAAACAAATACATTTTAAGCTTTTCCTCTCTACAATAGTCAAAAGATAATTAATTTTTGTCCTGACATTATTACTTATTATTTGTCACAACAGTTATTTGTATATTAACAGTTTTCTGATTTAAAACTAAATAACTACAAGTTGTCTTATATTTATAGATTGTAAAGTGAATATATTAACTATGCTTAAAAACAATGAAGTATATATCACCAAGAATATTGATAAAATCTGAAAGAATTGGATATTTCTATTATAATAAAAACATCATCATATCACCAAATTTGTTTTTTTTCAAGTAACCGCATCTTACTCTCCAAAAAATCATTTGTTTAAATTTAGTTAAAAATGGTCATTATGATACATAATTTATTGAAATTTCAAGTATATTCCTTTGTTAACTTTATAAGTAAAAAATAAGAAAATTACAGAGAAATAAACGTATTTTTCAAAAATTGTATTACTTTGAAAAAAATCGTATAAACTATTCATATCAAATTAGTAAGTGAAGTAAAATAAACGATAACTAAATCCCTATTAGTTTTCTTATCTGCTATTTTCTTTTATGGTTATGTTTAAATGTTTTATTTCTCTAATTTTCATGATTTTACTTTCATTATTATAAATTATGTTCTTCAAAGGATTGATCATTTACAACAGTATGTTCAGAATAAATCCTAATTAATATACACATTTTTCGAAGGTCTTAACTTATTGTGTTGTATTTTTTTTTAATCTAAATTTTATTGTTTTTACACTTGTGAATATATTTCTCCTTTAATTATTCTTCATAATTCGCATGATTTTATCTATAATTTCTTATATTAATCCCTTTAATGCCTTTGATTATTGTCACAAGAAAAATATTTTGCCTTACTCTCTTCACCTTGCGTTTTGTTATTTGTACACATAACAGTTACGTGACCTTTTATTATTATTTACATTAGATAACCTACTATAGAAATCTTTACATTGCATCGGCATATGTAATCATTTGTCCATATTTCTTTATTGAATTCATCCTTAAAATAATATATATTCGGTTGTACAGCTTGATCATGAATTAGTTGGAAAAAGATCGCTTCTCTGAATTTAGATTTTTAATATTTAAAAGAAGAATTATAGATCGATAGGTTATTTTATAATAAGATTCTCATATATTGTTCAATTGTCATTTTAAGTATTTAACAAATAATTTCTTCATTGTTATAACTTGTGGCCTTGTGCTCCTATTATTATATAACGTAATGATACAGCCAATTAGAGAACAGTGATTTATCGACCGGTCTAATGACATATAAAACCCACACGAGCAGTTTAGAGTCTTTATTGGTCCTGATTCCTGCCTAGCGATGCCTGTTAAGTTCAGAACACCAATTTCAGCCTCTGCGATATGAATCATATATTTTAAACATACTGGGTATATTTGCATACCAAACAGACCACATCACTCAATAAAATAGGAAATAACATTTTTACAAGATTTAGTCAAAGGTGACTGTGAATGTGGGAGACTGTAACTAATAGACTGGATATAACTCAAGAACGGTAAATCGTATAATAATAGTCTACGGTCCAAAATAAGGCTTTTAATAAGATGAGCGTGAATACGTATAGTTTAGCTAATTAATAATTATGCAATAAAAATATATGTATCGTATCGGTCCAGAAACAGTTCTCAAGGGTTATCAATCATAATTCTCATCGAGATATAACATTCATACAACCTTGTTTCAATGATTAGAATTCAACTATTACATTTGTCATCTAAGGTACTAATAGAGTTCAGTTTAAGTGAAACTGTGGTTCATCTCGAACTCTTACGTATATCTTAATAATGAATACTCGTAAATATGAAATCAAGATTTGGGGATTTGTATGATGACTACTAAGAAGCACTTTACATAAATCTAATTATATTCCCATCTTGTTTTTACTTAATAATCAAACTATATCCTTGAAGTTAGATTATCGTTAAAGATGTTTGTTTTTGTTAAATATAGTTACCTATTTGTTTTAGGGACACTCAAAGAAGGGTAAATGCTGAAATTTCATCCCACTTTTTCTAAACGACATTAAAGTATTCTCATTATCAAAATATTTACTTACCCGTCCACGGTAGGTATACTGACCAACTGTTCAAAGGACGTCTCGGTTGAACTGAAAAATAAACAAATAAATTCTATTATAAATAGAATTTTTAAAAATTGAAATTAATTTGTGCAAATATTAAACATACTGAACAATTTAGGCAACATGATCAGTTACTTCTATTAACACGTTCCATCAGGTTTTAGAATGCGATAGTAATAAGGTAAACTGATATTTTTGGTTTGTTTAATTTCATGAACCATGATTTATTCAAAGTTTTGACACTAGGATATTTCAAAGTTTTGAATAAAGTGAAAAGAACATGATTTGAACAATCACATGAATTCATTACATTTTGAGGTTTCACACTAGCTCCAAACGGTCTAAAGTTACGAATAGTTATACTGTTATATATAAAGTTTAAAGTACCCTTTCAATGTAGATAAGCTTGAGATAATTTCACAGCTTGTTATGAATACAAGAAGGCAGGTTTAGTAATAAGAGTATCTCAAATTATGGTCGAATGATGTTTTTTCATATACCAATTTATAAGCTTTGCACTAAAACATTTGAATGGTTATGTTTTAGAGTACAGAAACATGTGATTGACAGTCAAGAGGATTTATGCAAAATTTCACATAGGTTTGATGACAGTTTTTCACAGTGGAATATGATGAAAAACTTCGTGTCGGTACTAAAGTTGATAGTTATTGTAACAAAAAGTACTATTTATTTTAAGAAGTTTATCTGCTACATTTCATAACTTAGACATCAAAAACTGTTCCAAGATTATCGTTTAGATTATTTAGAATAGATGAATTGTGGTTAGCAAGAGTATTCAGGATCCGCGTTTCCTTCAATTCGGTGCATGTCAGTTGAATTTTTACATGTATTTCAGTGTTGATGTTCATCCTGGTACTTGATTGGATTATTTTGATGCTTGGATAGAGGATAGCATGAATGGTTTGTTTTTAGTATTTATTTAAAGTATACAGGTTATAATGAATTCAGTAGATAATCTTCAATTTCCCAAAGGATCCTACTAAAAGAAGTATCCCTCAAAGTTAATAATTCATGAGGAGTTAAAACTAGTTAATTATGTATCATTCTAAAAATATTATCTTACCTACTTCTGAGTCACTTTTATTGCATATCAACTAATTTAAGGTCACACAGCCAGACACTTGGTCAAAAATAAAACATCAGTGGTTACCTGAACTCTATTTCAATATACATGTGGATAATTATAATCACGCAGTACAAATATTTTTTAATAAGTTATTTAAAAAAATCCACTTTAAATCTATGTAGAAATTATATATTTATAATTTATAAACAATTAAACCTTGGACAATGTATAGGGAAAAGTAAAACCCCTGGGATTTATTCCTCTATAATAACAACTGCTATTTGCTTGTCTATATAAATTTTTAAGTTGTATAGCATAATATTCTTTATTTTTTGTTATCATATCTTAATGAATTAGCAGTCTCTGTAATATTTAGTTACATATTTGATTTATTTTTACATGGAATGTTTAGAATCTCAGTGTTTTTGTATGAATGTCTATAGTCTTTTTATCTCCATGTTTACACTATATTCTGAATTGCATTCCATTTATACAGACAACTCAATATTAGTTCGTTGTTAATTTTCTTTAAATTTTAATTTGTGCTTAAATAATCGTTCTTTGCGCAGTAATTAGTGAACTATTTAATCACTATACTCATTATTATGATTAAAAGATAAAGTCAAACAATAATCATTATTATGAGTAGTTTCTTTATTGAATAGCCTTTCGTTACAAATCGATGCTATTATTTCCAGTATATTTCTGACAAAAATTATTTTGCATTGAATTTGGCTTAAACCTTACCATTTTTTAGAATCAATCTTTAACAGAGATTATGAAAAAGGCTGTTTCAGTCAGAATACAGAATCGTTTCACATGCTGACCGATATATATATATATATATATATATATATATATATATATATATATATATATATATCGGTCAGCATGTGAAACGATTCTGTATTCTGACTGAAACAGCCTTTTTCATAATCTCTGTGCATGTTTATTTTTAAAAAACATTTTATTTGTTTTCCACGATAAATATGACGCGTTAGACTTCTTTACCAAACATTCCATATACAATTTGAATTTAAGAACCCTATATAACTATTAAAGACTTGATTCACATTCATTAGTACTTGAGTTTTTTATGAAGATGCGATTTCAGTAGGCATAAACATTAGCAATTACCATGTATACGGAATCACAACAAATTTAATAGGAATTAGATAACAGTTCCTTAAGGAAAGGGAATCACATCATCCATGCGCGCTGTATTAATTGAGGTTTCATAATAAACAGATTTACAATAATATGTATAAAAATGACCGTTTAAACTGGTTTACGTCTTGTCTAATATATTTAACCAAATTAAAACTTAGAAAACATTTATTTAGCGGTAAAAACCTAATTGTTTCTAATTTCAATAATCGTTCAACAGAAAAAGTAATATTGAATAAAGCCATTAATAATAATAATAATAATAATAATAATAATAAAGTAATAATAACAATAATTGTTCTCCAGTTTACACTAATATACTAATATAAAAAAGAAATTCTCGTAAATTACAAAGACAAGAACGTACTATATGTATAATTACGAACAGGTGGACAACCAATTTCATCAGTTCCTCCATCAAAGCAATCATCTGCTTGATCACAGCGCATTTGACCGTAAACACAAACAGCAGTTTGATTTCCACACCAAAATCCAGAGCCTACTTCACATCGACGCATTTCTAAGAATATAATATTACGGAAGTGGGAAGTTAATTGTACAGAAAAAAAAAAACAAAGAATTTATTTTAATTACATCGCTTCTTTCTTGCACATGTGTGCGCAACGCTAATTAACTAAGTTCAAAAAATCAAAACTAAATTTTAAACAACATGTAAGGAAGGAAATGATACTTTTTAGTTTTCTTTCGTAATTATCAAAAGCTTGTTATTTAAGTCAGTTAGTAGTTAACTATAATAAACGATGGTCAGTTAATTTAGAATTGAAATTGTATCCTTGCAGAAACGAAGGACATTTTTCACGTTTTCTATGCATGTAGAAAATTAGAAGTCTGTCAGTTGGTAATTAAAACCACAAGGGATTTGAATAATATGTGAAAATAAAACTTGATATGTGCATCATGAGTCATATCAATACGCTCTAATAGTGTATCATAAGTACAAGAAGGCAAAAGCTAAAAGAATTTGGTTTGCTGTGCTCGGAAAAAAGCCTGCCTTCCTAAGACTTAGCTTCAGGGGTGATGAATTACCTGGAAAAATAGAATTCAGATTAGAGACCATAATAAAAAGAACTTATCCAGCTACCTAGCTGATCCCCTGCATCAAATGAATTACTCATTAAGACAGTTAGGTGCGGACGAACTCTCACCTTATGTTACCTCCAATCGTATCTACCATTTACTTGTACGTGCCAAAGCGCGTACATCGGAAAAAACAGGAAGAATGGTTGGTGTCCGAGTCACCGAGCACATTGCATAATACCTTAGACTGAGAAGATAATATGTCTTCAGCAGTGAGATCACTCGCCATCTGCTTGATGGTCATGGTGTTGATGTTCCAAAGTACTTGAAGACAATTAAAAGACAATGAACATCGAATTTACCACAGTTTACCGAAGCGATTATCATCGAAAGACTTAAATCGAATTAATATATCCAGAGAGATACAGTTATCAACATTGTCATGCAGTGGTGAACTCATTTACAAATGTTTGTTACGCGATTCCACTTTTCATGACATTAATGATTAATTCTCGCTCTTTATCTGGTTTGTACTTAGTTTTGTTTTAAGAGTTACATTAATAAATTATTTCTGAATAATTGTGTTTCTATGTTCTTAGTTGTTTATTCTAGAATGTTTATATATTCAACGCATAAATACTAACATTAATTAACGTATGAAAACCTCTTATCGTTCTTTCGTACTTATTGCTTTTTTCACTAGTCTTCATATATGAGAATACTATCGATGTTATGATATAAAGTATGTATACTGACTTTTAAAGATTAATACTATTACTTTTAGGTTGTAAGCAGATGATGGGAAACCGCGAAATATAGTGAATTCATGTTATTTTGCTACATGAACTATTATTCCTTTATTCAAATGTATAAATGGAAAAAATCGTATGAAGCATTCAAATTACGATAAATGTTCAAACAACAGCAAACAATTTTGATCTTCATCCCAAACTACAAGTTATCATTACCATAATATTAGTACATATCATTTCATGACATAAAACGTTATAAAATATCAATTGTTGCTACTTAAGAAAGCACTTTCCAAAGCGTTAAGTATAGCAGTACGTATACTAAACAAATGTAGAAAAGAAAAGCATGTTTTAAAAAAACATTTCGTAAGATTCAAACAATGCAGCTAAATTTGGGTCAAGATTTAGTGTTCAGTAATTCTAATTTAACATGATAGTAATTAATGCAGTCCTGTAATCAGTTAAATATATTTATGAAGTGCAACTTATATGTGAGTAATATTTTTCAGAATTTAAATGTAGTTGTCATGATTTTACGCAGCTGCGAATAGTAGGAAAGATAATGCGGATTCATGTTTCATGCTTGTTGGCACTCGTCATTAAGACACCTAGAATCTTGAGGGAACTGATGCTCTTAGCGGGATTTGAACCCAAATCACACAGATTCACAATCTGAGACGTTACCAATGAACGATTCAGACTGCAAATGGTCTCCTGTAGGACTAATTTATTAAGAGTGGTATATCACTGTATAGTGTCGATTCTCTCAAGATTGCATGTACGCCGTTCTAATGAGGTTTAATTAGCAGGAAACAGAGCCAAGTTTTCCTGTCAACCACTTCACATCACCAGGTATCAAAACATAATGCGCGCGACGCCAATCTTACTCATTTGAATTTGACTAGTACCAAGAACTAAACAAACATAACATTGGTTACTACTCAGTTAACAATTAATGTATATAGTCGACATGTATGAATGAAATCCTCAGCAATTAATTCAAAATTGAGTAGTAGTAATTTGCAACGAAATCAGAAAATTAGAGGAGACAATCAGAAGCTTACTTCTTTGTCTATTTTTGGAAAATCGTGAGATCTGACTACGATAGTGGACAAATAAAAACGAGGATTTTATAATACATTTGCTTCGAAATCAGCAAGCCAATTCATTTCATAAATTTTCCTTTTCTCCTACGTTTATACAGAGAACTTTGAAGAAGGCTTGATTCGGAAATTTATATGTTCAGAACGTTAAATGTTTAAGACATTCATGTATTCATAAGTAATAAGATTGTAGTTCTTTAAAAGCGTAAGTTGACAGGGCCACTAAGTAATCATTTTAAAAATATGCTTCGTAAAGAATGATTTTGATGCTTTGGAATCAATTAACAGACATTTAAGAAAAGCAAAAACTTTCTTTCCAGTATACAAACCTTAAATTTCAAAGTATCAATAACAATCTATTTTTTCATAAATACTAATCCCGAATTATTAGAAATTTAGATATTTTACTATTTCACAAAATTTATTTTGCTGATAAGTTTAGCTTTCTTCCACTATCATTCAAAAATTACCACACTTATTCAATCTAGCTAATTTGATAAATACTGTTATATTTCTTCAGAAGCATCAGGAGGGTACTGGAAGTATGAGTTCAGTTATTTTACAACGAAGCCACAAAAGAACACTTAGCTTTAACAGTTGTTTCTTGCAAGTAAATGTTCCTTGACACCACGTTCTATAAAAATACCAAGTTAACGTGTTAGGGTAGCAGTATAAATAAGAAGGCAAAGACTTGAAGCTTTCTACTGTGAAATAATAGGATTAAAGTAAAGTACTGCGCTTAACATAAACCACTAAAGTATACAGTTTTTTATTCTATGATTTCAATCTTCAGTTACATTATGAAACATTTTTGATTCGTGCTTCTGAATCAATTCGTTAATATTAAGACCGGTTCGGAATTATATTTAAGGAAGTAAATGGAAATGTATAATGACACCATAAAAACATGTTCATCAAGATAATCATCAGACAGTTCTGACCTTAGTCTCTCGCTTTTTTACAACGGTCATATTATTAACGGTTTAGATAGACTGAAATAGGTTTCATAAACATCTATACCACCACCTCTTGTCTATCTACCAGTGGATTTTTACATGAATGACATCGTCATCAAAAAAAATTCAAGAAACGAAGTCAGGATTAAAGGTAATAACTATCATTAGAAGTCCCATACAGATTAGATTTATTACTTACTATCAGTAAGACTGAAAGTTCCTTCGAATCGCATATATGCTGACATTTGAACATCTAGTTTAGATTTTACATCCTCAATTGAACCGGAATCTGTATGCCAAACCAATGACACAATACGATGCTTTGAATCGATGATTTGCGGAAATGTGAATGTACAGGTTAAATTTAACTCCTTTAATAAAACAATGGTTGGAAAAAAAAAGAATTTATCCAGTTCATCAAGTAATTTGCATCTAAAGGTTTAATTTATCTAAGTGAATAAGTACATAAAATAGTCTGTAAAACTAGTTAAAAGGAAAGAAAAGAACCACTTTAAATTTATTGATAATTAGTCACTGTTTTATACTTTTGGGACGTTCGCGCATACCAAATTAAAATTGATCACTTTAACAAATCCGGTTATCTTGGAAAGATTATTAAGAACCTGCTACTTACTTTGTCCAACCTCAATCAAACCTATCAGTTAAGTGTAAAAACTTCCCTAATGACTATGACCATAATTAACCGTTTCTAGGTCTTTCGTGACTAATTTCATATTTTTATTGCCCACTGTCAATGGATTTGAATTAGAGTTGCATTGTTTTTCGCGTGATCAGAAAAAATATTAGATATCCACATTTTAGTTATAAATCCTCATTTGACCTAAATACTAAGACTATATAAATTCTATAAGTTATTGTAAACTACCTAATCCAAAATCTTACAAGCCTTTGCGACTGAAACCATTTCAACAGCAACGATGGTGGCTGGTAGTGGAATCCAGGATGTGCATTTCGTTCTATTTGGGACTCATCAGCTGGGCGTACCTGCGTCCCAAAGTTACTTTACACTCCAGGACTTGAACTCAGTACTATCCGCCTTAAAGTCTATCGCGTTATCCACCTAGCGACTGAATCCAGACGGCCTATAGCACACATGGTTTCCACTGCTAGCCACCATCATTGCAACTTATAATGCTAGACTTATGGCTATAACGAAGCAATTGGTACAGGATGCACACATGCCAATAGGAGACTGATCGATGGAAGGATTCAAACAATACTGTGATTAAAATGTTAACCTTTAAAACAAACATCTGACTGAATTACAAATCTTTTCGGTCAATTTGTTTGTGGGATTATTTTATTATCCTTGTCGACTATCCCTGTTCAAAAGGTCAGTAGATTACAGTTTTATATTTTTGTGAGTACAAAATAAATCTAGTAATTCAGTGTGTTAGAAATACTATGAAAAGGCACATTTTTAATAGTTCACTGATTATTATATACTTATTTCCGTTTAGCGAACCATTATACTTTGATACAACAAAATGGAAAATCCAAAACGTAAATGTCAGGAAGTAATGAAATCGGAACAAATACTTCAACAGACACGCTATTTATAGTAGGGACAAAAATCATTTTCTTCTTAAGAATTGAAATGAATCACTAATTCGTTTGTACAGTGATGAAAACTTTACAAAATGCTAAGTTTTATAGAAATTAATTTGTGAAAAAAAGTGTAAATTTCTTTAAAATTTACTGTATTTCGTCTATTAATAATCATAAAAATGAGTAATCCTAAAACTCATTATTTTTCACCGTTCATTTACTAAGTATAGATATTCATATATTCCGGAGATTTGTTTCTGTTGACCATACCATTGATAATAAGTTCATGATATATTGCACTTGATAAGTTGTACACGGTTAGTTGACTGTAGTCAAAGAAAAAACATGATACCTTGTCTAATGAAGTACAATGTTTTTACGAAGATGAAAGTGAATAGAGATGAAATACTTTGGTTGGGTAGATGGAAACCTTGTATCAACAGCAGAATCCATACTTTAGTACAAGAAAAGTAAGCTAATGATTTAACATTTACTTCCAGTTAGTTTGGATTATCAGAAATACTGAAGTTTAAACGAGGCACTGGATATCTACTGAAACAGTAATTTTGCATAACTATTTATAGCTAAATATAAATACTTATCACTGTTAGTCAGTTATCCATTTAAAACAATCTAAAACATGAAACTGTACTAGGCCATCGAATCACATTTTTGCAGTAAGATAAACTTAAAAAGATCGACATTAAGCCGCTTCAGAAATTTTGTCGACTACTCAAGACTTAAAAATAAATAACACATAAACATTTTATAAAACGATCATCAAACAAACATTCAACAAAACATCCACTGAACAAATGTAAGTGGAAGTTCTTAACAGAAACAGAATCAAAGGCGTTTGTTGCTTGAAGCAAAATAAAACCAGTATTAAATAATTATTTCCATAAGTCTAAATAATTCATAAAAAGAATGCTTCGAAAATTGTCACTTGAATGAATATTTAGTTAATTACACCCGAATAAAAGCGTCAATAGCAAACGACCAAGGAGTATATTTTAGAAATTACGGGTACTAAATATCACTAGTAATTTATATTATAGTTATTTTTCGGTACATTTCAGGGTACACTGCAGTAAATTATAAAGAAATTTACCCACAACAATCATTGTATGGAGATTTAAAAATGTACCGAGCATTTCCACTTATCATTGTTTTGTTTAGTTCGACAAAACTCTCTATAAATTGAATGTTCTTCGTTAAGTCTGAAACAATCTTCCCGTCTGTTTGCTGAATACAATCCACAAATGAGGCTCTATTTTTGTCAATACGACTTGAATTGCTTTTTAATCGATTTGTCTCCATTGGACAGCATTACCGGATTTCATCAAGTTATCAATGGACATTTCATAAATGAAGATTTATAAATTTTGGTGTCGAATGTTTCTTCTGCGTTTTATTCTTTATGGTATATTAAAAATGATACTGGGTTAAAAATATCCGGTTGTATACGTGATACCCGCATTCAGCCAGTCATACATTTTAAAGGTTGTTCATATACTGATCGCTTAAAGCTTATCCATTATTGTCAGCTTCACTCTCACCTGCTATTTCCTGTTTAAGCTTACATATATAAAATAATTCATTATATGTCGTTGGAAGTATCCTAATTGATGGTTAAAATAAAAAACTCACTGTGGTCTATTATAAAATATTTCTTACTGTTATCAAACCATGTCACACTCACACTTGTATTTATTATCAAAGTGCAAACTATTGGACGTTTTATTCTCCGGTTATAGTTTATTATAACGCAGAACTGGCCTAAGACATCAGCAGTAAAACTTTATTCTGTGTAAAAAAACAAATTAGTATAGAACTTTGTAGTTATAACTAACTCGTATTTCATTTTGATACACAAACACCTAGTATGGTTGTGTTATATAGATGACTGTTTGCTCAATACTCTACACTACTTTCTTTAAACGTTTATTTTAAATTTAAACTGTTGAAATATAATTTCACTATTGACTGAATGCTTGTCGTTTCAGACAGTATTAAGACCACGGCAGCCGTAAAGTGTATTTTGTATGTATACCTAGTGAAGACAAAACTATTTCATTTAGATGAAATACTTTTAAGTTTTAAATTTTAAGTGTAATAATAGAATTTGACTAGTATTCAGCAAGTCGATAGACAAGTTTTTTATCTCTGTAGATTTCCGTCTGTCTAACTTTAAAATATGGTTTAAAAATGTTTCGTAAACTCAATTCCTGGCATTCACATACATTTGCACCTTAATGTTCGATGTTAAATTGGATTAACGCGATTCAGAAAAGCGTATTTTTTAAACTTCCATTGATTATTTCATCCAACGACGGCTCCAATGAATTCACCGGACATCGAAGCGGCACACACAGATATTCCCATAGACGTCAGCCCACCAACGAAGGAAGAAAACAGAATGGCTGTCAAACAAATCAAGAGCAGGAAAGCAGCGGGACCGGACAACACTGAAGTCAGACATCGAAGTAACTACAAACATGGTTTATCTTATATTCAAAAAGATTTTGGAGGAGGAACAAATGCCGATGGACTGGAAAGAAGGACACCTCATCATGATTCCAAAGAAAGATCTGATCAAATGTGAAAACTACAAAGGAATCACACGACTGTCAATACCAGGGAAGGTCTTCAACAGTGTTGTTGAACCGGAATAAAGACGCAGTAGACGCCCAACTTCGAGATCAACAAGCTGGATTCCGTAAGGATCGATCATGCACAGACCAAATTGCAACACTATGGATCATCGTCGAACAATCAGTTGAGTGGAACGCGTCGCTATACATCAACTTCATCGATTATAAAAAGGCATTTGACAGTGTAAATAGGAGGACGCTGTGGAAACTTCTTCGACACTGCGGAGTTCCTGAGAAAATTGTCAATATTATCCGGAACTCATATGACGGACTACAGTACAAATTAGTGCATGGAGGACAGCTGACAGATGCATTCCAAGTGAGGACTCGAGTAAGACAAGGCTGTCTACTCTCTCCCCTCCTTTTTCTTCTGGTGGTCGACTGGATTATGAGGACCTCGACATTTGAAGGAAAACACGGAATACAATGAACAGCTCAGAACCAATTACACGATTTGAACTTCGCAGATGACCTGGCCCTTCTATCGCATACACACGAACAGATGCAGACAAAGACAGCCAGTGTGGCAGCAGTCTCTGCATCAGTATGCCTCAGCATACTCAAGGGTAAAACCGAGGTCCTCAAATTCAAGGCGAAGAATAGCGATCCAATCACTCTTGTTGGCGAAACTCTGGAAGATGTAGAATCCTTCACATACCTGGGAAGCATAATCGATGAACAAGGAGGTTAAGATGCAGACGTAAAGGCAAGGATTGGCAAAGCAAGAGTCGCATTCCTACAATTGAAGAACATATAGAACTCAAAACAACTTTCAACCAATATCAAAGTGAGAATCTTCAATACCAACGTCAAGGCAGTTCTACTGTATGAAGCTGAAACTTGGAGCACTACAACAACCACCATCAAGAAGGTACAAGTATTTATAAATAGCTATCTTCGCAAGATACTCAACATCCATTGACCGTATACCATCAGCAACAGCCTTTTGTAGGAGAGAACAAATCAGCTTCCAACTCAAGAAGAAATTAGGAAAAGACGATGGAAATGGATAGGACATACATTACGCAAATCATCAAACTGCATCACGAGACAAGCCCTAACTTGGAATCCTGAAGGGAAGCGGAAAAGAGGAAGGCCTAAGAACACATTACGTCGGATAATAGAAGCAGATATGAAAAGGATGAATAACAACTGGAAGGAGCTGGAAAGGATTGGCCAGGACAGGGTTGGACGGAGAATGCTGGTGAGCGGCCTATGCTCCTTCACGAGGAGTAACAGGCGTAAGTAAGTACGTTAATTATTTCATACCTGTCGGTTTGCGATAATTTGAATTTTTAAATCAGATGGGAACGATATTTATGGCTGAACAATATGGGTTCATTTATTTTGAGAACTATCTTTAACTCCTTACGACTTATTGACAATATTAATAATTCATTGATAATTGTTTATACACTTTCTATTGTATCAATAAAGATTAATGAAATCTTAAGGAATATTGAAAAACTCTTGAAAATTTTCTAACGATCGGATGTTTATATATTGAGTAATGTAAAGAAGCTGGATAAAAAAGATTTAAAACACGCAAAGACAAGTTTCTAAAAAATGAGATAGACTGTAACTATGCTATATTAACATTCCGAAAATTAAATTATATAAAAGATGTAGAAATTATAAATATTATTGACAAAGCACAGGTACTTATGAGCTAAGATAAGTTATGTGTATACATTATTCATCAAAGACATAGGAAACAAAGTCGAATATATGTTGAACACATAATATACCAGGTGAATTCCATACAATTTTCCACAACCACCAGACAACCGAAAGCACAAATAAAGCTTGGTCTGTGATCAATGTTAACGGAAGCTTTTTATCACATACAACCCAAGTCTGTGGACAAAAGTACTTTTCACAATTTGCAACTCTTAATAAATTAATAAGAGTTGGTCGATAACGTCTAGAAGTGATAACTACACCCTAAATTCTGACATTTCGTCTAAATCTTTTTCAAATATACGAATGTCTAATTCTGAGCAAACCTGGATAGTCATAAAAATAGAATGAAAGGTTAAAAAACGTGCACTAGTTTCTCAAGAAAAACCCATTACCCTAAAGATGGAAATCCTTTCTTAAAACAGTATGTTATTCATTTTATTTGATCAATAACACGTGTCACTATTAGATAAATTTAAAGTAAACTCAGTCAATTGCATTCAGACCCAAAAACATGCTACAAAAAGAAGTATAGTGAAAAATTCCATTCAAATACTTACATATGGAAGTAAAGTAGGTTGAGTGATTTCTTCGGGTATAAACCCAATAGTCAAAAAATCATTGCAAGAGGTAAAATTAATAGAAACCCGTAGTCTATGGAACCAGTATGACGTATGTCCTTCAGGATAAGAATAATGTAGAAGTCTTCCATTTGGATACACTTTTATCTAGTTTTGTAAGTGAAAAATAAACTGCAAAGTAAACATAAAGGAAGCAAGCACAATCTACATTATGAACAAAATGTGGTAGATAAAACACCCACAAATAGGATCTTAACGTTACTTGTATATGTAAGAAAAATGGTTTCTGACAAGCAATCATTACACCTTGACTACTAAATTTCCAAGGGTAAAAAATGAGGTCAAACCAAAAACTCTACCAAACCAACTTCAGCAAACCTAAGAACATAGATTTTGTAGTATGGTTCAATAGGGTAAGTTGTATCCAGTGTTGAAATAACCAAAACTTAGAAGGAAAAATTCGAGGTGATCATTCGTCTTGAGAAAACCATCAAAGTATATCTAGCAAAGAGTGACTGAGATAGTAACAGTATTAGCGATAGACATCAAATATATGATCCAAGAATATATCTAAAGATTAAAATAAGGAAAACCAAAATAGCGAACAACCTATCATCAATAACTGCAAAGAACATTAACATAAAAGAAAAACTTTGAAAATAAGGAGTAAAATAGTGAGATACAAAAGACGTAATAAATTTGAGATTTAGGATTTGAAGAAAGTATAACGAATTGTACTGTTTTACTAATACTCAAATTTGAACCTTGAGATATTAGGCCTTTAAACACTAGCTGCGGTCATTATGCTGATTCCAGGTACATGTTTACGATTGAGAATAGCTTTCAGGCCAACAGTTGATAACTGCAGTGGCTGATGAGATGTCCTATTTTGTCCAGCCTAGGACTTCTTACAACATGATTTCCAGTTAATCACCACTGCAAATATTGGAGGGTTGTAGCTGAAAGTATATTTTGATTAGTTAAACACATACTAGCCCTGAATTAAAATTATTTCGCCGTTTTCACTGTTATAAAAGCCCTATGAAATTTTATAAAATCCCGAGAAGTCTGAAATACCTTGAAGAGGGGTGCCATTCCTATTTATGCAAAGAGTATAAGAATATATTGCCACATATTGTTAAGCCTCTCCATCAATTGGCATGGATAGTGCATGTCTATTCATTTGAAAAGCAAAATGTTACTAATTTCTTCATCTGCTTAACTGTTCAATCGGCTTATTAGCAGATTAATGAAAATATACTAATAGTCTAAATAGTTAGTTGATCCTGTGCATATAGGGAGAATGATTGTGTAAACAAGAACGGCCTTTGATTCCATCTGTTTAAAGTGTTTAAATTCTGTAAATTTCCTAGTTTAGTAATACATTAACTCAGTATATACTTAAATTAACATTAGTTCGAATAGTCCAATAATATATAAGAATAAAATCGCCAGTCTGAAAAAATGAGTGTTGATATTGAGCTGTTTCCCATCTCACATAATTCGTTACTGTTAGAAAGTTAATTGACAAATATATAGTAGTAGAGTTATGCTCACCAACCTTACAAGCATATAACAAATTGTTCCAAGACGAATTATATGATCCGGTGACAAAACTCATCTGCCTAGAAAGCGAAAATCTTCTAAAGCCAGGGTGACTCCGGCAGTAATCTGAATTGTCTGGCAATATTACATCTACAGTACCGTTTAGTTTAGTGAATGTACGTACATTCCTCGTAGCTTCCGAATACCACAGAGTAAACCTGTAGACTTGTTAAAGCCAGTGGCAATAAACGCATGTCAGAAATCTCATGAACACCGACGATAACATAAAATGAACCTGTGTTTTCATGAGGCTTGAAATACCGCTAAAAGTAAATGTATGAACTTTATATGTGTTTGACCCGAAAAACAAACCCTAGACTATATCATTTCTTCAGCCTGTAACATGTAATTTACATAACTTTACGTTGAAAAACTTTTATCTTTCATGTCATTTGCCATTTACTGTATCGACAGAACGTTCTCTATTTCAAACCATAGTCAACAGTAACCAAAGAGGATGAGCTGGTTCATGGTCATCTGATCACCACGATGGGATTAACCAAGTTAGGTAACAACCTCCGGTTGTGAGTGAGATGTGGTCTGGGTAGATAATTCATTCCTGTCCAGTTTGGACAAATTTAACTATCCACATAATTGATTATAAGCCTTTAATAACTTTTAGTTCTATCCATCCGACACTCTCACCGTAATTTAGGCAAGCACCAGTACCGTCTGTTCACTTACCTTAGATTAGATTATAGATGCAAGTTTTGTGTTTAATCGACGAAATGTAATCGTATTAAGGCATTTGAAAAGATATAGGCGGAAGTTACAGAAACGTGGCTCTAAATAAAATGAGGTGTTATGCATCTTTGGTTATCATGAACTGAAACGCTGACCTGAGCCAGAATATGTGGTTACGTTACAAATTTGGAGCTCAAATGGACAGAAATGTTTTCTCCTTGAGTCCTGGATATGTTAGATCCTATAGGCATACATCTTTCTATGCGATTGCTTCAATGCAATATAATGGAATGCCAATTTATCTGTTAAACCGAGTTTCAAGGATCAGATAAATAATCTGTTGATATCGTCCATGAGCAAATATTTTCTGACATGTAAATGTCAAGCAAATGTAAATTTAATGATGGATTAGATCGTTTTCGAACACTGGAGTTTTGTCTGAGGAATAATTTCCTATTAACATTTCTTGTGCATCTAATACACAAACCTCTGTGTTATTGATTGATGAGGTTCGACTACACTACGTGATGCGACATTTACAAAGCGTGTCAAACACATGAAGAAGGCTTCGAAAATACACGAGAGAGCTATATGTTGTCAGAACACCACTAGACGGAGTATTTAGAGGTTCAAGGCACTTATTGCAATATTCCCTACCCCAACAGCGAAAAGTCTGACCGATAAGATTCATGCCAAAAGCCTAATTTGCCGATTAAGTATAGTTTTCACCTTTTTTTCGCTGATGCCTTAGCAATTAAAGAGGTAGTGGAACCATAGGTAGAAGTGGCTAGGGACTTATTTTCTTCTATTGCCAAGATAACTGATAGAACTCAATTGATTGAATGTGAAAATTCAAGATATCTTTGGTTAGCTTATTCACAAAGAAACGATGAACTTGAATTTAGTCTAACGAAACTACTTCAGGAAAGTCAAAGTTGATTGAAGTGTGTGTAGCGGTATATAAATCCCCAAAATAAATAGCTCTGTAAGTCTTCGACATTGGATGCTGACCATATGTTTTAGTGGACTCATCTAGCTGAAGGCGCTCGGTCATGCATCCGCACCAGATCACGTGTGGTAACGCTGTGCTCAACATCTACCGCAATCGCTAGCCAGATTAGATCAGAGATTTCCGATATATTGGTAATCGCCAAATACAATCTTTCGATCTCCTCGACTCTGTCTTTTGATTTCTCACGGTGGGAACAAAGTATATTAGTAGGTGTTACTGGTAGAAGCGTTCTCAAACACTGAATACCTGTTTCATCCTCATGTGTCTTCCGAGAGTCAATATTTTTGGAATTCTGTAATCCATCATCTTTCGTTAACAAAACTACATCAGTGTTCTAGATCAAGCTAATTTCATCATCTTTTAAGGTGAAATTAAAATTATCCACCAAATATATTTTCCCCACTTAAGTCCCACAGAAGCTAACAGTTCGGCAAAGTTCTTTGCACATGTTTTGAGGATCATATTTTGATTTTGTGGATGTAACAGAACAGAAATTAACTTTCTTACAATATAAATATAACTTGAAAGTCTCTGGCTTAGTATCTCGGTCGTTAGAGCGGTCACCGAATTCATTCGGCGATTAAAAGTTCAATTTATAAATGTTAATCCTGTTCCGGCATTTAAACTCAGCGTGTCATGAACTTAACGAGTTAACAAACCATGAATATCAGGCTCCTAAGACAGTACCTGTAGTACGTAAAATAGTTGAATTTTAAACCTACTGTAATAATATAGATAAAGGCTATAGGTCTTTTAGGTAGGCGGAATAACACTACATCTAAATCAGACTATTTGTTATTGTAAGCACAACTTGGACATTGAACGGTTGATGCAAATTATCCGGGAGATTTAAATAATGTAATCTACGGAACTTACACTTTTGTTGGTCAGTCATCTCTTTTATTTACCTCAGTAATATTAATAATAATTTATTCTCAAATAGCAGTTTGTTACATGATGCATGCCAGTTTACATTCAAGATCAAATTGTTACAAATGATACAATATCCACTGTAGTTAACTACGTAGCTGGGTTGATAATTTATAAGATATGAATCTAAATGGTTTTAATCAGTACCACAGTTCGCGCGCTTCATGAAAGTCGCGTTGCGAATGTGCAATTGATGGCCAAGAATGGGTACATTGAAGTGGGAGCTTTTAGAAGTCGCAACCTTGTGTCCCTTTGGAATATCTAAAGCCTTTAGGATGGTTTCGGATAAAATCACCCGTTCCATATCACAAGGTGGCTGAAAGAGGGAGCAAGTAAAAGAAAACACGAGAGGCAGAGTAGCCAATATTCACGAAGGAATGTTTAAGGTATGATTACCCAATCTAATTTTCTTTTATTAAGGTATTTGTTAAGCAAGAGCATTTTAATAGGCTAAAGAAAATAAGTGTAAACAAGGTGTGTGTGGACATACAACTGACAAATGGAGGCGATTCAGGAAGAAGTTGAAAGTATGAGATTATGTGTGATTATAAAATATAGTGTTAAAACAGTATTGTGATATACAATTGACTATCTTCCTTTTTTATCGAAGCTGTTGGAGCCCTTTTCATTTTTTTGTATTATTATTATTTTTTAGGTATCATAGGGTCTTGAGTAGGCTTCGTATATTATCGTATTGTCTAGTTTGCTTGTAGTAGGATAACTGGGTAGGAAGTGAAACCAATTCAACGTTCATAACACAATTTAATGGGGTACTTTGCATGATAAATCAGCATTAATACCTTAAGTTCGTAACATCCCACTAAACCATAAAGAGCCGTAATTAAACAAAATTAAACTTTCGTGCCTGTAGGTAACCCTCTACCTATTGATGGAAGAAACCAGACTAGTTGTGAATAGGTGTTTATTTAGATCTTCGAGTGGTCACGGTGGAGCGTTGGATAATCTGTTCAGACAAACAAAGCGTCGGTTCGATTAATCTATCTATCAAAAACATCTTAGTTCTATTTTCACAGCCCAAGGGAGAATTATCAACTCGCTCAGTGTTTGACTTCAAATAATTAACGACTAACTCCGTCGGCAATTGACGATAGTCCATGAATGTCTCTCCACTTACTAGCTTGACATCCTATTTTGTAGCATGTAATTTCTTCTACAACTATTGCGGATGATTTTCTATGTGCTTGCAAGAGAAGGAGTGTAGGGAAGTGAAACAAGAATATCCGAGAAAGTGCTGCGAGTGGGCCACCCAACACCATGTTGGTGAGGTACGATTTTTCCATGCTCTGTCCAACTATCAGGTGTTTACTCACCTGCATCTTGAGACGCCCTCAAGTAAAATGTAAAGAAGAATCTACTTCGAAGGTAATGATTAAAAACCAATCAAACCTGATGAACTGCTCCACTGCCTACATAAAATAATAAGGTACAAAATAGAAATACATAAATATAAATCATAATTGTTCGGTTCCACGCAAGTGATTGGCCTTCAGAACGGATTGGTAGTCTGGGAGGAAATAGACATAGTGTAGACATCTTGTGTACGAAAAAGTATGAAAACAAAAAAACAATACTCTTTTGCAGTGCATTTATTTATTATTTTTTATTATTTATTATTAGAAGCTTTATTCAACATTATATTTTTGATACAACATAGAATTCTCAGCATAAAGTATTTCAATAAGTTTATTTTTCTTATACCTTGATCGATTGTGACAATAAATTTTGAATCATGACCAGTTAGGTGTTAGGAGTTCGGTAGCCCACATTTGATTAATATTCATTCGTTTCAATGTATATTGCCAGCCACCATGATGTCGCTGATTGTACCTTTTTGTATCCCGTATAGCGAAAGGTTGTAAACTTTTCATAAACGCGCCTGAATAGATTGTGTGCGCAATAGACATATTGATGTGCTAAAACAAACAACAAAACAGATAACTTGATGAAATATGTAGATCGGAGGAACAGGTAGCCCAGATATTCAAGTAGGCCGCCGAGAATTTGCTAGAATTTGAACTCCGTATCAAACTTGATCAAATGTATGACTTTCAGTTTATATTAACCGCCCTTCATAACCAGGTGCGTAGCCACAGGTGCATACGATTACTCCCCAAAAACGGATAAGAATACACGGTTAAGGCGGAAAAGAAAGTTATGAATAGTACGAGGATCAAATACACTTGTGTCAGACACTCGGTGCTCATTCGATGTAGGTATGCATGATATATTGTAGCCATATTTCGTCAACTCATCTAGGTAACGAATTGGTTTGCGCCTTAGTAATGTGTAAGTCTTATTATTCATAAGTAATCATGAATAGTTACTCAGTGTAAGGAAATACTGTAGTCATTCTACCTATGGTCTGATGTGGTTCATTAGCTAAGCTCGCGGTCTAGCATTCAGGAAGGCGGAGGTTCGGGCGAGTGTGTAGCCGATACTTTTGTCCACAAAACCCTCTTGCATACGATGTTTGTTGACCGTAAGTCGCTCAGATATGAGAAAAAAATGACAATAAGACGACAGATTGATATGCCGAAGTGCCATATTGGAACACTGCGGTAGCTGCCTAAATTGTAAACAGTACAAGTTCTTTGTTCATATTAATAATAATACAATAGAAATGCTACAAGTTTGGTAGATTTCCGTTTTACGTTATACTTAAATAAACAATATATATATATATATGTTATATAAGTGAAATATGGACCACTAATTATAATTGGCATAGCCGTGATAGTCATAACGTAAGTTCAATGTTATGATTAATTAACAGTTCAATTATACGTTGCGTTTATAACTAGGCATGTGGAATCAATTTAGATAATATAGTAACCTTACATGTAACGTACTGTAATATATCCTCACGGTTATTGATTGGGAAATGTCAGAAATAAAAAAAATGAGTGGTGCCAATAAAAATGAGTTATACGATTACATTAAAAAGTATGCTGCAGGAAAAGTGGTTAACTGATTGCATAATTTTTCTAAACATGAAAACCGTGGACTTCGACCAAAACGATGTGCTTAAGGCTCTTAGCACCCTAAACACGGAGAAGTCAACAGGACCAGATGAACTACACCCCAAAATCTTGAGACATATTGCCCAATATATCGCGGCCCCACTGACTGTGATATTCAATATGTCACTTGACCAAGGTGTGTTACCTATGGACTGGAAGGACGCAATCTTCACTCCCATACATAAAACAGGTCCACGACAAGTTCCATCGAATTACAGACCCGTAAGCCTCACCAGTGTTGTAATTAAAATACTGGAAAGAATAATCAAACGGACCATAACGGCATTTATGGAAACAAATAACTTGCTGAACATGGCACAACATGGTTTTAGAAAGGGTCTATCCTGTACAACGAACCTTCTTATAGCTAGGGAGCTCTGGATTAATGCGCTAGACAACGGAAACTCAGTGGATGTTGTCTACATAGACTTCAGTAAGGCTTTTGACAAGGTGCCAACTAATAGACTGCTATTGAAGTTGGCAAACCTTGGTATTGCCGGACCTCTTTTAAAATGGATTAAGGATTTCCTAGTAGGTCGTACGCAAAAAATAAGAATAAATTCCAAGTGCTCCATCTGGAGACCAGTACTTAGTGGGGTACCTCAAGGTTCAGTCCTAGGTCCTTTACTTTTTATATTGTACGTTAATGATCTTACAAGTATAGTACAGTCTCCAATGTTATTACACGCTGACGATGTAAAAATTTGGCGAGTAGTAACTGGAGACAAAGACGCATTTACTCTTCAGGCAGACTTAAATAATATGATAAACTGGTCTAAAGAGTGGCTGATGCCTATCAACTCGGAAGTGTGTCTACATGCACTTGGGGGATTCAAAGGTTAATACGTACAACATAGTGGATGTGTCATTACCAGTAGTCCGGTCTCATAAGGATCTAGGGGTGACAGTGAGTGATGATCTTAAGACGACGGCCCATTGCCGGGAGGTCGCAGTTAAGGGGTTTCGAACCCTCTGGGCTTTAAAAAGGACATTCACCAAGTTTGATACTACCATGTTCACCACATTATACACATCCTTAGTGAGAACTAAGTTAGAGAACTGTGTTCAGGCTGCAAGCCCCTGTTTAAAAGGTGACTCAGACATACTAGAAAAAGTGCAGAGGGCAGCTACGCGTGCAATTCCGGAACTCCGGGGTTTATCATATAAAGAGCGGCTTGAAAAACCGAACCTCTTTACTCTGTCCTATCGCAGACTAAGGGGAGATCTAATATTGATGTACAGAATATTGAGATATGATTTCGGACCTAACTTATTCTCTCTTTTTCTTCCCACTAGATCGGGACACCTCAGAGGACATAGAAGGCGTGAGTAGAAAAGCCAAGAACGAACAAAATACCCGTGGCATACAGGTTTTCACACCGAGTCATCAATACTTGGAACCTGCTGCCTGAAGCAGTGGTGTGTTGAGGATAATGTCCTCAATATCTGACTCCAAATAATAATATCCCGTAACTGAGTATTTTAGGTAGGCTTAATCTTTTAGTAGAATTGCGAATTTCCTCGAGATTATTAAAAAGCCCGAACACCAGTTATAGAGATAGTTTATTGTTATTGAATAATAATAATCCACAAGCGTACGGTGGGCAAGCACACGATGAAACAGAGAGAGTGAGTGAGTCTGTTAAAAATCCATATATATTTGAGAGTTAATCGGGTGTGGATAGATTATCGATTATCTGCATATTGAAACCAATAGGAAAATAGCTTAAGAGTTGATGTACAGACATACATTCGATCATACACACCGAAATTAACATAGTGAATTAAGAGTTTGAAATGCACACAAATTAACATGATGAATTAAGTGTCTGAATTACAGTGAGTAGACAAATGATACATTAGTTGAATGGGCTTGCTACAGGTGTCCGCACCTTCAATTGACTCTTTCAAGAGAAGACTGGACACTCACAGAAGCATACTAGAAAAGGAATAACAGGCTGTAGGCCTTCTGTCCTTACTACACAAATCTGAAATCTGAATCTGAATCTAATAAGTACTTGACCATGGTATGATCTAAAATGTTTTGCCTAAAACCACTTATCAAGTTATTAAACATATCTTCAACCGAAAACTTTTTAGAAGTAGTTCATATTGTATATATACAACCAGTCCAAGTGAAAAAAATATTTATAAGAAGTACTAAAAACGTAGTAAATTAACCAGGAAAATAAATAATAAAACTCGCATACGTTGCTTTTTGAATTCGTTGTTATTGCGAGTGTTAGTTGTGTGGGGTCATTGTATATGCTCACAGAGGATTTGTTCGATGTTTCACTCCAACGCTTTTTAATTGTCGACCATTAGTGGCAAAATCTAAGTTGTTTAATTCAACAGGCGAAGCTTGTTCACATCACTCACATTAGCTGAAGACTCTTCGTTCTCTAATGTGACTTATTCTTTTTTACGTTTTCGAATAATATCACTTAGCAAGTGTTTAGGAATATTTTGTAGATTATCCAGTGTATCTGAAGAAATGAACTGATATTCACTTTTATAGACTATATTTATTTAACATGCATACTGTGAAACAATAAACGTTGTAATTTATAGATCATGCCTGTAATAATAGTGTGCACCTGCCAGTGCAGTAATCTAGACGGATTTATAAGCTTGGGAGGCATGCTTTTATCGGCGAACATATTATCACTTTGAAAAAACTTTGATAAGGCTTACGACTAGATCAATAAGAAAATCATAACTCTTACTACCAACAAGCGCAGAATACTAATGTTGAACAGAAGTGATTTTATTTCCAATCCAACATTCTGAGTGATTTTAGTACCACACTTTTTGCCATTGAAAAGGGACATGGCATCATCCTCTGTGATGCTTCAGCCTTTTTTTCCTGTTGGCGTTGTATATGCAGCAAAGTTCATTTACTCGCAGAGATTTCTTTCCAGAATGGCAGGTAGCTATTCAAAATAGCCTTTAGTGTTTATTTTAGAAATTAGCTGAAAAATATTTTGGGTCATATCGTCTTATCTTAAAAAGGATATATTTCTTTTGGAACACATTTGGGTATTAGAAACTGGAAAGATGCATGGACTACGAATCGAATCCAATCTATAGAGCCTAGATTAGCAACATGTACAGTGCGGAGGATGATACAGATATTATCTTGATATATAATATCAATAATAATCCTCCACACTGTAACAGATAATTAACAAGTTTTAATATCGAAGATGTAATTAGTATAGAATGCGAACTTCTTCGTGGTTAGAACCACTAACTTGTGGAGTTCCTTACTATAAAAAGCATCTTCTCGAGAGTCCTGCAAAAAACGGGTTCAACATTGAAAGTGTGGCCGAATACTCTAAACGCAGTATTTTTGCTTGTGTCTAAATATTTTAAGCATACCTTACATTTATATTTCGTGTTTAAGTGTCAACATTTCAGTGACCTTATCTATAGTTGGTTTAAAGGAAAGTGATGAAATATAGACTGGCAAATAACCTTGTGCACATTCGTTGACTTCACCACATTAGTGAATGACGAAATAAACTAAGCCAAATATGGCCATGCTTTGGAAATCTATGCTTACGCATCGGTTAAAACAGACAAATAACGTAAATTGGAGGAAGCAAACGTGTCTACAAGAAAGACTACTCGATGGAAGCGTTAATATAACTCGGCATATACAAAAACACATGACTTCGACAAAATAGTAGGTGTAATTTGCAGACAAGAACAAATAGGAAGTGTAAGTATAGAGCTAACAAGGACATGAGTAATAGAAGTCCACGTGTCGAATATAACAATTGTTTATGTAGAGAATGGAGCTACAGGGAAGGCGACGACACCGTCATAGTCAAGATCTGTTTGAACTATCAGGTGTGTACAGAGTATAATATAAGATCACACAGAAGTTATAACAAAACGCTAAACTTGTAGCGTGTCGTCGAGTCCTAACTGACAACGAACACCGCGACCAAGAAACGCGTGCCAAAGAAATCAGATGGCGAAGATTAAATGTAACCAGATTTATTCCGTTGACGATCTCGTGGTATCGAACGAATACCAAGATCGTGCCAAGAAATGGTACAAGCGAAAGCAGGAAGGTGGATGACGTGCGAACAAAGCCAAAAACCGCGGAACAATGACGGAAAGTAATGGAAGCACAAAATGGCTGTAATTGGCACAGTTTAACAAAAGCACGTTAAAACAAGCACTGGTACAGTTGGTTATAATAATGATTGTTTTCATTAAAACAGTCGTGTTCTCGTGATAAATGTGAGTCACTACAAACTAAACGTATTCCCATTATCAAATCGAAAAACTAGAAGTGACCTGATTACAGTTTGTAAATTACTTAGTGGTAGATTTACACTTGGTTTGTCCTCACTCTTCTTGTCTTCCAAAACAGAAGATTTACGAGAACACTCTAAAAAGGTTCACAAACCCAGAACAAATTACATGTCAGCCGACTATCGACTTTCCCATTGAATCATCAACGAGTGGAATTCATTAACTTAACACATGGTTGAATCTCTAACTGTCGACTTTTTAAAAAGGAAAGTTGGATCAACTGGGAGACCATTATTAACAGGACTAACACAAGCCACCCAGCCTCCTGTCCTTTCCAGAGTGGAACTGAATAACGCCATCGTTATACAACTAGTTGACCCAAATATTGTATGCGATATTAGGTAGAAAACTATTGGCCAACTGAAAAATTTGGGGATTATGAGAAAATAATCTTACCACCCAGACTCCGATCTCAAGGAACAATTATTTCGTTAGTAATGCTTTACAAAGTTCGAAGTTTGTTCAATAAACTGGTCTGCCCGTTTCAAGTTTGGCCTTGGCGCCATTTAGCCTATTGTCTCGAAAATCACTCGTCATATGAAATGAGATAGAATGAGTCGTAAGAGTTAATCAAACGTCTTAATAGGATTTTATTAGAGAAAGACGCGAACAAAGTGGTGACGGTTGTTGCCTACTTGTGTCAAGGTGACAAGTCAAAGGAAATATCGTACACGGATGCCAAAGTCATAGGGAACGGATCATTTGGCGTTGTGTATCAAGCTAGACTCCTGGAAACTGATGAAATAGTCGCTGTAAAAAAAGTTCTTCAGGATAGGAGATTCAAGGTGATCATTTCTTCAGTCTTGCATCCCCCGTTATTTTGTGGATAGAAACTTGTATCAGTTTTTATCATTCATGTTATGTTATGTAAAACTAAATTTTTTAATAGATGATAAGTATGTGTTCAGACAGTCTACACAAACTCATCAACGCTCACCATACATCGCTATCAGCCAGCATATATATTCCTCAATATACCAGTTATGTTGTCATTCCATAGTATATTTATGTGCGATTCCGACCACCAAAAATAAGTCATTTAAATGGGTAAAGACCACTTCCAGGTGTTTGTCCAGACGGATTGAGTCCAAAAGTATTCAAGGATGGTGATCCAGTTTTAGCGGTTAGGTTGACTAATACTTTAGCTAAAATAAAGGAGTTGGATGTAATCCCATGTGACTGGTTGCAATCATTGATTGTCCCATTATATAAGGAGGGGTCAAAATCACCCAATGATAACCATAGACGGATTAGTTTAACTAGTATGGCATCTAAAATACTAGCCTCAATTGTTGTCGGACGCTTAACAAAGACTCGTGAACTGCAAACACGAGGAAATCAGTCTAAGTTCAGACCTGGTCCTGGCTGCATCGACCACATATTCGCCATTCGTCAGATCTTAGGACACAGACATGCTTATCGGCATCCGATAACGGTGGTTTTTCTTGACCTAAAAGCAGCATTTGAATTCGTAGACCGAGAAGTTCTGTGGCAGTGTCTGTCATTGAAAGGCGTACCTCAGAAGTACATAAGCCGTGTAAAGGCTCTTTACTCGAACACTTCTAGTGGAAGAAAGTTAGGGGCGACCAAATAAAACATGGCAACAGTCCTTGAAGTTACTAGCTTCTGATCTGAGCCATGTTGGTAGGTGCAAACTACTTGGTTGGGATCCGTGTGATTATCGTATTAAGTGGTTGGAGACTATGGGTGACATGGCTCAGAATCGACCACAGTGGTGTCGGTGTATACACTATCTGTCTTCCTCTAACCAGTGAGACTAAAATAATTAATACATATTCTACGAACTGATTTTTTTCTTTGTATCATATTTTCATATGAAATCATTGTTTACTACCATAGAAATGACTACTTTCATGAATTTGGTGTTCATTTTGTTATGCTCATGTGGTAAGGCAACCTGACTTAATTACTTACGCGTGTTATTCGTGAAGGAGCATAGGCCACTCACCAGCATTCTCCATCCAACCCTGTCCTGCGCAATCCTTTCTAGCTCCTTCCAGTTGTTATTCATCCTTTTCATATCTGCTTCTAATTCCCGATGTAATGTGTTCTTAGGCCTTCCTCTTTTCCGCTTCCCTTCAGGATCCCAAGCCAAAGCTTGCTTCGTGATGCAGTTTGATGATACTCTATTTCTACTTGTCGGCTCTAATGCTCCTCTTCACTTGCTTGTTTGCTTCTATGTATTCAGCTTGTGCTTGGACTTTCTCCGCTCGTGTTCGGCTGTTGTTAATTGCTGTCTTCTTTCTTTGATCTTGTCCAGTGTTTCTATAGAGATCCACTTCTTAGGATGGTGTTACTTTAGGCCCAGAACCTCTTGACACGTTGAAGTTAATGCTTCTTTGATACTTTTCCAGTTATCCTCCATAGTAGTTTCTCCTTTCAGTAGATCATGTAAGGCTTGGAACCTGTTGTTGAGAGCTATCTTGAATTCATTGAGTTTGTCAGTATCTCGAAGGAAGGCTGTATTGAACCTTTGTATTGCTGTTTGTCCAATTGTCCAGTTCTTTTTTAGCTTCAGTTTTAAATTGGCTACAACTAGGTGGTGCTCTGAAGCTATGTCAGCTCCTTTCCTGGTTCTCACATCTTCCATTGTCCTTCGGAATTTTTTGTTGATGCAAATATGATCTATCTGGTTCTCTGTAGTGTGGTCCGGTGAGATCCATGTAGCCTTGTGTATATGCTTGTGTGGAAATATTGTGCCCCCTATGACCAATTTGTTGAATGCACATAGATTTGCAAATCTTTCCCTATTTTCGTTTCTCTATCCCAGTCCATGTCGTCCCATAATATCTTCATATCCGGTGTTGTCTATTCCGACTTTGGCATTTAGATCTCCCATCAGAATGGTGAGGTCCTTTCTTGGGCATTTCTCTATGATTGACTGCAGCCGCTCGTAGAATTGATCTTTAATGTCGTCGTTGCTATCATTGGTGGGTGCATAACATTGGTTAATATTCATTAAAATCCCCTCCTTTGTTTTGAACGATGCTTTGATGATTCTGGATCCGTGAGATTCCCATCCTACAAGTGCATTTCGTGCTACTTTGGGCAGCATTAGAGCAACTCCCTGAGTGTGTGGAGTATTTTCCTCTTCATGACCGGAGTATAGTAGCATCTCTCCCGTAGCTAACCTTTTCTGTCCAGCTTGTGTCCAATGGGTTTCACTAATTCCCAGTACTGCCAAGTTGTATCTCCTCATTTCTGTTGCTATTTGACTGGTCTTCCCGTTCTTCCACATTGTTCGGACGTTTCATGTACCTACAAAAATTTTTTCTCTGGTTGTTAGAAGGGGCATCGGCCTCGTGGCTTCCGAAGAAACTCGGCTTTCACCATTAAGCGTCATAATTCTTCTAAAAGAAGACCTTCTAACTCTTAGGGCAGAGTTAAAGTGGTTTGAATTATTTTTTCTGGTAAGCGTTTTTTAGCGAGTAAGTTTTCTACGGGATGGGGACGCTAAAAGGCTACAGGAGGAGTTTCGACCGAATTTAGCTTACATATTGTTATAAAGAGTATTCATTGAAATTCCGTTAGTAGTTGTATCAGTCAGATACAACCATGGACCAGGCACATTTACACATCGGTCCAGGTTGCCGTAAATCCGCCTGTAGCACTTCTAGAATTACTGCCGGTCCCAAGCCCGGGTAAAGGAGGAGGGTTGGGCATGAGCTTAGCGTCCCCATCCCGTAGAAAACTTACTCGCTAAAAAACGCTTACCAGAAAAAAAAATTCAAACCACTTTAACTCTGCCCTAAGAGTTAGAAGGTCTTCTTTTAGAAGAATTATGACGCTTAATGGTGAAAGCCGAGTTTCTTCGGAAGCCACGAGGCCGATGCCCCTTCTAACAACCAGAGAAAAAATTTTTGTAGGTACATGAAACGTCCGAACAATGTGGAAGAACGGGAAGACCAGTCAAATAGCAACAGAAATGAGGAGATACAACTTGGCAGTACTGGGAATTAGTGAAACCCATTGGACACAAGCTGGACAGAAAAGGTTAGCTACGGGAGAGATGCTACTATACTCCGGTCATGAAGAGGAAAATACTCCACACACTCAGGGAGTTGCTCTAATGCTGCCCAAAGTAGCACGAAATGCACTTGTAGGATGGGAATCTCACGGATCCAGAATCATCAAAGCATCGTTCAAAACAAAGGAGGGGATCTTAATGAATATTATCCAATGTTATGCACCCACCAATGATAGCAACGACGACATTAAAGATCAATTCTACGAGCGGCTGCAGTCAATCATAGAGAAATGCTCAAGAAAGGACCTCACCATTCTGATGGGAGATCTAAATGCCAAGGTCGGAATAGACAACACTGGATATGAAGATATTATGGGACGACATGGACTGGGAGAGAGGAACGAAAATGGAGAAAGATTTGCAAATTTGTGTGCATTCAACAAATTGGTCATAGGGGGCACAATATTTCCACACAAGCATATACACAAGGCTACATGGATCTCACCGGACCACACTACAGAGAACCAGATAGATCATATTTGCATCAACAAAAAATTCCGAAGGACAATGGAAGATGTGAGAACCAGGAAAGGAGCTGACATAGCTTCAGAGCACCACCTAGTTGTAGCCAATTTAAAACTGAAGCTAAAAAAGAACTGGACAATTGGACAAACAGCAATACAAAGGTTCAATACAGCCTTCCTTCGAGATACTGACAAACTCAATGAATTCAAGATAGCTCTCAACAACAGGTTCCAAGCCTTACATGATCTACTGAAAGGAGAAACTACTATGGAGGATAACTGGAAAAGTATCAAAGAAGCATTAACTTCAACGTGTCAAGAGGTTCTGGGCCTAAAGTAACACCATCCTAAGAAGTGGATCTCTATAGAAACACTGGACAAGATCAAAGAAAGAAGACAGCAATTAACAACAGCCGAACACGAGCGGAGAAAGTCCAAGCACAAGCTGAATACATAGAAGCAAACAAGCAAGTGAAGAGGAGCAATAGAGCCGACAAGAAGAAATACGTGGAAGAATTAGCAGAACTGGCCTAAGACATCAGCAGTAAAACTTTATTCTGTGTAAAAAAACAAATTAGTATAGAACTTTGTAGTTATAACTAACTCGTATTTCATTTTGATACACAAACACCTAGTATGGTTGTGTTATATAGATGACTGTTTGCTCAATACTCTACACTACTTTCTTTAAACGTTTATTTTAAATTTAAACTGTTGAAATATAATTTCACTATTGACTGAATGCTTGTCGTTTCAGACAGTATTAAGACCACGGCAGCCGTAAAGTGTATTTTGTATGTATACCTAGTGAAGACAAAACTATTTCATTTAGATGAAATACTTTTAAGTTTTAAATTTTAAGTGTAATAATAGAATTTGACTAGTATTCAGCAAGTCGATAGACAAGTTTTTTATCTCTGTAGATTTCCGTCTGTCTAACTTTAAAATATGGTTTAAAAATGTTTCGTAAACTCAATTCCTGGCATTCACATACATTTGCACCTTAATGTTCGATGTTAAATTGGATTAACGCGATTCAGAAAAGCGTATTTTTTAAACTTCCATTGATTATTTCATCCAACGACGGCTCCAATGAATTCACCGGACATCGAAGCGGCACACACAGATATTCCCATAGACGTCAGCCCACCAACGAAGGAAGAAAACAGAATGGCTGTCAGACAAATCAAGAGCAGGAAAGCAGCGGGACCGGACAACACTGAAGTCAGACATCGAAGTAACTACAAACATGGTTTATCTTATATTCAAAAAGATTTTGGAGGAGGAACAAATGCCGATGGACTGGAAAGAAGGACACCTCATCATGATTCCAAAGAAAGATCTGATCAAATGTGAAAACTACAAAGGAATCACACGACTGTCAATACCAGGGAAGGTCTTCAACAGTGTTGTTGAACCGGAATAAAGACGCAGTAGACGCCCAACTTCGAGATCAACAAGCTGGATTCCGTAAGGATCGATCATGCACAGACCAAATTGCAACACTATGGATCATCGTCGAACAATCAGTTGAGTGGAACGCGTCGCTATACATCAACTTCATCGATTATGAAAAGGCATTTGACAGTGTAAATAGGAGGACGCTGTGGAAACTTCTTCGACACTGCGGAGTTCCTGAGAAAATTGTCAATATTATCCGGAACTCATATGACGGACTACAGTACAAATTAGTGCATGGAGGACAGCTGACAGATGCATTCCAAGTGAGGACTCGAGTAAGACAAGGCTGTCTACTCTCTCCCCTCCTTTTTCTTCTGGTGGTCGACTGGATTATGAGGACCTCGACATTTGAAGGAAAACACGGAATACAATGAACAGCTCAGAACCAATTACACGATTTGAACTTCGCAGATGACCTGGCCCTTCTATCGCATACACACGAACAGATGCAGACAAAGACAGCCAGTGTGGCAGCAGTCTCTGCATCAGTATGCCTCAGCATACTCAAGGGTAAAACCGAGGTCCTCAAATTCAAGGCGAAGAATAGCGATCCAATCACTCTTGTTGGCGAAACTCTGGAAGATGTAGAATCCTTCACATACCTGGGAAGCATAATCGATGAACAAGGAGGTTAAGATGCAGACGTAAAGGCAAGGATTGGCAAAGCAAGAGTCGCATTCCTACAATTGAAGAACATATAGAACTCAAAACAACTTTCAACCAATATCAAAGTGAGAATCTTCAATACCAACGTCAAGGCAGTTCTACTGTATGAAGCTGAAACTTGGAGCACTACAACAACCACCATCAAGAAGGTACAAGTATTTATAAATAGCTATCTTCGCAAGATACTCAACATCCATTGACCGTATACCATCAGCAACAGCCTTTTGTAGGAGAGAACAAATCAGCTTCCAACTCAAGAAGAAATTAGGAAAAGACGATGGAAATGGATAGGACATACATTACGCAAATCATCAAACTGCATCACGAGACAAGCCCTAACTTGGAATCCTGAAGGGAAGCGGAAAAGAGGAAGGCCTAAGAACACATTACGTCGGATAATAGAAGCAGATATGAAAAGGATGAATAACAACTGGAAGGAGCTGGAAAGGATTGGCCAGGACAGGGTTGGACGGAGAATGCTGGTGAGCGGCCTATGCTCCTTCACGAGGAGTAACAGGCGTAAGTAAGTAAATTCGGTCGACAATGTTATCCACTGCAGTAAAATTTGGTGTTCAGTCTTTTTTTCGGAATATTTAATTGTTTTGGTTCCCTCATAATAGGAAACCCAGTCAACAATACTAGTTTGATATAGGATTTATTTGTAGAACAGATGTAAGTACGTATAGTAGTCAACATATGATTGAGATATGTACGAGACTCTGAATCAGACTATCCATTTCCTCCCAGAGATGAATTACAGTAAAATCAGTTTGCATATAGTGACAAATCAAGTTCTTTGCTTTAATTAATATTTTTTGAGTAATTTTTCTTTTGAGAACTTGTGGATAGCAATGGCTTATCAGTGTTGATATTTAATCATCCTTCTACCCAAAATTAACGTCGTTGTTTATTTTCAGAATCGAGAATTGCAAATTATGCGCCAACTGGACCATCCAAATATTGTGCAGTTAAAGTACTTCTTTCACTCTGTGGGTGACAGAGTAAGCTGTTATGTTGTTTTTAAATATATCGTTATTATTGTATTTTATTTAGGATTTAGTTTCATGCTTTTGGTTTACATCTCATTCGTTCTGTTGTGTCCTTATTGATTTTTCGTATTGGTTAAAAGCGTAACTGTTGAAATCCAGTGGTCGTATTATCAGTCCTATTTTGTATGAATTTTCCCATACGCACAGCTCAATTAGTCATTACCAATGTCAAACCCAAGCACAAATGTGTATCAGTCCGAGTTGCCTCGTCTCATCAGTATATCAAGTTTAAGAATCATAGTTGATAGTGTTAGTGGTAGTAAAAGTTGATTATAGTTCGAAAACGGGAAACCGAGGAATGGAAAGTATAAAATAGTATAAAAATCCGAATTTTGAAGGAAGATGACAAGTGAATGCATATACGTCACTGCAATCGATCGTTAACCATGTAATATAAAATTCCCAATTACTGATTGTGGTTACTGTTTGAAATTCAATCAGGTAATCCGTAGCTGATAACAGCTGAGATAAATAATCACTGTCTTCATAAATTTGTCACCGGTCTTGGTCCAACAGTACCGAGAGATATTTGATGTTGTAGTTCATTATGTGTATGAAATAATAAAGATTAAATTGTCCCTGAAGAACCAACTAGTTAACTAGGAGTCATTAACGTGTTATGCAATTATTTCGGCATAAAACGAAACGTTATGTTAACTTGATATTAACGCTACAGAAAAAAATGGTTATTTAGTCAGCCATATTTAATATCGGGTGTAGTACGAATGTACGTCAACTTGTGTTGCTATAATGCATCATCACGGTACGGTGAAATTCACAAGATGAATTGTAAAACAGTCCAGATATTGGCAACATCAGTTATACTGAGAAACATTAAACATGGAAAGTAAAAGATTAATTCGAGGAATAAAAGACATGAAATAATATAAAACTTCGAGAAAATGTAGTGTAAAAAACATGTGCACCAATAAGACTGATTCTAAACCAAACCACCCAAATTGAGGTAGTAATTGCGGTTATCGCACGAATGTCAACTAAGTTTGCACCTCTCAACAGGTTTCAGTCTTACAATCACTGCCTTCATCGACTTATGTCACATATTACTGTGATCCTCCTTTGGCATAGGTAACACTTTCTAATCATCTCAGTCGATGGAGATTCAGTCTCATCGATAGACTTAACTGGTACCCTATGCCTAACCTCAAAATGAATCATCGTACACAGGCAATGCTTCAAAGATACCCATGATAAAATACTTGCTACCTGCATATGTCATACTTCAATAGGCTATGTTTCATACTAGTAACCTACGAATAACCTTAAAGATCACGTCTCAGCTGTAATATATAACAAAGCAAACTGCTACAAAATGTACTCGCATCATCATTGGAGACGAACATTTCGTCGGTGATACAAGTGACGAGAGTTGAAAAAAGCCATGCGAAATTCCTGAATCCATATCGGTATTTCATCCAACACCAACCCAAAAGCCACCAAATGCTCAGGAACGGCCGAGGGTGGGGAGCTCTAGCTCTCCCTCTCAAAATGCTCTCATATGGCCACGCGTATACAACTACTTCCAGGGAAGTCCCACTCACCGCTTTCTCGTAGCGAGGGTGTTGTTTAACGAAATTGAGAGGACGAAAAGCGAATTTCTGTCGCTTTAACAGGGTTGATGTATCTAACTAGGGCAGTTGGATAACCCTGATTTCAAACCGGTGGCGTACATGGGCTCCAGGATCCTAAGGGAACAAATGGCGTATGAACCTATTGTTGGTCATCGGCTACCATGGGACTGCATCTCCTAACGTTACTCCGTTGCCTTATGGATTAAACCTGTGGGTCAAAGGCTCGGAGTGTGTCCACTTAAGATAACCACCTGCTTCGAGTTGGGCGCCCGGGCAGTACTCCAGCTCTCACACATCGAATGATTTGTGGGGCGCATATGTATTTGGTGCCTTCTTGTACCACTGTTTGTTTTTAAATAAATAAATATCCCACAAGAGCTAATGTGACCTCCAGGATAAGTATTCTCGATGCTCTCAGTTACTTCACTCCATAATCGATCTAGCCACTAACTCGGAACAGTCTTAAAGCAACATGTGGTACTTAGAAGGCGAGAAACTTATCTTAAAAATGTTTGGATTGTTACTCAAGGAAAGGTTTGGTTCTTACCTGCCAAATCACTTGAGTACACACATATAGGTTGTTTACAAGTTTTCGTAGTGGGAGTCAAAACACGAAGCGCACGTAAGTTATTTGGAATCGGCTACACATTTTTGGGAGTGCAAAGGTTGGTTGTATTAGTTTCAGTTAGTCTTCCTTCTATTATAATGTGATTAATTTTCAAATGTTTTTACCAACTTTCCCCAGAAAGATGATGTCTATTTAAATTTGGTCCTCGAATTTATTCCGGAAACCGTATATCGTGTTGCCCGAAGATATGCCCGTCAAAAGGAAACAATTCCTCTTTTATTTGTAAAGGTAATTTTTATTTTTTAGTAATTTTATTCCTATCAACATCAGTCTCGCACCTTTCATGGATTTATTCAGTTTTTTATAAAATTTCCTTACAGTAGTAAAATGTTTCCATAATCATCATAACCTGTGAATCGATTGATTTAATTAATAGTCCATTTCATATATGCTTGTAATTTTTTAGGGGCTAATATTGTCTTAATCCACCCACTCAGCCTTTTTCCAACTCCAGTCAATCAACTCAGCGCGTCCGTAAAGATGTACATGACACATGTCCCGACCGAAGCCGCTACCTTGATGCGGTGGTCGGGCTTGCCTATCGTGATGACCCAACCGAGCTATATTGGCTGGAACATATGTTCCTGTAGGTTCTACCATGCCAGGCAGGTCGATTGGAGAACGGTAAGACTAAAAGCAGCAACTCAAGGTCTGAGGGCGAAGTCGTACTGCTGACTGTAGAGGGGTGTGACAGCAGTAAGGTGCTTCCCTCGGACAACCAGCATCTGCAGCGATGCTGCCTTCCCACAAGGAGGGGTGGGGGTAGAAAAGGTCGACCCTAAAAATGTCACACCTCACCTTACCTCACGGATTTCCGTCTCCGGCGGTAAGGCCCTTTGAAGAAAGGAGCTAACACATTAAAAACCTTCCACGAAAAGGCCGTACGCGACCGGCCTCAAGCAGTTGTCCCTTGGGCTCTGCGGTCACGCTCCCAGGTCGTTAAGACCAACACTAATCCAATTTCTTTTTCAGGTCCCTCAAGAAATACCCTTCCACGGTGTGGGCAACCGGGAAGTGATATCATCCCTCATACCCGTAACAGCACACGAGACCAAGTTGGTCACATTCAAATCCTTCCTACACCTCCTAATACCTCTCTTATCTCCATGACTAATCCTCCTCACGTCTCTTTATCATCTCGCACCGTTAGGGCAAACGATTCGAGTATGCGGAACGCTATTACTGGTCTCCTGAAACCACGCTCTAAACTACACGTAGGAGCTTTTAACGTCCGAACACTGTGTCAAATAGGATAACAGGCTTCCTTAGCTAGGACTTTAGAATCCCGCGCCATCGATGTGTGCTGCGTCTCCGAAACGAGCATACAGGATCCGAGTAGCGTCATTCATCTGACCTCACCATGCCAAAATAAAAAAACCGACTCGATTCACACTTCGTGTATCTGGAAGCCCTGATTCTGCTTCCCGTGGCCTCGCCGGCGTAGGCATAACATTGAGTCCTAGGGCAGAACTAGCTCTCTTAGAGTGGATCCCAGTAGACAGTCGTTTGTGTGCTGTCCGACTGAACGAAACAGTAAGGATCCGAAAAGATAGGGACACTTGTCGTTGCCTCTTCGTCGTCTCTGCCCATTCTACCGCTGACTGCAGCACAGATGATGTAAAAGATGAGTTTTACAGAAAGCTCTCCGACCTTCTCCAAAAAGCTAGGCGCTCAGATGTAGTAATAATGGCTGGTGACTTTAATGCTCAAGTAGGTAAACTAAGCGATAGGGAAAGACACCTGGGTGAATCTTATAGCATCATGGCTCAAAGAACAGATAATGGCGACCGTCTGTTGCAGCTATGCTCAGATAACCGCCTCTTTCTTGCAAATACTAACGTTAGGCATAAGGAAAAACATCTTTTAACATGGCGACCCCCTAATTCGTCCCAGCGTTGGACCCAAATAGATCACATCGATATCAGCCACCGATGGAGGGGCTCAATAGAAGACTGTCGCTCATTCTGGGGCACATGCTTAGATTCAGATCATGCTCTAGTGTGAGCGCGTATTTGCTTGCGTCTTACTGGACGTAGGAAAGACGCTGCAAGGAAACCTCTTAGGGCCTTACTTAATGATAGTCAAGCTAAGAGTATATTTCAGGAACAACTAGGAAAACAGTTAGGCAGCCATGTATGTGATGCCCAGCATGAGGCAGCATGGAATGATATCCGAAAAGCTGTGGAAACAGCAGTGATATCTGCTAGTAAGGTAAACCAGAAGGTTAGGGAGCAACACTGGATCTCAGCAGCATCTATCGCACTGATAGATGCTCGGAAACTCATTCCATCTGGCTCTGAACATAATGAAGAGCGGAGTCAGCTTAAGCGCAAGCTGACAAGAAGTCTACGCAATGATCGTGAACAGTGGTGGGTAGCGAAAACAAGAGAGATGGAAAAGGCAGCGGCAATAGGTAATAGCAGACAATTGTTCAGACTTGTTAAGGAAACCGGAATTAGGAACCCGACCGTTAGCGAAACAATTTCAGAGAAAGATGGACATATTATACACTCTCAACCTAGGAGATTGGATCGATGGGCAGAACACTTCAGGGGTCAGTTCAACTGGCCTTCAGCCACACTTCGGTTTCCCACGATCTCTAGTCAACCTGAATGGCAAGTTAATGTAAGTCCTCCGTCCCTTTACGAAGTTGAAAAAGCCATAGGAAAGCTGAAACGAGGGAGAGCAGCAGGCCCTGACAGGTTTACTCCTGAGATTTTTAAGGATGGTGGTCCACTATTAGCAATGAAATTAACCGAGGTCTTAGGTAGAATTTGGGAACTAGACGTAATCCCATCTGACTGGTCTCAATCACTGATTGTGCCAGTTTATAAGAAAGGACAAAAGTCCTCTTGTGACAATCACAGAGGAATCAGTTTGACTAATATAGTGTCTAAAATATTAGCTTCAATAGTACTTCGACGCCTAACTAAAGCTCGTGAAGAGCAAACTAGAGAAAATCAGGCCGGTTTTCGACCTGGACGTGGTTGTATAGACCAAATATTCACAATACGTCAGGTTCTAGAACACAGACACACGTTTAGACGCCTCACAATGGTAGTATTTCTCGACCTTAAGGCGGCATTCGACTCTGTTGATCGTGAAGTTCTATGGCAGTGTTTGTCACTGAAAGGAGTACCAAAGAAGTACATTAACCTTATTCAGGCTCTCTACTCGAACACAACTGGTAGAGTGAGAGCTTATGGCGAACTGTCATCAGAATTGATTACCTCAAGTGGTGTTCGTCAGAGCTGTCCACTCTCTCCATTCTTGTTCAACTTTGTGGTCGACGTACTTTTAGAGATAACACTCTCCTCATCTAAATTTCCAGGGGTTGAACTTCTACCAGGAGGTTCACTTGTTGACTTAGAATATGCTGATGGCATAGTTTTATTTGGTGAAGACGATGACAAAATGCAGAGTCTTCTGACCACTCTAAGCAACAATGCAGGCATGTTCGGGATGCGATTTTCTCCCTCGAAATGCAAAATGTTGCTTCTGGATTGGGTTGCATCGTCACCCGAACTAATGATAGGGAGTGAAGTAATTGAGCGTGTCGATCGCTTCACTTATCTTGGAAGTCTCATCAGCCCTTGTGGTCTGGTATGTGACGAAATCTCAGCACGGATACAGAAGGCTCGACTAGCTTTTGCTAACTTGCGTCATTTATGGCGTAGGCGAGATATCCGTCTATCAACCAAAGGACGGGTTTACTGCGCAGCAGTTCGTTCCGTCCTGCTTTATGGAAGTGAAACATGGCCGGTAAGAGTAGAGGATATTCGTAGACTAGTAGTATTTGATCATAGGTGTCGTCGAAATATTGCTCGTATATCCTGGGACCATCGAGTAAGTAACGCAGTTGTTAGGAAACGGGTACTAGGTAAGGAAGGCTAATCGATTGATGACGTAGTGAAACTTCATCAGTTGAAATGGCTGGGACACGTTTTACATATGCCCAACGACCGACTGCCTCGACGTGAGATGTTCAGTGGTATAGGAGTAGATTGGAAGAAAGCTAGGGGTGGCCAGACCGAAACACGGCACAAGTCCATGAAGTCATTGACAAGTGGACTGAGTCATGTTGGTAGGTGTAGACTACCTGGTTGGGGACCGCGAGATGATAGCAACCGATGGTTAGAGACCTTGAATGACATGGCTCAAAATCGTTTGGAATGGCGCAGGTGCATCCACTCTTTGTGTTCTCCCAAATTTTGACTTCCTGATTCCTCCTTGTCTCTTTTTTTTCTCTTCCCAAATTTATTTCACTGTATTATACTCTTTAAATAACATCTCCAAACACTAATCTTCCCGATGACTGCTTATACTCTTATTACCTCTACCACTACGGGATTTGAATCGACCACTGAATCTCTATGCTAATGTGGTGTGGCAACTCGAACTGATGTACGTACGTACGAAGTTCTACGTTGTTACTGATTGACTGATATGACGCATGTCCTAATAGTCTTAATTGATAAAGATTCACAGCCTCGTCATATGCTTTGTCATTTATAGATGGTGCTATTTAGTGAACTAATCTTAGCATTACTCACTCGATGGTTCTGTCATACACGCAAAATTCTTCAAAAATACTTATTTCGGATACTAGTAGCCTGAAAGTATTTTGTACTACCATAATTTGTTCCACTTGCGTAAAGCAATTCAAAACGGACTGGTTCACGTTATGTGTATCTTTAATGGGCAGTTGGACAAACTTTTTTTCCCATAGATGACATGGGTTAACTAAGGTCATCAGAGAGTTCACTAACCATCAACCCTCTAGAGTTGAAAAGACCCTCAATAACAGTGATGTGATCAAGTTGCTCAACTTATTTAGTTGTTATATTTAAACTAGACAATAACATAAAGGAGTTTTGAAGTAGCTTTTTGCATTTGTCACGCAAGGTGTACAGAACAGTGAACTTATCAGCGTCTTTTGCAAGTAGAACTAAACTATCTAACTCCCAAATTAACTAATACCTCAGTCAAATAGATAATTATAGACTGTTATTTTCAAAGACTTCTGGAATTGACTCATCAATGTCTACTGCCTTCACTAAAATTTTAAAACTGGATCTCAGTGTTATATTTAGGTAGTTGGTTAATAGCAGGGATCATTTGTAAACGTAACGAATCGCAATTTTTTTAGCCTTATGTTATGGTAGCATTAAATGTTATTATCACAAATTTGTCATTTCTGCTCCTTCTTGAGTTTTCTTTTTCACTCTATTTATCTCCAAGTAAATATGATAGTTGAAGAATTTTGTGGAGATATGTAATTTAAGTTTTCATAGTGTATAAGTAGGCTTTTAAAATTACGAATATTTCCTTCCTCTTCCGTTAATCTTTTTTTTCTCGTTTTTATCTCGATGGTTTAGCCAGTAAACTTTCATTTAAAATAAAACCACTAAACAACCTGTAGGGTCTCAACATGTTGGTTTGGGTTTAACGATACAAACATTTTTAAAATACACAATTAATATGACAATTTACAACGTACAAAATGACATTATAACTAATGTGTACGTTACTTTTACAAACAATCCACGTTTTATAGGTGATGCAAATTCATGGATAATCGGGTTGAAATTTCCCGATCTTGAACAGTTACATTCTTAGGATCTGTAACGCGGTGATTTATTGACTTGCTTCTTAATTCACATAGCGTTACAATAAACAACATTCTATCAGTAGTTGATACGCAGTTCATACGAATTAGTACAGTCCGAAAATTTATGTTTAATTGTTCGTTTACGTATAGTTCGTATTAAATTCTCATTTTTATTACTATAGCAAATAATTTTACCCAGTTTTATTTGTACTTTATTTTATCTAAATTTATTCTGTTCACCTTGAAAATACTTTTGAATTACCTTTTTTATCATACCCTTCTCTACTAATCAAGGTTTTTCCACACTTTCTTATGACTACTTTTCTGGACAGAAAAAAGTACATGTACCGAGAACGTGCATGTACAATTATTTTCCTAGGTTATGTGCATTTAAATTTGATAGCATGTAATCCTTTGATCTAATGAAAGCAAACAGTTATTATAGGAAAATTTCACGTATTTTAATAACAACTGAGATAGACAGTTGTTATATAGCACGCTCCATCATCTCAGTTGGTGTACGTTTATGATCTCATCTAACTTCCATGCTCTTGCATATATATCAACTCTTAACTAACTGATATACTTTACTATTATTAAAGGTATTTGAAGTAACCTATTTAACGTCTTTGTTCTTATATGCTTCACTCTTTTTCTGGAATTCATCCTCTATCGGATTTAAGGAACTAACATTGATTTATCGTTTATATTGTCCCAGTCATAAACCAATCGAATTTCTCATGGTCAAGACCACGTCAACATATATTAGGTATATTTGATGCTATGGTGATATTTTTCTAAGGATTAGTTGTCAAAAGTTTTATAAACTCTTCGAGCAGAGAATGTTTGATGACTTTTTCAACATTATTTACCAAGAATGTTTTGAAATAAAAACCTCCCGTTTCGCAAAGGTCATCATTTCACTTTATGTTAAACAATTAACGTTTAGTTGCAATATTTTACCAAAAATATCCTCATTTTTCTATATGATGGGGATAAATCACATCTGATAAAATAATTAACTTTCAAAATTAACTTTAGGAATGACTGAACACATTTTCATTCGTCCACATTTGATTAATTATATTTTGATAATGATGATTAAATTCAGACATGTTACACAAGTTAATGTTGATTTTCTCATTGCCATATGAAAATTGTACTTCTCATTGATATCATACTAAAATATGCTTTTTATTTTTCTTCACCTTAATATTTGTGTATTCTAATATTGTAAAATGTGATTAAATAAACAAAAGGTATAGGATTCTAAACGTTATGGTACGAGTAAATACGTGAAATAAATAGTGGTCTGTCACCTGTAAACAAAAACGTTGCCATGCGCTACTTTTGTTTCTGAATTCTCGTAAACTTTAGTTTATGTTTTCTTTTCCAGCTATATATGTACCAACTTTTCCGAAGTTTGGCTTACATACATCATAAAGGTATTTGTCATCGGGATATAAAACCCCAAAATTTACTTTTAAATCCAGCAACAGCTGTTTTGAAATTATGTGATTTCGGAAGGTTAGTTTACTATATATAAGATTTTATTCTCGTGTAGTAGTTTGTGTAATTTTCTGACAAATTGACTTGAGTAAAAGTTGCAATATGGCCTATGATTGTATCTAACAATTCATTAAGAAAATGTTGAATAACCAATGTGTCATGTATACTTACATGGTGTACATTCAACATTATTTGTGTTCCCTTGTATATGTTACTACGTCATCTCAAATAATGCAGATCTCCAGTCACCTTGGAAGGGGAATAACTCATTTATGAATGATGTATCCTGTATTGTTAGACAGGAATAATAAAACAATGCATAATGAAACCAAACTTGAAGTTGTGCATCGCAACTAAAAACGCTTTTTCTATCAGTGCACGTTGTTTAGTAACTGAACGTTTTTTTGAATTCTGTTTCAACTGAATTATACTGGGGTGCATTAATTAAAAGATGGGATATGACATGAAGTATTTGTGTTTACCATATTCTCTGGTAAAATCAATGTCCTAATTTGTTGCCTGCAGAGCATTTTCATCTCTTTCGTTGAAATTGATACAGGCTATTTCATTTAAGACTTGAAAATAACTTGTTTTTATAGAATTTATTACGCCATATTGAGGGTTTTCTACTTATAGATTTCATTCCAACTGTAATTAGTTAATTATTTTATCTCTAGTGCGAAGGTTTTGGTTCGCGGTGAACCTAACGTTTCTTACATATGTTCCCGTTATTACCGGGCTCCTGAATTGATATTTGGTGCTGTGGATTACACATGTCAGATTGGTAAGTGCAATATTCTGTGGGAAAGACTTCATTTTTAAATTTATCGGTTCACCGGTTTTAAGCGGTCATTGAACAAGTGGTCGAACTACGTAGAATAGGTTCTGCTTGCCAATGACTGAGTAATACTCCATTCATAGCATTTCCTCATACTAGATATCTTCCGAATTTAGCGATGAAAACTAAACAGTATTAGAGTCAATGAAGAGATTCAGTTATTTGTAAAAAAGACAATTTATGGCGAAATAAACACCTTTGTAAACAAGCAGGTTAAACTACAGATAGCTCTGTTTCTAACTTTAAATGCTCAATCTACAAGCTTAGTCTTTTCTCAGCTAATTTCTATGAAGGCGATTTGTTGAAAAAAGTAATACGTCACTTAATTTCTATCTCGTAAAAAAGGATTTAGAACAAAGATATAGCACTTCTATCGGTTTAGCTGGTGACATTATGTCCCCAAACAGTTGGTCACCTGTTCACTAAATATCGTGCACAATTTTTAGGAAATAAATCACACGTTAGTATAACGAATTGCAAACCAGTTTAGCTAGGCTTCTTAAAGTTTGGTATTTTCAACTAAGCCTTACGTAACATACTCCATAATCATCTGGGATTAAGCCTAACTTCAGCTGGTTTTTGTTATAATGTATATATTATCGTTTTGAAACACGGGTTTCTGTGAGTTGAACACGTATTGCACACGTCATCCTGACGGTTTCCATAATGAGAACCTTTTGCTATAATTACTGTTTGTTTCAGCAATGAAAAGTTATTAACTTTGAAAAGCTATGTTGACTTAGCTCTTATTGGCACACCACAACTTTATCCTACTATTGGGATCAGTCAGACAGTCAGCTGCAACCTTGGACCGGGCACATATATACATCGGTCCATGTTGCCATACCTCATTAGCACAGCAAGATGAACACCGGATACAAAGTAGTTACTTCGATGGTGGTAATATATAAGAGATTGTGTATAAGGATATAGTACAGGAAGAAAGAATTAGTTGATAGAAAAAAGATATGAAGCGATTTTAATTTCATAGTTTAAAGGAAGACAGAGAGTGTTTACATCGACACCACTGTGGTCGATTCTGAGCCATGTCACCCATAGTCTCCAACCACTTAATACGATAATCACACGGATCCCAACCAAGTAGTTTGCACCTACCAACATGGCTCAGATCAGAAGCTAGTAACTTCAAGGACTGTTGCCATGTTTTATTTGGTCGCCCCTAACTTTCTTCCACTAGAAGTGTTCGAGTAAAGAGCCTTTACACGGCTTATGTACTTCTGAGGTACGCCTTTCAATGACAGACACTGCCACAGAACTTCTCGGTCTACGAATTCAAATGCTGCTTTTAGGTCAAGAAAAACCACCGTTATCGGATGCCGATAAGCATGTCTGTGTCCTAAGATCTGACGAATGGCGAATATGTGGTCGATGCAGCCAGGACCAGGTCTGAACTTAGACTGATTTCCTCGTGTTTGCAGTTCACGAGTCTTTGTTAAGCGTCCGACAACAATTGAGGCTAGTATTTTAGATGCCATACTAGTTAAACTAATCCGTCTATGGTTATCATTGGATGATTTTGACCCCTTATGTATTATTTCTGTAGTTTTTTTCTGGACTTAAATTCTTAATCGTTTTTTCGATTATAACTTATTTGTTTATGTCTGCAGATGTTTGGTCAGCTGGTTGCGTACTTGCTGAACTTTTGTTAGGTCAGCCAATTTTTCCTGGCGAAAGCGGTGTAGACCAGCTTGTTGAAATTATAAAGATCTTAGGTACTCCTTCTCGCGAACAAATTCACGAAATGAATCCTGACTATCGGGAATTTAAATTTCCACAGATTAAACCTCATCTCTGGTCAAAAGTAAGATATTCTTTGTGGTTTTCTGTTAGTTATCTTGATTTCTAATACGATTTTTTGTGCTCAAACTGATTAATGATTTGTGTGTTTCACATATTTCTTGTCCCTTTGAATTTTATATTTTTTATTTCTTGTCGAAGATAAGACAATAAACACAAAGTTGATATTATTTTACTGCTAACTACGTTGTCTCATATTTTACTATTATGAACTGGTGATAACTGCAGCAACGACTTAAAATAGACATAACTGTCTGTTTCATGTATTATCAGATCTGATTTATGCTATGACGTTTGGGATATTCGTTTCTCTAGATCTAATTTTATCTCAAGAAGTAACCGATAGTTTAACATCACACCAAAATCAGGAATTTAATATGTAAAATCTGCATTTGAACGCGAAGCTAATTCTTCCAACTGTTTCAGTACAGTTACAGCGATGTATAAATTAGAAACTCTCTTATCAATAAATATAATGTGCTTGCATTTCTGTTAATTGAACGAGTTTAAAAATATTGTTCTTGTTACTGACCAGATAAAAACAATTGACAAGTTTTGTAACTTGCGAGTATATAACATCGGTGAAAGTTGTAGACCTTAAAGTTATGTTGTTTACCGAAACGAAGGATAGCCTTACTGTTATAGGCAATTAAAGTTTAGTCATTTCATTTTTTATGATCGTTCGTTTAATATTTATTACTATGAAAGTTTTTAAGTTTGAATATGCAGAGTTTATGATCCCATGGAAATTCTGATTGTTTAGTGAGAAAATTACAACAGATATTTCTAAACAAATCGATGATCAACTTAAAAATATAAAGAAATGCTATATATTACTTATTGAAGGCTATCACTCCCCTTGGGGCATAGATCACCGAATAGGGATCTCCAGTCAATTCTGTTCTGGGTTCTACTTTCCAGTTGATGTTAAAATGTCTTCATGATCTTGATGTCTGATTCAAATTCCTGATTCTACGTGTCTTTGGTCTGCCTCTTCTCAAATGGCCTTAAGGATTCAAATTTATTTATTATTTATTTATTTCTTCGAACACAAATATTGGTACAAGAGGGCACCAAATATATATACGCCACACAAAACAATGAGAATTCAAAGAGATAAAAAAACTAACGAACAGATTAGTGTAAGGTAGTGTAATAATAATAATATTATTAATAATGGGGAAACGGAAAGGTACAATCAGAAGAAATCTTTCAGTTAAATAAGATACAACCACTTTTTATGAAGAAAGTAAAAGAAGATTACAACAGGATCGCCACTGGCTTCTATTCTGAGCCATATCTGTTAACGTCTCTAGCCACTGTGTTGCACCATATCTCGGACCCCAGCCAGGGAGTCGTGAAGGACCAACAGAAGCCAGTCCTTTGCAGCTTTCTTTCATGCCACGACACCATGTCATATACTGACCACCTTTCCGCTTTATCCAACCAGTCCCAGCGTCGACAAATAATGCACGACGTGGAATTCTCCGGGGCGACATTCGTAGAACATGTCCAAGCCACCGACGTCGGTGTTTCAAGATGGTGACACTGATTGCATTATTGTCTCTGTGCCCGAACATACGATGCCGAACCTCTGCATTACTAACATGGTGTTGCCACTGGATGTCAGCAATCCTCCGGAGACAATGATGATCGAACACAGAGAGTCGTCTAACGTCCTCAACTCAGAGAGATCAGGTTTCACAAGCATAGAGCAAAACTGCTCTCACCGACGCGTTGTAGATCCGACCTTTTACAGTCAGACTAACATCACGAAGCCGCCAAAGATGGCCCAGATTGGCATAAGCCACTCTGGCTTTCACTATACGTGCATTGATCTCATCACTCACACTCCCACCAGCACTTATGTAGCTACCCAGATACACGAACTTCTCGACTACTTCTATCCGCTCACCATCCAGGGTGAGTACAGGATTAGAATCCTGCCAGTCTTGTAGAAGTACTTTGCACTTCGAATGTGCAAAGCACATACCTTTGATAAGTATGACGGTGTTCTAAGATTTGACGGAGGGTGAAGATATGACCAATACATCCTCGACCAGAACGAAAACCAGCCTGCTCCTCTTGAGTCAAACTTTCTCGGGTTTTAAACAACCTACGAGGTATGACGGAAGCCAATAGCTTGGACGCAATCAGAAGTAGACTTATCCCCTAATAGTTGGTACAGGAACGACGTGAACCGTTTTTAAAGATAGGGACAACTATCGACTCATTCCATGACATTGGTACACTCTCGAGCTCCCAGACCTTTGTAATCAAGGTCGTCAGTTCCTTAGCCGGAAAGTCACCACCATCTTAAAAAAGGGCCGGAGGTAAGTCATATGGGCCCGGTGATCTGTAGCGCTTCAAGAGTTGGAGTTCCTTGCGGACTTCCGCCTCATTTGGTGGATCAGTCGTCACTGACCATTGAGGTCAGGACAGTTCGATCGATGTTGCCGGAGCAGCAGACCAGTTGAACTGCCCTTCGAAAAATTCTGCCCATCGTCCAAGACGTCGATGGATGTTAGTGATTGGCATCGCGTCATCCTCGCAGATTGTTTAGCTCACTCCAGACTTCTTGCTGCCAGTGGATTGGATGAGTTGGAAGAGCTTCCGACAGTTACCAGATGCAGCTGCTGCTTCCAGCTCATTAGCACGCTCCGACCACCAGGCTTCTCAGTCCTTACACAAGCTGTGCCCGATTTCATTACGTAACATCCTTCGTTTGTGGTCAAACTCACGGTCACTCGGAGTAGACCGACGAGTGTCGATGAGTTGTAAGGAGCCTGAAGAAACTCAGTGTTTATAAGTAGGACGTTTCGCGAACCCACAATTGACTGTACCCGCCATTTTCATGGCGTCATGAAGTTGCAACCAATGCTCATCTATGCTTTTCGGTGGAATGGTAGCTAGCCTAGAAGCTAGCTCGGTTCGATACTTACTTGCAACAGAAGTTGCAACCAGCTTGCTAGCATCAATCCTTTGGTGGCAGTCACTTCGTTGTCCACTGAAAAGTAAGATAAGATTGGCGCAGACCAAGGCATGATCAGAGTCCAGATAGGTACTCCTAAAGGAGCGACAGTCTTGTACACAACCACGCCAGCGGTAGTTGATCGCGATGTGATCAGTCTGAGTCCAGGCTTGAGATGCAGAAGGAGGACGCCAGGTGGCACACCGGCGATGACTGTGCCGAAAGTTAGTGCTAGCCAGAAACAGGTTGTGGTCTGTGCTCAGTTGCAGTAGACGGTCCCCGTTATCTGTCCTGCGACCAACAAGTTCCCATCAGCCACCTAAACGACTCTCTTCTGTGCCTAGACGCCCGACCTGAGTATTCAAGTCTCCGGCTAGTACTACAATATCTGTCGAACGCACTTTCTGGAGAAGAACAGATAACCGGTGGTAAAACTCATCCTTGATTGCATCCGGGCTGCGATCTGTCGGGGCATACGCGGAGATGACGAAATGACATCGTTTCTCACGCCGATTTCTTCTCACTTTGGTGGAACTTTCTAATCTAGCAGCACATAACCGACTGTTTATGGCTCATTTATGATGTAGTTTGATGATTTGAACAATGAGTGTTCCATTGACCTCCAGTATCTTTCCTTAATTTCCTCCTCAGTTGGTAGCTGGTTTGTTCTCTGCCACAGTAGGTTATCGCTGCTTGTATCTGGTCAATGGACCTACAGCATTTTGCGTAGACAGCTGTCTACGAATATTTGTACTTTTTGGTGATGTTGCTGGCAGTTTTTCAAGTTTTAGCTCCGTACAATAGCACTATCTTAAAGTCAGTGTTGGAAATTGTGATTGGTTTTGTGTGACAGTTGTTTTGAGTTACGGAAATTCTCTGATTGTAAGGATGCTGCCGTTCCCTCGCTAACTCGTCCTTTGATGTATGCATCAGATACACTGTGTTTATCATCGGTAGTGCTTAGATTTTTCTTCCACCTCTTCGAGAATTTCATGATCAAGTGTGATTTTGTTGGGTCTTTCTGCGTTGTGTTATGGGATCTTGGTTTATCCATTGGGAATATTGAGGTGTACTGCTGCGGAAACCGCGGCTATACTTTCAGTATTCTTTCTGCATTCGTTGCCGTGTGTGCAATAGAAGGGCTAAGCCATCTACAAATAACCAAGCCGTGTCCAAGGTGTCCATTTTATTGCGTGCTTCACCTGAGATGTGCAAACCTTCATAATCCATTCAGTGACCAGAGGAAAGATGAGGGGCGAGAGTAAGCAGTCTCATCTGACACTGATCTTCTCTTGGAATGCATCTGTGATCTGCCTTCCATTATCCACTATGTAATTCAGTCTGTCGTAGAAGTTCCATATGGTGGTGACTATTTCTCCGGCCACTCCATATTAAGAGTGTTCCATTAGGTTCACCTATCCACGCTGTTAATTGCTTTTCCATAGTCAAGGAAGTTGATGTATGGTGATGAGTTCCATTCACTTAATTACTCAACAAATGATCTGTAGTGTTGGGACTTGTTGTGTACATGATCTATCCTTACAAAAGCTGGCATGTTTATCTCCCAGTTGAGCGTCCGCTTAATTTTTGATTTGCTTCAGCAACACTGTCAAAAACTCTGTCTGGTACTAGCATCAATGTGATGCCTACATAGCTCTCACACTTATTAAGGTCTTATGATTGTTGTCTTGATGTGGCATCTCTCTTACCAGTATTCCGGTACTTGTTATTTCTTATGAATCTTTCTGAATAGAATAGCATATTTTCAGTTTCCTCTCTGTTTGACTTTAGTGAATCAGCTGATATGTCATGTCTTTCTGCTTTCCCACTCTTAATTTGTCTGATGACCATGCTGATTTCTTCGTTTGCTGGTAGGATAAGGTCTGTGTGTGCTACTTCAATGTCCGATAGGTTCAGTAGTGCTACCCTGTTAAAGTTCTCTAAATGGTGGATGCCGCTTTTTAATAATCCATTTAATTAACTACTGTTATTATTAATGTGAAGCAATGACGTCGCATTTCGCGGTCAAAGATTCCATGTCTAATCTTTGCTTTTTCACTCTAAATATACACAATGATAAAAGTTGATTTCACTAGTGTTGAAATATGTGATAACACAATATATCCTGTATGCACAATCACTAATGAGTGGTTGTTCAGTTGAACACTATCTAAAAAGATTTTATGAGTTTTTTAGCTTGTGATTTCCTTGTTACAAGGTAGAATATCGTGTGAAGTTGTAGGCAACTAATAGATTAAGATTTATCAGCTTGATGTCTTGTAGTTATTTGAGAAAATCTCTAGTCGATTAAAGCCACTAGAACAAAGAGTGAAATCTTAAGTTTAAACAAATCTGTTATTTCCTATGGGTCTGCCAATATATAAATCGTCAATCAGAAACACCGAATCAACCTCGACACTGCGTCGAACCACTGACGCGTTGATCGGTACGAGCAATCTACAATCAGCTCTGAACTCTCATTGATCCTCTGAAATAGTAGCTTCTCGCCTAACTCAACCGGTTCATTCTAGAACGCGAATATCAGCCTCCGTTATATGAATTGCGTGTTTCTGACATACGAAGTTCATATACATGCAAATCAGACCGCATCATACCATAAAATAGTAGATTATAAGTATACAAGATCAAGCCAAAAGTGTCTGTGAGTGTGAGAATCTGTAACTAATAATATGAGAGTAATTTAAAGATAGTAAATCATATAATATTAGTCAGTAGGTCCAATAGAAGATTATAATAAAAGGAACGTGAGTATACATATAATATAGTTACTTAATAGTTATACAATTATATATATCATAAATAGATCCTAGCAGTTACCATTCACTTATTTTTCGTTCGGACATAACAATATCGTTCCTTATTTTGCTTGTAATTTTTGCAATGCATTGATTGGTTAGTGATGTTGATAATTGTTAGTATTAGAATCGTCATTTCCAAAAACACATAGTGTATATTATATATCCACTGAATATATGCTTGTACCTTAAACCCATTTCGTTTGAACTAATGCTACTGCTCGCTTTCCAATCGGTTAATAAAAATGGATTACAAAAAATGTAAGAAAAGTTATATATGTATAACTATCAATATAAATGCGGTCATAAAAAGTATAGATGTATGTAGAAGTGGTGGTTTATTGGCTAAAGTGTTCGGCTTGCAGCTACTAAGTCTCAGTTTCGATCGCCGCTCCACCTACTTCGATTTAAGCTCTGGGTTAATGTCACCAACTTTACTATGTGGCTCATAACCATATTGACGTTTATAGATCAGAAAATCGTACGGATTACCCAAATATATTTACGTTATATTTTAGCGTAATAATACATAACAATTTGTATATTTCCAATATTACCACAGGAATTGTTTCCTATTTCCCTTCCACTAAATGGTAAATTTGCTGTTGTAATAAATCTGTTTAGCACAAAGTAATTTCTGTACTGTTTGTAACATAACTGAATTTCACCATAGTAGTCATGTAATAGGGTAGGTGAATATTGTCTTGTTTATCATATAGAGCTTTTACTTATACATATTTGTAAGTAATCTCTAAGAAATATCTACATGAATACATTTTTCTGATAATAATTATAATAACATTGGACGAATAATATTTGTTGGTTATCAGTTTCAAGGAATCTTGAATTTTAGGTCGAATTTCTATACTTTTGTCATATATATGACGTCCGTCTAGAAAGCATGGGACCTAATTTTTTTAAAAATACCGACTGTCGTAAAATGATCAGTCAGTTATTACTTAACTAGGTGAATACCAGTATTTCAAACTCGTTAGAAATATAGTGGAGTTGACTAGTTTTCAACGAAGCTTTTTTATTACCAGCAAATAAAATAGTGGGGTGAGATATTTTGTCATGAATTTTATGGATTGTGCTTGTTATAATATACATCTTTTAACGAAATTTTTTGATAAACATCGTTTATGCAGATACATTCAATATAATGCACGATTAATTAGGTGTAATTTGGTTCATAATATTGTCAACATTTTTGTTTCAATTTCGCACATTCACCCCTTTTTTAAACTTTTCCTTAGGTTTTTCGTCCTCGTGTTCCATCGGAAGCAATTCAGTTGGTGTCACAGTTACTTGACTACACACCCTCAAAACGTTTAGAACCGTTAGATGCTTGTTTACATTGCTTTTTCGATGAGTTAAGACAAGAAGGAACTAGACTTGCCAATGACAGACCTCTACCTCCATTATTTAATTTGACACCCTACGGTGAGTCTTTGAATTTCACCATTATTATTAGCATCATTATGTTGATTAATTGTGTAATACTGCAATATATTTGTCTGTTCTTTACGGATAAAAAATTGCTTCTCTACTGTCAGGCTATATTGAAGCATCGACAACATGTTGATGTAAGTTAAAACACTGAAAGTTTGAACTGTTTTACATCATATAAACATTATGCTTAGTTTAAATCAAGTCATTATTGTGTGTATCTATACTGTTGACTATCAAATGGTGTTGCTATCCTGATATCTGAATGTTCTCTTCATTTATTCTATTTTTAGCCTAATTTTTACGCTATAATAAAGTGTGTATAAAAATGTTAATTTGTATACCGATTTTGTTTGATTGCTTATTTTTATTCTATTTTCTCTTTCGATAATTTTAAGCTGTATTTACAATATCAATAAAGTTTTACACTTTTCCAGGTACAAATTTAATGTTCGCATAAAATTGATTTTTATTAATTTCGTATTTATTGTTCTGTATAGTAGTGTATAACTCAACAAAATTACATACTATCTATATTTTAAACAAACTCCGCCTGTAACTCTCCCAGGGTTACTGCGGGTCCGAACCTCGGGTAAAAGGAGGGTTGGGCATGGGCTCAGCAACCCCATCCCGTAGAAAACAACCTTGCTATGAAACTAACCAAAATCAACATTTTAAACCATCTAGACTTTGCCCTCCGAGTTGAAAGAAGAATTATGACGTCTCATGATAAAAGCCGAGATTCTTTGAAAGTCACGAGGCTGATGCCCTTTCTAACAACCAGAGCGACAATTTTTATAAGTAAATGGAATGTCATGATAATATGCGAGACCGAGACGACCAGTCAAATAGCAAAGGAAATGAGTGGATATAACTTGGTGGTGCTCGGAATCATTGAAACCCATTGGATCCAAGCTGGACAACAAAGGTTAGATTTGGGAGAGATGCTGCTATACTCAGTTCACGAACAGGAAAATGCCTTACATACAAGGAGTTGCACTGATGCTGTCCAATGAAGCACTGAAGTCGAACATAGAAGTAACTACGAATATTCTCCACATTGTAATCAGGATTTGGGAGGGAGAAGTGCCACAGGCATACTGAAAATAAGGATATCTCATCAGAATACCAAAGAAAGGAGATCTGAGCAAATATGAGCACTACAGAGACACACTACTATCAGTATCAGGAAAGGTTTTCAACAGAGTGTAGCTGAACCGGATGAAAGATTCAGTAAACACTCAACTTCGAGATCAACAGCCTGGATTCCGTAATATGATCAGTCATGTACAGAACAAATCTCCCTTTTCTCTTCTGGTGGTTGATTTGATTATGAAATCCTCCACATCTGACGGGAAGCACGGAATACAATGGACAGGTTGGGTGCAGCTAGACGATCTGGACTTCGCAAATGACTTAGCTGTTCCATCCCATACACACGAGCAAATGCAGGTCAAGACAACCAATGTGGCATCAAACCTCTGCAACAAGAGGCCTCAACATACACAAGGGAAAACGTAAAATCTTCAAACACAACATAGAGAACATCAACCTAATCACATTTGACGGAGAAGCTCTGGAAGAGGTGAAAACTTTCACGTATCTGGGTAACATCATAGATGAATAAGGTGAATCTGATGCAGACGTAAAGGCAAAGATTAACAAAGCAAGTACAGCATTCATACACTTCAAGAATATATAGAACTCAAAACAACTGTTAACCAACATCAAAGTTTTAATCTTCAGTACGAACGTCAAAACGGTTCTACTATACGGAGCTGGAGCTTGGAGAGCTACTACAGCCATCATCAAAAAAGTACAAGTATTTATTAACAGTTGTCTACACAAAGTACTGAATGTCTGTTGACTGGGTACCATCAGCAACAACCTATTGTGGGAATGAACAAGCCAGTTTCCATGTGAAGAGGAAATTACGAAAAGACGCTGGAAGTATGTAGGACATACATTGCAAAAACCATCAAACTGCATCAGTAGGTAAGCCTTAACTTGGAATCTTGAAGGAAAACAAGAAGACCAAAGGACACATTGTGTTGGGAATTGGAAACGGTTATCGAAAGAACGACTAGCAACTTCAAAGGATTGCCCAGGACAGAATTGTATGGAGAATGCTTTTTGGTGGCCTATGATTCTCCATGAGTGATAAGAGGCGTAGGTGATTATGTAAATATAATTTAAACAAGAAAAATACATGTGAGATTGAGTGGTAAAATCATTATTTAAATTTAGCATCACTCGTTCATAATTTACAACATATCTCTGTGATAGTTATTTCAATTATCAGTATTGCGTACTTTTTTTTTATAGGAATTATCGATTTCAAATAAAATAATACTAATCTGATGAATTTGTCAGCCAGTTGTAATAATCAATATTACTTGAAATCGTTAGAATACCCTCTTGATTGAAATAATCCTTTTCATATACTATGATTTTTTAAAATATTTCCCTCAAATTCCCTGGTATGACAGAGGGTCGGGAGAGCTTTCACAGCCACTCACACAGAAGTCCTACTCACTACCTTCTCGCAGTGGGTTTATTGTTCATGAAATTGAGAGGACTAAAAGCAAATGTTTGGTGCTTTAACAGGGTTGGTGAACATGGGGGATCCACCTATGGTATTTGGAAAACCTAGATTCCAAACCAATGATGAACATGGGCTCCATAATCCTAAGGGAACGAATGGTTTATGAACCTATTGTTAGTCACCGGCTACCATGGGACTGCATCTCCTGACGTTGCTCCACTGCCTTGTGTATTATACCTTTAGGTCGACGACTCCGGGTGTAATCCCCTAAGGAAACCACCTTTTCTGTCTGGGCACCCGAGCAGTATCATAGTCCACACAAAAATCAAGTGACTTGTGTGGCGTATGTCATATGTGTCCTGTGCTCTATTGTACCAATATTTATGTGTTCAAATAATAGTAATCCGTTGATTTCGTTTTTATACTTTTAGAAATGACTATGCGAGATGATATGTACAAATTTCTCCCACCTTCTCGAACATCCGGAGGAGCTGGGGGATCAGAGTCAAGTTTACCACCTACTTCGGATCTTTCAATGGTAGAACAACCACAACCGCATCATATAACAGATACTGTTGATCGCACGGGACAAAATCACAATCCCTCTACATCAGAAGGGAGTAAATTATCGGATTCAGAAATTCGATTAGGAGTTGTAGCTCCATCTCGTAGTTCGGATAACATACAACTCATATCAAATAACAGTAACAACAATGATAATAACAACAATATTGATATACCTCATCAATTGAAAGATTCCTGCCATGAAGAGTTAGAATCCAGGAATATTCAAGGTGTCAATAGTTAAAGATAATGATCACATTTTGTCTATCTATAAAATTTATTCACTATATTTGTCCTCATGTGACATTTGTTAAATTCCGAAACTCAACATCACGAAACAAGGATGAAAAACCACTCGACTCAGGTTTCTCGTCCAGTTTATTCCTCCTGAGACAAGTACTAATTATATACGTGTACAAATATTTACCAATATAATCAGTAATATTTCTTAAGATTAATGAAGCTCCTTCCTGTAGATGACAATCAACATAACACAGAATTATAGTGACAAAGTAATTTGTTTTATTCCTATTTTAGGATTTCACTTATTTTCCATTTCTGTACAAACATTCACAATTTAATGATCATTTCTCATGTAATTTTAATCATATCCACTCTCTTTCAATCACTTTAATTAACAACATCTACATATTTTGTGTGTGTTTTTTTGTTCATTCATGTATGCTACATTTAATGTTGTAGTTTGTTTATTTTCAACACTGGCACTTTGTTTTTTTTAATCATTTTTCTCTGACTACATTACTTTGTTTGTTTTTTCTGCCTAAATGTAACATTGCTATTTGAAAAGTAAATGAGTAGTCGTTTACACGAAAAATCCTTTGGTTACAACTCTTTATATTGTCTTCTAACTATTTCTGTTTTTTTAAGTGATAATCAAAGAAAGTATTTGTTTATTAAGTGGTACATTGCAACATTTAAAAATTTGTTTTCCAAATGTATATCAACTGTAATGTTTCTTTCTTTTTTTCGTAGTGTTTTCTTAACATTCTCTTAAATTACAATGATCTTCATTGTAACTACAGTTGTTTATCATTCCTGTTATTAATACTGCATGCAGCGCCCGATATATATATATATATATATATATATATATATATATATCGGTTACAAAACAGACATCTTTCTTTCACATATTACGGCATTTTTTCTCGTCACTGCTCTCCTGTTGGTTCGTCTTTCATATCATATCATATATAAATACATATATATGCCATTATAGATTATAATTATAGACAAGTATATCAATTTACGATCATGATGTTTAATAGAATCCTTGAACATTTTTCTTTCCGTTTACACCACTTTGTCTTTTTTTGCAATGACTTTAATGAATATTTCCGTCCATTAGAAACTTAATCAGTAGATTGGCGGGCTGCAAAAATATGTGGACTAGTCACATTACAAACAATATTTCATGTAATGATTTGTATCTGAAGAAAATAATTCCAATAATTAAAGGAACCACTGAGTTACAGATTGACATGTTGTGATTTCACATTCACTGATCTCTATTTCTATATAATACGCACCTTAATTAGTTATATGGGAGAAAAATGCGTTTACTTTGTGTGTTTATCTATATATACGTTCGTACGTGTTGTTCTGTCATATTTCTATGAACAGTTTTTAATTTTCCGTGCGTAACTAATGTAATATATTGATCAATATAATATAAATATGTAGTACAACTTGTGTTCTTTTCTATCATTCATATGTAATCATCTTTTATTTAATTCACCAACGTATGACTATTAATCCTAGTTCTGTCCAAAATTTAAGCTGTTATAAATTACATTACAATATTAATCCCCTCCCATATCTGTGTAATTGAATAATTACACAAACCATATATTATATTTTGTATCATTATGATAACTGTCACTCAGTTTATTCAAGAAAAGCAAAAATGAAGGAGATTAAAGAATTTGTAAACTATGTCAACTTTGTGCTTTTTCTGTGCTACATTTCTATTTCTTCTTTCATACATAATAAATAGTAAGTGTTGGTCTAGCTGTATAGTCTTTTTAATTCTAAAAAATCAAACAGTTTAGTATCTGTTCAGACTTTCAGTGTTTATTAATATAATGAATACTTATACGTGAATATCGTGTAGGATGATGTAAAATAATCGGTCTTATATACTCGAGTTTAAGTTGAGGTCGCCATTTTGTAATTAAATTTATAAAAGTAAATGGTTATTGTCAAACACCATAAAGTATATTTACTTAGCTCTTGGTGAATTCATGAAGTTGTACAAAGTTATATCCACTCCTGGTTTTTTTCAAGTTATCATTATTATTATTGCAAGTAACAACCACTTTATGGTTCGTTTATACAGATAACATCATGTAAGACGCTTGACATATTACGTACACGAACATAGTAACTAAATTTTTGTAAGCGGAATACTATGTTATCTTATCATTTGCAAACTTTCGACTGGTTGGAGGAAATCTATGCCTTGTAGTAGCTCTTCTAAACTATATGTTTGTGATCATCATTACTCCTTATACTACTCCGTTCAAAGTCAATTTACTGAAGGTCGACCCTAAAAATGCACATCTCACCTTATCTCACGGATATCCATCTCCGACGGTAAGGTCTCAGCAAGTACGGAGCTAACACAAAAACTACCCATAAAAAGGTCGTGTGTGACAGACCTCAAGCAGCTGTCCCTTGGGCACTGCGGTCACGCTCTCAGATCACTATGACCACCTCTAATCCAATTTCTTTTTCAGGTACCTCCAGAAGAACCCTTCCACGATGTGGGCAACTGGGAAGTGATAACCACCCTCATAACTCTAACATCACTCAAAACTGACTGACTGGATGTCTCATTTTTGTCCTTTAAAGACTACAATTCTGTTTTCATTTGAATAAACCAATCAATTGGCAGTTAGTTTACCGCATGACTAGGTACACCAAATATCACTTCGCTATGGCATGATGTATTGGTGTCTGTTACCCTACTAATAACTGGCAACTTTTCAGGTTGGCATTTCTCCTGTCATATTGCTTCTTACATATCTTAAGTCTCATCACTGGTTTACTTAAAAAGCTATTTTTCCAATTAGTTTATAGGTAGCCCTCAATATTTCATGAATTTTCTGAGAGTTTCTCAAGTTTCATCGAAAACTTTAGTTTTGAAGTTTTCACACAAAAATTATTATATAGGATTATTTCATGGAGATGCTCATTCCCAAATTTTTGTTCAAATTGTCTGTCTTACATGGTATATTCAGCTTTAATGAATCGGAAAGATATTTTTGCATGTTGTCTCTTGCTGACTAGAAAGCTAGGTTTTGGTATGAAGAGTAAATTATTATTACAATAGTTTCTGTTGGTACACTGATCTGTTATTTACAATTGATTGATTACTGATTAGGGACCAGTGTCATGTATGTCAAGTTTTTTTCAGTTCTGAATCGACCTAGTTGTAATATAGGCATTAGTCTTAGTAACTCGATATCGTGTGCACTATACTGAGGTGTAAGTTGGTGCTTGGAGGTGATCAACAAGAAACGAGCTGGGTTTTATCCTCTTTGACTTTCTCCAGCAAGATGTACTTGTAACCTAATTGGAACTGATACTCCCTAATAGATTCGATCCTGTGTCACAACTTCGTAATCAGAGAATATCCAGCTCAATGAACGTTGTAGTGTTGGTCGCTATTTCAAGTCCATATAGTCACATTTTGACCTTGTTAATTATTCGCTTAATAACCTTGACTTTTTATGTAAGCGTATGTGTATGTATTTCTTATCTTAAACATCACATTTCTGTAACTTATTTTTGTTCGGCTATAAATATCGATTCACACTTGGTTAAATTGAGTTGACTTACATGCCTTCACCGCGCGTCATTTCACGTCACTCTCTTCGTTTATCTGAATCAACCTTTGTATGCAATATACGTATTGGAAATTCATTCTTGTATTTGACTTATTTAATTCTGTTGCTCGCCAACGTATATTAAGTCGGTAATTATATGCGAGGATTGGCGACATGTATATTTCAATAAAAATCAACTATACAATCATTTATATCATCCAAATGGAGTCAGATCCCGGGCCACAAAAACACAATACTGCCAAAGAATTGGATGGTGGCACTTACTATAACATATGCGGAAGTTTATATTTGCCATGTCAGTTTCACTATATAGATTGTGCTTTTCATATTACCTCATGGTTGCTAGTTTATTTCTTGCTTCACATTTTTATCTAAATTCAGTATTCCCACTTGACAAACTACCAAGTTATTGAATTAATCCGAGTCACCCACGTTTCCATCATATCTTTGCATTGGTTGAAGAATTCGTAAACAGCCATACATTTATTAATGACATTTGTGTTCATAAACAAAACATCACATACCGATATTGTTTCCACCCAATGATCATCGGTAGTGATCTTAGCTTATGTATAATTAGTCAAGAAATTTTCCTCAAAAAAGATTTGTGTACATAGGTTTGGTGAACAAGTATTTTCATATAAAATTCGATAGCTTTACTTTTCACTTCATATGTGTGTAATAGTGAACATCTGGTTTTGGATTACTAGCTGTAAGGCCTTATCAAATGTTTGTCGTAAAGACGTAACCAACCAATCCAGGTTAATATACACTGTGATTCTTTATGAAATTTATGCAATTACTAGAATAATCCATAATAAATATTCGGCCTAATAATTAAACTTATCTACATATTTTCTGTTGTACCCACTCATTGCTTCGGAATTCTGGAAGCATTAATAATATGCAAAATGAAAACTAGATTTGTGTATACGAAAATAGTTTGTGAGATTCTTTTTTTTTGCTACGCCCACTAGATTTTTTTTTATATATTCACGTTGTTTTGCAAGTTTTATGTTTTCACCTTCAAGTTACAGGCAACCTTATCATTACAGTTGAATAAATTCCAATAAAATTTACTGATTTCATTCATCTTATCATTATTATAACTTCATATCACCTGAAACCATTTCTCTTTCATAATGATTTTCATGTATCTATGTGAAAAATTACATTAAAATCTTTAAACTGATAAATTTATTATTGACCTTTAATCTGTTATATTTCCTGTAGTTTTCAGTCAGTCTGATGATTCATTTATTTATTAATAATTAATAATTATTACATATTACACTCCATAATTTCCACTCATCTTATATATGTATATTCATATGTAAAAATTATTCATAGTATCAACTATTTTATATGAATACAATAGTACATACAACATTAAATCATGAAATCTTTGAAGAGAACAAAGTGTTTTTTTTTCTTCTGAAAATATTTATTATACTATTATATTTATTTATAAGTGCTTGTGTTTTATTGTTGCACAGGATAGGGGCTACTTGGACTCAATAGTTCAGTGGTTAACACTTTGGAGTTAATGTCACGAGTTCTGAGTTCTTGTGTGAACATGAACACTGGCTTGCAGGTATATCCAGTTAACTAGTTTCAAATTCACCGCCTAGATTAAACTGCTAACCACTGTTCAGCTTTGTTATTCTATTTATTAGCTTGATTTGCCGGGTTTTTTTTGTGGAAGCTAAGTGAATCATACCTAAAAGTATGAAAATACTGTTAATAATTGAATTCATTAAAGAACATATTGATCGAAAGATTTTAATAGAATGCGTTCGGATGTAATAAATAAAAAAATGATAGGATTAGATGTAAATTTGAGGTAAAGAAAAAACAAAAAATTTATTATTGGATAACAATGATGATTTAAGAGTGGTGACTATCTGCTGAAGCTCCTAATCGGTACTCAATCATTATGCCACATGAGTTAAAGCCTTGAACATTCGGATTTCTTGGCGATCACAATTTCATGGGGAATACTATCTTTAGAATCATGTACATGTCACCACGAACTCCGTAAGTAGTTAATAACAGTCTGCTCATTATTGTCTGACTTCCGGAATTGTCGTCGCCGATATGCCTCTGCAACTTAAACCTCGGCACAGATTGACCACATTGATATCAGCTTCTAATAGTATGGATGCATACAGAGTTGCTGCCCTTTTTGGACTGCCTATCGGGATTTTGTTCATGCGTTGCTTTGACCTAAACATACCCTGGGTTTTGAAAACCAGCATACCCATCGTCCTAAACAGGTTAATTCAAGGATATTGTCTGCAACTTTTCTTGCAATCAAATATCCAATAAATGGTGAAAATAACCACTGGCTTTATTTGTATGTCGTCATGGAACTGACAATTGGTTCACACGCCATTTGTTCCTTCAGGACACTGGAGCACATGTGCATCATTGATTTGGATTGGGATCCGGTTAAAGCGCCGGACATTCGCTTTTCGTTCTCTCAATTTCGTTAAACAACACCTCCGCCACGAAGAGGCAGTGAGTAGGACTTCTCTGGTAGAGGCTGTATACGCGTGGCCGTGTGACAGTATTTCGAGAGGGCGGGCGGGCCCACCCCACTCTCGGCCATACCAGGGCATTTGGAGGCGTTATCAGATAAGACTCAGGACGGAAGCTAGCGATAATCCTGCTGTAGTTTTATTATTGCACTGGTTATAAAAGTGAGAAAAACTCTCTAACTGGCTACATTTTCAAATGAACTGTACCTTATATTACATACTATTCCTGTTAATTTATTTATTGATTGTAATGTACTCCCATCGTTTAGTTCTTCACAATATTATTTCATCGTTGTAGCTCATTTTTCATGTTACCCTGATGTACACAGATCTATATACCTTAAGTGAGATAAAATGACTTCGTAATAGCTTATTTGAAGCATAATAAAATGAATGAGTATTTTGTAATAAATTTAATATTTACTTTGAAAATTAACGTTGCAACAACTAAATTGCTAAATAACTTCAATAATAAGTCAACGTTGAATGTAATGAAATTTTAAATATTTTGCTAGTTGAATAAGGAAAAAACGACAGAATAATTTTGGATAGTTTAATAAGATGAACAATCTGATCATACATATACTTGTTAAGAACATTTATACAGAAAAATAAAGGGTCAACTAGACAAATGGAAGGTAAGAGGTCTTCTTATTATCCAAATTTATCCAAGGGACTAATCTCTTAACGAAATAATTGTTTACGATGTGAAATTTTACGATGTCCATAAACTTCATAGTCTCTATCATGGTTGATTTCCATTACCAATATAAAGATATTTTCTTACTTCTTTTGTATATGAGATTAATTAGCGTATGATGAGATAATCCTCTGAAGTATTTTCGCTAATACTAAGCAAACATGGTTTTCAAAATCATAAATCTGCAAACCAAAACGTATTACTAATATTTGGTTCGTCATAATGAGATGATGAAGTAATTGACTGTTGAACTGAGCCGTGTAGGTAGGTGCATCCTACTTGGTTGGGGTCTATGTGATTATTGCAACAACTGCTTGAAAACGTTGGATGGCATGTCATACACTAATCTAATGAATCACTAACTTGATAAATTAATATACTGATCGGGCAGAATGCTTTTTCAGTGCGTTGTATCAGATAATTGTTCACGGTTTCATTCATTCTGGCTTCATTTTACTAATTTGTCATCTGTATACTTCGGCCCTTTGTTTTCTAATAACTAGGATTTCAAATCAAGTTACCATGTACAAATCATCTTAGTTGTAGTAAATAAAAGGTTTTTTACTTGTAACTCAACGAAAACTGAATATATTTTAATTAATCTTATTTATTTTGGCCTGCTTAATGAGATCGTCCCCTGTGCATTTCTGAGACATACTTAATTCTTAATATTTCTGTACCGAGTGGTTTATAACTTCTTGGACTTGGCATTTTCCGCTCTATACAGGTTAGATGTTTGATCAACTGTTGAATCTTTTCCGGCCTAAGCTAGAAAAATCATTTTGTAGTTCTTAATTATGTAAGAAAAATCCATTTTTGTGTATCAAATTTGATTTATATTTTTGTTTCTTCGTTATCTGAGTTGTAGAATAACAAGCTCAGATGATCAGCTTGCAATATCCAATAAAAACAAACTTTTACTACTCAGTATTGAGTTATAGAGAGTATTGAATTTGATTGAAATCCTGAACAGAAAAAATCTAAAACCTCTTAATATGAGACTCAGCAGGGAGTGTCCATGACTCCGCACACGGCAATCGGATCCAGGACCTTCGGTTTCACACGCAACCTTGTAACCTCTAGACCACTTAGCCGGTGTTTAACAGTTATAGTAATTAACTTCAGTCAATTCACGACCATTGTCTTCGGTGGGCTACTGTCTCATATCCAAAACACACATGCAATGAAGTACTTTTAATAGTCACTTTTGTCTGTATATAAGGTTGTCCAAATATTGTTTCACTTTCAATAGCTTTAAAGTCTGTTACAGGCATTTGAACGTCTCTATACTCTTCAACATCTTAATCCATCTAATCATGCTGTCTAAATATTCAAAACAAACATGGTATGAAAAATAGCAGCTAGTTGAATAATGATTCTGTTCAAATATATTAACACTACTTATGATAGCAGGGTAAATACAGCAAGTTAAGAGGATAATGAATGAATAATATCAAAAGATGTCTGACTGTAAGAATAATGAATATCGTAGATTATGTGGAAATTTGACAGGAAAAAAACATTCATTTAAAGTTACAAGTGAAAAATAATGCCTAATACTTTCAGGGAACAAAACATCTTTAACAGAAATCATGGTATTGTGATATGAAAGAAGAATTCCTTTAACGCTTAGCTAATGATCCTTCACTGGTATGTGAGATAGTAAACTATAAATTAAATTAAACTTTACTTTTCAAGTGATTAATTTAAAGAAAAAAAAACTGTCAGTTATTGATTTGCAATACTCTGTTTCACGTGTAACAAATTGAATAAAAGTCCATAATGATCAAATTTTTTTTATTTAAGAAAGTAATCAAAGAATCTATATATTTTCTTTATATTCAATGATTCGATTTTGTTTTTGTATATTGCTAATTCACATACATACACACAAAAAAATTTTCTAATTGAAACTGTACACAAACATTACTACTGATGATTTAAACTCTATTTCTAAATAAAGTATCTTTGTGAGTATTGGAAAAATTAATTTTTGGTTAACTCAACATCAAAAATCAATAGTGTTTTTGTAGATAAAATATAGTTTCTAACACACCAAACGAAAAAACGAGACTTGATATTAATATGATTTTAAATTTTTTATCAGAATATAAAATATTACTTGTTATAAAAAGCAGTATAGGATTGTATGGCTAAGAAAAAAAAGAATAATAGAATGATTGTAATCTCAATTTCACTTGTTGAAATCATGAGTCAATTGAAGCTAGACCACCATGGAAAACCTGAAAGCACTGGACGGCCGTTTCGTCCTAGTATGGAACCCCTCAGTAGCGCGCACCCACTATCCCGCACCCCGCAGGATTCGAACCCAGGACCTATCAGTCTCACGCCAGGCGCTTAACCACCTAGACCACTGAGCCGGCCGGCATCCACCATTGTTAATGTCTAACTTCAACCAATCCACGAAGTTGCGCCACCGTACACCATTGTCGTCAGTGAGTTACTATTATGGATGCGCACTGCTAAGGAGTCTCATACTAGGACGAAACAGCCGTCCAGTGCTTCCAGGTTTTCCATGGTGGTCCAGCTTCAATTGACTCATGATTTCAACTATTGAAATTTCTATAAAAAAAATCCCCACAAAACCCCTTCTACTCTATTTATTTTACAAATAATTTCAGATTTCCTTATGAGTTTTGGTTGATATAAAAAATCAACTTGTAGAATGAAACTGCAAGTAATCCAAATCAATTTTTGGTCAAATTAGACCAGATAACATTTTTTTAGCAAATGATTTCATGAAGAGATATTTTCAAATTCTATCTAGTTTTTTTCATCATAAACTAAACCTAATGAACCATTTAGGAACAAAAAATAGTTGATGACGATTTAGTCTTATTTTGATGATAATATAACAGAAAACACTGCCTTTTGCATCTACACCATTGATACTAAATAGTAGGATCTCTAGATGTTAGATATGAAATAATCCAATTAGTAGTACTTGACTCAACATACCCGGCAAACGATTGAGAACCAAACTTAGATCAGACAAACGTTTATTCAGAGTTTGAATCCAGAGTAGAATGAATCGACAATACAATATATCCCAAAGTATTTACGTCACTGGCTGTGTCTAACTTCGCTCACTAACGAATTAAATTCCATTTTCGGCTGACACATCAAAATATTAAGAGATTCACGTGTACTGTGCTACATAGAGTGAAACTCTGAAATGTTAAATATCGAGGAGCATGAGTTACCATTTGATTACTCATCAATTTTATGAAACGTTATAAGAATTTGCATAAATTTAAGGCAGTTTAGCAATAAAATTATCTATGTATGTAAATGATCAAAGCGAGGTCACATTGGAAAGTTATTTCGTCTTATTATGGGACTTCGTAATAGTGGTTAATTACGACTAGGTCAAGAGTCTGAAGCACCAGTTTTCAAGCCTTGCGACTAGCTCCGTCCCTTTGGACCACTGAATTAGCATTCATAAGCTTCACGATACTTCCTGATACCTAGTTGGACAATCTCTACCAATTCGTTGTCTTATCTAGATAATAATCTAGTCAACTGTCTATTTTCTTACTGATTTTAAACCACTTTCCAGTTGATGATAACTGTTCTCAAGTTAGAATTAGCTGTATAATTCAGATAAAATTTTCACTTCATCCTCCAGTTTAATGATTATGCTTTAAATATATATTCTAAAGCAATAATAATGAATCTTTGAAACGGATTTCTTATTTTCTAAATGTATCTATAATTTCGAGAAAATCCCGATTTCCATTTTGAAATATGAGAATCATATTTTTTCTATTTATAGTTCCTAATTTACAATTTAGTTGGTAAATTACACTGTTTACATTCAACAACAATTATAATAATTTGGTAATAGTTCGTTTTTCCCATATCATAAATTGTAATCAAATAATTAATGTGTTTACAGTTGATATACAATTTACGATTATCAACAAAATCGAGCGAATTATAAGAATACTAGATAACGAATCTGTTAGATATGAACTTATAAGGGAAAAGGGTGGAGTACTATTGAAAAATATATTCTTATTATATAATTACTAAACATTTGTTAGTTAACTCACTAAAAGTTGATATATATTTCATCGTTCATAATTTACAGTTGGTAACTAATATGTACCTGTTATTTGGTTTTGTACTAATAATGGTCCAAATTTCTTATTTATCCTGCATTGTGGTGTTATATTTGATGTATGTTATTATGTGAAATTTTATTCATTGAAATTTACAATAATGAAAGTAAATTGATTGGCCTTTTTCGTGTTCTGATTGGCAGCAGAATTTCTATTTCAACATCGACATACTTAGTGAGTAAGGCGAAATGGTACTAGTGTCATTCAGCTTAAAGTGAACCAATGGTTGGTGAAGTCAAGAAATATGTGATCCTATTTTGCATGGGAATCTATTGAAATAAATTCTTATCAGAATTGAATCAATGTTCTAAACATCCAATATGTAACCGCTAATAACTCGTCTTCATTTAATTTGATTTTAATTCAAAAGATCGAGCCAACTTGTATTTACCCAATAAATCACTTTTCCGGAAAGCAGTAGAGCGAATGGTCCAATGTAATTACATGTTTTCAAAGGGATATAAACTGAACATATATGAATGCGCTTACGATATTTTCTATTTACTTCTTTGTAGTAGACCCTACTGAAAACATTCGAAGATTCTTTTTGACATCCTAAATATTTGGTTAGTCGATCTTTTTGTACGCAAACAAACTATTTAAAACATTGTGTTCATTGTTACACTTTTCAAAATTCCACTTGAGTGAAGCACAAAAGTATTCGTATTGAAGTATGTAATATCTATCACTCAGGTGATAAATACGTGAGACGAAAATTAGAAACCAGCACTAAACGGATTAGTAAATATTTATGTAGCTAAAACCTTTACTTTTTGGAAAGATGATTCCTTTTAAGACCCTAGAATCAAATAGTCTTTTCTTAGGAATTTACGGAATATCACGTTATGTTTTGTGCATGCAGATCTTGTTCATGAATAAATCGTAAACCTAATAGTAACGCTTATTTAATATGGATTGTATTTGATGTGTGGGTGAGAATGATTGATTGTCTGCTTAGTCAGACATGTAGATAGTCTGACAGGTGTCAGATGAGTTATATATTCCCCTATCTTTATTATTATTACTCACTCACTTATTATTGATTGTTCATTTGATGTTGGGTTGTGTGGGTTTTGGTGTGGAAATTTTATTTACGTTGTGGTCAGGCTAATCACGTGTTCATGATCTGAGTTTTGTTGAAGTCCTGTAGAATAGACAATGGGAGGGAATCTAGTGTAGATATTCGTCTAAGGCAAATTAACGTCCGATACGTGTAAACGTAGAAACCCAACCGTTATAACATTAGACGAAGTAAATCCAAGAATTATAACAGTATTCTATTGTGAACAATTCTAATCAGAAAAAAGAATGAGGTAGTAAAGAGAATACCTGATGAAATTCTCTTTCCTTGCTAAACAGATCTTGACAAGCCATTTTATCCGAATAAATTTAGTGACAAGAAAATATAGTCATACCAACAACCTTAACTTACTTGCGTTACCGAATACGAAGTTTAATAATGAATTAGATTAATAAACGAAGTCCCTGTTTCTGGTGATTAACTACGCCTTAAGATGATATAAACAACCTAAGCACAAATTAAAATAATCAATGAAGTAAACTGTTAAAAAGCATATTGATATCCCGAGGAAAATAGAGTAGATAAAATTATTATTTATTTGTTACGAAGAGCGTTCAGGATGGAAAATATGTGCGGAAAGCTAAATTGGAACTAATTAATCGTTAAGGAATTTATATCAACTAAGAATCATTGAAAACAAGTATGAGGTACCAGAAAAAGTCTTGTTCTAGCTTGAAACCAATGAGGAATCAAACTCAAAAATTTTAGAGCTAACAGCAAATTCAACACTTTTCGACAAATGAATCGGAATTTAACGGGCACCATTTCCAATTTTAGCTAGTTCAGCATATTGCGGGACGTTAATCAGTGTGAAGTGTTCCGTTCCTGACATGATTGACCTCAGGTGACCATTGCATTTCATAAGAACGTCAGGAATTTATCTGGCAGTTAATCGTAATATATAATTTTACACATTTAAAGACCCAACATAAAGACATAGAACAAATACTTGTTGAATTTTATTGCGAACATCAATAATGTATAGATCCAGCTGACAAGTGTCAAAAAGAACGAAACGCGTATGTACCTCAGCCACAATTCTAAAACAGTAAAACCAATACGCTCTATGTAAACTGACATATTCAAATACATTACAACTTCTTACTGTGTTTGGTGATCTCTGATAAAGATTTGTAATGTTAACGAGTAGCAACTAGCCTGAAATATAAATCCTGTATGATAGCAACTACCTACAATTGCTTAACATAGAGTAATGATATTTAATTTTCCATGATTCTGCAGTTAAACTTGTTATGCCCCGATAAGGATAATGAGTGATAATTTTTTGGATCCATTTGTGGACTAATACTATGCGTATATTTTTATCGTATAATTGTCAATTAACTAAACTATTTATATTCATGTCTCTCTTATCATAAGCTTTATTTTAACCTATGAACTGTTATTATACGATTTCCCATTCTTGAATTATTCCCTGTCTATTAGTCACTGTCTCCCTCATTCACAGCCACATCTGGCTAATTCTTGTACAAATGTTGTTTCATATTTTATTGGTACGTTGTGGTCTGTTTGATTGGTATATAAACTCAGTATGTTTGAAATATAATGATTCATATTGCAGAGGCTGAGATTGGCGTTCTGGACTTAGCTGGTTGGGCTAGGCGGAAGGCAGGACCAATCAAGGCTCTAGGATACTCATACGGGTTTACATGTCCTTCGTCCGATCGATAATTCACTGCCCACTAATCGGTGGTCATAAGTTATAACAAAACTCAGTCTACAATGAACACCATTTGTATTTCGGAAGAAGTTCCTAAAACATATCAAATTAATCATCATTTACAGAATAACGTTAAAAAATAAGGAATAATATTGTTCGATGTATCAATACCCTGAATAACTTAATTTCACTAGTTCAGATTCTAGACTCCAGCTATATTAGTAAATAATGTATAAAGTGAAAATTTCTCAGTAGCAAATTTAGCCATAGAGATCTGTGGTGAAAAATTGACATTTTAATTTCGATCATGTGAATCAAAATGATTGACAACAATTGTCATAGATATGTATAGAATAACTGACTAGTGATCAAGATTTCAAGGGAAAAAAGTAGCAGCTTTCACAATTATTTATTAAATATAAATCATAATCTGTTTATGTATATGGAGTGTTTTATGTACATAACATTTATATATATATATGGTGATGAATTGTTGAAATGCATTATTCTCCTTCACATGGATCAGTTGAAGATGTTGATGAAGAAAGATTGCGTTGAGCCTGAAGACGCCTACTTCTTCTTCGTATTTGATTTCTTTGTGTTCTGAAATCATTTTCATGACTAGTATCAATAATATTCAATGTGTGCATATCGCTGATCATCATTTCCGTTGCATCACTATCATCCGATGAATAATTATCAAGTGTTTTTGTCAACATCTTTGGAACTACATCCATTTTATTATTATCCAATTCTATTTGTACAGATTGTTTTTTGGAAATGTCAGTTGAGTTTGATGAAGTCACTGTTTTACGTCGATTTTTTTTTAATGAATTTCTATTAGATGGATTCACTGGTCTACCAAGAACAACATTATGTGGTTTTGGTGTTAAATAAACGGAATCTTTTCCAGTTGGTGTTCGATTTAGTAGAATATCGAAGCTTTGACAATATAATTGTTCTACACATATAAATTGTATAAAACCTATACTACTGGCTACCGCAATCCATGTTGCACTTGTTGGATTCGGATTGAAACGAACCTGTGAGGGAGATCAAGTAATAATCAAAAATACAATAAACATATCAAATAATTACATGATTTAGGGAGACTGTATAAATGACTGGTTTAGTTTTTACTTGAAGTTATCGAGTGAACATCAATGCTATCACAAATGTGTTTGGATGCTGTTGGTTACAATGCAACAAAAACCGTCTGTGAATATTTAACTGAATATGATTTTATCTATGTTTTACAAACACTTAGATAACATTTATCAAATATGATTAATATTTTCTGTTGCTTAACTTGAAACGAATAATGAAGGGAAAACCTTCTTGGCTTAGTGTATCTCATGACATACAAGTCATTCTTCCGGAATAAGAATCAGAATACAAACTTTTCATTACTTTGCGTATTCATATTTTTTATAAGTTGTTTTCCTTTTGTAATGTGTATACCAAACACAAAACATGTAAGCACTTATGTATAATTTACCAAAAAAACCATTACTTGTACACGATATTAAATTGTATTTTAAAAAGCCGACTGGAAAACTAATGACTTAAATGAGGAAAAACTATTTATGAGAATAATAATTGATGGCTACAAATCAAAACCATTTTATGATCAATTTGAGTTGTATGATGATTGATAAAGCTATGGAGGTAATCGATGATATGACAAGAGAAAGCGTTACAGTGTCATAAATGTTTTCACAGTTTATTTGGTCAAATAAATTATTATAATTATATGAAAAATAATATTTTGTTGTGTTAGTTCATTTTAAATAATCTTAAGAAGATCGTATCAACATTGTGACAAGTTCATCTGCATTATTTTACTATACATGTCACGTTATTGGTAGTACATTATCACATTTTTTGTGTGAGTATACAAATCACATAGCAACGTGTACAAAATCAATGATATTCGTGGGAAAAAGGAATTAGTTTAATTATCTACTTACATAATAACATCGACTTTATACATTTAAATATATTTCTAGATTATAATAATTGATCACTGAGTAGCAACAACACAATGTTCTCTAAATCTCAGTGTTAAGCGAATTTTATTCACGAAATTGAAACAAGACTATTAGTCTAAGGATCTAAACATCGCTATTGTAAATTTAGAACAACATATATAAGCGAACAATATTGTTTTCGATTAGATCTTCATCAGGCTTTACTCTAATATACAGTAATATTTATATGCAAATATGAAATTATTAAACCAATCAATGTAGTTTACGAGTCAATCATAACAACAGCCTTAGACGTGGAATCCATGTTAATTGGCACTCGCCACCAAGACATCTAAAATTTTGAGAGGATGGATGGTTCTTAGCGAATTAAAACCTGCATCAAAGTAAGAAATACTTAACGATTCTGAATCCTACGAAGAAAATCAGTTTACATAAGGTAGCGTATATGTTCCTACTAACAGGAAATACAAATTCACAGCTTTCCGTAGATTGCCGCCTTTAGTCTGCCAACGTACTTTTATATCAGTAGACATAAAATATTTTAAAGGACCGAGATGGAATGAATAATGATGATATATTATATTCACATAAAAAGATGTTTCTCAAAATGAAAAACAAAAATCTTACTTTATTTATCTTCAATATAGGAGTATTAATGAAATCCAATTCAGGTTTCTTAGGCACCTTATCCTAATTAAAAATGCATGGTGAATAAAAATAAAACAACTTCAGATAATAAATGATGTTTCAATATATAAATTCAGGGAAGTGATTTTATTTAGTCAGTAAAAAGTCAATTTATAGAGGTAAAATTTTACACTAAATCCATAGATTTTAATTGTAGTAGTGATTAAAGAGTGGTGTTCAGCAACAAGTAGGTTAATGAATATTTTTAGAACACCTTGAAATGATAAAAAAAGTGCTTGCTATGAATTTCCAGTTAAGTTTAATTAAAATACATAGATAAATGTGTATAGACAAACTATAAATATATTTCCAAGAGGAGCTGTGTTCAACCAGTGTAAATGAAGGTTGTAATATCGAGTTTGAGGTCGCATACATTTGGAGAATAAAAATATAAAATAGAGACCGAAATCGAAATAGATGATGTGAGATTTAAATCAATGATGTAATGAATGTATATCATGGGACACATTTACTAAGCTACAATCCCATTATGTTGAAAGAAGGTCATTTACATTTGTTTACAAGTTGATGAGTGTTTGCTTCTCTGTTCAACAGAATTGTTTCTCAATAACAAATCGCTTCAAAGAAATCAGAATAAAAATATATGTGAAGTCGAATGAAATTTAAATCAATACATCAGTTCAACGTTAGTCCATTAATATAAAAAGCAGGAGGTGAAAGTTATGTTTTTAGCTATTGAAATAGCTTTTCAAAATAAAGATCTTCATTTGTCCATTTTGTGTTCAATAATAATTTTTCTGAAAAGATTTCTCTCATTCAGATACCATCATTGTACACTGAATGCCGAGATCAAAGAGTGTGCGTTCAAGTATATTGAAATAAAAAACGTAAGACTTTATGTTCACATTCAAATATTGAATTCCAATAACCTACACACATTTCGACAGATAATTAAATATATGATACACATAACCAACACCTGTCAGAGATATCAATTAAACCGCTAATCAATATAATAGAAACAAGGAAACAATCAGATTATACAACAGTATATAACACTGAACTTTATCTATCGTCAACACATTTGAAAAAAACTACAAATACAACAAAAACCTTTTTGTTTAGTACACTTGTATCTCAGAAAAAAATGCATAGAAAAAAACCCATATAAACACAGGAATAAATAAGATAATATCAAATAATGCATATATAATAATGTGAATAATCAATTGAAGTATTGTTTACTTGGAAACACGAAAGCACAATATGATAATACAGAAAAACAAAATAAAAGACTAATGAAATGATTTTTTTCTTTAACGTCTTTGCTGTTTGAAATATTCCCATATTGTAAATTTAGAACAACATATATAAGCGAACAATATTGTTTTCGATTAGATCTTCATCAGGCTTTACTCTAATATACAGTAATATTTATATGCAAATATGGAATTATTAAACCAATCAAGGAAGTTTGTGAGTAAATGATAACAATGGAAACAATTACGTAATATGTGAAAAGTACAAATTGATAGTGTGATAACAGTTGTACTAGGTTTTCATAAGAATAATAAAGGCTCAAATCAATGCATATAAATATTACTGTATATTAGAGTAAAGCCGGATGAAGATCTAATCGAAAACAGTATTGTTCGCTTACATATGTTGTCTTTGATATTACCAGTAAATTAGTTATTATTTTAAATCATGTTTTCAATGGTCACTTTAATTAGGTCTAATTACATACATTGAATAGCAAAAATTATGTTATTAAAGATATATAGTTATGGGATGAAACAATCTTTGTATGAGATGAGATCTATTGTGATAACTGGTAATGAACTAATCAACATAAAGATAAATATTGACCGATAAACAGGTATAATCTATGTTGGTGATATGTTAGACAAGAATCAGGCTTCACTTCATTGATTCTTTAATGACCTATGAAATTTGATTATATTATATTTCAGTTAGCTTTTAATCGATTTTGCATATAAGCAAGTAATTTTAGTAAAGTGTGAATCTATTCCACCGACTAGTGATCTTGTTTTTGATGTAAGTATATATGGCATTATGAGTTAATAATCCGGTTTCATGAAGAGCCATCACTAGATCGTATCGTATTACTGTGCTCATCTGTCAATCAGCATTCTATTCATTTATTTCAACAGTCTTCCGACCGAAAATCATTCAAGAAAAATCACAACACTTAGCAGTTGAACAAGGTATCAATGTACATCAATCCAAGTTGACATAATGCATCAGTACAGTGACAGGAAGTTAAGACACAAATCACAAATGATATTCGTATCAGTTATGATAAAAAAACGACATATACACAATGCACTTCAAGAAGAACATAAAGAAATAAGAAGTACAGACTAATAGTAAAACATAAAATTTAAAGGAAGATATGAATTCATCTGTACTATTGTGAACAATTTTGATCACATAAGAAACCCAGACAATCTGACGTTAAGATTATTTAATCTATCCCAGAGAGGACGTATGCGCTTATTGACACGACTTAGTACTATAATTAATGACTTCACGATACAGTAATATAACTTTTGAATATCACTAACACATATTTTCTAAGAGTTTCAACAACGGATGACAACTATCTACTACTACTATATAGCACTGCACACGTTTTCGCAGATTATTACATTTGACATCCATCAAGGACGTTATTCTAACAAAAATTCTAATGAAACATTGACACGTTTTGACTCTCCACTGTAAGCTTCAGTTAGCAAGTATTCCAAGTTAGGTCTCAACGTCGATTGTATTTGTGTTCCATAATGTTTGCAATTGGCGCCTGCATTAATACATCTACAACACGTCTAAATCCTAAGCTCGAAAATGCCCTTGACTCGGAGGTTTCTGAGTGGCTGGTCACTGAAGCCTGTTGTCTAACTTAATACAGTCAGTCAATCAACAACAACGTAGAACTTCGTACGTACGTACATCAGTTCAAGTTGCCATACCACATTAGCACAAAGATACAATTGTCCATTCAAATCCCGTAGTGGTAGAGGTAGTAAAGGTATAAGTAGTAATTGGAAAGATTAGGGTTTGAATAAGTTATTCAAGGAGTACAAGGTTCATAAAAAGAAAGGACTTTATCTAAAGTTTGTATAACTGATAATATATATATATATATATTCAAATTTTTGTCCTTACGTTTAACAAGATCCGTATTTGATAATTCGACCAAAGCTTATGCCAGCACATAGATTGATCAGTTCCACAATGTTCACAATTAGGTGAAGGAAAAAGAAAATGTCGAAGCTCTGCATCATTTACTTCTCCAACATCCATCTCTGATGTGAGGGCAGAAGTAATAGTGGTACTGGTTGTAGTAGTATTAGTAGCTGTAGTGGTAGAAGCAGCAGTATTAATCGGTTCAAGATCAATTTTACATTCATTAATAAATGCATTAATATCTATTATGTCATAATCACATTTAGTTAAATCCACTGTTTCTTCCCATTTTTCATCATTTTTTGATGGGGTACAATGAACAAATTCTTCCGGTTGTCGTTTTTCCATGGTCCACTGACATAATGGTATTCTCATCTACGTAAATGTATTAGGAATGGAAAATAAGTAAATTCTACCTTAAAACTAACAGAAGACTGGTTGACAACATAAACATAACCCTGAAGTAATACTTGATTTTAAAAAAACTGGTTAATGATCATACATTATCTCATTCATTAAGTACTTGGGTATGAGCTAATGATACTAACTGGTTGCGCAAACTGAAGAAGTGGATCAGAGTTCGCGCCTAGTATTTAGTAGCTGAAAGTTGAACGTCTTAACCGCTAAACGACGGTTATATATTCGAGCAAAGTTTATCAGTTCTATATATGTAATAATTTACTTCTCAAAGCAACTCGATGGTAGTGAACAGACAAAACTACTCCAGATGACTTACCCTACAGGATATTTAGATTTCGTTAGACCATATATTTTGGAAACAACAAAACATCAGCTTATGTGAGATGTGACATTATAAGTGGCTAATTAACAGTTGGAACTACCAGAATTAATATATCGAACTATGCTTAACTTTTGAAACACTGTGGGCTACTCTCAAACGTAAAGGCTAGAGTCTACACTTTCACAACGAACCAGTCAATGCACTTTTCTAGTGAGAGGGAGAGAAAACAAAGCAGTTTTCTTGTATTTAAATAACACTTAGTTCCATAAAAACAACTAATGATTCATATGTATTTACGGGTATGCCAAAAAGACCCATATAGACAAAATATTAAAAAATAACGACACGTGAAAGGTTAAATGATCTATATATTATTGATAAGAAAAATGTCAAATCCAATATGTGTGGGTACCCAATGATCTTGACAAATCCGCAGAAATTACAAGACAGAAATTTCATTTAATTTTAGGGAACAGATCTTCTTCACCTACTGCTAAAGTTAGAGACACTATCATTGAGGAATTTCAAGAGTTTAATCATCTGAGTAGCATTAGAACAAAAATAACCAAGGATCGACATCGACTGGAGAACTACTGAAAACCTAAAAGGAATAAACAGTAGATTGTCCTACTTTGAAACTCATAAGCATTCTCCATTCATAACTTCAAATTGGAATTAAAACTAGGCCCTGAATTCGAGTGGTGAAAACAATACCTCTAGAACAATGAGTGGTAGTTTTCTACTAATCCATAACTCATATCAAAATATCAAATATATAATATAATCAATCATGCTGTTAAGTGAATCACTGAAACATTTATTGCACTAGTTAACTGATTATGATTCAAATCAATTTTAAGAATTAATCTTGATTGGCTCCAATAGAACTAAAATAACTCAGTAGGGAAAATCAATAACAGTAATAAATAATTGTATTTTTAATTCATTGAATATATTAAGATGAACATCACAAGATAGAACGTTTCTTAAATGATAAAATCATTGAAGAATTTCATTTTATGAAAATGTTTTTCAAATTAAGAAGAAAAAAACACTAATGCATTACATTATCATTGGATCAAGGGGAAAAAGTAGGACTAAAAAACTAAATATGTTAGGTTTTTGTTATAAATTGACAGAAACTCCTTTATCATATGACAAAAATCAATCAATAACATTTATTTAGTGTTTATTTTTAATGTTCACTAGACAAATTTTTTTTCGTAATATAGGAGAGTTAAATATGTGTTATTACAAATATCAGGATAAAATTTAGAAGAGTTAATAGAGAAAAATTAACATTTATAGAAAGATTTATTAAGATCTAATTATCATTTATCGTTTATCATTTAAAGTAGATGATTGAAAACATGAATAAAAAAAGAAGCAATATCTATTTATATCTGGCACTGATTTAAGTTATTCAAATAAACAAATTCTAAGATATCATTTGTATTCTGAGGAATCAATAGTTCCAGATATTCATGGTATTTACTAAATAAGAGAAATCCGCCCAATAATAGAATGGATGAACAGATAGAACAGTAGAAAATTCTTGTGAAATAAATAATTGAAAGATTGACAGAATAATGTAGAAGACGGTAGTATAACAATGAACGGATTTACCTTGTCAGTACTTTATAGTACAGAAAAAGATATACAAGATAAATAGGAAGAATATAAGTTATAAGATATTTGGAATTTCGTTGAACAAGACGAAACGAATTCTTATGAGGACTTATGTTATATCTTGACCTGATCAGTTGAAGCCTTTTTAGATTTATACCAGTTTATCTACGTTAGGAAATATATTTTTTAAATTATCTGAGCGAACAAAAATTTCTATATTCGAAGTTTATCTTCTATACAAAGACGATTATTGTTTATTTGAATTTCTATAGCTTACAAGACGGATTTCATTATGAAAATTGAAAGGTAGATGATAAAGCACTTCGAATGCTGTAATTTTATCAATTCCATGATCATCATTATTTAACTACATGGCTAATAATTATTTGTTGATAAGTCGATATCAATTAGGATGCTAACATAATTAAAACTAATGAAGATTTCAGTGGAAAGTTTTAAATCCTTTGAATGAAAAGCTAGTTCAAATGTTTACAGTTGAGAAGTTGAACAATTTAACAGTGTTCCTTAGAAATGAAACATATTTTCTTATGACTAAAACAAAGAACAGATAAGCGCCAATTTGAATATCACTTATAAGCAATCGTGAGGAATTTCTAAAATCTTGTTCAAGAATGTTATTTCAATAATTTAATTTGATTAATGAGATTATTCAATGTTGTGGAAATTCAGTTCATATCAAGATATAGTAATGAACACACTTGGAGCAATACATATTACTATTTAGATATAACCTGAAACTTCTAAAATGCATCATATTTTTTACAGTTTTAATAAAATTTACTGAAACAACGATAAATAATTATCATTTAGGTGAGCATTAGATTTTAAACTTAGATATTTGAATACCGTGTAAACTGTAATTAAAGTAAACTTCATTCTAGATGAAGTTTTAATTATGAGAAAACTATCGAAATTATTATACTCTACTCTTAAATAACTTAAATGACTTTCTTGTGAAACCATGAGTATGAAGAAAGCACAAATAACTATAAAGAATTATTATAAGCACTGTATTTTCCATACTGCCATTCGCAAAACTTCAATAGCCACAAATGCTCTTGTATCATTTGAGTGATAATCGCAGATACAACATGAATTCTTCTAGATCCTATATTTATTTTTCCAAGAAAAAATTCAGTATTCTTATGTTACTTAGCCATATTACAACGCAATCCAGAATATTACAAATTCTAAATATCGTACAATCTATTAAGATTTATACCAAGTGAAATATTCATTAGATCTAATTAAAATGATTCTATAGAACATGATAAATAGCCATCATACATAACATAAAATAGAAATTAAGCACATAATTTAGATTTTCCATAAAATATTACGGTCGGGCGATTACATTATACTGAACTGATATTATGCTAATGGTGAACAGGTGCCGAAATCCCCTAAACTTTCCACCCCCCTTAAAACAATATCACTAAAAAATTGATCAGTGACACTGTGAAAACAGAATATGGTAACCAAGCCTTTTTTTCTTTTATAGTCAAATTTGACATTGAGTTGTATCCAATCCTTGTGCTGTTGTTATGGGAGGGAGAAGATGAAATGTGTTAAGGTAAAGCAAAACTTTATAAAATTCATTCTAAAACGTGCTACAAATTACTAGTTCGAGTAATAGTCAATAATGTCTGAAAATACAACAACCTCGACGCGTGAACGAAAAAAATGCTCTGAAATTCGCTGTTTAAATCAAGAGCGAAAATATGCAATAGTTATGAATACAAGTATTAAAATCACGAGAAATCAAAGGTAGAAAACCAATTATTTTTGCCTACGATGCCAACCGAGTGTATAATTAAACTCTATTTCCAATGTCAAAATACATCAGAAAACATACAACTGAAGATCATTATAACATAATCAATACTAAAACTATGAATTTAATCAATAATAACAAATAATTTGTTGTTGTTAACTAGAACACAGTTCAATTAATAAAGCAGTCTACCCTAAAAGTTGTTTTGTCTTGCAGTACCCAAAAACATTTTTTAGGAAGTATTTTGTTATTAATAGAATATCTTATAGTTTCATGTGGTTAAGTGATCGATGCATTTTTCTTATTGTATCGGTTGAAACAGGTTTGAAATACAATCAGCTTGGTACGATTTGATTAACATGAATAGACGATTTTAAATTAACTTATTTTTTCACGTGTTGTTTAGTCTATTAACATTTCTTTTTAAAAAAACGAGTGAAAAGTTATATTAATTTACATCATTATTTTTGTCTTAAACAATTTATTAAATAAAATAGTAACATGATAATGAACAGGATAAAGATTTTTTAATCTTTAATATCATTGTATTAATTAGCAGCTTTGATTTCTCTCTCCATAACTGATTTACACATTTCTTCGATGTAAACTGTGAAAACTATGACAGATGTATATTTATCCATGATGTTTGCAACTATATTAAAAATTAAACTGAAGTTTATTGAATTTAATATTTGATTAATTAGAATAAGAACAAAAAATGAATTATAAAACAACTAGACAGTCAAAATAGTAAATTTAAAATGCATTTACTTAAAAATAATTTCAATTGTCTTCAAATAATAGTAGTGGATGTATTAAAAATGAATGGATAATACATTCATTTAATACTGTAATTTCAAGAAATTTGATTAAATAAAGTCGAATTTTTAGAAATGAAGATATTCAGTCAGTCAGTCAGTAACAACGTAGAACTTCGTACGTACGTACATCAGTTCGAGTTGCCACACCACCTTAACACAGAGATGCAGTTGTCGATTCAAATCCCGTAGTGGTAGAGGTAGCAAGAGTGTAAGCAGTGATCGGGAAGATTAGGGTTTGGAGATGTTATTTAAAGAGTATAATTCAGTGAAATAAATTTGGGAAGAGAAAACAAGAGACAAGGAGGAATCAGGAAGTCAAAATTTGGGAGAACACAGAGTGGATGCACCAGCGCCATTGCAATCGATTTTGAGCCATGTCATTCAAGGTCCCTAACCATCGGTTGCTATCATCTCTCGGTCCCCAACCAGGTAGTCTACACCTACCAACATGACTCAGTCCACTTGTCAATGACTTCATGGACTTGTGCCATGTTTTGGTTTGGCCACCCCTAGCTTTCTTCCAATGTACTCCCATACCACTGAACATCGCACGTCGAGGCAGTCGGTCGTTGGGCATACGTAACACGTGTCCCAGCCATCTCAACTGATGAAGTTTCACTACTTCATCAATTGATTTGCCATCCTTACCTAGTACCCGTTTCCTAACAACTGTGTTACTTACTCGATGGTCCCATGATATACGAGCAATGTTTCGAAGACACCTATGATTGAATATTAGTAAGAGATACAAAGAGAATGAAGCAGTAATAACAAATTTTAGATTGAGAATATAATTAAAAATATAAGACCTGAGAATAGCATAAGGTTTTATATGACTGGATGGACAAATTAACTGAGAGTTAAATAATAACTAATGAACTTCGTAAAACTTAAGGGTTGACTAAATTTTTTTTCGACAGGAGTGTAATGCTAATCATAAGCGACATAACAGATTTATACAGTTGAAAACTATAATACGTCGGCTAGGTATAACAAACACAAACGTTGATTTGTGCAGGTCCGAAATGGTAAAGACAAAATGAAAAAAAAAACAAAACACGGAACTTAGACAAGATGAATACAAGTCGATAACGTAAAATATATGAATACTGATAAGATTTCTCAAATTATTAAGATAAGTTTTAGTTGACTGAAAATGTGGAACTATATCTATTTATCTTTTGTTAGAGGTGGTTTAGAAATGTTTTTGTTAGAAATATCATTAGCTTGTACGAAAATGTTTAAAAACATTTCAAACTGTTTTAATTAGGTATATCTATGGATGAAACCTTTGATATTCATTCAAACTATATACAACCGATAGTAGCAAGCGACTATTATCACGAAGATAATTTTTTGGTATCAATCAAATGATCGATAAAGAACTATGCTTTATGATTTTTAGTAAAGCCTAATTTCCAGCACATTTAGATGATCAATATACATGCACACAACACCTTTGGATACATAGATCATAAAGTTTTTACTGACCCTATTATTATGAAGCAAGGTTTACGTTTGTCTTCAATAGCTGTTTGCCAAATAAGCCAAAATATCAAATAAGAAGCAAAAACACTATCATATTGACCTTCAATTTTCAACTGCTCACAAATTGGACTGATATAATTAAAAGAGTAATACCTCTAACACGGGTGATTAAATAGATTAGGTTAATTCAATGCTTTTTGGCATTATTTAACTTATTTCCGATAAAGTGATATAATGAACATTCTTCTATAAAGATTGGTCATTAGAGCAACCTCTCGTTACTTCAAATTTAGATTCCACCTGTCAAATATAACACCAGTTATGAACTAAAAAGGTTGATGTGAAATATGCGAATGCTTTATTATTGTTTTTAGAATAAGGACTATAAGATTTTCTATTGATTTTACATGACCTTATTTAGATTTCTACATAAAATGCATATTCCTAGGTGTGACTTTTTCTTAGGCCAATCCAGGAAAATGTTACGTATAATTAAAAACAAAGGAAAGCATCTCTCCAAACAGCAGGAATGTAATGCACTTATTTCCTCGTAATTATTTGAAACTTGAGCTAAACATGGAAGATTAGGATTTTTCAAAATATTAATGCTATGATTAAAGTGCATTTTACTTAATCAATTATAGTCAAGGTCAAAGAACATGATATTAAAAAGATGATGGCGAAACAGATGGCCAACTGAGAATGGAATATATATATATATATATATATATATATATATATATATATATATATATATATATATATATATATATATATATATATATATATATATATATATATATATATATATATACAGGTCACCTTGGTTCACCACTCTTTGAATGTGGAATGGGGTTCTCTATACAACTATTGGTGACACTTTGTAACATGCATCGATGTTACAAATGAATTAGTGGGCCCGTAGATCGCAAATATACGCCTTATCTTTTCGTGTGATACAAAATCAAAGGCCTTGGATACGTTAGTAACACACGTTGAAAGATATTTGAAACCAAGATTTCCTCACAACGATGGCAGTGACTATCATTACTTCTTCAAAACACCCATCTTTTTCCTAGATAATTTGTGAATTCAGGTTCCGAACAAGTTAGCACTACCTCGCAGAAAAAAACACTATCCGGATATAGAGCTAAAACCGACGTAATAAAAATGAGTTAATAGTGGAGTTGGAAAACCCTGATTCCAAAACAATGTTTAACATGGGCTCTAGGATCCTGAAAGACCAAATGCCATATGAACCAATTATTGGTCACCGGCTACCATGGGACTGCATCTCCTGACGTTGCTCCACTGCATTGTGGATTAGATTTTTAGGTCCCCTACAAAGTCTTGAAGGTCATGAAGTGATTGAGAGAAGGGAAACATAAAATACGTAGAGCACTTTAAGAGGTTTGAATCCACGACCCATGTATTCCAAGAATCTAAAGCGGTTAAAAAAACTTCATATAACGAGGGATAACCGAGTAACTAATGAGCTAGAAGACTGTTTGAGAGAACTTGGAAAATGAGACGGTCTATGTGATCGATGTGATCATTCGTTCAAATGGGAGACTAAAAGCTTCCTGATGTGATAGATAATTATGACACAGGAATTTAGTCTGTAGTACAAAAGTGTTTGGAAGTCGTAGTCACAACCACAACCCTATTCTGACATTCATCGAATATGTTCATGATGAGGAGTTTGATTGACAACTGGTCAGAAACTGGGATGATCAGTATTGAAGACAGTAAAATGGTTGAGTGGACGATAATTGGTTCTCTAATGTTCTGTGGTGTATATATGGATTTGTATTGCTGTGGTGCATAATATGATGATATAGGTTAAATTCTGCCTAGTGTATGGGATTCTTGGTTATGTAATTTTATCGCAAGTGGTGCAAGTAGTGATGTGTGACACCATAATCTACTGGGATACAATAATGCTATCTAGGCAGAAGAAAATAGTACTGAGGGTAATGGATGACCGTTCAACGAGCTCTGAATGGGTGATACTTGAGAAGTGGTCTATACCACTATTGATTGTGGATGTTTTGGATCAGAGGGCCATGTATTGTTAAGGACAAGTCTGTAGGCGTTATGGAGTTAGGCTCAAATGATGAGGAAGTCTGTAAAGGATAAACGTGAGTTGAGAGTAGACCTACAACATCGATAAGCTGAGGTTGCGTGTCATATGTTTGTGATATCCGACCACACAATAACGTGCGCACTTTAATTTTTATTTAGCTGGTCATCCGAATGGTTTGTTGTGACTTTAAAGGGCGCTCATAAAGCCAGTATTTCGGAAGCAGCCAGAGACTCTATAGGCCGTGTATATCAGTAGCCATCTCTGAAGGTGTCGTTTCGGCTGAATATATTCTAGTAGCTTCCTCAGGATGGTAGGAACGATGTGAGGAATGGGGATTGGATTAGTAGGTATGAATGTAGTACGTATAAAAATTTAGAAGCAAAGTAGACAGAAGTCTAATGCTGCAAAGAATAATATCTATCCTTAATGCTCAAAGTGAAAATGTCATTACTATCCTATGCATGCAAATCCAACTAATTAATGTTAAATGAAACGAAGTGTTGTAGGAAACGTATTTCCAAATATTGAAAATAAAATAGTCAGAATAGTATCTGAAAGTTCACTATTGATTGGAACAGTCAATCGCTGCTTCGAAATGCATGCGAATAATTTATTCAAGTCGACTTTAATGAACAGATATCATCAACTTAATGTTCTTGTACTTAGTCGGCTACACACAAATCTGGTAAAGTTAAAATTAGTGTTGTCAGCCTTTCCAGGTTTTTTAAATTAATTTTAATTAACAAATAAAATATATTGTTGATAGAATATTGTGACAAATATGCTTTTTTTTCTAGCAAAATACTGCCACTTCCTGTAGACCGACTATACAATAGAAGTGATACATAATGATCACTATAGATAAACAGTAGTCGTAGTTGCATTATCAACTATTTTGTTAAAACGTTTGTCTTCCTTGAAATTTATTTTTATTAGTACAGTAAAATAAACTGAATTGTTTAACAGTTACTCAGTAAATCATATGAGTTTACGCTGTGGCTGTGTGATATTGTGCTGAGTTTTGAATGACTATTAAATTAAATCTATTTTTTACATAAATCTCAGAGAATATGTTGAAGTTTTCTAAGCCAAATGAACAAAACTACACAAATTAGCCTTATTATTTGTAGGCTTAAATGTCAGCTCAAGAATTGTCAAACAAATTTATAATTTTAGTTACCACTATTAAATAAAGAACTGCTAAATACAATCCTAGACATATAGGAAGAAAAAAGAGAAACTGCACAGAAAAGAACTAAGAGTAAGACAATATGTTTCGTAATGTAAGTATTTCCAAAGAAGCTAACCTGCGACTAGACTTCGAACACTGATTTACTGGTATAGACCTTGCATCAGCTACAACTTCCCTGTAAGATCAAATAATACTTGTGACATAAAACCGAGTACGAGAGATTGTCTTTAACTAATGAATTTTATCGAAAGATTTTATTAAAACACATCGAAATATAAGGAATATTATGTTTCTTAACATGAACTACCTTATTGTAGCAAATCTATAATGCATGGAAATCCCACGGATGAAAATTTATTTTAAAGATATATACTACTTATTTTATGTTTTCAGCCAAAACTTTACAAACCGAAGCCTGCGAGATCATTGAGATACAATCAAACCATGTCTGTTCTGTAAGTAGGATTGTGAACAGACACGAAGTAGTAATAGGACCAAATTTAAAAATCCAAATTTCGTAATTTATATCATCTGTTAGGATGAATTCAGAATCAGTCAATTACACTGTATCTCGTATCACGAAATAAACAATGTTTAAGTGTTTAAGTGAAAATAATCCCACAAATAATAATTATAAGTTGTTAACTAATATTTTAAAGATTTCCTTACTACCCCCACACTTTCGAAATGAACAGCACCAAGATTATAACCTGTCATGATAGTTACACAGAAGAATATAAAGTGTCGTTACGACACTTTAAATTGATTTTCTCATTGGAAGGAACACTAATGTGCATTTCTAGCTATAGAAGTTGATGGGAAGTAATTGGAAATAATATTCTTCGTCCATATATGTGTTTTTATTGATAAGAATTTTCAAACGATTAAGATCGTAGAAAGAAACAAAAGGAATTGATAGTTTAACTACACAATTTGCGATAAGTTGACCTAAGATCTCATTAAATAACCTCTAACGATTAGAAATGATCAACCAAAACAAAGAGTAGGGTAAATATAATAAAAGATGAATTTCTAGTTCAGGCGTTGAGACACCAAGAAAAATAAAATTAGAAATTAGTATTTGGCTACTAACCAACCCAATTTGTATTAATCGAGGTTCATCTACCAAGAAATGTAAATTTTATCCCATCAGCCAAGTCAAATAACCTTCAGATAATTATTTTCAGACTTTGTTTTAAATTACTCGACAAAAGAACTAATAATCCGCTTTCTTAATTGCTTCCACTCATACTAACAAGATATTGTTCACAGAACTGAGAAACCCAATGAATTCTCAAAGGTTCGAACTCGTATCATAGTAGAGAATAGAGATGCTACTGCTAAAAAATTCAGTGAGAGTAATTCTATCTGGTTGCCCTCAATCATGCGATGCATACTGTATATCAGATTATTGAAGCGACTTCTTGGTTAAGAGGGCTCGATTATCAACAGGTGAACTACTGATTTCAATACAATTTACTCACATCGCTTTAGGCAGCCTTATTATATCACAAGCTCACCAAGAAGTCCTAAAAATATATTCCCCAGGTAATGAGCGATACAGTAAAGGCAGTTATAATTTAAAAGCCGACAGACGTCTGCATAAGAGTATCATATTCGTGAGTGTCAACAGTCATATTTAAAAGTTTTATTATATGCTTAGAATGTGGGAACCAGTCCAATCAAGGATGGGTATTTCGCTTTATTTTTGGACTCGGTTAGATTTATCGCTATTTGAGTTGATCTAACCGCTGAGATTTGAATGCAGCATTGATTATTTCAAGTCACAACCTGTTTTATACTACTGAGTTAATCACATAATCAATATTATGGCTTCACCACCAACTGACTTCGAATACCTAAAACATATTATTGAATAATGCATGGCTAAAAACGTTCCTCATGATGGACAAAAAAATAATAACATACTTTAATTACTGTCAATCACTTATATATAAGGATATACCTGGATATATATTCACAAGTATCTCTACAAGTAGATTTAAAGCAAAAAATGGGAATTTTCTTCAACAATCTAACCTCAGGAATATATCTTGGACGTGACGGATCACATTTTCGCTTCTCTACAGACTCAGCAATCACTTCAATACGTCCTCTGTCTGTACTACACACAAGTGCATTGAGAGAATCACTGAAATCCACACTCTATTAGCCAATGTACAGATGAGTACATGGAAAAAATAAACAAAAGAAAAGTAAATTTCGAGATAATAACAACAATGTCTTCCGAAAACTTGCAAAAACAGAAAGAAAACAACAACTATGGAATAATCAATATGGTTAGAGTTTTCACAACAACGAAACACATGAAACATGAAAAACACATTTATTTATTGGTGATCAAATCAACCAATAAACAAATATATACATCCAGCTAAATCAATTTACAAATCCGCCTACAAGTTGAATTTTGAATATCTATGCACATAATAAAAATGATTAACTATAAAAAGAAGTCAATTGCAACAATTGAAAAGAATTTCATCGTGCAATATGTCAAATCTTTGATTGAATGCATTCTGTCAAGTTTCGAAAAAGACAATAAATACACCATTATGATAAGACTTTCATTTGATATCGGCAGTCTACTCATGAATACAGTATAATTAAAATAATTCGGATTCTTGAACTTCTGGTGATATATATATATATATATATATATATATATATATATATATAAATATATATTCGGACCTTGAATTCCATCGCAGTAGATAATGTTTGCATTTCTCTACTAATAAGCGTAAACATATAGGATGCAAATATCCTCATTCCTCTATAGTTTTTGTATAGACTAGCTTTGTTCGCATTCAGCAAACAAGTGACCAACTTTTGAGTTGTGGCGTGAGCCGAGTATAACTAAGTAGACTGCCAAACACTAATATAGTTATAAGATTAAGGTTAATAAGAATTCAGCAAAATATTTCAGGCTATATCAGTGATCAATTTTAATTTAATTTACAACGGACTCTACGTATTCCGTAGAATATTAATCTCCATCACATATTTTTAAAGAAATATCTCAACCCTACGAGGAGCAACATCATGACAGATGTTGTGTTTAACGTTCAGTTTCCGTTCAATTTTGAGACATATTAGCCTGATATATTTCTGTGAAATCTTCAATAAATTAATCGACAGTAACAAACATGAAGCAAAAGCTTGCTTACCATTGAAACAATTCAGAATATTAAATCAAGTCACTCAGAAATTTGATTAACGTGAAAACTATTTAAAATTATTGAGCACAATGTAGCTGTTCCTTTTTAGTTAAGAACTGTTCAGCAATAAAACAAGGCTTGCGAGGTATCATACAAGCAACTAAGCATTCAGGTATTAAGTAATAATTAAATGATTCATATCTAGTCAAATATTAGTAAAGTGAGACAAACATTCATTTATATATGCTTGTAATTCCAACTTCGTCAAAAGAATCAAACTTTCTTATAAGACGGTCACGATATTTATATTAACGGAATCTACTAAACAGTACTACATTATCATTTGCGCTACAGTACATGACTTGAATGAAGTCGAAAAACGCAAAACAATGAATGGAGGTTAAATGGTTAAATGTTAAATTTCGCAACGCGGAAAACTCAGGTTCTGGATCTAATCTTCGACTGTCAGCTTTCACCCTACTTAACGCTTGAACTCACTCGTAACAACAATTTAGTCTGATTGAACTGGGTGTAATGCTTTTTTTAAAACCGTATAATATCATGAAGGCTGGTTGAACGGGAATAAAATAAAACCTGCTATTCCTACAATGTTAATGTTACGCATTAAAATGGCAATACGAGGATGAAGTTATACAACCGGAGAGATTTAAATTGAGAACGATAAGATTTGCTTGAACAACCACCATCCCAGCTATGCTACAGATTTACATTAGGGAGGATAGTTTCCAATCAAAAAGTTTACATTACACTGAACTCTCCAGTTTTGTTTTTGATGAGAATATGTTTTAACAGGGAGAAAAAACTCTCTTAATTTAGATCACAAAATTCATGTGACCATCTTCAAATGAAAATAATTTGTCGTTTGTGAATAAATGACACTAAAAATATTCTTCCAGACGTTTTAAGATCTCTTTTTTCGCATACATGGTTACCACAAAGCAATAATCATTTCAAAACTGTTAACATCATAAATCCTTCTCATTCATCAACCTGATAGTTCACTTTGTGCCACTATTTGACTGATACCCTGTTTGATCTTTCCTTCTGAAATTACCATCCCATTATGTCTGATTTTTAATAATTCTCTGAGTAGACATATAATTCATATTTAGACATTGAAAACATAAAGTTCAGCGAAGGGATTGCTTTTCAACGAGTTTATTATCAAGCTGAATAACCGTATAAATAGATAAATTTTTAAGTTTTAATTCCATAAGGACATATAAGCAATGAATAAACATGATGATGAAAGTAATTTATAAAGCAAATTACAATTTATTAAAAGATAGATAGGGAAATTATCATTGGGAAAGGATGGCTCAGCATGATAAAATAAAACGTTGAAACAGAAATGAAATGTAATCGGAATGATCGTGGAAATAAAAACAAACCAGTTGGGGGTAAAAGATTTAAGGGGAAGATGGAAGGTGAAGCAGATGGCCGTAAAGGAACAAGAGTATGAAGAGAGAAGAAAATTTTTTAATACATTAAGATCATGGTAGAAGAAGAAGATGTACCAGTCTCTTTTACACACACAATTCTGGTTTTTCCATATGTATGGCTATTGCTTCGGCAATGCAAAGAAGATGCAGTCTAATTGTCTTAGGAAAACTTCTACTTACCTTGTAGATGACTTTGAACGCAGAGTCTGTCTTGACTGAATGACATGTGTTCATAAGGTGTTCGATTATTAAGTTAAAAACGCTAATCGCAGTAGTCTGCTTCAAAAGTACTACTATCCATCCATATGATCAAAAGAATTAAATCGTCAGAACCAAGAGTTAGAAATCTTAATGAACTATATAAAACTTATTGCATCAAACGCCTATTTAATATACATTTACTTTTAACGCGTCATGATTTTTACCTTTGCAGTTTTCCATCGAACGTTTACCATCATCACACAAATAGTCCGTACACAAGGACTTACAACATGAGTACAAGTAATAGTCTTGTACATTATGAATTACTAAAACTGCTTCCATAAACACAATAAGGGATTGAAGAATAAAGCAGACCAGATATCTAATATCCATTACAAAATCAAGTGAAAGATTGTGAAGTTAAAAAACTGTATCATTGGTATATATATAGGATATAAAATCATCGACAGCAAAGTGGAAGTCCGAAGACGTTGAGACATTGATTCCTGTAAACAACTTAAAACTTTCATTTCAAAGACGTACTTTATACAACCATTTAACTAACTGTTGTAATATATTGCTTACCATCAGTTTGATTGTAAATCACGCTTTGCAATATTAAAAAGATTTATAGCTATAAATGATAACAATTAAGCAGCTTCCTCTACGCTATGGTAAATAATCATGAGTGAATTGATCGACATCCCAATTTGCTTATTTTTTTATAACTTAGGTTGAGTTTATACTTTGTCGAAGCTGTACAAGAAACCAGTTCAGAGGTGATTTTTAGCAGTTTTTATACTAATTTCCGAACGATTTAATAGTATATAATAAAATATTATAAAACGATTGCTTGAGGTTTTTTATCTCAAAAACTCCTCAAAACTAAACTTGAAGTTAAAATTTTTATCTGGAAGTATCATAACATGTTAAGGTGTAAGTTGAGTTACAGGCATTAATCCGTGTAGGCTTGAAATTACAATTGAGCGTTTTGTGTTTGACCGACTGAGTAATTGTTAGTGATGAATTATAAATCCTGAGACAAATGAATGAAATTTATACAAGATTATATTTATTTTATGCCATTAGGCATTTCCGAAATGAGGTTTTCTTACCGTGAGTGACTGGATTCCTAATGGTATTAAATGGCTACAACCATCAGTTGGTTCAGCAGGTAAATACTGACCAATACAGTTATCCATAGTATCAAATAATCCAGACCACTTGGGAAATTGAGTGTTTTTACATGATGTCGAAGTAAACCACGTTTCACGTGAACCAACTAAAAATTCACCATTACTAATCCACATTCCTTCACGTCCCATAAAACCATGTACTGGATTCCAACTGATTTCAGCTGACTCGGAAGTGAAACATACAGAGTCATTCAAATCCCAGACACCACCGATACGTTCTAAGGCTAAATATAACAAATAACAATAACATGTACAAAAGTATGGTGTGAAAGTTGGATGAATGTTTAACGTCAGAGTTGATGTTTAAACCCTAATGTATATGAGTGGAAACAAAAATCTATACGAGTTTTTGGACATCAAATAAAATTACATTTGATTTATGAGATCAACGGTATTAGGTAGTTGGAAGCATCTAAAGATAGAAACTAAAATCTATGATTGATCCTTCTTTGTGACTCATTAACACGAGCTACACATAAACTTCACAAAATTCCGGCTTAAATAAACGTATTTCCAATCATTTAATAACAGTAAATATTTTAATTTGAGAATTACTCTGACAAAATAAACTTAATACTAATATGTATCTAAACACTACCTAAGGAACATTTATACTATAATTCATGGATTATACAAAAATGAGGGAACCATCTACCTTAATTCTAATTAATTTTTTCTCGTGGAAATCTGTAGGAATCTATAGATTTTTGTAGCAATAAAAGACAAGCTAATATCCACAGCATCTTTAGAGAGGGTTGTATGTAGCCTATTGTCACACTTAATCATTTAGTTAAACATTTACAAAACTTTTCGTTAGAACAGACGACATGTAATACATAAAGGTGGTCAGAGATTGACGTAAGAGCAGAGATGACCAAGTTTTATAAATAAAACAATGAATTACGAAGAAAAGTACACATGTTAGTGGTAAAAGTTGATAAAAAAAATTCCAGTGTCAGTTAAACATACTGATTGATACAAACGGATACAACTAAAATTGCTTATTTTTACTTGGGGTTAATCGTTGAACAATTTCGATAATTTATATATTTCGAAAGATTAAACAACTAGAAATAGTCCATTTTTAACTTATGCTATGATGAGACAATCATTATTGGAATTACTTCCCAAAGTTTTCTCATCAACAGAATAAATCAAAATAAACGTCGTTCTGTATATTATAAGTATAATTTGTAAGATTAAATTTAAGTTTCACTAAAAGATGTAATAAATAACCTAATGAAAATAAAAATACAATAACGTAAAACCGATTAAATAAAGTTATTAGATTCAAACGGTTAGAATTGATAACAAAAACGAAGCAAAAGTTTAAAAAAAATATCCTAGATTAAAAAAAAGGAATGAAAGGAGAAATAAACAATAATATGTTCAACATTTAACTATCATAGACTGTTCGTTTTGAGCTATATTGGCAGATGTGGATTACCAGGTTCGAGTCTGTGTGAATCAGTGGTTGAAGGCTATAGATGACATGACTCAGAATTTTTCACAACAAAGCAGATGCATTTACTGTATGTCTTCCTCTAGATCTTGAACTCCTAGACAAACACACACCTGTTCCAGGCTCAACGCTGATGATGATTAACTGACTGTTGAACATTTAGAGGATAGTAAAAAGTGGAAGTATTTACGTTGTTATGATAGTTTTAAAAACCTCTCATCTATGGTCTTCGACTAACAAAATTTATTATCTCTAAAACTCAATTCGTTTGGTAAAATTAACTAAACATGGGATAAAAATTTAAATTACTAAATATGGTTATAATTATAATAATAATACATATACTTACCTTGTACATACAACATTTTTCCATTAAGAGGGTGGAGAGACAATGCTGTGATTGGACTGCTTGTTAGACGTGACATTTTCACTGGAGCTAAATGATTATACTGAGGCGAATAAACCAAATCATTAAGACTACTTAAATTGTAATAGCCTACATAACCTGAATATAAAAAGATAATTCAAAAGGTCGGTGTAGATATGATAAATAGCACAGGTAATGAGTGAATCAGCCACGATGATGAGTCTTAAAACTAATGCTTAGGGTCTTAACGGTAAATGCTTTCTTCCAAGTTGTCACATTTGAACTATTTCACCAAGAACTCATAAAATTTGAAGAAATACCCAAAATTACGGTGCACTAATGAACTGTAGTCACAACAATTCGGGATTTCTTCAACACCAGGAACCCATAAAATTATCATATACAGCTTTAGAACATCGGTAGATATAACTTGCACCATAGGAACAGTTGAATTGATCAAAAAAAGAGGGTGACTAGTCTAGGCAATTTGTTCGTTTATCTCGGTGTGATGCATGGGAAACCTCAGGCAAAATAAGTACATACTCATTTTAGTTATAAGACGACCTAATCTAGCTAATGTACATAAAACATTTCTATGTTTTCATAACTTGGATTTAGCTTGTTCAAATATCATTGTTATCATATACAAACATTTATATTGTTATTAATGATCCCATAAAAATATGAAGATTTTAATCAATATTCATTTCACGTACTATTTCTAACTGAATTCACAACACTCCATAAACTAAGTAGTCTTCGACCATACACTTGATTTGATTTGTAGTGACAGTATTATATCTCACTGGGTTACTTATATTTATATAAATTATTAATTTTTGTTTTTTTTATTTGGACACATAAACATTGATATAAAGGAGCACCAAATACATGTGCGTCACACAAGTCATTTGATTTTTGTGTCGGCTGTGATGCTGATCGGGTGCCCAGATCGAAGCAAGTGGTTCTCCTAGGCAACCACACTCGGAGTCTTCGACCTAAAGGTCTGATCCACAGTGCAGTGGAGCAACGTCAGGAGATTCAGTCCCATGGTAGCCAGTGACCACCAACAGGTCCATACATCATCTGTTCCTTCAGGGTCCTGTGGCTCTTGTGCACCATTGGTTTGGAATCAGGGTTTTTCCAACTCCCGTAGGTGGACCCTCCGTATCCACCAAACCGCTTAAAGCGCTGGACATTTGCTTTTCGTTCTCCTAACTTCGTAAACAACACCCCCGCAGCAACAATTCAGTGAGTAGGACTTCCGTGTGAGTGGCTGTATACACGTAGCCATGCGAGAGCATTTCGAGAGGGAGAACTAACTCTCCCCACAGTTTTGATTGACTTCTTAACTAATTCAAGTTAACATCACATGCTAGTCATTTTAAGGATTAACAATTCAATTTGATTTTACACTTTTAAATTTAGATGTAACTTTTAAATGATGTACGAGTTTGTCAAATGTGAGGATTTTATGAACTATTAATTTGGACTGATAACTGCAGAACCTTATGACAATTTACCGAAAAAAAAATTTTTTTATTCATATACCTGTAGCCTAATATAATAGTAAGTTTTAAACAGTTGAATACTGAATAATTCACGTTTAAATCACAAACGTAAGTTAATGTTAACAGTTAAATAGTTGATACATATGAACTTTAATCTTAACTACAATTTTTCTATTTAATAATTGTTAATACGCTTTACAAAGTTTGATGGTAAATTATTGTAGAAAAATAAGTATCAGAATTTAATTTCAAAGACAAGGAACTATATAACCGACAAATTATCTACATTATTTATTACGCTTACACTATGAACTGAGGTCTTGGATTTGAGCTCATAAGTAAATTGTGGTGTGCGGTACAGAGGATCTGCGTGATAGAATAAAATAGCTATCCAGTGCTTTTTGATTTTTAATAGTTCTGTAATTAATGTCAGATAATAATAAAAAACATTCTCAAAGAGTATATTAACCAAATATAAAAAGTTTAGTGAAATGACTTTCGTGAAGATAAAGTACTAAAGTATGGAAAGTTATGGTTAAAGAAGTAATCAAGAGCGAATTTCTCGTCTAAAATACAATATTTGAAAGTGATAAGTATAAATCATCGATAACTACCTCTGTCTCAAAGAGACAGCATGTTAATACTAGCTTGCTTTCTCAAGTTTATAGAAAGCATAGCCCACTTAAAGTGTAGACAGTTGGAAATAGTATCTAAATGGCTTCAAACGTTTTGGTCACACCGTTAAGTCACGGATTTCAATACTAAAACAGAATCAGTCGTTCTAAACTAGTAAACATCTTTATTATGCCTGGCAAAATATATACTTTATCAATTTGCTAGACGATTACATTTACTAAAATAGAATATGATATAGCATAAGAATCACTTTCTTACCTGTGGTATAACCAACAAAAAGGCGATCTGGGAATTCAGAGCGAATATGTGTACATGTTGGCCAACCAACCCAATGAGGATGTTCTGTGAAATTAAAGGAATCAAACTGCTCTATGTACACATAAATTAAATTCATATTAACATATCTGACAAAAGTTAAATGAACTGACGAACAAAGTTCACCAAATTAACTAACCATCAGCAGTTATTACTATATTGTTATTGAATGCATGAAAACCCTTGCTGCAAATTATACATATATGTATCGTACGTTACGCACATTCAGCAACTATCTGCCAAGTCTTTCAATGTCTGGACTTTAGTTTAAGAAAAGACTGACTGACTAGACTAAAGTAAAACAGTGGCTAATTATTAGTCCAGACGATGTAGGCTTCTGCAAAACAATTGAAACCAACAGTCGAAACCCTTTACTAATGTTGTACTACAAAAAACGTTATGGTACAGCGAAGACTCCACTTATCTCATTTGAAACTTTTAACAACACGTGACGAAATATCCTATATTGTTAACTATACTTTTTTTCAATTATCTGGTAAATATTACTGATATCGTGTTTCCACGTTCTTTTTTACCAACCATCCATTATTCAGCTGATATGAAGTGTGGCAACTTGGAGTGCTACGGTGTTTCAGATTCTATATTTTGTTTGATTGGCAGTCAGAAAGATTTACCAAAAACTAATTTTGCTCTCTAGGTCATGTTCCATAATGTTTAACGCAGAAATGGATCTCCCCATAATATGATTCACACAGACACTTTTGCATTCCCCTAGAAGAAACGTAGCCCCAAAATGCCCTGGTATGGCCGAGAGCGGGGTGGGCCCGCCCTTCCTCTCGAAATGTTCTCAAACGGCCATGCGTATACAGCCTCTGCCAAGGAAGTCCTACTCACTGCCTTCTCGTGGCGGGAGTGTTGTTTGCGAAAGTGAGAGGACGAAAAGCGAATGTCCGGCGCTTTAACTGGATCCCAAACCAATGATGCACATGGGCCCCAGTACACTGAGGGAACAAATAGCGAATGAACCGATCGTCGATCACCGGTTACCATGGGACTGCATCACTTCACGATCCTCCACTACCTTGTGGGTCAGACCTTTAGGTCAAAGGCTCGGGGTGTGGCTCCGTGCTTCGGTCTGGACACCCGGGCAGTATCACAGTCCACACAAAAATATGATGAAATGTCGATATTTATGGAAAATACTTGTCTTGCTTCGATCAACAATCAAACGATTCACATTATTATTATTACTATTATTGTTATTATCATTATTTACGTCATTTAGTCACTCTTTTATTCCCACTTGTTAGGATATTCAGGAAAATATCCCAGAAATTATCCTATTAAGTCTAATGCTATTCTTGGACTTGGAGATGGTATGATTTCCTTATTGGTCAGTACCTATTTCACGTGTTATTTTCCTACTGGCTATTATTGTACAATGTTATTTTCTATTTTATGGTACGCTGTGGTTAGATTGACTGGTATATAAACAAAGCATGTTGAAATATAATGATTCATATATCCGAGGCTGAGACTTGCGTTCTGGACTCAACTGCTGGGCTAGACAGGGAAGCGAGGCCAATCAGAACCCTAGGTCGTTCTACGTGTTTGTGTTTTTAGTCCGATCGATAATTCGCTCACCTTTAATCTGCTGCCGTCACAGTTATAGCACCACTTTATGTATCCTTATTTTTCGACTTATACAGCAGCTCGCCTATGGTGGAAATTCGACTCCATCTAAACGTTCTCGAGTCACTGTCCGGTTGAAAATTGTATGTTACCACTGAATATAAGTACTGAAGCAGTTTTTCTGAAACCACGTGCACCATTCAAACTGGCTGCCTTCAACTTTCGCACACTTATGCAGGTTGGACAACAGATAGGGCTGACTATGTCTTTAGAAAGTCTTAATATCGATGTTTGCTGTCTATCCGAGATCCGTATTCAAGACTCTGGTGAAGTACTACAAATTCGCTCTCCATCTGTCGCTTCGAAAAGCTTGTTTTACGTGCGCTTATCTGGGGACCCTGTGGCATCTTCGTCTGGTCTTGCTGGCGTCAGTGTCGCACTAAGCGCTAGAGCCGAGGCAGCACTAATTGATTGGATCCCCATCAACAGTCAGTTATGTGGTGTTAGATTAGAAAGTTCCATCAAAGTGAGAAGAAATCGGCGTGAGAAACGATCCTGCTGTCATCTTTTACTTTCTTCATAAAAAGTGGTTGTATCTTATTTAACTGAAAGATTTCTTCTGATTGTACCTTTCCGTTTCCCCATTATTAATATTATTATTATTATTACACTACCTTACACTAATCTGTTCGTTATTGTTTTTTTCTCTCTTTGAAATCTAATTGTTTTGTGTGGCGTATATATATTTGGTGCCCTCTAATATCAATATTTATGTGTCCAAATAAAATAACAAAAACGTCGGATTACGGATTTGAACATTATAATAGACATAGGCCTTTCCAGAACAGCAACGTCAGTGTTTTTAAACACTATGGTATTTAGTACTTGAATTTCTTATCTTCCGATAATGTTCTTTCCAATCTATACGAACTGATGCCCTTAATTTTATTGACATCCAGTCTATTTACTGTAATAAATCAATCTCAGAATGAAAGCGTCTCAGCTTAAATAATCTGGCTGAATATCAGCAGTAAACAAGGCTACGTGGATTTGATAAAGTGACAAATAAGTGATTTTGTTGATTTGGAATAATGTGTAAAACAAATTATTTAGTTGATACAATTCCTAACAAAGTCTATACATCTAAATGGATTAGATGATGAAAAATAACGTATTACAACCTAATCATAAAAGAATCCTCGACGGTATTTGATGGCTAGTCAAGTATTTGAAAATTTAAATTATCAGATATCATCAGTATGGGATTATGGAGATTGTTGAAATCATGAATCGATCAATGGTAATCTATCATTAATCGATTCATGATCTTTATCAGAAATCAATATTTATCAGTAAGCCCGTGAAGACGGTTTCTATTTTGATAAATCATTTACACTACACCTAATTAAAATAACAATCAATTATCCGAATAAACGATACCTTTTACAGATGGGGATAGTGTGAGGTAACAATTTTTCGAAAGTGTATAAGCGAATTGTGAAGCAGATGAATTCTCGAACCCAAAGTTCATTGGACAAGTTGGTATAGATAATATACGAATAAAGCCATCTTGACAAGCAACAATTAAATGACCAAGAACTCGATCTACTTCGGGAATAGTTATTATGCATGATCCATACGAACAAGCCTTTGTCACTAGTTCTTTAATGCCCGAAAAAGGTGAAACTGGTATCCAGCACATATCAGTAATTCGACCCCAATCATGTGAAATGATAAAGTGAATTTCAGGGTTTAAAGTACTTGACCTAATATTGAGTAAAATGAGGGGACATTGAAGCCAATAGACAAAGTGATCAACATCGAAAGTGAATATACGTACACTACTGAGAAATAGTTCCTCTTACTCTATCGAACTAAAGTTGAGTGAAATCTAAACAGTAACTGATGTATAATAATATCTTGTAAAATAACAGACTTTTTGTACGCCCACTAGTATGAAAAGTCAATATCGTTTCATCATCTAAGATAGCATAAACTCACATCATCACGAATACTTGCATTTTTGAGTATTGTACCACATAAACGTACCCAACATCAATCACACGATAACAAACTGTTTCGTCTTGAAAGTGCTTCTAATGGTACTTAAAGATGATCGGCCTTACAATCACGACTATCAGATTTTTATCACTGACAATATTATACTGTTTTATTCAAAACAAGTCAATGCATCCGACATAACCAAAGAATGGATTAATAACAAAATCCTGGAAAATGAAACGACCGATTAATAGTAAGAAATCCCCTTTATCATTTAGCTTTTCATAGTGTAACTGATGTATGCAGTTTAACTACCAAAAAGTTAAAATCTTTCATATAATGGTATAAGTTTAACAAAAACTCTCGGTTAGTTTCATACATATGGTACAACTCGATGACTGAAGACGCTGTCGGACATAACTCTAAGTCAGAGTCAAAGATTGTCCTACTGTACTTCCTTTACATTCTTCTTAAAAGTGAAAGGAACTTCTCTGAGAAAAAATCTTTCCGGTTGTTCTTTTAAGTGGACTTTATCTCTAAGCATACACTTCTCAACTACCGATTTCTTAGTTATTTTTGTTTGTACTACTTTCCCCCAATCTATCTTCTCACAACTTTGTTTCATTATTTGTGTGGTTCGTACTTATTTTTGTGCCCACCTGTATCCATATTTATTTATGAAATAAGTAAAATGACAAGTGGTAAAGACTAAAACAATCGGGACAGGAAATTGCGATTTACATCTATTATGATTTTTAATGTAAGTTTGTCATTCGCATCAGTGAATACTTTCATAAAAACTTGGCTGCAGTACCTGTGCAGATTCGCCATACATACACTGCTGCAATAACAGAGGACCTTCAAAGTCGATGTCTTTATATTAATAGCATTATTATTATTATATATTTTTCCTATTCATGTGCATAAAAAAATTTTAATTCAATGAAATTATCGAATGAACTCCTATGAAAAAGTAAACGTACACTTCTGTTAGACCTAAAACCCCACAATTCCATATCTGTATTAATCCAGGACAACTCGCCATCTTATCAGAATAGAGCGTTTGTGAATCTGGTGTTAGAATAGAAGAAGTCGCAAGAAACGAACATTCATTTACAATTGATTCAGAATCCAGAAGTGAAGAAAGACGAGGAGGACACCATGACAAACAAGTTACTGCTCCACCAGTATATACTAAATTTGAACCTAAAATCTATTTATTAAGCTGTTTAGCAACATACCCTTGTCAAATTCGAACCGTTTTAATTTAACTGAATTTACTTCGTCAGATAAACATATAGGGCTGATGGGAGGCTCTGGAAGGTGATCCTTTTTGATACTATAATGTTGGTTGATTGGAAACAAGTAGCTTACTAAATAGGTGATCGTACCCACGCACCCGAGGTTGGAAATAAAGCCTTTTTCCGACACATAAACTGTGACTTATATCCACTAGTAAAAAGTATGACAATTAAGCGATTATTACCTGGGACAAAACAGAAATGGATTTTGCGTATTACTGAACATATGTTTTAGTGAATCTATTGACTGTAGAAATTTCGCAGGAGCTACAGATCTGGGATCACGATCAATATGACCACGACAAGACCTCATATATCTTACGAAAGGAGATCTCAAACATCCCTTGTCACTCAAAACAGGACGATGAGCTTTACTTGATGATTTTTTACGACATGGTTCATCAATAAGCGAGCCTGTTGATGAATTTTCTGATGAGAGTTTAGCATCGTTAGATATTTCAGCTTTATCTGCACTATTCGAATCACTCTCTTCGGTAGTGATATTATTGTCTCCACTTTCGACAACGTAGTCTGACATCTCACTTTCAATATTTTCAGATATTGAGCTATCATCAGAGTTCTGGAGATCAGTAAGTCCACATATGGCCTTGAGACAAGCTTTGGCAGATGCTCGACGAGGCTTTGTAGTAGCTGTCATACTTGCACATTCAACCTTGGTGTTTACTAAATTTGTACCTGCAGACTAAATTAGAAGATTTTGTGGACTGTCCGAAGTTAAGCAGACTTTCTCAGATTTTTATATGCAATTATACCAACAGTTTGTAATCCTCTTATATCTTGGAGGGAGGTAAATAATAAAATTGTTTAACGATAAGTTACTAATGGCAATTTTTAAAAATAATGATATAAACATTATACTGGTCTCCATGTTTTGTAATGCACATAATGCGAGAAATCCTCTGGCCACAAAAATTAACGAATATGGAGAACCGCTGAACACCCTTAGTTCCGAAGTCAAATTTTAAAAGGATAGAGGTCAACTAGTAGCGCTAAATGTATCTCATATAGATCCTTATTTTTCTCAGTGTAACCAAATTAATAAAATCTACCAGTACTACTACTGACTATCTACTCACGTACAATATTATTTCAATTCCGATAGCTAATTATAAATATTCAGTGCCAAAAAAGCTGCTAACAATCTCGTAAAACAGTGCTGAGATAACGAAAAGCATACTACGACGCATATACACGCTACTATGCATCAAAGATTTCTTCACTATACATCCCTTTACCTGTGTCTTATAAGAATGAGACTTGTGAAATCTCAAGTTGTTAATTCGATTGCGCAGATTGTTTGATTGACGATTTTGCAATGGAACACATTAAAACCGGTAGCTAATATTAGGTGATTTCGATGAACCTGGTGTAAATCAAATAAATTTGTCCACGACAAAATTCCATAACCGGCTCTTTATGATTACGATGGAGTATGTTTTAGTTCACCAGGTATTCAAACCATGGATCTTTAAAACTGAACTTAGTACTAATCCATGCTTAGTGTTTTGCTGCCGTTGGCAAATAGTTGTCATGCAGGTTTGTCACTCAGGTTCAGAGGTTATGACATAGTCTATGGTCCGCTATGAACTGACCTCACAGCAAGAGAAGGGACTGTAGCACACGAAAATATTCTGATGGTTGAAGTCTTTATAGATCTCATAATGCCATCAATAAGGTCTCTTAACTGGATCTTGAAATGAAAGCGGAAACGATTGTCAAGTTAGGAATTCGATTGACTGTCCCAATGATAGGATCCACGTGATAATGAACGGCATCTAATATTGTTTATTTTAGTATTTGAACACACATATATTGGTACAAGAGAGCGCCAATATATATGCGCCACACAAAACAATGAAAAGGTAAGCAGCGTAAAAAAAACAGAGAGAACAGCAACGAAGAGATTGATGTAAGGTAGTGTAATAATAATAATATTATTATTAATAATGGGGAAACGGAAAGGTACAATCAGAACAAATCTTTCAAGTAAGGGAGACACAACCACTTTTTATGAAGAAAGTAAAAGAAGGTTACAGCAGGATCGCCACTGGCTTCTATTCTGAGCCATATCTGATAACGTCTCTAGCCACTGTGTTGCACCATATCTCGGACCCCAGCCAGGGAGTCGTGAAGGACCAACAGAAGCCAGTCCTTTGCAGCTTTCTTTCATGCCACGACACCATGTCATATACTGACCACCTCTCCGCTTTATCCAACCAGTCCCAGAGTCGGCAAATAATGCACAACGTGGAATTATCTGGGACGACATTCGTAGAACATGTCCAAGCCACCGAAGTCGGTGTTTCAAGATGGTGACACCAATTGCATTATTGTCTCTGTGCCCGAACACACGATGCCGAACCTCTGCATTACTAACATGGTGTTGCCACTGGATGTCAGAAATCCTCCGAAGACAACGATGATCGAACACAGAGAGTCGTCTAACGTCCTCAACTCAGAGAGATCAGGTTTCAAAAGCATAGAGCAAAACTGCTCTCACCGATGCGTTGTAGATCCGACCTTTTACAGTTAGACTAACATCACGAAGCCGCCAAAGATGGCCCAGATTGGCATAAGCCACTCTGGCTTTCACTATACGTGCATTGATCTCATCACTCACACCCCCACCAGCACTTATGTAGCTACCCAGATACACGAACTTCTCGACTACTTCTACCTGTTCACCATCTAGAGTGAGTACAGGATTAGAATCCTGCCAGTCTTGTAGAAGTACTTTGCACTTCGAAGGTGCAAAGCACATACCATACCTACGGACATTGATTGCCAACTGAATAAGTGCGGATTGCAAGCATTGGGCATTATCGCACAGTAAGACAATATCATCCACATACTGAAGGTCTAAAAGTCTTTCTCCAGGCAACAGATCCACACCACCATTACTTACATCCATCAGAGCTGTTTCTAGAATGTCATCGATGGCAAAGTTGAAGAGGAATGGTGAGATTGGGCAACCCTGCCTAACCCCACTGCTCGAATGGAACAATGGAGAAAGGTTGTTGTATGCCCACACTCTGCCCGAGGTGTTTGTATATAGGGCTTTTAGGATGTTAATAAACTTCACAGGCACACCCTTCTTCAATAGACAATCCCAGAGAACAGAGGGATTAGTTTAACTAATATAATATCTAAAATACTAGCCTCGATAATTATCAGACGCCTAACTAAGACTCGTGAACTGCAAACACGAGAGAATCAAGCTGGCTTCAGACCTGGTCGTGGCTGCATCGACCACATATTCACCATTCGTCAGGTTCTAGAACATAGGCATACTTATCGGCGTCCGACGATGGTGGTCTTTCTTGACTTAAAAGCAGCATTTGACTCGGTAGACCGCGAGGTTCTGTGGCAGTGTCTGTCATTGAAAGGCGTACCTCAGAAGTACATAAACCTTGTGAAGGCTCTTTACTCGAACACTACTAGTCGAGTGAGAGCTTATGGCGAACTGTCATCTACTTTTGTAACCTCAAGTGGTGTCCGTCAAGGATGTCCACTTTCCCCATTTTTGTTTAACTTCATCATAGACCTACTAATGGAAATAACTTTCTCGTCGACTGAGTTCTCGGGTATTGATCTCCATCCAGGAGGTCCACTTATCGACTTAGAATACGCAGATGACATAGTCTTGTTTGGTGAAGACGCTGACAAAATGCAGAGTCTTCTGGTAGCACTGAGCAACAACGCCAGGATGTTTGGAATGCGCTTCTCTCCCTCTAAATGCAAGTTGTTGCTTCAGGACTGGTCTGCGTTAACACCTGAACTAAGGATAGGGAGTGAAGTAGTCGAACGCGTTGACAACTTCACTTATCTTGGAAGTCTGATCAGCCCTAATGGGTTGGTATCGGACGAAATCTCAGCACGGATTCGAAAAGCTCGTTTGGCTTTTGCCAACTTACGTCACCTTTGGCGGAGGCGAGAAATCCGTCTATCAATAAAAGGACGAGTATACTGCGCGGCAGTCCGTTCTGTTTTAATTTACGGCAGCGAAACATGGCCTTTAAGGGTAGAAGACACTCGTAAGCTACTAGTATTTGACCACAGATGTCTTAGAAATATTGCTGGCGTCTGCTGGGATAATCGGGTAAGTAATAGTGAGGTTAGACGCAGGGTATCAGGAAAGGATGGTAAATCAGTTGATGAGGTTATGAATCTTCATCGACTGAGATGGTTGGGCCACGTGTTACGTATGCCTGAACACCGATTACCACGACGTGCAATGCTATCCGGTATTGGAAATGGTTGGAAGAAAGTTAGGGGCGGCCAAACCAAAACGTGGCATCAGTGCTTGAAGTCACTAACTTCTAGTCTGAGCCATGTTGGTAGATGCAGACTACTTGGTTGGGGTCCGCGTGACTTGCGTAACCAATGGTTGGAGACTCTTGGTGACATGGCTCAGAATCGATCACAATTGCGTCGGTGTATACACCCCCTGTCTTCCCTTAAACTAAGAGATTAAAATCACTTCATATCTTTCTTTCTACGAACCAATTCTTTCTTCTTGTACTATATCTCTATATGCAATCTTTCTCTTATATATTACCACCTTTTACCTAACCACTGTTATGAAACCGGTGTTCATCTTGTTGTGCTGATGCGGTATGGCAACCTGGACCGATGCACATATGTGCCTGGTCCTACGTTGTAACTGACTGACTGACTGACTGAGAGAACAGTCCTGTCCAACGAATCGAAGGCAGCCCTAATGTCAAGGAGCACTACGATTGTTGGCCTTTGATAAGTATGACGGTGTTCTAAGATTTGACGGAGGGTGAAGATATGATCAATACATCCTCGACCAGAACGAAAACCAGCCTGCTCCTCTTGAGTCAAACTTTCTCGGGTTTTAAACAACCTACGAGGTATGACGGAAGCCAATAGCCAATAGTTGTTACAGGAACGACGTGAACCGTTTTTAAAGATAGGGACAACTATCGACTCATTCCATGACATTGGTACACTCTCGAGCTCCCAGACCTTTGTAATCAACGTCGTCAGTTCCTTAGCCGGAAAGTCACCACCATCTTGAAAAAAGGGCCGGAGATAAGTCATATGGGCCCAGTGATCTGTAGCGCTTCAAGAGTTGGAGTTCCTTGCGGACTTCCGCCTCATTTGGTGGATCAGTCGTCACCGACCATGGAGGTCAGGACAGTTCGATCGATGTTGCCGGAGCAGCAGACCAGTTGAACAGCCCTTCGAAAAATTCTGCCCATCGTCCAAGACGTCGATGGATGTTAGTGATTGGCATCCTGTCATCCTCGCAGATTGCTTCGCTCACTCCAGACTTCTTGTTGCCAGTGACTCGGATGAGTTGGAAGAGCTTCCGACAGTTACCAGATGCAGCTGCTGCTTCCAGCTCATTAGCACGCTCCGACCACCAGGCTTCTCAGTCCTTACACAAGCTTTGCCCGATTTCATTACGTAACATCCTTCGTTTGTGGTCAAACTCACGGTCACTCGGAGTAGACCGACGAGTGTCGATGAGTTGTAAGGAGCCTGAAGAAACTCAGTGTTTATAAGCAGGACGTTTCGCGAACCCACAATTGACTGTACCCGCCATTTTCAAGGCGTCATGAAGTTGCAACCAATGCTCATCTATGCTTTTCGGTGGAATGGTAGCTAGCCTAGAAGCTAGCTCGGTTCGATACTTATTTGCAACAGAAGTGGCAGTCACTTCGTTGTCCACTGAAAAGTAAGATAAGATTGGCGCAGACCAAGGCATGATCAGAGTCCAGATAGGTACTCCTAAAGGAGCGACAGTCTTGTACACAACCACGCCAGCGGTAGTTGATCGCGATGTGATCAATCTGAGTCCAGGCTTGAGATGCAGAAGGACGACGCCAGGTGGCACACCGGCGATGACTGTGCCGAAAGTTAGTGCTAGCCAGAAACAGGTTGTGGTCTGTGCTCAGTTGCAGTAGACGGTCCCCGTTATCTGTCCTGCGACCAACAAGTTCCCATCAGCCACCTAAACGACTCTCTTCTGTGCCTAGCGCCCGACCTGAGTATTCAAGTCTCCGGTTAGTACTACAATATCTGTCGAACGCACTTTCTGGAGAAGAACAGATAACTGGTGGTAAAACTCATCCTTGATTGCATCCGGGCTGCGATCTGTCGGGGCATACGCGGAGATGACGAAATGACATCGTTTCTCACGCCGATTTCTTCTCACTTTGATGGAACTTTCTAATCTAACACCACATAACTGACTGTTGATGGGGATCCAATCAATTAGTGCTGCCTCGGCTCTAGCGCTTAGTGCGACACTGACGCCAGCAAGACCAGACGAAGATGCCACAGGGTCCCCAGATAAGCGCACGTAAAACAAGCTTTTCGAAGCGACAGATGGAGAGCGAATTTGTAGTACTTCACCAGAGTCTTGAATACGGATCTCGGATAGACAGCAAACATCGATATTAAGACTTTCTAAAGACATAGTCAGCCCTATCTGTTGTCCAACCTGCATAAGTGTGCGAAAGTTGAAGGCAGCCAGTTTGAATGGTGCACGTGGTTTCAGAAAAACTGCTTCAGTACTTATATTCAGTGGTAACATACAATTTTCAACCGGACAGTGACTCGAGAACGTTTAGATGGAGTCGAATTTCCACCATTATTTACTCAAACACAAACATTGGCACAAGGAGGCACCGAATATATATATATATATATATATATATATATATATATATATATATATATATATATACGCACCACAAATTCGTTTTGTGTGATGGATAGAGTACTACATGGTTGCCCAAACCGTGGCAAGTGGTTTTCTAAGGAAGTCACTCCCCGAGCCTTTGACCTAAAGGTCTGATCCACAGGGCAGTGGAACAACGTAATGGGATGCAATCCCATGGTTGCCGGTGACCAATAGTTGGTCCATTCGCCATTTTTTCTCTCAGGATCCTGGAGCCCAAATTCACCAATGGTTTGGAATCACGGTTTTCCAACTCCCCTAGGTGGATCCTCCATATCCACCAACTCCCGACCGAAGCTGCTACCTTGACGCGGTGGTCGGGCTTGCCTACCGTGATGACCCAACCGAGCTATATTGGCTGGAACACATGTTCCTGTAGGTTCTACCATGCCAGGCAGGTCGATCGGAGAACGGTAAGACTAAAAGCAGCAACTCAAGGTCTGAAGGCGAAGTCGTACTGCTGACTGTACAGCAGTGTGAAAGCAGTAAGGTGTTTCCCTCGGACAACCAGCATATGCAGCGATGCTGCCTTCCCACAAGGAGGGATGGGGTTAGAAAAGGTCGACCCTAAAAATGTCACACCTCACCTTACCTCACGGATTTCCGTTTTCGGCGGTAAGACCCTTTGAAGAACGGAGCTAACACATTAAAAACCTTCCACGAAAAGGCCGTACGCGACCGGCCTCAAGCAGTCGTCCCTTGGGCTCTGCGGTCACGCTCCCAGGTTGTTAAGACCAACACTAATCCAATTTCCTTTTCAGGTTCCTCAAGAAATACCCTTCCACGGTGTGGGCAGCAGGGAAGTGATTTCAGCCCTCATACCCGTAACAGCACACGAGACCAAGTTGGTCACATTCAAATACTTCCTACACCTCCTAATACCTCTCTTATCTCCATGACTAACCCTCCTCACGTTTCTTTATCACCTCGCACCGCTAGGGCAAACGATTCGAGTACGCGGAACGTTATTCCTGGTCTCCTGAAACCACGCTCTAAACTACACGTAGGAACTTTTAACGTCCGAACACTGAGTCAAATAGGACAACAGGCTTCCTTAGCTAGGACCTTAGAATCCCGCGCCATCGATGTGTGCTGCGTCTCCGAAACGAGCATACAGGATCCGAGTGGCGTCATTCATCTGGCCTCACCATGCCAAAATAAAGAACCGACTCGATTCACACTTCGTGTATCTGGAAGCCCTGATTCTGCTTCCCGTGGCCTCGCCGGCGTAGGCATAGCATTGAGTTTTAGGGCAGAACTTGTTCTCTTAGAGTGGATCCCAGTAGACAGTCGTTTGTGCGCTGTCCGACTGAACGGAACAGTAAGGATCCGAAAAGATAGGGACACTCGTCGTTGCCTCTTCGTCGTCTCTGCCTATTCTCCCACTGACTGCAGCACAGATGATGTAAAAGATGAGTTTTGCAGAAAGCTCTCCGACCTTCTCCGAAAAGCTAGGCGCACAGATGTAGTAATAATGGCCGGTGACTTTAATGCTCAATTAGGTAAACTAAGCGATAGGGAAAGACACCTGGGTGGATCTTATAGCATCATGGCTCAAAGAACAGATAATGTCGACCGTCTGATGCAGCTATGCTCAGATAACCGCCTCTTTCTTGCAAGTACTAACGTTAGACATAAGGAAAAACATCTCTTAACATGGAGACCCCCTAATTCGTCCCAACGTTGGACCCGAATAAATCAAATCACTAACATCCACCGATGGAGGGGCTCGATAGAAAACTGTCGCTCATTCTGGAGCACATGCCTAGTACGAGCGCTTATCTGTCTGCGTCTTACTGGACGTAGGAAAGACGCTGCAAGAAAACCTCTTAAGGCCCTACTTAATGATAGTCAAGCTAAGAGTATATTTCAGGAACAACTAGGAAAACAGGTAGACAGCCATGTATGTGATGCCCACCCCGATGCAGCATGGAATGATATCCGAAAAGCTGTGGAAACAGCAGTGATATCTGCTAGTAAGGTAAACCACAAGGTTAGGGAGCAACACTGGATCTCAGCAGCATCTATCGCACTGATAGATGCTCGGAAACTCATTCCACCTGGCTCTGAACATAGTGAAGAGCGGAGTCAGCTTAAGCGCAAGCTGACAAGAAGTCTACGCAACGATCGTGAACAGTGGTGGGTAGCGAAAGCAAGAGAGATGGAAAAGGCAGCGGCAATAGGTAATAGCAGACAATTGTTCAGACTTGTTAAGAAAACCAGTATTAGAAAACCGACTGTTAGCGAAACACTCTCAGAGAAAGATGGACATATTATACATTCTCAATCCAGGAGATTGGATCGATGGGCAGAACACTTCAGGGATCAGTTCAACTGGCCTTCAGCCACACTTCGGTTTCCCACGATCCCCAGTCAACCTGAATGGCAAGTTAATGTAGGTCCTCCGTCCCTTTACGAAGTTGAAAAAGCCATAGGAACTCTGAAGCGAGGGAGAGCAGCAGACCCTGACAGATTTACTCCTGAGATTTTTAAGGATGGTGGTCCAGTATTAGCAGTGAGATTAATTGAGGTCTTAGGTAGAATTTGGGAACTGGACGTAATTCCATCTGACTGGTCTCAATCACTGATTGTGCCAGTTTTTAAGAAAGGACAAAAGTCCTCTTGTGACAATCACAGAGGAATCAGTTTGACTAATATAGTGTCTAAAATATTAGCTTTAATAGTACTTCGACGCCTAACTAAAGCTCGTGAAGAGCAAACTAGAGAAAATCAGGCCGGTTTTCGACCTGGACGTGGTTGTATAGACCAAATATTCACACTACGTCAGGTTCTAGAACACAGACACACGTTTAGACGCCTCACAATGGTAGTATTTCTCGACCTTAAGGCGGCATTCGACTCTGTTGACCGTGAGGTTCTATGGCAGTGTTTGTTACTGAAAGGAGTACCAAAGAAGTACATTAACCTTATACAGGCTCTCTACTCGAACACAACTGGTCGAGTGAGAGCTTATGGCGAACTGTCATCAGAATTGATTACCTCAAGTGGTGTTCGTCAGGGCTGTCCACTCTCTCTACTCTTGTTTAACTTTGTCGTTGACGTGCTTTTAGAGATGACCCTTTCCTCATTTAAATTTCCAGGGGTTGAACTTCTACCAGGAGGTTCACTTGTTGACTTAGAATATGCCGATGACATAGTTTTATTTGGCGAAGACGCTGACAAAATGCAGAGTCTTCTGACCACTCTAAGCAACAATGCAGGCATGTTCGGGATGTGATTCTCTCCCTCGAAATGCAAAATGTTGCTTATGGATTGGGTTGCATCGTCACCCGAACTAATGATAGGGAGTGAAGTAATTGAGCGTGTCGATCGCTTCACTTATCTTGGAAGTCTCATCAGCCCTTGTGGTCTGGTATGTGACGAAATCTCAGCACGGATACAGAAGGCTCGACTAGCTTTTGCTAACTTGCGTCATTTATGGCGTAGGCGAGTTATCCATCTATCAACCAAAGGACGGGTTTACTGCGCAGCAGTTCGTTCCGTCCTGCTTTATGGAAGTGAAACATGGCCGGTAAGAGTAGAGGATATTCGTAGACTACTAGTATTTGATCACAGGTGTCTTCGAAATATTGCTCGTATATCCTGGGACCATCGAGTAAGTAATGCAGTTGTTAGGAAACGGGTACTAGGTAAGGATGGCTAATCGATTGATGACGTAGTGAAACTTCATCAGTTGAAATGGCTGGGACGTTTTACATATGCCCAACGACCGACTGTCTCGACGTGCGATGTTCAGTGGTATAGGAGTAGATTGGAAGAAAGCTAGGGGCGGCCAAACCAAAACATGGCACAAGTCCATGAAGTCATTGACAAGTGGACTGAGTCATGTTGGTAGGTGTAGACTACCTGGTTGGGGACCGCGAGATGATAGCAACCGATGGTTAGGGACCTCGAATGACATGGCTCAAAATCGTTTGCAATGGCGCAGGTGCATCCACTCTGTGTTCTCCCAAATTTTGACTTTCTGATTCCTCCTTGTCTCTTTTTTTTCTCTTCCCAAATTTATTTCACTGTATTATACTCTTTAAATAACATCTCCAAACACTAATCTCTCCGATTACTGCTTATACTCTTATTACCTCTACCACTACGGGATGTGAATCGACCACTGCATCTCTGTGCTAATGTGGTGTGGCAACTCGAACTGATGTACGTACGTACGAAGTTCTACGTTGTTACTGACTGACTGACTGACTGATATCCACCAACCCGGTTAAAGCACCTGAGCTCCTACAAGAAACCTTAATCAAGTGCATCTAAATCAAAAGATGACTATTAATAAGGTGCGGAATATATAGCTTGGTACTTTAATTATAATCATTAGTTAATGCAGCTAATCTATTGATTTAAAAAGTTGTATACTTACGCTAAATCATTGATTAATTAATGCTAACTGCTACCAGTCCAATATATTCCAATCTACCTGTTCATCAGACATTTAAGATGAGAATATAACAATGAAAACTTTAATCACTTGTAAGTTATTGGTAAATGGTTAGCAACAAAACGAATCCTCATTCGACAGTCTTGTTTTCTTAGGGCATTGAGATGCATCAGCCTTGTTCTGCTGAACAAGAACTAAGCAGCAGGTATTTCAGTCTTAATAAACGGTCATACCAGTAGCAGCAGTCACCATATTTTGGAAAGACATTACAGTGAACACGTAGTAATTTAAAAAATGTTACTCGTATTTGATGAGTTCAAGTTATTAATTACACAACAGGTTACATTTACGATCGTTACCATCCCTCAAGGACATTATCTCAAAACCACTCACAGAATTGTTCAATAAGTCTCATCCTCAAACTCAACCCCTAAGAGATCGGAAGGATATTACGATTATCTCTGTCTTTAAGTATGGAGAGACATGTTGTATCTAACTGGTGTACGAGTGAGTGTTCGAAAAACTCAGGGTAAGTCGCTAAGACATATGCAATCACATAAACTGTTAACTTAAGGGCAATTTTACATATTTAGTCACATAAACATCGGTATAAGGAGGCACCAGATACATATGAGCGAAAAAACTATTCGGTTTGTGTGAGGGCTGGAATACTACCCGGGCACTCAAGTCGAAGCAGGGCAAAATGGGTTTCGGAATAGGTGTGCAGACTGCCGTGATGATGTCCTTCGATGCAATATATGCTGGAGGAAGTCTGCCGGAAGAAGAACAGTTATCGCTCGACTCAGATTGAGACTAAGGTAAATTATGATAATTGTTGCGAACTGGATAATAAAAGCACCACTGACACTGACTGCAACATTTGTAGATGTTACTGAAGCCTCGGCATTTCAGTGGTATGAGTATTGTAGAGATAAGTGCGCAATAATAATGAAAAACTTACACGAGCCGTTTGGGGAAGTCGGGGAAATCGTTGAAATAGACGAAACAGTAGTCAGAAAAAAATTCAACAGAAGGCGTAGTATTAAAGAAGACTGGGTTAGTAGCACATTCGTAAATAAACCTCACAGGTCCTTGGAATATACGACAGGTCATCGTATCGTTATTCACATTTTTGTGAACCCAACAACCGGAGTGCACGCAAACAACATTGAAAAATTTTGTGACCTTATCATGGCTCCAGACGTCGAATATTATGAATTCAGGTGAATGACTTCCTCTATCGTATGTATTACAATTCCTGAACCTTTTTCTTACCTTGAAAAGTTTTAAAACCATGTAAAACAAGTTTATCCACTCTAATTCTTTGGATTTGTATAATATGTACTAGACTATAATTTATGGACGACCACTGAACGAATCTTAAATGACCTTGATGAATATTGGTCAATCAGAAATCAGTTAATGTAGAGTGAAAATATATTATACAAAGCCAAAAATGTCCGTTGTTGATGCAAACCCCATATATAATTCCTAACTAAGGTAAATTACGAAAATTATCGCGAACGGGATTATAAAAACACCGGTAACACCGGGTGCAGCCAGGTACTACAATATATACGATGTTTGGAGAGCGTACAGACTTTTACATACGCTTAGTTATGTGCATCGTGTCGTCATCCAAAAGTAGCATTTTGTGCACTCAACAACTGGAGTGCGCATAAACAATATTGAAGCTATGTCGTCGAGGCTGAAAGAGTTTCTGAGACTTTAACATGGCTCCAGAGGCCGACTATTCTGTAGCCATATGGATGATTTACTCTACTGTATGCAATAGAATTTTAGAATTTTCGAACCCATTTCTAACCTTGACAAGTTTTTGAACAACGTATAAGAAGTGTATACACTTTATTTGCTTGGTTTTGTATAACATATTTTTACTCTATAGTGACTGTGTGCTGATTGACTAATATTTCCCAAGGCAATTTAAGATTCGTTCAAATGTCGTCCATAAATTAGAGTATCGCCCCTCTTATTAAGTTTAGAGAAAGATTAGATATTCACTATTATACAAACCGTCAAGAACAATACATGTCTCTTGGTTTAAACTTACTATTTTGTACAAGTGAGTTGTGTAAGTCATGAATACCTTCCTCTGAGAAATGTTGCCTACCAGGAGCAAAAACCCGACAGTGCTGCGCAGGACGGGCGGAAAGCAGGACTGACCTTGACCAAATTCAAAATGTTGTCAGTTTTACTTCAATCTTCAAACATTAGCCTTCAGAAATGAGAATATGAAGTTAAAAGATTTATATTAATACTTGATACTTGCGGTACTATGAATTATCAATCATTCTTTCAATGTATTGACTTGAGGCGCTGATATTTAGTGCTAGAGGATACGAGTAATTCACGACTCAATGAAAGGAATGAAAATGTAAACGAAGATGATTATATCTCAGTTCTCGAAGTTCGTGTCAATAAGCTCTCAGCTGGGCTGATCTAGGTCAAAAATAAGACATGGTAATGACGAAATTATATTGTGATCCAGTATTGTACTTCGAGTGAAATGTCACTGGACCCTAGACAAATCATCCGGCAGTCGGGTCACTGAATGTCGAAAAGTTCACCGATCCTCTCTAAGGTCAAGAGCAACTAACGCATATAACTTTATTGCACGCCACTGACTGGCCCGTGCAGCAGTAATCACACACCGTTCTTTGAACCTGCACTTATTGATATCTGTAGTAACGCTCTTTGTGTTGTATGATCATTGATGTATCCATTGTATGCGGATACGACGAAAGAATAATCAATGTCAGCTAATAGCTGTGAGGTGTGCCTTCAGTGCTATACGGTTGGTCATGCCATTCCCATTCTACACGATTAAGTCCATACTTGTTGGGCACACATACGTTGTGGAACGACAAGATCATCTCGTAACTAATGGTCAGACAACGAAGTGTTACAGTTTACCCCCTCATTACAGACCAGAAAGCCTTTTCACCATTTTGATTTCTCAATACTTAATGCATTCAAGTATACCAAGCGATACACTGACAGTCTATTGCTTTTCCCAAAATTGTGTATGTTTATTTAAATGTTATAATATTGTTTTTGTGTGTCTCAGGTATTTTGGCATATTTATAGATTCGGTTCTTATTATGCACATATACATCCAGACTTTTAGGGATCGAAACTCCCTCAACTTTATTGGTAATTTATACTGCTATAGCCCGAAAGTACAGAAGCCTTGTCCTGCTATGCAATGGATGGCTTCCACGAGTATGATATGACTGACCCACGTGCTCAGTTCCTCGGGGAAGTGAAAACACTATCGCGCGAGTACAACGGACACATTACACCTGCCGAATTTACTGGTGATGTTTCTGAGCTTCATGACATCCTTAAAAGGAACGTCTTTAAACATGAACATTAAATATATGGACAAAGTTTAGGTCAACTCTTTCACGATATCGAATCGCGATACAGCTCGGCAACAGAATTGTTTCTACATTTGCGAGAAGTTGCAACAACTTAGGTTGACTGGTTAAGATTCGAACAGAAACATCAAAGTAACTGTCACAATATTAAAGCTTAGGTACTCAATCACTTCCTTATTTTGTAAGAACATTATATTTCCCATTGTTTTACGGTGAATTTTGAGAAACTTTGTGTAACCTAACACATAACTCTGCTTTCCGAGGCTTGAAGATAAAGATCCATCCACTACCAATCTGGTTTCTTATATTGGCAGTACGAGGGTAAGTTAACGGATTGAAATGAACGGGCCTCGCCCCAAACACGAAAATTAATTTTCTGTTTCGCATATGCTTTTGCCTGGTAGTGAAGGTAAAACTTTTAATTATCTTCAACATAAATGTCGTATATATAAATTTAGATATGAATATTGTCTTTTATTGAAAAGTATTTGCGCTGCAGTCATTATTTTACCGAGTTCATATTATAATATTATATTAGTAACGTACGTATGTCGGATCAAATCTAAACCAAAAGACTGAGAAATAATTGTAATTTGTCACTGCCAGAGACAGACGCTGTTATGGCTACGGACTTCTGGCTCCCAGATTTCGATTCTAGTGACCGTGAGTAGTGGTCCGCTCAAATATAGCCGAGATTAGTAATCTATCCTCCCTCTAATCTTCAAAAAAGTCTGCGACTGAATTCAAGTCCGTCAACACCACAAACCTACGCCATTTCAATACGAAATACGCCCAAAGAATCCTTGGGATTTTCCGAGGAGAAAGATTAAGTAATAGGCCAACATCACAATTTCACGTTACTCCCAAGTGTTACTGGGCGACAACACATTGTGTGAAGTAATATTATTGTTAATAATTTACTCTCAAATAACAATCTGTTGCATGATGCATTCCAGTTTACAGGCAAGATCAATTTGTTACAGAAGATACAGCCTTCAATGGAGTGGTTTACTCAGTCAGGTTGATATTTTATAACGAACAACACCTCTCAAACATGAGTGCAAATAATACCATTAATACTCGTATAGTCAATGTGATAGTTGGCACGCTTTATGGAGGTCGTGTTATGACGTGTGAGTGATAGTCGAAAATAAGTCCGCTTAAAGTTAGCAGCTTCCAGAAACCGTCATCCTATATCCCTCTGGAACATCTGAGGTATTAATGATAGCACAGGATAAAGTCACCAGTTCCACATGTGTTCTCTGTGACATACTTCGAGGGATATGAAAAGGAGGGTAAGAAAAAGAAAGGACAAGAAGCAGAACAGACAATGTTCATGCCTACTGTAATGAAGTCATTTTAGGTGGAATTGATAAGGTATGACTACTCAGTTTAATTCTCTTTTATTAGTATAATTTTTAAGCAAGAGCATTCTAATAGGTTAGTTCAAACAAGCGTCAATATAGTAAAAAAATGGACAAAGAACTGTAATAATGGACATGGTGCAAAAAGAACTCGGAAGTATAGGATTATGTGTAGTTTTAAAATATAGTACTGAAAACAGTATTCTGACACATAAATGACTATTTTTTGTCCAAGCTATTTCAGTCCATTTTTGGTTTTATTGACTTCACAGGATCATGAGCAGGCTTTGTTTTTAGCGGATTGTCTATTTGTGCCTAAAGTGAGATTACTCGGTAGGGAGGTAAACCAATTCAAGGTCATATGAATGGGTCAAAGAGTTATTGGTCATAATATTTTATCATCAATACCATTCATTCATGAAATCCTACTAGACTATGAAGAGCCGTAACCTAACAAAATGTCCTGTCCTACAGCCACCATCATGTTTACCGATCAGTAATGCCATTTTCCTTCCTTTTGTGATGTCGGACTCTGTTACGTTTATGGTACTTATGAGCATTGCTCTAATCCAAGCATCGTGCTGCGCACCTTGTTGGAATAAATTCTGTCTAATTATTATTATTATTAACAATTATCCTATGGGTACATAAGCGTTGTGAAGAAACCATTTCGGGTTTCTTCAAGAATGCAATAATAAACAAGTTTCAATAATATTAGCATCATATTTGCCATATTTGAAAAAAAGAATAATAATGATAGGATAGTAACAAGTCAGGTTCTTTGTAATTGAGAAGAATGTTTGATTGAGTTAGTAATAACGATAATATATATATATATATATATATATATTTTTTTTTTTCTAATCCGACTCACTATTCTGTTCCTCTGGTCATTCTACTAATGCATATTCAACGATAACTCAATGCATCTGTCATGACGCAGATGACAACGTTCACTGACTTCATAGTTTATGATTATTATCAATTGCAGTACAGCAACTAATATCTCCCGTCGATGCAGATATCATTTCACGACTTGACTATTATTATTCTACGATCAGGAACTACGCATTTGAATTCGAATTCACTCGTCGCTAGTCGATGCTATTTATTCTGCTGCGGCTCGACATATATTTAACATATGTCGCTATTCTGTCGGCATCACAGAGAAATTTTTGTCGTATTCTACTTATTTTTACGATTTATTTCGCTGTCATACCCACAAACAATTTATTAATATTTTCACGATATTTTGAATCGCTTATACAAACTTGTTATTTTATCGTTCATACAGTCATAGCATTAGTACATGTTAATTTTTTGTACGCTCATTAATTTGCTTATATTCGCATGTTAATTTTTCCATTTTTGTCCGCGCCTTTGCGATATTCATGTATTTTTCTTCGTAAGTATGACATTTTCATATAATACACTCACCCCTCATGTGAAACACTACTTTATCGAGTGTTGTACAATTTTTTTTCGCTACTTGTTGCTAACGTTAACTTCATATCACTTCAGTGTTATTTTCGAAAACAGACATTTTTTAAATGTGCTATTTTCTACGAGAGGGCTATGTAGTGTTAGTCATAAATTTTAGCCCATGATATATCTTATTCTAGTTTTCGGACATTCCATTCTATTCATTCTACTTGAGTCATATTTTGACCTTGCTAATTATTCGCTTATTAGCCTGACTGTTCTTATATGAGCGTATATGTGTGTACACTTCATGTCCCATGACTCATCACATATCTGTGGTTTATTTTGTCTGCCTAAAAATATTGAGTAATGCCTGGCTTGAAATGGAGTTGGCTTCCCAGCCATCTTCCTTGCGCGTCGTTTTGCTCTGTTCTATTACATTCACTCTACACACAAAATATATGTTGTTGGGATATTCGGGAAAATATCCCAAAAAATATCTTATTAAGTCTAATGCTATTCTTGGACTTGGAGATGGTATGATTTCCTTATTGGTCAGTACCTATTTCACGTGTTATTTTCCTACTGGCTATTATTGTACAATGTTATTTTCTATTTTATGGTACGTTGTGGTCTGCTTGACTGTTATATAAACAAAGTATGTTTGAAATATAATGATTCATTTATCCGAGGCTGTGACTTGCGTTCTGGACTTAACCGGTCGGGCTAGACAGGGAAGCGGGGCAAATCAGAACCCTAGGTCGTTCTACGTGTTTGTGCGTCTTTGGTCCGATCGATATTCGCTACCCTCAAATCTGCCATCACAGTTATAGCATATGTATTCAAAGGCCATTCTCGTTATTTGACTTATTTAATTCCGTTATTGGATAACGTGATTTAAGTCGACGATTATATACGAGAATAGGCGATAGCAAACACCCATACGATCTAAATAGGAGTCAGATCCCTGGGCCATTAAACACTCCTGACTTATTGCACACTTGAATCAAATAACAGTCCAAAGCTTCTAAGTTTTCAGTGGCTGTTGAACTGGAATTAGCTTGTGATACAAACTACTAAGTGAATAGTCATCACTAACTTTTCGAACTAAAGTTTTATTATTTATTGAAGAATAAACTGTACTCTATAATTCGTTGTAAAAGAGGTTTTCTGATTAAAAGCTTTCAATCTTATTATTCCACTATCTACTTTAAAAATAAGCCAGAATTGTGACTGAATTTAAACTATTGTACCCATTTACCAACATACGGTGAGTTGCACATATACAAATCAGATATAAAAGTCATATCAGTGACTAAACAGCAGTATATAGTTACCAATTTAAACATGAAAAACATTAAATTCAGTGAAAAGATCTCTTTCCAACCAGTTTATATGATGCAATTAGGAGTTCTATCTTTGAACATTTAGTCAACACGACCGACTTCACTAATCCGCTTGTTGATTTTAAGGCTGTTTATAGAATTCGTTCATATCTATCAAAATTTATTCATATTTAGGTTTTTTACTATTCATAAACTGGAGTGTGACTTATCTTCATCTTAACATGTCTTTAGCCTATTATTATTAATCGTAAAATATATTTAAATTTCCCTTCCTACTCGCAAGCGGGGCCGAGAATTCCAAAGAAGCCATTTAAAAGAAATACTTCTGATGTTCTAGAGAAGATTTTATTTATGAAATTTCAATCTAAACGGGATAAATCTCCAGAGATCCTTAAAAGCCAAATGTTGAGATATCTGTAAACAGCATTTATTTGAAGAAACTCGAGATTATGTTTTCCGTTGCATATCTGACTCGTGAACATGTCGGGTATAAACTGATGCTTTGATTTCTCTCATGGTGAATCGATCAGCTTACTTGCTCTCGTTCATCAGGATACGTTGGTTAGAAGAAACATATGCTTTTCGAATAATGTGAGTTTGTCAACGACACTTTTGCTAAACACAAGGTCAGTTCTAGTCATATTTCCCCCGCCGAAATGTTTTTTAAAGAATTATCTTTCTAATCTCAAGATGAAGCATGTAAAGAACCTAAGAATTCATGGATGTCAATCTGAAATGTCCATCCTGAAACGAAATGTTTACTGAAGTTAGATATGTAAATCAATGAATGCCAACAAAGTGCTCTAAATGTTTATGGTTCGTCGTCAATACTTGAAAGAATAGATAAGCACCATGTTGGACGTTAATCAGTATCGAATATCTTAGTTTCACAGATCACTCATGACCTGAATATCACAGTTGTAAATTCTGAAAGATTTGAAGCCTAATGTTGTCGAGCGTATCCTATCACCAAAGATTGCAAGTAAGACTTGATGACGAGTGCTAGCCAGAATTAAACTTGCGACACGAAGGGTTTTCTATTTACTAAGTCCAACCAACTAAAAACTCGACTAAACGGTCGTTTCGTCAAACGACACGACTCCTCAAGATTGCGCGTCCATGATCTTGACTAAGTGTTCTGAAGGTTAAGTATCCCCACACAAAATCATTGGACCCGCATGAGAGGGCAAGCTTACTTACCACTGAGCAGTCCCATGCAAATCGTTCATTATGCAAATGTTCTTAGTTACGTTAGACGATGGAACACAACCTGTTTCAAAGGCTACCGAAAGAATTCAGTCAATACTTGAAAGACTAAAAAAGAATCATTTTGGACGTTATTCGTTAATCAATTAGATTTAAATATCTCAGTTTCACGGAAGATCACTCGTGACCTAAATATCTCAATAATAAAATCTGAACATATGACGCTGAATGTTATTTAGAGCATCAGTACCACTAAAGATTACAAGTAGGCTTTCATGACGAGTGCTAGCCAGCATGAAACTTGCGTTAAGAAGGGTTTTCTATTTTCTAAGTCTAACCTACTAGCAACTCAACTACTTACACTAGTGGTCATATCGATAAGATTCGATGATCAGTAAAGAATTATACAAGCATAACATTGATCACTACTCCATCATCATTCAATAGTATAATTCAAATTTGTTAAAATAAATAGACCTACTGAAAGACTAATTGAGTTAAACATGAATTTGTGTTGGTCATTCACAGAACTCATCTGATCATTATGCACGATATCATTCATTAAGTCTACTTGATTATTCCGAAGTTTGTATAAAAGTTTTTCAATTTGAAAAGTTCATTAGTTACTTATTTATAAGTCATCAATCATGACAAGAAAATTCTGTGTAACTTTATTTCTTGAAAGAGCCTTGCTTCAGTATATGACATTCTGTTTTTCTTATTTATAAAACAGTTCACTAGAGATTTACATACTCTACATTGTATGATTTAGATTATTGAAGCATACACCATGTAAATTTAATGTAGAATAAAAGAACTCGGATGATTCACTACAACTTTCTGAATGTTCAGAATACCCGAAAAATGATTTAGTTGTGAACTTCTAGAGAAAATTCTTCAGTTCCATTGAATTCTAACTTGGTTAAAAGTATCACATGTTGACAAGGTGAAATTCATTCTTACAACCCTATGTCTGTCTAATTTTATTATGAATTTTCCCACATCATAATAACAATACAACACAAATTCATTTTGTATTGTTTGTTCCAATCTTCCAAGTGATGTTTACGAATTTAAATGATCAGCTTGTTATTAGCATATGTGTATCTTGTTTGGATTGCTCAATTTTGCATTACGTCACATACATTATAAACAAAGATGGATGTTGGCTAGCAATGGAATTTAGGATGCGCGTTTCATCATGATTACAGTTTAAAATTACAAAAACACTAATTTAGATAAATCAATGATAATCAAACATAGATGAAGAAAAAAGTGACAAAACTCAAGCATATCAATAAAGCGAATTAAAGACAATGAAGAGTGGGAGGGTGGACGAGTCGTTTTTGCACGCAAACTTTGGACTTCATTTGGTAGATTGCCAGTGCCTAAAATTACGACCCAAACTCCGTTCGATCCAATTCCGTGCAATTAGTACTCTTTATGAATTTAAATAAAGCAAGAGCAAATATTGATGCAGAAAAGTATGAATTCATAATACTTCGAGGTTTCTCGTCAGCTGCTTACAACCAAATGTGTAATAGAATTTTACATTGAAATAAGAAATAGTATAAAACAATTGACATAAATGAATGTAAATGATTGGAATGACAAAGGTTTACAATAGTAACCATATATATATGCAAGAAAAGATCAGAGGTTAATTAGCGGTAGAATTAAGAAAACAATTAAGGATGGGTGGTGTAATGGTTTAGTGGAGTTATAAATTGTGTGGTAGCTTTAGAGGTAGTGAAGGATTCATGGAATTAATACAGTGATAAGATAGGTTACGTAATAATTGAATAGAGTTTGAAAAGCTAACAAAATTTAAGAGGGTAAGTGGGCGGAAATGTATGAATGAAAATTTGGTTTACGAGTTCGGTAATGGTGGGGGAGGGGAATATAACACAAAATAAATGTTTTAAAAATAATTAAGATTATGCAAATAACCAACAAATAGAGTAAAAAATAAAATGGATTACCAGGGTAATAATAAGTTAACTGCTGTCTCTTTCTGAATACATAAATCCGGTTTAAGTTTTCTTATCATAATCGCTTCGGCAAAACGGAGAGCAATCGTACTTTTTTGTCTACTGATAATTTTAAAAGCGTGCGGAATATTGATGGTATGCCCAGTGTCAAGTAGATGCCGAGCTATTGCACTATTGAGAGCCCTAGTTCCTTTCAGCTTCAATTTTTCTGGAACATGCTCAGAAATGCGAACATGTACTCTTCTCTCAGTTCTTCCCATGTATGTGCTGTGGCACGCACATGTGAATTGATAAATGCAATTGGAGCTACTGAGAAAAGAGGACTTGTCGATTTTAGTTTGTTTGAGAGAGCAGTTTGTTTTCCCTAACGTCGTCAGTTTAGCTGCTAGATAGGCCACTTTCAATGCGGAATTTATTCTGTGATTGATTATTCCGGTGACTTCATCTCCTTTGAAGCGCAAGTATAGGAAGCAGTTTTTGTTTTCAACTGTATCATACTTAACCGGAGGGTTGGTATTTGTATCTTTGTGGATGAATTTCTCCGGATATGCATTTTTACGTAGGCAGCTGGTGATTATAGCAATTTCTTCTTCAAGGCATTCCTTTGAGCATATTTTGCGTGCGCGGTTAAAAATGTCTTGTACAATACCTTTTTTATAACTGATAGGACAGAAGCTGTTATAATTGATGTAAACTCCACTCCAGGTATTTTCACGACGAATGTGTCTTTGTAATGTGCCATCTGATGTTCTCCTAATTCCAATATCTAGGAAATGGAATTTATCATCAACCTCATGTTCCATAGTAAATTTTATATCTTTGTGTGCTTTATTAAACAGACTGAGTAAGTTGATGGAGTGTTTGTGATTGTTGCAGACAAGGAACGTGCCATCAATATATCTACAATAGAGTATGGTACTATCGATTGTGTGCTTAAGTATCCTTTGTTCCAGGTGTCCCATAAATATGTCGACTAGAATTAGGCCCAAAGGGCTGCCCATTGCTGCTCCATCAATCTGGCCGTATAAAACATTGTTGAATTTAAATTGTATGTTTTTTGTACACAAAAACAGGAGCTACTTAAATTCATGGATTGATGAAGGCAGGAGTTCCAGATATTCACATATGATCTCTGCCGTTTCTTCCAAGGGGATATTTGTGAAGAGCGATGAGACGTCAAATGAGGCCATGAATTTATCAGCTACATTAAGGTTATCAAATTTTTGTACAAAGTCAAAGCTATCTTTCAAACTGTAGGTTGCTAGTTTCTTGCGGATTGGTTCTAACCATCTAGTCAGCCAGCGGGCAAGTTTATGAAAGGGTGATTTGGTCATAGATAATATTGGTCTTATAGGGATGTCGGGCTTATGTGTTTTGGGTAGGCCATATAAGTATGGTAATTGTGACCCTTTTGGTTTGAGTTCGTTATATGTATGATAATCTATTACATTTTTCTTAAAGAGTTCTCTCGACTTTTTTAAGAGACACTTCTCTTTCGCATTTGTTAAGTCTTTCTGGGTATTATCGATGATGAATCTAGTGGAGTCATTTAAAATGGACATTACTTTATTAATATATTCATCTCTGTTAAGAATGACTATACCAAAAGCCTTATCCGGACGAAGTAGCATTATTGTTTCGTCTTTACTAAGTTTTCCCAATACTTGATGGTGATCTTTAGTGATCACCTTCGATTGTAGGATTGGTGTCGTAATGTACTGATTTGTATTATCCACTAATTTATATTTAAACCAACTTTGCTTTACGTCATGCATGGGTTTGAGGTATGACAACTGTTAATATAAATATTCAAACTGCGTCTTAGTGTCTATTCTGCTGTGTTTTTTCGGGATATGAAATTTGAATCCAAGGGAGAGTGCTTCAGTTTCAATTCGACTTAGTTTTTACTCAATAAATTCTGTATGTATTTTCTTGGATTAGTAGGAAATGCTACATGGTTTTGTTCTTTTACAAGTGTTTCAGGTAATGTCTTCAAGAATTTATGACTGGTTTTAGACTGAACATCTCGAATGAAATTAATAAGTTTAATATGACATACAATATTTGAATCCATGACAATTTTGTAATAACCAAGGGATTCTATTTTAAGTTTAGAGATAAGTTCCTTGGTGCATTCAATTTGGGACCAAAAAAATGTAACAGAATAGACAATGATAAGCAGTTTGAGTAATCTTAATTATTTTTAAAACATTTATTTTGTATTATATTCCCCTCCCCCATCATTACCGAACTCGTAAACCAAATTTTCATTCATACATTTCCGCCCACTTACCCTCTTAAATTTTGTTAGCTTTTCAAACTCTATTCAATTATTACGTAACCTATCTTATCACTGTATTAATTCCATGAATCCTTCACTACCTCTAAAGCTACCACACAATTTATAACTCCACTAAACCATTACACCACCCATCCTTAATTGTTTTCTTAATTCTACCGCTAATTAACCTCTGATCTTTTCTTGCATATATATATGGTTACTATTGTAAACCTTTGTCATTCCAATCATTTACATTCATTTATGTCAATTGTTTTATACTATTTCTTATTTCAATGTAAAATTCTATTACACATTTGGTTGTAAGCAGCTGACGAGAAACCTCGAAGTATTATGAATTCATACTATTCTGCATCAATATTTGATCCAATTCCTTAGACTGAGCAGATTGATTTAAAGGAAGACTCTTTTCGAGCGATATATCCAAAGTTGATTAAATGCTCCTGTATTGAACTAGTATTTGTTTTGCATTCTTTTAAAAGCCATGCTGGGTAGTGTTCCAAGATGCGTTTGGAAAGTGTTCGCTTGGTGCGGCCAACGTTATCTGTCCCATATGAGCAAGTAAATTTATAGATGCACATTGAAGTATTACGCAACAACTCAAACTGAAAACATCCAGTTCTATATATATCCAGACACAATGACTTGGAGGTCATCGTTGATCAAAGCTAAAAACTACCGCACGTTACCATACAATAGCCGTCAAAGTGTTACAACCCTATAGTCAATACGTAAGGCTTTCAGTCATGTCGACGCTAAAACTTCTTTACTTCGTAAACAGTATTAGTGAGACATAAACTTCAGTATTGCATACAAGCGACTAACCCCTGGTTGAAAAAAGACACTTAGATTTTGCAAAAATTCCAGAGAACAACAACTAAGCTGATTTCCGGAACAGTGAAGCTCCCGTATGATGCTCGACTGGCTAAACTAAACATATTCTCCTTGTCATATCGGAGAACTAGAGGTGACTTGATTACAGATTTCAAATTGCTTAGTGGTAAATTTGTACTTGATATGCCCTCATTTTTTGTTTTCCAAAAAACAGAGACTTTACGAGGACACTCCAAAATGTTCACAAGCCTAGAATAAATTACTTGTCAGCTGACTATCGACTTTCCCATCGAATCATCAACGAGTGGAGCTCATCAACTCAACATTCAATAGAAGCTCCATCTGTTGACTCCTTCAAAAGAACGTTTGATCATCTGAGAGACCATCATTGACAAGAACAACACAGGCCATCACACCTCTTGTCCTTTCCAAACTGTGATTGAAACTGGAAGAATCATCAATTTCACCGTATCGTGGTAACTAGAAACTATCAACTGTTCCATTCGATTATAAAATCTATACACATAACCTCATTATTTATATTTAACACTTCAAGTATACATGATCGCCAGTTTTATTTCAATCAAATTGTATTATCTCTCATCTTGATCATTCATTTCTTTATTCTTAATTCCAATTAGATTGTCTTCAAATGAAATGTTCATGTGACACCACTCGTGGAAATTTATTATTTTCTTATATACTACTAATAATAATGATAACTAGTATCATTATTAATATATTATATTATCACAACACATTACATAAAAGAATACTCGTAATAATACAATTTAAAGCTGATTACTGGAAACCGCATTATTTTTATACCTTAGTATGTAACGTGCTGTCTAACCAACCGTTCTTAAAAACATGTCACTAATACTTTTCTACATTTTTCAATATTTTCAGCCATTCCTGATGGAATTACTTGAAAAACGTGGTTGTTAAGAGGATGACAGCTGGAGTCTATTGATCAGTGATAATGCGGATATCTATCAAATAATTTAAGTCTTTCAACAATAGATTTTTTGAATAATATTCTCAAACTATCTTTCTTAATGACTGCCATACATTATTTGAGAATGAGTGAGTTAAATCATATTTGCTAATAACGTATGAAACACCCAGACGGTAGATCACTTACTTAATTATTAACACCTGTTATCACTCATTCAGGAGCATAGGCCGCCCACCAGTATTCCCCATCCAACTGTCTCCTAGACAATTCTTTCCAGTTGTTTCTTTTCATCTGTGCTTCCTATTCTCGACACAGTGTGTTCTTTGACCTTCCTCTTTTCTGTTTTCCTTCAGGATCCCAAGTGAGGGTTGCCTCATGATGCAGCTTGGTAATTTTCTCAATGTGTGTTCTATCCACTTCCAACGTCTTTTCCTAATTCCCTCTTTGTTTGTTTGTTCTCTCCCACTGTAATTTGTTGCTGATGGTATCTGGACAACAGACATTAAGTATCTTCCGTAGACAATTGTTTATAAATAATTGTACATGTTTGATGATGGTTGTAATAGTTCTTCACGTTCCGGCTCTGTACAGTTGAACTGTCTTGGCGTTCATATTGAAGATTGTGACTTTGATATTGGTTGAAAGTTGTTTTGAGTTCCTTATATTCTTCAAATGTGGGAATACAACCTTTAATTTGCCAATCTCTGCCTTTACATACGCATCGAATTCTCCTTGTTCATCGATCACTGTAGGAAGCGATTTTGTACAGACTAAACTCTGAGCTAATCTCTAGACTGTCGAATACAAAGTCTTGGTTAAGCTAAAGTCAGAACAAGCAAGCTATTTGGCTAGATAAACTTTGTCTGTTTCTAAAACATAAATTAACATCGTTAGTGTACAAACAAACAGTACGGTCTATTAATACGGGGAAAAACAGAGACAAATAACATACCGATCAGTAGCCAGAGAATGGGAAAAATGAGTCAACAAGCAAATATTGTTTTACAATGAACATCAAATTGTGATTGGTTAATAAAAAGATACAGTCGTACAAGGTCAAAAGGAGTTAATGTGGTGGTGGGCGTTTCACTTATTATTGGTGGGTTCGTCTATTGATCACACTTTACAATCACACTGAACATATCATGTACATGAAAGTTCCCACCTGTTGCAGGGTGTCTCCATTAAGTGTGATTGGGTTGTTTGGTGTTCTCTGTGTTGTATTTGAGGATGTTGGATTTTCCCTTGTATATGTTGATGCCTGCTGCTGCTACACTAGTTGTTTTCATTGACATTTCTTCTTATGTATATGACAGAAGAGCTAGTATGTCTGTGATGTCCAAATCGGCTATTTGTATCCAAGTTGTCGACTGTATTATGTGTTTCCCTTGAAATGTGCAGGTCTTCTTAATCCAGTCAACTACCAGAAGAAAGAGAAAGGGAGTAAGCAGCCTTGTAGCTGTTTTATAGCATGTATCTCTTCTAGGGTTACTTCCGATCTCAAGCCCGGGTAAAAGAGGAAGGTTGGGTATCGGGTCAGTGACCCCATTCCGCAGAAAACAACATTGCTAAAAAAGCACCAACTATAATAAATAAATTCAACAGCTATGCACTAGTCTCAAAATATTCTTGGTCATTGTCAACAGCCATATACATCTACGATGTGATATATTTGGTGTTATTCCTTTCCACATGAAGCTTGACATTAGCTATCGACGACATGGATGTATTTGGGGCTGTTATAACTTGTGACCGCCGATTAGAGAGCAGTGAATTATCGATCGAACCAAGAACGAAACGTTTACCAAGTCTACAGAAGGACAGCGAAGCCGAGTGATCAGAGAGCATTGTAACGTTTGAAGTACTAGCTTTACGAGACGGCTACTGGAAATCGCCCTAATTTATTCAAGTTATTAGCAGGAGGAAACCATTGGTCTAGTGACACAACGTCAGGTTTATAACGTGTCGATTAGCATTTTACAAATATGTTTCGAACGCCTGGTAGAGAAGTGGCTAATCACCCCATTAAGGTCATAATAAGATAATTCTGCATTGTTTATAACTGCCAATTTTGTCCGGTTTCTACATTCCTCTTTGTTTTCTGTCGTCAATATTCCAAAAGCGATTTCACATGAAGTACATCATGACATATATCTGTTATCCGGACACAAACCTTTCGGTCTCTTGTATCGACGATATCCTATGATAAACAGTGTATTACGAACTGGGTGAAGATGGAGAATTCGAACCACTGGATTACAATTCATGTCGTTACCCGAAGATCTTCAGACAGTCATTGCCTAGGAGACCCTAACAAAAATAAAAATCATCCAGTACTCCCTGTTCCTCGATGTTTTCTTAGCTTTACTCACTCTGTGATAAAAGTTATTCTCAAAAGTAAGATCGAAGGTGAATAGATGGGGTTAGTTCCAACCAGTACATATCAAGTCGACTATCATGTGGGCTGAACAGGCACAATAATCACAAGACAATATCGTAACAACGATTATTTTTATCTAGTAAATGTTATATTAACTAGAAATACAGAAAACAGTAGTATTAACATTTCAAATAAGGTTGTAGTGACTCACTTTTATCACGAGAACACGACTGGTTTATTGAAAACAATTATTACTTTAACCAATTGTACCAGCGTTTGTTTTAATGTGCTTTTGTTTGACTGTGCTAATGACAGCTATATTGTGCTTCCATTATTATTCACAAACTTTGATTGTGACTTCGTGTGAATTCGGTAACGTTCTGTAACCAAGCTTCTATCCTGGCACGATCTCGGTATTCTTTCGATACCACGAGATCGCCAGCAAGTATATCTCGATTTGGTCCATTAACTGCCTTCTGATATTTGGCTTCTCAGGGATTTTATGGATTCATTTGGCACGAGTTTATTGGTAGCGGTGTTCATAGTCAATCTCCACTCGACACCACGCTACATGGTCAAAACATGTTACCTCGTAGTGCTGTACAATTCTTTCGATTCTATTTGACAGCAATTAGTATGTGTAATAAAGTTCACCACATATACACTTGTGGAGATAGACCTGACAAGCTTATTTTGTAAATAGTTTTTAATATTATTCGTATTTATTTTGTCAACCTTTCACTGTATGTATATTTATCATTAAATGACTGTAACTGTTGTTTTAGTAAATGACCTTGAACACACTTTCCGTTGTAATACTGACATAGCGTGACATACTCTTGCTGGCTAAAAAATACACTACTACTCGCACATTCCTGGTTCTATCTTCCTTTGTGATTGAGTTAACTGTAGTCTAAATAAAATACTGTCTATATTTACAGACTGTAATTGGAATATATCATATCCCACGTTGGAATCGCCAAGCGTTTATAATTGCGAATTTACAATACCAGACCCAATCAGAACACGCATCAACATTTGATGAATTTAAGTAACGTCCCAAATTTTTATTGTATTTGCAACAATTAACTAGTATATATTAATATTACTATTGATCTTTAGTAACTTTGTTGATACTTTCCGCGTTCATATCTGTCTGGTCCACCACAATTATTTGGTGAGCCTCAAATTTGTTATAGACATTTACAATATATATATATATATATATATATATATATATATATATACATGTATTTTTTATCATTATTACTTGGCACGACACACCATTTTTGGTTTTCCATTATGAACTCTCCTAACAAACTTATTGACATAGATAGCCCATCTACAGCGGTCTGCTTGAATATCTGGGCTACCTGTTTCTGCCATCTGATTATTTCAACAAATTATCTGTTTTCTTTCGTTTGTTTTAACTTAGAATTTTGTCCATTAATCGCACAACCTATTCAGGCGCTTTTATGAAAAGCCTACGACCTTTCGCTGCACAGGTTACAAAAACGTACCATCAAAGAAATAGTGATGGTTGGCAATATGCGTTAAAAAGAATGAATATTTATCGTATGTCGACTCCCGAGCTGCTAAATTCTAACTCTCGATCACTAATCAACAAAATGGACTATCTGCAATTCGTACTTAGTCAAAATATGTATCGTAATTGTGGTGTCATCACAATTCAAGAATCTTGGTTAAATGATTTACAGGATGACAGTCTAATATCACTACGTGATTTCAAAATTTATCGTCAGGATCAATGGCGGTGTAGCTACGTTTGTAAACATAAACTGGTATCGATTTTCGTTTGTGTGTTTTAAGTTTTCAAGTGACTGTATCGACTGTCTAACTCTAAGATGTCGTCCAAAACATCTGAATAAATACAAATATGTTTATGTTAATAGTATCTACGTGACTCCAGATCGCACATCATCTGCACTATCTGTTTTCGCTGATGAATTCACTGAGTTCGCTGTTACTGCCTTCAGTGATTCACTTTCAGTTGTATGTGGTGACTTCGATTCATGTGACCGTAGCTTCCTTATGTCATTAGGTCACCAAAACGTAGTAGATTTTCCTACTCGTTTGGATGCTCATTTAGACTTCGTTTTCATTAATGATGTAGGTATATATGCGACTCCTAAACATGCCCGATTGTCCAAGTCGGATCACTGTATAATTCGTGTTCTACCTAAAGTATATGGAAAGAATAGAAAGAGTACACTCTTACATGAAACCGAGAAAGTCAAATATTGGAACTACTCAGAATAAAATTTCCGAAATTTGAAAAAACATGTTTCATACGACAAACTGGGAATTATTTACAGATGACTCACTGGAAAACACTACTGATGTTATCACTTGTTACCTTAAATTCTGTTCTGATATTTGTTGTCCCACTGAAACCATTTTTGTAAGTTTTGATAAACTAACATCCACACAACTAAAGCGACTACGGAGGATGAAAGAAAGAATGTACAAGGAGAAGAACTTTAATGAAGTTCGTAAGTTAAATGGTATGATAAACCTAGAGATTAAACGTCTCAACTGTATGTTTACTCAAAAACTCTTGTCTTGCAAAAACTCTCCAAGTATGTGGAAACACTTTAAAGAACTTACAGTTGACAGACAGATTAAGAGCGATAACCGGCTGAATGTTTGTGACTTAAATAAGTCTTTTGTACGTCAGCCATCTGATGTGATGCTCCCTCTATCAACGGGTTTAAATAATAGCTGTGTTCCTACTTTCACGGAAACTGATGTACGAAGATGTTTCCAGTCGTTCAATTCATCTCGATGTCTGGGACCTGATGATATCCCAAACATCCTTTTTAAAAAGTGTGCTGACGTCCTATGTTATCCGTTCACAGCTATCTTAGACAGATTCTTCTCGCCTAATCTCATACCAAAAATGTGGAGAAAGATGAAGATAATTCCTGTAACCAAGAAAGCATCTGGAACAGTAAACTGTGTTTGGAGGAAAGTGTTCAGAGTCTCTGCTGTTTCATGAAGGTGTACTACAAGGAGCTGTTCTTGCACTTCTTCTTTTCTCTTTTTTTCTACACGATCTGCCATCTTCAACAGAAAACACTTTTTTGAAATATGCGGATGATCTCACTGAATGTATGCCTATCTCTTCCTCTTTACATCCCATACAAATAGATGAGTTTTTGTCTTGTATTGATTGTTGGTCTGTTGGTAATGGTCTCATACTTAATCCGTCTAAATGTCAAGCTGTTAACTTTAGCATGAGACATAAAAGGAATCTAAACACCATTTTGAGATCCCATAATGCCTGTACCATCGAAGACTCTTTGATAAACACAGTGTCGAAGGTCAATTATCTTGGTGTCACCTTTTCCTCTGATCTGTCTTGGTCTTCCCATGTTTTATTGTTATCAAAAAAGGTTTTCCGTCTGACCTACTACATAAAAAGATTGCATACTCTTGGGATTACTCGTCATTTACTCTTACAATTTGTCAATTCTTGCATATTATCTATTATTCATTACTGTTCTCCATTATTCTTTCTCGGGCTTTTGAGAAAAGACTTTGCTGTATTGCGGAGAGTGCTAAAGGCAGTTAGCAAGATGTGTGGTGAATCTTTCGAGGTCATAATTAATATGGTTGTGGATAGACATTTAAAATCATGCGAACTCCTGACAGGTGTTATTTTATCATATATTAGCCATCCCCTTCACTCTTATCTTTCTCCTTGTATATCTTCTAATAGAACGAGATGAAATTACATTAAAATCCATGCACGCAAGCAAAAGTATAAAAGTTCTATAATACCTTACCTAGCAAATATACTCTGTGACGAACAGGTTGTTAGAGTTAATCTAGTCAATAACTTGCATTCTTAACATGTCCTTAATTTTAAAAATTGTACAGTTTTTTGATTGCTTTTTAAAAAAAAACCTTTTTCATTTTTTTGTATTCGTTTTTTTTGTTGCGTCAGTAACTTGTTGAAATAACCTGTGCTGAGAATTCTATATTGTACCAAAATACACTATTGAATAAAGCCATTGATAATAATAATAATCTACCAACCCACTTAATGCATCACAACTAGAAGACAATGTTTTGAACTCGATAAACGCTATTTCGGAATCAATATTACCAATGTACGGTGCCAACAATGCCAGAATTTGGTTTGCACAGTTCGACGCATTATCTATGGCACGAGGCATACGATCGCAAGCAAGAAATTATACATATTAAGTCGGTGCACTCCCCATAGAGATTGCTGCTGAGGTCGGAGACTTGAATAACCATGTACCAGAATCAGAACCTTATGATAAAATAAAGACTGCCGTAATCCAACGCATCTCGGTCTCAGAGGAGAAAAGACTACATCAGTTGCTAACCTCTTGCGAATCGGGAGAGAAAGAGACACTCTCAGTTACTCCGGCTTATGAAACATTTAGCAGGGTCATATAAGGTAGACGACGCATTACTTAAACAGGTGTGGTTTCAACGTTTACCACACAAAGTCACCCAAATTCTCAACGTATCAGGAACTTCCGTCAATCTCGACAATCTAGCTGATATGGCAGACAAGATGATGGAGATTTATCCTGACATTCGGTATTTGAACGCCCTACAAACCTCTAGTAGAGACGCTATGAACCCCCCTCTGGACATTCAGCAACAAATAGCACACTTTACACAGCAAGTAGCATCGTTGCAGGCGACCATTGCCATGACCCACTCTCGTCCTGCCAGATTGATCTCGAGGAAGCGATCAAGGTCCAGACATCGCCCAAGGTCACCGAAACGGGCAGCGGACACTTGCTGGTATCATGCGACTTTCGGAGAGAAGGCACGCCTCTGCACTATACCGTGCAACTTTGAAACAAGAAACCCAAACTACCAGGGAAGCGAAGCGGCCAGACAGTAATGGCGGTGGCTGTTACTGGCCAACTCATTAGCCGCCTCTTTCACATCAGGGATCGTACTTCTAGCTCGGACTTTCTAGTCAATACTGGAGCAGAAATCAGCATCGTCACACTCCATTTCTCTTTCAGACAACAGACAACAAACACTAAACTGTCCCTAATAACGGCTAACGAGTCAATTATCAAAACGTACTGTGAACAATCACTTATATTAGACCTCGGACTCAGCAGAAGATTTACATGGGTTTCCATAGTTGCTCATGTCAAACGACCCATCTTCGGAGCCGACTTGCTCAGTGCGCGCAACTTGTTAGTATATATGACTAAGAAGAGATTAATCGATGCAAATACACGTTTACAGGTAGTTGGTACATCTTCCAACGACTATGAAATGCATGGTGTACAAACAATGAAGCCTGCGAACAACGTTTTCAACGACATACTGACAGAATACGAATGCATCACAAAAATAGACTATAAAAAAGAATGCGATCCACACCATGTGCGGCACCACATCACTACCACCGGACCACCCTTTCGCGCCAGAGCGAGGAGACTACCACCAACAAAGTTGCAGACAGCCAAGAGAGAATTTGAACACATGATGCAACTTGGTATCATCAGACCATCTAATAGTCCTTTGGCCTCGCCGTTACACATGGTACCAAAGAAAGACCAAGATTGGCGTTTGTGTGGTGACTGCCGCCGTCGGAATAATCAAACCATCCCTGATAGGTACCCTATCCTACATATACATTACTTCTCGTTAAACTTACATGGTAAATGCATTTTCTAGAAACTCGACCTCGTGCGCGCATACTATCAAATTCCGATGGCACCAGAAGACATCAAGAAAGCAGCCATCATCACACCCTTTGGTCTGTTTGAGTTTCTAAGAATGCCATTTGGATTAAAAAATTGCCGCCCAGACATTTCAACGATTCATGGATTATGTTACAAGAGACTTAGACTTCGTATTCGCCTACATAGACGACGTTTTGATCGCAAGCTCATCAATAGAAGAGCCTGCTCAGCATGTTCAGATCCTCTTTGAACGTTTTAAGAAACATGGAGTTGTTATCAATCCTTCTAAATGTATATTCGCCGTCCCAGCCTTAGAGTTTTCAGGACATTCAATTGACTCTCAGGGCATCAAACCACTCCCAACAAAAGTTGAAGTTATTACCAATTACCCTGAACCAACCTCTATAAAGTTATTACGCCGTTTTCTCGGGACGTGCAATTTCTACCTCCGATTCCTACCACGTTGTGCGGATGTGTTACAGCCGTTAACTGATTTACTGAAAAGTGATAAAAAACGTACGAGGAAGGAAAAGAATCAAACATTCAAGCTACCGCCTGACGCCAAAATGGCATTTGAAAAAGCAAAGTCCTTGATAGCCAACGCTACCATGTTACAACATCTCAATACCGACCCCACCACCCATTTGATCTTATGTACGGGTGCCTCACAGAAAGCAACAACAGATAAATAACATGACTACTCCCGTAGCGTTTTATTCCAAGAGGCTATCACCAGCCCAGGAACGCTATAGTACTTTTGGACGGGAGTTACTTGCTATCTACTTAGCCGTTAAACACTTTGACTTCTTACTACAAGGACGAACTTTCACCATCATGACTGATCACAAACCTTTATGTTACTCATTCAACACTTCGTACGACCGACACTCACCTCGCGAGGCAAGACAACTGGATTACATCTCCCAGTTTACGACAGATATTCAATTTGTCAAATGACACACCAACGTCGTAGCTGACGCATTATCACGAAAGGACGTAAATACCCTGGTACGTAAGAAAGACATCGATCTAGAAACAATCGCAAAATTACAAGTACAGGACGCAGAAATAAAAAGCTGCAAAGAAAGGTCTAATTTGATGCTTAAACACGTACCGATTCCTTTTTCAGACTCACTTACCATCTGTAACACCTCAACAGGCAACAATCGTTCGTTTATCCCGCACGCTTGTCGACAAAAAATATTTCAGCACTTGCACGGTCTTTCACACCCAGGCATCAGAGCAACAACAAAGCTAATTACCGAACGTTTTGTGTGGCCAAAAATCAACTCGGATGTTAAACGTTGGACACGTAGCTGCCTCCAGTGCGAACGTGGTAAGACACAGAAGCACATCTCCAGCCCAATTGGGAAGTTCCCTATCTCTGACAAACTCTTCCAGCACGTGCATTTAGATTTAGTGGAGCCCCTGTCACCATCAAACTCGTTCACACACATTCGTACTGCAGTAGACAGGTTTACTAGATGGGCCATAGCTTGCCCCATAAAAGACACTTTGGCAGAAATAGTCGCTTTAGTCTTCCTCGACCGCTGGATATCTAACTATGGAGTATCATCAATAATCACAACAGATCGTGGTCCATAATTTCAATCTGTCCTTTTTCAGCAGTTCACTAAACTTCTAGGGGTCAACCATATTAAAACCACAGCTTACCACCCAGCAGCAGACCCAAGCCGTTTCGCCAGCCAATTACTACAAACCATGGATAAAATCAAAGCCACACCGCCTCGGGAACATAACAACCGAGTGCAACTTGACAAAAACCTAGAAACATGCAAGTTTGTTTTCGTCCGTGTTGATGCATTTAAAAAACCATTGAAACAACCATACGAAGTACCATACCAAGTAATCAAACGAACAAGCAAGGTAAATGGAACACAAAATAGAGAGATGAAAGCGATTACAACTGGGTTTTTTCTTTAAATTTTGTAATTTAACCCACCTGTCTATCAAAATTATGATCAATCCAAAAACGACAGTATTAGTCATGAGAAATGAATTTGTTTTAACTTTGTCTCAAAGAGTTATGATTTTATGACGTGTTGGAAAAGCTGGATATTTGTAACTACATGTAAATATAGCTATATGTATATATAACTATATGTACAAGCACCTTTTCTTCTTGTTTCGCGTACAAACAAATCAATTTTGAGAGGGCATCTGCCTGTCCGAAATCCGTTGTTGATTGATACTTGATCTTGAGATAATAGCCCAGTAATGTAGTTGCCCATCGCTGTAGCCGGTTTGCTGTATATACAGGGATACCATTTTTAGATCCAAAAACTGTCAGTAACGGTTTATGGTCTGTAAGTAAGGTGAACTTTCTGCCAAACATCTTGTGGAAAGTTTTTACAATAATTATAATGGAGAGGGCTCCTTTCTCTATCTGAGTGTAGTTTCTTTCAGTCATAGTCAGCGATGTCGCAGCGTGGGTGATTGCTTTATCAGACCCGTCAGGGTAGGCATGTAAAACTACTGCTCCGATTCCGTAGTTTGATGCATCTGCTGCGACTAAAATTGGAAGATCTGGATCATAGTGTGTAAGGAGGAGGTTTGGTGATAAGAACTGCTTTAGTCTTAAGAATGCTTTCTGGCATTCGGTTGAACAGAACCATTTGGTATCCTTTATCAATAAGCAATTAAGAGGAGCACGATAGCGATGCGATTCTGGAAGAAAAACGCCATAATGACTAACCATTCCCAAGAAAGTACATCCGTCAGTGAAGGCATGAACTTGATAGCTTCGATGTTTTAAGGATCAGGTCTTCTTCCGTTTTTATCGATTCTTGAATCCGAAGTAGCGGACTTGCTGCATGAAAAAACCACATTTTTTGGCATGCATTCTGAACACATAATCTGCTGTGCGTCTGAGGACTGTATCCACCTTATTCTCTAAATCAGCATGGTCTGTACCCCTGATTAGTGTATCATCGAGATAGGCTGTGGTACCGGGAGTATCTTGTAACACAGTATCCATAACTTGTTGGAAGATTGAAGGGGCAGTCTTTACTTCAAAAGGAAAGCTGTTATATCGGAACAACCCCTTGTGAGTGTTTATTGTTAAGTAATGCTTACATTCTTCCGCTACTAGGATCTGTAGATAAGCGCCTGATAGGTCTAATTTTGCGAAATACTTACTCCAATTCAGTTTTGCAAATAAATCCTCTGTTACCGGCAAAGGGTATTGATGGGCTTCAAGTGCTTCATTTAATCCAGTCGAATAATCTGCACATAGCCGGATGCTTCCATTTGGCTTTTTGACAATCACTATTGGAGCTGCTCCATCAGAAAAGTTTTCTGTCTCTATTACTCCACTTCTTTGCAGACGCTCTAATTCTTGTTCAACAATAGGCAGCGCTGCATAGGGTACCGGATGTTTTGGTCCGAAGATGGGGGTGACTTCCGGTTTAAAAATTAGTAGTGCTTTCACCTTTTTGCATTCCACAACTCTTCCGTAAACACTTGACTATGTCTTTCCAACACAACACCCTTCAGATCATTTTCCACTAGTTTATTGGTTCTCACGGCGCTGCAAATGTGGTTAATGGAGTGATTTGCTAGTTGTACTGTTTCTATTAGGTCTAGACCCAGCAAATCTAGTCCTGGGTTCTCTGTGAGATATAACGTTGCATTCGTCTTCGCGTTTCCATTTTGAAACTGTGCAGCAAACCTCTCCAACAATAGTTAATTTACCTCCAGATGCACTATGTGCTAGCTGGGTTGTTGGGAGCACCTGTGATTTTCCGATAAGATCTCAGGTTTTTCGACTAATAAGTGTGATGTCGAAAGCAGTGTCGATCTGCAGGCGGGTGCGCTTTTTATTTATATCTAAGTTTACATACTTTCGTTGACAGTAAGATTGTGCTCGGTTATGTGATAATAATATTTTGTTAGTCCGAGCACTATATCTGTATTTCTTGAAGTAGGGTTTCAAGGGACGTCGTTTATGGTTTCTTCTCCTGCAGAGGTTTTCTATATGCCTCTTCCTATGACATTTGCTACAACAATGTCCTTTATATGGGCAGAACCTTTTATAATGCCACAAGACCAACATGGAGATGAAGGCTGATTGTCTGTGTGCGATAATTTTCTTGGGCAGGAATCTTTCTTTCCGCTTACGGCATGAACGTATGGCAACTGGCCATTATTTTCGACCATGGAATTGTCGTGCTTTAAGTTTACCAATCTCTGGCACTCTGTGGTTACTTCTCGTAGTGTTATTTTCGACATTGTTCAATTTTTCTCAAAATTCTGGTTCTAATATCAGCATCTTCGGGAGATTGGAGGCTGCAAACAAACACGAGACACTTAAACTGATCTTCTGTCATTGCTGATAGTTTGAAGCGCTCACATTCACGGTTTACTAACCCCGCATGCTTCACCCAGTCACTATAACCTGCTTTTGTCATCTTGTGACATTGATAACGAATATTAAACAAGGATGACTGTTCAGCAAAGATTTACGACAAAATTTCAATCGTTGCATCAAAAGAAAAATCTCTTGGATTCTATGGAAGAATAAAGTTACTGTAACGTTCATGTTCAACAGTTTCAAGTTTTCGCAAGAGTATTCTGACCTTAGTGGCGTCAACAAGGTTTTTGAGGCCGACCTTGAATAAGTCTTCATATTTCTTGAACCGGGTTTCAAAAGTAATGCCGACGAACCATCAAAATTAAATTCATGGATAGAAATAATGATATGGTCAACATGAGATTTGAAGGGGTCATCTGTAACTTCTTTTTGATTCAAGTTCATTTTTTGGGTTGGCGTCTCTATCGTGTGCATCTGGAACTGTTGAAAACATTTTTCTTAGCATTCCAGCAAGGCTTCAAATTGTTCAAATGTGAACGACATATTGGTACGATAACCCGTCACCAGACGTTGTATCTTGAAATGTTGATTTCTTCATATACCGCGTATAACAGTGCAATAAAACACCCAAAACCCTTCCAAGTCTCAATAAGAAGACAGAAGACTAATGAACGGAATATTACTCCAAACATTGTCAATCATAGTACAAAATTGCGAGGTATTTATAGGTTTTAGTACACGTCGAGCTCACCAAATAATTGTGATGGACCAGACAGATATGAACGCGGAAAGTATCAACAAAGTTACTAAAGATCAATAGTAATATTAATATATACTAGTTAATTGTTGCAAATACAATAAAAATTTGGGACGTTACTTAAATTCATCAAATGTTGATGCGTGTTCTGATTGGGTCTGGTATTGTAAATTCGCAATTATAAACGCTTGGCGATTCCAACGTGGGATATGATATATTCCAATTACAGTCTGTAAATATAGACAGTATTTTATTTAGACTACAGTTAACTCAATCACAAAGGAAGATAGAACCAGGAATGTGCGAGTAGTAGTGTATTTTTTAGCCAGCAAGAGTATGTCACGCTATGTCAGTATTACAACGGAAAGTGTGTTCAAGGTCATTTACTAAAACAACAGTTACAGTCATTTAATGATAAATATACATACAGTGAAAGGTTGACAAAATAAATACGAATAATATTAAAAACTATTTACAAAATAAGCTTGTCAGTCATATCTCCACCAGAATGAAATCATCATTACAGTCCTCCAATCCGTATACGGGGGGCTATTAGCATTATTCAAGCGGGAAGCTGCACGTAGGAATTCTAGAATATACTTCCGAAAGGTGATTGGATGGAACGTCTTCGGCTCCTTCTGAGCCTCTTACAGCTTCCTCGAGTTCACCGGTGGTCCTTCGTCACACCCACTCATAGCATAAATCCCTTCAAGTGGTAAAAGTCACACACAAACTATCACTAAGATACAAATGAGTCATAGAAACATGAGCGGTTTGCTGAAAAATGAGAGCCAGGTCACAAACGTCCAGCGAAGTCGAGCAGTTCTGTTGACATCATTGGAAGTTTGGTAGTGAAATCAGTCAAGTGCAATAAATCATGTACCTGTTCTAAAAAGACTCTCAGGAATATAGGGAACGAATAACTTCTCCACAGATCGCTACGACTTAGGAAGGGTTCACAAACAGTCGCTTGTCTCATGTTGGAGACAGAAACTCAGGCTTGAACTCCTTGGCGGGTACGGGTAATGCACTAAGTATCATTCCTCAAAATAAAACTCAGTTGGATCGAGAAACTTTCCTATTTACACTTCAAGCTGTCAGAAGATTAAAGTTGTAACGGTTTGCGCGGAAAAAATTAGACGGTAAGCTTGGGGTTTAGGAGGCTATACACCTAAGTGTTCATATTTACCGATTTAGATCTGGCAATACTGGAAATGTACTTTTTAGAGAGATTTGAATTTCTAGTCAATACTGAAAAACGACGAATTACGAAAACACTCCATGCGAGTTCCATTATTTCACCGAATATTCTGTTATGGTAAGAGTAATTTACAACATGCAGCATCTTATACTCATATAGACGAGTCATATATACACATTATCACTAAAACAAAATCGGTTTCGGAGTAGGATACATTCAATGTTTTCGTATGGCATACTACTATTAAAAAGTGGTTTTTGGATGAAGCATTTTGGATCAAACAACCATTCATTACTTGTTTGTTGTTCTCATTTTCTTTTTTACGTGCTCATAAAGGTTATGCACGAAGTTAACGAATATTTCTGTGTCATGGGTCGTAATGTACCAAGTAACTCAGATTTTTTCGCACTATTCAAACCATTATTTTATTTTTATTTTCAACGTCTGAATTTCCGAATCAATAAATGTGGACATATTCTGAACCGTCAAAAGTCTTCCGTCCAAAACAACAGTGCCTATTGGCGAGACCATAATTTACGGACTGACCAATCAGATTTAATATAATATGTCCCTGATTTTGGGGTAAACTTCATTCACCCATTCAGCTAGATGAGGTCTTGGCATTTTAGGTTATGTAAGTTCGTGATGAAAAACCTGAATCTAATTGTTAATCCGGACCATCAACTGTTAATCATAATTCTAATTTTTCACACTGGTTTATAGTCATCATTTAGTTTCAACATACATTTAAGGCTCCGTTACTATTTTAAAATCACGTAATATGGCTCATTTAAGCAATGAAACCAAGAATTAACTCACTAGACAATTTGACTGATAACTTTTTTCACAAATAATGTTGTTTCCCCATAATTTTCTATATCTAATAATGACGGTTTGAAGAAGAAAAAACAAAATAATTTTCAAACCGCTGGTAAGCCCCATGGAAATTTATCGATTTGACAAGAGATTTGGCGACAGCCAATTGTGCAAACCACCACTGTAAGCAGTCGAGAAAATCTTTTGCAGACTGAAAGCAACATTGTCGTATATATACAAACACAGAGAAACCGTTCATACCAATACCATGGAAGTGATTTGGGAGTTATTTTTCCACTGGCTAAAATTTGTGCTACCACTCTACCGGATTATGAGCATTCAATTAACCAAAGATATCATACTGTAGATAGTCTTCAAACAAATTGTTTGGTGCTCACAACTAGCTTGTTATTTCTTATCATAATTCTTTAAACACCGCTAACATATTAGTTTCAGGATATCGTCATAAAGCATTGTCATGACTTGACAATCACGTAATATGATTGATAAAATTAGTAAAACTCTTAACAAAATCGGAGAACAAATTTATTTTTACTTATCATTAAATAGTGTTATTTTCTCGTTATCTTCATCCATTACAGATGACTTCAATATGTTTCTCTATCAGTCGCTCATTCAGTAAATATCTCAAAACGTTTTCAGTCCAATGGGAGGTTTAGCGACATAATTATGCATACGAATCCTCAGTTTAAGCAGTCAGGCAAATCTCCTGCAATCTGAAAATACTGTCGAATTTGCGTTAAAACTGACTAAGGATCAGGCCATTATCATAGACATGATTTGAGAGTTGTACTCCCCTTGGTTACAACTTATGTTCTCCATAATAATCATATGAACGCCATTCACTGTTTATAACCTTGTAAAGATTTTTTTAGCATCATGCAACAATACAATACCTATGCTTATGGCAGATAAGCTAGGTCGGTCTCAACAATTCTTAATCACTATATTTATAACTAACTTGTGAGAAATCCGATACATGCAACTTGTATGCACCATCAGCCGGTAGGTATGAATATAAATAACTAGTCTATGATAAATCAGAACATTGAGTCTAGAGCATGTCTCTCATGAATACACTCATGTTAGCTATCTGTCGAAAATTCACATAATTGTCACCTATAATATGTTAAAATATTTTTAGATAACCATTCATATTTATTAGTATTATTATTAAATTCTATCCCGGTTAGGTGAAAATGAGGTCGATAAAATCTTCCCGTATGTAAATAAACCGTATCAAAATAACTGAAACACTTGTTGGACTCCTCCTTTTAAACGATTATAATTTCGTTCCTTCATTAAGCCTAATACGTTCGTCTTTTTAGGCTACTATTATGACAGACCAATTCATAAAACCAAATACGCATAGAAATAAGGACTATGATAGGCTTATTGAAAATGTTAAGTGCTATTCAATGATTTTAAATGTAAAAGACAGAGAGATTTAATGCAACGCATGTTCGGGACAGGTTAACATGCAGGTTGTTGAGAATTTAAAAATAATAAACATGGCCAGAAAAATAATTTTGAAGTTAAGACTGTTTACGAAACTTCGGGCAGAAATATGACGCTTTATAAACTTTCCATAACAAGTTTCTACATCTAGCTTAGTGACATTTACAAATATGTAACATAAGCAATTGAAACTAAGAAATGTCTTTAAACAATACACTTTTCCTTAATACTGTGTCATATTATAAAAGTATTAAATATTTATTATACCAAACACGTTTTGGCAGCGGTTTGTGTGAAATTTATACGACTAGTCTGTGAAAATATATATACATGTTAAGTACAAAAAAGTAAATCATCCAGCAAAATAGTTAGACTCGCCTGGATTATTTTCGCTTCAAAGTAAAGAAAATTTGAATTGGACAGTAGTTCAAATCTGGATTATATACAAAGTACTATTGATTAACCTCAAAGATTAACACATCTTTGAAGACTGAATTTGTATAAGTCCAAAATTAATTGAAGCCAAATACGTAGTATTGTCTGACCAACGGCCTAAAGAAGATCTAATATTGCAGGAAATTTACAGTTCAAATTCACCGTAAGTTTCTAGAGTATTGTTGTTTGTTAATGTAACTCCAAAATTGAAAGTGGTTGGAAGAAAAGGTACTACAGAAAAGTGCATAGCTTAAGACAGATTAAAATGTTAAGAAAGAATATGATTAGGTTCAGATAACCGTTCAGTTCTCGCTTACGTTGCTAGTCAATGTATATTTAAGTTATTAACAGGTCATGTTTGCTAGAGCTTGAGGTTTTAACAAGCTTATTCCGCCGAAGCATGTAAATGCTATCAAAGCGTATTAATAAACCATCTTAGGTGATAGTTAATACAGATAACCAGTTATAAGTATCGATTGAACAAGTAAGTTATGAGCACTAATCAATATTACAATACGATAACACGCGTGATGATTAATCGGAGGATTAATAGAATCTGCGTTAACATAAGTAAAAACCGATCGAGAAAGTAAGGGTGAAAATAAGGATTTATAGTAATAGGCTGAGTTTATTTACTCGGGCTTACCAGTTTAGAATTATGGTCTACTTTGATATTAGTACTGCTCTAATAATAGACCTAATCCCAGAATTAATAGATTGATAATGGAGTAACTGCCTAATCTATACGATCTTACGTGAAAGTCACATCATTGTTTACAACAACTCACCGCATCGTAACAACCACCAGTATATGATGGGGAACACATCTAGGCTAGAGATAGAACAATATATTTAATATAAATAAAAGATATAAGACAACACTCGAGAGTGACCACTACTGAAAGGCCAAGCTATACTCTTCCAATTATTTGATATAATTGGATTTATACTTCTCCTACCTTCGCCATCTTTAGGCTTTTCTTCGCGTTGAAAATTGAATCTCTATTTTCCCAGTTGTTTCGTGTTTCCAGCTTTGAGGTTTTTGTGGTTACGGCCCAATACCACTATAAACTCTCAGTCATTTTTCACTTTTTTCTCAATCTTATGTCTTAATTTTTCTGGTCAGTGGACACTACGTATATCTGAGATTACGAACCAGTTATGGAACGCGGTTGCCAATTCTCAAGGTCATATATTTGATCGAGTTTGGTGATTGATCCGACTTCTGTCTGGTTCACACATACATTTTTCCTAAAAAGTGGTTTTTCATATTACTGCATTTTTGTTCTCATTATGTCTACACCACGTCTATTTCCTACCAGATTATCAATAAGTTCTGGAAACCAAATACTTAAGTGGAACTGAACGTTCAACACTTAAAATTGTGCATCACATTTTGTATCTAATCATTTTACACAAACAGTGGACAGTCTTTCGGGCTTGAGCGACCTTAGTTATTTTCTTCAAAGTAAGTTCTTTATTTTCGACTTGAGGGTGACTCAAGACTCAGGTGGGTAAACACTTGGTAGCCGGACAAGCACTGGAAAATGTTACTTCACTTACCTAATGTTGAGTAGCTTTCTGGCGGAACTTTCTCGGATATTCTTGTTTTATTTTCTTACACGCCATTCTCTTACACGTTTTGATCCTCACATGGAGGACATGTCCAGCAAGTCGTAAGCGATAATTTGTGGAATGAATTGAATGCTACGAAACAAGATAACAAGCTAGCTAGGTGTATTACATCAATGGAGTTTCTCCGAACACTGGCCGGGCTTTTGTCGTCATTGATTGAAAGTCAAAGGTTAAACGAGTCAGTGATTTTTCACTGGACTGCGAAAACAGAACTGACATTTTATTGTTTGAGAAGTTGATCAAACCGACATTCCTGTAAATATCAATTCTAGAAGGAAGCTTAGAATGGTTGGTCAATAGTTAACTGGAAACATTTAAGTAATAGTCAGAACATTAAAGCTTAAGTATTCACTCACTTCTTTATTTTGTATAGGTATTATATTTCCCATTGTTGAGGTAAATAAATCCCCAAAATCAATAGTTCCGTAAGTCTTCGATATTTGATGCTGACCCTATTGGTCTTAATGGACTCACCTAGCTGAAGGCGCTCGATCACACATTCGCACCAGATAACGAGTGGATAGGCTGTGCTTCACATCTCATACGACTGCTAACCAACTTAGACTGATCACTTCCCGATATGTCGATAGCCTATTAAATATGTTTTCGAACCTCTCCTTCCCTGAATTCTGATTTGACAGGGTTGGCACACTTCGATTATAAAGATGTTATTGGTTGGGCTGTTATCAAACTCCCAATACCTCTTGCGTCTTTACCATAATTTTACATGGAATGTTGAAGGCATTGTATGTTTGTCAAGGCAATCTGGCACTCCGCTCTACCTTCCAGGACTTAAGAATAAAGACTTATTTACTAATAATCTGGTTTCTTATATCGGTAGAACGAGGGTTACTCACCTACATGAAAAGGTAATTGTACTCCAATCTTTTGATGAAGGCTATTTCAAACAAACATTTTTATGGGACATATGACTTCTTCCTGAGCTGTCATTAATACCTCCAATAATTATCTTGTAAAATCATTAAGAAGCACAAAATGATGAGTTAAAGATGATGTTTCTGACTAACTGGTTATGCATTTACCCCGGTACCTCTTATTTTAAACAGCTTTGAACTTTAACTGCATTCTTTCTGGAACATCAGTTGCGGACACCATATCTCGTATAAATTCCTTGAAATGTTTCCAAGGTGTCAAACTTTATAAACTAACCCACCTTCAGAAAGAAGACACTAGTTTTCACAGTCTTTGACGAACCCGATACTATAAAACAAACATGCGAGAACAGGTGAGAAAACGAAGCCATGTGACACATCTGAGGATGAGATTTATTCGACCATGCCGTAAGATCACCGTCGGTGATAACTTTCCCAACCAGGTGTTCCAGCCATCATAGCGCTTATGAGACAAGTTCCTGAATAAGCTGTCAGACATCTGTAGTGATTAGACACAACTATTATCTATTAAACTTTCACTTCACTCGATTTCCGTGTCGACCATGTTCATCGTGACTTATTAGGAACCCATCCAGGTTTAAATGTGTAGGCTTATCTCTAAACTTGTTTGAACCATTCCAAACGATAGACAGAAGCAGTAACTGAGTGAGATATTACGCCTGAAATAGTGGCTTACGTCTTTATTAAACGAGTGGTAACAAAGTTAAACTGCCCTTCAAATATTGCAAATGACCCTGGGCGCCAGTTCGAATCTGTACTTCCTGTCGTTTTATTATACGACTAAGGTAGACTACCTGTCAATCACAGGCTCAAGGCGTTGGCAGAACGACTTAAACGACAGTTCAGAACTTCGCTTTCAGCTACAAACGTTTGAAAATGGGCTGACGCTCATCTACCAGTGTTACGCAGCGAATGTGGATGCTGGATACAGTGCAGGACAAAGCAGTTACGGCATGACGCTTCAGATTTCAGAAAAATCTGCTGGTTCTTTATTCTTTTCAATGGATACGAACTCCTACACTAACGGGCTTACAAACACAAGGCGTTCAATTTGACCTGTTTCCACTCGATCAGAGTCAGATCGCCTCAAGGCTGAGTACAAACGATTCAATTTTTCGCGACTCACTACGACGATCCCTCAAAACCGCTTACGAAGGACCACATGAAGTCCTTTATTCCGAACCTAAGTACCATATCATCAATAGAAATCAATATCAACTGTCTAAAGGCCGCTTACTTGAAAGGAAATCCCATCCATGTTAGAGTTCTCATGAAATAATCGAGCGGCACAATCCTAACGATTAAGGTGTAAACCCTTATAGTTAGCGACCACGACTAAACTCTAGTGGTTTTCGACAGGTAGTTCTCGAAGAACGACAATGTTTCCGAAACACTTAGACCATTATTGCTCTTAGAGCTCATAATAAGTCTTTATTTTCATTTTGTTTTTCGCTTCCTACAACTAGTGAGTGACATGTTTAGTTTTTAAATATTATTGCGTAAAAAATAAAAGACCGAAAAATTGATTTTTTAAAGATGTGCTTGTGTACGTTTATAGATCTCTGAAAGCCTTTTTGAGTCGGTTTTTCTCTCTGTTGTTGCATAAAGGGAAGACCACCAGATGCTTCTGTAAATAGTAAGCTATCAGGATAGTGTTTACTTACTGCAAGCTCGTTTGGCCTAAACTGGCTGGTCACTTCAAAGGGTCGTTTCTACCGCACTGTTGAGTTGATGAGCTAAAGTGGTAAATAAATCCCTAAAATTAATGATTCTGCAGGTCTTCGACATTGACGCTGACCCTGCAAGGCGCTCAATCACGCATGTGCATCAGATCACGAGCAGGTACGCCGTGCTACTCATCCTCTGCAATATCTAACCAGCTTAGACCATACGCTTTTCAACATATTGACAACCCTCCAAGTATATATTCAAACTCATTCATCTCTAACTTCTGATTTGACTTTGTCGGTATATAAATAAAAATATTATATTTGTAATATCCCAATGAGTAGAAAATTGGATTTTCTGACGTTTCGTGACTTAGTGTAAGTCACTTCTTCAGAGAATAAATAAACAAATTAAAATTAATCCAAGTTTAAATAGTACAACGGAACAATGAACCCAATGCTCAATTTGTCGGTATAGTTTGACAGTAAGGGTGTTATGGATAAAACCGTTGTCGAAACCCGAATATTTGTAGCATCTTAGATACCAATCCAGTCAATTGAGAATATTTACGTCCCATAGCACTGATGCTGTTCTAGAATACAGATTATGCAGACTACCGGTTACGTTTTGTAGATTTCAGTAGTTGTAAGACAACTTATCAATAAGAGAAGGAACCAAAAGCATTAATTACCAGGGTGAAACTATAATCTATGAACGAACTTTGGGGGGCGCTGAAGTGACCCCGAGAGTGTCTACCTAAATACTAGGACTAAATAGGGGTGGCAAAGCAGTTTGAAGAATAGGGATTATGATTTACAGTTGATGGTTGGGGTTAGGAATTAGATTTAGGGTTTTCATCACGAACTGACATCAGCTATAATGCCAAGACTCTATTTATCAAAATGGGTGAATGGATTTCACGCCAACACCCAAGACCTGTTATCGTAAATCTGATAGGTTCGTCCATAAATTTTAGTCTTGCCTGTATAATTGCAATTCCAGCAACAATTTTGAGTCTAATCACTCTAGGCGTCATCCCGCAGTTACCCTTAATTTTATTGTCGGATGGGACATCAATTAAACAGTTTTACTTCTCATATATATGAATCATATTTTCTTGCTCAAACACAGGCTCGAAGCAACTGTCGAGTTTTGCAATTTAAGAAGCATGAAATCATACTTAGGTGTTTGTATATTGAATGTAGCTGCCAGAAGTGTTGGTACCCTATGACCTGAAGTCCTATGTTAACTGAGACAAAAATACTTCACGAGCAAACCTTGGGTTGGTAAAATTGGAGCGAATTTTAGGCCAGTTAGACGGTAAAATTTTCTACTTTATGTCCGACAGTTTTGTTCAACCACACTTAGAGTATGAAAATATAGTGCTTCCATCCTCACTCCAAAAGGACAAGAGTACGTTGGAATGTATTCAAAGGTAAACCACGAAGTCAGTTCGGGGACTCTAATTCAAGCCTATGAAAAGCACCTCGAATCCCCGGACGTCTACACAATGGAGCATGTGCATCTCAGAGTTAACCGTCTAACGACTTAAAATGTCTTAATTACTTCTGGACATGACTAAATACCCATTTAAGCTCAGTCCCAACACAAACCTTAGGGGTAAGACTCAGAAACTGGAGACAAAACATAAAAAAGCAGACTGTCAACAAACATTCTACTAATATACTCATTACGAGTAGCCAAATTCTGAAATTAGCTGCCTTGTGAGCTAGTCAAAGTGACGTCACAAGAGTCCTTCAAGGGAAAACATGACATATTCTTAGGGACGAAGGACAATATCTCACTATGATTTACTAGTATTTTTTTTCTTTTTACGTTAAACATACATAGGTTTCTACTTGAAGGCACCGGCGACCCACTGCTTCTACTCTATCTAGAACCATTTGAACCATTTTGGACTATAATTGTAACGGCGGACAAATCAGATAATCTCGACACATTTGTGTGCCTCAGGAAACCTGGATCCGCAAACGAAGCCTAGAAAACGGTTTTCGGGAATGTTTGCGATTGATTATGAAGCAACATTCATAGATCACAGGAGAATCACTGTGTGTCTGGCGTGCTTAGGCTCTGGGAGTGACGAGGAAACTTTTGATAGCGTTTTTTGCTCGCTAGTGACTCACTACTCATTTACCTTTGTACGAAGTAATGGTGAGTTTACTAAGCATTTGTCGCTCTAATAACTTAAATGCCATAAGAGCATCTAGACGTAAACTATAATTTACGTCAACTATAGTTGATTATTTTGGCAGGCCTTGTGTTGCATAAATTGACTCTCCATCAGTACCAATAAAATCTCTCGGTCGATAAAAACTACAGAACCTAAGGTTTAATGTTTAATTTTCCTGAGAATAGGCGAATTATGTTTCAGTTGCTTTATATGGAGGGATGCAATAACTCAAAATATTTGTGGCGTATTTGATGCAGACCAAATGATGTATAATACTTGACACACACCACGTAACATTAGTTTTGGGAAAACACGCAAAAAGTATAAAGCTGTATGTTTAGCGGGGTATCAGTTTAAGCAAGTGCAGTATAGCACAACTTTGTACTACCGACTACATTTCTGACTAAAAGCAATCTATGTGGTCTCAACCAAAGTTATTGCTAGTAAGCGCTTATAAACAGGATGGCATATAAGGACTACTTATCATGGGAATTTATTAGTTCTCATATAATATTAACTTAGTTTTTCGTCCTAAATGGCAAAATCGGATTTAATTGTCCTAGACTTTTAACTTGCTCTGTATTAAATGCACAAAAACTCTGCCTCTAAATTTGTATGACGTGAATTGTGCTGTCAGTATAGTGAAGAGGTAGTCACAGTCTCATGTACTTGACTAAGATGTTTGGACTAGGACCGTAATTCTAAAAGTTCATCTGCATTTCATCCCTTGTATATATTTGATGTCAAACAAAACATCTCACTGCTGATTCAAAGGCTGAAGAAAGATTAAGTCTTGTAGGGAAAATAAGCTATATTTCACTGGGCAATTGAGTTTATCATCGGAGTTGTGTTAGATTTGCTTAAACGAAGTATGTGGGAATATTGGGGTTGGAATATAAATATCATTTAGGTGCAACGTAAGACCTGGCAAGTAATCATACCACATTAACATAACAAGATAAAACTCAAAAGATATCCTGGTGTAGTAGAAGTAGTAACAGTAACAGTAGTAGTTAAAAAACTAAGTACAGAAAAAGGAGATAAAATTTCGGGTAATATACGTATATCGCCGTGATATACGATATATTTTTGGTTTCCAATCATTTCCGATATGGGGTCTGCGTATTGTTTTAAAACCATCTGATAGTTGATCTCCATAGGACTCAAATTAAGGCTACTAAAATATCTTTGTCCGATGCTGATGACAGGTGACACTTATAGTTTCTCCTTGCATAATATGCAGAACACTGGTGATTAGCTCTTATGTTTGCTTGCTGAAATTTCTGTACGATTTTCAATGAGAGAAAAGTGTCTAGATGTGAGAAATAAGTAACTTAAATATTAAGCGAGCAGTATACATGGCAAAGGCAAATATCTTTCCTTAAACTTGCTTGGATTCTACAACACTAATTCGCGTTCTCACAGGTTCGAAAAGTGAACATCTGTTGGGCACGGATAAACGCGATTCTCTTTCGGAGACCTCTGAAGTACACAGTGATATTGGGATATCAAGTTTTAATACTCGTCAACCAATCTGGTTAAGGTTCTTAAAGGAATATAACCCAATCAATAATGCATGGAGCTGTTTCCAACCTTATCGGGCTACTGTTGGACTGCTTGCTTTTGCCTGGTGTTCAAGTCATTCTGACATAGAACTACGGGTCAAAGATTACATCAAGCAAAAGGTTAGTTTTATTGAATATGTTGGTTTATTTTTTATGTTCACTCAATTAGGGTTCTCTGATATGGTTATTCCACCTTATTTTTACTTTTCCTCGTAATAAAATCTGGCATTATAGGTTACCAGGAAGATGTACATAAAAGGAACCGTTACATCAAAGATTGTAGATTTATGTTCCAAAAAAGTTAACTATTCTACGAGTAAGTAATACGCTCAACTAGGTCTGAGAAAAATCAAACAGTGAAAACAATACAAGTGGTAGTGGAAAACCAGACATCAGATACATAGTTCGAATGAATTAACTAAAATCAGAAATTGGAAAGTGTAAAATACTAGTGTTCACGTTATAATTTCCTCCTACTGCATCAATTCACTCGATAAGTCCCTAAATCAAAACACGGTTGAATATTAAAGAAATTATATTCCAAGTAACAAGAGATTTGAGTGTGACCAACGTGATCTCGTGTGCTTCGACGTGCTTTGTTTTACTGTGTAGGAGTAGGTTGGAAGAAAGCTAGGGGCGGCCAGACCAAAACATAGCACAAGTCCATGAAGTCACTGACAAGTGAACTGGGCCATGTTGATAGGTGTAGACTACCTGGTTGGGGACCGCGAGATGATAGTAACCGATGGTTAGAGACCCTGAGTGACATGGCTCAAAATCCTTTGTAATGGCGCAAGTGCATCCACTATTTGTGCTCTCCCAAATTCTAATCTTCTGAATTCTTTCCAAATTTATTTCACTGGATTATACTTCTTGAATAACGTCTTCCAACCCTAATCTTTCCGATTACTGCTTATACTCTTACCACCTCTACCACTACGGAATTCGAGTCGACAATTGCATCTCTGTGCTAATATAGTATGACAACTGGAGCTGATGTACGTACGTGCGAAGTTCTACGTTGCTGACTGAACAAGGGTAGATGGAAGTAAGAAACACAATAAGGAAAACGTTAATATATTTATATTTTTTACATAGGAAGATTTTAGTTTTCACCAAGTGTCGACTAGCGCTGATTGGATAAGAATTAGCCAATCAGCGTGCACCAACGCAATTTGCATGGAACATGCTTTTATCCAATCTATGTCCCGCTAACAGTTCAAGATTTATAGAAAGATAAATACTAGTCACACCCACCCCAGTGTGATTGGTCTTTGGTCATTTTATTTGTCACCATCCATAGACTACGGTTTCCTCATGAGTTAGTTTGCCCTTTGTGATCCGGCTAAAATAGTCAGATCTTAGTTGGCTAATGTCTTGCCTTGGTTTCGACCTTCGTGACATCTATTTATATTAATTGACATTTAAATGTCAATTACTTTTACTAAGTACCAATTGTCTTTGAATACTCAGTTACTCGTCACATTAGCACGGTTTAAAAAATTATTACGACCGTAAAATATGCCTGATATGCTGAGTTAAGTACTCTCGGCTTCCCAAAGCAGTATAATTATATATCCTGAACTACCTCCCTTAAAGATTTGTATAGTTAACACACCTGGACCTATTGCTCTACATTGCATCAAGTTAGTTACTACCTCAGTTTTACTAATAATTTGTGACCCACCAACCAGTGCCTACCTCTATTTGTCGTGTTGACTGGTGAAAGGACAGGTTGAAAGTAAACTAGGACCAGTCAAACAGAAAAGTGGTATCAGTCCATAAAGTCTTTGGCTGTTCATCCGAGCCATGTTGGTTGGTGACGACTGTGTGATTGGTGTCTGTGAGATCACTTCAATCACTAGTAGTAAGAGACGTTGGGTGACATAGGTCATATGTATTTGCTCGTTATCTCCCATTAGGTCCTGAGTTCTAAAATTAGTTTGTACTTTTATTCTGTCATTCTCGTTTCTTCGACCATGTTATGTATGCTTATCGTTATTGTGTTAATTAGTCACATGATTTTCCTATTTCTCGTCCTCTTCCCCATTAGATGTTTTTGTTTTTTTGCTAGAAATTGTTGTCAGCTACGCTTATCAGTGGTCAACTTTTCTTGTTTTTAAAACCATTGGGCAATGAAGACTCACTATCAGTTGAAGAAGCAAATGCTTTTGTATCTGAAATGTTGAAAGAGGTAACTTGGTCTTCCCAGTATTTGTTTTTGTATGGCGTCGAAATGTGACTCATTGGCTCTTCCTGTTACTGTTGACATACTGGGTTCTCTATTCATATAAAAGCCATTTTTGATTAAGAGTTACTTGTAACTAGTTGATTATTTGATAGAACAACCAAGAACTTGTCAAATTATTTCAAATAATAAACATGAAGTGCAGCTTGTAAACATCTGAATATGAACAATGTGATTTTTAAGAATCTATCTTTGATGTAAGACGGTTTCCATGTGTGTAGATTTTAATCAAAATGACTTCAAGCAATATTGAACAGTGAATTCAATTTATTTAATCGAACTTATTTCTCAACATTACATTACATTTAAGGATGCTTTTTTTTACAAGATCCAGTAATTGTTTTATCGCTGACAAGCAATAGTTGTCGGACTACTGAATGGCAGAAAATACTTGAAGGTCGTTTTTAGTTCATTAAAAACCTTTTCGGAACTGAAAGATCACTGACAGTTCAAAAGAAAAACTTTTTTGTGAATATCAAGTATAAAGGACATGCCAAGCGGAGGCGAACGCGAAATTCCATTATTTAAGACCCTGTTGAAAAGGCTAGATGATTACCTACAAAGATCTATGTATAGAAAATCGACATGAAATGGTCAGTATACAAATTTTTCACATCTGGATGCCATAGAGTAGAAAAAGAAACGTAAGTCATTCTGTATCTTCGACGATCAAGCATACATACTCTAATAGCATAATAGATGACAAACTATTTAGATTATATTTAGTTCAGGCTCGGTAGACTGCTTTATATTTTTATGAACTTGTCAGCTGAATGTGCTTACATCACAGTGATTGTTGATGTTATCACTGAGACTTGAACCCAGTAAATGGGAACAGGAATCTGTTATTTACTGGGTATAAGTTGTCACTCCCACCATATATATTTCTGAATGTTTTTTCAGATTTCATTGATCACTTTTCGTTATTCAACTATCTTTATATCCCTTAAGCTCTTGATTGCATGGTATTTATTCGGAATTTTTATCATTATTTTTTTTCCATTTTGGGAATTTTTATTGTGTGAACAATAAATAATTTTACCTGAAATTATGTAGACGTATATAACTCTTATTTTCGTCACAGGATTCAGCATTGCTAAGTGAAATTATTTGTCATCCTTCTGAGCATTTATTCGCATCAGAAATGAATATTCTTAAAGATTTTGGTTACTCTGCTGGGACGGATGAGTGTTCTTTAGTTGACAAATCACATGTTTCAATTAGACCACCGTTTGTTAATCATCGAATTAGTTCAGTCCTTCAAGCACTAACTTCTGAAATTTATTGGAATTTGAAGAAGATGCTCGCCGCTAAGTGTCCGAGTGATATTAAATTGAAGAAAAAAGAGTCACAGTTATCTAAAGAACTAACAGACTCGTCAGACGATCTATTAATGGCTCCAGAAGAAAATGAATCGAAGTGGAATATTCTTGATGAAGTCAGACGTAAAGCGCTAGGGCGTACTAATGCATTATCTGCTTTGTCTACCTTTACAGATAGATCAGGATCAACAAGTTCTATCAGTGCTCAAACAGATATAAGGTTAGTTATTTCTTTTTAAAACACTTGATAAAGTTGTCGCTTTTTATTTGTGGATATTCCTTTCTTATATACGAATAAGGTTGTGATGCATATCATTCGGATTTTTAGTAACATTCGACATAATTATAGTTTAGTTAACTGTTCTTTTAAATTCCAAGTTTGCCTATCTGAATACAAAATTATCCTTTATTCACACATCAACAAATCTATAGATTGACAACCTATCTCATCTGAATATTCACATCACTGACTCATGCTTCACTTCACTAATGTTATTATGTAACTTCGTTATGATACATTCGAAATAAAATATCGAACCTCATGAGCATCTAATCATCGCCATCTACACTTCAAGTTAATGAAAGTAGATACCTTTCATCCCACCAGTGGATTCAGGTAGCAAGTAAATAAGCAGTACCTCTTATCCAATAGGAGATAATTAACTTTAAAATCCATGTCTTCACTGACTTGTCGACGTTAAATCTTGCTTGAAAATTTAACTGCGATATCTTATTCTTTTTATTTAAATGTTAGAGACTTTTCAGTTGTACATATGATTTCGTTTAATCAGAATCTTAAGGCATTAAGTTTGTGTTTCTTTTCCACAACTGATAGTGGAGATCAATTCAAATTGTAGCTTTATATATAAAGCTACAATTTGAATTGATCTCCACTATTAGTTGTGAATTTCAATTTATTATTTATGTATTTGAGCACATAAATACTGGTACAAAGGGCCACCGAATACATATATGCCACATAAGTCACTTGATTTGTGTGTCGGCTGTGATACTGCCCGGTTGTTCAGATCGAAGCTGGTGCTTTTCTTAGGGGGTCACACCCGGAGCCTTAGACCTAAAGGTCTGATCCACAAAGTAGTGGAGAAACGTCAGGAGATACAATCCCATGGTAGCAGATGACCAGTAATTGATTCATACGCCATTTTTTCCTTCAGGATCCTAGAGCCCATGTTCACCATTAGTTTGGAATTAGGGTTTTCCAACTTCCCCAGGTGGATCCTCCATATCCGCCAACCCGGTTAAGGCGCTGGACATTTGCTCTCCCCCAAATGCCCTGGTGCGACAGAGAGTGGGAAGAGTCAGCCCTCCCTCTCGAAATGCTCTCATATGACCACTCATATACAGTCATTGCCAGGGAATTCCTACTCACTGCCTTCTCGCGGCGCGGGTTTTGTTTACGAAATTGAGAGAACGAAAAGCGAATGGGGATTCCAGTGTTTGATATGATTACATTTTGAAGGGTAGCAAGTCATGTTAGAAGATCACCTAGAGGTAAAATATTTGGTATAGAAACTTATCATTAGTTTGTGTGAACGATTTTAAGAAGCATTTACTAGTGATTTCTTTAAATTCTCAATTCTAGTTTTGAGTGGTTCGGGTAAGTTCTTAAAATAGTTTGTTTTCATAGTAATAATAATAATCAATTCAAAAAAACTTGTTTTCTAATCATTAATAACCTTGGTTTACTGGTGCTTTAACTAAAAAAATATTCTCTTCATATATATATATATATATATATATATCCTATTTTTAGTATTAATGAACTCTTCAGAAAGTCTAAATAACTATAATTTATGATGTTTTTGTTTGGTTTGAATTTTTAGTAAATGTTTAAATAGTATAATAAGTAGATTGCAAATAACTACGTTTCTGTTTTGTGGTCGTACGGAATCTCACTAAACTCTAGGTTTTTCGTGCTTAATTTAATTTAAGCAAAATAACCCTAAACTTCTTGTGCATGTCATCCGTACAGAAATATTTCCGAGAAACCGGTTAATTTTCTACAATATACATAGTTGGTGTCCATTTTAACACATAACTAACCTACTCTGAATCAAGATAATTCATGTTCACAACGTAGTTAGAAACTAGTTGATTGTTTGGAGCTGCAATATTTTTATAAAGTTGGAGCCTGTGTAGTAGATGACTAATGTGTTCGGAAACAAAATTTGCATGTGTTTTGAACTTACTTTTGACTTGCGGATGGGTAAAAATGCCAGAATGTAGAGTAATCCATAGCTTCTGTTTCATCAACTAATTGGTCACCAACCTACTGCATTGGTGCAACATTTTTCGTGTTTAAATTAGTTGTATATCCAAATTTGGCTTGTGTCTAGTAAGTGTTGACTGTTTCTGAACTCAACTACACTCAAAATGTGTTAACGAAAAACAACATACTTGAATTTGCTAGCCATAATAACACCCGAGGCAATCATAATCCTGTTGAGCTCCCAAATGCCCTGGTACGGCCGAGAGTGGGGAGAGTCCGCTCTCCCTCTCGAAATGCTCTCACATGGCCACACGTATATAGCCTCTGCTAGGGAAGTCCTACTCACTGCCTTCTCGTGGCGGGGGTGTTGTTTACGAAAATGAGAGGACGAAAAGCGAATGTCCGGCGCTTTAACTGGATTCCAAACCAATGGTGCACATGGGCTCCAGCATCCTGCGGGAACAAATGGTGTACGAACCAATTGTTGGTCACCGGCTTTCATGGGACTGCATCTCCTTACGATGCTCCACTGCCTTGTGGATCAGACCCTCAGGTCGAAGGCTCGGGGTATGGCCCCCTAAGAAAACCACCTGCTTCGGTTTGGGCACACGGGGCAGTATCACAGCCCTCACACATATCGAATGAGATTTGTGTGGCGCATATGTATTTGGTGCCTCCTTGTACCAATATCTATGTGTTGAAATAAATAAATAAAATAATCCTGTTGAGATACTGCATGTGCAGAAAGATTTATTACTTATTAAAAAAGTAAATAATACTCTAGAAATTCTCTGCTTTCGTATTAATCTTAATTATTCTAACAGATGGTGTTGATTGTAGCAGAATAAAGTTTTGTATGTCTTTCAGGTGGCCATTTTGATTACTAAAGAATGTGGTAGAATGTAGATATAGACAAGATTTTCATTTGAAATAATTCCTTTATGAATACTTTTAAGGTCTAATTAGACTGTCAAAGTAAGTCTGCATTATTCAGTGTAAGCTCAGTGTACAGTATATATGTCATGTATTAGTGGTTGACCACAAAGAATGATAGATTCGGATTGCTTTTTTCGTTGATGTATTGTTACGAAAGTTCGTAATGAAGCATTTTTATGTTGTCCTACTGTTATTCTTTTGATCAACGTTTGCTTTTGCTTTGTCCTGGTAGTATCCTAAGTTTGTCAGGTTTGATTGCATGTCTTGCGGAATTGTCATCTAAATTTTTCGAAGCTGATATTGTTTGCACTGTGACTAAGATTATGAATAAATAATATTTTACAAATCGTCATATAAAAGTTGGATTCTCGATGTTACTAGAAATCTTTTATGTTGAGTTTATCGTGTTATTATCATTGTTTGTGGCTCAATGGTTAGAGCATTCGTTTTTCAACAATTGGATCACAAGTTCAGAGGTCATCCCATCTGCTTGAGTTTGGATAGTTGCGTAGTGCTACTAACCGTCAAATAAATGATCATTTCAAGTCGAGTTCCTGAACATGTACTTGATTAGTGAGTTTTAGATCGCTTATAGCTAAGTTGTCCATAATGTGATATGGGTATATTTTTAGTTTTTTGGCTTAAAAGGTTTTGACTTATTATGTACAGTTTCTTGAAATTAAACTAATTGTTACCAAATCATGAATAAATCTTCTTTTCACTGTATTATTGCACAATAAAAATGAACGGGTTTTAAGTACACGAAAGGAGTATAATTTGTAACAGTAAGTTTCCTATCCCATACATCCCTTTAAAATTTTTATAGATTACTGGGAAACATAATAAGAAATCATTTTATTTGGCGACTAAATACCTATCAATTGTTCACTACCTAGCAGTAGCCTGAATGGAAGATCGACATTAATGCTCCAATTAAAGTGAGAGCGAGCAACAAGCCCTGGTTGGTTAGTTCTTGAGGTTTTTGTGGATGATGATGCAGGATCGTCCAACCTAGAATAATATGCATCTGTGTCAGGTTCTGATCGAGCGTTTTAGACATTATATCAAGGCTCTAGCGATAACCCTCAGACGCTTAAATCCAAGTTGGTGAAGCGACTTTCAAATGTAAGACGTTTTTGTTAAAAACAGAGTGCTTAAACCCGACCGTTGTTGCTACCATGACGTGGTGGTCGGACTTGCCGAGCTATACTGGCTGGAACAACCGTTCCTCAAGGTCCTACCATGTCAGACAGGTTGGTTGAAGAGCGGTGAGACTAAATCAACAAACCCAAGGTCCGAAGGCGAAGTCGTACTGCTGACTGTACAGAGGTGTGACAGTAGTAAGGTGTTTCCTTCAGACAACCAGCATGACAGCGATGTTGCCTTCCTACAAGGAGGGGTGGAGTTAGAAAAGGTCGACCCTAAAAATACACATTTCGCCTTACCCCACGGATATCCGTTTCCGGCGGTAAGGTTTCAACAAGTACTGAGCTAACACAAAATAGCTCACAAGAAGGTGGTGTGTGGCCGACCTCAAGCTGTTGTCCGTTGGGCACTGCGGTCACACTCTCAGGTCACTATAACCACCTCTAATCCAATTTCCTTTTCGGGTACCTCCAGAAGAACCCTTCCACGGTGTGGGCAACCGGGAAGTGATAACCGCCCTCATACCTCTAACAGCACTCAAGATCACTGGATTCATAATCAACCTCCCTCTTCAATTCCTATTATTCCTCCTACATCGACTTTCAACTCTAAATTTCCTCTTTCGGCTTCCTCCTCAAGTGTCACCATAGCCAACGATTCTAGTGCTCAAAACACTGTTCCAAGTCTACTGAAACCTCGCTCCAAACTACACACTGTAGCCTTCAACGTACGAACCCTATGTCAAATCGATCAGCAGGCTTCCTTGGCTAAAACCTTAGAGTCTCTTTCCATCGATGTATGCTGTGTCTCCGAAACACGCATACAGGATTCCAGTGTGGTTATTTACTTGACCTCACCTCGGCAAAACGGAGAGCCAACGAGATACACCCTTTGTGTATCTAATGACCCGATGGCCAGTTCTCGTGGACTGGCAGGTGTAGGCGTAGCACTAAGCATGAGGGCCGAACAAGCACTGCTGGAGTGGATCCCCGTTAACAGTCGTCTATGTGCTGTTCAGCTAAACGGCTCCGTAAGAACTCGGAAGAATAGGGACACACGTCGTTGCCTTTTCGTCGTTCCTACCTACGCTCCCACTGACTGCAGCTCCGATGAAGTGAAGGATGAATTTTACAGAAAGCTTTCTGAACTTCTTCAGAAAGCTAAACGCTCAGACATAGTACTCGTAGCAGGTGACTTTAATGCTCAGATAGGTAGTTTAAACCAAACAGAAAGGCATTTAGGTGGATATTTTAGTATTCCGACACAGAACGGAAAATGGTGATCGTCTGTTGCAGCTATGCTCAGACAATCGTTTATTTTTAGCAAACACCAATTTTAAGCATAAGGAAAGACATCGTCTAACATGGCGACCCCCTACACCAAACCAATGATGGACTCAAATAGACCATATTGCCATCAGTCATCGTTTGAGAGGGTCGGTACAAGATTGTCGCTCATTCTGGAGTACCTACTTGGACTCCGACCACGCCCTAATACGGGCACGCATCTGCTTGCGCCTCACTGGACGCAAAAAAGCCTCAGTAAAAAGACCCATTAGAACTGAATTGAGTGGGGAGAAAACCAAAAGTAGGTTCCAGGAACAACTGAGGTCACAATTAGGTAGTTCTGAAAACGAGGTTGACCCAGATGTTGCTTGGAAAGCTATACAGACACCAGCGATATCTATCAGTGATTTAAACCACAGGGTTACAAAGAGTCAATGGATTTCCTCTAGGTCTATTGCACTGATGGATTCTCGCAAACTCGTCCTATCAGGCTCTGAACACGATGAAGAGCGAAAACAAATCAGATCTAGGTTAAGAAAAAGTCTAAGGAACGACCGTGAGCAGTGGTGGGTAACGAAAGCAAAAGAGATAGAAAAGGCTGCGACTATATGGAACACAAGACAGCTTTACGGACTAATAAAAGAAACTGGAATTAATAAGTGTAAGTGAGATTATATCGGAAAAAGACGATACCTTCATCTGCTCTCAGTCCAGACGTTTAGAACAATGGGCTGAACATTTCAGAGGACAGTCCAGCTGGCCTTCAGCTACTCTACAACTACCATCCATTCCCAGACAGTGTGAATGGAACATTGAAGTAGGTCCCCCAACTCTTGCTGAAGTTAAGAAGGCTATAGTTAATCTGAAACCAGGAAGGGCAGATGGACTGGCTCCCGAGGTCTTTAAGGATGGTGGTCCAATTTTAGCGATTAGGTTGACTAATATTTTAGCTAAGATCTGGGAGTTGGACGTTATTCCATCTGACTGGTCACAATCACTTATCGTCCCAGTATATAGGATAGGGTTAAAATCATCATGTGACAACCATAGAGGGATTAGTTTAACTAATATAGTATCTAAAATACTAGCCTCGATAATTATCAGACGCCTAACTAAGACTGGTGAACTGCAAACACGAGAAAATCAGGCTGGCTTCAGATCTGGTCGTGGCTGCATCGACCACATATTCACCATTTGTCAGGTTCTAGAACACAGACAGCTTATCGGCGTCCGAAAATGAGTTTTTAGTTTAAAAGCAGCATTTGACTCTGTAGACAGAGAGGTTCTACAACAATGTCTGTGATTGAAAGGCGTACCCCAGAAGTACATAAACCTTGTGAAGGCTCTCTACTCGAACACTATCAGTCGAGTCAAAACTTATGTGAACTGTCATCTACTTTTGCAACCTCAAGTGGTGTCCGTCAAGGATGTCCACTTTCCCCATTTCTGTTTAACTTCATCATAGACCTATTGATGAAAATAACATTCTCGTCGACTGAATTCTCGGGTATTGATCTCCTTCCAGGAGGTCCATTTATTGACTTAGAATACGCAGATGACGTAGTCCTGTTTGGTGAAGACGCTGATAAAATGCAGAGTATTTTGGTAGCACTAAGCAACAATGCCAGAATGTTTGGAATCAGCTTCTCTCCCTCTAAATGCAAGTTGTTGCTTCAGGACTGGCCTGTGTCAACACCTGAACTGTGGATAGGGAGTGAAGTAGTTGAACACGTCTACAACGTCACTTATCTCGGAAATCTGACCAGCCCTAATGGGTTGGTGTCTGACGAAATCTCATCACGGATTCGAAATAGTCGTTTGGCTTATGCCAACCTACGTCACCTACTATGGCGGAGGCGAGATATCCGTCTATGAATTAAGGGACGAGTATACAGCACAGCAGTTGGTTGTGTTTTATTTTGTGGCTGCGAGACGTGGCCAGTAGGGATGTAGGATCACCGGGTAATAGTGAGTAATAATGAGGTTAGACTCAATGTATTAGTGAATGATAGTAAATCAATTGATGAGTTTGTGAGTCTTCATCGACTGAGTTGGTTGGTCCACGTCCGACATATTTTTGAACGCCGTTTACCACGACTTGCAATGTTGACAAGTGTTGGAGACTGTTGGAAGAAAGTTAGGGGTGGTCAAACCGAAACGTGGTATCAGTTCTTGGAGTCACAAACTTGTAGTTTGAACCATGTTGGTAGATGCAGACTACTTTGTTTAGGTCTGTGTGACTATTGTAACTATTGTTGGGAGACTGGGTGACATGGCTCAGAATAGATCACAATGGTATAGGTGTATACACTCTGTCTTCCCTTAAACCGTGATATTAAAATTGCTTTAAATCTCTCTTTCTACGATCTAATCCTTTTTTCCTGTACTATCTGTTATACGTAATCTCTCTTTAATTCATTACTATCAATGAAGTGACTACTTCTGTGAATTCGGTGTTCATCTTGTTGTGCTAATGAGGTGTGGTAACTTGGAGCGATGCATATATGTGTCTGGTTCTGCTTCGTAGATGACTGACTGACTGACTTAAACCTTTAAGTTTAAGGTCTTAATGAATTTCTTATATACTCTCAACCAATGATTCAATGAGTTGTTTTTCTAAATCCTTAAATTTAACCTCTTGACTGTTCGGTTTTAAAATATGCTTTTATCATTACCTACTTTATCAATACAAAGTTAACTTGATGTTTAGGAGTAGTACATGTTCATGAAAACTAAATTATTTCTCATAGGACATCTTGGATGCTTTCATCGTGTTCCGTTCCGAATTACGGAAGGTAATTTTACCTCCCTGAAGTTTCCTGGTTTAAATTTTAAATTATATCCTTTCCCTTGTCATATTACTGTAATAGTATTTCTCCAGTTGTATTGTTTGACTTTTTTCATACTTTCCTTTGAACATTATGCACATATTCCAAGTAGTCAGTAATTATGATATAAATCAAATGCGTACTTTATTTCCACTTGCATTTTCTGTTTTCACCTTCATTTCTCATAAAAATAAAGTTATTTTGTTCATTTTATCGTTTAATTCCTCATGAATCACCTTCCACTATTTTGTACTGTGATTCTTTCGTGTGTTCCAGTCTTAATAATAATGTGGTATGATTAGTAAGGTATTTTCTTGAAACACTGATTACTGGATGGTTGAAAAATATTGAACCTTTAACTAAATAATTACTAAATGTAGCATAACGCCGATCGATCATTGAGTAGTGGTGTAGTTAGTAGTAGTAACTAGTCTTGTCATGGTGTTTGTCGTTGGCCGAACTCTAGAAATATTCAAATGGAGTTAAATTTGGATTTATTATTGCTATTAATGTCAAAATATTCGAAGTTTCTTATCACTGACTGCCATTAATTAGACAAAAAGATTTTAACGCTTCTTTCTAAACACGTTACATATGGTAGGAATATGTATCATTTAATTATTCTCGTATAATTAGTTTATTATTAATACGGATGTTTTGTTGTTAAATATTATTGAGTGGTTTCCAATATTTTCGTTAATTTATACCTTTTCTGCTTGTCATGCAGATAGCTTATATCGACTGATGTGTATTGCATGTACATATAACCATTAGTTTATTTATCTGATTATTGCTTATCAAGTTTTTGTACTTAATAAATCAATATATTCAGCATGCTTCTAATTAAGACATTTTCTTTGTATTTATCGCTTCGCAGTTATTGAGTCTTATCTCCGTATTCATTTGTGAAGAAAAAGTAGTTCTTCAAATCGTTATATACTGTTGTGTATTCATATATGTATTGCATATACGAATTCACAGAATTATATGATGACTTACAGAACTTTCTCTGTTAACGTATATATATATATATAACTACGACCACAGATCTCGAAGCAGATGGACTGAGGTTTAAATTCACAATTCGATGACAGATAGTAAATTGTTTAAAATGCTGGACAATTACTCTATACTGTTTGCTTTATGTTAAGTTCTTTACAATGCTTAGTACTTTATTTTCATTCGACTGTACATTTGCGATAACATTTAACATAGGTAAGGTCACATGGTCAAAATGAAATTGATTTAGCACATTCTTTTATATTCATTTGATATTAAGTTTATACATCTTTGTAATTTTTTAACCCTATTAATTTGTTTAAATTTTAGGCACATAAACTAGTGATAGATAGTATAGGTGTTCTGTTTTTCATTCGGTTGTTATAATACTCTTTCATAGATCATAACATATTTATTAAAAGTAATATTTATCGTCCTAAAAGATATCAGGTTTTTTATTTTATCTGATGTGAAAAACCGTATTCCCCCATAGTGTGTGTAATACCGGGATTATCTTTTTGAGATATCAGTTGTTTATGATTAGCTCATTTATAAAATCGTGTAATCCTAGGGAAAATAGCTTTCCATAGAAATAAATACGGCAAGTTTTGATAGTTGCATTTAAATAAAATAAAGTGAAACCTCGCTTTTGCTGTTCCTTATTGAACGCTTACTGAGTAAGTTTTTTTTTCTCTGGTTTATTTATATGCTTCAACTGCGCTACTACCACAGTTTGGTGTTCAAAATCCATTTCATAAATCCCTATTTTGCATCATAACATTTAACCAAGTGGTTGAAATACCTCCCTCTTATTGAAAACTTTTTCTGGTGATATTTTTTATTGTCAGTTGATTGCTATGTAGCATTATCTTCATTTTATACCTTTGGTTAGATAATATTTATATTTTATTAAGTACACATCGTTATATTATTGTTATTATTATTACCGTAATTTGGCATGGATTTTCCTTTATTTAGATTTATCAAACAGAAACGAGCAACGGGACGGTTTAAGAAATATTTGGGTGATATATTTTTACAGTTAGGTGATTTAGAAATGGCACAAATTCAGTATAATCTGGCCCTTGAACATTTAAAACCTATTAATGATACTTTGTGGATAGCAGGTAAGTTTATTTTCTAAATGCTTCATATTCCACGTATGATCTTTTGTTTCGTTGCATGATAGACATGGTTTTAAGAAGTGAAGTGTTATAAATGAATTTGTCCCCGTTATATTTCATTTGTTTATGAAATCGTTAGACTATAAAATGATGCTTTTCTTGAGCAAATAAAATAACACTTTTGAATAATAATCATTGAGGGTTCTGATAATGGTATTCATCAATGTCTTGATTATTTAGTATGAATTGAAATTGAGAACAATGATTGTTGTTGATTTGGGAACTTGCTAAAACTTCCTATAGTTCTGTCTATCCTTTAGTCAATCAAGGATCCTTATATTTACTGTGGTATGACGAACTTCTGGCATCTAAATCAGATTGGTTGATATGGAGTGTCAACTAAGAAAAGTTGGATAAGTTTGACAATAAACCAGTGTTAACAATGACTCATAGTTTCCTAAATTTTCTCTCTCCTTTACCGTAGATGTCTGTCCCCTACTTTAACTTCATTGCCTTGTGATTTCAACAATCATATCGAAAGTGTAAAAGGAGATATCCCAAAGAAATTACCTGCTTACGTTATGGTTCTCAAGCAAAATCATTGTGACTAAACAAATGACACATTTTTGTATTAAATTGTGTACGTTATTTATTATCCGACCTTAGTGATAAACAGCTGAAAGTCTGGTGCAAATGTATGTCAGCTCAAGTTACTATATCGCATTAGTTGTTGGTGGGACATAGATTAAATTAAAGCATGCTCAATGCATGATTGCGTTGGTGCACTCTGATTGGCTAATTCTTATCTAATCAGCGCTAGCTGATACTTGGGGAACACTCTAAAATCTTTCCATGTAAAAAACATGAATATACTAACGCTTTCCCTACTGTGCTCCTTACTTCCATCTAACCTTGTTATTTGGAATATAATCTCTTTCCTGTTCAACCGTGCTCTGATTTGGGGACATGTCGAGTGAATTGGTGTCTAAAACTACTAAACAATAGGATTAACTGAGTTGTAATAAGAGAGAATTATAACGTTAATACAACAAGGTAAAATTAGGAAGATGAATAGAATCAATGTCCAGATTTTGCCAATACCATTTATAGTGAGAATGATTAAATAATGGAGAGCACGGTTTGAAAATAAAGGATGAGTTCAAGGAATAGAAAGTACGAAATAATTTTTAAGTTCAGGATTTGGGAGAAATTAAAAATTGAATGCACATGAACCACTGTGACTGGTTCCAAGTCATGCCACTCAACGTTTCCAACCACTGGTCATGATTCCTATGCGAGGTTCAACCAGATAGTTTGTATCTATCAACGTCCGCGATGATGCCTTGGCGCGCCCATCTCTTGTTCTCTAATCTGCTACTATTCTAACTAATTATGTACTTCTAGGTAAAGTTGTCCGAATTAGCTTTCATGAGCGTTATTAATATTTTTACTCATCAGGAATTGGTAGATATACCTCTTCTATAATAAAATACTACCTTATGGTTACTTCACTTAATATTATCGAGTCATATCCTGACAGTAATCCTTGCAATAAAAAATCTATTTATAACTTGTTTTAACTATTTCAGGTGCTCTAGAAGGTCTTTGTGCAGTTGCTATGTGTCAACATTCTTCTGATCATTCCTCAAACCTAGGAACAACACGTTCAAAATTTCTTCAGCAGCGTCATCTAGATGATAATTTAACCAATGGTGAACTACGGAAATCACATTCCCAGGAATCAGATATGCTGGGTATGTGTCAATCTTCAACAATTACTGATAACTTACAGTTACATAATTTTGATAAAATATTTCGATTTTAGATGATTGTTTCCGTTTTGCAAATTACATTTAATTTTGTGTTGTACTTTACTTTATGACTGTTTAATTAACGGTTTTAAAGTTCTCTTAATTATTCACATATCAGCAGATTGTCTATGCAATATTGCGGACTACTTTCTAGCTTTAATGACCTTTTACTTATAAATGATCATATCACTTATACTATATATGACGTAAGTTGCCAAAAGCTAATCAAAGGTTTCTATGCTAGTTCTAAAATTTTGTCAGCCATCATTCTGTTAAGTGAAAAATTGACACAAATCTGTCCTTAAGCAACGTCGCTTAGAGGTTAAGACGTTTGAATTTCAAATACCAGGCTGCAATTTTGAGGCTTGCTTCACCTACTTCAGTTTGGGTATCCGAGTAGTATCACTAGGTCTCATACACAAAGCGAAGTTATAAGCCCATTACATGAGTCTGTACTTGATGAGTTGCAGCTGAGCGACGTTTCCTACCAAGGGAGTATAATACACATACCAAGACTTCTTCCATTGTCATTCAATGTGGAAAGAAGATTCTGTCAGCAATTGTAATAACACCTGGCTGTGTCGTCTGTATACATCAAGCGGATTCCTCACAAATGAGACAGTATTAACTCTAGTATCATGCCCATTATAAAATTAGTCAATAATAACAAATTTGGACAGTATTAATGAGTCTAATGACAGATGACGCTTCAATTTAACTATTAGTTTTTTGGTAAAAAGTATTTCACTTCAGTTATTCATCTTATGAAGTCTTCACAATTATGTACATTTTAATGGTAATAATTGTGATTCTTGTTTAAGAAACGTTGTACTATTTGATAATTAACTTAGTCTATTTTAGATATTATAAATATTTTTATATCTGGTTTTATTGTAGCAATCCATGCATAAAACTTTTATATCTACAATAAAATGATATTTTACTTATTATAAAAATTATTCTTTGTTGTTACAGTCAATCTCAATAAACATGTTAAAATTCCATTAAAGTTAAACACGTCAGGATGCAGTCCAATTAATTTGATCAATGAGATAGAAACGATGAATTATTTAATATTTAATTTCTTAATCAACTATTGACCAGAGTGTAGATTCATTGATCTACCAGTGTAAATGTTTTTGTTGCAACAAAGTACGTGTTGGTTACCTTTCTGTTTCTGGTTATTACTCTGACTTAGAATTTCTCTTTAAATTTCCCTTTTACAGAACATTCAACATCTTCAAGTTTAGATCTCGCTTCGTCAAAATTATACCACCCTCTTATAATATCATCCACTGATTGTTGTAATTACGCTTTGGAAACAATTGAGTTATACCAAAAGGTGTGTAACGCTTTGCTCTTGTTGCACTTTTTCCCATTAATATGTATTGTTTAAGTAATACTAGATATCAGTGAATTATTCAGTAAGTCATACGCAACATAAAACGTGGCACATTCATTCTTCGGTTCAAGTTGTCGCATACATTGGCACAATGAGAAAATTGTCAGGACAAATCCCAGAGTAGTAGAGGTAGTAACAGTATTAATATTGAGCATTACAGATACAATTTGAGAAAATATAAAAAGGCTTTTACGGAATTTAGAAACTTAGGATTTAAGGAAGCACAACAAGTGAAAGCACCTGCTCCATTGCGAATGATTTTGAGCCGTGTCACCCAACGTCTTTAATCATTGGTCATGATAACTACATGGACCACAGCCAGGTAGTTTGCACCTACCTATATGGCTTAGTTCATTAGTCAGTGTCTTCATAGACTGATGCCTCGTCTTGGTTTGCCCATCACTAATTTTCTTCCCACCTATTTCTACAATGGCCATCATCGTACGTAGAAGCAGTTGGTGTGAACGGACAGGTGTATAATACAGGTATTAACCATCCCAAGCAATAAAGATTCTTCATGTCTTTAAATACAATTTTTTCCTTCATTTCAAAAAATTAATGAGACAGTCAATTACTGTACTAAGATTCTTCGTGTAATTCATCCTCCCAAAGTACCGGTATAAGATATCTCGTTAAAATATTAAATGTCCATCGGAAAATTCATCCGTGAAAACTCCCTACTCAAATAACTGGTGGCACAAGAGTGTGGACATCTTAAAATGACATCATGTTGAATTAAACCGTCAATTTTCTAATTTGTCTTTTATGCCAGTAATGATAGTAAGTTATTTTCAATTAGTTGTTTTTGAGGAAAATGGTTGAATTTGAGGATCGATTTCATCACAAACTGACATCAGTTTGAGAACTGCTGAAATCCAATTACTGATGGACATATCGAGGGTTGTCGTCTTTTCTCCATTCTAAAGTAGCCTTAAATTGAGAAGAGACAACTTATAAGTTCTTCTTGGTTTATCATTTATTATTCAGCTGGTGTCGTTCCACGATAACAGCTATTTTCAGGTTGAGCAGAATTCAAAAACCACCTACTTAAAGTACGATCATATGCTCACTAATGATTAGCTTCTCTATGAATTTCTTTGTGTTCTTGTAAAAGGCTGGACAACTGGAGATAGCTATGTTTTGAATGAAATAGTTATTATAGATAATGTTACACAATAGTCGCAATATGTCACGAATTACAACAAGTTAAAAATGTGAACTACTGGATTCCGAATCTGTTGTCTGAAAGTAACGGGCTCTCTGTAGGACTTAATGGTCTTGAGTTCCGTCCCTTATCTGGTCATGGGTACGCTATCCTTCGGAACTCGGAACAGCTGTTTAGTGCTACCAAGTTTTCACTGGTATTCCAGTTCATATCAATCCATAATAAAAAGTAGCGTCATAATGACTTCAGTCTCCCATCCTATATAATAATAATATTTGAATTAAAGTTTGTTTTTGTCTATCATACCATTATTGTTTGTTGTTTTATATTGGTATACTTTTTAAATATATTTAGGTTGAGTTAAATCCTTATCTTTTTGAAGAGTTCAAATTCAAAGTGATTCGACTACTTATCTCTGAATCAGTAAGTTTAACAGGAGCAGAAGTATGATACGAAATAATTTATTTACAAGATTGGTTTGTTTTCTGTTTTTGAAAATAACAACTCTATGCTGAATCTTGTGACTTATTATTTATTACTATCTTGCCAACTGAAAATGTGCACTAGAATTTCAAATCCTTCCTAATTGTTAAATCGAAGACAGCTTAAACTCAACAATAACCTCATTCATCTTCAGCCACCCCCACATTAACGCACATGCTTTGTAGACTCGGACCCGTTGGAAAGTGGCTAGAGGTGGTTAATTGGATGTTTTTAATATTTGACCGGACCACATGATATCAGCCAAAGTGATGTGTTCACATAGAATATATGGTACAGATCCATGGATTCGCTAACTTTTAAACTGAACCACATTGGTAGCTGAAAAACAAGTTCCATGCACTTCTAAGTAAAGCATGTCAGTAATTTAAAGAAAATTTCCAGTGCCTCAGTCAATACCTACATTTTATTTGTTATCATACAGGATACCCACATAAACTGACCACTTCTTGAAGAAAATCGAACACCAAATACAGCGTACTGTAACTTCACTTCCTCATTTAACATGTTAAACACAATAGTTTGGATTTATCACTGATGACCAAACATGATTGATTAGCATTAACCATTCACTCCTACATGTTATCAGCTGTCAAGTAGTTTACTGGTTATTTATTCACTTTTAATTCTCTGATAGAGCATAACTCTCTTTGGAATTGCAGGGGCGACTATCTGATGACTACAGATATGAATAATAATTCTGTGGTTTAAGGTGTCATGATTAATACATCAGCTACTCAATACTGAAATTTTAGTATTACATATCGTAAATCAAATATTTTTGTTTTTATATATTCATTGTCTAATCTTTAAAAAAGATCACCTGTAAATATCGTTCAATATTTATAGCTATCAACAACTAGCATTTTTGATTTTTCTAGTCCTAGTGACCACTTTCCTCGGTATCAGTTGTCCGAGTCCATTTTCACTAAACGTTTATTGATCAATTAATGTTAATCAGTGTTTTGTAGTAAGAATGTTCTGTAGCCGACACAAAGATTAGTAATATGCTACTTTATGTTAAGAAGACACTCTACATATTATTGATTAGTGAATATATTTGGATCATGTGATTTTGTTTGATTCCATCATATTTTGAGTCTAAGTTTTTCTGAATAAAGTCTTTTTCATCTGCGCTTTTTTAGCAAAAGCGTAAAGCTTGTGAAATTCTTGATTCGTTGGTTGGACCATCTCTTTCCTCGTTTAGTACTGAGGTAGTTTACTGTTTTTCAGTGCGTTATTTTACTTAATTGTCTAACTATACTAAAAGATTTTGTGTAATATGAAATTATTCAATCAGTGATCATTGTTCAAAAAATTGTAATATGATTTGTTTGTTTGATTGTTGGATAGTTGATGTTGGAAGAAACTTAAAAAAGGGTTCATATAACATCGATAGTTATTGGGATTAGGTAGAATAAGTCAGGGAATAAAGAAGTTATTTATTATCAGATCTTCAGGATTTAAAGATAGATTTTGTCGACGACCGGCCTGTTGTCAGTCAGTCAGTTACAACGCAGGACCAGGCACATGGTCATCGGTCTAAGTTACCACACATCATTAGCATATGATGAACACCAAATCCATAGAAGCAGTTACTTCATTGATAATAATATATAAAAGAAAGATTGCTTGTAAGGATATAATACCTGTTGTATTTGGTGAAGTTCCTAATTTAAGCAAAGTCATCTATAATTTCAGTTACTACATATAAATTTCATTATAGAATAATTTTGGAGTATAAACTTTCATATGTTTGTTGCCAGACATATGCAGAAATCCTTAGGTTTTTGCCCGAGTTAATGATGAGATCGGTGTTTTTTCACTATCGGTCTATTTAAAACACATCATAAGCAAGAAATCGATCCCTCCAGAGTCACTAATGAACGACATCAATTGTATATCAATGCTTACATGATAGGGCTAATCAAAAATAGACACACCGAGTATCCTCAGCGGATACCATCCGTTTTACGCATATAACATGTCTCCATGTAAATTCACGCAGCTGTTTAGGTTTAAATATCCTGTCTTAAGTAAAATTAAATTTCCGAGATTTTCTTGAAGATCAATTCATTGTCAAAGGATATTTCGATCATATGTGCTGTTTATATGGATTCAAGATAGCATGCACAACTTTTCTTCTGGCCAACTAATAACAACAATGTATGTATATTTAAAACTCTTAAATCATAACAATACTATAACAATGAAACTTAAGTTAATTTTGCTCAGTAATGTCAGTTAATTTCCATTTCATTATTGTGTAATACTTAACTATTTTAATTTAAATCATAAAATAATATTAGGGTTTTCTTAAATCTATTAACCAATTAAGAAATAAAATTTAACATTCATCAATTTATATATCCCTTTTTGTATGAATACTTGATTTTCGATCATCATATAATAGTTCTAGTAGGATATATTGTACGTGTAATACAATGTGAACAGATAGACAAGTGATGTTATTAGTCCTTACATACTTGATGTACTTCATAATCTAATAAGAAAATGCTTGTTAACAGCATCTTTTCTTTTGACAGCGGGACTGAATAACACATTATCATTAGCCCTTTAATCAACCATTATACCTGCTAAATTAATTGTAATTAATTGCATTGCATATTGTTCAATAATTATCTTGAACTAAATGAGTATGTGACAAATAAAGATTTATGTATAACTACTTAATCTTCAGCCAACATAAACCAGCTGAGACGTCTAATACATTACTGGATAGTTAACAATACGTGAAAATTGCATATCATCAATCGGTTTCTTTCCAATGATCAAGTAGTTAATCAGTCATTATCAATATAGAGTTTTAAATAAATTGTGTTACCCGGATTTGCTATACCATAGTAGCGCAACGAGATTAAATTAGTAAGGTGACTAGCGAGTTACTGAAAACGATGTAACAATGACAATGAGAAAGACTAAGCATCGTAAATATGATTCGAGATCAAGGTGTATCTATAATATAGCTTTCATTTTGACTTAACGATATTTGGTTTTCATTTTTTTTGGTTTTCCCATCTGTCTATTCTATTTATCTTAGAATCCTTGTTCAATGAAACGTTATTTCACTATTGTTCGTTTATATAAATTTATGAATTTCAATCGTAAGGCTAGTTTAGCCCTATGGCTTTTATTATCATCAAAGCGACTGAATCGTGTTGAATTTGAACATGAAATTTTATTTAATGGTTTAAAAATTCAATCACTTTCATCGCCTATTACGCAAATAACTGAAACGAAACTCCTAAATGGTGATGACGATACTACTATTAATACCACTACTACTAACAATAATAATAGTAATAACGTCACTAATAAAGATTTAAGCTATTTAATAAATGAAGATAAACCACCAGTAAACGTCACCTTTCGTTTAATTGCAAGTCCCCCATTATGGAGTCCATTTGTTATACCTGATCAATCACATTGGTTAATTCGTCTCACCACAACGATATCGAATTCATCAACGCTTTCAACCAGTATATTTAATAATATAATTAAATTAAAATCGATGTCTAATAATACACGTCATATGAATTCAAACATGAGTTCTAATTCCAATAGTTTATATTCATCAAAATCATGTCTACTATTCCGTTTAATTGGTTGGTGTGATTTACAATTGAAAGTCATATTTTATTTAATTAATGAATACAAAGCAAAAATTAATCTGGAAGATATATCTGAAATTCCATGGGATATTGGATTAAAACTTATTGGGTAAATGAAAAAGTACAATTGTGAATTGTTAAATTTTGATTCATATATGTCACCGTCTGTTTGTTACTATGGTACTAATTAGATAGTAAAGCAAGTATTAATCTTCTCACAATTCTAAGTAAATCATAATCATAGGTTTCTACACAGAGTAAGCCTAACTTTAAAGTTTTTCAACTTCTTTTAAACACTCAATATTGGAAATCCCATGTAGTTTATAGAATGAAAATTGTTTCTATAATCTCTAACGTGTATGTTTTATGTTTATTTCTGATTAATTTGAAGGTGTATGTAGAAACGTTAATATCTTACATTAATAGAAATATCAAGTGTATAGTTCATGCAATGTGTACTATTGAAAACCTTTGACTATCCAATAAAATTTCATTTATTGGCATTTTGTTGTTTTAAAGATTACAAAATATATTTCTAATCATCAACTAGTCACCTTAATTAAGAAGTTTGATCAACTGTTTGAAAATGAGTTTCGAAAACAGTGATTTAAAGAAAAGTATATCCTAACAGCATTTTGTAGAAACGCACTGGAGGATAAATTATGGGCGTAGTCTTTCTCGAATTAAGTAGTTAGGTATTGTATGAGAAATAATTGATATAATATTCAAGAACTCACATTAAATTTCTTGTTCATATTTTTGGTAAATAGATTAATAAATTAAATGCTACTTTATCCAAATCTTCCCCGCCATAACAAATACTATCGGGGTCATCGATAATTATCAAAGGGATTCGTATTCACGGTGGAAAATCTTATAGAGGCTTTATTCAAGTGTAGGGTTTCAGGCAGCATTTTATTTTTTTATTATTTTAACACAGGTATTGGTACAAGGAGGCACCAAATACATATGGGCCGCACAAATCTCATTTGATATGTGTGAGGGCTGTGATATTGTTTGGGTGCTCAAACCGAAACAAGTGGTTTTCTTAGGGGGCCACACCCGAGCCTTCGACCTGAAGGTTTAATCCATAAGGCAATGGAGAAACTTCAAGAGATGCAGTCCCATGGAAGCCGGTGACCAATAATTGGTTCATACGTCATTTGTTCCCTCAGGATCCTGGAGTCCATGTGCTCGAGTGGTTTGGAATCAGGGTTTTCCAACTTCCCTAGGTGGATCCTCCATATCCACTAACCCGGTTAAAGCTCTGGACATTCGCTTTTCGACCTCTCAATTTCGTAAACAACACCTTCGCCACGAGAAGGTAGTGAGTAGGACTTCCCTAGCAGAGGCTATATACGCGTGGCCATGTGAGAGCATTTGGAGAGGGAGAGCGGACTATACCCACTCTCGGCCGTACCAGGGCATTTGGGGGCTAACAGTGATTATCCGCGGTATCGCTCGCGGGATTCGAACTCAGGGCCTTCAGTCTTGCGCGCGAACGCTTAACCTACTGAACCAGGTTGCAACCATCAGTTCTAACACAGGATCGTCAATCAATTTGTTGGATTCAGAGAAAAACATTAGTTCTTGTTTTCATTCTTCCGTATGTACATACACAAATATTACCCAGTATTATCATCTATTTCACAGTGACCATTATGAAACAATTTAAATATTCACTCTAGGTATCATAATGTATTGATTTTTATTTATTCCTATTCTGTTTGTTTGTTTTCATTAGATGAAATACCACCTTATCCATATCTGTATGAGACTACTCTTTTATTTTCAAAAAAATTTATTTATAGATATTGTTTCTCTGTACTGGACAGTTGGCCTGAATATCTAGAAAAAAGTAGTTGTATATCTTGTATGGATGACTTATGCTGTTTAGCGGTACTTCGTTGTCCAGACCAACCAACTAATTTACCTAGTATAACTTTATTTAATTATTCTACTCAAGAAAATGTTCGTTCTCGTAGATGGCCTCGTAATCGTCGTGTAGTTTATTCACCAAGTGGATTTTGTTATTTAATGAATAATAGCAATGAAGAAGTACAGACGAAAGTGGTCGAGAATAAAATGTTAGATTTGGTAGAAATACCAGTGCATCAGTTGCCCTTGGTTAGGTAAGATATTTTCTTAAAAATCATATCTGTGCAATAGTGCGTACAAAAGTCTTGTCATGTAATATTTTTGAAATTTAATTTATATACTGGAGACTATTGGGTAACTCTATCAACCCAATAAAATTGTTTGATTACCTTTTTAGAGTCTACGCGATAAGCGCGGTCAGTGGTTGAGGATATTTTGTGATGTCTCAGAATCTTTCTCACTATTACTAATTTTTCATCAGTTCGATTCATTTGCTGCTTATCCTCTTAATTTCATCTAATCGTCCTGATGTGGTAAGTTGAGCCAACACACTTATGTACCGGGCTCGACGTTGCTTATGACTAACTGACTAAGTATCATTTGTAAAAATTAATTGCGATTTCGCGATACTATTTTTTCTTGTTTTACTCTACTTTCTTCCGAAACAAATAACAGACTTTAATATAGCTTTTCCATCTTTACAATGATAATTTAGGTTCAATTGATCAGATACTAATGGCCCCTGTCATAAATACATAGAACATTACCGATCAGTTATTGATTGCTTTTAGTAGCCTGTCAACATGTGTACCAAACTTTATTGTCAGATATATCTTTATATAAATAATTTAAGTATCTGCCTTTTAACCATTTAATCAAATATTTTAACCTCACTACCCCAACCCTTGTACACGCCTTAAGTATGAGGGCAAATATGAAAACTTGGACTTAGTAACTGAATTGTGACTGAATTGAAATTTCTATCAGAAGAAAATAAAAATTTCCAAAGTACATTCAGCCACCTTATGAATTATTTAACACATTACAAAACTGTTTATTTGTATCTAATTTAATTACATATAAGTCAATGTAGCTCTGACAATTTAAAATTTTTATGATATAATCATTGTTAAAGTTTGACTTTGCCTTATACTGTGATGAAAAATGATCATCTATTTAATTTCAATCTAAAGAGTGGAAACAGTATATCACTACTGATAATCCTTCTTATCCATAAAAACAATAAATTTGTTGATAGTTATTGTTTGATTTCAAAAATGATGTAACCAGCGATATTCTAATGATTTGATTCAGAAAATTTATCTGATACATTGTCATTGAGATTAATTTGTAGTGCTAATAAAACGAGTTAAGATGTAAGCGACCTTCAAATACTGTGCACATCCGATCTCTCTTGTATATCTATTCACATAAATCACTCTCAGAAAACTGTTTTTGTACACCTGCAAACCTACATCGATATGGTTTCTGAAACAGATGAATTTGTTTCCTATGGTATACTTTCCTATCTAATTTTTGAGACAACGCATTTTTAGGTCACCTTACCGCAGCTTTTACGAATTTTATAGTGATGATAGCGGTCACTGGGTGATTCATAATGTTAATCACTTCAGAGTTTGTATGAAGTTAGATGGCTAAATGCAATTTGTAAGTTTATCACCTAGTTATCCAATTATTTCCCCCAAATTATTTTAGAGACTCTTTGAATAATCAATTTTTATTGTCTTTGCAACTACTCGTAAGTAACATGCTTCATGAGTGACGTGTAATTGAACAATAATTACGGTTTTGAAATATGTAAGTTACTGCTTAAGTTCATAAATAATCCAATTACATTTTTTACTCTCATTTTAAGATTGATCAATATACCTTCACTTCCAAGTAATTTGTTACCTCACACAATTTCTAAAAATGGAGCGGAGAATGTAGTTTCGTTGAATAGATCTCGTACAGTTATTATTCGATCAGATCGAAATAAATCAAAACCACCGGAATCTAACAGCAATATAGAATCATCAAAATCCACTGATCCATTTGTTTATAATCCTTTTCAAATGGATAATTCTAGTGCAACTAAACATTCGAGTATGTGTTATTCTCTGAATTAATTTCACAGTTACTTGGTTTTACATTTGCTTTTTTTAAACATTCATGGACTCCTACACTTTTTTTCACAAGACAGTTCTTAGTTGGAGTTGAAATGCAACTCAGCTGGTGATCTACATATAAACTCACTCATTTAAACATATATTATAACTTAACTGATCTCTAATTGTCGTTTATAGTAATTTAGAAAATGCGTGTGTATATGACGGCAAACCGAACACAAAAATATGAATATCTGATTGTCTAAGTGTTCCTTCGAAATTCAACTTAATGTTTATCAGTTGGTTATGATGGTGACAGTTACTAAATGATCATGATTCTTTACCTCATTTGTTCCATATCCATAAGTTTTATCTGTTGTGTTGGAGTCCATTTATTCTGCTTGGTGCACATCCATATTGTAAAATTTTTATAATTATTTGGGAAACTGATTTATGCTGTGATGTTAAACGTAACAACTTTTACGAAAGGCGTGTTTGTATTTGCAGAAATAACTGTGCATAACTATGATATCTTCATACTTTTCACAATACACTACACACTCGTTCGAAATTAATAATCTTTATGATTTTAACTTTTCTCATCATACACTAAGCAACCTCATGTTATTCTCTAAAATAACCACATACAAATTGTTATAAATATTCTACTTAATAAGTGGTCCAACTAAAAGAAGGTCTCTGTATATTAAAGCGAAATTTTTCTTTGTCATTTTCTGTAACATTAAAGGATTGTCATAGCAAAGTGTATATGCAATACATTATTGTTTGTATTTCCACACCATAAGCTGTTTAAAAAGACAAATTTCAACAGTCTGCATAACCTATTTCCTCTACAACACTAACATTATTATTTATTTGAATAATAAGAGAATCTGTTTTTGTTCATTCATCCATTAATCATCAAAAATGCGCTATTTTGATGTATAATTTATTGGACGTTTTTGAGTTTATTTTGATCACCATAGATTGAATTTCTGCTGCGCCTTGACAGTGGAGTATACGTATATGTATGTATATGTAGTATGTCATTTGTGTTTTTTTTGTACCATGTGAATAACAAGGTTGTGGCTTAATAAAGTAAATCTCTGTCATTTTGTAGTTTTATACCATGGAAAGAAAGTATCTTATACCTTACTGTTGTCATCAGTTTTGAGGACATATATAAGATTATTAATTGTTATTCAATTGTTAATCTTAATTTGTCTCAGTCATGTGAAATTTAAAATAAACAAACCATTATTTAATGAGAAATATATGTTTGGATTCAGTATTCTACAATATGATGTTGAATATGATCAATTTTTCATAGTTTGTTTCAATAATACATTGATTTACATTTTTATGTACATTATGATTACTGAGTTTGGAATTCAGAACTGAATATATACATTTTCTAAGTACAAAATTGGTTAGGTTTTTTAAGCTCTGAAGGTATTTCATATGTTGTCGGGTTATTGAAATACTTTTAGGATTCAGTTGAACTAAAATCCAAACTATCCTTATCTTCTTGCTACTGAATAACTTATCAAAATGTAGTTCAATATGATAATGATTTACCTATGTCACCTCTAAATTAACTTCAATTCACAAGCAACTTTAATGTGGGCAATTACACAGACATTTCTCTGTTTGAATTAAACCACAAACTCTATCTTTCAGAGGTATATAAGTTACGAAATAAAATCGTAATGAAAGTGGAACAAATGATATCGAGAAGTGCATACGAATCCCTATGAATATTGATTAATTCAAAATCATTATTCAGAAATACGAACCATGCCATAAAAGTATTCATGTCACTGTAATGATAACTATCATTACTTATTTACTCAGTAGATAATGGTCTAGTGTTTGAACAGAGTACATATCAAACCTTAGTTTTATTGAGGTCTAGTTTGTCGCAAAAATAATGGTACTCCTACTCAATTTAATTACTAATTATTATAAGAGTATAAAGCGCTTGGATTATCCATTGAAAAAACTATTTTTTTTACCTTTTCATGCCATCCTCCACTTTTGTTCCATTTACTGATTTTTTTTATGGTTTTTTTTATTACAAGTAATCGATTGGGTTTGTGAAGAACCTGGATACATAGAAATGATAGTTGATAACAAGCTCCCAATTGATTTAAGAATATCTGATTTAGTAAGTGTTTTTTGTGTAATGTACTTTTTCGTATGAACTAATCAATGTGTGCGTGATATTCTGTTGATAATCAACACCAAAATATCCATCGAGTACACTTGGTTGTGAAAACACTCAATAAATGGTAAAATTTGACACTAGTTGCATCTGGGATAGCATTCGTAGAAGTATAATCAGAGATTATGATGAACCATTGTTCACCGCATTACTTTCAATTTCAATTAAACTTTGTGGCCTAACCGTTCAGAAATAATTGATGTTAGAGATACGTTGAAGAATTACAACTTCAAATTTGATCTTAACTGTTAATATATATTTTAGTGCTATTCGAAATAATACATAATCATGTCATTAGAAAATGACACATTATAAACGATCTATTAGTAGAATACAAAATAAACATTAAAAAATTATTCGATTAAGAGTAAATTTAAAAAATCTTAGTATGTTTACATGTTTATTTTCTTATTCACATCTGAGTTGGTTATCTAAAGTTGTATATATATATACATAAAGAGTCTTCATTAGACATATGATTATTGTTGTTTAATCTAGAACTAAATTATCTTTCAAACTAACCTTAAGTGTATCAAAGTTTATAATTTTTCATTAATTTATTTAGTTTTAATAAACTAAATTATAAAATTAACAATATGGTTTAAGAAATGTTATTAAAGCGAAATCAATAATACACGGTTAATTGAATTAAAGAACTTGCAATTTTTTCAGCTTACATATAAAATAATTCATTGTAATGATCATATTCATAATGAATAATAATACAAATAATTTAATTTGTTATAATGTAGAATATTTAATGACATTCTAGTTTGAAATAGGTTATGATATTATGTATATCTATAAATTATTCATTTATGATTGTTTCTAAGAAGTATGTCACAACATCATGTTTTATTCTTGAAAATATTTTAGAATGAATCTGTCACATAGCATTGATCATACTCATCTTACTATATCCAATAATTTTGAACAGTATAAAACTATAAAATCTTTAAAAGCTTCGATCATTTTTCCTTTGTTAGTAAAAAGTATTTTTCTTTACTTTGATATTATTCTTATCTCCAATGTATAAATAATAATAACAATAATAGTTCGCATCCATTTTTATTAGTTATTTGAATAACACAAGCGAATGACTATCCGAATTCAGTAGATAAGTGGATAACGCGATAAGGTTTGATGCGAATGATACTGGGTTCAAAAGTCCTGGAATAAGCATCAGTTCTGTAATGCATGTAAATTCCGCTGACGAGTCTCAAGTGAGACGAAACATGCATTTTAAATTCGACCGTTAGACACTATCCATCTATGTATGTAATTGTTACTATTGTTTCTTTTTTAATTACAGCACGTTGAATTGATGCCAGTTAATATTGGATTATCGACTAAGGAATCATCATCCAATCGTGTTTCGTCATTGACTTCCGATTATGAATCATCATTTGGTGGTGGCTCTACTGTAAACAATGAATGTTCAGATGCTTTATCAAACCTAATTCATTTGGAAGCAGTATTTTTGACTGTGGAAACTCCACAATCAGTTAAAATACTACCCACTTCACATTTGAGTAATCTTGATCTTGGAAATGTGAAACATCAAACAAAAGAGGTATCATTACATTTATTTTGTTTTCATTAATGAATTTCGTAACATTTGTTTTCTTGAAAAGACCTACTATACTTGATACAATTGTTTACAGTAATTCTGTAATGAAGTTTAAGAGTTTTTATTTCCTTTTACAAGACAGAGAGAAAGCGAAGAAAATAAGTGACTTCATTGCATTTATCTGTGTCAGGACACTTTAATTCACTGATAAAATTATCAGAATTAATTTGTTGGTCAAATGGTTACTTGCCTCACAAAATCAACCTACAAATCTTAATTGTAGAAATTCTAAATTTCAAGATAATTGACTTACTGGTTGAATGCATATTGTTCATGAAATTTGCAATAAATATACTATGTTTATGAATGATATCTTGAATAACAAAATTAATTAGTTAATCATGTAGATGGTAGTAACAAATCGAGCATTAAGGTTACGATTCTGTACATCTTTTAAATGTAAAATATTATTCATTCCTAATGTTTCTATCTACAAATATTGTAACAAATTAATGATAAAAGTAGTGAACGGCATGCTGTAAATGTAACCGATTATTAAAGATGTTCAATATATTACCTCATCTTTTCATCTCTGATAACCTGTATTCATTCACTTGTTATCCCATGCTCAGGAATGTGCGTTACTATTTTCCAGCAGTATCATATAGCATGTAGTAGGTCATTGAAGTTGTTTCAAGTGTTCTTTCAAACGCCTACCTTGCTTAGTCTAAATATTCATTGGTTCAGTACAAGCTGGATGGCTTGCTAGTAATCCCCCGGTTTTTCGAGAAATCTTCAGTACTTTTAACGTTGAGTAGTCAGTTACGCAATCTAAATACATTCTCATCAAACTTTTTATTACAGAATTTACATATAAAACATATTACAATGTTATATACTTGTTGATGTAATTTATTGGGTTTTATAATATAATACAGAATGGTTTCTATGGTCGTCTGGAAAGCTGTTGTCTTTTGGAAGAAGCTGAATTACATAGACAATTTCCTTATTCCAATACAGAATGCTTTTGGCGACGAATTAATTCAGATGTAAACTGCAGATTACCATCTCATACGAATGGAATTAAACTGTCGATTGGTGTAGTACCAACTTTAGATTTGTTAACGTCAAGTACTTCATTCGATGATTCAAATACATGTTTACATGTAAGTATTTTCTCTCACGTATAAATAATGTTCATATATTACTATTCCTTTTTGCTTTTATTAATTCTAATGGTTATGTGTTGTTTATAATTTTGAGTTGTTTCATTCAAATAAACCCTGATGAAAAGTTCAATAGATTATTATTTTAAGGTAATATAATTAATTAAAAAGTTATAGCACTTCTGAAGTTCTTCAAACCTCTAACTTAACAGTCGATTTACATGACTGACTGTCTCTTCATTCGGTTTACTGGTTTAAAACCATTCTGTTTATTCTATTTTAAGCCTAAAAACAGAAATAATATCCTTCTTGTATTTATATAACTCAAAATAGAATATTCATTGAAAGTTCATTTCGTTGTGTTATGAGCGTTTAGTTTCTCAATAATGTGAAATAAACTATTTTTCATAAACTTAAACTTTTTAAATTTTTACCAATTTAATCAACTTTCCAAAAAGAATCCTATCATTTAGTTAGATCTTATCATATCCATCATTTTATATGATATTATCTTGTCCATCATATTAAATAGTTAACTTTTATCATTCACTGACTATATTTATTTTTCTTATTCATTATTACTATTATTTGTAAAGTATCGAGTTGTTGGCATTACTTATCGTCTAGTCGATTGTGGTGGAATGAGAGTTTGCCTTAGACCATCTGGGAAATTTCTTTATTCCTTGTCTTCACTTGGGGAATCATCTAGTAGAGGACGTGAAAGACATCCAAGTGGTTCTTCATCATCTACTTTTTCAACTATTCGATCTTCATGGAATTTAGGTTCGGAACCTATATGTCCTAATGGTATTTCAAATATATCTGAATTTGATAGTGAACATTTACTATCGAATTCATTGGGAATACAATTTTCATTATTACCACTTATTAGACTACAACCTGCAATGCCACGAATGTGTATGTTTCCAGGTCGCATTTGCAGCGCATTCGATTTAAATGAAGCTGTTGATATATTGAAAAATGAATCAGCTAGTGAACATTCATGTGATATTACGAAACAACTCCATTCACTTGGTCTATCAAAATTTCATGTCCCTGATTCTTCAGAATGGTGTAATCGTGTAGCTGCTGTGGTAAGCTTCAAGTCAAATTATTTTCCATCAAAATTGCTATACTGGTGCTAACTGTGTCATAAATTAATATTTTGCTAATGTTTCATGGTTATCAGTCACTAGATAATTTATAATAAGTTACAATCAATTTTCAGTCAATCTCTGTAGTAGCTGAAATACGTGGATAAAGGCGTTATTGTTCAACTTACGGCTCTAAAATGGCATTGATACTACAAAATGAAGGAACAAATTTGACCTAGATATTTGTTATTATTATAAATTGACCAAACGTAAACTTATTCACCTAAATAGCAATTAATAGTCTGCCTTTTACAAATCCATATTTTCCTTCGATACTTGAACACTATGACACTTTTTCTTATTTTAGCTCCGAGTACTCTAAAAGACAAATCTTCCAAGAAAAAGTTACATAATAGAGACTATAGAGAATTCATTTAAGCAAACAACATACACGTACAGTGGAGTTGGAAATATTTGAAAGAGTCGTAGACCATTGAGAAAATATAATCTTTGGATGGCGTAAAAATGAAAGATAGTTCCTGTGATTAGTTTCGGCTCGACTGAAAATAGAAACTCACTGTTATAGGATAAAGACAAAACAATCAGTAAGTCGGTGGCTTCATGGGTATTTGAAATCCTCAACAATTCTGTCAAAAATTGTCTTGTGAACTGCAGGCGAAATTCATTTAAAATGACAGACAACCGAATAATACTTAGCTTAATCTTGTAGACATTTAGGTGAAATACTGAACTTTTTGTTCTTTTCGAAATCGTGTAACAATGAATTTTTCAGAATGTTCGAATAGAGAAACCTAATTTGTTTTTTTTTCACCTTCCTAGTATCCGTGATCCTTAATTAGCTTTCATCAAATTTGCACGAAATTTTCAATATTTTGAACAGATCTTAGCAACTTGATGAAAAACTGTAACTTTGTTTACTTAAGAATTCACAATGTTTTGTTTATAGCTTTGCACATTCACTATACTATATTCATTTAAAGTCCACTATTAATTATGTCCTGTCATTAAATCTCCAAGTTGTCAGAAATAATCTATTTGTATAATATCAGTCATCAAGTTGGTAATCTAAGCCATGCCAGCTTTATGTGACGAAAGTAATCAAGAGTGAGAAAAATCAATCGTTGAAATTCTTTGTAGTATCATTCATATTATATTGTGATAATTTAGACATGTGAAGCATTTTTCTTACTATTAGAAGTTACCTTCATTGTTTATTGAAAGTCAATCTATTTCATATCGTATTTTGTTTGTTTATCCTTCACTGAAGAAATCATAGCACAAATACAGAAGAATTGCTTGGGATTTACTAATCTGTCTCACTCATGGAGCCTGTCAAAGGGAGGCCATATAGCTAATCGATTTTCTCTTTCCAACTCTGTAACCATCAATCATACCATTTCATGTTAGCAGATACATATAGACTAGGTATATTTTAGTGCTTCTTCATAGCAAAGCTTTTGTGGAAAACTTTCGAACGGCTAAGTTTAGAATTAGGTATAAAGTTGTATATTAGTCAGACCGTTGCAAATGAAGTAAAGTCTGGTATCGATATTTGACAATCCAAGTTGCTTCGTTTCATTTCAGCATGATGAATCACGTTAATTGGTGAGGTTTTTAACCTACATCGACTTATCTGGCTGAACCATGTGTTAAGGATACATTCACTCGTATCTGAAGTGCAAATAGGTTGGAAAATGATTAAAGATAGGGAAAATAACATGTGTTTGCGCCATTGATTAATGTCATAAGGCAGTAGGGAGATGTGTAAGTCTTTATTGGGATTCTTCAAAACAGCGTAAAGTAGTGACACTTGTTGGGATAGTCCTAAGTCATTATCAAGGGAGCTGAGATATTCATTATTTGTCTTGCATTTCTTGACTATTCTGATTATTCCTTGTATTTTGTTCTTCCGACACGCTTTTTATATATTTCGTTTATCATATTCCATTAGTGTTTGCTCTCGTCACACCGTCACAAAGTGTGATGACTCAAACTGATACATATATCTTCGAGTGAGCTTCAGTGTTGATTGTTTCCTTTACCTCACTTTTTTATGATCAGTTTTTGCGCGTCTCTTTTTTGTTAATTTAAAGTTACGAAACGGTTGTTTTGATTTATGATATCTTCAAATAATCCATTAATGCTTTAGATTTTGCTGCATTTGTTTATATTTTCATTGCAAAATCACTACTGTATCAAGACTGTCAACCAGAAGTTATATTGTTGAAACTTGATAAAAGTTAAATATCAAATATCAATTTTGTAGTTATTAAGGATAAGTTCTAACAACATATGTCCTCTACCATTAAATCATTAATATTAATAATTCGTTATACACTCATCATCTGACTTTCATTTGCCTTTGCATCAGAGTAGATCTATTTTTTTTACTCCTTTCGTTTTACATATACCTAATGCTAGCAATATGTAATATTCTCATTGTGATTATTATTGTTCTTATTAATAATGCTATCCTATCCATAAACTGAATTATTATTTTTTTTACATGAATTTTTCACTTTATTTAGTTGGATTTAACTATATTTCCATATGAAACTAGATGGTTACCCATCGAATTATATATTCGCGATGAAAATAGATTCAATGTTTCAATAAATAATATTAATAATAATAATAATCCAGAAAGTAATTATGATTTTGATAGTAATTACTCAATTAAACGTAACCTAAACTTGTTACATGTAAATTTAAAATCAGTTTCATCAAGTTTATCATTGTTAACCAAGTTAAATTTAAATGCAACTGATTTTGTTCAGTGTATCGGTTTAGAAGATATTCGAAAAACAGTGAGTTTAAATTAATGTTTCACAGATTTCATTCAGTATGTGAATATTTTTTAAATAGATTACAAGAATGTTTTATCTTACATACATCCAATACTCATTGATACCTTGAATATATTATTTGTTGTTATTTATTTGAACACATGAACATTGGCACAAATGAGTACTAAAGTTTTTATGCAATACAATAAAAATAAAATTGTGAAGTGATAGGGAAAAGAATATCAGGCAGATTGGTGAATCTCAAAGGTTTTTCCTCAATTGTTTATTTATGTCCGATGTAGGAAAGCAATATGAAGAATAATATAAGTTTAATCTGTAGGATTATACTGCGATGAAATTAATAAAGCTGATATTTAATGAGTAAGTTACTTTCTTAAGGCAGTTTGTTATATGTATACAAAAAACTAATTTTAATGACGAAAATTTTTCTTTCATAAATTGGCGTTTTGACTGGTGGGAGATAAGTTTTTCACATGAATAGGTCCTGGCGTAGTTAAATAAACACGAGTAATGTTCTGGCAATATTATTTCTGATTGAGGTGCCCTTTTTCATAAGTCTTTGGTTAGTAGTCTTATTCAAGATCATACAAGTATTCATAAACTTGGAAAGTGCACCGATTGACCGTTCAGATTCTTTCAGTTGTTCTGCAGGTAAATGTGAATCAAATCTGAACAAGTTAAGTCGGAAGAATTTTAGATGCATTTTACTAAAGCGGAAACAGTGATATGAACTATCCAAAATGTTAATTGCTTTCAATTTCGAATGCCTCACCGGTTTAAGTGGGGCTTTGCCAAGTACATTAGGGCTATTCATGCTATTTTCAAGGAATATTCTCTTAGCAACTTCTTTTGCAATAACGTTGACGACAGATCCGGCTTTAATAATGTCTTCAAAGTTAGCAGGAACTGTGTGCTTAGACAATAATAGCTTGAGAGTTCATAAAGCTTACATTTTTTGTTTGGCATCAAATATTGATGAAGGACTCAGGCAACTCCAATTCGGAATGCATATAGCTTAGATGCTTGTGTACATTGTCTAGTTTGTTTTTTAAACTACCTATGCCATAGCTTCTTTGTAGGGATGATGCATGTTCATTAGGTATTACATTCATACATTGTCATATGTGATGTGAGTCCGATCATGTCAATATCAGTAACATAAGAAACCACTGAGCTTGAGATGTAGTTATTAACAGAGTTACTATTGACCGAGGTATTAGGGGTTTTTCAGGCTCCTTATCTCGATAGCCGACCCATTTCGATGGTAATGCCAACCATATATGCGGTTTGTTTTGTTATTTACTGAAAGTATAGAATTAGGGTGAATTTTTTTTACAAGAACCTGATAAAGTAGTTTTAGAATCAAACGCGTAGGAAATATGATGATTCATAATATATGTGTTCAAATAAATAAATATACTCTTATTGCTTTAACTTCCGTATTCTAGTGTAATAAATAAATATTAAATATAATCAGTTTTCAGTTATAAAATCATGTTAACATATGGTGTGTTTGTCAACAAGGGTTGAAATAATTGATTATCTTGTCTTTAACCGTGGGAAAATCAAATCACTAATATATTGTCGTTTTTTTCTGGGTCTTGTTCATCTTCTGATGAATATTTTTGGAAAAAAACTGTACATAAGATTTTCGTTTTATGCATAGATATTGTAGACTATTCTATTTCAGTACGTGAAGCAGTTGTCACCAATGGTATTCGATGCTCTTCGTGCTCTATCACAAGTTGGTTGAAGTTGTGATTGTACTAATGAATGCTGGGTCAGGGATTCTAATCCTTTTGCGTCAACTTCAAGGATTAATATTTCAAGGTCACATTCCTGACTGAGTCATGGGTAGGCATCACTGGAGAGTTCCATACTAGGATGCAAAAGCTGTCCGTTAGGCTCTAGTTTTATGCGGTACATCGACTGAGATCAATCTGTTTCGAATACCAAAAATATCACAAATATCTACTAACTTTATTAATAACACAGCATTGTCTCATGTTTCTTCATATTTTTTTTAAATTTTATTTTTGTCAGTTTCCTCTCCCAGTTGAAAACTGTGAAGTACCAAATTCTTTACCAAATGTAGATTCTGATTCTGATGAACATTCTCTTCCATTATATGCGACACATGTTGGTTTAATTTGGTTGAAATTCGATTCAGATAAATATTGGCAAGTTGTGACCGATCGATTTTCTTCAGACCCTGAAATTAATGAATTAATGAAACCTACTCAAGTACAGCCCATTTACATTGAATTAGAAATTGAATACGCTCTTGATGCAACTAAATCTTCACCATCGTCTGAGTATAATGCACCATCATCTCTACTTTCCAATAATAATCAATCATTAACACGTCAAATTTCATTAGGATTCAAATTGGAATTACTGGCATCAAATTTAGCTCCATTAAAGTTATCTGATTTAATGTTAACTTTTGAAGATGAACCATCAACAAATGAATATTACTTACAGAAAAATAAACAAATGACAAAATTATTCGGGGAAAAGATTCAAGCTGAATCATTTTTATATGGCTCTGTCGAAACAAACTTATCACATACATTTCTACCTCAGGTATGTTTTAAGGTTACAATTTCTTCTGAAAAAGATAGTAAACACTTATTTCAGTTTTTTTTCGAAGAAATTGAGCATTGGGTAAATTGTTATAAATATATTATTTATTGATTGATTTCAGTGTTTTAAATCTTTCCCTTAGTAATTTTTTTGTCTGAAAAGAGGACTTATCGTATCTTTTCGACTTTCAACGCTAAAAAACTACATTGGAATATTTTATTACTATCTTCTTGTATAGTGTTTGTTCACTCATGATTTTTCTCGTTTTAATTTTTATATATATGTATGTATATGTATATTCGATTTTCATCAAGTTCTGTAATGTTAAAACTTATTGGTATAATACATTCAAACTTCTACAATTTTTTCTACATTCTTAATAGATATTGATAGAACCTAATCATCTCCTACATTATCGTCTTGAAATAGAACTAGAAGAAAATTGGTCTAATAAACGACAGTCGAAGTCACCAGTACAATTAATTAGTCCATGGTTATTTCATGTATTTAATGAATCAGCAGATAATAGTTCTAAACGAAAGCAATCACTATCTTCTACTGAACTATCGAATGGCGTATCTGAAAAAACCTCAAATTCACCGAGTTCTCCTGTTTTAAACTCTTGTACAGAAGATATCTTGGATAATTTGAAGACTACACATCAAATCCGTTTACCACTTATTGGATTTAGTGACTTAGTGTTCAGTAACAAAATGACAAAACTTATCAATTCAGAACAGTTAAAATCGAATGAATTAGGTATTCCTATTCCTGTAAAAATTGAAGTACCTGGCAGTGTTTTAGAATCAAATATAAAAGTAATGTCACATCCCCTGTAATAAATATTATTTCAGTAATTCTCTGTAATGTTCATTTATTCAAAACACATTTTTGTCAAAAATATATCTTAAAAGGGGTTATTTTAAAAGTTATTACGTAGAAGAAGTTCCTGAAAAGTGTCCTCTATGTAGCCAACAATATCCATATTGTTATCAATAGCTTGCATGCTTTTTTAACAGTTGGCTTCGTCTTACGTTATGGCTATAGAATTCGGTCGTTGAAAGTAGAAGTCTACCATAGGTTGCTTATATTTTACGGTGAATATATTTTGATTCTTTCTCAGAACAAGAGAAAGAAAGACTCTAAATAGTGCAATCACCAAACATCTCCTTGATACACGGCATCAGGTCGATACCCTACAATCATTCAAGGTGATTAGTAAGCAGCCAAACTCCAGTCTTCTGAAGTTTGCTGAAGCAGTTGCTATCAGACGCCAGAAACCTGATTTTTGTGTTCAAAAATAGATGATTATTAATCTTTCCTTGCCTTAGTGATTAATGTTCCTTCGCTGTATCTTAATATTTTTTTCTTTTTCTTTAAACTCTTTCTTGCACTTATCACATCATTGAGTTTTACTCCAACTACCTTCTAAATTAATAATCTTATTTTATCAACTGAACTCTACTCATTTCATTCCTATCAATGTTTACTTGTTTCTAGCCGTTTGAACTATTGTCACAATGTTCTTTAACATAAGGCATATATTTACAATATTCAGTCGATTAAATTTATTTACACCCTTGCTGTACTATACGAATATGTCTTCAATATGACATCCAGTCAAACTCTTTCATGTAAGTAATTTAAACCCATTATGTAATTATGACTTTAAATATCACAGGTTGTAAGCAGCTGAAAAGAACCAACGAAATAAAAATGAATTCATGCTATTCTGTATAGACTTTTGTTAAAACTTATTTCATAATCCTGAATCAACAGTTGAAGATTCTAGAAGGCATGAATCAAATTCAATTACACTGATGTTAATGTATCTGATTTTTCTATCAATCTCGAACTAATCATTATTTCGTACTTCACATTCTGCAACTGTATGGATACCTATCTAACTATTTTAAATACCTACTTTCCCATCGAAATTAATGATATGATTGACCTTTCACGGCCTTGATGTGTGACGCAACGTGTCAGTGTAAATAGACATATATTTGTACTATCACCTAAATTTCCTTTGCTTACAGAGAATAATGAAATGTCCTTTTTTTAATTATTAATTAAACTAGATAACGGATTAAAAGAAGTTAATTATTTCATAATTTTACCTGTATATATGCACAGATCGATTACTACTATCATTTATTTATTTTGTTCTAATCTAAATTCTTGTTTTCTATTCTACAGATATTTTGGTACTCCCGTGTTCAAGCTCGCTGGAAATCTGATTGTAAATCAGAAAAATGTCAGCAATATGAAAGTCTATATTTATGTTCTTATTTTCGTCGATATGGTCGAATAATTTTACCAGCACATGAATGTCGAATAGACCCAAAATGGTTTTCTAATGTAGCTTTGTCAACATCATTATTTAAACCTTGGTATGAATATCCGTTCCTTAATTCTGGCTCTACTGCTGGCCTTCTCTGGTCAAATAATATTTGGATAGGTTAGTCTTGTATTTCTTTTACTGATCCATTTTTACTGAAAACAATTTTGAAGTGTTTGATAAACAATCATGAAAAAAACGACTTCTGAATACATTAGTTCATGAATAAATCGTTTATTCACCTTTAAAAATCTATCTAATATTCTGATAGGTAACTTATATGTATAAGGAGTAAAACAAGTCAGCGTCAATGCTTATTTAAAATCACTATATTTGTTAGTCTTTGAAATCGGCATCTCTATGAGATTCACTGGTTTTCTTCGAAGAGGATATTTAATGAGGAGGTGCTAGTTAACAGTGGAAATGTATAAAAAGACATAAAAAGATTACAAATTATCACTGATATATTACTCTAAAACATACAACAGAATGTAAGTTGTTGAGTCAAAAAATTTCCAAATGGGTAACTCTTGAAATTTAAGATAAAATGGAACCAAAATCGCATTCTGACAGTACTCCTTAGATCTTCAATAGTATGGGGTTTTATGAATAACAATAAGGTCATAGGGATTTTTCAATAAAGCAAACTAGCAGTTGTGATTTTCATTTGGTCCTACTGGGAGATTAATTAGTATGTTTAAATGTGACTAATCATTTTTGATCACTAATTCCTTCCTAATTTATCCCATTAATATTCATAGCACTTACTTGCAAGCTGATTTTTAAGATTGTATTTATAAATTTCTATTGTCTCAATGTGTTACTACTTGTAAATAATCATCATTCAATATCTATTCAAGTATCTGGATACTTTTTAATCTCTATTGATCTTATGTCACTCTAATTCAGTGATAAATACTTCAAATCTCTCAATACGATGTGTTTAAGCAAGTTCTTCATTATATATATATATATATATATATCGAATAGCTGCTGAATGATCGATTCGTAAAAGTTAACCACTAGTATTGTTTTTTGAAATTCATGACAATGACAAATGAAACGCAGTTGTACTGAATGAATGAATGCTTTTGCAACTTAATACCAACTATCGGTCTATATCGATTAGCGACGATTATTTATCCGAAAAATCACTCAAACGAAAAATTCTCAAGGTCCAAGGTTACAACCTTACTCGCACTTACCAGTTATCAGAAGCTGCCCATTATCATCCTGTTACTGGTCACAGACAATATCTTGAGATGCATTGTACGAAATGCTTGCGAATATTATAACTATTGGTTGTTTGCATTTCTTCACTGAAGATATGCATTACACAAAAAGTTACATTAAACTAACTTATGTTTGTGTTGTATTTAAAAAAATTGTTTAGATATCAGTCTGGACCCACCCATTCTTGATCATTCACCAAATTTTCTAATTAATTCACAAAAAAAACTTGACCCTCAAAGTCAACTATGTTTACAATGTCGTCAAGATTATTCTATTGCACGTCGAACAACTGTTTGTACCCAACGTCGTATTTCATCTATTTCAGCATTATTAAATCAAGAATTACTAACTAATACCAACACTAATATCACTAGTACAATAGCGAAAAATCAGTTGAATAATTTGAAAATAGAAGAATTATCAGTGGGACTTCGTAAAATGTCTCTGCCCGATTTAAGAGTTTCACGAAAATCCATTATGAATATTAACAAAGAAGATCTTTATTCATCGTCACGTATTTGTACATATCCATTAAATCCTGTGTCTGTTTCTATTCAATGTGGAGTAAGGCAGAATTTTTTACGAAATATTTTTATAGAAAATAAAACAAGTAAGTGGTGTGTATACAATTCTTTGTTGATACTATGATAGTAATAATCAATTATATCTTGTTTTGTTCACAAATTATCTACCTCTCGTTATTTCATGTATCACATGCCTAACCACCGCCTAACTCTACAGCAATATCCCATAGTGTAGGAGTAGGCTGAAAGAAGATAGGGGCGGCCAAGTCAACTACTTTTACTACTGTGGTATTATGATTTTTAATGTCACCTCTATGTAATAATTTTGTGTGGAAAGTTGAATCGATGAACATTATTAGGTTATACATGGCATATGACTGAGTTACTGACCTCTGTTGTGATTTTAAGCCTGTTTAATATCATGTGACTTATTCGTCAATCGGAATACGACTTATAAAATCTCAGCACTGTGCCAAACCAATGACGTATCAACCGGTATGAACAGCCTGGCCTCTTCGTTGTTAGAGATTTATGTATATGATATGCTAATTAACATGTGTCAAAGTTTTAAAGCATAAAATTGTTTAAAACTATCATGTTACTCAATTATAACTGACTGACTAGTCAGTATACTTGAAATAATTTCTGAATGGAATGTATTACAAAACTGTCAAGTTGGAAATGGTTTAAAACTGCAAATGTATGTATGAAATTATCCCATAATCTGATGAAATGTATGGCTAAGAAAAGTGTACTTGGTTCCGTGGCAATCGCAACCCATTAGATTTAATAAATGTATTATTAAATTACTCATTTAAAACCGAAAGTGAGAAACAGTTCATGTTACTGATGTAAATCATTTGAATAAAACAGATATGGATATTCGATTAGAATTGTAGAAATTACTTTTATTAAAATAACATATGTAAGCGAATAATGTTATATCAATCAAGACAATTAATAAGTCGATAATCACAATGAAATAGATTGCATAGCTACAAATAATAGATAAAAAGTTAAAAAGCTGGTGTACTAATAGTGATAAAGGTGTAAAAAGAATAAAATTTCATTATAGGAAGTAGAACAAACTTGTATAAATAGACTTTAAAATAATAGTCACGACATTCTTAAAATTACCTAAGAAGAATTGTGTAAATAATCAGATGGTGAACAATATTTTAACTTCTATAAATCTCTTTCTCCATTGTTATGCTGTTTACAAACATTTCTGCTATCATCTAGGAAACCAGTTAGCATCAGCATGTAGAACGTATTTAGTCCTCAATTTCCCTGGTACATCCAAGGGTGCGAAGAGTCCACTCACCCTCTTGAAATGTTCTGGCATAACTACGCGTATACAGTCACTCCCACGGAAGACCTACTAACTACCTTCTCGCGCGGGGGTGTTGTTTATCCAAACAGAGGACGAAAAGCGAATGTTTTTACTTTTACCGGGTTGGTGGGTTTTGAATGATCTACTTAAGGTATCTGAAAAATCCTGATTCCAAACCAATGGTGCACATAAGCTCTGGAATCCTGAGAGAACAAATGGCGTATGAACCTATTGTTGGTCGCCGGCCACCATGGGAATGCATCTCCTAACGTTTCTCCACTGACTTGTGGATTGGACCTCTAGGTCAAAAGCTCGGGGAGTGGCCACCTAAAAAACCACCTGCTTCGAGTTGGGCACCCGCACAATATCACAGCCCACACACAAATCAAGTGACTTGTGTGGCGCGTATATATTCGGTACCCCTTCTTATCAATATTTATGTGTTCAAATAAATAAATAAGTTTTACCAATCAATTGCTCTTTATGTTATGCGAACGTTTTTCACCATATTAGTTCATTTAAAGCAAATGAAATCACTTTATTACTGTAAAACGAACAGGTTTTTGAATTTATGTACCGTGTTAAATTTTTTTTGAATATTGCTTTTGATTAGTTGTAATTCATCATTCGTGTAAACATTTTATTATTTTCTTATTTGTTTTTCTAAAAAATATACTCTAAAGATTCTACAACTCAACGAAAAAACTCGTTTCTCAACTCAAATGGTACCACAGATGCAACACAGGAGTTTCGAATAGAACATGTTTGGATGGGTCCTGCTGTATATAGACATGTTCAACACATTAGTAATGATAATTATGAATCAACTCAGAGTACTTTGTTAGGACCATTAATTGAAGGAATGGATTATACTTTTGTTGGAAAAGCCTCAGGTAGTATTGGGGTGAGTGTCCGATTGCATTTCTTAAACATTAAAGCTTATAAATGTGTAAATAATTAACCTGTCAGAAATGTTGGTAATCACTGTATGTTTTTGCTTTAATGTTTTTAGTTCTCTATCCCTCAGTCCTCGCCGTCATCATCATTATCACCATCTAGTCAAAGATGTGAAACATCCATTAGTTCTATAATATTTTTACGTCCTGGAAAATTTTGGGTTTGTGGTCTGTTAGGTATATTGCCAGAATCTTCCATTTTAACTATAGCAAAAGATGGTCAAATACCTACACCATTTCATTTACCATCAGTACACAGTGTTGAAACTATTCGTTTTTCACCAAATGGAATCTATATTCATGTACTTGATTCACATGTGTAATGATTTTTTTTATCTGATTTATTTTTTTTCTGATCTAGAAATCTACTTTCAGAAGATTAATATATCCTCCCACTCCCATAGGTTATTTATATTATTTCCTTCTGTGTTTATTTTACTGTGATTATTACTTTTTCAAAGTGTCTGTTTATCGGCGTTGTTTAGAAACGACCGGTTTCAATATATTTTCCTGCCATTTGTTTGTACTGATTTCTTCGTTTCATAATTTTATCATTTATCTATCATGTCTAACAGTAAAATCATCATCATACACTCAACGATGATTTGTCCACATGTTTTATAGTGATTTATATACTTTAAATAAATTTCTTTGTTCTATAGATTAACAAATTAAATCATTCATATCATCATCATATTCACATCAAAACAACGGAATATAAAAGTAAAAAAAAGAGAAAAATATATTATTCAATTTAATCCCTTCTTTCTTATGTTATTTTTGTGCTGACTGTCTCGAAACATATACGATACATTTTTCGTCTACACTGTTGTATTTTTCCCCGTTTTAATATCCTTCATTCTGCCTCTTCTTTACGTTTGTCGGCATGTTTTCTTTATTCCTCCTCTTCTACTGTGATAGATTAATAATGAATATTTTTTAAAATTGCATTTATTAAACAGTATATTCAACATACGCGATTTGATTACTTCCTTCAATATGTAGGCCAGTTAAGTGTATGTGTGTATGTATGAATAGATATTCTGCGAAGTTAGAGGGAAATATATTTATTCAATAATAATGCTTGTTATTACTATCTCTTTTCTCTCATTTATATCTTGCTTTATTTGTTCAACCCAAAAAAATTAAACATTATACATATCATATAAGAATTATCTTAATCGTTCTATAACAAAATTTACCCCTCACCTCAAGAATGATGTGTGTGCAATTGGATAAAACTTGTTTACTTTCCATTTCTATATAAATAAAAATGGTTGTGATTTATCCAAATCAATTGTTCATTAGTTCTTAAGTTGTTTTTAATATAATATTGTTTTAATGAATAACTTATAAAACAGAATATAAACATTCATTTAGAAGTATATGGTTTATTTTTTCCCATATGTTTATGTGTAAAACTAATTCTTACTTGAAACATGTTTGCAGTTGAACAAGTTGTTTCCAACCTGGTGAAGTAAATGAATTCCAAATTACTGAATTATAATATATTTCAATTGTGACGGACAACTGAATTAAGGATGATTAGTAGGATAATCCGTTGAGTTTTGAACAGATATGTTTTAAGTTAGTCTTAGTGTGAAAATCAACTCTGAGTACAAGCTGCTGAGTCCAGAATAGGGTGATATGTATGTCCGAATCCGCATTACTAACTACAATCCAAATATGCCAAAACTTCTAATTAAGGTCTGTATCTAGACTATCTGATGTGTCCATATGCCCCCATAGAGCATAATCAGTCCCAGTTCTGAATATGAATATCGAAAAATTTTCAACTTTTACATAAAGAACTGAATTATAAGTTCCAACTCATCTCGAGCAAAGATTCCAAACTAACTTCTATAATAAAGATTAACAGACTGGTTATTGGGTTGTCTTCATCTGTAATAACTGTAGTTGACATATATCCAGCTTGATCAACTATCGTTGTCAAAATAATGTTTACGAATTAAAAACTATTACTTATGCTGTCTAAGATAACATGAAATCATTTTTGCAAACTATCATATAAAGATATGACAAATGATATACAGAGCCGACATAATCTATGACTTGCCATATTTAATCAATAATTAACTAAAGGGAATTCCAGAGGAATAAACTTGCCCGATATTTTTAATAAAAGTTGAAAATAAAAAATGATAGTAAAGAGCTGAATGAATATTTCCATAAGTAATGAATCACTTATTGATGGAACAGTGCCAGATGAATCTCATGAATTCCTAATGTTCCAGCGTGCAATTATCTCGTTACCGTAGAGACAATTTACATACTTTTCACAACACATTCCCGAGGATAAGTGAAGCTGCGTAGACTGTTCCATCTAATTTTAAGCTGTTAGAGTTGGTGTATACTTTGCTTTACTGATAATTATCATTTAAATATCAGAGGTGGAATATTAGTTAATTTATGCTTTTACTAGCAACTGACGTAAAAACTTAACAGCATTAGGATAAATAGTTTTGTGATAGCAGACGTGATCTTATGTTCCCTGCATGAGTTGTTAAACTAAAATTTCAACGCTTGACTGATAGATTATTCTCTAAATAGTTGTGTCAAATACTATCATGAGATAAGTTTCATTAATTATAATTTGACTATCTAATTGAAGAAAGAGATCAGAATATCGTTTGATTGATATAAAGTACCGTCAACACAAGTCTTTGCAAAACAAATGAGAAAAAATTCAGGATTTCAGCTGTTTGTTGCAGTATATTTCACCACTGGCTCATGTAAAATTTGATCAAGGTTTTTAAACACAATAACAATTATCCCTGGTTTCAACATATTTTCTGCTAATTCGTTATTCCTAACTGTATTGGTATATCTGCATCTTATGAAATAATTACACTTTAAGGTAAGTGCGTAAAAGTTTACGTAGTTATTGGGTAGAACTATAGTAACTTAAACGCAACTTGTCGGCTTAGGAAAATCTCAACTGATTATTCTCCATATCTCTTTTGCTATCGTCGTTAGCTAATTTCTTTGATATGTTTTAACTACTAACAAGCTTTAAAAGTAGTCACCTGTGAAATTTTGATAATAAAGTGCACGAACAATATGACTGTCGAAAGCTTACTGGGATAGTTAGAATTGTGGTATTATGCTTGAACAGTCGTTTGTAGGTTGATTGATCTCATCACACAAATTAGCACTGACATTCAGTGGTTGGGCGAAATCACAATATATGGAAATCTGTCTGTGAAATAATAGGAAGCGGTAAAGCGTAAAATATCAGGATTATCAATACTTTCTCACAACCAATTCATAAATCTCGTTTCTAAGTACTGATACCTTGGTCGATGATCCCACTGTTGACATAGGGAATTTGGGCTGTAAATTATGTTGAACGAAAATGGTAAGAGACTTAGTGGAGACACCATCAATAATTATGGGAAAAATGTTTGGAATAAATTACATATCTGCAACATGCTAAGTTGGATTACACAATACTGAGTTTTAAACTAAGTAGTTTATTTGCGTTCAAAGTTTTGTCTGTGGTGATGCGTTAACGACCAAGCAGGTTTTGAAACTGACACAGTGTTTGTTTTCGCGCAGCCGGTGTGTATGATAAGGATGCTCGTGAAACCTACAACCAATCAGACTATCACTCTTTTCTACCTTATCGCCTGAACCGTCGTAGACATAAATATATTTTATTAACGACGTCTTCAATAGGTCATTCGTTGCCATTTTGTTAACTTAATAGACAGTGTTGACACATGGTATGAAGCACTACACGAACGAATCGAATTAGGTGTAAATTCTTCTGAAAAGTGTTGTTGCAAATACTTGATGACTTCAGTTTGTTTTACTGATTCGTGTATCCAAGACACTGGGAAAGTTCTGAAGATCAGTGTCTAAAGCCAACAACAGTCGCTGTGAACTTTGCAATTACATATGAATTCACTTATAGGAGTGTAGCATTTCAAGTCAAACCATTTCATTTATAAACTTTAAAGTCTAATAGACGCCGAATCTTCTGTTATCGTAATTGGTTTTGAAGTCAATTCTGCAATTCCAATAGTAATAATTGTTTCAACTATACAAAGCTTGGAGACCATGACAAATCATCATAAATGCCATACCGTATTTTATTTTTCTACCCATCATTCAATATATATAAATTATTAGTCATATGCAGAAATTGTGATCAACATTTCCACATTAACGGTTATTTCAATTGTCTACTTGTTTCATAATGACTGAAAAATTTATTCTGTACACAGCAAACATGCAAACATCTTATTATCAGGTGATTCATCCCCTTCTGCCTAGTTTAAAATTATCAGTACCGGGGTTTGTGCAGATTTTGGTATTTTCGCAATAGAATTCACAAGTCAATCTAGGCTAGATCACCAATGAAGTTGATTCGTTCTAGTAAGTGACTCCTCAGCAGTACGCATCCACGATTCCGCATGCGGGATTCGAAACCAGGACCTTCGGTCTCACAAGTGAATACTTGACTTTTAGACCACTGAGCCGGCATCCAACGATTTTAAGGTCTAACTTTAATTGGTTCATGAACTTGCTCAACCGTTCATCCATTATCTGAGGAAGGTACATATCTCTGCTCGACACGGATTGAATTCCACTGATCACGGCTTCTCATTAGAACTCCAGGCAATCCATCTTGAAGCTAGTCACTCATGAGCTCATTATTATTACCATTAAAGAGAGTTGTGATGATTGCAGTATTTTTAACAGTACTTCTAGGTTTTCAATGATAGTTTAGCTTAGGTCGACTCATGAATTCAACTATTATTCTAAAATCACTTGTCTCAAACTACTTACCATCAAATTTTTCAAAATAGCGTACAGAGTTCAATAAGAACGAATAGGTAGCATCAAACAACATTTATTAACTATTCCAAGGTCGAGCCACACAAGTGTTTTTAAACCGTGAAACGTTTACCGTATTAATTCATAGAAAATACGTATCGATAAGTTCGAATTGTATCTAACTTAACTGCTTTATTAGAAAAATATTTTACTGCTTCAACATATTTATCTTAAAAAAGTCCCTTGTGAGATTTAGAAAACAACACACTGAATATTGGAAGATATAATGAGATAAAACAAATGTATTATTGAATAAAACAAGACAAATTGTAGGTAATTTATAAAAGAGTAGTGAACTATCTGATAATAATTACATTTGATAGCCTCAGGTATGTAGATATATAAATATACATATATGTTTAAATTGATAAACATTCTTTGAATGAATGATATTTAGCCAAATGGAATATACCTGAACGAAAATTGCCAATTATATATACATATATATAATCCACCCAGCTTTTGCTAAGATGTTTGTTGAATGAATAAAAGGTTGACAAAAAGGAAAATAACTCTGAGATTATAATACATCATCATTTCTCGTTCAATTTTAAAATCACACCTTACGTTATAATTCCTTATAGATTTTATTGTTGACCTCCTGAATATCTTCCGAATGTAAATACTTATTGACTATGATTTAATGTTGGATAGTGGATTAGTTTATAAAAAAGAGAATAACTAAACTAAAATTTTAAATAGAATGAAATGAAAGTTTTAGAATTAATACTGATAATGCTCAATGTAAGATTTTGATTACGGGAAGAAATATATCAAGAAAAATTATTATTCAGGCACAATTGCTCGATCTGACTAAGATCTGTTTGTTCAAATCATCATTATTCCCCCCCTTGTGAATGTATTTGTACAATAAAAGTTAGAATTTTCGCTTTGAAATATTGCACTGAATATTACAACCTTTCATAAATTTTAAGTTTTATAAATTCTTGGGTGGCATATGACCAAATGCTTTGAATCATTGATGTTAGTCAGTAATTTCAATACGAATTCGACGATAAATGTTGGTAAATCTATTTATTTTCTTTACCATATTAGGAACTCACATGCGGCTTGATCATTAGTAACGTATATTACCTGACATCTATAAGGTAAAGATTTGGTTATTTTCACAAAGTTTAACATTTCATTAACTGAAGATTACTAAAAGATCCAAAAGTGCCGAACATCCGCATCTCCTTAGTTTACCGCTTATTTGTATTATTTACTAACAACGTAAAAGGTGATTTGTAACAAGAGATTATTGTTGATCTTGTAAAATTCTAAGATTAATACACGGAAGTCAATTAAAGAAGTGGTAATCTACTTTATCATTCCTACGCTACTATCTTCTTTATTATTCAGTGAATTACTAATAACGTGATTTGTATAAAGCTTCACCATGAACAAAGGATATTGCAACAAAATTTCATTGATTTACTTATTATTTATAATTTTCATAGCAAGAGTCAAGTTTTCTCCTTGTTTCACACTATCATTCTTCATCATAGAGATAATAAATAATTCCATTCTTCGACTGTAAATATCTCAAGCACTATATGAATATATTTCTGTTTAAAATCTTAAGTAAAAGAAGCATACAATTAGAAGCTTGTAATTAGTTAATTGGTTTATCAAAGAAAAACTGTTCCATCTTGAATTCATCAAATTATTACGAGTGGATCAGTTGGTAGATTTGTTTTATAACATACTACTACTGATATTTTAAACATTGAAGTTTTGATACTAGAAAATAAATTCTACTGAAATTGGAAGTTCTTATTTACATTAAAGCATCTACTGACGGCCTGCTTGAACATCTGTACTATCTGTTCCTCCCGTCTAGATATTTCAACAAGGTTTCTAGTTTTGTTTGTTTTAATACATCATCACGTCTATTAATCTCATAGCCTATTCACGTGCGTTCCTGAAAAGTGTACAACCTTTCGTTGTACAAGTTAAAAAAGGCCCAATCAGTGATATCATGGTTACTGACAATATGAAGAGAAAAGAATATGTATTATTTCGATGTCGATCGACTGGACTGCTAACTTCTAATTGGCGATCACTCAATATTTGTCGTCAGGATCGATCAAGAAGTAAGAAACGGAAACATGTTGAAATATTTTGTACTGAGAATTCTATATTGTACCAAAAATATAGTAGTGAATAAAGCTACTACTACTACTACTACTACTACTACTACTACTACTACTACTACTACTACTACTACTAATAATAATAATAATAATAATAATAATAATAATAATAATAATAATAATGTATACCCATCTGTATGTATCATAAACTAGATTTTATTTTCAACTCAATAATAATTTTATATTTAAGTATATCTACGAATAGTTTAGTTGATTATATTATCTTGAATTCTAGTTAGTAAAATGACCTGAAATATTCTTTTTTTAAAATAATGTTCTACATTATAGTTAGTATACTGGGTATTTTAATGAAATCTAATGTATAGGTGACCTAGTTACCTTTATTCTCTCGAGATATAAAGGTGTTTCGGATTTTTATTTTACTGAATCACTACGTAAATAGTAGAAAAATATCCTAATATTTTCGTAGTGGATTTAATTTGAAATTATTCAATTGACTCTGAAATATCACTGAATTTTCAGGTGGGAAAGTCCTATTACGACATATGGAATGATTGATTAAAAGTTAAGTCATGATACCATGGCTGCTAAATGGATTATTAAATGTACAATAAATCAGTCAGTCAGTAACAACGTAGAACGTCGTACGTACGTACATCAGTTCCAGTTGCCATATCACATTAACACAGAGATGCAGTTGTCGACTCGAATCCCGTAGTGGTAGAGGTAATAAGAGTATAAGCAGTAATCGGGAAGATTAGTGTTTGGAGATGTTATTTAAAGAGTATAATACAGTGAAAAAATTTAGGAAGAGAAAAAAGGAGACAAGGAGGAATAAGTAGATCAAAATTTGGGAGAACACAAAGAGTGGATGCACCTGCGCCATTGCAAACGATTTTGAGCCATGTCATTCAGGGTCTTTAACCATCGGCTGCTATTACCTCTCAGCCCCCAATCAAGTAGTCTACACCTACCAACATGGCTCAGTCCACTTGTCAGTGACTTCATGGACTTGTGCCCATGAAATGTACAATAAATACCATGATATTTATATGCTTAGGTTTTAAAATATATAATAGAAACGTTTTTGATATTTGTTTTACAAAAATAACCGTTCATTAGTTTAAACATAACTTCACCAAATGGCTTCTTGAAAATTTGACAACAGATAATTAAAAGTGATTAACAAATGGTGGTCAATTCTACAAACTACTCGTTTCTAAGCTATGTCAGTCAACATTACGACAACTATACTTCGATCTATCATACTCAACAAAACATATTCAACAACAGAATTATCTACTGATATGCACTTACTACTATGTAACCATGCTGAGAATCATTTGCATTTGCATTTGGAAAAAACATGTTTTATCATACTAATAAAATACGCTATATAATAGCAGGTAAGCTAGAAGATTAACATTCAGGTGTGATAAATTGCCTATTTATCCTTTACATATTCTTGGATCAGCCATCTTTAGAAAAACACAGTTTGTAGTTCAACATGATAGAGAGTTTTCTTAGATGAACTGTTGTTAACTTTCTTAATGACCTAATAGGCTTCTTTCTGCGTATAAAAACTAACGATAATTGAGTAATGGTAAATAACCTCAATATAATTCTTTTATATTCTGTCAATTTTTGCATGAAAGATTAGAAAATAACATTCCGAAAAACTACATAAAATAAATGTGCATACTTCGGGACTTTCGAAAAAGCCAGTTTTCATAATATCTACCTATACCATCGTTTACTTAAATATTTCATAATCAAGCGAAATTACAAATATCGGAATTTGAACGCAGCGTCTTATTTGGAGCACAAATATCGTAATGCCTACTCAAGGTTGAGCGTGACAAACTCAAACAATGCATCATACCATTGTGAAGAGATGGTGTTCTTATATCTCTTTGAAGCTCATGAAGATCGTAAAGCAAACAGAATGAAACACCTTCTTCCCCGAAACACCCAACAAATACGTCTATAACCATTCTAGCGTCGTTGGTTGGCTCATAAATTTACAGTAATGCAAATGTTGCTGCAATCCGAAAGCCTTATGAAGCAAACATATAATATAACCGCAACCTCTAACAAAAACTCCGGTCGACTAAAACTGGTCTTTTTTAGTTGCTTTCATTAATAAGTAACACAAAATATCCTATGACACGAATTCTCTTAAAAGAATCTTAACCTCAATTAAATGATCTTCCAAGAAATAGGGATTTAGTGTTACTTCATCCCAGTAAAAAGTGTTATTATCATCTCCATGAATCGAGATGATTATACTGATAAATTATTCTTCGTAATAAAGGATATATGAATTATCTCTGAAGGAATTACTAAACAAGATACAACACATTACACTGAGAATAAATTGATGGAAATCTTAAGAAAGACTAATCAACCATCAGCAGTGAATTATGTGAACATCCAAGATGGTTAGGATCTACTGTCTAATGGCTGTGTGGAATTTCGAAAGTACCTAGTAAACATATTCCTTTTCGCCCTAAAATAAATATAAATTACTTTTCATACAAAACAACTGACAAATGGTTGGAAGTATTTCTTCGTTTGGTCAAAAATAAGATGATCAAACACAGCGTTCTGTTTTGTGAGATTCGACAGCTATATTCAATGCATATGGAAAGATAATTATATTTTTGTATGTGTTTCTCTCAGAGGCAGTTCACTATCTATGCGAATATAATGAAAGTAGCAGCACCAACATCGGTATGCCAGAACACTACCCAAAGGAACTATATTTGTATTTCACTTTCAAAATATAACTTAAATTCCGTAAATAAACCAATATTGTTGGAGTAAGACCTCCAATGAGAAGTCTATCAGTAAATTGTTTCATGACCAATCTACATAATTTTACTATCCGATCAACAATGAATGATTTTTATTTTTGTAAAAGACATCAGAATGATAACTTTATTATCTGTGGTAGAAATAGTGATCTTAATAAAATACTGCAAGTGTTCAGTTTGTACCACCAGTCGATCGCATTCACAGTAGAGTCAGAAATAAATGGAGAATTTCAGTTCCTCGATGATTTGCTAAAAATTACACCATTTAGTGGGCTGGGATCTGATAACAGGTAGATCGCTTCTGATTGTTATCGAATAACTATTGTCAAAATATACATCCTGGGTATCCTCGTGTTAAATCATTCACTTAACTCGCGTTAATGAATAACAGAACTAAATAAGTCAAATACGGGAATGAATTTCAAATATGTGTATTTCATACAATCATCGATCGAGATAAATTGTCGGAGAAGCGAAGAGTAGAGAACGAAGCAAAATGACGCGCGGTGGAGAAGTCACTCAAGCCAACTCTTTTTAACCAAGAGTGAATCAATATTTATAGTCGAATAGAAACAAGTTACAGACGTGATGAGTAAGAAAAAAATGCACACACATAAGCTTACATAAAAACAGTCAAGGTTAATAAGTGAATAAGTGATAGGGTAAAACTGTGGCTTGAGAAGAATGAATAAACTGATCTGTTCAAGAACTAGAATAAACTATGTGGGCTCGATTCAAGGCTAGAACCTACAACTCAGTTGGTCTTTAAAAAGACAAATATATAGAAATTCAACTTGGAATAGGTAATGTATAAACTTTCCAATCTACGTTCCACTGGAAAATTGAACTCATTTTCTATCCTTCACAGCTAGAAGAATTTGAACAACACACAATCAAAAAAGCGTTGAAAAGATTTTCGTTAAATCTTTATAGAAAATGCGTTTCTTTCCAATTCCATCAACAGAAAGCTAAAACCACAACTCAAAATTGAAAGAACCCATAGAATATCTAAGACCATGATCATTGTTAGGACAGCTAGATAGGTTAAAATAATAATTTCCATTGTGTTAACATCAGCATATGACAATGAAATACATTTGAGTCAACATTTGAGTCACCTTTTTACTACTGTTGAAATTATTTTGTATTATTTGTTGTTCTCATTGAACATTTCTTTTAGCTAAGTTAATGTGAGCTGTATAAATCTAGCTACTTACCATCCTTGATAAATCCTACATTATTCATAGATAAACAATGTATTAGTCGACTACCTCCAACCACCATCTGATTTCACAATAGTGCTCGCAGTGTCGAGTCACCTAGACTGGTAGCCATATTGCAACATGATCGATAGCATTCGATCTGCACTAATAAAGAATAGACACGCATAGCATTGATCACCACCCAGTGTTCAATCAATTGTGATAGATAACTTCTTTTTATTAAAGAAAACAGATAAAAATAAATTCTCCTATACAATTAAACCTTCACGATTTTTATTGATTTTAGAATAAATTAATTTACTTAGTTATGAAAAGTCTAAACATAAAAGTAAAATCATTTTTGTACTATTCTTCACTTATGATAATTTAATTGATTCCCGTTTATTTAAATGAATAAAAAAAGGTACTTTATTCAAATAGTTATGGCTTTTGACAAAATATTGGTTAATACATACAACCATAGTACTTACTTGTGTTTGTCTACACAAAAATAAATCCATCAAGTCTCTAAGCAACTAGATCAAGGAAATATTAATTTATAATGATCATTTGAATTTGATAAAAGTCAGTAAAGTCTATTGTTATAATTGCATTAATATATATATATATGGACAAGTAGATATAGACCTTTAGTAGATATATCTTAACTATCTCCAATTTTGAATAGATATATATATTAAAACATCAACTTACAGTAATCTGAAAATTATTATTTACTTAGTACGAAGCTTGATTTCATAAACAACAAACTATTAATAGTACAATTCAATAGTAAGAAAATTATGGACAGAAGTCTAAGACACATGAAAATAACTTTATACAAAAAAAAAGAAAGAAAGAACGAAATAGATAGATACAAAAACTACAAGTAAATGACAATTTGTTTTTTGATTTTACAGAAAATAGTAAACAGTCTTAACTAAAATGATAAAAATATTTTAAATTTTAATCTGTGTAAAATGAAGGGTTACAAATAAAAGAAAATGAACAAAAAGAAATCAAATTAAATTTTTTAAAAAAACTATTTCGGATTTACATAATTCACGCAAATTCACCATTAATTATATTATCTGAACAACTAAAAAGTAAAACAGAAATACATAAATAGAAGAAGAAGAAGAAGAAAAAAGAAAGAAACAAACAAAAGTTTGTGAATATTGAAATTCTCCATACACTTAATGCTTCTTTAGTCTTATATATATATAATGTTCCGTCTCAAAGAAAATCTTAGATTTAATCAATTTTATTGTAATTGTTTAAGCAATCTAAACATAAATAATAGTTTTCTGTATATTCATTGTCAAAGTTTCTCTACTATATATGCTATTTCTTTTCTTTTTTCATTTTATAAAATTATTAGACATATACAACATATTACTAACTAGTAATATTATAATCGTTAAATTTTGATTCATATTCTTTTTAAATGATAAATTATAAATAATCTGATTGGTCGATATAGTTTTAAATTATTCAAAAGTAAACACATATATACATAACATAAATATCATATATATATATATATATATATATATATATATATATATATATATATATGAAAATAAATTTATTTTATTTTCAACGGAATAGATTTAAATCAACCGCGAAATATTTTGAAAAATTACTTTATAAATTAGAATAAATAATTCAAACAAAATTAATCTATTTATTTTTACAATTATTGGATTATAAAATCAAATCATATTTTGTTTTATTTTATATTATTATTTACAAAATAATTTAAATAAAGGAATAATATAAAATTTTAAAAAATAAACAAAATTCATTGAATTCAGTTAATTCATTGAAAATAGTTTTTTTTTAAAAATAATAAAGTCTATACATAAAAGTACAATGAGATTACATAATTGATTGATTTATTTTTATCCCATTTTGACGAATTATTAATGAATAATGAATTTAATGGGAATATTTCAAATTGTTGAATATATTACTATAGAAATTCTATTATTATATGGTAAGTAGAAAATATAATTTTCTTCATATTTTTAGTTATATTCATGATAGTTTATCTGAGTTTAGATAATCTATTGTATTATTCTAACTAATATGTATAAATACGTTCATTATGAATTACATAATTAGTTGTCAATGCATATGATACTGAATATATTACTTGTATTGTAATTAAAATTTATTCTAAGACTATGTAGTTTCAAGTTGAATTTCTCTTTAGAAGAAAAATCACTTCCTTATTACTAGGTTAAACATTATTTTTTGAATATGAACTTATGTGACGATGTCTCAGAATCAATCACAATGGCGTCGGAGTATACATTCTCTATCTTCCCTTAAACTAAGAGATTAAAATCGCTTCATATCATTTTTTTATACGAACTAATTTTTTCTTTCTGTACTATATCCTTATTGCAATCTTTCTTTTATATATTATCACAACTGAATTAACTACTTTTATGAATCCGGTGTTCATCTTGTTTGTGTTAATGAAGTATGGCAACTTGGACCGATGCATATATATGCCTGGGTCCTACGTTGTGGCTGATTGACTGACTGACTATGTGACGATGTATTACATGTCGAAAATGATAAAACTAAATTCAAAATAATGATAAACTTGATAGATAAATTAAAACAACGGTATTGGTTTTAGTGTAATTTATATGTTGTACAGTTTAAATAATTGAAATGTAGTGATGTACTAGTTTTCATGAAAGTACTAATTTAATTCCTGAAGTATAGCTATGAGTGCACAAGAATAAAGATGAATGTAAAATTTCCATATAACTATATCTAATCAGATCAAGAAACAAGCGTATTTGGTGACAAATCTTATCTAAACCTAAAGGTTTTTTTTCAGTATTTAAAATGAATAGAAATTTTTTACATTGACTTTTCAAGATGATCTTGCCGAATACAGATTAATATTAACTTTTATTACATTCAGTTACGGGTGTTAATTTTTACTCACGTTTCAAAGCAATTATAAAAATAATTGAAGATATGTATCTCTTCAGTCCACTGAGTTCGAACCAAATCAAATGACTTGAGTCAGATTCCAATTGTTTTTTTAATGTAACAATTCGTCAGAATAACCTGTAGATGAATGACTGACATTTCACTTTTGCTCATGATTTCAGTTCACTTTTTCCATGAACAAAGATTGTTTAGATATTTTCTCATTTAGTAATATACTTAACTTTCGGTTATTTATATACACTTTGTGTGCTATTCTTTTTATTATAGTTTTGGTTACGCTTCGAACATGTACTCAAATTTAGCAAATTGTACTATGTTAAACATCATATTAATAATTGTAACTTTAAGTTTTCTTGACCTGACGGTAAATCGTGAAATAGAATGACGTTACTCTGATGGGTAGTCACTTGAATTGACTGTTGGAAATTATGCTGAGGTTTTGTGAAAATACTTCAACGAAACTCAGAAACAAGAATTAGAGAACATTATTATTTGGGAATGAATAAATAATAGTGATATATTCGTTGTAATACTATCTGATATTACCCGGCCACTTTTCTAACATGTCAAGCCAGAAATCTTTACGCGGAGAAAATGACTATCTATAAGTAAGTAAAGTCTCAGACCATAATATTTAGGATAGTGTCTGATAAACATGTTTAGGAACAAAATAGACGGATGCTGTAATTTAGTCAAAATCGTCAATTACTCACTTTAACAAGTAGCATCACTAACTACCAGAATCCAGTTATCATAGTAAATACCACAACCTGGTTTAATTAGATACGCTTATCTCAAGTTATTTAGCCTAGAAGTTTAAGTTTATAGGCGTACTATAAACTTTGATCAACTATTTATAATAAGATGTATATTTCGAAAATACTGTCAAGTACTCCGTAGATTAATTTAAATACTTATGACTACCCTAGTGAGTATACTTAGTTATTTTCCTTCCTTGATCCTGTCGATTCCAAATTTTTCTACTTTCTTTAATTCACTTTACAATATCACAAGTCATAAATATAACTGACTATGTCGCAAACATCCACAATCACTCTTTAAAATAGTATGGGTTAGTCAATAAAAAGCACGTATTTTCCCTTCAGTGAGTTAACGATCACTGATAAAGTACTATTTATTGGCTCACATATCCAGTCGCTACAAACGTGATTTGCCAAAAATATGTAACATCTGAGCAACAACATTAATTGATCTCTAATTGTCTATTGGTTCAAAATGAACACTAAAAGCTTCGTTGAAATCCTAAAAAAATATTAAGATGTACTTGTATAAAAGGTTCTTTATTTAAATTATTCATAACAACATATATGAATCTATAAGTAAGTGGAGAGCTTTCAGAGTTCTTCTGAAGGTTCTCTACCGGGAGATTATTGGTTGTACCAAAGTCTATGTGGAACCACCACAAAAACTATCAATCTCGTAACACTCAAAGAAGAGTAGTAGACAACTCCTATATGTACATTTCTGTTATGGATGATTTCCTAAAAATAACATTTTATTCATCTAGCTTTTCAACGATTAATCTCTTGCTATTACGTTCACTTGTCAACTATGAAGACCTCACTGTTTTATTTAGTGAACACACAGACATAATGAAACTTTGTAATTATCTTTAATAACAATCCAATTGCAGTCCTAAACATCCATGAGAAGATCCAAGCAAACAATATCAAGCGAATTTCAACTTCACCCCATTGTGCAAGCAAGTGACTGTCAAAACTCAGTAGCTAAGTGGATAACGCGATGGCGTTTGAAGCGACTGATACTGGGTTCGAGTGCCAGAGTGAACATCAACGTTGAGGTGCAGGTACATCCAGTTGACGAGTCGCAAATACGACGAATCGCGCATCCTGGATTCCGCTGCCAGCCACTATCCGTCTTTGCTTATAATGCTTGTGAATTAAGGCAATACCGAGGTATACGCACGGTATACACATATGCCAATAAGAGACTGATCATCAATTGGAAGATTCAAGTAAATAATACCAAGTGAATTACAATGTAACTATGTTTGGAAGGTAGTTTCCTCCCTCTAAGCGCAAACTTTTGCTGCAGGACCGGTCCATATCAACACTTGAATTGATCATAGGGAGTGAAATAATGAGTAGAACTCCTGAAATTTTTGCTAGTGATGTCTTTCCGAAGAAGGATAAAAGCCCCATGATCAAACCTTTCAACTCAGAGAACAAACGTCCATCAAAAAACATTAATTGTATTTATTGGAACAATTAAATGATCTATGTTAAGGCGTATGGCTAAAGACAAATTTAACAGGTCGGCTGACAAAGTAGTGACTCATCTTAAACCAATGTAGTTACATTTGCCGATAGCTGGAACATATCTCTTTTGGGTTCGGGCGACTGTCATAAACAACTGCTGGGGACAACACACGACACAACTGAGAAGCGGTTTGCTTTAAACAAGCACGTTAACTTTCTATCCTCTTCTAGATCTTGTCTTAATGGACAATGATCTATTGATCACTATCCCTACTCACTTAACAAGTTTAGTTTACAAGACTCGCGTTTTTTTTGTATTTTTATACTGTCCATGAATATTTAAACATTCAGTATACACATAAAAATTAGTTTGTCAATTCCTTACCTTACATTACTTTTCACTTTAGTCTCAATATGCACACGATATAATTGTTTATTTCAGTTAAGTTTACTATTAACACTAGACCTTTGAAAATTTTGCTACACAACCAAGATCCATAGGTGAGTTACTTAGATAACACTTTACTTGTATATTATATTTTTGTTTAGAATTTTGTTTTATTTCGACATCCAGAGTTATTTAAAAAGCATAATAAATAAAGCTTATGATTTACACTACGTAATTTCTTTTATCATTAAAAAATATGCGAGTAAAATCCATTCCTCTACATTTCTTACTGTATTAATTTAGTGATTAAGAATTCTCACTTTTTCAGTTTATAACTCTTAACTTAGATCTCCTTGAGACAATGGAGAAGGTCCTCTTTTATAAGTTTTCGTATTGTTTGTATATCATTTTACTATGATACATTGAACTTGTTTCAATAAATTAACAATACTGTTTTAGATTATTTTCATGATCTATAAAACAGTTGAATACGTTTATTCTAGAACATTAAACTATCACAAGTGTTTCTCATTATTTCATTTTTCATTCTATATAGTATCATTAATTGAAGTTACACGAAATGTATATAAAACAAATATGAATATTTCAGTTAAAAATGGTTCTATGGCTGAATTATCATGTCCGATAGATATTGTTCTAACTAGAAAGGTAGGTCTACATAATCAAGTTGTCTTGACAAAAAAAAGTACTCTGTGTTTGTGTCAAACAATATCTAGTATCATTTTTTGATCAATCTATAACAATTATGACACACACTATCATCATTAACTACTGTATTTATGTTACTATACTTTTTTTGTTGATTTAATTAGTAAGGTTTAAGAGACTATTTTATTCGTCTAATTTTTTTTTGGGGGGGGGTACATATGGTGATATCAAGTAAAGTTAAAATTAAGAATATGAAACAGTTTCTATTCATTTAAAACAAAATACGAATTCTTATTTATTTACAGTATGTCCTGTCTCTTAAACTATTAAAGGATCGAAGTGAACTCAGTCATCTTTAACGTTTCGGTATGTACATAATAAATCAGTTTGAATACAAAAATTTTTAACTCATCAATTTTCACTTGTTTTGTATGGTTTGATTTTTTTTAAAACTATCTAATAAAAATACGAAAAACAATAGCAACCATTAATCAGACAATCATAATGATATTCTTGTCAGTACAAATTTCCCCTACTTATTAGTTTAATTTCACTAAGGCTTAGAGATAAACTGAATTGGCAAAGCAATGGTAGCATTCCTACATTTCAAAAACATATGAAACTCAAAACAGCTGCCAGCCATTATCATAGTCTGAATCTTTATAACGAACATCAAGACAGTTCTACTGTACGTAGCTGAAACTTGGGGAATTACTACAACCATCATCATGAAAGTACAAGTATTTATAAACAGTTATCTATGCAAGATACTCAATGTCCGTTGACTGAATACCATCAGTAACAGCCTACTGTAGTAGAGAACAAATCAGCTTCCTGATGAGGCGGAAATTAGGAAAAGGAGTTGAAGTGGATATGACATAAGTTAAGGAGATCACCAAAACTGCATCAGTAGGAATGTCCTAACTTAAGTTTCTGAAGGGAAACGAAAAAGAGGAAGGCCAAAGATTACACTACGTCAGGAATTGAAAGCATACATGGAAAGGATTACCCAGGACAAGTATGGGTGGGGAGTTCTGTTGAGAGGTCTACGTTCTTCCACGAGGAGTAACAGGCGTCAGTAACGTAAGTCGAAGATAAATTATAAGTTTATAAGGTAAAGAAAACCCTACTAATGTGGCTTCCTGAATCTTCAAGAATATTACTTATCTAATAAAAAATATTTGTTATATAAATGATATTAAGTGTTTTAACAAACACATTTACTTTATTAATAATCGTTTGACAGAATTTAGGATTGCTCACAAACTAACATACTTTTTTTCACCAGTTTTAATGCATTAGTATGTTTGTCACTTAATAATAATATATATTCTGAAAATAATAAATACAGGATTCATGCCAGTTTACAGACATGATCAGCTTGATATAAATAGTAATATTAAATGTAGAGAAGCAAACATGTTTTAAGTTCACTAGTTCAAAAATTGTTTATGTAGTACATTTATGACATGTATTGTAACAATGAAGTGTATCGGCCAGAAACTTTTAATTCTTCTTAAATGAACATATTATTGACGTAAGAATGATGCATTTTTGGTCATTTTCTGCTCCATAACGAATTTCTTATAACCATCTATAACTAGAGAAAATAAAGTAGAAGTAGAGAGCACGGAACAAATAGGGCAATAATTATTACGATAGGCTATTTAAGTCTACTACAATACATATGTCAGGTTATTTTCTGATCTACTATTCATGTGAGATGTTATTCAAATTAGTAAGGGTTGTGAGGGACGGCGTTAATGTAAATTAACAGCAGTTAAGTGGTTTTAATTAGTGAATTCAGTAATAAGAATGGCTATATATATGTAATCTCACTTGTAGTTTAAATATTATCGCCATCTTAAAAAAATCCCTACTTATTCAGAAGTCATAATCTCACTATTATTCCTGGAAAATTTTTACAGGATTGTGACCTGCTAAGTGAAAAAATCTAATTAGTCTCTGTGATGATAAAGTTAATTGTTTTAAATATTGTTTTAAAAATTTTTTTAAATACCTGTTTATGCCAATAAAATTATTCGGTTCTTTTCGATTCCATCAATAACACAATTTCATATGCCTAACCAACAAGCTATTTACAAGAAAAAGATCGAAACTGGATAATAAGCTCTATCGCTGGAAGCCGAATAACAGCATTCAAACATCACAGATGTATACTGGTTCGCAGATTAACAAGCATATACGGGTGCTGATCCATGTTATATAAATAAGTCGTTTACTCATTATAGATCGAAGGTACATACTGTACAGTAATCCCGTACTAAAAAAAACAGGGCCGTCCAGTGCTTCCAGGTTTACTTTAATGGTCTAAAATTGAAAGGTTCATGATCTCTGCAAAAATAAACAATCCGTACAATTTTATATTGATAATTACTAATATGTTCAAAAAATGTATCCAGAACACGCCCATGGCAATTTCAATATATATTAAACAAATTAGATAACATTAGTTAATCATGCACAGGTTTTTATGTATAATGCATAGTTAATCATTACTTTTTTGTCATCACTTAATGACATCGATTTTCGCGTTCCGAAATCGATAACCACTAAAATCAATAGCAATTTATTAATAAAAAGGTTAATTTATAATTCAACTTGATAGTTAACCTTTTGTTAATGGATGAACCGGCTTTAGAATTTATTAACTGGTTTAATTTATACATTGCATTATTGCACTTCAGAATTACTCTATCACCAACATCTAGAATGCAATGAAATTAAAACCGAAGACATAATCGGAAAAACATTATACGTTATTGTTCTTTTTGTGAAGCAAACACCTACGATATATAGATAAGGGATACTTAACTCACTAGTTCGGTGTTATGTTGACGATTTTCTCAGCTACTCACTCCATAATGTCGAAAAACACAACAGGATCTTTCTCGAATTTAACCTTTTCCGTCCAGCTCGGGTCCATTGGGTTTCAATGATTCCGAGCACAGTCAAAGTTGTATCACCTCATTTCCGTTGCTATTTGACTGGTCCTCCCGGTGTCCCACACTATTCTGACATTCCATTTGCCTAAAAAATTGTTTCTCCGGTTGTTATAGGGGTATCAGCCTCGTGAATTGCAAAGAATCTCTGCTCTCACCATGAGGCGTCACAATTCTTCTGAATGATGATCCTTCAACTCGGAGGACAGAGTTTAAATGGTTTGATTTTTTAAAATCTGATTGGTGTTTTTTAGCAGGGTTGTTTCCTATGGGATGGGTATGCTGACCCCATAATCAACCATCCTCTTTTATCCGTGTTTGGGACCGTCAGTAACTTAGAAGAGCTACAGACAGAGTTAAAACAAATAACTAAGGAAAATACATTGTTTCCCCTAATTAGTCTTCGATGGGAATTATTTTATAGATAAATTTAATATAAATATCAGTAATACAATAGCTCTCTACTTGGAATATATCCCTACTGATATATATCGATGGGAATGTATGGTTCACTTGTTATCTACTACTAAAAAAATAAAACCTTAGGCTTATAAAATCTATGCGAGCCTCAATCTTCAAGAGAAATATTTTACTTTATTGCCATTTTTAAGGCATTCTGAATCCCGTCACTTCAGTAAGACAAGCCAGTTATACTATTAGGTTTATTTTGAACACATCATGTCAAACAAAAAAAGATGGACCCGTTAATGTTAATCCCTTCCACTAAGACAAACCATTCCATGTTTTCAACAATTAAGCCAATAATAAATCCATATAAACTAGATTTCTTTGTTGGTATTAATAAATTTTATATGAAATAGTTTAATTTAAATTCGAAAGCTAGTTTCACAAAGTTCAATTAATTTGGCTTCTGAACACTGTGTCAGATACAGATACATCGTGAATTATAAAATTAAAAATATTGGTTCATTGAAGAGTCCTCTTTTCGGAGAATTCAGTCTCATCCTGAGTTAATTAATATCGTTCACTGATTTGCCTTACAGGAATTGGAAACATTAACATGGATTCGAGCACCACGACAACTTCTTACAAAGGGCGTTTATAGAGTTACTGAAAATCCTAGAGTATTCCTAGCACCTATGGTGAGTGTTTAAACAAGTTACAATGTAATTTTTTAGAATACTATTGCACTAGTAATAGTTATCTTCAGAAACCAGTGTAACCGATAAACATCATCATACTGCACTCATAAACACGCAAATTTCCAGCATTCCTTATGTGATTTTTTCCAATAATGTTCTTTGATAAATTGATTTGATGACATTGATTTCTAAACTAGTGATAGTGGCAGCAGAAATAGTAAAATCGAAATATAGCCAAATTGATCGTACAATGTAATTCACTTTATTAGTCATGTAGAAATATTTTAACAGGTGGTGTCATTGGTACTATAAACTACAAGAAACCCATAGAAATTTCAAGATTAGGTGTTTTAATTTTAAAGACAAGATAAAAAATTGGTTTCTCTTAACTTTCAGATATAATGAGGGGAGAGAACCGAATTGACATGTGATATAATCATAACAGCTTATTGGCTGTTATTTAATCGGGTGAAAGCAATCCTGCTTCAACGTCACTGTAATACGTAGAAATATAAATATGGGAGAAAGAACATAGACTACAGATAACATGAAAATTGTTTCGTTTTAAACTATCACAATTAGACTAACTGCACATTTACATTTTGTTAGCTTAACATTGTTTATTTTGAGTAACAAACGTCGACTTCTTCAGAAATTTTTATATAAGCAGACCATATGACATATTTATACAGATCAAGAACATAAAGTCTTGGGGAAAAAATGAATTCATTCTATTTCACTGTTTTTGACCGCCTAAACATAACCTAAAATTACAACGAGTAATATAATTGCAAACAAATGTATAACATACTTTAGGTATTGAATCTGAAGTAAACTAAAATGAAACTCGACATCCTGAACACTACATCTGAGTATATGACGAATAAATATAGGAAAAAAACTTACAGAATAACAATGAAGCTATAATAGATCTTGTTCCTTTCAGTTACAAACAGTGGCTGGTCAAAACCGTTTTTGATATACTAAAACAATTGAATACATGAGGATCTGGTAGTTATTGAAAAAAATCTTTATGAATTAATACGTGAAGAAATTAATTTTAAAATATGGAACGGAGCCTCCTGAATACCGTAAACAACTGATTGTCCTCAAAAATCCTATTCTCATCCGTTTTCCATTCAAGCGAGTTGAGATTTCAGAAGATTTCTTACTGAAACATTTTTCCTTAGATTATCAGTAACTATAATATCACTTTCTCTATTCTATGTGGTTACTCTTTAAATATAGAGGTATACATTAAACAAATATTTTGTGTCCTGTTCTTCTTATGATTTTCGATTCCGTTTTGAATATGCCTAAAATTTACTAATCAAAATATGCTAAACCTTTGTTTATAATTATCTTCTTCATTTTAATTTTAGGCTCTTTAAAACTGATAAGAAAACGTGAAACAGAATGAAGTTATTTTGTTCTCCAAACCTTAATGTTCTTACTGTGTTAAAACGTCAATTAATTCTAGATCAATAGTGAAATTAACAGTTTAAAAATGTAATACTTATAGTTTTAAGGAAACATGTTGTTTGATCATATAGATAGTTTGTAATAACTTAAATGAATTTGCATTAAAACAAACACCTACATATAATATGCAATACAGAAAAATTGATTTATTTAAATGTTTTCTTGAGTAGTTTTATTTTTCCTTAAATCTTTTTTTAGGATCTTTTAAAAACTAAAGCTTTAAGTTTATTTTTACGACCAACCCTACCAGACGATGAAGGAGAATATAGGTGTACACTCACCTTAAAAGATAGAATTCATGTTCATACCGTATCTTTAAATATTTCAGGTAAGTTTATAAACATGATTTTACAAAATATTAGTATATAATAAAATTATTGAAAATAGTTTCTACATATTTCAGCTATTTGGTTGGTCAAAAAAAACACAATAATCCTTATGTTAATATTTTTATTCTACTTGATTTGAACTGAATTAAGGCGAGATTTTGTTAGACAAATAGTGTCATAAATTGTAAACACTTGTGTATTTTCCCTTCACATAACAGCCAGATACTATAATTGATGAATTAAATAAAATCTAAATACATTCAACACTTATACCATATGGTGACATGTAACGCCAGTCAATCTGTAGTTGATAGTTTGTATTCAATCGATTGAATTCACAAGTTGATCTAAACTAGACCACCATTGAAAATTTGGCAGAATTGTACTGCCGTTTCGTTCTGGTAAGTGACTCTCCAGTAGTGTGTATCCACGATCCCGCACACGTGATTCGAACCCAGGAGAGTTGTTCACCTCAGACAATAAATGAAGGGTTGAGCAAGTTCATGAATGGATTGAAGTTAGACATTAAAATTGTTAGATGCCGGCTGAGGGATCTAGAAGTTAAGCATTCACATGTGAGACTGAAAGTCCTAGTTCCGGACCCTGCATGCGGGATCGTGGATGCGTACTGCTGTGGAGCCACTTACTGAAACAAAACGACCGTTCAGATTGACTGGTGAATTCCATCGTGATAATACTACTAGGTAATTCTTTTGTACACACGGTTCTGGCTTCAGCTCATGAATGGCAAGAACTTGAGTGATAAATAATCAACTTGAGGAAACTCGAAGTAGGTCGCAGCTCTCAATAACGTGAATCGTACAGTTTATATGAATTGAGTTTTGATACTTTAGAAAATTACTTTTTCTTCTAAATATCTTTGACGTATTATGGTTATTAAGGTGTAACAAAACACTATATAAGAAATTATTACTCAGAAAGTCCCGTGACTGTATAACTTGGGTACATGGGTAACTGAACTGGCGTAGTGGAAAAATTGCTCACAAACCAAGACCTGAACTTCAACTGGATATTTTCCAAAAAAACTAAACCACTCACTACCTTATCTAATATTACTGGACCAAAGCTATTATTGCTATTCAAAATATTTAAACACAACGGAATGAGTTACTCGTCAGATGTCAGATGTTTAATCAATAATTAAGATGTTTATCGCTAACCTTAGCGTCTAGATTCTTATATGCAGAATATAGCAAATTATAATAATACCAAATGTATCTATTTAGATCTCTAGTAATAATAGATTTTCAGTGAAAAGATATGGATAAATAAAAGTGTACTAAAAAGAATTATTAGTCCTTAATGTACTACTTCAAATGATGCAAAATACTTTAATTATTGAGAAGGAATTTACCACAGATTAACATCAATTGAACAACTATTATATAATAAAGAGCGAGAATTCTATCCGATAGTCCCTGATCTCTAATAGCTTATTAGTTTAAATCAATCCGTGACAAATAAATTTCCAAAATCAACTAACTATACACGATCTTACTTTCATTTAGAAAGTCACTAAACATAAAAATCATGGTATTTGGTGAAGAAAAAAAAGTTATTCTTAGGTAATTTTATACACGTACGTTTCATTCCTAATTTAAAAATAACAAACGAATTGAGTATAAAACGAGTAATTCATTATTTTTGTTATATTTTTAACAAAACACTTGAAATTTGTAACACGTATAAGATAATAATAAGATTAGAAGTATATATTCAGGACTGTTCAATAGAGTAACAACTAGAATACTTAAATAAGAACTTTCGTCTAAATTTGATTGAATAGTTTCACGGTATTTGGGCGCTGAGTTAATGTGAGACATTAAAGAGGAAAAATGCATTTGTAAAATCTCAGCGAAAGAATTTGAAGTAAATCCAATGTTTCGCCTGGCAATCTGGTTCAAGCTTTTTCAAGAAAATATAATCAAACATCAAAATTATCGAATATAAATAGGTACATGGTTCTCCGGTTTACTGTATACTGAATAAGTTATCCAATCAACGTTAATAATGTTTAAAGTAGGTATCTACATCAGTTTGTAAGAGACATGAGATGTGAAACGAAGTGTTAAGATAACAGATTGTGTGTATACGTAAGTGAGAAGAAGAAATTTCTTTCATTATATATCGTGTTCGGTCGGCGAATATTAAGAAAATATATGATTTTTATATATGATATGAATCAGAAATGTCACAGCATGCATTAAATGAAGATAAATAAACAAGATAAAAGAATGAATTCAAAGAGGAAGAATGTATTTGTAATTGAAAGTTTGCATTATTTTTAATGTTCCAGTCAATTGTTTAACATATTCAGATAAGGTAACTGATTTGGATCGTTGAATGTAATATCTGTTAATTAGTTAATGTGATATAGATAGGGTGGAATAAAAAATTCAGGTTTACTTATTAATTATTAGTTGCCATGGGACAGCTGGTTGTATTTCATCTCTCCTATTAATACTGTTTGGATTAGCCCATATATGTAGGGCTTCAGTTGTTAGTCTTTCTTTGTAAGAGTTAAAGCATTTTGAAGGATTCTTATGCCATTGGATCACATTGCCAGGCAAAACGTTGGATTTAATTCAAATTCTTTCGCTGAGATTTTACAAATACATTCTTTCTCTTTAACTGGAATACTTATTTTTTTAAAAACATGACTATACTTGTGTTATAACTTGTGGCCTGAGTGCCCTGCTAATGTATACGTAACGATACCGCCAATTAGAGAGCAGTGACTTATCGATCGGATCAATGACGCGTAAATCCGTATGAGCAGTCTAGAGTCCTTATTGTTCCTGCCTCCTGCCTAGCCCAGTCAGTTAATTTCAGAACATCACTCTCAGCCTCTGCAATATGAATCATGTATTTCAAACATACTCTGTTTATATACCAATCAAACAGACTACATCATACCATAAAATAAGAAACAACATTTGTACGAGATTTGGCCAAATGTGGCTGTGAATGTGGGAGGTAGGGATTAATAGACAGGGAATGATTCAAGAATGGAAAGTTGTATAATGACAGTTCATAGGTTAAAATAAAGCTTATGATAAGAGAGACGTAAATATGAATAGTTTAGTTAATTAACAATCATACGATAAAAATATACGTATAGTATTGATCCACAAATGGATCCCTAAAATTACCATTCATTATGCTTACCGGGAACTAACAACTTGAAAACTTGAAACATACATCATAATATTAAACACTATTTATTTATGCATTCACTTACTGATGTTCCTTTCAAAACTGTATTAGAAACAACAGTATCACTCTAACCATTATATATGCTCGAACTGATGATTGTCAATTTTAATAAATACTGTATTGCCCTGAAAAAGCTTCATTATTACTCAATGAATATTTTTCCAAAGTCATTGTAATTTATAACCCAATACAATTTAACTTCTGATGTAATTATTTATTACTTTACTAAGGTTTGATTCAAACTTAAAACCATATTTATAAGTTACCGTGCATTTTCTTTCTAATAACAATATTGTTGAATTACATTTATTTACAGTCCCTCCAATCATTATTAAATCTCCTGTTCCATACTTAAAAGTTGATGAAGGTTCATCACTTGAACTAAATTGTCTAGCGACAGGAAATCCACCACCTCAAGTAACATGGAAAGTTTTTTCCAATCCACTATTAAAAGATGATAAAACTGATCAAAAATTATTATCAATTTATGATGCATTTTCTGGATTAGGTGTGCGTAAGTTATCAAGTTAATGTATTTATTTAAACTAATATTTAATGTAAACTGGATAAGTATAAAACAATTTGCAGAGATGAAATAAATCTATGATATTGAAAGCCTTCTTATCAGACAGTTTAAATAGTTCAAACTGACGATACATAACAGAAATAAAAGTGAAAAATTAAACTATTTCTAATGTTTAATTTAATTTTAATGAAAATCAAAAGGAGGTCATTTTTATTACTAAATGAAATTCATTTGTGGGATATGCTGTCCAGTTTCTAGTGATTCAATGGTTCTTCATCTGATATCACTTTATACAAATACATCTTAGTATTGATTTTGCGAAGAGCAATAGAAAGCGTTGATATTAACAGAGTAATCATTTGTTACTGTAATAATCTGTCATGTTTTATTGAGTCTAATATATACAAATATTAACTGTCTAAAGATTGAGTCGGTTAAATATTACCTACCTTACGAATAAATGATTGAAGTACTAGATAATATAATTACTCTCATCAGTAAGGAATGCCTACTACGTTTTTGATCTTTCAATTTGTTCTAAGAGTTATTTCTCGTTTATTAAAGCGATTCTTTTCATTTTCCCACTTCAGTATTGTATCCATAGTATAGTATCCATAGTATTAGTATCCATAGTCTGTACAACTTTGGTAAGATTAATAATAATAATGATAATAATAATAATTTATATTCTGAAAATAATAATTACAGAATTCACGCCAGTTTACAGGCATGACCAATTTGATATAGAGGAACATTAGATGTATAGAACAAACATGTGATAGAAGAACGTTTTAAGTATACAAATTCAGTAATTGTTTAGGTAGTACATGTATTACAGTGATCCAATGCATCAGCCGGGAATTTTTAATATTTCCTAAATGGACAGCCTGTTGATTTATTAACGGAGTAATTAAGGTCAGATTGCATTAATGATACTTATCTACAACTAGAGAAATTAAAACGAAAACACAGAGCACGGAAAACCAAAGCAGTAATTACCAAAATATATCAATCAGGTCTACCTAAATGCGTGTGTCACGTGACACAGTGATATACTGTTTATGTTATTCAAATTTCATGCAATTGGTTCCTTTTATGAATTTAAATAGAGCAAGAACAAACATTGATGCAGAATAGTATGAATTCATATTATTTCGAGGTTTCTCGTCAGCTGCTTACAAACCAAAATTGTGATAGAATTTTTCACATGGAGATAGTGTGAAACAATTGACATGAGTGTAAATAACTGGATTATAATAATTATATATATATACTAGAAACAGGTCAGAGGTCAAAAGAGGGGGGTTAATCCAGGTTGGGTGGTGCAATAATTTAGTGAAGTTCATAAATTGTGTGATAATTGTTGAGATTAATGGAATTAAATAATGATAAGGTAGATTACGTAATAATAATTAAATAGAATTTGGAAAGTTAAGATAATTTAAGAGGATCAGGTGGTGGAAATGTGTGAATAAAATTTATTTTAAGAATCAGGTAATAGGGGGGAGTATAAAATATCTTAGAATAAGTAAATGAATAAAATAACCAAAACACAAAACAAACAGAAACAAAAAAATTACCAGGGTAGTGATAAGTTTATTAAAGTCTCTTTTTGGATGCATAAGTCCGGTTTCAGTTTCTTAATTGCAATAGCTTCAGCAAACCGGAGAGTGGTAGTACTTCTTTGTCTATTGATAATTTTAAACGCGCGCAGAATATCAACGGTATGCCCGGTGTCAAGTAGATGCCGAGCTATTGCACTGTTATAAGCTTTAGTCCCTCTCAGCGTCAAGTTTTTCGGAATATGATCATAAATGCGAACCTGTACTCTTCTCTCAGTTCTTCCAATGTATGTACTACGGCACGTACATGTGAATTGGTAAATGCAGTTGGAGCAACTGAGAAGAGAGGACTTGTCGATCTTCGTTTGTTTTAGTGAGCAGTACGTTTTCCATAACGTAGTCAGTTTGGCTGCCGGGTAGGCCACTTTCAATGCGGAATTAATTCTGTGATTGATAATTCCGGTGACTTCATCTCCTTTGACGTGCAAGAATAGGAAGCAGGTTTTCTTTTCAACTGTATCCTGCTTAATCGGAGGGTTTGTATTAGCATATTTGTGGATGAATTTATCCGGATATGCATTTTCGCGTAGGCATTTGGTGATTGTAGTAATTTCTTCTTTGAGGCATTCTTTTGAGCATATTTTGCGTGCGCGGTCAAAAAGATTTCGCACAATACCCATTTAATAACTCATTGGACAGAAGCTGTTAAAATTGAGATACACTCCGCTCCAAGTATTTTTGCGATGAATGTGTCTTTGTAGTGTGCCATCTGATGTTCGCCTAATTCCAATATCTAGGAAATGGAATTTATCATCAACTTCATGTTCCATGGCAAATTCTATATCTTTGTGTACTTTACTGAACAAGCTAAGTAGGTACATGGAAAGTTGGTGATTTTTGCAGACAAGGAACGTGTCATCCATATATCTGCAGTAGAGTGCGGTACTTTCGATTGCGTGCTTAAGTTTCTTTTGTTCCAGATGTCCCATAAATATGTCGGCAAGAATTGAGCCCAGAGGGTTGCCCATTGCTATTCCATCAATCTATCGGTACAGAACATTGTTAAATTTAAATTGTATGTTTTTTGTACACAAAAACAGGAGCTGTTTAGATTCCTGGGGTGGTAAAGGCAGGAGTTCTGGATATTCACATATGATCTCTGCCGTTTCTTCCAGGAAGATATTTGTGAAAAGCGAAGAGACATCAAATGAAACCATGAATTTGTTAGAGACATTAAAGTTATCAAGTTTTTGTACAAATTCAAAGCTGTCTTTTAAACTGTAGGCTGCTAGTTTTTTTCGGATTGGTTTCAAGCATCTAGTCAGTCAGCTAGGGCAAGTTTACGGAAGCGTGATTTGGCCATCGATAATATTGGTCTTATAGGGATGTCGGGTTTATGTGTTTTTGGTAGCCCATATAAGTATGGCAATCGGTTTAAGTTCGTTATACGTATCTATTAGATTTTTCTGAACGAGTTCTCTCAACTTTCTTAACACACATTTATCTGTCGCATCTGTTAAGTCTTTCTGGGTGTTGTCAATGATAAATCTGGTGGAGTTATTTAAAATGGACATTACCTTATTGATATATTCATCTCTGTTGAGAATGACCACACTAAAACCCTTATCCGGACGAAGTAGCATTATTGTTTCGTCTATAATAAGTTTTTCCAATGCTTGATGGTGATCTTCGGTGAACACCCTTGAGTGTGGGATTGGTGTCGTAACATACTGGTTTGTGATATCCACTAATTTAGATTTAAACCAACTATGCTTTTCGTCGTCCATGGGTTTAAGGTATGACAATTGTTGATATAAATATTCAAACTGCGTCTCAGTGTCTATTCTGTTGCATTTTCTTGGGATATGAAATTTGAATCCAAGGCAGAGTGCTTCAGTTTCAATTCGACTTAGTTTTTTATTAGATAAGTTCTGTATGTATTTTCGTGGATTGGTAGGAAATGCCACGTGGTTTTGTTCTTTAACAAGTGTTTTGGTTAATGTTTTCATGAATTTGTGACTAGTTTTTGACTGAACATCGCGAATGAAGTTAAGCAGCTGACGAGAAACCTCGAAATAATATGAATTCCTACTATTCTGCATCAATGTTTGTTCTTGCTCTATTTATTCAAATTTGTTAAACTTGCTATTGACGGTGTTAACATATTGACAGCAAATGGGTGGTTTTACTTAGGAGATTCACTAATAAAGATGGCTAAACATTTAAAGTTCCTAAAATATCACTTGTGGAATGAGATACACTTACAGGTGCTAGACCATTCAATGCATTTTAAAAGGAGCAGTATGCATCGATGCATCGAACAAATAATGGGAGTGATTTTATCGTGCGGATAGATTGTGGTACGTTATTCCAGAGTCCAGAAAATTTACAGATGAAGTTATTCATATAAAGAGATGATTTAGAATGAGTTTGTTTCACTAGTGCCAAGGAATTACGGATGTCATAATGAGAAGTTTCTGCATATTGAATCGCGTGATTGGATGTAAACGATAGTTTATGAAGTAGTTTGAAGAAAAAGATAAGTGTTATAATGTCTTTGCCCTTTTGTCTCCAAAGTTTAGCAATGTTGTTTCATTCTCTGCACATATTTTAGTGTATTTATGTAATCAGGTAATAAATCGTTTGAAATATTTTCAGGAAACCTTAGGAGGAAACACTAAAAAGTATGCTTAATAAATAATTTTTCTTCCCTGTTTCAAATAAAACACCATGATTATGGCAGACAAATGTTGTACTACCAATATTTATGTACATTATGCTCAGTCCAAAATGATGTTATTGCTCTTAAATCATATTAGATAAAGATCACTGAAATCATGTATACTCCTATTCAGTAATTCTCCTAATACAGAAAATAATGAGAATTGTCTGTTTATTGTTGAAACAAACTTCGTCGAAATTCCATCACAGTTATTTACATAAGCTATTACAAAGTAGATAAGTAGACCTCTGATTTTGTCTTATTTTTGAAAATATAAGCTCCGAATCACTGAGAACTCAATGACTGTACACAACAATATTTACTTTTATCTTTGATCAGCTGTTCACCATTGCATGGATTATATTTAATTTAGCTTAAGCCAGATCGCTCAAATACGATTTAGTGACTTGGTCAATCTTTTTGATGACTGCATGGTATCATGCTTGCTGCAAAATCGAGTCCTGTGTAAACCCCAGATAGGCATCGCTGATTAGTCAGAGTTTAGAAATCGTTTCCAATCACTCTCTTTTTTAGTAGCCCCAAATCTCATGTTGGTTTCTGATAAGAGTTATTGTAGTGAAGGAGAGCACAGATGAGGACAACCAAATTGTAGTTAACACAAAATGACAGTTACTTGATAAAATAGAAAAACCATATAGTAAATAGTTAATTTCCAAAATATCAATGCATCATATCAACCTGGACTGTTCTTGTTGCAAACATTAATCAATTGTCTCACATTTCATTGTTCATGCATTTTCTTGCAAATTGCATTGTGTTGTCGCTCTTCCTTTCTTGATCTTTTCCCATCTTCTGCTGCCAGAAATTGCATTTTTCACTCGCGTCATATACTACTGACATCGATATAAGTAGCACGCACCACATTATCACTAAACTAATTAATTTACTACCAACCACATGGCTGAATCAACAAATATTAACTCCTCATTCCCCGGTGACCCCTGATATGTTTTCAGTCTAATTTAAACATTCACCATCATTAATAAATAAATAAATAAAACCAGTGTTATCACAGAAGTTCCATGAAAGCTTTTGAACTTATTGTTTTAAAGAAATGTATCACTGCTGTTTTATCGATTCGCTGCTATCTTCTATCTATGGCCTACAATAAAATATCTAAATTACCGACAAATAGATAATCCTCATCATCTTCGGATGAATATATTATCATGCTATTCTGCTTTATTTCTGAAATAAATTATGAAACAGTCAATGACTGTAAAAATTGAGCTATTGACTGATAAATTTTTCGAGGATGACGTTTTATCATAATAGGACATCAAATAACAGATTTTAAAAAACAATGTCCCAAAAAGAGTTAACTGTTGCTTTATATCAGAATTATGATTTTTCTAACAGTTTCATATTCAAATGCCTATAAAGAGAATATTAAGTAGTTATATGTTTATTAAATGATTAATATTTAACAATTTTTATTAAGTAAGACATTTCGTTTCTATAATTTTTACTTTTGGTAATAGAAAATAATACTGAGACTTCATCTATTATGCTTCTATTTTACTTCATTTCTTACATATACACAGCTATTAATCATCATAACGGCACTCTGATAATTGGTAAATTACACAGGAAAATGAATCAACGTTTTCTGTGTATAGCAGCTAATGGTGTTCAACCGGATGACCAAAGAGAAGTATTCCTATCAGTACGATGTAAGTTATAATAATTAGAATAAAATCAATAATCAGTAAAAAAGCATTCATAATACACTGAAAAATCAGTACTTTAGCGACTGATTAATACACCTTTTTAGACGGAATTATCGTTATTCATCAGAGAAAATTTGAGTAAGTTATTTCAGTAGAAGCCACTGCTTCATTAAATTTGAGTTTGGCTCTTTGAATTTTACTTATTAGTAAAGTATTTAGGCCATTAGAGAGGAAATTTGTTCTGTATCGTGATAAATGACAGTACTGTTTAAAGTATGATTCTTTCCATACTTAAGAAGCAAGTGTCTACATGTATTTAAACCTGCATAAAGGTATATCGAAGAATTTATTTACTGAAGAAAGTTATAAGACTATTATGAGCAGAGATGGATGGTGACTAGCAGTGGAGTCCAGAGCGCTCGTTTCGTCCTATTCAGGACTGGTCAGCCGGATGTGCCTGAGTCCCAGAATTGATGTTCACTCAGGGACTCCAACCCAGTGCCGTTCACATCAAACATTATCGCGTTGTCCACTTAGCTACTGGGTCCAGATAGCCACCTGAGCGTGCAATGAGGTGACGTTTTAATTCATTTTTGTATTAATTGTTTGAGTTTTCCTATTGATGTTTAAAACTGCAATTGATCAGTCTCTTATTGCGTATGAGCATCCTGCGCGGATTCCCTCGATATTGCCTGAATTCACAAGCATTATGCCAGTATGAGAATGATTAAGTTCAGTCCTATGCATTAATGGGAGAAATCAAACAACCAATACAAAAAAATTATAAGACTATTATTTACTTAACTGAATAACATTTAGTTGGAGGCCATGTTAAGCTAGTACCATTCTGATACTGTAAATCATGTTGTTTTGGTACAACACTTACTAAAAACAATATTTAAACCCATCTCTCTAACTAAAATAGTTTATATTTTATGAAAATATGATAACTATTAGGAATAAAATAGAAACAGAACTATTCGTATCATACAGTGTTGGTTAATTGCATCCATAAAGTTAAAAATCATAATATTCCAAGCTGAACTAACTGATGGTTGAAACTGTTTCATTAGCTTAAAAATAAATAATCCAAAAATATTATAGAAACATATAAGTTTGATACGATACCCAACGACTAAACTTGACGGACAGGTCTTAATTGACTGGAGAGTGAGTGACATGCAAGTTAGTTTCCTACAATTATCAACATGTTTATCATGTCTATTGTTTGTACATATTGTTACTTTATCATCATTTTTTTACATGAAAAACTGCTCATTTGGTTAGTAGCTTTGTATCTGATTTCTAATCATTCAGGGGCCTAAGTCAATGATGTGGTCTCGTGAATAGCAATCACTTGGCCACATATTATTGAATACATTTACCTATTGACATTCTATCAACATAAAACCACTTTTAATCCGAGCACAAAAAGCATCCTCCACAACAAACATACTAAAGAGAAAAGAAATTCAATGTTTCATGAAGAACTAAGTATTTAAAGACCATTTTTCGATTAAAATAAACTGAAGATATTCAGAGCTTACTTTCTGGATAAATCTTCAGGTACATATTCCGATCATTCAGTCATCTACAAAGTAGAATCAGACACATATATGCATCGCTCCAAGTTACCACACCTCATTAGCACAACAAGATGAACACCGAATTCACAGAAGTAGTCACTTCATTGATAGTAATGAATAAAAGAGAGATTATGTATAACATAGTACAGGAAAAAAGGATTAGATCGTAGAAAGAAAAATATGAAGCAATTTTAATATCACGGTTTAAGGGAAGACAAAGAGTGTATACACCCACCCAATTGTGATCGATACTGAGCCATGTCACACACAGTATCCAAACACTATTTACAATAGTCACACAGACACTAGCAAAGTAGTCTGCATTTACCAACATGGTTCAAACGAGAAGATAGTGACTCCAAGAACTTATGCCACTCTCTGGCTTGGTCACTCCTAACTTTCTTCCAACCGTCTCCAACACTTGTCAGCGTTGCAAGTCGTGGTAAACGGCGTTTAAAAATATGTCTGACGTGGACCAATCAACTCAGTCGATGAAGACTCACAAACTCATCAACTGATTTACCATCATTCCCTAATACACTGAGTCTAACCTCATTATTACTCACTATTACCCGGTGATCCTACATCCCTACTGGCCACGTCTCGCAGCCACAAAATAAAACAAAACCAATTGCTGTACTGTATACCCGTCCCTTGATTGAAAGACGGATATCTCGCCTCCGCCATAGTAGGTGACGTAAGTTGGCATAAGCTAAACGACTATTTCGAATCCGTGATGAGATTTCGTCAGACACCAATCCATTAGGGCTGGTCAGATTTCCAAGATAAGTGAAGTTGTCGACGTGTTCGACTACTTCACTCCCTATCCTTAGTTCAGGTGTTGACACAGGTCAGCACTGAAGCAACAACTTGCATTTAGAGGGAGAGAAACGCATCCTAAAATCCTTGATATTGTTGCTCAGTGCTATCAAAATACTCTGCATTTTATCAGCGTCTTCACCAAACATGACTATGTCATTTGTGTATTCTAATTCAAATAAGTGCACCTCCTCGTAGGAGGTCAATCCCCGAAAATTCAGTCAACCAGAACGCTATTTCCAGCAGGAAGTCTATGATGAAATTGAACAAACATGGAGAAAGTGGACAGCCTTGACGGACAACACCTGAGATTGAAAAATCAGATGAAGTCTTTCCATAAGCACTGACTCGACTGGTAGTGTTCGAGTAGAGAGCCTTCACAAGGTTTATGTACTTCTGAGGAACGCCTTTCAATGACAGACACTGACACAGAACCTCTCAGTCTACAGAGTCAAATGCTGCTTTCAAGTGAAGAAAGACCACCATTGTCGGACGCCGATAAGCATGTCTGTGTTCTAAGATCTGGCGAATGATGAATATGTGGTCGATGCAGCCACAACCAAGTTTGAAGTCAGCCTGATTTCCTCGTGTTTGCAGTTCACGAGTCCTAGTTAGGCATCCGATAATTATCGAGCCTAGTATTGTAGATACTATATTAGTTAAACTAATCCCTCTGTGGTTATCACAGGATGATTTTGACTCCTTATATATTGGGACAATCAGTGATTGCGACCAGTCAGATAGGATTACATCCAACTCTCAGATTTTAGCTAAAATATTAATCAACATAATCGCTAAAATTGGACCACCATCCTTAAAGGCCTCTTGAGCCAATCCATCTGCTCTTCCTCGTTTCAGACTAGCTACAGCTTTTTGAACTTCAATTAGAGTCGGGGGCCTATTTCAATGTTCCGTTCAGGATGTTTAAAAATGGTAGGTAGCTGTGAAATAGTTGGAGGCAAGCCCAATTTCTCCTTAAAGCGTTTCGTCCATCGTTCTAAACCTCTGGACCGCAAGCAGATGAGACCTCTTGAGCCAATCCATCTGCTCTTCCTCGTTTCAGATTAGCTACACCTTTTTGCACCTCAAACTGTGAATTTCTCTTGTAAATCAAATATCATTTTCACATAGAAGTGTACAACTTAAAATTAATAACATTCAAAAGGAAACTACCTTGCTGAACTTTATTTTATTTATCAAAAGCGAATTAAGTCATAGGAAACCAATCAAACAAACATCAAATTTAAGAACGTTTTTCATAATTAAGTTGAATCAGCTGAAAAATTTACCATAAAAAAATGGCTCACTTTATATTTTCATTATATCTGGCATTTGGTTAGTACTAGAATGCAAAACGCAGCTTTCTTTTTACTCCAAGCTGTCATCCATCCCAGTGTTAATTGTCATACTGAGACACGAATCCAGAGCCCTTCTATTCAAACACCGTTACATCATCCACTGAGCTACTGAGTTCAGATAGTTAGTGTTTCCACTCTGTGGTAAAGGTACATCTGGTTGGCGAGTACGAAACAGGAAGAAACTTCTGTAATGGATTCCATTGTTAGCCACGCACTAAATATACTGAAAACTTTTGACTGAAGACTACTTCGAGACCATCCGCTCTTAATGCACATATCGCAAAAGGCAGTGATCAGTCGCAGTCCTGCAACGGCGAATCGCAACACTTACTAAATGACCTCAAAATATTGCACACACCCGAGTTTGAAAATTCACAATTTTATTCATCCATGATCACATATAAGAATAAGTAAGAAACACTCATAAGCAATAATTACTATTCTAATTTTTCTTTATAAACATTTAATTGAACCTTTTGTTTGCTCCTCAGTTTCACCAGAGGTCAAAATGACTAATCGTATTATCAAACAAGGCATTGGTATGAATACAGTGTTAACATGTCAAGTCAGTGCACATCCACCTGGATCCATACGATGGCTTTTTAATCATCATTATCCTATAACAGCTACAAGTTGTGATGTTATGACGAATTCAGAGAAGAAATATTGCTTACGTAAGATAATATAATTATAAACTATTCTGATTGTATTCTTAACAAAATACGACACATTCAACTTAAGTTATACACGTGATCAGTTTATTATAACTTTCATGCAAATATCTTCCGCTTCATTTGATTGCTTTTATTTTAATAATTAATAGTACAATGGTATATGGTGGCGCAACTTCGTGGATTTGTTGAAGTTAGACATTAACACCGTTGGATGCCAGTTCAGTGGTCTAATGGTTAAGTGCTCACGCACGAAGCCAGTAGGTCCTGGGTTCGAGCCCCGCGTGGTGGGGGATCGTGGACGCGCACTGCTGAGGAGTCCCATACCAGGAAGAAACGGCCGTCCAGTGCTTCCACGTTTTCAATGGTCGTCTACCTTCAACTGACTCATGATTTCAATCTGTGAAAATTTCTTTAAAAAATCTCCACAAACCTCTTCTGATAATAGTACAACTGTTACATTCGAAACTTATCATTTCTTAACTAATTAGGTTTAGTTTATATCATTAGTTCAAGTACCATATCTACAGCAAACGGGCTCTCACCTCAAATATTCATTACTACGTATGCAGTACCTTAAGTTCCGTAACTAGTTTGACCAATCAGATTTAGGATAACAGATGTTGGATTTTGGCGCGAAATTTATCCACCCATTTGGCCAAATAGCGTTTTGGCATTTTAGCTAATGTCAGTTCGTGATGATAAACCGTAAATCTAATTCCTTATCTTGACCATCAACTGTGAATGATAATCCTTATTCTTCAAACTGCTTTATAACACTCATTTAGCCCTAGTAAGTAGGTAGACACTCTCAAGGTCACTTTGGCGTCACTCAAAGGTCGTCCATAAATCAAAGTCTCACCGTTTAAGTTCTAAAATAAACTACAAAGGTCACTTCTTAACCTTGTGATCTATCTAAACAATCCATACTTCAATGGTAACCTTAACTAATTATGATCGAATCTTATTGCAATTAACAAGCAAAATTTAGTACTCAAGGCTCGTCTGACCTGTGTACAAAATCAGTGTACAGTTATTAATAAAGAATTCAACAAGACAAGATAACTTGAATTAGAATATCAATAACTATAAAGTGATAATATTTTCAGCATAAATCGTAAGTAATAAGATTATGCATAACAATAATCAGTTAGGATTATTTTATGCATTACATAATAAAATATATTACTATCTAATTTTGAGATGGTGGAGAAGATTTGTAGCTCAGGTGAATGATTTCGATGGAGTTTGGTTCTTCTCCACCATCTCAAAATCATATGAGCGTAGTACGCTTCTCGTTGTTCGAAAATGGGAGGCTGCCACTCGAGAACAACTGTATTTTCTCCACTAGTGTCTTCGTTAGCATGTTCTATCAACACAACCAAGCCATCCAGCTCAGAGAACAAAAATCCATCAAAAGCTATCTAATTTATTCACGTATTTGGTACGCAACTTTGAACATAGAAGCGACTAAGGTCTATCATCCTCTTTAGCAATGAATACATTATTATTTTCAATGAACGAATAAATTAATCATACAGTACTTTGAAATGTCTAAATCGCAGCACAGATTAGAATGATTAAATATTTGACGTCATCAGTTATGTTTAAAATACAAATAACCTTTTTTGACTGTTTTTTATAGCAATAACTAACAATCTCTAAGGAAACGTAAAAGCAATATGACCATTCGGTAAGATGATAACCAATCTTGAAGCATTTAGGTTCAGTTATTTAATTTATCCTTCTTGAAATTCATTCTGGAAGACAATGACTAAACAGTTTGCATGATTCACGGAAGTTCAAATATTATTATGTAATAACCTAAGTTAGGAAACTATGTATGGAAATACTCATTATTCGGAATACATGACTTTACACGAGATTAAACTCAAAACTTTCAGGCTTCATAGAGAGTCTTCAACCTTGACATGAATCAGCTGGTATCCAATAGTTTTAATTTCAAATTGGCTGAATATGAAAATATAAACTATTCGTTTACATCTCAGTGATATGATGATTAAGCGATTGCTATGAGACTTCAAATTCTCAGCTTTGATCCTCAATGGAATTGTGTATCTCAAATACTGAGTAAACCTATGCTAGAATGAAGTAACTATCTAGTGATTCTTAGTTTGTAATAATAGTCTAATTAAAGTTGGTTATTAAACATAATATTAGAATTTACCAACAACTGATTACTATATTTATACCTAATTTTTCTATAAACCTAGAGGAGCATAGACCACAATCATATAATAGTTTATCAGCAATCACTTCAAAATTGGCTATTTTTAATTTAAAAGTAGGAGATTTTGGTGATTATGTTTGTTCAGTTAGTACAATAATGGGTGAATCATTTGGAGTGACAACTTTACAAAGTATGTTATTCATATTATTCTTTATAAATATATTTAAATTTCCTTATATCATTCTTTCTTGTTTAAATATAATTTATAAGTGGAATATAAACTTTTCTCAACCCGATATTTCTGATGATTTAAACTGTTTATAGAGCGTTGATGTCCTTTTATAAAGAAGAAATTCTATTTCAATAAAGGCAATACATGTTGCAAACATTAACAAGGAAGCTGCAATCTGTATTTATGAACTAAGTTTTTTAAAAATGTAATACACATAAGTGATGCCTACTGCTAATAGCTCTAATAATCTGGCTGTAATTTTTGATACGTCCCTTCTAGATGGTAGGATAATCCGTTTCATTATTTCTTAATTTGATATTTTGCTAGATGATGAGTTTGATGAGCAATTTTTAATGAGCTTGCATGGACAGCAGGTTCTCAAGACTCCAAATGAAATCCTGAGTATACTTAACCGAACATCATCAACAGAGAATTACAAAACTTTCTACTATGGATTCTACTGAGTTCTTGAGTAAACATTTTTGCCTCTCATAGATTTATCGTTATTTTAACACTTCTGGAATCTAAAAGGAACTTTAGGTCATTTACAGATATATGAATAAGACGTAATTTCGAAGAAGATACCCCATTTTCATCTTATTTCGTATACTTCTTTGTTGTGTAACTTGAGATATCAAACCTTGAACCCGTTTTTTTTAATTTACAGGGTTTAAAACTGAAAATTTTGGTACTGATTTAGCACAAATAAGTAAGTTTTTACGCTGTCATCATCTAAATATGAGTCTTTATGTTAGGGTATGTTGTAAAATATTTACACTGCAGATCCCCACTACTCAAATTATTCTAGTCCACTGATTCAATTAGCGCGTTTCTGTTCAAAGACGAAACGAATTCTCACCTGACATTTGACATACCACGAAAATCATAACTATTAATCTAAGAAAATGTCATTCAATTGATAAACATCTAGTATGGTTGACATTAAAAGGCTATCGTGACAAATCTAAAAGTATGAAGTTCACGCATTATAACATTCTTCAAAGTTCTCAGGGAACTGCTTTCTCTGTAATCTCATAGTGTTATTTTTATGACACATTTTTTATGGACAAGACAAATCACACATTCACATTCGTTATTTTGAATTCATTAATTTCATACATTTTCAATATAAGGAAATTATTTTGATTCGTAATTTTTACATTCATGTTACATATGCATAATCACCGCCTACGCAGACGTGTAATGTTAGCTGATATAGTAGATTAAAAAAGATCAATAGTAGGTTAATCAGGACATAGTATCAATCATGAAGTTATAAATGTAGATTTGACTCATGTAGCAAGACATAGACCTCCTGGTTGGGGTTCAACGGTTCGAGATGTTGCACAAAAGTGGTCCATTCCTATACAGTTTCGCTCTAAATCTATTATTCCATTGCGTTTATTCCTTAAAACAATACTTTTCAAGCACAGATCTCCATTACTTTTAATGTGATTTCCCGCACTATAGTTCTCATGGATACTGAAGATAAGTGAAACTTAGATTCAGTCCCTAGGATCTGTTGATCCTGTCATCGATCACAGGTTAGAATGATTGGAAAAACTCACCGAAGCAGCTAAGAATAACTTAATAACTTTGTCTGATAATTTCTATTTCGTACATTCAATGACACCATCCCGTATTTCAACTTGAAATTATTGTCGGACAAATCACCCATTGAAAATAGTCTAAATATGGATCTGTGGAGATCGTATAATTTTCATAATTTAAGTCACGAAGTGACCTTACTCAAATCAATGTTGAGAACCTGGAAGCCCAATATCGTGGGGTGATTGAAGTTAGATATTTACACTGTTGGATTCGGCTCAACGGTCTACAGGTTAAGCGTTAGAGAGTGAGGATAAAGCTTCCGGGTTCAATTCTCACATGAGCACTAATGAGGAGTCACACACTGGAGCAGGACGGCTGTCCATGGTTTACACGCTTTCAGTAGCTTAGCTAACACTAATTCGTGATTCAAAGAGTGGGAATTAAGTTTAATAATTTACTAGCTAGAAATCTTATGTCTTGAGTGAGATACATACTATTTGGGACTCTTACAGTGGGTTGGAGCGAATTTTCAATATTACCTGTTTTTCAAGTAACAATTTCAACAATGTTTACCATCGAAGAAAATTACCTGTAGTAAAATAACCAACAACGATCCAGGTTTAGTATTCAATAATGACTGGTAAGTGTTATAAAAGATAGTAATAGTAATAACACTTACTCATTTAGCAAATGCGGATCCGTGTACTTATATCTAAGCCCCACTGTTTGTGTAAGGACTAGTGAAAATGAACAGTTTCTGAAACCAAAATAGATCGAACGAGGTTTGGACCCATGATAGTTGGTCGCCTTACTCATTAGGCGATGGAGCCACGATTATCTATATTTTATTGTAAAGCGTTCCTTAGAATTTACTCATCCAGAAAATCCTAGAAAAACTGAATTCATCATACTTAAATTAATTAGACATAAGGTCACAATAATAAAAATTATTCTAGTTCTTAGTCAATAAATAACTAACCCCTTTCTTTGATATATCTCCTAGTTTACAGTTCCACATATATTCTTTGTAGTGCATCAAAAACAAATTGAAAGATTATCAGATAAACAGGTTGCTCGTGACAGGATATCCAACTCTGATGATAATTATTATAATAAATACTTAAAACAAACTGGATTGTCAGAAAATAAAGTTTATCCAAGACCACTAGGTGAGTTTACGAACATTACTCCGTTTATAGATTTCCAATTATATTCTTTTTGATGCTGTTGTATTCTGTGTGATGGATGCTGTAATTGCGTAGCTTTAATTATCACTCAAGACAATGCTATAAAGAAGCTTCTCAACTAAACTATTTAGCCTAAAGAACTTAAAATCATCAAAAACATTCATGTGTCACTTCAGAATAAGATAATGCTCTTTTATTGTGTGTTTTTTTGGTCAATTAAATTTACATTATTCTAGTATTATAAAATGTTTTGAATTTTAAGGAAGTTTTTTTAGTTCAACACCCATTTAACATTACTCCACCTAATCAATCAGATTTAAGAAATAAAGTAAATGCACCAACTCACTCCAAACTAAAATCGTTTGACTTTTGTAATCAAATATTTCTCTGAAGTTTCATAAAGTGAATTCAGAAAGTCTTTAGTTCCTTGTATGGTTGACTTTTTCAGATTGACTTTATTTATTTGACTATTCATTGACTGAGTGAAAATTGGTATTATGGTTTGTCCAGCCAGTAATACGCAACGTAGAACCAGGTACATATGTGCATCGGTTCACACTGCCACACCTCATTAGCACAACGAGATAAAGTTATCGAGACAAATCCCAGATGTCCAAAATTAATAACAGTATCAATAGTAGTAAACATTAAGTATAGAAAAAGAAAGGACAGTCGCCTATGCTAATTCGATTGCATTGGTCGAATTGTAACGTCCCTATTAATCTGATTAAACATTATGTGCACTGTTTTAATGCTATTTAGTACATACATAGCAACCGAAGTGAAATTAAACGATATAATTCCACTAACACATGATTACACCAACTGCTTACTAATGGTCAATCACTATAAATATATTAGTCCCATAAGAGATCATCCACAGTCCAAATATCCTATCGGAACTGTTTTAGTGTAGCACTGAGGAACGCAACTCCGCCTGTAGCTCTTCTAAGTTACTGACGGTCCCAAACACGGGTAAAAGAGGATGGTTGATTATGGGGTCAGCATACCCATCCCATAGGAAACAACCCTGCTAAAAAACACCAATCAGATTTTAAAAAATCAAACCATTTAAACTCTGTCCTCCGAGTTGAAGGATCATCATTCAGAAGAATTGTGACGCCTCATGGTGAGAGCAGAGATTCTTTGCAATTCACGAGGCTGATACCCCTATAACAACCAGAGAAACAATTTTTTAGGCAAATGGAATGTCAGAATAGTGTGGGACACCGGGAGACCAGTCAAATAGCAACGGAAATGAGGTGATACAACTTTGACTATGCTTGAAATCATTGAAACCCGTTGGACCCAAGCTGGACATAAAAAGTTAGATTCGGGAGAGATGCTGCTGAAGATGCCACAAGTATTCGGAGTTTGACAACGCTTTAACCAGTAACACCTAATATGAGTCGTACCCACCAAGTGAAATCAAAAGACAGAAGCGAGGAGGTTCGAAGATATATTTGATAGGCTATCAATATATCGAGGATCGTCTGATCTAATCTGGCTGGCGATTGCAGTTGTTGAGCACGGCGTTCCCACTCGCGATCAGGTGCGGATGCATGACCGAGAGCCTTCAGCTAGGTGAGTCCATTAAAACTAATGTGATCAGCATCCAATGTCGAAAACTTACAGAACTATTTATCTTGGAAATTTATTTACTAATATACTGCTGTACACTGATCAAAAAGAAGAAAAAGCCTCACACACACAAGGAGTTACACTGTTGTTGTCCAAAGAGGCACGATATACACTTATAGGATGAGAATCTCATGGATCAAGAATCATCAAATCATCCTTCAAAACAAAGAAGGACGGAATCACAATGAATGTTATCCAGTGTTATGCACGCACCAATGACAGCTACGAAGAAGATAAAGATCAGTTTTATAAAAGAGTGCAATCAATCATAGCGAAGTGCCGAGGAAACAACCTCACCATCCTAATGGGAAAATTAAACGCCACAGTCGGAATGGCCAACAAAGGGTATTAAAATATAATGGGACGACATGGACTGGGAGAAAGGAACGAAAATGGGGAAAGATTTGCAAATTTATATGAGTTCAACAAATTGGTTATAGGCGGCACAATATTCCCACACAAACACAAAAAGCTACATGGGTCTCACCGGACCACACCACGGAGAATCGGATAGATCACATTTGTATCAATAAAAAATTCCGAAGGACAATTGAGGAGGTGAAAACCAAGAGAGGAGCTGACATAGCTTCAGATCATCACCTGGTGGTGACCAAGATGAAACTGAAGCTAAAGAAACACTGAACAGCTGGGGAAACATCATTAAAAAGGTTTAATGCATCGTTCCTTCGAGATACTAACAAACTCAATCAATTCAAGATAACTCTCAACAACAGGTTTCAAGCCTTACAGGATCTACTAAGAGAAGAATAAACTACTATGGAGGAAAACTGGAAAGGTATCAAAGAAGCACTAAATTCAACATGTCAGGAGGTTCTGGGCCGCAAGAAGCATCAAAATAATGAATAGATCGTCATCGAAACCCTAGATAAGATTCAGGAAAGGAAGAACGAGAATTCAGCAATTAACAACAGCCGAACAAGAACAGAGAGAATCAATGCACAAGCTGAATACACAGAAGCAAATAGGGAAGTGAAAAAAGCATTAGAACTGAGAAGCAAAAATATGTGGAAGACCTAGTAACAACAGCGGAAAAAGCTGTAAGTGAAGGAAATATGAGACAGCTATATGACACAACGAAGAAACTAGCAGAGAAATATAGTAAACCAGAGAGACCGGTCATGGACAATGAAAGTAATCCAACCCGAGATTCAGTGACAGAGGAACAGATAGGTGAAATACTTCGATGAACCCTTGAATAGGCCAGTCTCACTGAACCCACCGGACATCGAAGCACCACCTACAGACCTTCCTATAGCCGTCACTCCATCAATGACCGAATAAATCAAGATGGCCATAGAACAAATCAAGAGTGAGAAGGCAGCAGGATCAGACAATATACCGACCGAATCACTTAAATCAGACAGAAGTAACTGCAAAGAAGCTCCGCATTTCATTCAGGGAGATTTTGGAGAAAGAATAAGTGCCGACGGACTGAAAAGAAGAATATCTCATCGAGATTCCTAAGAAAGATCTGGGCAAATGTGAAGAATATAGAGGCATCACACTACTATCTGTAGCAGTAAAAGGTTTCAACAGTATTGCTGAACCGGGTGAAAGATGCAGTAGACGCCCAACTTCGAAATCAACAGGCTGGATTCTGTAAGGATCGGTTGTGCACAGACCGAATCTCGACACTATGGATCATCGTCGAACAACCATTTGAGTGGAACTCGTCACCATACATCAACTTCATAGACTATGAGAAAGCGTTTGACAGCGTAGATAGGAGAACATTATGGAAACACTACGGAGTTCCTGAGAAGACTGTCAACACACGGAATTCGTACAACGGACTACAGTGCAAAGTGGAGGTCAGCTGACAGACAGTTGTCTACGCAAGGTACTCAATGTCCGTTGGCTGGATACCACCAGAAACAGCCTGCTGTGGAAGAGAACAAACCAGCTTCCAGCTGAAGAGAAAATTAGAAAAAAGCGCTGGAAGTGGACAGGATATGCATCGCAGGAACCATTAAACTGCATCAGTCGGCAAGCGCTAACTTTGGATCCTGAAGGGAAATGGAAAAGAGGAAAATAAAAAATACGTTGCATCGGGAGAGGCAGACATCAAAAGGATGAATAGCAACTGGAGAGGAATGCCCAGGACAGAGTTGGATAAAGAATGATGGTGGGAGACCTATGCTTGTCCACAAGGGTTAACATGCGTCCGTAAGCACGTACTGTGTAATGTGGATATGAACCCCACAACGAGAACCAGTCCACTTGAAATCCCAGAGAAGTTTCGCAAATGAGTTCCAATTAATACGGAAACTAGGTCTAGGGTTTCCTGCCAATGGAAGTCGACCACCTAACACTAAAACATGCTTTAGTCTGACTATATATGATTATCATCCACACTACTCGAGCTCCCAATTTCGAGGTTTTGTGCCATTTCCCCGAAATTTTCCCCAATATGTGCCATATTTTCCCCATATGCATAGTATTGTAATAAAACAACTTTGTGTTATAGACTGACTCAGTACTAACTAGTAATCCTTTTTTATAACAAATATATATTTTTAACCAAGTTTACTTGAAATACTGAGTCTTTTTACCGGACATTTTGTTTAGATACTCAAAATGCGGTTGCAAATGCTACATTCACTGTTCAGCTGTATATAAAACTGCTACTGTTGTTCAACATGCTGACTGTTATTCCATACTTTTTATATTTTTAAAAAGATATATATGGAATTAAGTTATATAATCTAATAAATAGTTGTATTTTGGTTCCTGCATGTTTGTAAATAGTGAGAAAACAAATGATAAAGCATTCTTGACTTTTTTAAATAAATTCTAAAGTTCAATCAATTTTTTAAAAGAGCATTTTGATTTGAAAGGATTAGTATATAATGGTTTTAAATATATTCATGAAAGGATAAGAACTCATCAACACCAGAAAATGCGGCGTACGTGGCTTAATCTCCCATTCTTTTTAACTAGAACAGTTTTACTTAACATGCCAAATAAATAACACGACAGGGAATCATATTCTACAATAAACTATAGTACTATCATCTTTAACACTACGGTAATGATAACTATTTAATATTGACTTACTGATTACAATGAGTAGGATTTAGATGCTCAATTCCCATCTGGACAACTAAATAGTATAACACTACCGCTCATATTACAAGTATGCTCATTGACTGAACAGTACAAAAATCTGTGCTTAGTTAATAGCTTTCTTCAAAATTACCAGTTAGTCAGTCATCTACAGAGCAGAACCAGGTACATATATGCATCGCTTCAAGTTACCACACCTCATTAGCACAACAAGATGAACACCGAATTCACAGAAGTAGTCACTTCATTGATAGTAATGAATAAAAGAGAGATTACGTATAACATATAGTACAGTAAAAAAGGATTAGATCGTAGAAAGAGAGATATAAAGCAATTTTAATATCACGGTTTAAGGGAAGACAAAGAGTGTATACACCCACCCAATTGTGATCGATTCTGAGCCATGTCACACACAGTATCCAAACACTAGTTACAATAGTCACACAGACCCAAACAAAGTAGTCTGCATCTACCAACATGGTTCAAACTAGAAGATAGTGACTCCAAGAACTGATACCACTCTCTGGCTTGGTCACTCCTAACTTTCTTCCAACCGTCTCCAACACTTGTCAGCGTTGCAAGTCGTGGTAAACGGCGTTTAAAAATATGTCTGACGTGGACCAATCAACTCAGTCGATGAAGACTCACAAACTCATCAACTGATTTACCATCATTCCCTAATACACTGAGTCTAACCTCATTATTACTCACTATTACCCGGTGATCCTACATCCCTACTGGCCACGTCTCGCAGCCACAAAATAAAACACAACCAACTGCTGTACTGTATACTCGTCCCTTGATTGAAAGACGGATATCTCGCCTCCGCCATAGTAGGTGACGTAAGTTGGCGTAAGCCAAACGACTATTTCGAATCCGTGATCAGATTTCGTCAGACACCAACCCATTAGGGCTGGTCAGATTTCCAAGATAAGTGAAGTTGTCGACGTGTTCGACTACTTCACTCCCTATCCTTAGTTCAGGTGTTGTCACAGGCCAGCACTGAAACAACAACTTGCATTTAGAGGGAGAGAAACGCATCCCAAAATCCTTGATATTGTTGCTCAGTGCTATCAAAATACTCTGCATTTTATCAGCGTCTTCACCAAACATGACTATGTCATTTGTGTATTCTAATTCAAATAAGTGGACCTCCTCGTAGGAGGTCAATCTCCGAAAATTCAGTCAACCAGAACGCTATTTCCAGCAGGAAGTCTATGATGAAATTGAACAAACATGGAGAAAGTGGACAGCCTTGACGGACAACACCTGAGATTGAAAAATCAGATGAAGTCTTTCCATAAGCACTGACTCGACTGGTAGTGTTCGAGTAAAGAGCCTTCACAAGGTCTATGTACTTCTGAGAAAGGCCTTTCAATGACAGACACTGACACAGAACCTCTCAGTCTACAGAGTCAAATGCTGCTTTTAAGTGAAGAAAGACCACCATTGTCGGGCGCCGATAAGCATGTCTGTGTTCTAAGATCTGACGAATGATGAATATGTGGTCGATGCAGCCACAACCAAGTTTGAAGTCAGCCTGATTTCCTCGTGTTTGCAGTTCACGAGTCCTAGTTAGGCATCCGATAATTATCGAGCCTAGTATTGTAGATACTATATTAGTTAAACTAATCCCTCTGTGGTTGTCACAGGATGATTTTGACTCCTTATATATTGGGACAATCAGTGATTACGACCAGTCAGATAGGATTACATCCAACTCTCAGATTTTAGCTAAAATATTAATCAACATAATCGCTAAAATTGGACCACCATCCTTAAAGACCTCTTGAGCCAATCCATCTGCTCTTCCTCGTTTCAGACTAGCTACAGCTTTTTGAACTTCAATTAGAGTCGGGGGCCTATTTCAATGTTCCGTTCAGGATGTTTAAAAATGGTAGGTAGCTGTGAAATAGTTGGAGGCAAGCCCAATTCCTCCTTAAAGCGTTTCGTCCATCGTTCTAAACCTCTAAACCGCGAGCAGATGAGAATGTTGTCTTTTTCATAGATTCTTACACTTGGCTTCTCAATTTCGACTTTTTTTATTAGTCTGAAAAGTTGCCTGATGTTACCTACAGCCGCTGCCATTTCCATCTGTTTTGCTTTCGTTGGCCACCACTGCTCACGATCGTTCCATAGACTTTGGGCTAACCTAGATTTCATTTGTTTTCGCTCATCATCGTGTTCGGAGCCTGATGGGATAAGTTTACGAGAGTCTAGCAGTGCAAGAGATGTAGCACAAATGCACTGGTTATTCGTGGTCCTTTGTTTCAAATCACTAGTAGATGTCTCTGCTGTTTGTATATCTTGCTAAGCAACATCCGGGTCGGCCTCGTTTTCGGAATAGACTAAGTTGTTCCCGTAATTTACTTTTGGCTTTGTCGTCACTGAGTTTAACTCGAATGGGTCTTTTTAATGTGGCTTTATCGTGTCCAGTGAAGCACAAGCAAATGCGTGCTTGTATTAGAACATGATCGGAGTCCAAGCATGTATTCCAGAACGAGCAGTAGTCTTCTTTCGAACCTCAACAACGATGACTGATGGCAATATGGTCTAGTTGGGTTCATCGTTGGTTTGGTGAAGGTGATCGCCATTTTAGACTATGTCTCTTCTTATGCTTGAAATTAGTGCTTGTTAAAAATAAACGATTGTCTGGGCACAGATGCAGCAGACAATCACTGTTATCTGTTCTCTGTGCTGGAATTCCAAAAAACCCACCCAAATGTCTTTCTGTTTTGTTTGAGCTACCTACTTGGGCATTAAATTCACCTGCTACAAGTATTATGTCCGAGTGTTTAGCTTCTTAAAGAACTTCAAAGAGATTTCTGTAAAAGCTACTTTTCACTCCATCCGGGCTTCAGTCAGTGTAAGCGTTGGTAGAAACCACGAAAAGGTGACGTGTTCTTACGGAGTCGTTTAGTCGGACAACATACAGTCGACTGTTAACGCGGATCCATTCTAATAGTGTTTGTTCTGCCCTCGTACTCAGTGCTATGCCTACACCCGCCAGTCCATGAGAAATAGGCATCGGGTCACCAGGTAAACGGAGGGTATATCTCGTCGGCTGCCCGTTTTGGCGAGGTGAGGTCAAGTGAATTACCACACTAGGATCCTGTATGCATGTTTCAGAGACACAGCAAACATCAATAGTACGAGATTCTAGGGTTTTAGCCAAGGAGGTCTGCTGGCCGATTTGATATAGGGTGCGTACGTTGAAGACTCGAATGTGTAGTTTTGAGCGCGGTGTCAATAGACTTGGGACAGTATTTCGCGCACTAAGATCGTTGGCCATTGTGACACTTGAGAAGCAAGTCGATGCAGTAAGTTTAGAGTTGGTAGTCAAGAGAAGATGAATAATAGGAATTGAAGAGGGAAATTGTTTATGAATACAGTGGTCTTGAGTGCTGTTAGAGATATGAGGACGGTTTTCTACATCGTGGAAGGGTTCTTCTGGAGGTACCTGAAAAGGTAATCGGGTTAGAGTTGGTCTTAGTGGCCTGAGAGCATGACCGCAGTGCTCATTGTACAACCTCTTCAGGCCGGTCACACACGACCTTCTTGTGGGTAATTTTTGTGTTAGCTCAGTACTAGTTGAGACCTTACCGCCGAAGACGGATATCTGTAGGATAAGACGAGGTATGTATTCTTAGGATCAACCTTTACTAACCCTACCCTTCCTTTGTGGGAAGACAGCATCGCTATCATGCTGGTTGTCTGAAGGAAACACCTTACTGCCGTCACATCTCTGTACAGTCAGCAGTACGACTTCACCGTCGGACCTTGACTTTGTTGCTTCTAGTCTTACTGCTATTTAACCAACCTGTCTGGCACCGTAGGACCTTGAGGAACAATTGTTTCAACTAGTATAGCTCGACTGGTTCACCACGATAGGCAAGCCCGACTATCATGTCAAGGTAGAAGCAACGGTCAGGTCCAAATTACCAATTAACTGTCTGATTTTCAGTACATGGGATGAAGTTATAATCTATAACTGAATGGCGGAAATCAGGCCTTTTAAACCAATAAAACGCAGTTCCGACTTTAAAATTAACAAACGAGGAAAGCCGGTTTATGTAGGCTGAAGACAAGTTTTTCCGAGAATACGATAAAGCGGAAATTCTAACTACTGTTGATTGAGATGTCACGAATACATGATTATTTTACGACTAACATTTTACATGATGCTCAATTTATTTGAAAAGATAAAGAATATCACTTGAAAAGGAAAGAATTCGATGGATAAAAAGCATAAGATAATGTAAATGTATCTGAGCCATTGAGACCAATCCTGAGCCATGTCATACAACATCAACTATTTGTTACAATAATCGGACACACCGAAACCAAGTAGTGTAAATGCTAGAGTGAATGAAGACATCTTTCGTCATGAAGTAACGCAACTGTTAATGTATTTGTAGAAAAAAATACAAATATAAGTACTAAAATTAATATTTACGAACGATAAATTATGTTTCGGCAACATATAATCAATAGGAAGCAGAGAAAATAACAGGATGAACCCGAACACCGTACAGGACAATGTCATAATCGGATGCAAGCTAAGATAGCAGAAATAACTAAAGATGATCCTAGAGCGATAAATCCTGTTGTATTACATGTTTTGATAGGAAAACCAATAGCGTAGTCCCAAGCCTAGTAAAATAAATAAATTATACAATCACACATTTTCCATAAAATAAAAAGCTAATAGTAAAACTCAATAAAGGTCTCTGAAAATGAGCCATGAACAAAGTGGAATTTTTTTAGTTCCTCTCCACCAAACAAGTTACTTATTTCATAAAGAGATAATTTTTAAGTTGAGTGGCAACCGATGCAACATTGTTGAGCATTCGACTAATACGCCAGAGGTATTGGTATCAGTGTAGTTACGCCATATAATGAAGCTGTAGTGTTTAGGCTAAAAACCTTGATGGCGTTTTATCTTTTTTAAAAACATGATAAATTACCCTAACGCGATAATCGGGCTTGTCTACCATGACAGCACAATCAGCCTATTTTTGGTGGAGTTTTGTTCTCTGAGCTGGATGGTTTGGTCGTGGAGCTTTCATCGTTCTTCTAAACAACATCATCAGCACAAACTTCAGATAGAAGTGAAGTGTTCGAATTCCTCTATATGTGTCTCACAGCTTGTTCTGTGCACCTCGATGTTGATATCAGAAACCGCAACAAGACTGCTGAAAACCTTCGGGATAGGTGTGGCACACAAACCAACAAAATCACTACAATCAATCCTATGCAAACCAAAGGATGAAATAACAAAGGAAAACAAATCAAACATCATCTACAAAATAAATTGTACCAACTGCGACAAACACTACATCGGATAAAGCGGACGCCCCCTCCACCTACGCTTACATGAACATCAATTAGCAGTCAAATGCCATGATATCTCTTCACTTATATCAATACACGTGGATAACTACGGACACTCATTCGATTGGGAAAATGTAGAAATCTTAGACAGAGGAAATTCCAAAAACACCAGAGAATTTTTAGAAGCCTGGCACTCAGGTCAGTCAGCAATCAACAAACATATTGAAATCAATCCAATTTATCAACCAATCAGGAAAATCATGCATAAATATAGGAACAAAAATCAAACCAATGAGAGACACAACCAAAACAAAGAAGTAAACAATGGTAAATTTAAGGTCAACAAGAACCAATCAACATCGAGGTGCATAGAACAAGCTGTGAAACACATATGGAGAAATTCGAACACTTCACTTCTATCTGAAGTTTGTGCTGATGATGTCGTTAGGAAAAAACGATGAAAGCTCCACGACCAAACCATCCAGCTCAGAGAACAAAACTCCACCAAAATCATCTACCTGAGCTACAAATCTTCTCCACCGTCTCACAATCAGCCTGTATTGACTGGAATATATATTTCTTGAGATCCTACCATGTTAAGCACATCAGTTGAAGATTAGTAAAACTGAGTTCGTTAAGTTCAAAGGTTGCAGTCATGTTGTTGATTGTAGTGAGATATACCAGTATAGTAAGGTGCTTCCCATAAATAAATAGCACCTAAATTATCCTGCCTTCCTACAGTGTAAGTTAGAAGAGTCTTATCTTAAATGTGGCCCAAATTGCCTCGCCTCACATATTTCAGATGGATTGTTGGTTAAGGCATTTCACTGAGTTCTAGATACGAGCCCCACACTTAGAGTTAAAGTGACCCATATCCAAATACCTAGCGAATGAGCTAATTAATTTACTATACAAATTTCAAGACCTGAAATTAAAGTATACAGAGTGGTTTTTACAACAACAAAAAACGTATATGGTCAATTCCAAGCAGCAGTCTCTTGAGCCTTTGATTGACGCTCCATTATTTAATCTTCCCAAAAAGAAATTTCTTTACAGTGTAAGTAACCTGGAAGTGTCAGTCATTTGCATAACTCTAACAGAACTTAAGACAATACTGTTCATAGTAAAAATCCTATCCTTAAAGTATTTTTCTATTCCTATTATCAGCCTTCCTCAGATTTCATCTTCACTTTCACATGTAACCAATGTTAGTGATGCAGTCTTGAGAAATGTTATTCCATATCTCATGAAACCGTTTCAAACTGTATCGAAGCTTTCATTATATGGACACGAATCAAACAAGCTTTACTGACCAATACTTTAGGCCAGCATACAGAATCGGACTATGATTTTTTTTATGTGACATCACTAAGCTATTGTACAAAATAGGTACGAACCACCACTCGACATTTGACATTTTTACTACCCATTATTAGGGAGTTGACCAGAAGCGTTGTAAGGTGTGGATGGTTTTCCACATAACAGTATACACGTTTGAACACTAACCACACTCTGGTGAGATCAAATATTCGTCCTTGACCCAGGAAAATCGCAATAGGAGGGCTTCTGATTTATTATTATGAAACTATCTTTGGTATGCCCAAGGTACAGCTACCTGAGCACATAGCTAATCAGGGAAGGAATGTTCAACCTGAGACAACTATACAGGGAGACTGAGGTGCAACACAATATACAAATCAGAAAAAAGACACTTTAAAAATCCCCAATACAAAGCAGTAACTATGCCATTCATATCCTAATAATATTGATTTGTTTCCCGCCCTCCAAGTATTCATTTATAATTTGCAAATTACTGTATCATTGCTGACACTATTTCTATATTGTTGAAATATGCGACAAATGAAGACGATAAACCGTCACACGGTGCTTTACATTATTTGTATTTTTCTCGAGTATAGGAACGTAATTCTGATTGGGAGCACTCTTAGATTGCGCATATATATGAGATTGCATAAAAATGTTCCACTGGGTCCGTTTCATTAAGAGAACAGCTATAACATTAATATTCTGGTGAACAAGACATAATAATTTAAAAATATCCTTGTTGGAACCGAAGTAATAGATATGAAACCTTAAACTTTTATGGGCTCATTTGGTTACAGCATGCAAAAAGGAATAATTCACAATACAATGAACGCTTACCAAATGTCTAATCCCGTTCAAATAGTGGTAAACCAACGGGTAACATAGAATAAACTTGCATGCGGCTATGACGGAAGAACCCAAATGCATGTTTTTTACATAATCAAGTATAGAGTCATAATGTCCAGTGAAAAAGAAAGCACCAATTCCTACAGATGACCACACTTTGAAAAAATTGTGATAGAAACAAAGAGATCTAGTCAAGAACAGAACGTCAACGTAAATGAAAGCAAAACTAGAAACAACATGATCAGGTACAAACAATAGTTAGGGAAAAAGTTTAGTCAGTTACTTATCAACCTTAAAATATAGTTTATTATATCACTGTGCAAGATGCTCACAAGCGCTAATACACTTTTACGCGTAACCGTCATCTATACCTCTAACAATCGGATGAACGTGGGATGAGCTTATATCCCCCACCTGATCAGGCATTTAAAATAACAGAATCTAACAAATTAACCTTCATTACCACCGAAAACTACTAGCCAAACGACAATTATACCTTTCACATCAGATCGTTCAATGATCAAAACTCTCAAATTTCAGAGACAATCAGTACCTTCAATTTACAAGAACGGTTTTATTCCAACAATATTTTGCATTCTCTTATGCACATCATACGAAATCTTTTGATCTGAAAAACGCAAAGTTAGCATCTCCGACACGTACAATGATAATTATTGTTACAAGAATATCACAAATAACTTTATATTTTTATCTCCTTATTGCTTACATACTAGTTTACAAAAAGACTTACCTATAGCCATCGCAATTCCCGTCGCTCGATGTAGAAAAGAGAATCTCATTACCAAAGGTGCCGAGTAAACCTGAAGGTGGGGAGACCAGGGCCGCCTTTCAGTAGCATTTCTGTCCCAAAACGACTGCATTTCCTTTTCAGCTTGCCTACGAACGTTTTCACTCGTACTACCTTTAGCTGCTTTAGTTGTACGTACGACTGACGATGGTCGTAAAAGTCCTACTGAGACTTTGGATACTGGTACAAAAACTTCACTGAAACCAGTAAGGTTTCGCAAACAACACAACCTGGATGAAAAACTGATGAAAGAGTTAATATTCAAAAGCAAAGAACCTCATCATTGAAATTAATTTCACGATTTCTTTCAGGGCGGTTATATAAGACCTTGAAGGCTAATGTTCCAATATTGAATTCAATACCAGAATTCTAGACTTGCGTTTTAAGGACAGAATGCTAAGAGCACATATTATTCGTTTTCTACGTCTCCGTGACTTTCCCACCACCCCTCAGACTATTTGATTGAAAATATGAACCCTAATATGCATAATATAGTGAGGTTACATTTCCTGAAGTCACATCAAGAGACAGAGCTTAAAGCCATAATGTGACTAAAGTGTCATACTTATTGTCATGTGAGTGTCCGATTTACGTGTAAACACAGTTTGCAGCGTGAACAGGCATCATCTACAATGCAGACGAGGTACGCGGAGCATCAAGGTCGAACTGAAATATAAGTTTGTTGACATTCTTTGTGACTGCTCATGAAATGTTGAATTCAGCGTTACGCAGCAACAGAGGCTTCATGATATACGGGATTTCGTTAACATTAAGTAAAAACAGTAAATGAGCGAGATTAGAGACTTGAGGTATTCCATAGAGTACTCTTCCCGAGGGACCTATTTGCGATTTATCTCACTTTAGTCAACTGCCTGCCTAAAGACTCTTGAACTACCCAAGCACTGGACTAGAAACTTTCGGGAATCCTGTGACTCTAACATGAGCCAATGACGTAACGTTATATCAAATATTTGAAAAACCCTATGCAGAAGTATATTTAGTGTGCCATTACCAAACATTTTCGTCCATTTATTATTTTGATATCACGAAGTATGTTGTGTCCGAAAATCCTTTCGTGAAGCCGTGCCGTTCATGTTTTTTTTTCAAATTACTTGTGCTAATGAGGGTCAAAGTACCTTGTCGCTCTGACAGTGATATTTTGAATATCATGGTTGACAAATTAGTTATATATATTGAAAGTACTTTTGGAAGTTTAGAGGCAATTGTCAAATGTTAATAAAGGTTAGTAACTTTAAAACGTCGACTAATGGAAGTCTACTGTAAGTAACTGAATAAAAAAAGTTATCCATGAAGCTAATTCTGAGTAAAAAGAGTTCTTGAGATTGGAACTGTCGAAATATGGTCTGTTATTTTTTTAGATGGTGGTTGGAGGTAGTCAACAGGAAACCCTGGACCCGGGTTTCGTGCTGTTTGGCACTCGTCAGAAAGGTGTACCTGTAATCTTGAGGAAAATGGTGCTCCCTGGCGGATTCGATCTCGTGTCACCCAGCTTCACATTCAGAGACGTTACCACTGAGTTGTCCGAGCCGCGACTGACCTGGTCTGCTATGGTATTAGTACTGCTCTAATAATAGACCTAATCCTAAAATTGTAGTTTTGCCATGGTATAACTGCCTAATCTATAAGATCTTACGTCGAAGACACACCATCATCTTCACCAACTCATTGCATCGTAACAATCACAAATACATGATGGAGAACAAGCTTAGGCTGGAGATAGAACAATATGTTTAATATGAATAAAAGATAAAGGTAACACTCAACAGGGACCACGCCTGCATGGACGAGCCATGCCATACGATCAACTCCAATTAATTCAATTCCTTATCCCCGTCTTCTCCATCGTTGGGTTATTCTCTGCGTTAAATGTTGAACATCTATTTCCCCAATTGTCTCGTGTTCATTTTTGATGATTGTGTTGTTAATGCCCAATGCCGCTACACTATACTACCACCAGAATCAACATGATGTTGGTTCGATACCGAATCGGATGGGATTGTTGAGAGCCGAAAGTTGCCAGTAATAATAAGAATCCTCCGGGTATTGATAAACTGAAAGATTCATCAGAAAGAAGGCGGTATCAACTGTTCGAGAAATACATGTAATAATTTTAAAATATCTGCTTTAATGCATAACACGCTTATAATGGAAACCCAGATGAACATTATTTATACGTCACACATAAGAAGAACGATTTATTTTGGAGATATTTTAACAAGTCACAATAAAATGCATAGTAATAACATTTGCCTAATGTCAAGTTGTAGGTCGTATAAGTAATTTTAATATGTTTGGTTTTATTCTTAACACGCCGGAAATAGAAGTCAGTGTGAAGATTGTATATGAGTTGAACAAAGTTGGACTTTAAGACTTAAGGATGATTTCGCGTATTGATATTTCAATAAATCGCCATAAGATGCGTAGTTATAGCCGTAGGTTAATAGCATTTTGCATCTAGAAATATTAAAAACAATCAATATTTTAAAAGTGGTATTATATTTGGTTTAATTTATTTTTCTAGGATTCTCGCAGAGCTGGATGAATTATTTTTTCTTGGATTTATGGAAGATAACTCAATTCTTAACTATTAACATATAAACTGTGAATTTCATGCCATATGATAAGTTCTGAGTTTAACTTACGGTATTTATGATTATATTCATACAATAATTCATAATTATATAATTACATATATTCATTTTGACTATACGATCAAACTATACTCTGTCACTTTGAAACCATATATAATCATATTTGACGAAGATTTGCATTTCATATCTGTATTCTATTCCTTAAGGAATTTGTGGTTGTATCGTATTTGAATGCTTTAACTCACGTACTTTATGTATCTACAGGATCTATTCAAACCTCTACCTAATATTAAGAAATATATATACAACCGTGTATGTTAAAGGACTGTATTCACTATTTTATGAACTATCATTTAAATCGTATTTGGATACTATAAATCATTTAATTTCCGAAACTACCTGTCCGATTCGGTGAGTCTGTCATAGTTTGTGTTGACAGTATTTTTTTTCCAAAAAGCTGTTTCATATATTTGTTTAAGAAGCAACATAATAATCTTAGACGGTAATAATCTTCTAAACTACTTATCTCTACACCTCCCAATTTCTACTAATACGGACTTTTAGTTTATATATGTTTCACGTACTGTACTTTTTTGATTGTTTGATACTAATTATCAACATTTCTAAATTACTTTACTATATAAGGCTATCTTTCATGTCATATGTGTTAAAATGAATACAACTTGCTCCCTTATATTCTATTTTGCCTCTACACAAATACTGACATAAATACTTCATCTCCACTACTATCTTCCTGCCATTGTCACCTTCTGTTTTTAACACCACTAATCCTCACGATACAATGACACTTGGTTAAAACATAGATTTCGATTTTTAGACTAACTTGAGCCCTCGGAATCGATTTTTTCACCCCTTTCTATTTCCAACATTCTGTTCAATCCACTTGCCAAACGTCACTTTCTTATCATGCCACAAAAGAAAATGAAGACCCCTGCTTTTAGGCGTTCAGACAAACGTAGGAAAACGACACAATTTAACACCACCACTGACACGATTCCCAAGTTTTTTTTAAATATGGCAAGTATAATGCTAACATTATTGAAAATTGTGTATTATTGCATTTCCTGAAGAAACCCGAAATGGTTTCTTCACAACACTTTGTACCCATAAGATGTTTTTGAATAATAATAACGTATATGGTGACAAGCTGTCTATATGAGTTGATTACTAATTGCATCTGTATTAGTAGGCTAACTGAAAGAACAAAAGTATCACCGTGGAGAAGAATTCCAACTAGTGTTCTAGTTAGTTTGATACGGTTTATTTAGTTATGGAGAGATTTTCTCGACCTCATTTTTACTTGATCATGATAGTGCTACTACTAATACATATAAATGGTTATCAAACCTTTTTTTGTGAGTGAAAAGTGATGATTGTGTGAATTTTGGACCAATATCTAAGAGCAATTTGTTGGACATGAGTGTATTCGTAAGAGACACGCTCCAGAGTCAATCTTCTGATTTGCCATAGACGATTTACTTATATTCATACATACCGGCTGATAGTCCATACAAGTTGGTTGCAAGTTTGCAGCTTAGCATGAGGCGGAATACGATTTAATTGAGATATGGTGATTGTAAGTTGTTGAAATCAACTAAACCTATGTGCCACAATTATAGGTGATGTGATGCTGCTAAACCTCGCTAAACTTCCAATTAGACTGACAAGGTTTTGAGATATTTACTGTATGAGCAACTGATAGAGAAACATACTGATATAATCTGTAATGTATGAAGATAACGAGAAAACACCACTTACTTACTACTTACAATCGCCTGTTAATCATAGTGAAGGAGCATAGGGGGCTCACCAGCATTCGCCATCCAACCCTGTCCTGGGCAATCCTTTCCAGCTCCTTCCAGTTGTTATTCATCCTTTTCATATCTGCTTTTATTATCCGACGTAATGTGTTCTCAGGCCTTCCTCTTTTCCGTTTCCCTTCAGGATTACAAGTTAGGGCTTGTCTTGTGATGCAGTTTGATGATTTGCGTAATGTATGTCCTATTCATTTCCATCGTCTTTTCCTAATTTCTTCTTTTGTTGGAAGCTGATTTGTTCTCTCCCACAAAAGGCTGTTGCTGATGGTATCCGGTCAATGGATGTTGAGTATCTTGCGAAGACAGCTATTTATAACTACTTGTACCTTCTTGATGTTGTTGTAGTTGTAGTTCTTCAAGTTTCAGCTCCATACAGTAGAACTGCCTTGACGTTCGTATTGAAGATTCTCACTTTGATATTGGTTGAAAGTTGTTTTGAGTTCCATATGTTCTTTAACTGTAGGAATGCTGTCCTTGCTTTGCCAATCCTTGCCTTTACGTCTGCATCTGAGCCTCCTTGTTCACCAATGATGCTTCCCAGGTATGTGAAGGATTCTACATTTTCCAGAGTTTCGCCATCAAAAGTGATTGTATTGCTGTTCTCCGTGTTGTATTTGAGGACCTCGGTTTTCCCTCTGTGTATGATGAAGTCTACTGATGTAGAGACTGCTGCCACACTGGCTGTCCTTGTCTGCATCTGTTTGTGTGTATGCGATAAAAGTGCTAGTTCATCTGCGAAGTCCAAATCGTCTAATTGATTTTGAGCTGTCCATTGAATTCCGTGCTTTCCTTCAGATGTCGAGGTCCTCATAATCCAGTCGACCACCAGAAGAAAAAGGAGGGGAGAGAGTAGACAGCCTTGTCTTACTCCAGTCCTCACTTGGAATGCATCTGTCAGCTGTCCTCCATGCAATAATTTGTACTGTAGTCCGTCATATGAGTTCCGGATAATATTGACAATCTTCTCAGGAACTCCGTAGTGTCGTAGAAGTTTCCATAACGTTCTCCTATCCACACTATCAGATGTCATTTCATAATCAATGAAGTTTGACGTATAGTGAAGAGTTCCACTCAACTGATGTTTCGACGATGATCCGTAGTGTTGCAATTTGGTCTGTGCACGATCAATCCTTACGGAATTCAGCTGGTTGATCACAAAGTTGGGCATCTACTGCATCTTTCATCCGGTTCAGCAACACTCTGTTGAAGACCTTCCCTGATATTGACAGTAGTGTAATGCCCCTGTAGTTTTCACATTTGCTTAGATCTCCTTTCTTTGGAATCTTGATGAGGTGTCCTTCTTTCCAGTCCATCGGCACTTGTTTCTCCTCCCAAATCTTTTTGAATAGAAGGTGAAGCATGTTTGTAGTTACTTCGATGTCTGACTTCAGTGCTTCAGCTGGTATATTGTCGGGTCCTTCAGCTTCCCCTCTCTTGATTTGTCTGATGGCCATTCTGATTTCTTCCGTCGTTGGTGGATAGACATCTATAATAAGATCTGTGTGCGCTGCTTCGATGTCCGGTAGATTCATCGGAGCCGGCCTATTCAGGAGTTCATCAAAGTATTCTACCCATATGTTCCGCTGTTGTTGAATTTCAGTGATTGGATTGTTTTCTTTGTCTTTGACCGGTCTCTCTGGTTTACTGTATTTCCCTGCTAGTTTCTTCGTTGTATCGTGAAGCTGTTTCATATTTCCTTCTCTAGCAGCTTTTTCCGCCGTCGTTGCTAGTTCTTCCACGTATTTCTTCTTGTAGGCTCTAATGCTCCTCTTCACTTGTTTGTTTGCTTCTATGTATTCAGCCTGTGCTTGGACTTTCTCTGCTCGTGTTCGGCTGTTGTTTATTGCTGCCTTCTTGTTCTTCCTTTCTTTGATCGTGTCCAGTGTTTCTGTAGAGATCCACTCCTTATGATGGTATTTCTTTGGACCCAGAACCTCTTGACACGTTGAAGTTAATGCTTCTTTGATACTTTTCCAGTTATCCTCCATAGTAGTTTCTCCTTTCAGTTGATCATGTAAGGCTTGGAACCTGTTGTTGAAGGCTATCTTCAATTCATTGAGTCTGTCAGTATCTCGAAGGAAGGCTGTATTGAACCTTTGTATTGCAGTTCTTTTTTAGCTTCAGTTTTAAATTGGCTACAACTAGGTGGTGATCTGAAGCTATGTCAGCTCCTTTCCTGGTTCTCACATCTTCCATTGTCCTTCGGACTTTTTTGTTGATGCAAATATGATCTATCTGGTTCTCTGTAGTGTGGTCCGGTGAGATCCATGTAGCCTTGTGTATACGCTTGTGTGGAAATATTGTGCCCCCTATGACCAATTTGTTGAATGCACAAAGATTTGCAAATCTTTCTCCATTTTCGTTTCTCTGTCTCAGTCCATGTCGTCCCATAATATCTTCATATCCGGTGTTGTCTATTCCGACTTTGGCATTTAGATCACCCATCAGAATGATGAGGTCCTTTCTTGGGCATTTCTCTATGTTTGACTGCAGCCGCTCGTAGAACTGATCTTTAATGTCGTCGTTGCTATCATTGGTGGGTGCATAACATTGGTTAATATTCATTAAAATCCCCTCCTTTGTTTTGAATGATGCTTTGATGATTCTGGATCCGTGAGATTCCCATCCTATAAGTGCATTTCGTGCTGCTTTGGGCAGCATTAGAGCAACTCCCTGAGTGTGTGGAGTATTTTCCGCTTCATGACCGGAGTATAGTAGCATCTCTCTCGTAACTAACATTTTCTGTCCAGCTTGGGTCCAGAGGGTTTCGCTGATTCCCAGTACTGCCAAGTTGTATCTCCTCATTTCCGTTGCTATTTGACTGGCCTTCCCGTTCTCCCACATTATTCAAACGTTCCATGTTCCTACAAAATGTTTTGCTCTGGTTGTCAGAAACGGCATCGGCCTCGTGGCTTCCGAAGAAACTCGGCTTTCACCATGAAGCGTCATAATTCTTCTAAAAGAAGACCTAACTCCCAGAGCAGAGTTAAAATGGTTTTAATAATTTTTTCTGGTAAGCGTTTTTTTAGCGAGTTAGTTTTCTACGGGATGGGAACGCTAACCCCATGCCCAACCCTCCTCCTTTACCCGGGCTTGGGACCGGCAGTAACTCTAGAAGAGCTATAGGCGGAGTTAAGTAAACAACACTATTTAATTATAATTATAAATGAATTTGTTCGCCGATTTTTTTTATAGTTTCACCAATTTCATCAATTATATTACGTGATTGTCAAGTCATGAGAACGCTTTATGACAATACCCTGAAACCATTATGTTTAACTAGTTATAGTGTTGACTGAGTAGTTGCCAGTTGAAAAAAGCTATTGTTTGCAGCGCTAAACAATCCGAGCTGCCTTATAATATTATAAATTTCAATTAAAAAATGTTCGTCTAGTGTTAATTTTAGTAGCATGTTCTAGAGTTTTGATTTTAATTCTTCGTCTAGTCAACAACTACCTGATAGTTTATTTATTGTACTAGTTCAGTTGATATTACCTAAATTTGTAACTTTATTATCTAAACTACGTTCGTATTTCAAGCTGTTAATATGATAGACTAATTAATAAACCAAATACGTATACCAACAACAACTATGATATGTTTATTGAAAATATTAAATGCTATTCAATGATTTATAAATTTAACGGACATAGAGATAGAATGCAACAACAACAACACAGCAACAACAACACAATCATCAAAGCTGAACACCAGTCTTCTCGGAAAATAGATATTCAATATTTGACGCGGAGAAATACCTAACGATGGAAAAGGCGGGAATAAGGAATTGAATTAATTGGAGTTGATCGTATGGCATGGCTCGTCCATGCAGGCGTGGTCCCTGTTGAGTGTTACCTTTATCTTTTATTCATATTAAACATATTGTTCTATCTCCAGCCTAAGCTTGTTCTCCATCATGTATTTGTGATTGTTACGATGCAATGAGTTGGTGAAGATGATGGTGTGTCTTCGACGTAAGATCTTATAGATTAGGCAGTTATACCATGGCAAAACTACAATTTTAGGATTAGGTCTATTATTAGAGCAGTACTAATATCATGGTAGACCATAATTCTACATGCTCTATATTTCTTTTCTCCTCCAAATAATCGCTCTCACTGCTCCCAACTGTAGTCCAGCACAAAGGTACCTTCAAACTAAATGCAAACCTACCAAAGACTGGACATCACAGCTATGTTTTCGTTGCGTCTAAACTTTACTGCATTGCGTTAATGAAGAGCAATCGTTTAGAACGCTTGTAACTGAAGGTCTAAATATCATGATGGCCAAATCGCAATACAGATGACAAACGTTTATGAGCAATTCCCATGTGATATACTGAAATATATTACTTCAATATTAACTATAATAGGTTTATAGAGCAAAATCTTCAAAATGCCAAACCAAAATATCATAAAACCGAAAATACGTAGAGTCGAAGTATTGACAAAATGTTTCAAGTTTTAGTCAAATAACTAGATTCAAAATTTTCAAATTGATGATATTCAGTATCACAATAATTGACAAGTTAAACGCCTTCAATTCCCTCATGATGGTACTTTGTGAACTGACTGCTTCCGTTTCATGTATTTTATTATTAAGAACATCACCCAATTGTTGTAAGAACGTTTACAATTCATAATTGGTAGCTAATTGTACTACCTTTGGAATAACTACTTTCTAGATCATTGCTCATATTTGGGGCAGATTGAATTGATCTACTATTTTTCTTTGGACAGGATAATGTTCCTTCACTGATAGGAATGTTTCTCCTAATGTGATATTTGTGTTTTACGAAATGCCTGTGACAGCTAGAAAAAATAATGTCCATGTGTCATAAATCTCATACGCACTTACAATTTTTTTTAAAGCACCGTTTTTGTACCACCTTGAAAGTTATTATTAAAAAATCACTGGCTATTATCATGTTCTGAATCATTGAACTCTAATGAACTTAACATTCATACTATCAATGGTGCCGTCGCACGAAAGCAACCAAAACTCCTAACGGAACAATGTATACAGTGTATGTGATAATAAGCTTTTGTTCTTACATTTACACGTAAAGTTGCTACTTTAACACTTTTGATAATACACTTTGTTATATTTTGGTCTTTCTAGAATTTCACTGAACCATACTAGTTCACGGACTGGATTAATTCTGTTTATATTTGACTTCTAATTCTGTTATCATGATATCCTCTTATTCAGATTTTTCCTCTGAACTGACCGTCTTGATTTAAACAAAAAAATAATAAAAGTGTTACCTGCTTGACGAGACAGCTTCTGGTTTTCAACTTTTATTGGTCTATCTACCCAATATATTTCCAATCTTGTGATATCCTGTCAGGCAACTTCATGGGTTGTGTGGCCTATTATTTCTATGCGACTAGTCAGTTCTATGCAAATCGTATTTACATTTCTTGTGAATAAAACCATACACAAGTGAACAACAATTTTTTTAAAATTAGACTGCATGGAAAAATCAGCATCCAACGTTTCATTTGAGGCTTCATAGAATCCAAACACCATTTCAAAATTATTAGTTCTTGATAAAAAAACAGACTGTACTGGCCAACCTTTTGACAGTAATTTTGCTTTCTGAGAGTTGATTTTATCTGAATTACAGTAGTAGTAGTAGTTGTTGTAACTACAGACCAGTTTCGTTCAATTTGTAATTATTGAACATTATATATTGAATGACCACACCGTCTGCCCTAGATTGCCTGCAGAGAAAGAAGAATGCTGTCCACTTTGAATTAATGGACAAGGAATATGGTCTAAAGTAATCCTTACCTGTAGTACGCAAGCCTCCTATGACACCTTTCTGTATCAAAGTCCTGTGACTAGTAACGTAAATCACCACAGTTATACTGGTTATAATAGTGTTTTGAGGTTAAGTGTTGATTGGTGAATTAAGTAAAACTAAAGAGACTGAAAAATATGGTCAGAATAAGTATGTCTGTGAATTACATGCTCGTTTAATATAAGCTGTTTAAAACTCATTATATTGAAGACACGGTTAATCTGCTGTGCTCTCAATGGCTATAGGAAGTGATTTTTCAAAGGTAAAAATACAGTATTTTATTGATGAATTGGGGTATTTTTAGTCATTGAATAAGAAAAAGAACGTTTTCTTTCCGACGAAATCATTTACTTAGGTTGTGCATTCGTATATATAGTTATCTGAAAAATATATATCTATAGGAGGACAGAAAATATTGCATTATAAACTGATTCGAGACTAAATAGCAAATGAGATTACTTACTCATCAAAATGTGGCCCAAAGCAGAAGTTTATACTTTACACATCCTAGAATGGCAGGCCGGCCAGAGAGCTTGGATGCGTAGAACGTTTTATTTAAAGGTTATGAAATTCGTTTATTTAAGATTTCAGAAGCCATGTCTCCTCAAAACTCCATAATCGTTAACAAGGTTTTCTTCTATACTATCGATGCTTTTTCATGCTGAAGTCTAGTATTAAGTTGCTATCGAAGAATCTAGATGGATAATCATTTCTGATGAAGTTGAAATAGTTCCTCATCTACTGTGTCATTGTTCCAGATTCTATTGATCCTAGGGGATAAAGAGTTAATAAAGTTCCTCTTTATATTCACTGGGACCTAACTATAAATATTCGTGTATTGTCCATTTCAGGTAGGTTTTTTATATATAGATCTCTGTATAAAACCGTTGGGCATCCTTTTCAATCACCAGTCAAGAAAATAAAACTCTTTGTTTGTCTTTGCTTCTAAAGTAAATTGAATTGATGGGTGACAATTATTGAAATTAATCAAAATTTAATTAAGGTCCATGTCTTCACCAAAGATAAAGTGTCATCCATATATCTTTTATATAGATGAAATCTCTCAATTATTGGTCGAAATATCAAATTTTCTAGACTGGCCATGAAACAGTCAGCCTGTCGTTTTGTATCTGCTCCAAGTGATAAAACGTTCTGACGATCTGTTGATATTGCCGTCTCTGGTTGGATACATAAGTCACCAAACCATTATTATTCCAGGAAACAAATCAGACTCTTGTGAGGAAGGCAAATTTAGGTTTAGGTTTCATCAAAGAGTAAGCAAACATCTCAGCGTTACCACTTATTGTACAGAGTCTTAGTTTTTAGGTTGCCGATGTTTTTGCAAAGATAGCCAGTAGCAGAAATAAATACTATTTAAAAGCAATTCAGAAAACTTATTGAAATGTAGGAATTTTTGACTGAAATAAATAAATTCATCAACATTCACGCTCGAGAGAAATGTATATAAGTATGAAGTGAGACTTATTATCAAACAAAGGTTACATTTGTTTGAAATAATCTGAGTGAAATCAGGGATGATGATTTATCACCGAAATTTGCCAGACTTCACAATCCAATATTAAACTTAAGAACACCAACTCTTCTATTATACAAGGAGTCACGAAGTACAGATCAATCACGGAAACAAGAATTTTGTTGTAGTGACCTATTTTTATCAGGAGAACTCAATTGGTTTAATGGAAACAATTATTATTATAACCAATCGTACCAGTGATTGTTTTCCTGTACTTGTTTGTTTAACTGTACTAAAGACACTCTTTCTTCCTCTGATCGTGACCTTGCACACACTTACGTTTGCTCAGTGATTCCACTTGTACTCCTTTGGCACGATCTCAGTATTCTTTCGATACCACGAGATCGCCAACAATTATATCTCGCTATAACCTTCAATCACCTTCTGTTATCTGGTACGCAACCTCCTTGTAGTGGTGATCGTAGTCAACCGCGACTCGACGCCACACTACTGTGTACATCAACATACACTTGTTCTACTTCATTTATATGTTCATCGTACCAGTTTACTGACCGTTTATTTAATTTGAGCAGATTTTTGGCAATTTAGTGAAGTTGGTTCACTTTATTAATCAGGAAAAACAAGTGTAATGTCTGCACAAAACGTCATTAGACATATAGTGTCTCTACACTCAGAATAAATTTTGTTATCATGTTTTTGTAAATAATTACCGACACAATGTGATGCATTTTACATTTATTACAGTATCTAATGCGTGACTAGATGATGGGATGGTGACAGTGGAACTATGTCGGAAAATGTGCATTCATGCACTACACATATGTTGTAACATGAGTATCACATGAATAATCTGCGACCACTCACTCCTATTTATTGTTCGATGAGTAAATGTGTCAAAATTCAAACAGCTAGTTTATATTATTCATTTATGTTAGCGATCATAAGTATATGTAATAAATGTCCAAGTCCTACTAGTTTTTCAAGCGAAGAAAAGTCATTCCAAACTCATTAGATCAGCATACGTGCAGAGGAAAAGTATGTGAGGTTGTGAATAGAAAACCAATAAGAGTGAAGGACCGATGTAGCACTAATAAAAATCGTGACTCTATGCTTTTTTCAATGATAAATCTGACCAACGTAAAACACCTAGTCTTATTTGTGTATAGTGAAACAAAAGCTTAGTAAAATCAGCTTAATGATGGTAAAAAGTATCTGTTGTGTGATTCTTAAGGAGTACAAGTGTACCGAATCGACCCTAGAAGTTCGATACACCATTTTCAGGGTTGCAGTATTTGGTAGGCGGTCTGAACGGCTAATTGTGTGGACACCATCCTGGTATGTGTTGCACATGAATGCGAACCAACATTCCTACAATTTTTGGTCATACAAGACCGTACAGTACATTCTTTTTGCTTAACGCTGTGAAAACAAGTTATGGAGCATACAGATTAACCTATATAAAACTAAAAATTTTCAAAATTGAAACTTTTCGTCATCAAGAGACTTGAAACAATGGATTCCGACGATGTAGCTTCATCGTTGCCACTGACTAGTCTCATAATGTGTGCAAACATGTCTTCAGATGCTTCGAGGCATGGAAGGATAAGTTTACTGATCAGAGGTTCACTAAGAGCACGGATTGAGTGGGAGTTATTGGTGAACTTCTCATGCAGATATTTTCTCCCTGTAGAGATTTACATGTTATCCAATGCACAGAAAACCAAGTCAGCTATGTAGTTCCCTGTTGATGGGCTGCTTTTTCACAATAAATCTGATATGCTTGTGGAGATAATGAAACACACATTTACCACCACGAACTAGGTCTTTGGAATGTGCATACAAAATATGACCGCACGGCAGCATATAGTCACTGAAACGCTCACAAGCAACAGCATACCACATACCCTTGTTGTAGCAGCGCAAGAATTCTCCTGCCATTAATTCATGTCTCATTTTCCTAACACATATATAGTCTATAAACAAATTTTAGCTGCAAAAACTTTGGGCTCACTTAAAAGAGTTTGGAGTGACCTTTGAAAATAAAAATAATGATTTATTGAACTACATCTCTTACCTCAAGCTTTGGAAGACTTTGAAGATCCTTTATCGTGTCCTATGGACGAGAAAGTAGGCCAGTGTTTGTCTTACCCCAGGTTTTCCGGACCTTTCTAAAAATGCTTTTAAGACATGGAAAGAACGATTTATGTCAATATGATTTTGCTTGGTTTGTACTTCAAAAAATTCAGTCATTGCCGAATACATTACGGAAGTGAGTATCATAAGTAACACTCTTTGTTTTTGAAGTACTCTAGTAGTCTTGTGACATCGCGTCATTCTCACCTTCAAAGAGCGTACATAACGGTGTGCTCTTGCCTAAGACTTTCAGTAACCGCTAGCTAAAATAATGGAAAACTTTAAGACAAATTTGTCACTATTTATTGCTTAACCAACTTTGTTGGTCTGATAAGTCGAGTAAATACACAACACTTCTAGAAACGCATGATTTATGGCCGTTCACTCCATGCGACTGAACAAACCATAGATATGTTCCTATTTCCCATCGAAAACTTTTACTTCGGTGTTTGGCTTAGCACGCCGTTAAATCTCGCTGATGTGTTTAGTGACTAAGCACAATTAATTAGAATGTGAGTTAAACATGTATACAACTGTGATCGTGTTTTGTAAATATCGTCTTTGATAAGCTATTTGTGGAACTTCAAAGAAATCAAATGTCAAATGATACTAACCGGCGAATAACTCAGTAAGAACGATCTAAAATTTAATCGTCAACTCGACGACAACTGTCGTCCAGAAGGACCTACAGAAATATATGCTTTTGTGCAAGAATGGTTGAGCGCGGTTTTAATTGGGGAATCTTCGGCGCACCATATACTACACGGACTCAATCCAGGCTGTCAGTGGCACTATCTAGATTTGAATGATAAATTCATTTAAAATGAAGCATCCGTAGATCACCGACGTCTCCACCTTTGTCTCAGTTGTGATGAAGAGTAAAAAGCTGTATGCTCTTCAGAAGAATGTTGGTCACCATCATCACCAACATCCTGGGGGCAAGCATCTGATTTTGATACATTGTGATTATGTCTATATGTGATGAAAAAACACTTCACAGTTGGGTTATCTTTGTTCTCTTTACATACTGAAATGACATGCTTAGTGTGAGAACATTGCTCAAAGAATTTTCAATTACAAAAGTCCCATTACCTCATGTACGTCTCTTAAGCAGGTCTCAAAATTGTCACAACTGGTAAATCGTCACGATAGCATAACATCACTGAATATTTTTCTTACATCATGCATCATTACGCCAGCATCATTTTCGTTCCTTAAATGATAGACATTACCGGACATAATGCGGCTGAAATCAAATCAGATCTAAACTTGCATGGAGTTGATGGCTTCTGCGAAACCTTACAAAATGTCTACGCGAGACACTAGACGTCCTACGGCAATATAATCTACAAGCGCTCAGTAACTTCCAGCAGTGGACGATATAAATGTATCGTTGCCATCTCATGTGTAATTGCGTGATAGACTAAAAGCGGTAATGAACATACCAAATCTGGAAAAGAGCTAAAGATGCTACAAGTTTTTAAGTTTAACAAAGCCTCAACCAGTAACACGTTCTAGAATCGAAATATGCCAATTCAGAATCGAACAGGTCTGAAGATATGTTTGATAGGCTATCGATATATCGAGAAGTGATCAATCTAAGTTGGTAAGTAATAGTAGGAGATATAAAGCACGGTGTATCAAATAGTTGTCTGGTGTGGATGCGTGACTGAGCACCTTCAGCTAGGTGAGTCCATTAAAACCAACGATGTCAGCATCAAATATCGTCGACTTACAGAGACGTTGTATTTGGGGATTTATTTATCGCTACAGAGTTTATACAAAAGCCCAAGTGTCGTTTCAAAGATACTTGAACTGTATGTATTAATTCTGAGGTAGTGTATGAAATTGCCTTTCAGAACATTTAGAATACTACTACTATAAAACTTAGTTATCCTAATCCGTTGAGTCCTCAGGGTCATGAGGATGTGAGTTTAATCCGTGACAGTCCTTGTTCTCGCAAAAACGTGAACAACAATCTCCCAGGGAGTCTCGAAGCGGGTCACATAATTGATCGCAGGTTTGGTAAATGTTTATCTTGTGTTAAATTTCACTAACGTAATTCATGTGTCTCGCGTGCTGAAGGTTTCGAATGTGATAAAATGACTACACATCCCTATCTCCTAATTTCAAGGATTATTTATTAATTTATTTATATTCTGAAAATAATAATTACGGAATTCACGCCAGTTTACAGGCATGACCAATTTGATATAAATGGTAACATTAAATGTACAGAATAAACATGTGATAGAAGTAGGTTTTAAGTATACTAGTCCAGTAGTTGTTTAGGTAGTACATGTATTACAGTGATCCAATGCATCAGCCGGGAATTTTTAATATTTCTTAAATGGACAGTCTGTTGATTTATTAACGGAGTAATTAAGGTCAGATTGCATTAATGATACTTATCTACAACTAGAGAAATTAAAACGAAAACACAGAGCACAGAAAAGCAAAACAGTAATTACCAAAATATATCAATCAGGTCTACCTAAATGCGTGTGTCACGTGACACAGTGATATACTGTTGATGTTATTCAAAAGCTCATACCTTCAATGGATCTATCCTTGACCATCAGTCGCACATTCGCAACGCACCTTTCATGAAGCGCGGCAACTGTAGTACTGATTAAAACCATCTACATTCATATCTTATAAATTATCAACCCAGCTTTGTAATTTACTACAGTGTATATTGTATCATTTGTATCAATTTGATATTGCCTGTAAACTGGCATGCCTCATGTAACAAACTGTTATTTGAGAATAAATTATTATTATTAGTTAAACTTGCTTGGAATAGTGTTAAAATAAAGCGACAGCAAGTAGGTGGTTTTACTTAGGGACTGAACTAATAAAAATGACTAAACATCTAGAGATCATATAATACTACTTGTGGAATGAGATACACTTACAGGTGCTAGACCATTCAATGCATTTTCAGAGGAGCAGTATGCATCGATGCAGCGAACAAATAGTGGAAGTGATTTTATCGTACGGATAGATTGTGGTAGGTTATTCCAGAGTCTAGAAAATTTACAGATGAAGTAATTCATATAAAGAGGTGATTTAGAATGAGTTTGTTTCACTATTGCCAAAGAAATTACGGATGTCATAATGAGAGGTTTCTGCATATCGAGTTGCGTGATTAGATGTAAACGATAGTTTATGAAGTAGTTTGAAGAAAAAGATAAGATTTAGTTTGAGTCTCCTCCACCATATAGGGTCTAGCCCAAGTTCATTACATCTAGAATTATAAGTTAAGGTACAATCAGCTCCAAGAACACGAAGTGTAAATCATCTGTGTACTGATTTCAAACTTAATTTATACTTTATGCGCACACTGCTAAGAATAAAGGTGTTCGAACACAAACTTTGCACATTAGAATACGCGACTCATTGTTGTAAAGGTTTCGAGTTATGTAACCTACAAGACGTTGAGACTAAAAGGTATGTTTTAATATCTGTTCTGTAAACGATAAGTCTTGGGAGTATCTAAGTCCCAATTCTACTATAGTATGTAACACTTCTCCATTTATGGTGATGTCTAGGTTGAGTGATGTATCGCCGAAGCATATCCATCCACATTTAGCCGTACTAAGCTCCTGAGGATGATGCAGGTATTCAGTGTTTGACAACGCTTCTACCACTAACACCTTCTAATATACTTTGTTTCCACCGAGAGAAATCAAAAGACAGAGTCGAGGAGATTGAAACAGTCTATTTGGCGATTACCAATATATCGGAATTCTCTGGTCTAATCTGGCTAGCGATTGCGGTAGATGTTGAGCACAGCGTTACCACACGTGATCTGGTGCGAATGCATGACCGAGCGCCTTCAGCTAGATGAGTCCACTAAAACAAATGGTCAGCATTCAATGTTGAAAACTTACAGAGCTATTTAGTTTGGAGATTTATTTACCGCTACAGATCACTCTCTCCCTAGTGGCGTAGTGATGACCCTAAGACGTGGCCAGCCAAAAATTTAAACACAACGAGTTTGTCGTTGGTAAACACTCTTCTGATAGCTTACTAAATTTAGCAGTGTCTGGTCGTCTTTCCTTACTACATGGGACCGAGGAACAACATAGTAAAAAAGAAAAAGTATAATAAAAATTTCGGCTCCTCGTAAACTGCATCGTTCTTTTAAAGCCGTCCTGGCAAAGAAAAAATAAAATGTAAGTGCATGTCGAAATACACTGGTATGTACGTAAAAAGGCAATGTCGGCGAAACAAATGGAAAATAAACTCATATACACGTATTATCGTTAAAAAAGGGTTTTTATAATGGTTTTTTTCTTTTTAAATAAAAGTAAAAATATATAAGCATATTAAAATTGTTTTTTTAAAAACAAAACAAACATCTAACACATAGTCAAAAGAAAAATCGAGACAATATAAAATGTCAAGTAGTGCCTTACGTGCAATAATCGTTTAAATGTTCTGTAAATCTTAATCTTCTTCCAGAACACGTGGTTTTAAGTTTATTTTCTGATACTATTGAAGTATCATTGTGCGTGTTGCCTGTCGGTTGGGGTATTATAAGCATAGGAGTCGTGTTGTGCGATTGCACCGAAGGGAAATCGACGTGAATAGGATTTCCTTTTAAATACGCTGCTTTTAAGCGATCGATGCTCATGTTATCGTTTGTTCCGTTCTTATCGACTATATAGTACATAGATTCGCGTTGAAGAATTTTGAAAGGTCCTTCGTATGCTGATTCGAATGGTCGTCGATGCGAGTCTCGACGAACGAAAACGTGTGTACTATATTGTAAGTCAGGTTGAACGAAAACATCGGTTGATCGTGGTCGAGTGGAAGCAGGTTTAACTGAACGCATTGCGTTTGTGAGCCTGTTTGTGTTAGAGGTTAGATCCATGAAGGATCTACGAATTCTCCTGGAAGTCGAAGTGTCGTTCCATAAACGAGTTGAGCTGCAGTGTATTAAATGTCAGCTTTCACTGCGTTGCGAATACTTAGTAAAATGAGTGGAAGAGCGTCGGTCCACCTTGAAACGTTTGCAGCTGATAGTGAAGCTTTTAGTTGTCGGTGAAAGCGTTCTACCAACCCGTTTGCTTGTGGGTGGTAGGTCGCCATTCGGAAGCGAGTGATTCCTAAACATGTGGTCAGACGACGTAAAAGTTCAGATTCAAACTGATGTCCGCGGTCTGTAGTGATGGTTGAAGGGTAACCAAAGTTTGCTACCCATCGTTCGACGAAGGTGCGGGCCACTGTTTCAGCAGTAATGTCCTTGATAGGTACTGCTTCTGGCCATCGAGTGAAACGATCTACAAAGGTTAAGAGGTAAGAATATCCATTTGAATCTGGTAAAGGTCCTACAAATACAGATGAACATGGTCGAAACGAGCGTCGGGAGTATTGGAAGAGCCTAAGAGACATTTACTGTGTCTGAAAGCCTTATATTTTTGGCAGCTTACACAGGAGCGTGCCCACTCCCTCACGTCTTTATTCATACCAGGCCAGCAAAACCGTTCTGCTATGAGCTTGATGGTTGCACGAACACCTGGATGAGAAAGTTTGTGCAATGTGTTGAAGACATTGCGTCGATAATGTTTCGGCACGATTGGCCGATCCCTACCTGTAGATGTGTCACCAAGTAAGGTTTCCTTACCTGTTCCCATCTGTTTGATGCGTAGTTTAAGGGTTGTAGACGATAACTCGTGCTGAAGATCAGTGTCTTCTTTTTGAAGCTCGGCGAGTTTAAGAAGGTCGATTCCTTGGAAACTGTTCAAGGAAGTTATGCGAGATAAGGCGTCTGCAGCTACATTGTTTGCTCCAGAGATGTGTTGAACATCTGAAGTAAACTGTGAAATGTAGTCCAGTTGTCGAGACTCACGGGGAGAGTACTTGTCTGAAGTAGAGCTTAGAGAGAAGGTGAGTGGTTTATAGTCAGTAAAAAGAGTGAATTCACAACCTTCGATGTAGTGTTGAAAATGTCGTACAGCACAATACATAGCTAGGAGTTCCCTACCGAATGTGCTGTACCTCGATTCGGTGTCTAGCAACCGTCTAGAAAAGAATGCCAAGGGTTGCCAGGAGTTGTTAACCCATTGTTGTAAGACTCCTCCGATTTCTGAGTCGGATGCGTCTACTGCGATACTAATGGGTGCTCGGGTGTCCTGATGTGCGAGCATTGTTGCTTTAGCGATCAGTTCCTTAACTGTGGAAAATGCTTTTCGTGCGGTGTCGTCCAAATTAATGAATTTATCATTTCCACGAAGTTGGTCGGTTAGCGGTTTTATGAGTAAAGCGCGTTTAGATATCAATCGTCTATACAAACTTACAAGGCCTTTAATCGTTCGTAGTTGTTTGATCGCGGTCGGTTCTGGGTAATCCAGAATTGCCGCCACTTAAGTCCTAAGGGGTCGAACGCCTTGAGCATCTATAGTGTGTCCTAGGAAGTCTAACGAGTCGGTTCCGAATCGGCATTTCTGAACGTTTACAGTAATGCCATGTTTTTGTAGTCGTTCGAAAACAAGGTCCAGATGTATGAGATGTGATTCTCTGTCCGGACTTGCGATTAGGCAGTCGTCAACATACGCATGTACGAAGTTGAGACCTCGAAAAACGTCGTCTATGAATCTTTGGAATGTTTGAGCAGCGTTTCTTAGGCCTAAAGGCATTCGCAAAAATTCATAGAGTCCGAAAGGAGTTATGATAGCTGTTTTCGGTATGTCGTCAGTAGCCATAGGGATTTGGTTATACGCTTTAACCAAGTCGATTTTCGAAAAGACAGTTGTACCATTCGAGGTAGCTATCAAATCGTGAATGTGAGGCAACGGGTAACGATCAGGAATGGTTTTTGCATTCAATCTCCGATAGCCACCAGTTGGACACCAACCGTTGCTGTCCTTTTAGGGACCATATGCAAAAGAGATGCATATGGGCTGTTTGACGGTCGTATGATTCCTAAGTCTATCATGTGATCGAATTCGTTTTTCGCTAACCTTAGCTTTTCAGGAGCTAGTCGTCGTGCTTTAGAGAATACAGGTGGTCCTGTAGTCGTGATGTGATGTGTAACATTGCTGGTTACACACGGTTGTTTCGGTTGAATTTGTTGTATCCCAGGGTATTTATCGAGCAGTGGTTGATAGAGTGGGTCTATCATATGTTCAAGTGTGACTGGGGATAATCTGCAACCAGTAAAAGAAGTTACGCAAACGGATAAATTAGTGTTTCCGTCTACTAGCCTCCGTTTGCGCGTATCGATCATTAGATTATGGTGTTGTAGAAGATCCGTACCAATGATTGGCATAGAAACATTTGCAACAACGAAGATCCAATGAATGGGTTTGCATAAACCCACGTTAAGGTAAACGTACCTTTTGCCATACGTAGCGATCGGTTTTCCGTTTGCCACCTGTAAGTTTAGAGCCGATTCGTGAAGCCGGTCGTTAGGATTTGCTGGGAGAACGCTAACGTCTGCGCCAGTGTCGACGAGGTTGAGAACTCTTGTTGTCACATCTGTGACGTATAACAGACGGCTATGTTCGCCGACTACGGTTGCCGTTAACGCGTGCCGGCTTGGAAGTTTCCTGAGTTGTTTTTCGAGTCAGTCGTTTTCGTGTTGGGAAAATTGCAGTCAGTCAGTCAGTCAGCTACAACGTAGGACCAGGCACATATGTGCATCGGTCCAGGTTGCCATACCGCATCAACACAACAAGATGAACACCAGATTCATAACAGTGGTTAGGTTAAAGGTGGTAATATACAAGAGAAAGATTGCATATAGAGATATAGTACAAGAAGAAAGAATTGGTTAGTAGAAAGAAAGATATGAAGCGATTTTAATCTCTTAGTTTAAGGGAAGACAGGGTGTATACACCGACGCCATTGTGATCGATTCTGAGCCATGTCACCAAGTGTCTCCAACCATTGGTTACGAAAGTCACGCGGACCCCAACCAAGTAGTCTGCATCTACCAACATGGCTCAGACTAGAAGTTAGTGACTTCAAGCACTTTCTTCCAACCATTTCCAATACCGGATAGCATTGCACGTCGTGGTAATCGGTGTTCAGGCATACGTAACACGTGGTCCAACCATCTCAGCCGATGAAGATTCACAACCTCATCAACTGATTTACCATCCTTTCCTAATACCCTGCGTCTAACCTCACTATTACTTACCCGGTTATCCCAGCAGACGCCAGCAATATCTCTAAGGCATCTGTGGTCAAATACTAGTAGCTTACGAGTGTCTTCTACTCTTAATGGCCATGTTTCGCTGCCGTAAATTAAAACAGAACGGACTGCCGCGCAGTATACTCGTCCTTTTATTGCAGGGTTTTCTGCAATTTCTGGAAGACTTTCCATACTGGTTATGATACCAGCACCAGTAGGGATTATCCGTCTCTTGTGGTCTAGAGACACATCGCTTACGTGAAATGCTTCTACGTGGGCTGTGTGAGCGATTACGGTCGTTACGAAGATTAAGATAACGCGTGAGTGTATGGCATAACTCGGTTATGTCATTCTGAGTCGTTTGAGGTATTTCTTTGACTGAAAATACCTCTGTAGTAGACGATTTCGTTATTTCTAAAATACGATCGGCAGATGCAGCCAGCTCGTCTAAGGCGTTGTTTTGAAACGAGACAAGCACAGTTTGCACCTGTTGAGGAAGTTTAGACAGGAAAAGTTGTTTGAATAGACCTTCGTCGAAAGTTCTTAGGCATATCACCTCTCTCATCCTTTGTAACATGTACGTCGCAGAACCGTGTTGCAGGTCTATATTATTAAAGAGTTGGTCTAACCTTTGTCGATCGGTTAGGTCTCCTCGTTTAAGAATGGAACGCTTTAAGGTTTCGTACGGTTCAGACACATCACTAGTAAACATACTAGGTGTTACGTACCTGTTGAATTCCAGTGGCAGTGCCTTGACTACTGCGGGGAACTGTGCACGTGTGTCGTTCACGCCGTGCTCGTGGAAGTCGAGTTCTGCGTAGCAGAACCAGGCATGAGTTGAAACGAGGGTGGGGACATAGTCTTAATCTTAAATACCTTGGGGGTCTGTTCAGTCATAGGGGAATATTAAATACGAGAATACACGAGTGAAAAATATATAGATATCCAAAAACGCGAGGAAAAAATATCACGATGTATAAAAAATTAAAATAAAGCAATGATATATAGAATCCCGAAATGGAACAGACTCATAGTTTACGATTTAGTGTACCAGATCACGTTGGGCTCACCAATGAAGATGGCACAGGTATTCAGTGTTTGACAACGCTTTTACCAGTAACACCTTCTACTAAAACTCGTACCCACCAAGAGAAATCAAAAGACAGAATCGAAGAGATCAGAAGTTGTATTTGACGATTGCCAATATATCGGAATCATCTGACCTAATCTGACTAGCGATTGCATTAGCAGTTGAGCACGGCGTTCCCACACGTGATCTGGTGCGGATGCATGACCGAGCGCCTTCAGCAAGGTGAGTCCACTAAAACTAATTTGGTCGGCATCCAATGTCGTAAACCTATAGAGCTATTTATTTTTGGGATTTATTCACCGCTACAGTATTGGCCCGTGAACGTTGGTTTTCGAAAGATGGATCGTTTGCTTGAATCACCTTCTCGTCTACTTATTAGCTTATCTAAGAAGAGAAGCCGGTTACTCTTCTCCTCTTCACATGAAAAGCTGATGTGATTTTGAAGTGTTAATTCTACTTAGTAAGCAATTTATATCGTATTTTCTTTCACAGAAAACTAAGATATCATCCACATATCTCTTATAAACAGACGTGTTTTCGACTAGGTTTTCAGCTAGATTTGTAACATGTGTCATATACACATCTACTAATAACGGTCCTCACAGACTAAACATAGTATCCCAATCAATCTGGAGAAAGTATTCACCTTCAAATCTGAACTGGACGTTGTCAGTACATAATAGTGCTAAATCATTAAGAACTTCTAAAGAAACAGGTAATTTAAGGTTGTTCAAAGATATATGGTCACATAATATATCAAAAGTCATTTTCAGAGGTGCATTTGTGAACAAGGACATCACGTCAAACGAACACATTGTCTTTCCTCTGATACTAATACGACCTAAATGATCGATCAATTAAAAAGAATCCTTCACAGAATACTTATATGAACGTGTTCGAATAGGATCCAGTAATTTAACTAGGTTATATATAGGTAAGCGATACAGTGATAAAATTATGCGTAAACGAATGTTTGGTTTGTGCATCTTAGGTAATCAATGTCGATGACGATACTCAGAACCAATAGGTTTTAGGAAATTAAATTCCTCTCTACCAATAATATTCATGTGTAGCAGTTTTACTAGGTTCGAATTTATTCTTCCATCTAGTTTGCTAATACCTCTGAATTTGGCTTCAGGCATAAATTTACTTTCATCACTGAAGATGGATAGCATCTCACTTTTGTATTCATATTTGTTCACGATAATCATGATAATAAAAGGTCTTCTGCCAGTGATATTTGGATTTGGTACGATGATAAGTATATCTCAAATAAATAGAAGCATCTGTTGCAAAAGCACCATTTCAATACTCTCCAGTCACATGATCAGAAGAATGGCCCGAAGTCCTGAATACAGCACACTAATCAAACATCAAAGCGTCTTGGACAGCCGCAACTTTGTTTACTCATGGAAATGAATCACTATACGTTCGACATTGGAAATCCTGGTTCGCTACTTGCGCCAAGGACTCAAAGTTGTTTTCTCAACCCGTATTCCCCAAAAACTTTACTTCAGCTTATTTTATGAAATCCAAGCGCATTTTAGAACCGAATGGATAGGAGGGAAACCAAATCAAGACCATAATGTACCAGAATATTTAATACTAATCAGTACATAGCTGGGACAGAGTTAACAATTACTTAGCTGTGACTTGTGAATGAACCATGACCGTAAAGTGACACAAGCCCCATTATGTTTCGGATCTAAATGAGACATTACACTGAATTTCACCAAATAATCTTGTTATCAGCATTATCCCCAAATTTATGGTAATTCGCAAACAGTAGGGGATCTTAGTGTCAGCCATATTCCACGAATAATCAAATTAATTTCACAGATTGAAATCATGAGTCAGTTGAAACTAAACCACCATGGAAAACCTGGAAGCACTGGACGGCCGTTTCGTCCTAGTATGGGACTCCTTAGAAGTGCGCACCCATGATCCAGCACCCCGCGGGATTCGAACCCAGGACCTAATGGTTTCGCGCACGAGCACTTAACTATTAGACCACCGAGCCGGCATCCAACGGTATTAATGTCTAGCCTCAACCAATCCAGTCCAGTGCTTTCAGGTTTTCCATGGTGGTCTAGCTTCAACTGACGCATGATTTCAGTCTGTGAAATTTCTAAAATCTCCGCAAACCCCTTCTGGTAATCAAATTAATATCAGAACCAGTATCAGTTAGACGTCTCGCTAACTGAAATCTGTCTATGAGTGTGTGTTTTGCTTGCAGCCCCTACTTCGTTAGAAAAAAAAAGAACACAGTCAGGAAATTTGAAAGGATAGCATACTGTCACTTTGTGGTTCATGATTCCTATATCTATCAGAATTAGGGAGTCTATGTGATGAAGAAAAGTGAATAATTCGTATTCTTCACATCTACTGTAATGGCTACCAGTATGAATGACTTAGCAAAGAGAGGTGTTAACATAATTAGTTGAGAAAGTTACATACAGGATAGTTTTCACGTTTCGTTTTTTGAGTTTATTTGTTTTAAGATAGACTAATTATGATAAACCTATATTTTTCTAAAATAAAACTGTCAACTATCATACTACTAATGTCGTTTATAATCTGTAAATAAGAATGGCAGATAGTTTTTAAATTTTATAACGCTTCCGTGCAAGTCAGTCAATGAACATTTTATTTGGATCACATACTTAATCTTTCCATTTACATCCAACCTACATACTAATTTATTCTTGTCGAGATAATTGAAAACCTGTTCTCCATAACTTAAATATTTACTTCCCTGTCCACTTGACTAATGATAATTCCACTTTTATATCAGCTATTACCAACCAGTATCATAGAATCGTCTTTTTACTAGTTAAGACAACATTAATAATAATTTAGCTTTATTTATTTTTTACATAATAAATATATGCTTTAATACAATTGAACCGACTGAGACGTTTTTTAACTAACAAAGATTAAGAAACGAAAATTATGGATCACAAAATAAAATTAGTTAGATTACAATAATAAATGATTTTCAGCCAACAAAAACAATTTATACAGCCGAAAAGAAGTGGGCACCTGAACACATTAAATACTCGTTCAAATAATTACTATTTTCAAAACACTTCTAACATTGGTAGAAAGAATCAAAAGAAAAAAATAATCACACACTTGAATACATACAAATCAGTCTATGGATGATATAGAATGTCATATAAACATTGTTATCACGTAAAAAAAATACGACTACGGAATAGCGAAGAGAAAGGCTTATTCACATAAACACATAGGAAATGTATGTAATGACCAACATTATATTGTACTACACATCTAATATTGAACAAAGTCAATAATAATAAACAAAAAATAAGATTTAGTATTACCTAATCACGAGCTGAGAAATCGTCAAGCACTTCTTTTGGCAAACAAGAAACATACGATGGCAACCAATCGGCGACAGGAGTAGCAAGTATGCCTCGAAGATTATCATGTTTAGCAGTCAGATCGTATTTGTAAGACTGTCCAGTTAAATCTGTTAGTTTCCCGCCAGATGCCAGAAGCACAGCTTCTGGAGCACATGTATCCCACTTTTTAGTACCTTGGCTAGGGAATACATAAACATGAGCACGTCCTTCCAGAAGCACTAGAACTTTATAACCACACCCTCCTACACGAAGAACCTATGAAAAGAAAAAATAAGATATGGGATTAAAACATGAGATAGCATAACAGATACTGCACGATTATATTTCGGATTTTAAGGATAAAACTTATGCATAAACCGTCACATCCAAAATAACCAGTTTCATTACTAAAAATACATGAAATTAAAACCGAACTTGCATCAACAAAAAAGTTTCAAGACACAGAGTCAAAAACAAGGTTTTGAGCTACATAAAAAGTGAAAGCTTATCGACAGATCCTACTTACAGCATATTTACTGAATGGCACAAGATTTTATACACAATAAAGAAAGACCGAGAAGTCGACATTTTGACAGAAAAATTAGAAGACGAAGTTGGTCTGAAAAATGTTTCGTATTTGGGCAGTACACCTCGAACAATCTAGTCACATATACTTGTCTAGGCATCTTAAGTGAAAATTAATAAGGGTCAAATAAATGACGGTTCAAGTAAAAAAAAGTAATACTTTAAAGAGAAAATCAACATAGTATGGAAAGAAGGGGAAATCATCGCATTACTCGTGCAATGCCTAGGTCTATTTGGAATTATGGGATTAGTACCTCCGATCACGATCAGCTTAGCAGCGTAATGTCTTCGATTGCTGATTTTAGTTTCCGTCCTAAAATCATACTGTTAGATTCACTTCCAAATAGCAGAGGTATGTTAACACTTTCTTTCGCAACAGAATTAAAGAGATTTGGTGTTGACTGACTATTGTACTTATTTATAAACTTCAGTGGATAACCGTTTGATATCACTGTGTCAGTCAGCAATTTCACATCTTCAAACATATCTGCAGCACATATGCTTTGAGTGCTGTTAGAGAGGCACTTACGAAGCTTCGCTCGTGCTACAACGGATAAAAATTGGAAGTTTAAATATTGATCACTCCATGTTGGTTTCCTATATACTGACCGCATTATAATCCCAACCTCCCATCGACTCGAAAGTATGTCTAAAAATGGTGATCTGTTATTAATTTCTTCCTCATAGGTCAAACTATCTAGTTTATCTAATGACTGAGCAATATCGAAATTATTATCACACATAACTAATATATCATCCATGTATCTCTTATGAGGTTACCTCACTCAAAAGCTCATTTGTCATACTCTCAACATATGACAAATACACTGGCTAAGAAAGGTTCCAAAAGACTACCCACAGCAGCACCATCAACTTGTCGAAGATGTTCACCTTTAAACATGAAGTTTTTTAGTACACAATAAAAGTAAATTTTTCAACAGTGTTGACCGAATAGGAAAAAGGGGAACATTCGTAAAAACAAGGTATACATCAAAAAAATGCATGGTCTTTTCTTTAATATCAAAACCATCAAGAAGGTCAATTAGTTTAAATGTATCTTTTAAGGAAAACTTACACAATTTATAGCTCATTGCCCCCGAATGCCACGGTACGGCAGAGGGCGGAGAGAATCACCTCTTCCCCAAAAATACTCTCTCACATGGCCACATGTATATAGCCACTCTTACGGAGCTCCTACTCACTGAATTCTCATGTCGGGAGTGTTTACGAAATTGGGAGGACGAAAAGCGAGTGTCCGGTGCTTTAACCGGGCTGGTGGACACGGAGAGTCCACCTACGGGAGTTGGAAAACCCCTAACCACTGTTATGAATCCGGTGTTCATCTTGTTGTGTTGATGCGGTATGGCAACCTGGACCGATGCACATATGTGCCTGGTCCTACGTTGTAGCTGACTGACTGACTGAATTCCAAGCCAGTGGTGCATATGGGCTCCAGTATCCTGAGGGGACAAAAGGTGTATTAACCTATTATTGGTCATCGGCTACCACGGGAGTGCATCTCCTAACGTTACTCCACTGCCTTGTGGATCAGACCTTCAGGTCGAAGGCTCCGGGTGTGGCCCCCTAAGAAAACCACCTGCTTCGGTTTGGACACCCGAGAAGTATCATAGCCAACACACAAATCAAGTGACTTGTGTGGCGCATATGTATTCGGTGATCCTTTGTAGCAATATTTATGTTAAAATAAATAAATAAAAATACATAAATATTGTGGATTAGGTTTAAGAATTTAGCTAACCATTTCTCTAGTTCTTGTGTAGGTTAACGACATATAGATAATATTAGTCATAGTAAATTACTACGTTTACGATTTTCAGTTAATCTATATAAACTTAAAAGTACAAAACCGAATGGTTTTTAGCATATCAAACATTTTAGCTCGACGAAAAAGGTTTATCAAGACTATTAAGCATAAAACACCTTTGGAAAAAACATTAATAAACTACAAGGTTTACAAACTAATACTACTTGCTAGCATGTTTTGCTCTGATTTGCAAATGTAGATCTTTTAATACGTTTTACTAAGATGTACTCTTGAAACTACAATGGGATGACGTAGAAAATCTAGAATTATTTCCCGACACCGATAAAGTTGAACTTTTCTAGTCACAATGGTTTCGGTATATTTTACGGAATTAATAATAATTTGACTATAGACATGTCTCAAACGGAAAACTTAACACATATTGTAAGTTTAATATTCGCTTTTGATTCATAGATTACAACTAATGTTTACAAAACAAGCAACAAAAGGGTTTTCTCACAAAATTAATTTTGCTTCTGTAAATAAGCGAAATATGGAAATTGGTAGAATGCATAAATATAGTGCTTAAAGTACTTGGGAACGTATGTATTCATGTATGTATTTATCACTAGTGGTGACCAAGTGGTTGTAAACACGAGCTCGTAAAGTAGCTCATGTATAATAATAATAATAATAATAATAATAATAATAATAATACACATCACACATAAGAAAACTACGTAAAAACTAGAACAACGATTATTTACTTACCTACGCCTGCTAACCCTCGTGGAGAAGCATAGGCCGTGCACCAACATTCTCCATCCAACTCTGTCCTTTCCAGTTGCTATTCATCCTTTTGATGTCTGCTTCTAATTCCCGAAATAATGTATTTTTTTGGTCTTCTTCTTTTATGTTTCCCTTCAGAATTCTAAGTTGGAGCTTGCCTATTGACGCAGTTTGATGGTTTCTGCAATGTATGTCATACATACTTCCAGCGTCTTTTCATAATTTCCTCTCCAGATGGAAGCTGGTTTGTTCTCTCCCACAGTAAACTGTTGCTGATGCTATCCTGCCAACTTACATTGTGTATCTTGAGTAGACAACTGGCCTATCCAAGAGTTCCTTAAAGTGTTCCACCTATCTGTTCATCTGTCCCTGAATCCAAGTGATTGGCTTACTTTCATTGTCCATGACCGGTCTCTCAGGCTTACTATATTTCCCTACTAGTTTCTTCGTTGTGTCATATAGCTCTCATATTTCCTTCACTTACAGCTTTTTCCGCTGTTGTTACTAGGTCTTCCACATATTTTTGATTCTCAGTTCTAATGCTTTTTTCACTTCCCTATTTGCTTCTGTGTATTCAGCTTGTGCATTGATTCTCTCTGTTCTTGTTCGGCTGTTGTTAATTGCTGTATTCTCGTTCTTCCTTTCCTGAATCTTATCTAGGGTTTCGATGACGATCTATTCATTATTTTGATGCTTCTTGCGGCCCAGAACCTCCTGACATGTTGAATTTAGTGCTTCTTTGATACCTTTCCAGTTTTCCTCCATAGTAGTTTATTCTTCTCTTAGTAGATCCTGTAAGGCTTGAAACCTGTTGTTGAGAGTTATCTTGAATTGATTGAGTTTGTTAGTATCTCGAAGGAACGATGCATTAAACCTTTTTAATGATGTTTCCCCAGCTGTTCAGTGTTTCTTTAGCTTCAGTTTCATCTTGGTCACCACCAGGTGATGATCTGAAGCTATGTCAGCTCCTCTCTTGGTTTTCACCTCCTCAATTGTCCTTCGGAATTTTTTATTGATACAAATGTGATCTATCCGATTCTCCGTGGTGTGGTCCGGTGAGACCCATGTAGCTTTTTGTGTGTTTGTGTGGGGAAATATTGTGCAATCTAAAACCATTTTGTTGAATACACATAAATTTCCAAGTCCCTTACCATTCTCATTCCTATCTCTGTCAGTTCATGTCATCCCATGATATCCTAATAAACTTTGTTGTCCATTCCAACTTTGGCGTTTCAGTTTCCCATTAGGTTGGTCAGGTCATTTCCTGAACATTCCGCTATGATCGATTGCAGCCTCTCGTAGAACTTATCTTTATCGTTATCACTGCTATAATTGGTGGGTGCATAACACTAGATAAAATTCATTGTGATTCCCTCCTTCTCTGTTTTGAATGACGCTTTGATGATCCAGGATCCATGAGATTCCTGTCCTACAAGTGCTTTAGGTGCTTCTTTAAAAAGCGTTAAAGCAACTTCTTGAGTGTGAGGAGCATTTTCCTCTTCGTGACCAGAGTACAGCAGCATCTCTCCTGAATCTAACCTTTCCTATACAGCTTGGATCCAATGGGTTCCAATGATTCCGAACACCATCAAAGTTGTATCTCCTCGTTTCCGTTTCTATTTGTCTGGTCTTCCCAGTCTTCCACATTGTCCGGACGTTCGATGTACCTATAAAAACTGTTTCTCTGGTTGTTAGAAAAGTATCAGCCTTGTGAAATGCAAAGAATTTCGGCTCCCACCATGAGGCTTCATAACTCTTCAAAATGAAGACTTTTCAACTTCCATGGTAGAGTTTAATAGATTATTTGATTTTAAGAGCGATACAAAGCATTTTACACCCACAATTACAGCTGAATATCAAACATTTGAAAACTATGTGATATGTAAAAGTGTTGAATATATGTACACAAGAGATTCAAAAAATGTATAGTAACAATACAATAATGCTTACTTCAGTGGGATAGAATGCTCCATCGACAAAATCCTGAGTAGTAGAGCGATGGGATCGAGTAACCACAATAATATGAGGTGAAGTAAGTTTTGGGGCATTTTGGTTGATTGGATATGGCAATTTCGAAGAAGGTAGCAGAGGGTTTATGCCAAACACACCCAGACCTACAAGTCCCCAAACGATTCGAGTCGTGTAGTGCGGCTCAGTTGTATTGGCTTTGTAAAAGGGTTGAGCGATAACACCACCCACAGGCTTTCCAGCAATCGAAATTCCGATAAGAACTGTAACAAACTCAACAAGGCCCTGGATTTAGAAGAAGCACGTACACGGAAAATTAATTTTACTTAAGAGTTTAAAATCATCCATGAACATCTACTGTTAGTATGTGGTTGTATTTTACTTGATATTATGAATAAAAATCAAATAGATAAACATACTTCAGTAAATTCCTTTGTACCATCCAATGGATCCACCCAAACTACAATATCCTCCAGTGACAAATCTTTTAGTTCTGGAGGACAGTGGTGTTCAAGAACAGTTGAGTTTAACTCAGTGGACGTAGATAGATTTCCAGGATCCAGATCACCTTCTTCGCCTATTTTTCGAGTTATTAGAGTAAACATTAAAGATACCAATAACATGAAGACCCGGAAAAGTCTCGTTCAAGGAATGTACTATGCACCGCTGAGAATCTCGATCAGCTCTGGATTGCAAATCGTCAACTCCTTTGTCGATAATGGCCAAGTCTTTGGAATCATATACCGCACGAATCAAAAAACAGGCCTTATCGGCTAAAGATACAGAGGCAGCAAGTATTCTCATGACAAGAGGGGGCTGCATATTTCTTTGAAATGGAAAAAAGATTGAATTATAAGTTGATAACCGTACTTACAAAAAGCTACTAAGGAACCAGATTAAAGTTTACAAAAGTCTTTAGAGCAAAACACATTGTGACTGAAGCAAAGCAACACGATGTCTCTGGTGCATATTTAGTGCTGCGAATTACAAACTTATTCGTTAGGAAAGTACGCTAACAGCAACTCCACATCCTTTAAGAGTTGGGGAGTAATAGGCAACGTAGAAACCGGTACATATGTCCATCGGGCTTCAGATCAGTGAGATGAAACTGTCTAGATAAATACTAGAATATCGCAGTCCACACATACCTAAAAAGGAGATAAGCAACTTCTACACAACATATTCGCTGCTTGGATGCCAGATGGACAACCTACGCTACACGTAACCCAAAAATACAAGACAGTCTTGTGAATTTATATCGAATCTTCACCATGCAGCAAATACTAGGGTCGATGAGACTGAAGTTAAATGAAGTGCATCCAGTGGTAAATCAATCCTTGAAAAACCGGTCACAGGAAGCATTATCTGCAAAAGGATACCTATGATAGCGTCAGATGGAAGTTTCGGTGGTGAGTACGGCAAAAGTAGTAATCTGGTGAATACCATACTAAATATATTTAATAAGTTGGTGTAAACAACTGTCTTTGAAATTTTTGCAAAATTAATGACACTGAGGAAAGCACTATGGATAAAAAATGATAGCAACTTTTGAGATTAATTTAGTGAGTTCGGTAGTGTACAAATGCCAGCCAGAATTAGTGATCAATGGTAACGTGGGCCATCCTGATCAAATGCCATATCTCATATGGATACTCTAAAACAAGGTATCTAGCCCCGTATTAAGTACCACAATGTTGCGACAAGGATCATATCGAATAAATTAGCTTAAACAGAAAAGTAAAGTCATCCAAACACTATAAGTATGTATGGAATATATGAGTGATTTTCGCAGACAAAAAGACCAATAAGCTAATACTTAGAAGGACAAGTGGAGCACTCAGTCAGCTACAACATAGAACCAGAGCGTTCACAAGGTTTATGTACTTCTGGGGTACGCCTTTCAATGGCAGACACTGACACAGAACCTCTCGGTCTACAGAGTCAAATGCTGCTTTTAAGTGAAGAAAGACCACCATTGTCGGGCGCCGATAAGCATGTCTGTGTTCTAAGATCTGACGAATGATGAATATGTGGTCGATGCAGCCACAACCAAGTTTGAAGTCAGCCTGATTTCCTCGTGTTTGCAGTTCACGAGTCCTAGTTAGGCATCCGATAATTATCGAGGCTAGTATTGTAGATACTATATTAGTTAAACTAATCCCTCTGTGGTTGTCACAGGATGATTTTGACTCCTTATATATTGGGACGATAAGTGATTGTGACCAGTCAGATGGGATAACGCCTAACTCCCAGATCTTAGCTAAAATATTAATCAACCTGATCGCTAAAATTGGACCACCATCCTTAAAGACCTCTTGAGCCAATCCATCTGCTCTTCCTCGTTTCAGACTAGCTACAGCTTTTTGAACTTCAATTAGAGTCGGGGGCCTATTTCAATGTTCCGTTCAGAATGTTTAAAAATGGTAGGTAGCTGTGAAATAGTTGGAGGCAAGCCCAATTCCTCCTTAAAGCGTTTCGTCCATCGTTCTAAACCTCTAAACCGCGAGCAGATGAGAATGTTGTCTTTTTCAGAGATTGTCTTACACTTGACTTCTCGATTTCGGCTTTTTTTATTAGTCTGAAAAGTTGCCTGATGTTACCTACAGCCGCTGCCATTTCCATCTGTTTTGCTTTCGTTGGCCACCACTGCTCACGATCGTTCCATAGACTTTGGGCTAACCTAGATTTCATTTGTTTTCGCTCATCATCGTGTTCGGAGCCTGATGGGATAAGTTTACGAGAGTCTAGCAGTGCAAGAGATGTAGCACAAATGCACTGGTTATTCGTGGTCCTTTGTTTCAAATCACTAGTAGATGTCTCTGCTGTTTGTATATCTTGCTAAGCAACATCCGGGTCGGCCTCGTTTTCGGAATAGACTAAGTTGTTCCCGTAATTTACTTTTGGCTTTCTCGTCACTGAGTTTAACTCGAATGGGTCTTTTTAATGTGGCTTTATCGTGTCCAGTGAAGCACAAGCAAATGCGTGCTTGTATTAGAACATGATCGGAGTCCAAGCATGTATTCCAGAACGAGCAGTAGTCTTCTTTCGAACCTCAACAACGATGACTGATGGCAATATGGTCTAGTTGGGTTCATCGTTGGTTTGGTGAAGGTGATCGCCATTTTAGACTATGTCTCTTCTTATGCTTGAAATTAGTGCTTGTTAAAAATAAACGATAGTCTGGGCACAGTTGCAGCAGATGGTCAACAGGATATCAGTATGCAGCACTTGTTCACCAGAATCTCAGTGATATCCAAGCAGATAGTCTTAGCTCGAAATTGTGACAAAACTTAATTACGCGATCTCGAAAATTCTTCATTCTAACCAACTGAAGCCTACTTTCTTGTCATAAAACGACCCGGGGTGACATGATTATAAGTCTGAAATTGTATGGTAGTTTATAAAAAAACCATTAGATACCATATGCCATATATACCACCTATTTTTCTCACCTCTCATGAAAGATATTTACGATGACATTTTGTAGGCGCAGGTGGTATTTAAGGAATTTGTTACTCCGTTCAGAGAAAATCCGAAGTCAAATTACAGTTACCAACACGCTCGTCTTGCTAAATTGTCAAAAGGAAGACAACTGCGTGCCATACTATCATACTTTCTCAACCGCTATTGCTACAACATTAAGCTTATGTTTGTATTTATATACGAAGACCCAACCACATTAGACTAATCCTTAGTTGTACACTCTTATAAGAATGCATGGACGCATGAAAACCACCTATCCCAATAAAGTTTTCTTAAAACTTGAGCAAACTAAACAGCTAGGCTTTACCAATCTTACAAAACTCTACATTAGAAGCAAAGGAATGGGGGGGACTTGTATGCAGGTTAAAGGATAAGAACCGATGCATATGCAACAGTTTGCGTCTAGCTGGAATATACTTTGTGTGCAATTGAAATATTTTGAGTGGAGAGAGCTGGGGGAAAATACATGAAAAAATATGGATGACCAGGAAAGGCCATGAGATCCTTTTAAGGCCGCCGCCTCGTTTCAAAGACCTTGAACGACCTGACTGGAGGCGGTCATTCCGTATTCCAATTGTCGTCGGTTGGGCACAGTATGCTTGTTAGTTTACGGGTTTTCGCGCACGTGTAACGTATTGTCGTGGATTTTATGTGTCGTTATTTATCAGCTATTAACAGCCTTTTTTCCGTCATACATGACTTTTCGTAATCTTTGTGATTGGAAGATAGTTTTTGTTTCAATTTATAAGCAGTTTGACGTATTTCGTGCTCACCACCTAAGTAAATATGTAGCTGGCGTAATATGGTTTTTTTTAACAATACTAAGTCAAAGAAGTCAAATCATCATTTTTCTAGTCAAAAATAGATTACAGATTGAGTTTTCATGAAAATAAGCCGTAAAAAGAATTATATATGGTTCACCTCCTTGATTATGGTGACGGCAAACACAGATGTTGGTAGTCGTTTATAAAATGTAATTAGAAAGAAGTAAGCGTTAAAGTAACTATGAATATTATATAAATTGTTTGTATTTAGCCATAAAAGGTTATTTGGACTATAGGTAGCATTGTTTTGTACTGAAGTGACATATTACTGTGTAAGGTATCAGAGAAAAATTATGTGAGTAACAATAGACGTTGATAGTCTTTTTTACCGGTTTTCTGAACTTATACAGAAATAGTGTGTAACACCACATTAAATATGCACGAAATCTTCATAAGTAAATCGATGTGTGTCTCTTCTGAGCATGGTGACTAAACCATGTCTTACTTAATACTGACTTATGATGTGTCTGTTATAGGGTTGACGAATAATTCTCTGTAAAGGAAATGCACAATCGCAGAAGAAAATGTGAACAAAGTTATGATGCATATTGTCGAGTAATATCTAAATGGTGCTTACCAATTTCTCCTGCTAATACCAGATATATAGACGAAATACTACAAGGGTTGGACACTGAAGAAATTTCCATTGCTTGTTAAGACACAAACTTAAATCAAAAAACAACTATTAATGAGTTATTTCATGAATTCCTACTGCATTACAGACTGACTCGTCCAAAGTAATTCATGCAGACAACGTGACGAAAAGTGAATGAGCAATGGAAGCAGAATCACAAGTTCCTTGTATTCATATCGCCTTTATGCCACATTATTGAATTACATTTTATTCATAAATCCGACCACGCTTCTATGTTGTGACGAACCTGATTTCAGTAATTTTTAAATAACACTGATTTGTGTGTTGTAAAGATTACCTATTAATTTTTATTAAAGGAAATAGAAATCTCTAATGATTAGCGCTGTCTGCAAATAAGAGACTTATAAGTACATTCTGTAACCTGCTATTTGATTGACTTATTAAATGTGATATTGATAACTAGGTCTAATTCTTTATTTCACGACTGATTTGTTTGTTTTTCAGAATTGTATGAATCAAATGAAGTCGTAAAAGCTTTGTGATGATGTTTACGCCGGTCTACAACTTATAGAATTTGTGATTATGGAAGACCATATTAAAATCATTTTTATTCAACAAATGAATTAGTGAAATATAAATATAGCAACTACACTTAGTGTCTTACGTTATAAACCGTGTCAGTATTTATTAATAGTCGATATGACGCTAGAACAAATATAGATAGAGAATAATATGAACTCCTTATAATCCATGGAATGAACAAGTAATAAGAAGGATTATGTAATAATTTATTTCACTTTTAAAATTTAGTTACGCATTTTTTCCATCACCCTGTCACTTAATCCTCTGTAATTACGTGACCTCTGCAAATTGTAATCAATTATGACGTAACTCAAGTTTTCAGTTCTTAAATCCACGGATCATTTACAAGTTATAAGATTTTCACACCACTTATCTGTCTGTGAACTACAGTCAACTATTATATCACCCATTCTTAATGTGTTATTGACTGTAAAAGCAAATGACCTTTGACCTTACACTGCATATATATATATATATATATATATATATATATATATATATATATATATATATATATATATATATATATATATATATTCACTATTGATAACCTGCGTCATTTCATCTATTCATATTCAGGTATGTCAACTGTTTCCCACATCACTGTTAAATCCTATTGCATATTTAGTTGTAATGAATGCATACCACTGTTAATCAACATTTCTCCTGGTTTTATTTTGATTCATAAGCGGAATTAATCACATGAACTTAAAATGTACATAGGTACTGATACGATTTTAATGATAAACGTAATCCCACGAAGGTGAATATGATATGTGGGTGCCTAATCTGCAAAACTGTACGTCGATGTAGGGTTTCTTAATCAATCTTAATTATTACAAACAGTTACACATGAACATCATTGCTATTCATTCCCATAAAAGTAGTAATAAGATGAAAATTGAAATTATGAAAGTTTATTGAAGAATCATTGCTGCTAAAGCAGAAAATCAAGTTTACAAGTTGGTATTAAGAATTCTTAAGTAATAATTGTCAACTTTCTTCTCAACTTCTGTTGCGAAGCGTTCACCATACTTCTCAATGATGCGATGTTTATGGATTCTTTGGCTGCGTTGAATACTTACATACTCTTCACTCCGTCGTGGTAATGCAGTTAATGTATAATTTTGGAAGTTCTGGGTATTGTGTAACTTCCATCTGCTACAATACCTAAGAAGTTGATGAGCTATGCGGTTAGTATTTCATTATTGATATAGCTTACCTGTAAGATTTCTTCTTTTAACGTAGGCAAGTAGCATGTGACGGCAGGGATATCAACACATCATAAACATGAGTTTGTAGGTGTCATTACCAAGGTTTGATTTGATAATTTCGAATTGACAAATGCTTATATCGACTTCATAATGTTGTCCACGGTCAACCATGAACAACCAGTCGCCGCTTTCATATTCCACGTAGACAAAACGCATTTGTTTAAGCTCGTATAACACTTTAGATCTTGCGAATGGCGTCAAAATATTTAGCAAGGGTATTAAACGTTGTGGAGCATTATATTTATAATATCTTCCGGCTATCAATTGATCTTCGACACTTCTTCTAGTTGACCGAAATTATCCGTCACCACTATCTGGAATAAGGAATATCTACATAGTAAAACACAACGATAAACATATTCACTTTTTATTATTAGTATTATACGTAGAATCAATGCACACGACTTCTGGATATTTCCTATAGAGTTGTATTTGGTTATAACTACTGAAACATATTCTCGTCGCATATCCATTTTCTAAATGCTCCCTCACTTCGCCTTTTTGTCTAAGCATATCCATTACTTGCTTCCGAGTACAACAACCTGAAATATATTTATATACACTTACCAGTGGAGAGTTTAGCTTTCATAGCTTTGACATCGGCAGCAGTTACTTGCTTACCAGTTCTCTCCTTAATACTTTCGATAACTTCGTCTGCTGACTCACAGTGAAGTATTACGGGCTTCAAGTTCTCTTTTTCTTCCGACGATAATCTCCTTGTCCATGGATCACATACCATCCATGAACTACTACATGGATGATTGTGTATCATCTTGTAGGATTTGATGACATATCCTTGCTCTTCTAGTCTTACACGGAATTTAGATTGACAATTACGGAATTTAGACCTTAAACATAAGATATTAGTTAAAGATCTTACGATTTTTGCCTCACTTTCAAACTTTCCGATTTCCGTTTGTGACCAAACGTACAATTAAACGATACAAACAGGTATCTGAACCTGACATCCTTCAGCAATCTGCTTTCTGTGTGGATGTAACGAGTATAAGTAGTCTGAGAAGCGATAAAATTATAGTTCCATACTTTTTGGAACTCTTTTAAGGCACTTTCAAAATCATCCCACAACACGAAACGCTTGTTCAGTATCATAATTCGAAAGGCATCGGTTAGGTCGACTGAAATGTCACTTGAGGATGAAGCACTAAAAACAGACATGACTAATTATTAAACAGTTATTCCTTGCAACAATAATAACCCAAGAAAATACTACAAATACTTGAGATTTACCTGTGACTTGACATTTCGTTTAGCTTTACTACAATTGTTGGGATCAAAGATCAAATTACAAAGCAACAACAGAGCCAAAGTGCACACTACAAAACAGAGAACGCTAAATTAATGGTTTTGCTATTTATTTCGTGCTTTTTATGTAGCATAGGATGACTTATATATGAAAAAAATTGATACTCATGCAAACCAACCAACCCACGGCAATTGAAATACGGAATGACCGCCTCTAATCAAGCCGTTCAAGGTCGCTGAAACGAAAGGGCGGGCACATTTCAAAAGGACCTAACGTTTAAACCGGTTGTTTCTGCTGCAAGAGTATTACGTTTTCTCATATTTACGTCGTCTTTTGCTGTATCAAAAACACAAAATAGCTGCCAAAAGCAATAATTTAGCATTCTCTATTTTCCAGTGCACAAGTTAGCTCTATATTCAGCAACAATATTGTTGCTTCGTAACTTGGTCTGTGATCTCAATTACTGTAATGAACCTCAACGCCTTTATTTAATTTTAATATAAGGTCCAGAAAACAAAGTAACGAAGATAAGATAAACTTATGAGTTATAGATACGCAAAGTTTGTTTGAATCGCTGTTAAACTCAGGAGTAAAGACGAAATGTCCAGTAACCGGTAAGACTTAAGTATTTGTAGTACTTCCTTCAGTTAGTATAGAATTATTGCACGAAATAACTGTTCTAATAAATAATAAATGCTTCATGTTCAAGAGACATTTTAGTTGACGTATAGAAAAATAATTATATTACTTCTCAGACTACCTATACTCATTTCACTCACACAGAAAGTAAATTCAAATGGTTCAAATGGCTGTGGACGGAATAGAAGAAGCTTTCGCTTAACAGGCTTCCGTGTCCAGTAGCAGGGGATCACCAAATCCTCCAGGCAGGAACCTAGGTATGTTAACAATAAAAGAGGAAAAGAAATTGGTAAATCATAGTATGATACTGTCCTAGGTCCTTAAGAATAGGTCAAGTTGCCTCTTGAAGGACTCCTGAGAAGTCGCTTGGACTAGCTCGACCGGCAGCGAATTCCAGCTTTTGACAACTCTTAAGGAGTAGAAGTTGTGTCTACATCCCGTCTTGCTATATTGAGTTTCCAGTTTCTGGGTGTTACCCCTTAGGTTATTATTCGAACTAAGCTTGAGTAGGTGTTTAAGAGGATGTCCAGAAGTGTTAAGAATATTATAAGCCACTAATAAATCACCTCTAAGATGCCTATACTCTAATGGGTAAAGGTCTAGTGAATGGAGGCGTTCTTCGTAAGGCTTAGATATGAGTCCGCGAACTGATTTCGTGGCTCGCCGTTGGATACGCTCCAAAGTGACCTTGTCCTTTTGGAGTGAGGGGGGAGTACTATATTTCCGTACTCTAAATGGGGACGGATGAAACTACTGAAGATTGTATGGAAAGTTCGTCCGTCAAACTGGCCAAAAATGCGCTTCAATGTTACCAGTGCAAGGTTTGCTCGGAAGGCATTTCTATCACAATTAGCGTAAGACTTTAAGTCATGGGGCACCAGGACTCCTAAATCTTTTTCGACTTGGGATACTACTAGAGAGGAATTTCTTAAGTTATAACTGTAGTCTGCGACATGTCGCAGATGGACTACTCTACACTTTGAAGTGTTAAAGGTAAGTCCGTTATCATCTGCCCAACTTTGAAGTCGAATCAGATCCTCCTGAAGTGCCTGTGTATCGTCTTGGTTGCGTATCTCTCTGCAAAGTTTCACGTCATCGGCAAAAAGTAGTAAGTCTGACGTTACCTGTTGAGGAAGATCGTTTATGTAGATCAAGAAGAGGAGAGGCCCTAATACTGAGCCCTGGGGAACCCCACTAGGACATTCCATAGCCTGAGATAAAGTGAAATTAACCCTAACCTTAAAGTGTCGATTTTCTAGGTATGAAGTAAGCCAATCGATTAGAGGTGGTTTGATACCTGGTCGTTTGAGCTTATTGATAAGACACAAGTGGTTAACTTTATCAAAAGCTTTTGAGAAGTCAAGGTATATGATATCAACCTTTCCCTTGCGATCGAGGATGCTTGTCCATCTGTCCACCGCAGTCAGCAGGTTGGTTATACTAGAGTAACCCTTCCTGAAACCATGCTGTTGGGGTGAGAAGAAGTTTAAGGACAGTAGATAATCGTTTAAACCATCGCATATCAGGGACCCATGAGTTTTGAAGGTAATGACAGAAGAGCCACCGGCCGATAACTTGAAGGTTCATTGCGTCGACCCCCTTTGAAAATTGGTGTGATGTGAGCCAACTTCCAATTTTCCGGTAGTTTGCCTTGGCTTAGCGAGTGTGAAAACATCACGCTAAGCGGCGTTGCCAGGATTGAGGCTGCCTCCCTCAGTATGGCAAAATGAACCATATCCGGGCCAGGAGAAGTATCTAGTCCTAAGTGCTGCAGTTTCCGAAACACCAAGTCAGCGCTTAGGTCCACTTCGGAAAGCCCTGTGGAATTACAGGTGAAACTGTCGTCAATAGAGTTGATGTCAGCCGGCTGAAATGTTTGAGAGTAATGTGCCGCCAGAAGGTTAGCGGCGTCACCATCGTTGTTGGTTGGGCCGTTAAGACCTAGCAGTTGAGAAACTCCTGTTTTGGCTTGACGAAGAGAGGCTGCATAACGGAATAGGCTTCTAGGGTTCGAGGCAAATTTGTCCATAAGCTTTGTCTGATACTGAAGCCTGTCTTCTCTTATAGCCTTCGTGCATATGTTCCTGATATGTTTGAATTGCCTATACGCTCCGTCGTTGTCAGTTCGTTTGTATTCCGCCCAACAGTGCCTTTTACGGCTTAGCAGGCGAAGGGTACGGTTCTTGATTATTGTAGGTGGCTTACAGCTTTTGGGAACCGTTTGAGGAACTGAATGGTTTGTAACACATAAGAGCGTGTGCAGTAAGAAGTTCCAGTGACCGTCCACATCGAGTTGGGGGTGAACATCCCAAACCACCTGTTGTAAATAGTCGTGTAGAGCTGCCACATTCAGCCGTTTAAAATTCCAACGCAAGTTATTGTTGGGATACGTTAGCTTAGTTTTGGTGACAAAACTGAAGGCTATGATGGCATGATCGCTCTTTCCCAGAGGAGCCAAGATTGAGAGGTTGTCAACTAGGAATTCTTCGTTTGTGAATACACAGTCTAACCGCGATGGTGTCTGACTGTTTCTCCAACGAGTTGCCGACCTCACATTTTCATATAAGCCCAAGTCATCGATGAGGTTGAAGAACCGAGCTTCAATTGAGTTGTCGCCTCCAGTATACGTGTGTTCCACGAAGTTGACTTTAGGAAGGTTAAAGTCCCCTAGAATCAGGATATGTGTGAAACCGAGACGAGTAGAGCGGGATAGTCCATCCAGCATACGACTATCGTACTCGATGTCAGCAGTTGGCTTCCTGTAAATGACACCGACTAGACACCTCCAAGTGCTAGACAATCTTACAGAGCTCCATATGGATTCCTTAAGATTGTTGTGAACTTGGTGCACCTGCAAGCAAGAGCTTATGTATATGGCTACTCCACCCCCAATTCCTGTTGTTCTGTCGTTGCGGAACAAAGTCATCCCTGGTAATGCTAACTCTTCGTCCGAGAACTGAGAAGATATCCAGGTTTCAGATATTCCTATCAGGTGGGCTTTATTAGCGTTGCAAAGTTCACGTAATTCATCCAGTTTGTTTGGTAGACTCGAGGCGTTCATATATAAGCAGTTTATGCTTTCAATTTGGAACGCGTGAGCTTCGTCCTGTTTTTCTGTATGAGCCTTATGTGAATGGACAGGTAGCCCACCCATGTGAGGTTTACCGAGGTGGTAGGCCCTGTCCTTTACACGTTTTTTTTATCGTTGAGACAATCCACAAGTGAAATGGTCAGCTCCAACTTGCCTTTGTACTTGGTCCTGGCTTCATATGGCCTGTCCGCGTGCATGTGGATTCCAGGTGGCAATCGACGTCTGTTGGCACGAAATGCTTCCAGAACTGCAGCCGCCATGTGAAAGATGGGAAAGTTATCTTCATTAGACGGGGTCTAAGATCACCGTCCTTCTTGGCTAATCTCGTCACATGCTGAGTCAGTATGTGTTTGAGCCTCAAGGACTGTTTGATGAATTTCCATTCACTGATGTCAGAATTTGATTGAGTAGGGTCTGCATTCTCCGGTATACCTTGCACAATTATGTTTCTTCCGCGGAAAAACTTCTCACGAGATTCTTTAGGGATGTTTCGTATGATATTGCGCTCAGAGAACGGTATATCGGGCAATATTCTTACGTTGCCATCTGATTTCAGCAAGTGACTTGCTGGTAAGACGTCCTCTACATCAGTAGCATTCTTAAGTGTTACTCGGAGAAGCCTTGGGTGATTTAGATGCTTAGAGTCCTTTCCTCTAGAGAGCCGGGTGACCATCAAAGGCTCTATTCTAGGAAGTTCTAGCTTCTTGTTTAATTCACCCCAAAGCATCCTGTCGTTTTTGTCCTGCAGACTGAGAGGAAGGTCAGGATTATCAACGAGGTTCATGATAATGAGAGAGTCGTCACGAACTGTTGTTAATTTACCAGGTTTCACGGCGGATTCATGTTTAATGACTTGCTGTTTGGAGGTCAGTGTGCGTTTACGAGGCTTGGTCTCTTTTTTGACCGGACGAACAGTCTTGGGAGTAGACTGTGCGACCAAATCACCAGTTAATTTCCGTACAGCAACACTTGGGTTGCTCGGCTTAGGCGGTGATGCCTGGTTTTTTGGGCTTTCTTAACTTCGGTCGAATCACCTACAGGGTTTTTGGGAACCACTGTTGAGTTCAGGGACCCTGAGCTGGGAGACCCGAATTTGCTTAGGGAGTTTAATACCTTCGACGTAATGATGGTGCTGAGCCTCGACACGTCATCATTAGTGTTGATGGATGTTCCATCGATGGTATACCTATCGACATCAATATTGACTTCAATATGCCCGAAATTTCTTGGCTGCCAGTCAAAGCCCCGAGACGTTATGAATCATTTATTGAATGTCTAGAGCTCGGACAATGGACTCAGTATGTCGATAGCCCTACCAGATATCAAAACATCTTGGACTTAGTCTTTACCAGTGGCCTCATCCCCAATACTTTGTATATTGGAAAAAAGTTCCCAGGTAGTGATCATAACATTGTCATATGCAGCCTTAATCTAAAAACCACAACCGATAGAAGCAAAACCGTAACACTTCGTAGAAACTATCGCAAGGTTGATTGAAATAACTTCCACAATTACCAAAGAAGCACTGATTGGGGAACTTTCTTTACCTCAAACAATACCGACACATTAACCAATATATTTTATCACAACATCAAAAGTATCATCAACAACATCGCACCTTTAAAATACTGTAAACCTGCGTTCTCCAAAGATCTCTATATACCGGTCAGTACAAGAAGACTTCTTCAAAGACATTATACTCAATTCCACAACTTAAATGACTTTTCCTCTTTAGTAACGATGACAGAAATACTTGTCCGAACAGAGGAAATAAGTAAACAAAAAGCAGTAGCACAGGAAAAACGTGCACTCACCATACTACTCTAAAATAAACTTAAACGCTCTAAACCGAGAGGGAGTATATCCATTAAAGGAAAACAAGTATACGAAGATCCTAAACTTGTCACAGAATTATTTAGTGGACATTTTTGTTTCTCACTAACTAACGAAAAACCATTTAATGATTCAGAACCAATCCCAGTAGCTCTCTGTGAAATTACTAATGTAGAATTCAGTGTACAAAATATCTCCAAGGCAATCAGTACATTGAAACACTCATACACTGATGGACCAGATGGTATTCCATCTAGCATGCTAAAACGTGGAGGTGATGATATGTGTGTTTTGCTTCTCAAACTATTCGCGATATCACTCTCTTCAGCGTGTTACCCCACTGCCTGGAAAACTACACATATCATTCCCAAAATTAAAACAGGACCTGAAGCAAACGTTGAAAATTACCGGCCTATAAACATAACTTCAGTGGTATCCAGAGTGATGGAAAAAGTAGTTAAGGCGGCTGTAGTCCAACATCTAATAACTAATAATCTCATCTCGACCTCCCAGCATGGATTTCTTAGGTCCAGATCATGCGATACATGCCTAGTAGACTACCTGAATGATATAACTATGAAACGAGACAGCGGACTCCTTGTATCAGTTCTATTCCTAGACTTTAAGAAAGCCTTTGATAAGGTCCCACACAAAAGGCTACTCGTCAAACTAAAGTCCTTCGAGATACACAACCCACTGTACTCATGGTTTGCTTCGTTCTTAACAGAACGTAAACAGATGGTAAAATACAATGACTGTCTCTCGTCCCCCAGACCAATCACCAGTGGAGTCATCCAGGGAAGCGTATTAGGTCCACTTTTGTTTCTTATGTATATAAACGATATATGTAACACCATAGAATTTGGGAGACCATACTTATATGCTGATGATCTCAAAATAGTATACAGCTATAAGCCTGAGACACTAAGCGAAAGTGTATCCCAGATCCAAAAGGACCTCAATAACTTAACTATATGGAGTGAAAAATGGCAATTACCATTAAACCTCAACAAGTGAGGGATCATGCACTTTGGAAAGCATCCCTATAAACCGCAACTTCACTTAAATGAAAGTAGAGTCCAAACACTCGAATCAGTACGCGATTTAGGAATTAATTACACAGGAAGCCTGAACTTTGAAGAACATGCCTCCTCTATTATTTCTAAATCTAGAAGGCTAATTGGCTTTATAATGAAAAACTTTTTCACAACAGAGGGTAAACTGACTCTCTACAAAATATGTGTACGACCCTCCCTTGAATACTGCTCTTTTGTATTCTCTAATATGAATATCACAGACAAGATAAGAGTAGAAGATGTTCAAAGACGTTTCACACGTCAACTACTAGGATGAAACTCGAATCTTGACAGTACGGTACAGTTTATTGTGGAACAGGCTGCCAATGCCTATCCGTAATTGTGATACGTTTATCAGATTCAAAAGGCTAATAACCCTATTTCTAGACTCCAAAGAGCTTTAAAATTTCCTTAAACTCCGGCCGACCAATGAGGCACTTTATTACGGACCGCCTAGTATCTAGAAAGAACAAAATTATAACAAGTCCGACTGTTACTAATATGAATATAACCAAATCACAGAACATATGGCTTATCCTTTCCTATTATTCATTGTTTATTAATCATGACTTCATGCTCCTAACCCTAGCTTTCAGTTCCCAAATCTCTACAGGTTAAATGTACATTATTCTTCCTAAAAGTCATGCCTTTTTTTTATTCCACTGCAAGTAGACAGACAGCTCAATCTTATGAATGCTGATCTACTAAGGCCGACCATTCAAAGTTCAAAATTTGGCCACAACGTCTTGTGAGTTTCTCAATGTTTTATTTGTCTTACCCTGAAATTTTTTTCCCTACGATTTTATACCCTCTCATATCTTTTGATTTGCTATTAGTCCTTACTTCTTTAAACCATTAGTTATTTTCATAGCAATGTGATATACTATGTGGACATCTAACCCATAAAACAAATTTTTTAACTATCTGATTTGCTTGTAACATGGACCTAGTAGAGACAGTGTATTCCAACTATAGGCTTTGATTAAAGCAGTATTTATACTTACCACAAACGTAAGAGAGCCTAACATTACAAAAGGAGGGAGGGTGGCGTTACTGACCAGCAAACATGAAGGTGGGGAGATAACTTCAATCCACCCATGTCTGTAGGGCAGAACATTTTGTTTAATTACGGCTCCTTATGGTTTAGTGGGATGCCACGAACTTATGGTGTTGAAGCTGATCTATTCACGCAAAATACCTCTTTAAGTCGTGTTACGAACGTTGAATTGGTTTCACTTCCTACCCAGAAATCTTATTACAAGCAAACTAGACAATTCGCTAATATACGAAGCCTAATCAAGACCCTATAATAACTGGGGGAAAAATATTTAAAAAAAAACGAAAGGGGCTCTAATAGCTTCGATATTAAAGGGAAGACAGCCAAATGTATATCACAATACTGTTTCTAGCACTATATTTTATTTTATAATCACACATAATCTTATACTCTCAGCTCTTTTCCGAATCGCCCCCATTTGTCAGCTGTATGTCCACTCACACCTTGTCAACACTTTTCTTTAACCTATTAAAATGCTCTTTCTTAACAAATACCTTAATAAAAGAAAATTAGACTGAGTAATCATACCTTAAACATTCCTTCATGAATATTGGCTACTCTGCCTCTCGTGTTTTCTTTTACTTGCTCCCTCTTTCAGCCCCCTTGAGATATGGAACTGGTGACTTCATCCTGCACCATCCTTAAAGCCTTAGATATCCCAGAAGGAAATAAGGTTGCGATTTCTAAAAGCTCATACCTTCAATGGACCCATCCTTGACCATCAGTCGCACATTCGCAACGCACCTTTCATGAAGCGCCAACTGTGGTACTGATTCAAACCATCGACATTCATATCTTATAAATTATCAACCCAGCTATGTAATTTATTACGGTGTATATTGTATCATTTGTATCAATTTGATCTTGCCTGTAAACTGGCATGCCTCATGTAACAAACTGTTATTTGAGAATAAATTATTATTATTATTATTATCCCTGTTTTTGTATCCGTCGCACGCTGAAGGACATGAGATTTAAATACTTGTTTGTGATTTTTCATTGCACATTTGGTCATAAAAGTAAATTAGAAGGTCTGACAGTAAATCAAAAACCGTGAGAACTTTAACTAATATGTGACGTTTAAGATTAACCTTTCTAAACTACCAATCAAGGTTCCGTGTAAATTGGAAGGTGAAAAATATGCCATAAAATCATGGAGATACTTCACAACCATCCTTGTAGTAGTTCACGGATAGTTTGTCACATAGAACTCCTGAGGAGAACGGCCTATCCACACACACGCCTTGGTAGCGTTCTCTTCCAAGACCTGACTATCCGAAAACCTGATAATCGCAGATTTTCCTCACCGTTTTGTAGATGAGTTTCTAGTTCAGATAGTGCCATCTTCCTTTTTATTCTATCTTTAAGAGATATTTCAGGTCTTACTCGGATGTCGGTATTGTCGTGACTACGAGCGCCACTTAACAGAAGATCACGTTGCTTATCCGACTCTAGGATTACTTTAAGGAATTTCTGTTGTCGGCGTTTAACACTGTCATCAGTAGTCTTACCTATTCTTAGCAATTTTTTACCGGAATTCCGTTGAAATCATCCAGTAAATGCTACGGATAAATTCTTTTAGCTTTCCCAAATCATGCTATTGTCTACTTTTGGGACCAGTATCGAGATCATTTGATTCTGGCAAAAACTTACAACAATATTTTATAAGATTAGGTTTTCTCTGGACATACTAGGGTAGATTTCCCACTTACTATCAGACTTTGGTAGTGTATTTTGTGAAACATAATGGGAGTCCATCAATTACTTGCCAACCGAGTGGGTACCACTTTTGGTATTTTTGCTCTCACTTCTTTGTCGGGACTATCAAGAACAGTGACGGGTTATTCGAGTATTAAATTTTCACTGTAGAAGCATGACTACCAAGTTGCATTTAACTCCTTGTTGTTTTCCAGTGTGATTATACTTCTCGATCAATCACAGTCGGCTGTTTGACACGTTTTGCAACAGCACGTATTACACTGTCATATTCTTCAATGTCAATACTCGTGTTACCAGCCCAGTCAACACCCAGATAATGGAAAACAGGCTAAAGTATTGAGATGAATGTATGAATGATTGTACAGACGGAAATGATTTAAAGGAGTTGAAATTTTAGGAATGCGCATTTTAAAATATGGTAAAAAAACTATTGAATATGATACAGGTATTCAGTGTTTGACAACGCTTTTAAAAGCAACACCTATTATAATTCGTACCCACCAAGAGAAATCAAAAGACAGAGTCGAGGAGGTCGGAAGAGTGTATTTGGCGATTACCAATATATCGGAATTCTCTGGTCTAGTCTGGCTGGCGATTGCGGTAGATGTTGAGCACAGCGTTACCACACGTGATCTGGTGCGGATGCATGACCGAGCGCCTTCAGTTAAATGAGTTCACCAAAACATATGGTCAGCATCCAATGTCGAAAACTTACAGAGCTATTTATTTTGGGGATTTATTTAGCGCTACACTGTCAATAACAACAATTTTCAAAATTATTTTAACTCATTTTTCAGAGATTGAAATCATGAGTCGGCTGAAGCTAGAACACCATCGAAAACCTGGAAGCACTAGACGACCGTTTCTTCCTATTGCGGGACTCCTCAGCAGCACGCACCCACGATCCCGCACCCCACGAGATTCGAACCCAGGACCTGTCAATCTCGCGCTAGCCGCTTAACCAACTAGACCACTGAGCCGGCATCCTATGGTGTTAATATCTTACTCCAATCAATCCGCAAAGCTGCGCCATTATACACCATTGTCTTCAGCTGTTATCACTCATGATTTCAATCTGTGAAATTTCTAAAATCTCCACAAACCCCTTCTGATAATAATCATATGCTCACTAGTGACTGACTTCAAGAGATACCTTTAGAGTTCTAGTGAGAAGCCGTTACCAGTGGGGTTCAACCAGGTCTGTTGTGAGATATCAGCTCACTGAAGACAATGTTGTATAGTGGCGCAGCTTTGCGGATTGGTTGGAGTAAGACATTAACACCATAGCATGCCGGCTCAGTGGTCTAGTTGGTTAAGCGGCTAGCGCGAGACTGACAGGTCCTGGGTTCGAATCTCGTGGGGTGCAGGATCGTGGGTGTGTGCTACTGAGGAGTCCCACAATAGAACGAAACGGCCGCACAGTGCTTCCAAGATTTCCTTGGTGGCCTAGCTTCAACTGACTCATGATTTCAACCTGTGAAATTACCAAAATCTCCACAAACCCCTTCTGATAACTCGTTTTTATCATTAAAACATTGTAGAGTGATGAGTTGGCTTCTAATTACCGTAATTATCCGGTTTTGCTTGCAATAGTGTCACTCGATGGGAAGGAAAAGCAATTAAAGTTTACAGAAATTATTCAGAGGTATATGGCATAATAATTTATCATCAATACCATCGTTTTATGACACCTCGCTAGACCGCAAAGAGCCGTAACCTAACAAAATGTTTTGTCCTACAGACACGGGCAGAGTGAAGTCATCTCTCCACCATCATAATTACTGTTCACTAACCCCACACTCCCTTCTTTTGTGACGTCGGGATTTCTTACGTTTGTGGTATGCACAAATATTGCCCTAATCTAAGTACCATGTTGCAGACCTTTGTTAAATACACTGATTCCACTAGTTCCAAGTTTCAAGCAGACCAGACAGCTCGAGCCTTTACATTGTGGGTCGATTATTCACTTTGTCTATCACACTGCTTTGAAGTTAACTAATGACGTAAGTTATGACACATTAGTCAGATGGTATGTTGTTTAGAAATAATGACAGGTTATTATTATTATTATTATTATCATTATTATTATTATTCACAAAGATCTTATGGGTACATAAGTGTTGTGAAGAAACCATTTCGGGTTTCTTCAGAAAATGCAATAATACACAATTTTCAATAATGTTAGCATTATACTTGCCATATTTTAAAAAAAATTTAGAATAATATTAGTAGAATATTAATAATAATAAATCAGGTCTGTGTAATTGAGAAGAATGTTGAATTGAATTTAAAGAAGGAAATGGAGAAAATAAGGGAATAAAAATAAAGGAGACGTGAAATACGCAAACAGTGTAATAGGCGTGTTTATGAACACAGGACAAGAATAAACGACTATGTGTGTATCGTTAAATTAGTAAGAAAAAATAATTTATCATTGTAGTAAGATATGACACTAGAATAAATGTTTGTGCAATTATAGTTTGGAGTGATGCGATGAAAGTCACAATTAAGTGAAAAGGATAATAAAATATCACTATGTATGAGTCATATATGCATAGTGAAGATAGAACGGGTCTGGGAATTTAATTTAAGTGTAACACAAGTTATTGTTTTAATTATAAACTTCTTAATCTTAAGAATAATATTTATTTAGAGGGAAAGAAGAGAGAGAAAAAATGAACACTTAGTGAAAAGTTTGATCCATGATAAGAATAATAATTGTGTAATGAATATCAACCTCGGAAGGAAACCAGCAATTGAAAAAATAAAATAAAAATCCTTTAAAGCACTCGGATGAATACATTTAGATTTATATAATAGTATACAGAGTGAAACCGGATATTAGTATAAATATTTGTGCAATAATAATTAAGAATGATGCTATGAAAGTCAAAATTGATTTCAAAGGACAATCTAGAGTTAAATATGTTTAGAAGGATAAGAAGATATAAAAAGAATATCTAATGTGTCGAGGAACTAATAATGATATTAATAACAGTAATAATGCTAAACACGAACATAAGTAGATTTCATATATTAAGATAAATAGAAATAAAATAAAATAGACGTGAAAAGATTTAAAGTTTATGTTTTGCTTTTCAAGCAATTAAATAGATGACGGACCTTGTTTGTATAAATCATTATTGAATACATTGATATTCAATAGGTGACATAATCTACTTTTGGAAAGAAAATCGTCAAGGAGACTTTTGAACCGGGTTGTAGTTTCACTGCAACGGAGGTTCACTGGCAGTCTGTTCCACATGGTTGAGTAGCGAATAAGGAAAAAATTCTGACGTCAGTTTCTGTGGGTTCTTGGAATCGCTAGAATATTCTCATTATTGCGTAGATTGTGGGATGATATCATAAGGTATGAAGGGATGGATACCGATGAGTAGGAAATACCGTTAATGAGCCGGTAGATAAAGACAAGATTTAATTTTATACGTCTGATCCAAAGAGGTTCTAAGCTGAGTTGTTGGCATCTTTGGTAATAGTCTTTGTTATCGGAATACCCCATAACAGCTTTGATGAACTTTCTTTGAACACCTTCAATTCTAATGATTATGTCTACAATTACTGTAAACTAAAATACCATATTCAAGAATGGGTAAGATACATTTTCTGTATAGTAACAATCTCGACTCGGTATCATTGAAGTTTATCATTATCAATCCGATGAGCTTTCTAGCTTTGGATACTTGAGATATAATGTGTTCAGAAAAGTTCAGACTGTTGCTACATCTTAAACCCAGGTCACGAACAGTGTTGAGAGGTTTGAGTGTATGTGTCTGTACAGTCAAATTTAAGTTAAGACAGAGACCAATGTGAATAAATCCACTTATGTCAACATTGAGTGGCATATTCCACGAAATAGTCCATTCGTACAACTAGTTTATTTCCTCCTGGATTGCCGCTGAAATGTAGCTTTCTTTTGTGGGAGAAGAGAATGAATAAACTACTTTCAGGTCATCAGCAAAAAGGAAAGGCTTACCATACTGAAAGAGGGAACACACATCATTGATAAAAAGGATAAAGAGTAATGGACCAACCGCACTTACTTGTATAACCCCGCTGGTCACATTTACAGGTTTAGAGTAGCAAAATTCAAAGCGAACGACTTGGCTACGTTCTTCTAAAAAAGATTTGAGCCAAGATAAAAGGGGATTCTGTATGCCAAATGAAGAGAGTTTTAAAAGAAGAAGTTTGTGTGAGACACTGTCGAAGGCCTTACTAAAATCGAAGTAAAGAATTATCTCTTCTCTGGGTAATTTGATCAAAAAACTCCAGGTGCGATGTGAAACATGAGCGTTTAGTCATAAAACCGTGTTGAGATGGGCTGATCAGACTAGCCGAAAGTAAAAATGATTGTAGCTGTTTGTGGATAATTTTTTCCATGGTTCTTGAGAGCACGGATGTCAAATTAATTGGCCTATAGTTAATAATATCACTGCGTGGTCTTGTTTTGAATCTAGGGGTGATAAGGGATGTTTTCCATACAGATGGATAGGTCCCATATTCCATAGATAGATTGAAAAGTTTCAAACAAAATAGTGGAAATTCTCTACTTCCATATTTCACAAATGATGTAGGTATCCCGTCAGGTCCGCCATCATAAGACTTTTTCAGGGCAGTTATGGCCTGCTTGAAGTTGGAGGGCGTGAAATCAATTTTCGACAGATGTCTGGATGTTAGCATTGGAAATGTAATGCTGGAGCTTTCAGTTCCAGTCTTGTAGCACTGCGACAAGTGCTTGCTGAATTGTTCGCATATAGTATTCGGGTCGTTAACAATGCTTCCGTTAACTATGAAGAATTTGTTCGTGCCAAGGGAATTTGACTTTACACGGGATTTAAAAAGTCGAAGTATTGATAATTCTGGGCTTTTACTACGTAGAGCTTTATTTTCTATATTCATGAAATACTTACGTTTAGATGAAGCATTGCTGTCGATTAATGTAAGTATACTCTGAAGTGCATTCACATCATTCTGCCCATATTAGCGGTGTTTTAATTTCCTCAGCTTTCTTTTAAAAGTATTTTGGCCCCTATTAGCATTATATGCCACACGGCCAATAACTGGAGCAGTGCAGTCAAGACAATCTATCAGGTTGTGATATAGATTGGAAAGCGCAATGTCAACATTATTTGTGGTAAAATAAGTTTCCCATGGTAAACATTGAATGAGAGTTTCAGTCCGTTTCCATGTTTGTTGATCAAAATATCTGCACTGGTACGTCATTGAAGCTTTAGAGTTCAATTGTATGGCGTTTAAAGAGTGAATAATGCTCAATACAACTCTATGGTCACTCATAAAAAACTCATGACTGGTATGCACTGAGATAGAGTCTATGTTGATTGTGAACATTAAATCAAGTGTATTATTCCCCCTGGTTGGTTTTCGGACCTGTTGAACCCATCCACAAATTTCTAATGTTTCAACTAGCTTGTTATATCGACCTGGTACCGGAGTCAAGCCCCATGTAATTTTTGGCAGATTAAAATCACCTCCGATGATTTTAAAAGTATGCGGTTGATGCGAAGCAATGGAAAATATGTTTGTTAGTAATCTGTCTAACTTGGTCTATATATGCATCCCACCAGTAAATAATTTTGGGATCCATAGTTTACAGTAACTTAAGTGGAGTCGTCTATAGCATCAGGGGATTTATCCTCAAATTTGCACGCTTGAATGTCTGAACGGACATAGACAATTGTACCGCCTCCCATTCCATAACATCTATCGGTTCTAAAGAAAACGTAGTTATCTACATTCAAGGAATGGTCGGATACAGATGAATTACACCACGTTTCCGTATTAAGTACAATGATTACAGATAGAAGGATATAGGAGAGGGGTTTAGGGTTGCATAATTTCAGATTAATATGAATCTAGTAATAATTCTTTTAAAAAATTTAAACTGTTATAACATGAAATTGGACCTCACAAATAACTAGGACATTGTAACTTTCCTATAGCCGGCAATAGTTGGGCACTACTCATTGGGTTAGTGAGTTATCTGTCTACGAACCAGTGAGTGAGAAGTTATTTTGTTCACTGTCCATACAACTGATGTTTGTGGATGATTTTTTATAATTACCCAACGATCCTCAGTTAAGAGGTGTACTAGTCGCTGAAAGAGGTAAGGATGGTCCATTAGGTCATGGTCCATGGTATTTCTAAGGCTCAGTATGTGCAACACCATAAGGAGTTGTACGGATCATAAAACATTGACATTTATTAGTTATAAGAAGGAAATACGAAGTATATAGCAAAATGAAAAGATTAGAACACGGTATTAAAACCGCGACATGTAAAATTTGAAAGCACAAGGCCTAGTTGGGGTTGAATATCTGCGATTTGTGAGACATCCAGTAACTACCAGTCGGTCATTTGTTCACAGGTTTTGATGTTGAATGGCGCATCTTCCACCGTGGCCTGGCTTGAGTAAACTCCATCATAGTCAAAATAGCTTTTAAGATCCAAAGTGGGACCTGAATCAAAGATAATAAACGAAAAAAATGAATAAAGACAATGCCTCAATCAAAAGTATGAAGGTACAGTAATGTTACAGTGTTAACCACTTGATAGTTAGTAATGAAAATATAACTCAAGTTTTGAAATGACAAACTGAATCTTTATGACAAGTAGAACTCATAAACCTACAAAACAAAGAACGCACCTACATCATACTTTGAAAAACCAAGAACGGTTTCACTGCTTTCAACCAAAATAAAGTTGACAATAAAAATATAATATAAACGAGAATGCTTTAATCAGATGGAACATCAACTACAGCACCAAAACTATGAATTGAATGAAACGGAATATGTGGAGGAACATGACCTATCATGACCTTGCGAAATAACAAGCAATGTATTTCTTTAATCTAGGCTTATTGTTTGAGTACACTGTCTCTACTAGTTTCATGTTGCAAGCAAATCAAATGATTAAAGTTCTGTATCGTGAGTTAGACATCTATTAGTATATCACACTGCTACGGAAATAACTAGTGGTATAATTTATGAGACGCTGGTCAAATTACATGTGGTTTAAAGATGGTAAGGATAGGTAACAAATCAAATAATATGCACGAGTTTAGAAATGTAAAGTTTTCAGAGTAAGAATAAAACATCAGGTGACTAACAAGAATTTAGGAAATTATGAGCTTCTTATGGTCGGCCATGGTTGATCAGCATCTATGAGATTACTGAGTTTTTCGTGCCTATGGGTAACCCTCGTGCTATTGATAGAAGAAGCCAGACAAGAAGTGAATAGGTCTGTATTTCGATCTTAGCGCAGTCACAGTGGAGCGTGGGATTATCTGTTCAGACAAACAAAAGCTTTCAACATTCAATATAAGATAGTAAGGAATATAACGCTTATACAAAATAAGGATGTGAATGAATACTTGAACAATACTGTTTTGGCATATGCTTGGTTGTTTGGGGTCAACTCTTAACCAACCAACCTATGCTGTTACATTAGCTTCCCCCTAGAATCGACTTCCGTAGGAACGTCGGTTCGATTAACCTATCTATCAAAAACACCTTAGTTCTATTTCTCATCCCAAGGGAAAATTATCAACTCACTCAATGTTTGACTTACAATCAGTGGCAACTAACGCTGTCAACGGTAGTCCATGGATGTCTCTTCATTTACTAGCTTGTCATCTTATTTTGTAGCATGTGATTTCTTCTACAACTATCGCTGACGGTTTGCTGCGTGCTTTCAAGAGAAAGAGTGTGAGACTGTGGAAAAAGGATATCTGAGGAAGTGCCGCGTTTCTCAGGCCGAATGGCATGTGTACAAACTCGAATAAGCCAAAGGGTGTTGTAATAGCTGTCTTGGGGATATCTTCATCAGCCACTAGAATATTGTGTTATGCCCTGACTAAGTCAATTTTAGTGAATATGTTCATACCCTGTAAACCGTTTGTGAAATCTTGGATATGCGGTATTGGGTACCTATCTGGTACGGTTTGACGGTTGAGGGCTCTGTAATCCCCGCACGGTCGCCAGTCACCTTCATTCTTCTTTGGGACCATATGCAAAGGGGATGCCCATTGACTATCAGAGGGACGGATAATACCCAGTTGTAGCATATAATCAAACTCGGCCCTAGCGATTTTGAGCTTATCTGGTGCTAGTCTCCTGGGTTCTGCAAACACCGGTGCACCTTCGGTTTTGATAGTGTGACTTACTTTTAGTTTGTCTTTGGAAGGCTGTGGGTTTGGTTTAGTTAAGTTTGGAAATTCCGCGAGTATATCTTGAAATTTCGCTGTTGTTACTGGAGGGGTTTGAATCAAGTTAAGAGAGCTGATGTGACTTTCTTTGCCTTTTGTGTAAAACGAAGTTTCTTTTAGTGTTAATCGCCGTTTCTTGGTGTCAACAAGAAATTCGTATCTCTCTAGAAAGTCCATCCCCAGTATTGCCAGATCTAAGTCGGCTACCGTGAAAACCCAAGGGAATTGCCTTCTGAACCCCAAATCTAGGGTTAACGTTTTCTGCCCAAATGTCGCGATTGTAGTTTTATTTGCAGCTTGAAGTGTAATCGGGGATGTTTCTCGACTAATCTCAGTTTTATTTCGAGGGATGATGCTAAGAGCAGCGCCAGTATCCACCAAGAAATTCAAGCCAGAGTTTCTGTCTCTGACGTAAAACAAGCGACTGTTTAGGCGCCCCTCCTCAGTTGTCGCGACCTGGGGAGGGGTTACTCGTTTCCCGCTGTCTTGGAATTATGCTTAGGCCAGGCGCATGGTTGCCTGCACTTGGTTGAGTTGACACCAAACTTCCAGTGGTACCAACAAAACTGCCCAGATTGTCTGGACATTTGTGACCTATTTTGTGACTTGGATCGTGATCGTTGTGGTGACCTGCTCCTGTTTGTATGACCCATTTGCATTCTGGTGACAGCCTCAGTGAGACTCTTAACACTCGCAATGAGTCCTTCTATGACGGGGTCTTTTGCTGATTCTACTTTTTGTGTGTGATTTATTGTGCCTGATCCAGTTGGAGGACCTCTTTCCATTATTCTATCAGCTATACGCGCAAAATGAGATAATGAGGCTTCAGGATCTTGTGCATCCAAACAGTGTTGGACGTAGCATGGGAGAGCTTGTATCCATCCTTGTTTTAGGACTGCTTCACCCACTGTGTTATCACCCACTAAGACTTGGAGGTGACGTAGAAACTGTGACGGCGACCGATCACCTAGTGTTTCACCTTGAAAAAGTATTTGTATTCTTTGACTATCCGATAATGATAAACGGTTCATTATCTCTCGTCTTAAGATGGTTTACGGTTGTGGTGATGGTGGATCTAAAATCAAGTCACGGACTTCTTTGGCGACTGAAGGAGGAAGGATAGAGCACAAATCTCTATAGCGAATCTCTTCAGATTTGATATTGTGTCTCGTGAAATAATGCTCTAGTTGAGCAAACCACAACTCAGGATCACTAAGATCAAATTCTGGAAGTCGAGATTTCGTAGTCATAACAGTGTCTATCTCCACTGGTGACAAATCCTCCAGATTATGGGATTCTTTTAAGTCTGACATGAGGTATGTGACAAATATAGCAATAAAATTAGCACGAAAAAATGGTTTCTATAACACGAATAACTTAAGATAATAAAAAAATAAACTATTTATATACCCAACTTAGTTTACGGATAATCAGGTCTACTTTTACGATTAAGTAAAAAAAATAATATTAATAACAAAAATGAGGTTAATTTGTGTTCAAAAAGGGCTCACCAGTTTCGTGCCTATAGGAAACCCTCGTGCTATTGATAGAAGAAGCCAGACAAGAAGTGAATAGGTCTTTATTTCGATCTTAGTGCAGTCACAGTGGAGCGTGAGATTATTTGTTCAGACAAACAATGATTTATTCGGTCATTGATGGAGTGACGGCTATAGGAAGGTCTGTAAGTGGTGCTTCGATGTCCGTTGGGTTCAGTGAGACTGGCCTATTCAAGGGTTCATCGAAGTATTTCGCCTATCTGTTCCTCTGTCCCTGAATCTCGGATTGGCTTACTTTTTTGTCCTTGACCGGTCTCTCTGGTTTACTATATTTCCTTGCTAGTTTCTTCGTTGTATCATATAGCTGTCTCATATTTCCTTCACTTACAGCTTTTTCCGCTGTTGCTACTAGGTCTTCCACATAGTTTTGCTGATTCCGAGCATCGACAAAGTTGTATCTCCTCATTTTAGTTGCTATTTGACTGGTCCTCACGGTGTCCCACAATATCCTAACATTCCATTTACTTATAAGAATTGTTTCTATGGTTATTAGAGGGGGCATCAGCTCTGTGTCTTCCGAAGGATCTCAACTTTCACCATGAGCCGTCACAATTTTTCTGAATGATGACCCTTGGACTCGGAGGGCGGAATTTAAATGGTTTAATAATTTAAATTGTTTAATATAGTTCGCATTTTTTTGAAAGTTTGTTTTGTACGGGATGAGGTTGCTGACCTCATGCACAACCCTCTTCTCTTCCCTGTGCTTGGGACTGGCAGTAGATCTAGAAAAGCAATAAGCGTTGTTTTTAGAGTTACTAGTCTTTTGTTTCTCTGTCCCAATCAACCAACAAAGGGAAAATAAAGGGGAAACGGGCCAATATGTCTGCTTTCTTGCCTGTCCGGAGGAAATAATGCGGATTTCCCCCTTTTTGTCGCTCTGTCTCTCAAATGTCGCTGAATTGTCTTCTTTTCGCCGAAATACACGCTAAATTGTTTACTTTTCCTCTAACTTTTAAAACACCATTAGCATAACTCCAAAGGTCTCCTATGTTCGCCTTTATTCCCACAACACACCACACTAAAACTGCAATCCACGTGAAAAAAGGTATATGTTTAAATAAATTTATTGAAAAGAAAGAGCGTATTATTATACAACATTATAGCAGAAGCTTGAGCAACAGTCATCATGCATTTTCATTGTAATAGTCAATTCATTGTTATTTGAAAATATTTGCAAACGAAGGAACAGGTGATTTATTATTAATAAAGCACGTGTATTTGAATAAGAAAAAGAGAATTCAGCGAAGGAAATTTTCTTTTCGATGAAATCATTTACTTAAGCTGTACATTCGTGCATACGGTTATATGGAAAATGTGTGTCTATAGGAGGATAGAAAAAATTACATCACCAAAATGGATTCGAGGATAAATAACAAATGAGGTTACGTACTAATCAATGACACTATGGGTTATTTTAAGCATGTTTATTTAATTGCAAGTTCACTGAAAATCAAACAAACTTCCTCAACACCTGAATAAAGTTTCCCATGTATCGTATTGGTCTAACAAGGTGATTAGTTATAATGACCATGAAAAACGGAGAGCAGGTCACTCACTTGTATCACGTTAGTTATTTATGATGGCTACCAAGCATATTGGAACACTTTAGCTAAACAAAAACAAAGTCAGTTTACATGTGTCTCAGCCATATCCCTGTGTTCGTATTTTGTAACTTGCGTTAATGACAATAGTTTTGTGTGTTTATTAAACAGTGCGTTATTTTATGAACTTATATGAAAATATAAGTACGAGATGCGGCATATTCAAACGCGGTACGTTATGTATAATTGTCGACTAATTTTCCCCAAATACACGAAGTAAGGGGGGAAAATCGACATTTCCCCTCCATTTACGCTTTCGTCCTCTTTATTTCTTCTTTGTTTGCCTTTATTTCCACTTTATTGGTTGTTTGGGGTTTATTCTCTTCTCGATATTCTCACTAAGAGACGGAATATCCCTACCAGACTTTTCTGTTTGTCTTTTGAAAAAAAAACTGCCAACTGGACGAAAACTCATAGGTGAATATATTAACAATTGCATACCACATACTTCCAAATTTATACAGAAGTTTATGCTTCAATAGTCAGTCCCAGTGAGCATTAATTGATCAAAAAGTATCTATTTGTTATTTCTAAGTTTTGTTCCACGTCCAGGAACACTCAAGCTAATCATTTCCAGGATCAAATCTCACTCCCTGATGCTCGTTCTGTTTCCACCCCCAACCCTCTTCTGGCTTCAGCTTCCACACGTTCTCCGCGTTGAGGTTTGATAAGCATTGCTTTTGCTATATTATTATGAGATTTCTTTTTTAAAATATTATATAGCTATAATATCATCGTCCTACACACGATGGGCACCATGCAAGTAATCCCAACATTGAATAGCTGGTATTCAGATATGTGCTTATTAAATTCATTGCACTCACAGGTTTTGACTGCCTATGTATAAGAACTATGTTATTGCAGTGGCGTCCAAACAGCATAGTGTTTAGTGGAGCTTACCTCCCGACCGTTGTTGCTACCTTGACGTGGTGGTCGGGCTCGCCTATCGTGATGAAGCAACCGAGCTATACTGGTTGGAACAACCGTTCCTCAAGGTCCTACCATGTCAGACAGGTCGGTTGAAGAGCGGTAAGACTAAAAGCAACAAACTCAAGGTCCGAAGGCGAAGTCGTACTGCTGGCTGTACAGAGGTGTGGCAGCAGTAAGGTGTTTCCTTCAGACAACCAGCATGACAGCGATGCTGCCTTCCCACAAGGAAGGGTGGGGTTAGTAAAGGTCGACCCTAAAAATGCACACCTCACCTTACCTCACGGATTTCCGTCTCCGGCGGTAAGGCCCTTTTGAAGAACGGAGCTAACACGTCGAAAAACTCCCACCAAAAGGCCGTGAGCGACCGGCCTCAAGCAGTTGTCCCTTGGGCACTGCGGTCACGCTCTCAGGTCACTGAGACCGCCTCTAATCCAATTTCTTTTTCAGGTACCTCCAGAAGAACCCTTCCACGGTGTGGTCAACCGGGAAGTGATAACCGCCCTTATACCTCTAACAGCACCCAAGATCACTATATTCATAATCAACCTTCCTCTTCAATTCCTAATATTCCTCCTACATCGACTTTCAACTCTAAACTTCCTCTTTCGGCTTCCTCCTCAAGTGTCACCGTAGCCAACGATTCTAGTGCTCAAAACACTGTCCCATGTCTACTGAAACCTCGCTTCAAGCTACACATTGGAGCCTTCAACGTACGCACCCTATGTCAAATCGGTCAGCAGGTTTCCTTGGCTACAACCCTAGAGTCTCTTTCCACTGATGTATGCTGTGTCTCCGAAACACGCATACAGGATTCCAGTGTGGTTATTCACTTGACCTCACCTCGGCAAAACGGAGAGCCAACGAGATACACCCTCCGTGTATCTGGTGACCCGATGGCCAGTTCTCGTGGACTGGCAGGTGTACGCATAGCACTAAGCATGAGGGCCGAACAAGCACTGCTAGAGTGGATTCCCGTTAACAGTCGTCTATGTGCTGTTCAGCTAAACGGCTCCGTAAGAATTCGGAAGGATAGGGACACACGTCGTTGCCTTTTCGTCGTTCCTACCTACGCTCCCACTGACTGCAGCTCAGATGAAGTGAAAGGTGAATTTTACAGAAAGCTGTCCGAACTTCTTCAGAAAGCTAAACGCTCAGACATAGTACTCGTAGGGGGTGACTTTAATGCTCAGATAGGTAGTTTAAACCAAACAGAAAGGCATTTAGGTGGATATTTTAGTATTCCGACACAGCGAACGGATAATGGTGATCGTCTGTTGCAGCTATGCTCAGACAATCGTTTATTTTTAGCAAACACCAATTTTAAGCATAAGGAAAGACATCGTCTAACATGGCGACCCCCTACACCAAACCAACGATGGACTCAAATAGACCATATTGCCATCAGTCATCGTTGGAGAGGGTCGGTAGAGGATTGTCGCTCATTCTGGAGTACCTGCTTGGACTCCGACCACGCCCTAATACGGACACGCATCTGCTTGCGTCTCACTGGACGCAAAAAAGCCTCAGTAAAAAGACCCATTAGAACTGAATTGAGTGGCGAGAAAACCAAAAGTAGGTTCGAGGAACAACTGAGGTCACAATTAGGTAGTTCTGAAAACGAGGTTGACCCAGATGTTGCTTGGAAAGCTATACAGACACCAGCGATATCTATCAGTGATTTAAACCACAGGGTTACAAAGAATCAATGGATTTCCTCTAGGTCTATTGCACTGATGGATTCTCGCAAACTCGTCCCATCAGGCTCTGAACACGATGAAGAGCGAAAACAAATCAGATCTAGGTTAAGAAAAAGTCTAAGGAACGACCGTGAGCAGTGGTGGGCAACGAAAGCAAAAGAGATGGAAAAGGCGGCGGCTATAGGGAACACAAGACAGCTCTACAGACTCATAAAAGAAACTGAAATTAATAATTCAAGTGTAAGTGAGACTATTTCGGTAAAAGACGACACTCTCATCCGCTTCCAGTTCAGATGTTTAGAACGATGGGCGGAACATTTTAGAGAACAGTTCAACTGGCCTTCAGCTACTCTACAACTACCCTCCATTCCCAGACAATGTGAATGGAACATTGAAGTAGGTCCCCCAACTCTTGCTGAAGTTGAGAAGGCTATAGTTAATCTGAAACGAGGAAGGGCAGCTGGTCCAGATGGACTGGCTCCAGAGGTCTTTAAGGATGGTGGTCCAATTTTAGCGATTAGGTTGACTAATATTTTAGCTAAGATCTGGGAGTTAGGCGTTATCCCATCTGACTGGTCACAATCACTGATTGTCCCAATATATAAGGAGTCAAAATCATCCTGTGACAACCACAGAGGGATTAGTTTAACTAATATAGTATCTACAATACTAGCCTCGATAATTATCGGATGCCTAACTAGGACTCGTGAACTGCAAACACGAGGAAATCAGGCTGACTTCAAACTTGGTTGTGGCTGCATCGACCACATATTCATCATTCGTCAGATCTTAGAACACAGACATGCTCATCGGCGTCCGACAATGATAGTTTATGTTGACTTAAAAGCAGCATTTGACTCTGTAGACCGAGAGGTTCTGTGTCAGTGTCTGCCATTGAAAGGCGTACCCCAGAAGTACATAAACCTTGTGAAGGCTCTCTACTCGAACACTACTAGTCGAGTCAGAGCTTATGGCGAACTGTCATCTACTTTTGCAACCTCAAGTGGTGTCCGTCAAGGCTGTCCACTTTCTCCATTTTTGTTTAACTTCATCATAGACCTATTGATGGAAATAACTTTCTCGTCGACTGAATTCTCAGGTATTGATCTCCTACCAGGAGGTCCACTTATCGACTTAGAATACGCAGATGACATAGTCCTGTTTGACGAAGACGCTGACAAAATGCAGAGTATTTTGATAGCACTAAGCAACGATGCCAGAATGTTTGGAATGCGCTTCTCTCCGTCTAAATGCAAGTTGTTGCTTCAGGACTGTTCTGCGGTAACACCTGAACTGTGGATAGAGAGTGAAGTAGTCGAACGCGTTGACAACTTCACTTATCTTGGAAGTCTGATCAGCCCTAATGGGTTGGTATCGGACGAAATCTCATCACGGATTCGAAGTGGTCGTTTGGCTTTTGCCAACTTACATCACCTTTGGAGAAGGCGAGATATCCGTCTATCAATAAAAGGACGTGTATACTGCACCGCAGTCCGTTCTGTTTTAATTTACGGCAGCGAAACATGACCATTAAGAGTAGAAGACACTCGTAAGCTACTAGTATTTGACCACAGATGCCTTAGAAATATTTCAGGCGTCTGCTGGGATCACCGGGTAAGTAATAGTGAGGTTAGATGCAGGGTATTAGGAAATGATGGTAAATCAGTTGATGAGGTTATGAATCTTCATCGACTGAGATGGTTGGACCACGCGTTGCGTATGCCTGAACACCGATTACCACGACGTGCAATGCTATCCGGTATTGGAGATGGTTGGAAGAAAGTTAGGGGCGGCCAAACCAAAACGTGGCATCAGTGCTTGAAGTCACTAACTTCTGGTCTGAGCCATGTTGGTAGATGCAGACTACTTGGTTGCGGTCCGCGTGACTATCGTAACCAATGGTTGGAGACTCTTGGTGACATGGCTCAGAATCGATCACAATGGCGTCGGTGTATACACTCCCTGTCTTCCCTTAAACTAAGAGATTAAAATCACTTCATACCTTTCTTTCTACGAACCAATTTTTTCTTCTTGTACTATATCTCCATATGCAATCTTTCTCTTGTATATTACCACCTTTAACCTAACCACTGCTATGAATCCGGTGTTCATCTTGTGTGCTGATGCGGTATGGCAACCTGGACCGATGCACATATGTGCCTGGTCCTACGTTGTAGCTGACTGACTTGAGCTTACCTGTAAAGATAGTTTACAACTCAGTACTTTAAAGTGAATGGTCGTAGTGTTAGTTTACTGTCCATCAGTCCCTTGAGCAGAGTCCTGGAAATTATATGACTCATCATCAAATGTAGCTCAAAATAGCTGTTATTGCCATAGTTCTTTTCGGTGTTAAATTGAACACATTCATAGAAATGATTTGGTTATAGCACTTAACTTCCAGCTAGTAGGTTACTCGTCCCAACCTCATCCTAACCACTTCAATTCAAGTAACCGGGTGGTTTTACTAACCGTCAAAAACAGTGTGGCTTAAAATCAACTTGGTGTTTACTCGTTGAATGGTTTACAAGAATTTTATCCTATGTAGCTAAGCTGTAATGAGAGCTTGCTCCTATTCTGAATTCATATTATCAGTCACATATCTTGATCTCCCTCATTATTTTTTTCACTTTCCTCTTTTAGGCTGACTCAACATGTCAGATGTTGTTGAGTGTTTTGTTTGCAAAATTATTTTTTGTGACCAGGATGCCTATTGGAAACATGTCTACGAGGAAGACTGTCACAATCCGTGTAGAACTTCAACTGCTGATTTCAGTAATGACAAAACTAACATCCAAAAATCTGTTGAAAGTCTGTCTAAAATAAGCAATCACTCTAGCAAACCATCTACAAATCAGCCTTCCAATGTTTTGTTAAAACCATCCTCATCTGATAAAGTGTGTAATGTTAAGGCGCCACTCAATATAAAACCTACTAATAAGGCTTTTTGCCATGTTTGTCAAACTCATATGAGTCATTTTGATTTAACTCGGCACGAGACCGGTAAAAAGCATTTGAAAATGTTAGAAAAAGCGAACATATATGCCCCCAAATCAGTCGACAGACATCAAGATGCCAACTATTCTACTCTTAATCATCAAGGAAATTATTTTAAAGACGAAAATTATTGTGACCGTAGTCATAACCCCCAAAGCATGACTTATGATATACCGTCGTGTAAGACTTCATCTTCAGAGGCTCCAGTAAAATGTGATGCTGATTCGCAGTACATTCCTAATGTACGTTCGCTCTTAAATTTTAATGAGACATCCGAGAATAATTCAAACAAATCAGCTACTAAGTCTATTTTACGCAGATTATGTATGACGGAAATTTCATCACTCCTAAGTCAAATGGTTGGAGATATGTATAAAAATACTCATTTTTATAGGCAATTAAGAATAAAGTGTCGGAACGACCTAAATTCTATCTTGTGTCCTGAGGTCCCTATTCTGCAGAGCACAGTCAATCAAGAACTCTCAGAAACAAATTCTTCCGGACTAAACAGCGTTTATCATGATGAAAATACGTCGCTCAGTCAGTTACTTTTGTCTTGGGTGAAACAACTCCATGCACTAGACAACGATTAGTTTCATTAATGAATTGTACATTTTTTTTGAGTATTTCATTGCATCTTCACAAATAGAGACTATTTTGATAAAAAGTGATTTCTTCATTTTGATTCCCTGTTAGTGTTGTAGAAATTGTCAACGTCCAAAGGACTGATTATTTTCACATTCTATGCCTAAAATTACAGCTATAACATAGATCTACCCCTCATTCATCTCTGCTGCTTTCTTTCCTTTCTACATAACTTTTCATCAGGTTCATGTGCTTCATCGCTATATTTTTATTATCTTAGTTCTATTCTAGAGAATGAAGTGTTTCCATTTCATCGCCCCGAAATGCCCTTCTACGGCCGATAGTGGGGAGAGTCAGCTCTTCGTCTCGAGATGCTCTCACATGGCCACATGCATACAACCACTTCCAGAGAAGTTCTCACGGCGGGGGTGTTGTTTACAAAAGTGAGAGGACGAAAGCGAATAGCCGGCGCTTTAACCGGATTGGTAGACACGGAGGGTCTACCTAGGGGAGTTGGGAAACCCTAATTCCAAACCAATGGTGCACATGGGCTCCAGTGTCCGAAGAACACAGGTGACGTATGAGCCTTATGTTGATCACGGGCTACCATGAAACTGCATCTCGTGACATTGCTCCACTACTTAGTATTTCAGACCTTTGAGCCAAAGGCTGCGGGTGTAGCCTCCCAAGAAAACCTGTTTCGATTTGGGCATCCGGGCAGTATCCTAACCTTTACACAGATCGAATGACTTACTTGGTGCATCATTGTACCAATGTTTATGTGTTTAAATAAATAAATAAATTGTATCGCTTTAGATTTCTCATGATCTTGATAAACGACGAAAAATTATTCTTCTTGCATAAAACATCAGCGAAGTCGTGTGATTGTCTGCATCCTTAACCATTCATAAGTTGATGGTTAAAATACCTTGTTATAAGTATGTGACATATGTGGTGTTCAAAAGTTCTATCTTCGGGTTTCCCGTTATTTAGTATTTAAAAAAACTCAGAGGATTTATCGGGAATCCGGTATGGTTTTTGTCATGTCATTATGTTGTTAATATTAACTGAATAATTTGGATACGTTAGTGGTCAGATGATTTAGGTGTTTCTACATGATAATTACTTTTTCATATTTATGTGTCACCTGTTAACGTAGTGTTTAGGATTGTCTGCCACATGCAGTCGAAGTGTTCTTTTTCTTATACTAAGGTTCTTTTTATAGTAATATGACTACTACCGTAGTGTGACTAGTAGCAACGTAATAGCTAGTGAAATGAGTTTTAACAGTCTTATCTGACTATTAGTTCGATTATTCAGCGTTCGTCATTTACATATATCCCAAGATTAATTTCGTGTACATTACTGGACTGGAGTTCGTTCACTATAACGCCGTTTCCAAAAGATAGTATACGAAATCTATGAAGGGTACGTATATCCCTAGTATGCATATGAGTAGCAGACATACGAGTCTGAATAGATAAATTTATTTATTTCAACACAGATATTGGTACAAAGAGGCACCAAATACATATGCGCCACACAAATCTCATTCGATATGCGTGAGGGCTGTGATACTGCCCGGGTGCCCAGACCGAAGCAGGTGGTTTTCTTAGGGGACCACACCCCGAGCCTTCGACCTGAGGGTCTGTTCCACAAGGCAGTGAAGCATCGTAAGGAGATGCAGTCCCATGGAAGCCGGTAACCAACAATTGGTTCATACGCCATTTGTTCCGCAGGATACTGGAACCCATGTGCCCCATTGGTTTGGAATCCAGTTAAAGCGCCGGACATTCGCTTTTCGTCCTCTCATTTTCGTAAACAACACCCCCGCCACGAGAAGGCAGTGAGTAGGACTTCCCTGGCAGAGGCTATATACGCGAGGCCATGTGAGAGCATTTCGAGAGGGAGAGCGGACTCCCCACTCTCGGCCGTACCAGGGCATTTGGGGGTAACTCAGTCAGTCAGCTACAACGTAGGATCAGGCACATATATGAATCGGTCAAAGTTGCCACGCCTGATTAGCACAACAAGATGATCACCAAATTCATAGAAGTAGTTATTTCAGTGATAGTAATATATTAAGGGAAGGCAGAAAGTGTATACACCCACCCAACTGTGATCGATTCCGAGCCATGTCACCCACAGTCTCCAACCATTGGTTACGATAGTCACACGGACCCCGACCAAGTAGTCTGCATATACCAACATGGCTCAGACCAGAAGTTAGTGACTCCAAGAACTGATACCACGTTTTGGTTTGGTCACTCCTAACTTTCTTCCAACCTTCTACAACACTTGTCACCATTGTGCACCGTGACAGTCGGTGGTTAGGCATGCGTAATACGTGGCCCAACCACCCCAGTCGATGAAGATTCACAAACTCATCAATTGATTTACCATCATTCCCTAATACCCTGAGTCTAACCTCATTATTACTCACTATTACCTGATGATCCCAGCAGTGCCAGATATCTTTCTAAGACATCTGGAATCAAATATTAGTAACTCACGAGTATCCTCTATCCCTACTGGCCACGTCTCGCAGTCACAAAATAAAACAGAACCAACTGCTGCCCTGTATAGTCGTCCCATAAGTGATAGACGGATATCTCGCCTTCGCCAAAGGTGACGTAAGTTGGCATAAGCCAAACGACAACTTCGAATCCGTGATGAGATTTCATCAGACACCAACCCATTACGGCTGGTCAGATTTCCAAGATAAGTGAAGTTGTCGACGTGTTTGACTACTTCACTCTCTATCCACAGTTCAGGCGTTGACCCAAGTCAGCGCTGAAGCAATAACTTGCATTTCGAGGGGGAAGAAACGCATCCCAAACATTCTGGCATTGTTGCTTAGTGCTATCAAAATACTCTGCATTTTGTCAGCGTCTTCACCAAACAGGACTATGTCATCTGCGTATTCTAAGTCGATAAGTGGACCTCCTGGTAGGAGATCAATACCTGAGAATTCAGTCGACGAGAAAGTTATTTCCATCAATAGGTCTATGATGAAGTTAAACAAAAATGGAGAAAGTGGACAGCCTTGACGGACACCACTTGAGGTTGCAAAAGTAGATGACAGTTCGCCATAAGCTCTGACTCGACTAGTAGTGTTCGAGTAGAGAGCCTTCACAAGGTTTATGTACTTCTGGGGTACGCCTTTCAATGGCAGACACTGACACAGAACCTCTCGGTCTACAGAGTCAAATGCTGCTTTTAAGTCAACATAAACTATCATTGTCGGACGCCGATGAGCATGTCTGTGTTCTAAGATCTGACGAATGATGAATATGTGGTCGATGCAGCCACAACCAAGTTTGAAGTCAGCCTGATTTCCTCGTGTTTGCAGTTCACGAGTCCTAGTTAGGCATCCGATAATTATCGAGGCTAGTATTGTAGATACTATATTAGTTAAACTAATCCCTCTGTGGTTGTCACAGGATGATTTTGACTCCTTATATATTGGGACAATCAGTGATTGCGAACAGTCAGATAGGATTACATTCAACTCTCAGATTTTAGCTAAAATATTAATCAACCTAATCGCTAAAATTGGACCACCATCCTTAAAGACCTCTTGAGCCAATCCATCTGCTCTTCCTCGTTTCAGACTAGCTACAGCTTTTTGAACTTCAATTAGAGTCGGGGGCCTATTTCAATGTTCCGTTCAGAATGTTTAAAAATGGTAGGTAGCTGTGAAATAGTTGGAGGCAAGCCCAATTCCTCCTTAAAGCGTTTCGTCCATCGTTCTAAACCTCTAAACCGCGAGCAGATGAGAATGTTGTCTTTTTCAGAGATTGTCTTACACTTGACTTCTCGATTTCGGCTTTTTTTATTAGTCTGAAAAGTTGCCTGATGTTACCTACAGCCGCTGCCATTTCCATCTGTTTTGCTTTCGTTGGCCACCACTGCTCACGATCGTTCCATAGACTTTGGGCTAACCTAGATTTCATTTGTTTTCGCTCATCATCGTGTTCGGAGCCTGATGGGATAAGTTTACGAGAGTCTAGCAGTGCAAGAGATGTAGCACAAATGCACTGGTTATTCGTGGTCCTTTGTTTCAAATCACTAGTAGATGTCTCTGCTGTTTGTATATCTTGCTAAGCAACATCCGGGTCGGCCTCGTTTTCGGAATAGACTAAGTTGTTCCCGTAATTTACTTTTGGCTTTGTCGTCACTGAGTTTAACTCGAATGGGTCTTTTTAATGTGGCTTTACCGTGTCCAGTGAAGCACAAGCAAATGCGTGCTTGTATTAGAACATGATCGGAGTCCAAGCATGTATTCCAGAACGAGCAGTAGTCTTCTTTCGAACCTCAACAACGATGACTGATGGCAATATGGTCTAGTTGGGTTCATCGTTGGTTTGGTGAAGGTGATCGCCATTTTAGACTATGTCTCTTCTTATGCTTGAAATTAGTGCTTGTTAAAAATAAACGATAGTCTGGGCACAGTTGCAGCAGACAATCACTGTTATCTGTTCTCTGTGCTGGAATTCCAAAAAACCCACCCAAATGTCTTTCTGTTTTGTTTGAGCTACCTACTTGGGCATTAAATTCACCTGCTACAAATATTATGTCCGAGTGTTTAGCTACTTAAAGAACTTCAAAGAGATTTCTGTAAAAGCTACTTTTCACTCCATCCGGGCTTCAGTCAGTGTAAGCGTTGGTAGAAACCACGAAAAGGTGACGTGTTCTTACGGAGTCGTTTAGTCGGACAACATATAGTCGACTGTTAACGCGGATCCATTCTAATAGTGTTTGTTCTGCCCTCGTACTCAGTGCTATGCCTACACCCGCCAGTCCATGAGAAATAGGCATCGGGTCACCAGGTAAACGGAGGGTATATCTCGTCGGCTGCCCGTTTTGGCGAGGTGAGGTCAAGTGAATTACCACACTAGGATCCTGTATGCATGTTTCAGAGACACAGCAAACATCAATAGTACGAGATTCTAGGGTTTTAGCCAAGGAGGTCTGCTGGCCGATTTGATATAGGGTGCGTACGTTGAAGACTCGAATGTGTAGTTTTGAGCGCGGTGTCAATAGACTTGGGACAGTATTTCACGCACTAAGATCGTTGGCCATAGTGACACTTGAGGAGCGAGTCGAAGCAGGAATTTCGGAGTTGGTAGTCAAGGGAAGATGAATAATAGGAATTGGAGAGGGCGATTGATTATGAATATAGTGGCCTCGAGTGTTGTTATAGGTTTGTGAGCGGTTATCACTCCTGGTTGCCCACACCATGTAAAGATTTTTCTAGAGGCACACAAAGCTCTACTGCTGATTTTCCAACCATCTTCGTACAGATAACATAAATCATACTGACGCTAATGAAACCTTATCCTAGTGTAGGACGTTAATTTAGGGATGTTGCCGGCACTTGTTGCCTAGATTTTAGCTCTATTTACGGATATTTCCATTTTATCTACGATGGATCAGCAGCTCACACCAAATGGCTGAGTTTGTGAAAGTTCACTTAGGAAGACTCCAATTACAGCTATTTTTCGATTTTTTGTCCACCCAACTACAGAATAAATAAGAGATCGATCGGGTCCTCAAGTCTTTAAAAAAGTTGAAAATGGGGTAACTAACTTTAGGTAGGCGAAAGCGCCAGTTCATAATGGACTAGTGCCAAAAAAAGTGACCGTGGTTATTGAATATAATCTGATTAACACTACTGTAGTTTTAATATTCATACCCTACTATCAGTGAAAGGTCTTTCACCCATCAGTGCTACCTGTCATCCAATAAAATAAAGACCTTGGTCACCATCTCTTTACGTTGATTATAAGAAGTCAACAATTCCTGGGTAAGTACTCTTTTTAAATCCCAAGCCATACTAATAAATCAAAAGTGAATAAAATAGTTCCTAATGAGATTACAGAGCATGTTTCTGATTATGTTTTCTCTGATACTGTTCCCCTCTCTCAATGCATTGAAAAGCTGGCTTAAGCCAAATCTGAAAGTGTCCAACCTCTGGTTATTTCTACGACAGCAGCTTTCAGTGTCGTAGACTTTATGTACCCTTCACTTCAGAAAATACTGATCACACAGAACTTCTCCAACATGCGAAACAAAGTTCCCCTCAAACTCATTTTCAGGTGACTAATGTGTATATTTGTATGAATGGAATGTGGGGGATTGTAAAAAGTGGAGACAAAAATTTTATTTTCGACGGTATCCTTCATTCAGATTATACATATATTCTCTATACATGGTCTATAATTGTTGTAACGGATATTGTAGACGTTGGGACTGGGTTTTCTTGGATTACTATTAAGTGTAATTTTGTTGTATAATTACTGAATAGCTAGACCACTATATATATGTATTCCTTTTATCATAGGCTTTCGGTTGACCCGTTAAATACGGTTACACAATTTACTATTCCTAATTTGTTTTCAGCCTATTGCTCACAGTATTCTCTATTCATAACCACTTCTGGCTTGTTTATGCATATGTGTTATTTTTCATTTTACGGTATGGTACAGTCCGGTATTTCTGTATATAAACCACATCTGTTGGAAATGTAGATTTAATAAAGGCTGGTTACTACTTCTGAACTTGAAAGCTGGGCACAGAAGGGAGCTAGCGAATAGAGGATCAATAGGATCCAGCTTAAATTCAATTGTCCTGATTGGGAGTGTAATCGGCCAGTTCAGAGACACTAAGGAATAGTAAATAGCAGACCAATTTAGAATTAGTACTCTAATTGGTAACTGGGGATATGATTATTGCTTAGCGGGTCACAAAACATATTAACAACAAAAATAGATCGTTATTGCCTCACTAACAAAGGTACAAAAAGTTGTTCAGAATTGAAGGTTACGTAATAGTCAAAGGGTAGTGAGAACGAAGTCACATAAAAACGATGTATAATGACTATGAGAAAGACAAAGATTTGGATGAGCGTTATTAGAGTTAATTGTTTACTTGAACAGTACGGGAAGACGAAGTAAAGAAAATGAACACGTCAAGAATTATCTAACAAAATATGAAGGAGTGTTGAGGCCATGGTAATCTAAGGGATTGGACATACCGTTCCTGCACACTAAGATGAGGCTTGAATCGATGAGTCACTAAAGCCTCCGCTGTGCACAAGTTTCTTATTAGAATTTCTCCCGGACCAGGTTTTCCTTATGAATAATTTTGAATGAGGATCCAGCTTGGGGCACACAACTAGGATTTACTACATATCCAGCAGTCGAGCTACTGACCGATCTGTATTCACTTTTTTATAACTATGCTGGATATTTCTTAGATATGGGTTTAAAGGGACTAAGTTTGTGCAGCCAATATAACTATCTTCACAAGAACAAGTAGACTAGTAGATAGTCAGTAAGGTGGCCCAAAGTGACAGTTTATGGTTGACAAATCCTTGTGTCAGGCATCTGCTGGAAAATGCATTTCTTAACTTATCTGAATATAGGGTTTTCTTCGAAGATTTAAATAGTCGAATTCATAAGATCATTGCGATTATATCGTTGCTGAATTCAGTGCTCATGAACAAATCTTTGGTGCTGTGGGGGCCTCTTCAACTTGGCGTTCTAGTCTTAATTATAAGTATAGGTTTGTGGAGATTGCTGGGTTTCATTAAAATCAGTGTTAAAACCACCATTGAAAAACTGAAAGCCCTGGAAACCAACTTTGAAGTTCTTATATTACCCATTCCATGTTGGTTCCCTATAAATCAATCTTTATAAAGAAACATCCGATTTTCTGAATAAAAGAACAGAAAATGGAATTTCGCGTTTATTACTGACTAGTGTGGATCTAATGGATTGGTGGTACATGTCCAACTTCTGCAGTATTTAATTAAGGTCACTGATTTTATCACAAATAATGAAAGTGTCATCTATACGTCGCTCGTGGAAATGAGAAACATCATTTGTCGATTGGAGAACAGTATTATCTAGATTAGCCATGAAGCGTTCCGTCTGAAAACGACCCAGTGGTAACCCCATAGCAAAACCATTAGTTTTTTTAGAAAATTTTCTTCATTGAGAGGTTTTCACTCTGATAGACGGCTCAGTGGATTTCTCTACGAAAAACTTCGACGTGACATCATCTTCCTGGTCAGATGTTGCAGACAATAATCTCTAATGCTTTTTCTTTGGCACTATTGATTAAATCTATTCAACTACCCGTTTCCTACATGTAGTTGCGGTTGGGACTTACAAAACCAACAAAGAATGATTTTTTCTAAATCAAATCGTAGCACTTTGTATGAATATAACGTTAATATTTATTTTCCCTTCATCAGTCGAGAAACTTCTACCGTACTATTCCTATATGTGCTGTTCTTCAACCAGTCAACTCAGGAATGAAATATGTTCGTGATAGTTACAAATGGTATAACTATTCAGTAATTAGATTGTGTATATTTATGTTTCTCTTATTATAAGTTTCATTTTGACCCATAGATTATTGTTGCATGATTTAGTGTTCTTATATTATACTCAGTTTATTAATTACTGTCTCCCACATTCACAGCCACTTTCTGGCTTTATTGTGTATGAATGTTATTTCTTGTTTTATGGTGCGTTGCGGTCTGTTTGGTTACTTTATAAACCCAGTATGTCTCAAAAAATAATTCGCATAATGGAGGCTGTTGTTGGCATTGTGGACTCAGCTGGACGGGCTAGGCGAGCAACGGACCAATAGGACGCTAGGCTGATCAGACCGAACGAACGTCATTGGTTTAGTACAGTACAAGGGCGAATAAGTCGTATTTTGATTGGCGAATGAATTACGTGATAACTGACCGATCATAATGATACACTAGTGTCAGTTAACAAGTATTTGCAATACTGTAAAAAATAATGTTCTCTTGAAAAAACTAGACTCATCTAATTGAGAGCTTCAGCTATCATTATCCCCAAAGTCCATGTATTGTTGATAGTCTTTCTGAAAATATCTAAGTTTCTAAGATGTGATAACCTCTTCGTGTAGGCTTGATAATCGTTTCTTCCAGTTTCTCGGCATGACACTTTATTTATATACATCATGTAAAAGCTAATTTGTAACACACAATTTAACATTTTAGCTTTTAATATTGCATCTTTACGTTTAAACACCTGTCAAATTTCCTTGTATATACTGACCATCCAAAATATCTAAGATTCCAAAATATACCTATTGGTTATATCCTGCTTCATTCATCAATCCTACTGGCCGTGTGAACGGATAAAAATTAATAATCATAAGTGGTCTTCAAAAGTAGTCACAAATTAATTTAATGTGAACGAGAACTACTCTACCAGTTACATAATTGTATTCAGATAGCGGTGAGATTATAATTTATAGACGAACCAATCAGGTATCAAATTTTGGCGCGAAATCCACTAATCCATTTGGATAAACAGTTTTGGCATTATAGCTTATGTCAGGTCGTGTTTAAAACGCTAAATCTAATTCCTAACACTAACCATCAACTGTAAATCATAATTCTAATTCCTCAAACAGGTTTATAACCCTCATTTGGTCCTAGTTATTAGGTGGACACTGAAGGTTAGTTTAGTGTCACTCAAATGTTGTCCATAAATTATAGTCTCACCTAAAATTTCAGTGATAGTAGTTTTAATTATTACAAAATAATCAACGAAAGCAAAATAGTTCAATTAATTATCGATAGGTAGGCATTTTTGTGAATTCATGATAGTAGCAAACTTATCCGACTGATTCTTCGCAATAATCTTGATGTCGGTTATTCTGTAAAACAGTTGACTGAAATCTATTTCAAATCGCAGTATATTTTAGCACACTTCTCTGAACTGAGTTACCCCTTTGATAAATACCAAAGACTTGTCTTAGTTATGCCATTATTATAAACAATGCATTGTCACTTATTCAGTGGTGATTATACAACGGAATTATGTGGGTTAGACCAATTTATACATCATTTAAAGTTAAATTGGTAATTTGCTTATTATCATTCACCATACTATCGTTACGGGCACTTATTCATAACCACTACGCCATTTTAGATTGACAACTAATCTAATTATACGAGAGACCAAATAACGAGGCGAAAACGATGTTCGTATACCCAAAAATATGAATCGCTTGTCTATTGGTTGATTATTCAATAATCTGTTTGGATATTTTCTATTCCTTTTTTGCCTGCGATCTGACTACAATCCTCATAAAAGTAAATGCCGCGAAAAACAGACCTTCCGTTTAATTCTATGTATTACACTTAAGCATACACATGAACAAATGCAGATGAAGAAAACCAGTGTAGCAGCAGTCTCTGCATCAGTAGGCCTTAGCATACACAAGGGGAAAACCAAGGTCCTCAAATACAATGCGGAGAACAGCAATCCAGTCACTCTTGATGGCGAAACTCTGGAAGATGTAGAATCTTTCACATACCTGGGGAGCATAATCGATGAACAAGGAATTTCAAATGCAGACGTAAAGGCGAGGATTGGCAAAGCAAGGATAGCATTCTTACAGTTGAAAAACATACGGAACTCAAAACAACGTTCAACCAATATCAAAGTCAGAATCTTCAATACGAATATCAAGGCAGTTCTACTGTATGGAGCTGAACCTTGGAGAACTACAACAACCATCATCAAGAAGGTGCAAGTATTTATAAATAGTTGTCTACTCAAGATGCTCAACATCCATTGGCCGGATACCATCAGCAACAGTCTACTGTGGGAGAAAACAAACCAGCTGAAGAGGAAATTGGGAAAAGACGGTGGAAGGACATACATTACGCACATCATCAAACTGCATCACGAGACAAACCCTGAATCGGAATCCTGAAAGGAAGCGGAAAAGAGGAAGACCAAAGAACACATTACGTCGGGAAATAGAAGCAGATATGGAAAGGATGAATAACAGCTGGAAGGAGCTGGAAAGGATTGCCCAGGACAGGGTTGGATGGAGAATGCTGGTGAGCGGCATATGTTCCTTCACGAGGAGTAACAGACGTAAGTTGAGTTGAGTTGTTGGTTACACTTAAGCTAATCCCGTTTGTGCGATGGCGGTAATCAGATGCCAAATATGGATGAGTTTATTTTAAGCAGACAGACACTAAAGTGGGGAGCAGTAAAACGAAGCAGAAGCAGAAAGGGCAACGACCAACTCGACCATACCACTCATTTCAAGCATTAATATACCTGGGAATAGATTATGCGTATTGTGACATGGATTGGATATACATTACGGGACTCACAAAACTGCATCACGAGGCTAGCCCTAAACTGGAATCCTGAAGGGAAGCGGAAAAGAGGAAGGCCGAATGACACACTATGTCGGGAATTGGAAGCAGATATGTAAAGGACGAATATCAACTGAAAATGGTTACCCAGTACGGGGTTGTTATTATTCGTATTGCGTAATCTAGTATTATAATCTCTCCATTACATCATCTTAGCTATTCATTGTTCACATTTCCTCACGAAACTAGTACTTGAACAAAAAATTTTCATATATATAGGATTGTACAGCTTGATAATAAACTCATTGAAATGAGATCCCTTCTCTGAACTTCGTGTTTTTAGTGTTTAAATAGGAAAAATCAGAAATACTTATTTTTTCAGGTATGTTTCATTTTAAATAGCAAATCAGCATAGTTAGCAATGAAGAAATAAAATAAATTTACTGATGGATCCATGACAGTAATAAGAAATTACATTTTCCCTTCAAATTGGTTCTCATAATTATTGACTTTTTTAAAAAACAAAACATACTTTAGCGAGTTAGTTTTCTACGGGACGGGGTCGCTAACCCCATACCCAACTCTCCTTCTTTGTCCGGGCTTGGGACCGGCAGTAGCCTCCGGAGGGACTTCAGGCGGAGTTAAAAAAAACATGAATTACATCAATATATCTTTCAACTGATAAAGATGAAAAATCTTTTTAGTACAAGCAGGAATTCATTCATTCATTTGTTTGTTTTATTTTTTTTTTCCTAATTAACATTATTTATGTAAAAAAAACACACACATTATGTAGTAATATTCTTCCAAAAGTTGATATTTTTACTCACTTATTGTATGATAAATACTCATAAACTGTATAAAGCTTGTTCATTTCTGATCTTTATTTCTGTTTTTATATCAAGTTTAATATACTATGAATATTTATAAATATTTCTTAGTTATTGTTAAAGTATTCTATTTAGTAATTATAATAAAAAATACATAATTTTAACAGGGAATTCGGTAAGATTTTACTTAGATCTATGTGTACCTCGATGACATGACTCAGAATCGATCACAATGAAGTAAGTGCATACACTTTTTGTCTTCCCTTAAACTAAGAGATTAAAACTGTTTCATATCTTTCTTTCTATGAACTAATTCTTCCTTCCTGTACTATGTCCTTATATGTAATCTTTCTTTTATATATTACTTCTATGAATTCGGTGTTTATCTTGTCGTGTTAATGAGGTATGGCAGCTTCAACCGATGCATATATATGCCTGGTTCTACGTTTTAAATGGCCGACTGACTGGTCTGTCTATTGGTCTAGTTGGTTAAGCGCCTGGCGCGAGACTAATAAGTCCTGGGTTCGAATCCCGTGAGGCAGGGTCGTGGGCGCGCACTGATGAGGAGTCCCAATATAGGATGAAACGGCTGTTCAATGCTTCCAGGTTTTTCATGGTGGTCTAGCTCCAATTGATTCATGATTTCAACTGTTGAAATGACCTGTCTATTATCCAATGACTGGTTGATAATCAAAACTTACATGTACGCCTTACTGAAATATATTTTATATTTGAAAATTCTTGAAGTAAACTATTCATACTTTAAAAGTTAAACAAAATGTGTGTGTTCTGGAACAATTTTAGAAAAAAATGCATTCGATTTCAGTTATTTCATAAAATCAATAAACCAATCACAATTTATTTGTATGATTTAATTAATATTAATTTATAATTTCTTTTTCTTGATAGTTCTACAAGTATATAAATTATAAAATCTGATATTCATAGAATTATCCACTTGTTTTAATTCTATAGAAATGAAAATAAATCAGGGTTTATGTAATTACATATACCAACTTGCTAAAACAAAAAGTATATTTAGATATAAATTTATGCAATTCTTGATGTTCAGATAGTCAGTTATATATATAACTCGTATAATGAAGTTATCATTAAATTCGAAACATGTATACACATCAAAACATTCATATATCTCATTTTAATCTATTCATTTTCAGACCAAGATTTTGTACATTTCATACCTTTTGGTGAAGCGGATGATTTTGAAGCACTCGATGGAGCTGATATATTCAAATTCAGCTTGTTTAAATGTATCCATTCACCGGAATCTGTATAAAATAAGTGATAAATATTTGGTTTTGAAACTTTCTCAGTTGAATTTGATGTTTCTGTATGTATTGTGGGTATAGGATTTAAATGTTTGCTATTGTTGTTATTATTACTGCGAGTGTTAAGCAGTTTAGTTATATCCGGCGAAGAAATTACTTTTGGAATAGTTAAAGAAGATGAATTTGTACTACTTATATTACTTGTAGTAGTACAATTAAATAATCCTTTAGGTAAAATATCGTTCATATTCATAGAGTTCAAATATCTATCATGTTTTCTATTTCTTTCACAGATATAAAAATTTGAATTAAGATTATTTTTTAATGTTCGAACATTCCTCCGATCAACTTTTTCATGACGTTTACGTAAATTTTCTAAAACATCAGCAAATTCACGTCGTTCTAAAGAAAGTCGTTTTAATTCCCATTCTAATTGTTTGTCCAATTGAGATCTTAAAGATTGAAGTCGATTTCTTTCAACTAAATTTCTTGTTTTCACAAATCTTGCAACATCTGGATTACGTGAACATTGTTCCCATTCAGTTTCCTCACGAACTTCATCTAAATTAGTTTGATCCTTAAAAAAACCCAATAATTTATAAAACATTTAAGAAAAAATTACCATTTGTGAATTGTGATAAAATTAATTTCTTCTTTACAATATTGAAAAAAGAACTTTATTATATTTCGTTCTTTTTCATTTACACTAACTGTTGAATAGGACTATATGGCACTAAGTTCTATTTTCACTGAACACTTGCATTATAAAACAAATGGGTGACCTTTAAATCAAGGTTAAAACACCCACGCAAAGAAAGTAGACAAATGAAAACACTATGACAACAGTTTAGTATTATTTCGATGGTATACTCAAATAAACACAAATGTTTGTTTCAAGTTTACATACACATGATGTACACACTTCTAATGAAGATAATATGAATAACAACTAAATATTATATGTTCTAAAATGTAAATTTGCATAAGTATGTATGTGTATATGTATAATACATGCAGATAAAGTGTACCTAATAAAAAGATCAAAAAATCTAAAGAACTTTTTCCAAAAAAAGTATTGTGAAGTGGACAACATAGAGGGATAATTATTGTGACTGGTTCAATAAACTATAAGCTTAGTTCTTAATAATTGAAGTAGGTAGTAAAATCTGAAAGATTAAATTTTACCATTAAATTTCATGAAGATTGGGTCATGATTTATTTAAAACGTAGCTGATGTGTTATATACAAATAATCAGAGAAAATTCAAAGTAGAAATCAAACTAAAACCATTTTCTTAATACAATAATGAAATTAAGAGATTTGCTGTATGATTTTATTGCTTATTCAATTGACCATTCAAATTCGTTCAGTTAGAAAAACAACATTCTTCTATAAATGATACAATCTGAGACAAAACTAATTTAAGCATGGAAAAATTCGGTTTCAAAAAAGTCACTTTCTTAAATTAGGAAACGAAAAGTGATCAAGAAACTGGTGTAATTAAGAGTTACCTGTTTGTAGAGATTATAAGTATGTTTTGTGTATTTGAATTACGGCCAACAGTAACAAATTAAAAAGTTGGATGATGAACAGAAGTCCTTGAATGAACATCAACTCTGGGATTCATCCACATCCAGCTGACCAGTCCCAAGTAGGACGAAACGCAAGTCTTAAATTTCATTGTTAGCCACCTTCAAACTCTCCTTAAAGTGCTTGTGACTTAATGACATTATTGAAGTAATCCACACATGAGGCACCTGTACCAAAAAGACTAACCAATTACAATTCTAAATAACGATGGGATGATCCAAACAACCAATACAAATGAATTTTAGACTGCTTATTGAATTTGTCCAGATCTTTCATGAATAACTGATTTCCAACTATTTAAAATCACAGAGATATCGTTATACATAAGATGAAGATAAACGTCTGAATTCGAAAAAAATTTCTTGCCTTTGTTTTGCTTATGGCTTTAATCTGTCATTCACTTATTTTTTAAGAATGCTGACATTTCTCAAATGGTTCTCTAGTTTCACAGAAACGTTTTGACTAACTTTCAAACTCCAGAAATTGTCTACGGTATTCTCTGAAGAAAAGCTTCTCCGTTTGTCCCTCTTTAAGTGTATACACCGATTTCCTTATTTTTATAAGCCAAGGTACATTAACCTTTCTTAGTGTTTGCTTTTGATACGTGTTAGAAAAACCAGTTCAACCTGGCTTTACAAGTATGATGGGTAATTGGCTAAGTGTGTGACCTTTGAACACTGAATGAACCCTGACGAATCAACTATTTGACACTACTGGTTTTAAAGTTGTTTATAGAATTTTATAAATTTCTTCGTGCTCAACTGCTTAAAACAACGGAACTCTTGTTTACCCATGAGGTGATACTTGGACTTTCTATATAAGAGTTATCAGCTCTCCCTTGTCCTGGATCTAATAATATTACTTACATTTCGTACATTATTGCTTATGGAAATGTACACCTCTTCTTTTCATAATCCCTTTCTTTTCTACTTGCTTTTAATATCATTTCATATAAACTCACTAACATCTTTAATCGCTGGTATGAAACACACAAATCATTTCACTCCCTTCACATTATAATCCAATGCTACCACACCATTTTCACATCCCTTATTTATTTACACACATCCTGTATCAGTTGAAGTCCTCTACACTATATCACCTGCTACCGTAATCTTCTCTTAATTACATCATGTTTACTCAAATCACCGCCGCAAACTAAGCCCTAAAATATCATACATTTAAGTCTACAAATTCATTAGGGTTTCTTTCACTAGAATTTTTTAGTGAGTATTAAAGATTTGCTAAAATACTAATAACTGAAGCGTCCTTATTATTCTACGATTTATTCGTAATAAATGTCTTGTGATTATGCCAACAGAAGTAATCATCTGTAAATATAGACAATTTTAGTCCATTATTACATCACTGACTGATTGACTAGTGATTCTACTGATAATAAAAGTATACTGTATGCATCTATCTATCTATCCGATAATCTACTCGTATAAACAGAAGAGTGCATTTCATTAGAGCAGAACACAACAGTTTTCCTAAATATGTTCTTAAAACTCTTTACATCAAATAGTTTTCGATGGTGTTACCTATTCCATTCAAGATATAGATTATTTACATTTGCAATGATCATGTACAAATCTCAATCTTATTTCAGATTCATAAATGGATTAAAATCAATGATTTGAATATTTGGTAACTGTTATGACTTTCATTACATTGTTTTCAATTTATGCTTATTTCAGTCACTGGCTAAAATTCAGTTCGGTAATTTCTCTTGAAGCTGTGTATACGAAAATTCATTTCAAGCTTGAGTTGGCAACAGAAAGACAGATTCAGTTATGAACAGTAACAATAGGAAAAGTCAAATTCTTACAATCAGTAACGAATATTAATATTTATTATTTATTTGAACACCAAATATATACACGCGACACAAAACGGTGAGAATGGGAAGAGAGAAAAAAAGGTAAGGAGCATAAAAGAAAAAAAGGACAACGACCAGATTAGTGTAAGGTGGTGTAATAATAATAATAATAACGTGGGAAAACGGAAAAGTACAAACAGAAGAATCCTTTCAGTTAAGGAAGATACAACCACTTTTTATGAAGAAAGTAAAAGAACGTTACAGCAGGATCGCCACTGGCTGCTATTCTGAGCCATTTCTGATAACGTCTCTAGCCACTGTGTTACACCATCTCTAGGACCCCAGTCAAAGAGTCGTGAAGGACCAACAGAAACTAGCACTTTGCAGATTTCTTTCATACCACGACACCATGTCGTACACTGACTACTTCTCCGCCTTTTCAAGCGTCGGCAAATAATGCATGACGTGGAATTCTCTGGTGTGACATTCATAGAAAATGTCCAAGACACTGAAGTCGGTGTTACTCAAATAGTGTTGCCACTGGATGTCAGCGATCCCTCGGAGAAAACGATGATCAAACACAGAGAGTCTTCTAACATCCTCAACTCGGAGAGGCCAGGTTTCACAAGCATAGAGCAAAACTGCTCTCACCGACGCGTTGTAGATCCTATCTTTCACAGCCAGATTGACAGCACGAAGGCGCCAAAGATGGCCCAGATTGGCATAAGCCGCTCTGGCTTTCACTATACGTGCATTAATCTCATCACTCATACCCCCACCAGCACTAATGCAGCTACCCAGATACACGAACTTCTCGACTACTTCTATCTGCTCACCATCCAGAGAAACACAAGTGAGTACAGGATTAGAATCCTGTGTCTCGTAGAAGGACTTTGCACCTCGGAGGTGCAAAGCACATACCATACCTACGGACACTGATTGCCAACTGATTAAGTGCGGATTGCATGGCTTGTTTATCATCGCACAGTAAGAAAATATCATCCGCATACTCAAGGTCGAGAGGTCTTTCTCCAGGCAACAGATCCACACTGCTATCACTTACATCCATCAGAGCTGTTTCCAGAATGTCATCGACGACATGGTTGGTGAGGAATGGTGAGATTTGGCAGCCATATTTAACTTCACTGCTCGAATGGAACAATGGAGAGAGGTGCTTGCATGCCCCCACTCTGCCTGAGGTGTTTGCGTAAAGTGCCTTTAGAATGTTAATAAACTTCTCAGGTACACCCTTCTTCAATAGACAATCCCAGAGAACAGTGCTGTCCAACGAATCGAAGGCAGCCTTGATGTCAAGAAACACGATTGTTGGCCTTTGATAAGTATGACGGTGTTCTAAGATTTGACGGAGGGTGAAGATATGACCAATACATCCTCGACTAGAACGAAAACCAGCCTGCTCCTCGCGAGCCAATCTTTCTCGGGTTTTCAACAACCTACGAAGTATGAAAGAAGACGCCCGATCTGAGCATTCAAGTCTCCGGCTAGTACTACAATACCTGTCGAACGCACTTTTTGGAGAACAGTTAACTGGTGATAGAATTCATCCTTAATTGCATCCGGCATGCAATCTGTCGGGGCATACGCGGAGATGACGAAAAGACATCGTTTCTCACGCCGATTTCTTCTCACTTTGATGGAACTTTCTAATCTAACAGCACATAACCGACTTAATGGGGATCCAATCGATTAGTGCTGCCTCAGCTCTAGCGCTTAGTGCGACACCAACGCCAGCAAGACCAGATGAAGATGCCACAGGGTCCCCGGATAAGTGCACATAAAACAAGCTTTTCGAAGCGACAGATGGAGAGCGAATTTGTAGTACTTCACCAGTCTTGAATACAGGTATCGGATAGACAACACACGTCAATATTAAAACTTTCCAAAGACATACATAGCCAGTCCTATCTGTTGTCTGACCTGCATAAGTCTGCGAACGTTGAAGGCAGCCAGTCTGAGTGGTGCATGTGACTTCAGAAAAACTGCTTCAGTATTCGTATTTGGTGGTAGCATAAAATTTTCAACCAGGCAGTGACTCGGGAACGTTTAGATAGAACCGAGTTTCCAACATAGGCGAGCTGCTGTGTAAGTCGAAAAACAAGGATACATAAAGTGGGAATAAAAGAGAGTGAATAAATGACGTAGTAAATAATAACATCAATGTGGAACTTTTGACCGTTAATGGAAGCAAGTACAGTATTATCCGATAGTATCGTCATTTCCTTCTGTTTGTGTGTGGGCTGTGATATCTCCTGGGTGCCCAGACCGAAGCAGGTGGTTTTCTTAGAGGGCCACACTCCGAGCCTATGACCTAAAGGTATGACTCACAAGGCGTTGGAGGATCGTGAGGAGATGCATTCCTATGGTAGCCGGTGACCAACAATTGGTTCATACGCCATTTGTTCCCTCAGGGTACTGGGGCCCATCTGCACCATAGGTTTGGGATCCGGTTAAAGCGCTGTACATTCGCTTTTCGTTCTCTCAATTTCGTAAACAACACCCCCGCCACGAGAAGGCATTGAGTAGGGCTTCCCTGGCAGAGGCTGTATACGCGTGGCCGTGTGAGAGCATTTCGAGAGGGAGGGCGGTCCCACCCCACTTTCGACCATACTAGGGTATTTGAGGGCAATATCAAATCTCTTACTCAAGTTTATTCTGTCTTCCCTGATGTTTGATTTCCTTCCCACTAAAATTAGGACTGATAAACATGGTTGAAAAACACTTAACATAATTCCGGAAATTTACTATAGAGTACTTAAAAATGAGCGATTTGTTTAACTGTCATTTGGAAATAACTTCATATATTCTTGATGGTTTGTTTCAAGTTTTGATTATGCTGTAAAGATATTATTTCCTGTTCTGTTTAGTTTCCCAATTCATTTCATTCAAAGTTTCTAATGGTTCTGGCTTAAGGGCAACCATGAAATTAAACGGCTCTATGCTAAGACGGGAAAAAGCGCAGATTTGTTTTAATTTGGAGTAATTTTTGTCATGTATCATGCGCATTGCATTAACTAGGTTTAAATTCATATCTTGGAAATTATCACATTCCTAGTTTGATTTTAACTACTTAGATGAACAACACAGATAAGTTGCTTAAACTAGGAAGTCTGCTTACATGAGCTAATGTGATGTGTTTTGAAGCATGTTCACCGACAACAAGCTATATCAAAAGTTTACCATTGCTCCAGTTGACTTCTAAAAATATGTTCATTGAATCGATAGTTACATAAATTAGCTTCATCTGAATAAAAATGCGTAATAATTTAGTTCATTATATTTTTTCTCTTAGTAATAAAATCAACTGGCCTATGGATTAAATACTACTGGACTATTTTCCGTCCATTTATGATTTGTGATTGTATGCACAAAGCACTTATGAATTTTGAATAAAACAATGTAATTTTCACAACTGTGACCAACCTGTTTTATCATTTCACAAAGTAATTTTTCAGCAATTATATTGTATACAATACTTGTACAGAACAACAAATTATGCATAGATATCACACTCTAATTATGGAGAAAAGTCAAACTATTTTGATGTCTGTTTACTTATACAAACGAGAGCACGTGAAGTTTGTCTGAGACCAATCGGTGTCCATCTTTTCTGAAAATAGACATCCACCACAACAAATTTATATTTCACTTGCCCTAGTATTTCTGGTAATCCCTACCAATACACCAATACAAAACACTGTGAATACTTTTGGGGGGGGAGCCATTCAGTTTCTAGTAACTGGAACAATTTCTCTGGAAGACTGAAAGGTAATAAAGAGTGGTTGTTGTTGATAGATGGATTGCTTCTTATCATCAATTTTCGAGACGCTTGTACTACAAGGACTTCAATATTAATGAAGGAGATTGCTTCCTTCTCTGAAAACTGACTAAAGACATAGGTTCAAGTTTGTTAGACGTTTTGTTGATAGAAATCCAAAAAGACTGATCCATATTTGAATTCATTTCATTGTATACAGATTACACTCAATGATTAATAATCAAAGAAAGTCAAAATGAACAATTATCATACAGAATTAGCATAATTGAATACTATACTGAACAAAAGTCAAGTAATCGAAAAAATCACACTGAAGTAATTAATACTAATTAATGTTACAGTGAGCAAAAGTTACGATGATTCCATACGAGAATCAACTAGATGGAAATCACGTTCAAATTAATACATAGTTTTTCACAATTTCTTATTAATAAAATTGGATTGCTCATAAAACCCTTAAACATTTGTTGAATTCGGAAACTTCTTTGATAGTTCATCCTTATAGCATCAAAATACGTCATACATTATAATAATATAGATATGCCGTATTGGGGAAAGAGCTTAAATAAACTATTTCTAGTACTCAGTTCCTACTTTGTACCCACTTATAACCTACAAAGAACGTGTTTATCTCCAAATCGTGATTGCACGATCGATTTCTTGGTTCCCTATTAAATTAAATCTATGGATTTAAGTGAGTAATAACATTTGAAGTATATTTAGATGTAGAAAAAAACTTGAAGTTTCTAATGGAAACCTCAAAAAAATCTAATATATTGTGTAATCAATCTATATAGTCTTTAGAACTAAATAAAAAAGAAAACACGATTATAATTTTGTAAACTTTATTTAGAACAACAGGAAACAAAAATAACCAAAAAACTACTTGGTGTTTGCGTGATTTTCTGTTGTATTACCATTTTGTCCAGAAACCTAGATAAATGAACGTAAAAATCATTAGTTGAGTATTCTTGTTCATATTAAGAAAATAATTAACTCAGTGTGGTGTGTGCTACTTATATTGACATAAGTAGTAGATGATGTCAGTCGTGAACAGAATGTCTGGCAGCAGAGAAGCAAGAGGATCGAACAGTAAAGAATGGAAACAGAATGCAATCTGTATGAAAATGCAAGAACGATGAAGTCTGATTCATTTTAAAACAATCGATGGACATTTTGCAAATTAAGCATTTACTTTATGATTGTTAGATTTTATTGACAAGTCCTGTAATTTTTGTGTTAAATACATTCGATTGTTCCCACTGGTGTCCTTGTTCGCTACATCAGAATCTATGGGTATATAGATAAAACTGACTAATATCACATTTTACCCACTAACTGCTCTAGTTAAAAAAAGGAAACTTAATAGCATAGTACTTGTGTCAGGTTGCAGTAGACTGAAAGAAATAACGAATTAAAAGAAGGCATATAAATGAAACCTGTGATTAAAAAACATTAACTAGATTTTTCTATTATAGTTGTAGTTATTGAACCTGACTATCTACTTTGTGAAAATTCCAATAGGTAGGTCAATATTTCCTAATATGATAGTTGATGAACCTAGTGACGGTCGCAGCATCTCGAACAAGATTAAGTTAACTTGGTCATTCAGTCATCAAAATAGAGTCAGACAAAGATGCGAATCGGTCCGAGTTGCTATAGCACATTAGCGCAAGATGACAATAACTAAGATGAACGAAAACACGTGGTACAGAGGTGTATGAAGGAATACTGAAATTCAATATCCAGAATAAGATAAGTTGTGAATGCTTCTTCATGTTCAATCTCTAGACAGTAATCACGGTTACTGCGTGGACCCCGACCAAGTAGACTACATCTAACAACACAGCCCAGATCAATAATTTCTGGCTTTATGGACAGATGGTTCGGCCGAGCCTAGTTTTCTTCCAGCATACTATTACGCCCTCAAACAACACCTTACGTAACATGTTATAATCACCCAATTGGATAAAAATTTACAATCTCACTAACTTATCTGCCACTTTGCCTAATGCTAAAAGCCTAACCTTAGCATCACTCAATAGGCAGTCCCATACAACGTGACCAAGGCTTGGAAGACAGTTATAATAAAAAGTCCTCAGCCTACTTATCCCCTTTACTTTCGATTTTTATGTCTCATAGCTATGAAATGATGCACAGAACAGTATACATGCATTTTAGTTGGTAGACAGGCATCTTGCCTACACAAAAAGAAGAGAAAGTTAGCAAAAGGTAAACTTTTTGTATTCGTGTGCCGATTTACTCAAACACCAACCCGCCAGTGTTCATGGAACTCAAGAAAAATGAAGTTATCAACACACAAAACCACTTCATTCTCTAAAGCGTTAATGCACATTTCTGAAAGCTGTATTTTGCCTACGTCTTTATCAAATAGGACAAGATCACCTGAGTATTCTTAGTCGATAAGCTAACCTCGTGGCAAAAGGTCAACCTCTGAAAGGTTAGGTGAATGGAGTTATTTCTAGGACATTACAGAGAAGTTAAATAAAACGTTGGGTAGTGAGCAACCATGCTGAAAAGCACTTGAGGTCAACAATTCTGGTGAAAAATCACCATAAACTTTGATTCAACCAATAGCATTCAAGTGGAGAGCGTGTAAAAGCTTTACAAGCCTTTTTATACACTTTTCGATAACGAACATTGACATGCAACCTTTAGTTCAACAGAGTAAAACGAGACCACAAGACCAAGGAATAAAATTAAGGTTGGGTATCAGTACGTATGCCTGGGTTCGAAAACCAGGCGAAGAGGGAGCATTTGATCAAAACATTTATGTCCAAGTATGAAAGTACCCTGATTGTTTCAGGTTCGATCTTTATGAGCCCTAGTTAAGCGGTAGATGATTAGAGTACGTTAGATCCTACATTAATCAAAATGATTCTTTTTATGATTATCATAACATAATTATTCTTTCTTGTAAACTGGAGAGATTGAGATCGAAGCCAGTCAGATGGGATTATGTCCAGCTCTCAAACTTCAGCTTAGTTTCTAAAACTGGGCAACCATCTTTATGGATCTTATTACGGTTCACCGCTCTTCATCTTATAGTTCTGCTTCTATTTTATTTGTTTCTTACCACAAAATTTCACAAGGTATTAAAAATACTCTATACAAAACAAAGATAGGATAGTCATATAATTAGAACATCAAAGTTCATGTCTCAGACCAAAACACAAGATGGGTTTCGATATTGTATTCTAAGAATACCGCCGATTTTATTGTGGAGTACCTTTCATAAAGACCCAAGTTACTAAATGGTATAATTTCGAAGATTTCATTAACGCAGATGTGATGTACGGCCACCAAGAACTAAATCATCGTAAAAATCACGGATTTTACGGGGACCTGTCATTAACTGATCATTTTTTTCATTTACCACTTTTGTAAGAATAAGCTCGAATGGACTCTGAATTTTACGCTTTAATTGTGACAGAAAATATCAAAGATTTTCTGACTTTAATTCACATATACGGAATAGCTTAGAATAAACGCTTTCTGTGTTAGAGCAGAATACGACATTTTAAAAAAGAATAAGTAATGAAAGAGAACTTAAATCATCAACTAGAAATAACAAACTAGCTTACAGTTATAACATCCCAGCTATTCTAATTAATTGTTTCGGAATATAATAACTTTATCCTTGTGAAATTTATCAGTGTTTTTTTCAATATGCTAGATATTCTAGATAACCAGAAAACGTTTATTTTAGGATGTTGTAATTTGTTGCACAGATCTAAGCTCTTTACAATTTTGATAAGCAGGCAGAATTTTTCCTGAAGAATAGTATACCATCTCAGTCAGTCAGCTAAAACGTAGGACCAGGCACATATATACATCGGTCCAAGTTGCCATACCTCATTAGCACAGTAAGATGAACACCGGATTCATAGGAGTGGTTAGGTCAAAGGTGGTAATATATAAGAGAAAGATTGCATATAAGGATATAGTATAGGAAGAAAGAATTAGTTAGTAGAAAGATATGAAGCGATTTTAATCTCCTAGTTTAAGGAAAGACAGACAGTGTATACACCCACCCAACTGTGATCGATTCTGAGCCATGTCACCCACAGTCTCCAACCATTGGTTACGATAGTCACACGGATCCCAACAAAGCAGTCTGCATCTAACAACATGGCACAAACTAGAAGTTTGTGACTCCAAGAACTGATGCCATGTTTTGGCTTGACCACCCCTAACTTTCTTCCAACCACCCCCAACACCGGTTAGCATCGCGCGTCGTGGTAATCGGTGTTCAGGCATACGCAACGCGTGGTCCAACCATCTCAGTCGATGAAGATTCACAACCTCATCAACTGATTTACCATCATTCCCTAATACCCTGAGTTTAACCTCATCATTACTCACTATTACCCAGTGATCCCAGTAGTGCTGGCAATCTTTCTAAGACACCTGGAATAAAATACTGGTAACTTATGAGTACCCCCTCTCTATCCCTACTGCCCACGTCTCGCAGCCACAAAATAAAACAGAACCAACTGCTGCCCTGTATAGTCGTCCCTTAATTGATAGACGGATATCTCGCCTTCGCCATAAGTGACGTAAGTTGGCAAAAGCCAAACGACCATTTTGAATCCGTGATGAGATTTCATCAGACACCAACCCATTACGGCTGATCAGATTTCTAAGATAAGTGAAGTTGTTGACGTGTTCGACTACTTCACTCCCTATCCACAGTTCAGATGTTGACCCAAGTCAGCGCTGAAGCAATAACTTGCATTTCGAGGGGGAAGAAACGCATCCCAAACATTCTGGCATTGTTGCTTAGTGCTACCAAAATACTCTGCATTTTGTCAGCGTCTTCACCAAACAGGACTACGTCATTTGTGTATTCTAAGTCAATAAGTGACCCTCCTCATAGGAGGTCAATATCCCCAAAAATTCAGTCAACGAGAACGTTATTTCCAGTAGTAAGTCTATGATGGAATTAAACAGAAATGGAGAAAGTGGACAGCCTTGACGGACAACACTTGAGGTTGAAAAATCAGATGAAAACTTTCCGTAGGCACTGACCCAACTGGTAGTGTCCGAGTAAAGAGCCTTCACAAGGTTTATGTATTTCTGGGGTACGCCTTTCAATGACAGACACTGACCCAGAACCTCTCGGTCTACAGAGTCAAATGCTGCTTTTAAATCAAGATAAACTTTCATTGTTGGACGCCGATAAGCATGTCTGTGTTCTAAGATCTGGCGAATGGTGAATATGTGGTAGATGCAGCCACGATCAGGTCTGAAGCCAGCCGGATTTTGCATTTCACCAGTTTTAGTTAGGCGACCGTTTATAAAGACAGGAAGGCCTTATCTAACCTATATTTTTAAAATCGTTCTTTATTTAAGTTAAAACAAATATTTGAGATTGTTTAAAATAAAAGTTTGTCATCAAAACATACTGCTGTATCACACGGAGCATCCTGATTAACAAACATGGAAGGATCAAATACACCTTGGGTAACCGCCATTTCAGTTTTAAGTGAGCTTAGTTCACTTAGGAAGTTTTGTGCCACCTCTTGTTGAACACTGGGAGTTAGAGAATCCCAATTGTGAAGGTAAGTCCAAGGTTCTTCAAGAACTTTCTGATATGCTATTGAATTTTGCAAACAAGATAAATCCATGTGAGGAACAACGAATTCATCATCTAAAAGGTAAGGAAACAGTAGTAATGAATTTAATTTTTGAGATCTCAGAATAAAATTAGCACTCACTAAAAAAAGGTAGAATGCAAAATGAAATATCAAATTAGCAGTCAAACTATCGAAACATATAGGCGAACCTCAGGACTATCTAACTTTATATAGTGATGGTAGGCTATTCAAGTCCACAAAATAGTATGTGATAAACTGAATTTCTCGTTATTAAAGAAAAGTAAGTTGATCCATACTGATCGCTAATTTACTAAAGAACTAAACAATGATAAAATTATTTAGATAAAGGTACAGAACTAGGACGTACACCAATAAGTGTTTTACAGAAGTCTAGATTACAGTTCTTCCATACTATTCAAGTAAGGATTGGTTAAAGAAAACAGTATAGACAGATTTATATTAGATCAATTTAACGCTGAAAACCTTACTCTACCGGAAAGAACTAGACTTTTTCCACACTATTTTTGATGATCATTTAGTGGCCTGTTGATCTGGCATCAATTTGAATTAATGAACGTGTCATGAGTGTAAATCTTCCGTTTAATTCCATATATTAGACATACGCTAACCCCGTTTCAGCGACGATGGTAATAAGAAGCCAAATACGGATTAAGGTTGATGAATTTATCTCAGGCAGATATCAAAATGAGAAGCAAGAATGCGAAGCGAAGACAAGCGTGCCAACTCGATTTGATGTGGTGTAACTCCCCATTTTTATTCGGACAAAAACAAGCTAAAGACATGTGATGAATAGAGCAAGCGATACACACATGCTTAAATGAAAACAGTCAAGGTTATGGGGGAATAGTTAACAAGGTCAAACTGTGACTCAGGAATCAGAAATCGGTCTGTATGAAGGCTAGAATAACCCCTGGAGAAATGACATAGTACTAGACTCTACAATCGCACCATTTATGTAAACATCTGTTTGTAAAAGCGAAAGGACAAAACCATGATTTAAAATGATAACAGCAATAATCTAATTCCACATAATTCTATAGTCCTGAAGTGCAAAGCAGAATTAATATTTTCTCATGCATGGTCCACCACGAACGATAAAACGGCTTATTGAACAGTGGCCTAGGGTTTTCAAACAGTCTAAACGTCAAAAATTCTTACCAGAATCATTTTTAACAAAACTTAGTCCACCGTCAGGTATTATAGTGATGTTTGGTATACAAGTCGACATTTGAACGTTATCGAACATAGCAAACAGGTTTACGATACTATTCACCTTGGTGGGGTTTCGTTCTCTCAGTCGATTGGTTAAGTCATGAAGCTTTCATTTTCTAACGCCACTACGACAAACTTTGAACAAATTTACCAGCGTTGAAAAAACCTGACTGTTGAGAGTTATTTGTGATAAGTTCCTGATATTTCTGAACAAATCTAAGGAGTGGTAACTACATCTACAAGTCTTGTTTCATGTGCACTACGATGGAATCGATAAACTGTTTATTTTGTTTTATTTTAACACATAGATATTGGTACAAGGGGGCACCAAATAAATATGCACCACACATCTCGTTTGATATGTATGAGGGCTGTGATAGTGTCCGGGTGCCCAAACCGAAGCAGATGGTTTCCTTAGGGGGCCACACCCGGAGCCTTCGACCTGAAGGTCTGACCCACAAGGCAGTGGAGCAACGTAAGGAGATGTAGTCCCATGGTAACCGGTGACCAATAATTGGTTCATACGCCATTTGTTCCCTCAGGGTACTGGAGCCCATGTGCACCATTGGTTTGGAATCAGGGTTTTCCAACTCCCTTAGGTGAACTTTCCATGTGCACCAACCCGGTTAAAGCGCCGGACATTCGCTTTCGTCATCTCAATTTCGTAAACAACACCCCGGCCACGAGAAGGCAGTGAGTAAGACTTCCCTGGCAGAGGCTATATACGCGTGTCCATGTGAGAGCATTTCGAGAGGGAGAGCGGACTCTCCCCACTTTTGGCCGTACCAGGGCATTTAAGGGGGGGGCATCAGTAAACAAACCTCAATATGAAAAGCAGGTAATAATAGTACCTGGAGATCCATGCTAAGGACTGTTCTAAGAATGTCGCCGATATCGAAGTTGAAGAATGGTAAGTGTGGGCAACCCTGCTAAATCAGAATAACGGAGAAAGGTGACTGTATACGTTTTCCATGTCTAAAGTGTGTACAGAACCTTTACGATGTTAACAAGCTCCTTAGTCACTACGTTATTCGACAGACAATCCCAAGGTGCAGAGCTGCCCAACGAATTGAAAACGGTTTTGGTATCAAGAAACACGTCTGTAGCAAGTGTGGCAGTGCATTAACAGTTTTCAGAGGGCGACGATGTGATCAATGCGTCCATGACCTGGTCGAAGGCCACCTGAGGATCAGTCTTCTATGGATTTTGTAGTCATGATTGAAGTCAGTATCTTGGATGCAATCAAAAGTAATTGTTACCTAGATCACACTAACGAGAAATATCCGTCGATTAGTATACAAAAGTGATTTTTAATTTGGACGTCATTATAGTAAGGTTATTTGTGATCAAACAAAGTTTATTTTTTGTACTTTTCATATCAAATCAGCTTCATTAAGGAACAACAAGTGTTCCCTCATCGTGATGTAGCAGTACATACGCAATGTTCAGACATTCTAGATCTTTAATTTTTGATACAAACATCATCGCAACAATCAACACAGCCATGAACGTAAATATTATCTTTTACAGTAAATTGCTAAGTGGTAGCCAAGATAATACGAGTTCAAAGATCAGGTGGAATTACATAAACTAACAAGTGGGTATATTTAAATTCACAACGTATTTGATAGACTATTTCAAGGAGTCAATACTTAACAATTTCGAAATAACAAAACTCCTTCATGGTAAAGCAAAAACACGAGTTGAGAATACTTGGGTTTGGGAGAGTTCGGTCAGCAACTCGACTACTCTGAGCGTATTGATGTATACGGCTTCAGAGCATAAACTTTCTAACGATGAATTCACTAACAAATATAAAATTATTAGTCCTAGGTGACTACCCGACCGTTGTTGCTACCTTGACGTGGTGGTCGGGCTTGCCTATCGTGATGAAGCAACCGAGCTATACTGGCTGGAACAACCGTTCCTCAAGGTCCTACCATGTCAGACAGGTCGGTTGAAGAGCGGTAAGACTAAAAGCAACAAAGCCAAGGTCCGAAGGCGAAGTCGTACTGCTGGCTGTACAGAGGTGTGGCAGCAGTAAGGTGTTTCCTTCAGACAACCAGCATGACAGCGATGCTGTCTTCCCACAAGGAGGGGTGGGGTTAGAAAAGGTCGACCCTAAAAATGCACACCTCGCCTTATCCCACGGATATCCGTCTCCCGCGGTAAGGTCCCAAAAAGTACGGAGCTAACACAAAAATTACCCATAAAAAGGTCGCGTGTGACCGACATCAAGCAGTTGTCCCTTGGGCACTGCGGTCACGCTTTCAGGTCACTAAGATCACCTCTAATCCAATTTCCTTTTCAGGTACCTCCAGAAGAACCCTTCCTCGGTGTGGGCGACCGGGAAGTGATAACCACCATCATACCTCTAACAGCATTCAAGACCACTGTATTCATAATCAACCTCCCTCTTTAATTCCTATTATTCCTCCTACATCGACTTTCAACTCTAAATTTCCTCTTTCGGCTTCCTCCTCAAGTGTCTCCATAGCCAACGATTCTAGTGCTCAAAACACTGTCCCATGTTTACTGAAACCTCGCTCCAAACTACACATTGGAGCCTTCAACGTACGAACCCTATGTCAAATCGGTCAGCAGGCTTCCTTGGCTAAAACCCTAGAGTCTCTTTCCATCGATGTATGCTGTCTCCGAAACACGCATACAGGATTCCAGTGTGGTTATTCACTTGACCTCACCTCGGCAAAACGGAGAGCCAACGAGATACACCCTCCGTGTATCTGGTGACCCGATGGCCAGTTCTCGTGGACTTGCAGGTGTAGGCATAGCACTAAGCATGAGGGCCGAACAAGCACTGCTAGAGTGGATTCCCGTTAACAGTCGTCTATGTGCTGTTCAGCTAAATGGCTCCGTAAGAATTCGGAAGGATAGGGACACACGTCGTTGCCTTTTCGTCGTTCCTACCTACGCTCCCACTGACTGCAGCTCAGATGAAGTGAAAGGTGAATTTTACAGAAAGCTGTCCGAACTTCAGAAAGCTAAACGCTCAGACATAGTACTCGTAGCAGGTGACTTTAATGCTCAGATAGGTAGTTTAAACCAAACAGAAAGGCATTTAGGTGGATATTTTAGTATTCCGGCACAGCGAACGGATAATGGTGATCGTATGTTGCAACTATGCTCAGACAATCGTTTATTTTTAGCAAACACCAATTTTAAGCATAAGGAGAGACATCGTCTAACATGGCGACCCCCTACACCAAACCAATGATGGACTCAAATAGACTACATTGCCATCAGTCATCGTTGGAGAGGGTCGTTAGGAGATTGTCGCTCATTCTGGAGTATCTGCTTGGACTCCGACCACGCCCTAATACGGGCACGCATCTGCTTGCGCCTCACTGGACGCAAAAAAGCCACATTAAAAAGACCCGTTAGGACTCAGTTGAGTAACGAGAAAACCAAAAGTAGGTTCCAGGAACAACTGAGTTCACACTTAGGTAATTCTGAAGACGAGGCTGACCCAGATGTTGCTTGGAAAGACATACAAGCAGCTGTGGAAGCAGCAGTGACATCTATTAGCAACTTAAACCACAGAGTTTCAAAGGACCAGTGGATTTCTTCAAAGTCTATCACACTGATGGATTCTCGCAAACTCGTCCCATCAGGTTCCGAACATGATGAGGAGCGACAACAAATCAGATCTAGGTTAAGAAAAAGTCTAAGGAACGACCGTGAGCAGTGGTGGGTAACGAAAGCAAAAGAGATGGAAAAGGCGGCCGCCATAGGTAGCACAAGACAGCTCTACAGACTAATAAAAGAAACTGGAATTAATAAGTCAAGTGTAAGTGAGACTATTTCGGTAAAAGACGACACTCTCATCCGCTCCCAGTCCAGATGTTTAGAACGATGGGCGGAACATTTCAGAGAACAGTTCAACTGGCCTTCAGCTACTCTACAACAACCCACCATTCCCAGACAATGTGAATGGAACATTGAAGTAGGTCCCCCAACTCTTGCTGAAGTTGAGAAGGCTATAGTTAATCTGAAACGAGGAAGGGCAGCTGGTCCAGATGGATTGGCTCCAGAAGTCTTTAAGGATGGTGGTCCAGTTTTAGCGATTAGGTTGACTAATATTTTAGCTAAGATCTGGGAGTTAGACGTTATCCCATCTGACTGGTTGCAATCACTTATCGTCCCAATATATAAGGAGTCAAAATCATCCTGTGACAACCACAGAAGGATGAGATTAACAAATATAGTACCTAAAATACAAGCCTCGATAATTATCAAACGCCTAAGATTCGTGAACTGCAAACACGAGAAAACCAAGCTGGCTTCAGACCTGGTCGTGGCTGCATCGACCACATATTCACCATTCGTCAGGTTCTAGAACACAGGCATACTTATCGGCGTCCGACAATGGTGGTCTTTCTTGACTTAAAAGCAGCATTTGACTCGGTAGACCGCGAGATTCTGTGGCAGTGTCTGTCATTGAAAGGCGTTCCTCAGAAGTACATAGACGTTGTGAAGGCTCTCTACTCGAACGATACTAGTCGAGTCAGAGCTTATGGCGAACTGTCATCTACTTTTGCTACCTCAAGTGGTGTCCGTCAAGGCTGTCCACTTTCTCCATTTTTGTTTAACTTCATCATAGACCTATTGATGGAAATAACTTTCTCGTCGACTGAGTTCTCGGGTATTGATCTCCTACCGAGAGGTCCACTTATCGACTTAGAATACGCAGATGACATAGTCCTGTTTGACGAAGACACTGAAAAAATGCAGAGTATTTTGATAGCACTGAGCAACAATGCCAGAATGTTTGGAATGCGCTTCTCTCCGTCTAAATGCAAGTTGTTGCTTCAGGACTGTTCTGCGGTAACACCTGAACTGTGGATAGAGAGTGAAGTAGTCGAACGCGTTGACAACTTCACTTATCTTGGAAGTCTGATCAACCCTAATGGGTTGGTATCGGACGAAATCTCATCACGGATTCGAAGTGGTCGTTTGGCTTTTGCCAACTTACATCACCTTTGGAGAAGGCGAGATATCCGTCTATCAATAAAAGGACGTGTATACTGCACCGCAGTCCGTTCTGTTTTAATTTACGGCAGCGAAACATGACCATTAAGAGTAGAAGACACTTGTAAGCTACTAGTATTTGACCACAGATGCCTTAGAAATATTTCAGGCGTCTGCTGGGATCACTGGGTAAGTAATAGTGAGGTTAGACTCAGGGTATTAGGTAATGATGGTAAATCAGTTGATGAGGTTGTGAATCTTCATCGACTGAGATGTTTGGACCACGTGCTACGTATGCCTGAACACCGATTATCACGTCGTGCAATGCTAATCGGTGTTGGGGGTGGTTGGAAGAACGTTAGGGGCGGCCAAACCAAAACGTGGCATCAGTGCTTGAAGTCACTAACTTCTAGTCTGAGCCATGTTGGTAGATGCAGACTACTTGGTTGGGGTCCGCGTGACTTTCGTAACCAATGGTTGGAGACTGTGGGTGACATGGCTCAGAATCGATCACAATGGCGTCGCTGTATACACTTTCTGTCTTCCCTTAAACTAAGAGATTAAAATCACTTCATATCTTTCTTTCTACGAACTAATTCTTTCTTCCTATACTATATCCTTATTGCAATCTTCCTCTTATATATTACCACCTTTGACCTAACCACTCCTATGAATCCGGTGTTCATCTTGCTGTGCTAATGAGGTATGGCAACCTGGACCGATGCATATATGTGCCTGGTCCTACGTTGTAGCTGAGTGACTGACCTAGGTGACCTTCAATGGTACGCCAAAATATACTACGAAATCACTAGAGATGTATAGCGACTTATCAAAAAATTTTACGGTATATTTTTGACCAGTAATTATGGTTTAGCACTAAAAACAAGTATAGATTACCCAACTCACACCGTGCGTTAACAATAAAATGTAAGTACGTCTAAATTCCACCAAACGTTTCTTCAAATAGGTCATTCTTGATTATCTTTAGGTTTAATACATACCTATGGATAGCATGGATGATGTTCACCAAATAACCGTAGAGGCTTGGATCCACACTGAGATGCTACCTTTGATGAAGGTTTGTGTATCTGCAAACGTTTCTCTACATGCCATAAGTAGTAAATACGCGGACTCAATAAAACCAGGAAAATGGAACCGCGTGTTAGACCTAATGAAGAACTCAACAATATTCATGAATATTTTACATACTCTCAACTTTGTGGGAAAGCTAACGGGAAATTTCAGAGGAATGCAGTTCGGGAATTCAGTAGAAAGTTATAGGAGACGATATAAAATAGGTTTTCGCATTCTTTTCAGAATTCATCTAGAAGGTCAAATTTTTGATAATGTATACCAGATTAGTCGCTCAAAGTTCCCAGCACCAGCGTTAACCCAATCCATGATTTCTTTTGGTGTTGGACACTGCCTGCAGGTACACAATTGTTTGTTAACTAGCAAACTACTAAGCATAACTAGTACTTATTGATTACACTAATAACGACGCGATCTATGCTAAGGGAAAATTTCATTATCATAGGACAAACTGGACGCTAACTTTTACTTGTATACGAATTGAACTGCAAAGATGAACTTAATTAGACATGACAATGGATGATAACAACAATTTAAGTTATGCACACTTCAAACATAGAATTTTAGTCCTTCGACATTGTCATAGATCACTGCAAAATTACGATTTGACTTTTGACCGAACTATTCGCTAACGCTATGCAGTGTAAGACGTCAAAAGGAAATATATAAGGATATTTCTGTATATTACTAGAGGTACTTACGCAGCAGAAATTCCTGATGAGGTCATAATCTATGAACGAACTAATCAAATTTAAGATGGGTCTTTGGATTTGGCGAGAAATTCAACCACTCATACTGCTAAATATAATATTGGTATCATAGCTGGTGTCAGTTCGCGATGAAAACATTTTGTCTAATTCCCAATCCTAACGTTCCTAGTTCCTTATATCAACATAAAACCCTTATTTAATCCTAATAAGTATGTAGACATTCCATGGTCATTTCAGAGTTGCTTAAACGTCGTCCGTAAATTATAGTCTAAATTTCTGTTGAATTTCGAAAAAGATCAACATCTCTTCATCGATATTCAGAATCTGAGCGATTTTCACAACGTTGCTGTGTTGAAGTTTTTATAAAATTTTGGAGAAGTCCTCAAAAGCCAATGAATTGTTTGTGGAAGTTCACTGGACTAGTTTAAATTTTGCGATTCGGTGTTTTCTTTATTCCGAAGTTCCCACTGAGTCTATCAATTCCTCCGAAACGTCAAAAATTTTAGGATACTTAAGTGGCACCAAATAAAATATTTTAATTTTGCAAACAATGAAGAACAATATGCCTTCAAATAACTACCTTGAGAAACCATGCCTTAAGGCAACGTTACGTTTTAAAAATGGTGCTAGTAAACATCTAGCAAAACTTACATAAAAAATTCAGCATTTCTTAACCAGTAATGTCAATTCTTGTGAAATGTGAAATTTGTTTTCATTGTCTTCATATTTCTCTTGCGGTTCTTAGCTTCAACAGGCTACAAGAATTCTACTGTTTTCGTAATTATGAATGTATTTAATTAGTAATTTTTGTTATAGTGAGCATTTTTCACAGTTTCACACAGCTTGCACAGTCTCTTTTGTTGATTGTCGTGTCGCTGTTAAACTTTTTCATTGATCTGTTATTTTCCTGTTCTCCGTTCGCTTGAAATTGATTTTGACTGTTACATACTCTGCTGCACACCCATTTCCAGTTCTATAACGGACATCTTGTATATCAGCAATCCATGTAAAAACATCGTATGAATATTTCCATTACGTAATTATCCCGTAACCCTATTATCTTTGATTATATTTATTATACTTGGAATCCTAGCGTATTTCTTTTAACTGAGGATTACTAAATCAAAACTCAAAACTTCGTATGCATTTTGTTTGTTGGTATTTGTGGTTGGATGTCTTATCAACTATCTTCGTACTTTTTGTAATAACTCTATCATCATTTCTGAACTTGATCCACCGCACTGTCTTTACAGTTGATAATTTCATTTTGGAAAGAGAGATAAGAAGGCTTCAGTTGGTTGCATACATCGCGCATAAAAGAAGATTTGCATAAATTCCGGGTCATCGAATTCAACTATAAGACGGTGGAATGTAATGGATTGTAGACAATCTGTGACTTTATCTACAAGGTCTGGGTCCCTATGGATAATGAACTGGATTGGGAAAACGAAGAAAGTGTTTTAAGTCATAAATTAGTTTATTTTAGTTGACAGATTTCTCTACAGATACTCAATATAGTGTCAACAACTCTAGCAGCTTTTGGTTAGGCAAATATATTCATTTTAAAATTTCAATGTTTACAAACTCTGGATCAGGTTATTTTTGTAAAAAAAGGTACTGAATCCCACACTTTACATCAGAATGAATCTAGGGACATTGTTTCGCCATACACCTAACACCCGACCATTCTATTAATAGGTCCGGATCTCTCATGATAATATTCATGTCAATAGATCATCGGGATGTGAAATGATCAACGATATTAGAAAACCAAAAATAGAATTCATACATAAGATGAGTAAGATACAGTTTGCAATGTATTTCTAGTTTGATGAAAGCATTCTAAGGCCAAGCCAAATTACCTCACAGGCTCACCATACCCCTGAATTAAAATACTTACCACTGAAAGCTAAATCATCTACAAAGCTCTATATCCATACCATGGAAGAACTGAATAATTCGCCTACTGATGCTGGTGAGTGTGGCTACCTGTAGGTTCCTATATCTTATTTTCTTTTATATCCTTCATGACAAGTGTGTCAAACTCCGCGTAGTAAAATTCTGCCTGTGTTCTGAAGGCATTGTTGAACAAGGGCAGCCTGACAACTTAGTCAGAATGAATGAGCTTAGGACAGATTAAATGTAGTGAATCTAGTAAAAGATTGTTTGAGCTGAACAGTCATAACATTATATTTTAACTCTTGAGAGCCAGGATGTTTGGTCGAACTGTATAAGCAAGCTTTATAGACCATTTATTACCAAACACCTACATTAACCACAACTTTTCAGCTTATCATCATTCCGTACTATTTGCCTGCGTGCAACACACAGTCAGCCCTTCACAGAAGTGGATTTCTCTCGACTAGGATTTTTTAAATCTGATAATACTTTTATCGGCTCGACTTAAAGGTAGATCTTCGGAAATCGCTAAAAAACTACAGTATGTAGCTTCTGGTTTTTATAAGGACAAAGTTTCCTCAAAAGAAAAATAAACATGTTAGGCGTAGACTACATGCCGCAGGTTCGTTTTAATTTCCAGAAAGTGTCACGTTTCATACAAATACAACTGTGTTAAGGAATGAACCCACAGGTTTCACGATGTAAGCAGCAAGCTGATGTAGTCGACTAGGATGCTCCTCAACAGGGTTTGTCGATCTTCCTATATCATAACTGTTCACTAGTCGGATAGACTGAGATATTAAGTTGTGGCTTGATCCAAGTTTTGGTTATAATGGTCTGTTGTCTTTGTGATGGAGGTACGTCAATATGCTAATACTCTTGCACAATAATCCAGGAATGTCTCGGATTCATCGTACGAGTGTGGTGAGTTAGAATAATACACGAAAACAAATGTTTTAGGTATAATGTGTATCGATTAGTGAGCGTGTTATTATTTCACAGTTTAAAGTAAATGTATGATATTAGTGAAGATCACCAACGTAGGTGATCTATGTTAATGACTGAAGGCCAACCCGAGTCGAAAGTGGTGTGACCGATCGGTGTACGTCAAAGTCACAACTCACAGTCAATACACAATGTAGACTACCGTTTGATCGTATCCAGACACTATGTGGAATTTGATGACCACATACCAGAGACAAAGGTATCACAGAAACATATAAGTAAGAATAGCTAAAAGCAGTATAGAACGAATATTGACGTATGGCCCAGTTTGCTTGAGGAATACTGATTGGGTGTCGATGGTATCTGAATAGTTATATAAAAAAACAAACTATTTTGCAAGCCCCTCAGTTTAGATCTTTATTTGTTAGAAATATAATCACGACAAAAGACATACATGGCGGCTGCAGTTCTGGAAGCATTTCGTGCCAACAGACGTCGATTGCCACCTGGAATCCACATGCACCCGGACAGGCCATATGAAGCCAGGACCAAGCACAAAGGCAAGTTGGAGCTGACCATTCCACTTGTGGATTGTCTAAACGATAAAAAAACGTGTAAAGGACAGGGCCTACCACCTCGGTAAACCTCACATGGGTGGGCTACCTGTCCATTCACATAAGGATCACACAGAAAAACAGGAAGAAGCTCACGCCTTCCAAATTGAAAGCATAAATTGCTTATATATGAACACCTCGAGTCTACCAAACAAACTGGATGAATTACGTGAACTTTGCGATGCTCATAAAGCCCACCTGATAGGAATATCTGAAACCTGGATATCTTCTCAGTTCTCGGACGAAGAGTTAGCATTACCAGGGATGACTGTTCCGCAACGACAGAACAACAGGAATTGGGGGTGGAGTAGCCATATACATAAGCTCTTGCTTGGAGGTGCACCAAGTTCACAACAATCTTGAGGAATCCATATGGTGCTCTGTAAGATTGTCTAGCACTTGGAGGTGTCTAGTCGTTGTCATTTACAGGAAGCCAACTGCTGACATCGAGTACGATAGTCGTATGCTGGATGGACTATCCCGCTCTACCCGTCTCGGTTTCACACATATCCTGATTCTAGGGGACTTTAACCTTCCTAGAGTCAACTTCGTGGAACACACGTATACTGGAGGTGACAACTCAATTGAAGCTCGGTTCTTCAACCTCATCGATGACTTGGGCTTATATGAAAATGTGAGGTCGGCAACTCGTTGGAGAAACAGTCAGACACCATCGTGGTTAGACTGTGTATTCACAAACGAAGAATTCCTAGTTGACAACCTCTCAATCTTGGCTCCTCTGGGAAAGAGCGATCATGCTGTCATAGCCTTCAGTTTTGTCACCAAAACTAAGCTAAGGTATCCCAACAATAATTTGCGTTGGAATTTTAAACGGCTGAATGTGGCAGCTCTACACGACTATTTACAACAGGTGGTTTGGGATGTTCACCCTCAACTCGATGTGGACGGTCACTGGAACTTCTTACTGCACACGCTCTTATGTGCTACAAACCATTCAGTTCCTCAAACGGTTCCCAAAAGCTGTAAGCCACCTACAATAATCAAGAACCGTACCCTCCGCCTGCTAAGCCGTAAAAGGCACTGTTGGGCGGAATACAAACGAACTGACAACGACGGAGCGTATAGGCAATTCAAACATATCAGGAACATATGCACGAAGGCTATAAGAGAAGACAGGCTTCAGTATCAGACAAAGCTTATGGACAAATTTGCCTCGAACCCTAGAAGCCTATTCCGTTATGCAGCCTCTCTTCGTCAAGCCAAAACAGGAGTTTCTCAACTGCTAGGTCTTAACGGCCCAACCAACAACGATGGTGACGCCGCTAACCTTCTGGCGGCACATTACTCTCAAACACTTCAGCCGGCTGACATCAACTCTATTGACGACAGTTTCACCTGTAATTCCACAGGGCTTTCCGAAGTGGACCTAAGCGCTGACTTGGTGTTCCGGAAACTGCAGCACTTAGGACTAGATACTTCTCCTGGCCCGGATATGGTTCATTTTGCCATACTGAGGGAGGCAGCCTCAATCCTGGCAACGCCGCTTAGCGTGATGTTTTCACACTCGCTAAGCCAAGGCAAACTACCGGAAAATTGGAAGTTGGCTCACATCACACCAATTTTCAAAGGGGGTCGACGCAATGAACCTTCAAGTTATCGGCCGGTGGCTCTTCTGTCATTACCTTCAAAACTCATGGGTCCCTGATATGCGATGGTTTAAACGATTATCTACTGTCCTTAAACTTCTTCTCACCCCAACAGCATGGTTTCAGGAAGGGTTACCCTTGTATAACCAACCTGCTGACTGCGGTGGACAGATGGACAAGCATCCTCGATCGCATGGGAAAGGTTGATATCATATACCTTGACTTCTCAAAAGCTTTTGATAAAGTTAACCACTTGTGTCTTATCAATAAGCTCAAACGACTAGGTATCAAACCACCTCTAATCGATTGGCTTACTTCATACCTAGAAAATCGACACTTTAAGGTTAGGGTTAATTTCACTTTATCTCAGGCTATGGAATGTCCTAGTGGGGTTCCCCAGGGCTCAGTATTAGGGCCTCTTCTCTTCTTGATCTACATAAACGATCTTCCTCAACAGGTAACGTCAGACTTACTACTTTTTGCCGATGACGTGAAACTTTGGAGAGAGATACGCAACCAAGACGATACACAGGCACTTCAGGAGGATCTGACTCGACTTCAAAGTTGGGCAGATGATAACGGACTTACGTTTAACACTTCAAAGTGTAAAGTAGTCTATCTGCGACATGTCGCAGACTACAGTTATAACTTAAGAAATTCCTCTCTAGTAGTATCCCAAGTCGAAAAAGATTTAGGATTCCTGGTGCCCCATGATTTAAAGTCTTACGCTAATTGTGATAGAAATGCCTTCCGAGCAAACCTTGCACTGGTAACATTGAAGCGCATTTTTGGCCAGTTTGACGGAAGAACTTTCCATACAATCTTCAATAGTTTTATCCGTCCCCATTTAGAGTACGGAAATATAGTACTCCCCCCTCACTCCAAAAGGACAAGGTCACTTTGGAGCGTATCCAACGGCGAGCCACGAAATCAGTTCGAGGACTCAAAACTGACATACTCGGTACGTGTTGAAGTATTTCGCAGGATATTTAAGTGCTGTCTGTTAGCTTTTCTAGCTGACTCCAACCGTTTGTTTCTCGTACTTCAAGGAATTTTTCAAAATAAAAGGGATCACGTACTGGATTCCAAGGACGGTATACTGATGTTGTCACCTATTAACTTAGCTCAAGGTAATGAAATAATACATCATTCAAATGTCTGGCCATGGCATCAGAGGTACTTGGTGGTCTATAGATGCAACCGATCATAAAATGCTTCTGAAGAAAGTCATTCACAGTGACGAATATGGCATCATCTGACATTTTACAACCCTCCGGGTAAAGTATTGTTAAGAACTCTAGTTCGCGACCCAGCTATACGTCATGTTCTCAAATCACAAAATCGTTGAAAAGGAACGCAACTATATCTCCTAAATAAAAAAATTCAATGGGATTTGAAATCACAATAAAAAACTGTATTTAGTTTATACAAAAAATTCAAGAGCCTTCTCCTAGTTTCCGCTAGCTCTCATTAATTAAGAAATAGCCAGTTAGCGTGCCGTAACACAATCCTACACGGAAGATGTTTGAATTCAATATGTATTGGCTTTACTTCGTTGGTCGATCACCCCGATACACGGTGAATAAAACCAGAAGACAATGAGAAACGGCAACTACAGTTTATTCTCAGATAACACAGATCACAAAGCTATAAGGATATCGAGCGAACTTGAAGCGGAGAGGCGAATGATTATGTGTAAACAATTGCAAAGGTAAATTTATAGTCGAACTGCATAAGGGCTCAGCAAGACCAAGTTCAAGCTAATAATATGGTTTGAGTATATACATACATGGGGAGGAGGGTGAATCATCGAGTGATATTTAAGCAATTAACATCTTAGCTAGAGCATGTATGTGCTCCAGTTATCATAATGATACTGTAGTGAACAGAACACGGATGAAGAAAATCGAATGTATTTAACACAAAATTACAGGACATGCCAATAAAATCTAACAATCACAAAGTAAATGCTTAACGTGCGAAATGTCCTTTGATTGTCTCAAAATGAATCAGACTTCATTGTTCTGGCATTTTCATACATATTGCATTCTGTTTCCATTCTATGCTGTTCCATATACTTGTCTCGCTGCTGCCAGACATTCTGTTCACGACTACCATCCTTATATCTCCAAGTTACAAATAATATGACTTTATTTAAACGACGTTTCTCGCATTGAATGTCGGATCCACTAGAAACGACTAGATGATAATGAACGACTTTTGATTTGAAGTCAAAGTTTAATTCTTCCGAATCATTACTTTCAAATCCATTAGGAATTTCATCAGTGGATAATAGATCATTACGGAAATCAACATCTAACAAAATTAAATTAGACTTTGACCATAATTTGACTCAGCCGATATGTTTTCCTCATTTTTATAAGAAATTTCATCAAAATAACATGCATTATTCTGAGAACCCATATCTGATACCTTGTCATTAGAAATCAGACGAGCTAATTCAATATAAATTTCTGTCTCATAGTGATTTTGAGTAACATTCCGAATAATTGGGTTCATCGTGTCACTGCAGTTATTTTCTGAATACGAGTCCCCATAGCTTTCTCGGCTAATATCACGTGGATCATAAATTTGTTCTAGCTGAAATTTATTTTCAGAGCTAGACAGGACCAGTAGTGCTTCATTCAATTCTGGACTCCGGGCTTCATCTACAGGGTCTGGCTCTTGATCATTTCGTATTGCCACAACTTTATGAGCATTCAGAACAGGATTTCTTTGCTGTGAGCCGGAAACGTTACAAATATTACGTTCTGATTCAGGTATAAAGTGATTTGAACCATCCACTAGATATGCTTCTGAAATGTCTGTTACTGCATCATAAATAGATCTCTTATTTTCTGGTAGAGTGAAAAGTGTGCTCAATAGTTGTTGTTGCAAGGCTAACAACTTCTGCTGGTGCTGTAATATTAACCGCAACTGTTCTAAAGAAATCGCCATTTTTCTTTAGTTTTTCCCCGTCGCCACTGTTATAATCTCTTTTGTAAATAGTTTTTAATATTACTTGTATTTATTTTGCCAACCTTCCACTGTACGATCGCTTTGGTGCACGCTGATTGGCTAATTCTCATCCAATCACCACTAGTCGATAGTTGGAGAATACTCTAGTATCTTCTCATGTAAAAAACTATAAATATACTGACGTTTTCCCCTATTGTGCTTCTTACTGGCATCTTACTTCCATCTAACCTTGTTATTTGGAATATAATCTCTTTCCTGTTCAACCGTGTTCTGATTTGGGGACTTGTCGAGTGAATCGGTGTCCGAGAATACTAAGCAATAGGCATAGCTGGGTCATAACCGTAAGAAGAGATTATAACAAATGTACATAGCGTTTGGGTTTTTTCATAGTTCTGCCTGAGCGCGTTAAGCAAGTAGGTTTGATACTCAGTTTTTCTTCGATGTCTGCTCTAATGGTGGTTGCTGGAAGGGGTTAGTTCAGTGAAGTATTCTGTTCTTTTTCGTGCTGTACTTCGTAGAAAGCAGACCTTATTCTATCGATAGCGACAGTCTCTTTCTTTCCACACTTGTTGATAATAAAGTGTTTGTTCGTTGTTTTAATTACTTGATATGGTCCTTCATAAGGTTGTTTCAGTGGCTTTTTAACAGTATCAACTCGAACGAAGACAAACTTGCATGTTTCTAGGTTTTTGTCGAGTTGTATTCGATTGTTATGTTAACGAGGCGGTATGGCTTTGATTCGTTGCATGGTCTGCAGCAGTTGGCTAGCAAAACGACTTTAGTCCGTTGGTGTTAAAGTGTTTAGGTCCACTAGTTGACCTGGTAATGTAAGGGTTGTACCGTAAACTAGCTCAGCGGCTGTACAACCTGTTTTCCTTTATAGTTGAACGGAGGCCCAGGAGTACAAGTGGTAATGCGTCACTCCATTTTGTCGTATCATCTTGTGCCATCAGCGAGCTTTTTAATCGGCGGTGAAACTTTTCGACCAAGCCATTAGCTGCTGGGTGGTAGGCTGTTGTTTTAATGTGGTTTACACCCACAAGTCTTGTGAATTCCTGAAATAAGATATACTGAAACTGGGGGCCACGGTCGGTAGTGACGATGGAAGGTACTCCGTAATTTGCTATCCAACGGTCAAGGAATACGCCGGCTACTGTTTCTGCGGAAGTATCAGCAATAGGGCATGCTTTCGCCCATCTGGTGAATCTGTCCACTGAAGTGAGGATGTGTGTGAATGAATTAGATGGTGGCAGTGGACCAACTATGTCTAGATGTATATGTTGAAAACGTTTGTCCGGCAGGGGATACTTGCCAAAGGGACTGATCGTGTGCTTCTGAATTTTGCTGTGTTGACATTGTAGGCAGCTTTCCGTCCATCGTTTTATATCTGAATTGATCTTTGGTCACACAGAACGCTCAGTAATCAATTCGGTTGTGGCTCTGATTCTTGGGTGAGAAAGTTCATGCAGTTGACGAAATACTTGTCGACGACAGGCTCGAGGGACGAAAGGACGATTGTTACCCGTTGGAACGTTGCAAATGATAGATGTGTTAGAGAAAGGTATAGGTACGTGTTTGAATATCAAGTTAGACTTCTCCTGGCAGCTTTTTATTTCTGCGTCGTCTACTTGCAATTTCGCGATTGTTTCCAAATCGATATCTTCTTTACGTACCAGAGTATTCACATCCTTTCGTGATAAAGCGTCTGCTACGACATTGGTATGTCCTTTGACATATTGGATATCTGTTGTAAATTGGGAAATGTAATCCAATTGTCGTGCTTCGCGAGGTGAATGCCGGTCGTAGGAAGTGTTGAACGAGTAACACAAAGGCTTGTGATCAGTCATTATAGTGAAAGTCCGGCCTTGTAATAAGAAGTTGAAATGTTTGACAGCTAAGTAGATGGCTAGTAACTCCCGGCCGAAAGTACTATAGCGTTCCTGAGTTGGTGACAGTCTTTTGGAGAAAAACGCTACGGGAGTAGTCATGTTGTTTACCTGTTGTTGTAATACTGCCCCGACAGCTTTCTGAGATGCATCCGTACACAAAATTAAGTGAGTTATAGGGTCAGTATTTAGATGTTGTAGCATGGTGGCTTTAGCTATCATCGACTTTGCTTTTTCAAATGCTGTTTTGGCGTCAGGAGGTAGGTGGAATGTTTGATTCTTCTCTTTCTTCGTACCTCTTTTGTCGGCTTTCAGCAAACCAGTTAATGGCTGTAACACTTCAGCACAACGTGGTAAGAATCGGTGATAGAAACTACACGTACCGAGGAAACGTCGTAATGACTTCACAGAGGTTGGTTCAGGGTAGTTAGTGATAGCTTCAGCTTTCTTCTGAAGTGGTTTGATACCTTGCGAGTCGATGTAATGTCCCAAAAACTCTAAGACTGGGACTGCGAATATTCATTTCGAAGGATTGATGACAACGCCATGTATTTAAAACGATCAAAAAAGATCTGAACATGTTGGATGTGCTCTTCTAACGATGAGCTTGCAATCAGAACATCGTCTATGTAGGCAAACACGAAATCTAGGCCTCTTGTAACGTCATTCATGAAGCTCTGGAATGCCTGAGCAGCGTTTTTCAGTCCGAATGGCATCCTTAGAAACTCAAACAAACCAAAAAGTGTTATTATGGCTGTTTTTCAATGTCTTCTGGTGCCATCGGAATTTGGTGATATGCTCGCACTAGGTCGAGCTTCAAAAAATGCATTTGCCGTGTAGGGTTAATGAAAAGTTGTGTATATGTGGAATTGGGTACTTATCAGGAATGGTTTGGTTGTTCAGTCGGCGATGGTCACCACACGGACGCCAGTCTTGGTCTTTTTTCGTTACCATGTGTAGTGGCGAGGCTCAAGGGCTGTTGGATGGCCTGATAATACTAAGTTGCATCATATGTTCGAATTCTCGTTTAGCTACTTGCAACTTGCTTGGCTGTAGTCTCCTCGCCCTGGCGCTAATAGGGGGACCGGTGGTAGTGATGTGGTGTTGCTCCTGATGTGGGTTACATTCCTTTTGATAATCTGATTTCGTGATGCACTCGTATTCTGACAGAATGTCGTTGGAAACGTTGTTCACCGATTTCATTATTCGTACACCATGGATTTCATAGTTGTTGGAAGGTGTACCTGTAAACGTGTATTTGCGTCGATTAATCTCTTCTTGACCATATCTACTAACAAATTGTACGCACCGAGGAAATAGACTCCAAGGATGGGTCGTTTGACTTGGGCAACTATGAAAACCCATGTAAATCTTCGGCGGAGTCCGAGGTCTACTATGAGTGATTGCTCTCCGTACGTTTTGATGACTGATTCGTTAGCCGCTATGAGAGTCAGCTTAGTGCTTGTTGTTTGTTATCTTCGGGAGAGATGAAGTGGGATAATGCTGATTTCTGCTCCTGTATCGACTAAAACGTTCGAGCCAGAAATGCGATCCCTGATGTGAAAGAGGCGGCTAACTTGTTGGCCAGTAACAGACGCCGCCATTACTGTCTGGCCGGCTCGTTTCCCTGATGGTCTGGCTTGTTTGTCGTAAAGTTGCAAGATTTTGTGCAACGACGTGCTCTTTCTCCATAATTCGAGTGATACCAACAAATGCCAGCTGCCCATTTGGGTGACCTAAGGCGTTGTCTGGACACTGACCTTCTTTTGGACGTAGATCTAGCAGATCGAGAATGAATCGTTGCAATAGTCGCCTGAAGTGATGCTAACTGCCGTATTAAGTGTGTTATCTGTTGCTGAATGTTTAGTGCGTCACTCATATCTTCTCTACTGGAGGATTGTACCGCGTTAATTCCGCGACTATCGGGATATATTTCCATCATCTTATCAGCCATATCAGCTAAATCGTCAAGGGTGACAGAGGTTCCTGAAATACTGAGAATTTGTCTAACATTAAGTGGTAACCTTTGTAACCACATTTGCTTAAGTAGTGTCTCGTCTAGTTTGTATGGGTCGGCTAGCTGTCTCATGTGTCGGAGAAACTGTGAGGGTCTCTTATCCCCTAGTTCACATGCGGTAAACAGTTGTTGTAAACGTTTTTCGTCTGAGCGATGTGTGTTGGATTACTGCAGCTTTTATCTTGTCATAAGGGTCGATTTCTGGTACGTTGTCAATCAGGTCACCGACTTCCGTTGCTACTTCTATAAGTAGTGCACCGACGAAATGTGGGCATATTTGCTCGCTTGCTGTTAGGTATGCTGAGGAATATACCAATCATTATCATGTTAAATCTAATGATGTCCTTGGACTCTAAATGGGCATTCCCTATAGGCCATTATTTATTTCACTCGTTAAATATTGTATAGATGTTGTTTTCTATTTTTATGGTATGATGTGGTCTGTTTGGTTGGTATATAAACAGTGTGTTTGAAATGTAACGATTCATATCTCAGAGGCTGTGACTTTTGTTCTGGACTCAACTGGCTGGGATAGACAGCGGAGCAGGGCCAACCGGGACTCTAGGTCGTTCATTACGTGTTTACGTGTCACTGAATCGATCGATAAAACGCTGCGCATCTAACCTGCAGTCCACCCGTTACAACACTTGAGAACGTATACCCCTCGCTAAAAATAGTGCCTCAACTTGTGCAGACTAAATTCTAGGGTTGTTGACACCGTATGTTGGTAACCTTAATTCAGAAATAGTATTGATTGAGTTTAAAACATTACCTTCTGACTGTGATGAATGAAGGGGGTTGGTTCGTGGGCTATCTATATCAATAAGTTTACTAGGAGAGTGCATGGTGTGAAAAACAAAATGAACTAGTGTACCAAGTAAAAAAAATATAAATAGTATACGTCTATAATAAATTAAAGGCTCACCAAGTAATTTTAGTGGACCAGACAATGTATAAACTTGAAAAGTATCAACAAAGTTATTAAATATCAATAGTAATATTAATATATACCAGTTAACTGTTACAAATACAATAAAAATTGGGACTTTACTTAAGTTCATCAAGTTGATGCGTGTTCAGCTTTAGTCTGGTACAGTAAATCCACAATTATAAATGCTTGGTAATTCCAATCGTGTCGACGAACTCTCCAGTAGTGTAATCCAATGTAAGATATGGTATATTCCCACTCACAGTCTATAAATGTAAGTAATATTTGATTTAGATTTCAGGTAACTCAATCGCGAACGAAAATAGAACGAGGGATGTGTGTGTAGCAATGTATTTGTTAACAAGCCACAGTAAGTCACGCTATGTAGTTATACAACGGAAAGTGTCTTCAAGGTCACTCACTTAAACAACACGTATAGTCATTTAATGACAGATGTACATACAGTGAGAAATTGACAAAATAAATACAAATAACATTAAAAACTATTTACAAAATAGGCTTTTAAGGCCTATCTCCACATGACCTAATAATCTACGGTAAGTATTGGGTTTTATGTAGTATAAAGCAGTCTGTAAGAATTAATAAACCTAATATTAATGTTGAATGTTTTCAAAGTTATTCAAGTTATTAGTTTGTATTGACGAAATGTAGGTTGTTGGCTACATCAAGGATACTTTGTTGTTGATAATTTTCCCAACAATATCCTAGTCAGATTATCAAGATAAAATTGAGGACTACTAATGCTGCAGCGAAAATATATACTAATGTTTGTTTGTATTTGTATTTATTCTTCGGACATACCCTAGGTCAGTTTATCGCAAAGTGCTTCGACAGCGTCTGTAAAAAGTCCAACAGTACTGCTAAACTTATGAATAAATCACCTATCCATGAACTTCAAACAGAATTGAAATCGACTGATTATGTCAGGCCACAAGACAAACGACCTCTTTGTCTGGCTGATCTTAACCTGGTCACAGACAAACTCTATTTCCGGTAAACACGCAAACTATTGTTTATAAATAAGTAGTATAAAGTAATACGCAGAAAATTAGGGGGCAGAAAAAGTTGAACAACAAAGTGATGTAATACTTTAAATTATCAGACTGACCCTATATCTCAAATGATTTAGATGGGGCATTCATTTTTCGACACATAATTCTCATTAAAGACATCTAGATGCATATTTAAAATAATTACATGAACTAGAGAAATGCTGTCAATGGATGGTGTTATTAATACTCAGATATCATTTGATTTTCACTACTCACAGAACCAGTACAAGCTTCTTGTTTATTCAGTGTATGAAATAATTCACAAAAGGCAGAAGATACTTTGAATATCTAGACCAGGTCACAGATTGGAAGAATGATGAAATAATGAAGGAAAAACGTATTAACTACTTAACGGTAGGTACTCTACATAAACTATATTTTTATTTTCTTTCAATCAATATCTTAATGTCAATTCTAGGTTATTCACATAATTCATATAACACAATCACATGCTTGTACAAGTAGACATGGATACCTGCTAATACTAGAGTTATCTGTATATTAGTTATAAACTGTTAGCTTTCGTTAGTTTTGTTTTAGGTATATATTTACAATATTTATACTATACGAATATGTCTTCAGTATAACTTCCGACCAAACTCTTTCATGTAAGTAATTTAAACCCATTATGTAATTATGATTTTAAATGTCATTGATTGTAAGCAGCTGAGGAGAACCTATGAAATAAAATGAATTCATGCTATTCTGCTGGAATCTTTGTTCTTGCTCTTTTCAAAATGATAAAGGGAACTGTGTGTATAAAGTTTTGTTCTCATCAACATGTTTACAACGATTGAATTTGTATTTCTAGTGTCTATTTACAAATCGTTTACATCGTTTTATAGATGAAAAATCCTATGTTTAACGACTGCGATTCCCCACTGTTAAAACGTTTAGCTATTCATAACTATTGAACTGGAATATAAATATATATTTCCCATATTCTATAGTTAATATTTGATTCCAGACAATGCATCCCATAAAACATCAGTGTATGATAAAGATTTCCCAGTCGGTGTACACAGTATTTGACTCATAAAATTATTTTTTATTTAAAGAGAAATTTATTGTCATGCTATACTAATTCTTATAATAAAATGCCTTAATTAAGAGAACTGATTTACACTGAATAATTTTGTATTTGTTATGAACAAAAGTTCTCTGGCAACCAAATATCTACACCATCTAAAAAATAAATCATTCGTTGGATACCATTTTGTTTCTATTCAAATAAAACTGGACTAGATATTTATATAAAAATTCATATAATAATATTTGATTTTTATTATTAGTTAGAAGGTTGATAATTGGTACTACATTGTGTAATGTAAATTAAATACTTATTAAATACTCTATTCATTTCATTCAACATTTAACATTATTTAGATTATAAGAAAAGTATGATGATAACTATCAAGCTCATTCAGAAAAATAAATTGGTTCTTTACTCTAAGGTGTTTTGTAAATTCTAACATCATTAATTAGCGTTTTCAATTTTCAAAATTAACCGATAGATGAAATTTGTTTGTTAACCTCTTATCATAGATTTGTGTTTTGTCCCAGAAAAATTGATAGTCACATATTCTACCAAAAATATGTTTAAGATATATTAGTAATGTAATGAGCAAGAACACCAGTGCGGACAATCGATTGTATTGAACACAAACTTACAGAACTTGTTAATAAAATCTAACAATCAAATACTAAATACGTAATTTGCAAAATGTCCATCGATTGTCTCAAAATGAATCAGACTTCATTGTTATTGCATTTTCATACAGATTGCATTCTGTTTCCATTCTTTACTGTTCGATCCTCTTGTTTCTCTGTTGCCAAACCTTCTGTTTACGACTAACATCATATACTACTTATGTCAATATAAGTAGCACATACCACAGTAAAACTGTACATATTTCAATTCTAAAAGATCAACATGTTTCATATCATTTATACATTCACTCAAAAATATACCAGCTGTACTAATTCAATATTCTTTATCTTGATTTAATTTTATTCTTTCAATATTTAATCAAATATTTAACTTAATTACTATACTCAATAAATAGTAAGAGCAAAATATGGAATGATTTATTGATCATTTGGTTGGCATGGTAGACCAAGATTTTTATTTCTTATTTCAAAAATAATTGTTATATGAAAGTTATTTATTGTGAATGACTTTCTAAATGTGTGTGTATTTATTTTTCATTGTATAATGATTCCTTAAATTGTCTTGTGTATATATCAACATCTATATATAAAAAGTATCATTTTACGTTCTTCTAAATAAATCTTTATAGGTGTGGCTTAATCTTTCATTTTCTTTCAGGTTTATATTGTTAAACTAGTAAATTGTATTATGTATAATACGCACAAAATTGTAACAAACTAACAAGTAACCATAAATATTTGTTGCTTTACTTTATATCCATTCTGGGAAATGAATCGCTTAAATTTTAAAGAGAGAATTATTAAAATTAGTGCAGATTAATGTGAATTCATTTTGTTTTCTTAGGTTCTCATCAGCTACTTACAACTGATAGTATTTTTAAATTAACGTCATTATTGATATTGAAATAATTATAAATACGAAAGTGATTAGAGATGAATATATGTATCATGATGTAGTGAAGATTCCAATAGAGTTAATAAGATAAAAATTTTTGTTTCAGATAATTAAATAAAGTGTAAGAGGGAAAGTTCCAGAACATCGAACTAGTGACTAGCAATCATAAAATTCATAAATATTACATGATTGTGTAATGAAGCAACCGAAAAACAGATTAATTGTAATACAGAAATATATGAATTGAAACTAATCAATTATGAATTTTTTAGAAATGGCTATGATGTAATCAAATATTCAGAAAGAGTTTAAATGATGAATAATGCAATAAAAAATATGTAATGTTGCCAGGGTAAAGAAAAACGTATTACTACTTAGTTTTACACATATGGATCTGATTTTTGACGTTTAATTACTATAGTCTGGGCAAATTTCAGATTGGAGTTCCATTGTTTATTAATCACCTTGAAAGATTTCAGTGTATCCACTCGATGTCATTTATCAGGAAAATATCTCTAAATGATACCACTGAATGCTTTTAATCCGCTTGACCTTTAACTTTCTGAGATACGTTCTTTGAATCGAACATAAGTTTTCTTTTCTGTTCTTCCAATGTAACTCTTTTGGCAGATACATATGACATTGCATACACAATTGGTGGTAACATGAGAGGTATACTTATCGATCTTCGACTATGTTAAAAAACATGTTTTTTTGAACAAGACAATCAGTTTAGCTGCAATATAAGTTCCAGTCAATGAAGTTTTCGGTCTTATGTTAATCGACCCTGTCACATCATCACCTTTGAATGTAAGTCGAACAAAATTAGATTTGGAAAAATATGTAAAATCTAAAGATTAAAAACCCAAAGAAACTACAGTAAAAAAAACTTCATTATATCTAATGTTTATGAACTCTATGATTGCTAGTCACTAGTTCGATGTTCTGGAACTTTCCCTCTCAAACTTTATTTAGTTATCTGAAACAAAAATCTTTATCTTATTAACTTTATTGGAATCTTCACTACATCATGATACATATATTCATCTCTAATCACCTTCGTACTTATAAGTATTTCAATATCTATAATAACGTTAATTTAAAAATACTATCAGTTGTAAGTAGCTGATGAGAACCTAAGAAAACAAAATGAATTCATATTATTCTGCAGCAATCTTTGACTTTCCTTTCACTAAGATAATAAGGGGGAACTATGTGAAATGTCCAAATTTTTTTATGATGATTAGGCACTGAATAACAAATTAGTAATTAGATTTAATTGATAAAAGGCCTGTAAAAACTGATTGTTGAGTATAGTGGAATGGATAATTTCTTGATCAAGTTACTTCGACGTTAAATTCTTCTATTACGAACTAAATAAATTACAAGTGTCTTTTAAACTATTTATTTACGTTAGCTCTGGAAAGACTACACCTTGAAAATTGTGTTCATACTTTATAGCATTCACTCAATAATCTTAATAGTTTGATATTCTCTCAGTCAGAATGGTCAGAAATGGAAAGTTATTCATTAGACTACCATCAAATATGTTAATCAAACTACGTCTACCGATTTGATAAACATATCTTGTGCGAAGAATAAATATAAATTTTTATATGACTATTTATTCGTTTGTTGCCCTCAATGACAACAGCCAAGTGTTCTCCGAACTCCAATAATTTACGATAAACATTTCATCACCAGCTGTGGTGTTCCCAGCAATATGGTTAATACTTCTGTTTGTCAATGTGATTTATTACAATTAAGCAAAGTCAAGATTCGTTCTCAAGTTAAACTGTCAATTTGTACATTTAAACTTGTATTTAAACTTCATGCTAACAAGATGATTCATTTATATAATTTGATGAATGACAGATAATCCTATTTAAGATAATTCTGTAAAGTACTCTTTTAGTGTTTAAACAAGTAATCCATTATAGTGATTAATGATAAAAACTGTTAAAATAGCTGACATTTAAAATGTTTTATTCTCAAAAATATCATGAAATTATTATTTTTATTGAGATTATGAACTGATTGATGTTAGACCACCATTGAAAACGTGGGAGCATTGGATGGCCGTTTCGTCCTATTATGGGACTCCTTAGCAGTGCGCATCCATCGTCCCGCTCGCGGGATTCCAACTCAGAGCCTTCAGTCTCGCGCGCAAACGCTTAACCTCTAGACCACTGAACCGGCATCCAACCATATTAATGTCTAACCTCAACCAACCACGGCCGTCTAGTGCTTCGAGGTTTTCAAAGGTGGTTTAACATCAATCGTTTCATAATCTCAATCAAAAAATTAATAATCTCCACAACCCCTATACTGATAATTATCATGTGCTTACTAGTGACTAGATTCGTGAGGGAATTCTCGGAGTTCTAGTGAGAAGCCGTGACCAGTGGAGCTAATCCGTGTCGGGTAGAGACAGGTATCCACTTCAGTACAATGGGAGACGGGTGCGCGATTTCGTGGATTGGTTGATATTGGACATTAACACCGTTGGACGCTGACTCAGTGGTCTGAGGGTTAAAAGTTCGCGCGCGAGACTGAAGGATCTGCGTTCGAATACCTCGAGCGGGATCGTGTATGCGCACTGTTGAGGAGTCTCACAATAAAACGAAACAGCTGTTCAGTGCTTCTAGGTTGATGGTCTAACATTAGTCGGTTCATAATCTCAATCAAAAGCTTAATAATCTATATAACCCTATACTGAAAATTATTATTTGTTCCTTTTTTAAATTAGTATCTTAGGAAAAAAAGAATTAAATCTTAACCAAGTGACAATAAAAAGTCAATTACTTTTATAACTCACATGATTTATTGTTTGTTTTTTAAATGTAATTCATCCTAAAATATGACACAACTTCATATTGTCTCTCTAAGATAGGTAACTAAAATTTCATTCAATTAAGAGTAATATAATTTATTTTATCTAGACTAAAATAATCATCTCAAGCTGATTGTGGTTATGGTTGGATATATATATATATATATATATATATATATATATATATATATATATATATATATATATATATATATGTCATTTTAGTTATGTTAACTTTCTATTTCACTAATCATACAAGGTAAACAAATACACTTTACAGTGTACATATTGATATGACACATTTCTTCTTTCATAAGAAGCATTTCCAGATAACCATAAGATCATCTATTTTGTTTGTTTATATCAAAGTTAAGAAATCTGTGTGACCTATCTTTTGATTTTATGCTATTTTAAAGTGTATACCTGGATATCATTCCTGTTTTAAATTTTCTCTTGTAAAAATATACTGTTTTATATGATAATACTCATGCCCTTGAAAATTATATAAAGATGAGGGTTTTTTTATAGTGTGAATAAAATCATCTTAAACCTAGGTAATTATCTGATCAGCTTCAATAAAATATGAAACAGGTTATTTCCTGTTGGTTTAAGTGAGCTAAAATTTGATTTGTTTGTTAGTATCAACAGTATATAACATATAGGATGGTATATTTTAAAACGATCAATCAGCAGTCAGTAAATAATATTTTCTAGATGATATTCGTCAAGAATTGAGCTTACTTGGGGCGTCATCGAGAGCCAAGGAACATTGGACAGTCATTTTGTCTTAGTACGGGACTCCTTAATAATCCTCCCTCACGATCTCATCAACAATTGCACCTATGAACTCCAGGTCAGTCGGTAAAGACTTAACCGCCAAAAATAAGTTAATTGCTAATGATACATATATCCAACTTCAATCGACTCGTTGTACAGCGTGGAGATTATACATTGTAATTGGTGGAAACTATTTCAAACTGGGTATGCTTGGATTCCACTAGCCCTGAATTTTCACTAGATTTCCAGGGACTTGTCTCTAAAAGATTCACTTGTGACCTGCGTTGAAAGAAGTAAAGATTTCCGGTTCGCTTTTCCAAAAAATCGTGAACACTCATTGTTAAAGTGTTTTCAACTAGGATAAAACGGTTGTGAACTTTTTCCTGGCATTCACTGGTACACTTATTAGGATCAAGGAGTGACAGATATCACCAAAATATTAGAATGATTTGTACAAAAACTCTCCATCTGAAACAATGATTTCCTTAGCTATTTAGATTCTAAAATAATGTAACAAAATATTTACTGACATTGAAATTTGTGATAAACGTTTTCACTGCTAACAGATGCATAGATCATAGTTTTTAGTATATGGCTACTGAGATATTGGCTTGTCGAATAGCATGTAAATGGGCTAGAACATTGTTTATAGAGGTGTATTGGTATTGATTTACCTTACACTTTGTTCTGTTTATTGAGAAGCGAGAAATAACAGATTTAATCAAACTAACATGGATTCATTTCATTTCGTTAGGTTCCCATCAGCTGCTTACAGTTTATGATATTTAGAATAATTAATAGTAATAGTAATCACTGTAACCTGTCATAGCAGGCTGCATAATATATAACCTGTCTCAAAAAATTTCACTTGTCGTTTCAATAATTCTTGTACTTCTATGCCCTATTCAGTTTCAAGAATTTTTATGAATGGAATTGTAACCGGTGTCTTTAAATGTGTATAACGTAAAGCAACGAACGAACATGGAGACATCCGAAAGACCATTGGAGTCTTAAACTTAGATTAATTCCAACAAGAATGATTAGTCTATAAGTGTTGCCAGAATTCAATTCACAGAATCTTAGGGATATTTGATCCACTGACTGGAATTTAATTAGCTTAGTTGTGTGAATACCCAATTTTTGACAGGAGATCAATATTTTTGCTGTCCTATTTATTACAAATAAGTTGATGCCCCTATAAAAATTTTTGCTCTGGTTTTTAGAAGGGGCATCGGCCTCGTGGCTTCCGAAGGAATTCGGCTTTCACCATGAAGCGTCATAATTCTTCTAAATGAAAACCTAACTCCTAGGGCAGAGTTTAAATGGTTTGGAATATTTTTTCTGGTAAGCGTTTTTTTAGCGAGTTAGTTTTCTACGGGATGGGGACGCTAACCCCATGCCCAACCCTCCTCCTTTACCCGGGCTTGGGACCGGCAGTAACCCTATAAGAGCTAGAAAGGATTGCCTAGGACAGGGTTGGATGGAGAATGCTGGTGAGCGGCCTATGCTCCTTCACGAGGAGTAACAGGCGTAAGTAAGTAAGTAAGTTGATGCCCAGTAGCTTGTTTAAAAGGAAGTGATAAAAAGCGAAATTCATCCTTTCATATAGATTAGTTACGTAAAGAATCTTTGAAAATATGTTTACAAATATTGTCATTTTTTGATTAAGCTTCCTGTCGTATCAACAAGAAACGTTGGACACAGTAGTTTGGTCGATTTCACGTTTATTTTTAGAGCAATAGACACTGAATTCAAATCTAGAATATAATACCACAACACAGCAGACACATCGAGTTAACGATCCCTGGATTCGACGAAAACTAGTCCTAAATATCATTGACAGCTATAATTCAACTTTTCATCATATTACTGTATCGAGGCTATTGTCTCGAAAACCACATATGAAAGAAAGGATGGGTTAATTTCAACACCGAGAAAATACAAACGATTTAAACTGCCAATAGAAAATTCACTTGACATTGTTTACTTGAATCTTCCCATTGATTTTTAGGACTACAATTGATCAATATCTTATTGACATATGTGCGTACTGTGTGTTTATTCTCGGTATTGCCTTAATTCTCAAGCATTATAAGTAAAGCTAGATATTAACAAGCAGTGGCGTTTGAAGTGAGTGGTATTGGGTTGAAGTCCCAGGGTGAACACCGACTCTGAGATACCGATACGTCCAACCAATGAGTCCCAAATAGGACGAAACGTGAGTCCTGGATTGCAGTACTAGCCACTATCCATCTTTGTTTATCCATAAAAAATTTTGCGTTTAGATAAATATGATGCTGGAGCATAAAATGTATAACCATTTGGAATTATATTTAAGCAAAAAGGGTTTTTCCATCTTATGATTTCCCTCCATAATCTGTCTTCTGATGGTACTGAATATGATGAAATCGGTGTTGTTGGGAAGCGTTAACCGTAATTCTAAGCGATAAGAACTAATAATAAAAGTGTTGTTTACAATCTGGGAAAACTGTTTCATTACATATTCGAATACTGATAAATTTCTACTCTACTAACTGTTGCTACATTATTGCTACCTATTTACCATATTCTATACACTACTTCTACACTTGAACTTGAACGATAAGGAAAAGACACAAAACATGAATAAAAGCTTTACTCTAAGGTTCATTTATGTACAGGTTACAGGACAGAGTGGGTTAGAGAATAATGGTCAGTGGCTTATGCTCCATTAGGAGTAACAGGTGTAAGTAAGTAAACCAAATGTTCAGATAGTTTTTATTATTATAGATATAATGGTATTCTTCATTAAAGAATCCTTAATTTTATAAATACACATTGTAGTTCTAAATCAGTTTTATATTTCTGAAAGGTAATCTAATTTTATTGAATATACTTACTTGTATACAAAAGTGTTCATGCCTAAAATCATTTGAATCAGATCGATTTTTTTAAAAATATAGTTTATTCTCATTTAAACAAATATAATTCATTTTTGTGATTTCCCTCAAAATATATTGATTAATTTTAAGGTCATATGGAAGACATAATACGTTGACCTTATTTTCGTAATAGAACATTATAGTTTTAATCAATTTTTATTTATTTTAGTTTTGGGAAATTTTCAAAGATTAAAAAATGTAAAGGTTGTATTGTTAAAAAGAAGTTTATATTAAAAAAAATGTTGACATACTGCGTAACGTGTTCTTTTTTTTTTCCTTTTAGCAATTCATCTGACAGTTGCTATAGCCATTATATACTGATGGTCACAGTAACCATAATATTTTTTAAATGTTTTAAGGGTTTTTTGTTAGTAAAATAATTTTAACAAGAAAAAAAAGGTTTATCATGATGTTTTTACTTCGGAACACTTTTTGAATTGTTAAACTGAAAAAAAATGGTTTTACAGAGTTGAAATACAAAACTAATAAACAGTTTTAGTATTTAATGATACTTTAAGAAGTTAGTATGTTGAACATAGAATGGCTTATTCAACCATATTCTACAATAAGAAGACCAGTACTAATGAAATGTAGAGATAGCTTACATTATGAGCTAACATTAGTTGGAAAACCGTTGGGTACTTGAGAATACTGAGTGGAGATTTTTACTATAGTTTTAAACTACTTAGAGTTAGATGTTATTCCATCTGACTGGTCGCCATCACTTATCGTCCCAATATATAAGAAAGGATCAAAATCATCTTGTGACAATCACAGAGGGATTTGTTTAACAAATATAGTATCTAAAATACTAGCCTCGATAATTATCAGGTGCATCCACTCTTTGTGTTCTCCCAAATTCTAATCTTCTGAATTCTTTATGTCTCTTGTTTGTTCTCTTTCCAAATTTATTTCACTGGATTTTAGTCCTTGAATAACATCTTCAAACCCTAATTTTTCTGATTACAGCTTGTAATTTTACTACATGTAGCACTACGGGATTTGAATCGACCACTGCCTCTCTGTGCTAATGTGATGTGGCAACTCGAACTGATGTACGTACGTATGAAGTTCTACGTTGTTACTGACTGACTGAATAGCGTGAATTAAATTGTTAATTCATAGAATGTTTACTGTCAACAAATTTGTTTTTAATTTTTTATGTTCAGTGAATACATTTTCCCATATGCTTTCACAATATAACACATTTTATTTTCCTATAAATTTTCAGTTGAATGCAGAAAACGATGGCAAACGAGATCACAGTACAATGTTCTGTTTGTAACCTCAGTAGAAGTACAACCACATGACAAGTCCATTGAGTTGAAACTTTTGTCTGGTAATGTCTGATGGTAATCATAAATCTATTAAGTAAGTTGTAGTGATTAATGAATTTCCAAAATAGACACCAATTAATCCTGACATTGTCAAACATGTATTATCTTTGTTGGTTTACGTGAACTTGAAGATACAATGTCATACATCCACATTACTTGGTGTTTTACTGAACACTGAATAATGTCATTTCCGGCAACTTCTGTCTTTTCACAAACATAGTTGATCATAGAGACCAAAATTCTTTTCTCTCTTAATTATGATAATTTGGAATGTGAGTAACGGCAGAGGGTGGTGAGAGTCAACTAACCTATGCGAAATGCTCTCACATGGCCACGTCTATACAGCCACTCACAACGAAGTCCTACTCACTCAATCCACTTGACTGAGGTGTTGTTTACGAATTTGAAAGAACGAAAAGAGAATGTCTGGTGCTTCATCCGGGTTGGCGAATACGGAGGGTCCATCTAGTGGAGTTGGGAATCCCTGATTTCAAACCAATGGTGTACAAGGACTCCAGGATCCTGAAGGAACAAATCCGTATTACCTATTATTGGTCACCGGCTACCACGGGATTGCATCTCCTGACGTCGCTCCACTGCCTTATGGATCAGACCTTTGGGTCGATGGCCCAGGGTACGGCTCTTTAAGAGAATCATCTACTTTGATTTGGGCACCCGATCAGTATCACAGCCCACACACAAATTAAGTGACTTGTGTGTCGCGTATGTATTCGGTTCTCCTTTGTATCAATATTTATGTTTTCAAATAAGTAAACAACCGTTGAATTTTTAATTCACGTTTGTCATTGAATAGTTAGTGTTTATTACTTTTAATCAGTAAATTTGTAAGTTTATTTAAATTTGCATTTTCATGGGGAATTTGACTTCCACTATTTTCTTTTTTCAACTAACATAATTATTAAAAATTACATATAAACTTCTTGTTGAATTTAAATTAGCATTAAATTGACCGGATTGCAAAGTAATATTCATTTAAACAATTGGAAAGATTAATATACATAGTTCAGTTTAAGTTTTTAATTAAGAATTCCCATTTTTATTTACATTCTATGGTTTTGGTCCAAATAACCAGTCTCTTGTTGATTAGTGATAAAAGCAATGCTTGATATTCGTGGTTTAATGTTTATAGATATCAATGAGGAATTTGAAATTGACATGAACTGGACAGAGAATATTCATTTATTATCATCATCTAATTTCAATCTACTTATAATCAACCTAATTTATTCTGTGATTTAATTTGTTCTTCTGCCACACGTAGTTAAAAACATTAACGTTTACGTGATGTGAAAGACTGCAGGTACTTGGATAAATGTTTTCCAGCTTTTACCGTTTTATTTACGATCGTCGCGATGTTGATCAGATTACCGGTCAATTTCTTCGATATAGAGAATCTATTCATAAATGGCAGCCATTGTTGCCAAGACTGAATTTCCCATCTATCGTTATTTTCACCTATTTGTTAACACTTAAACAGTTTACCAAGAATAATAGGCATTAAATTATCAATCAAATAATTCATATTTTAAGAATTTTTGAAAACCCTCTAGGATTTTTTGCTCATAATTGGATCTGTTAATTTTTTTAATCATTCCCTACAAATATAATTTAAAATTCGTAAATACCTTTAATTTACTCACAACCACCAGACTGTCATTGTATAACTTGGTCATTGCAGTTGATTTTACGATAACAAATTAACTGAAAGGAAAACGCTGAATGGAAATGGTGTTGTTTTTTAGTTGACTGTTATACAGCTAATATGATACACTTATAACTATACAAATTATTGGGTTCCCATTCTTTACTGTTCGATCCTCTTGTTTCTCTGTTGCCAAACCTTCTGTTTACGACTAACATCATATACTATTTATGTCAATATAAGTCGCACATACCACAGTAAAACTGTACATATTTCAATTCTAAAAGATCAACATGTTTCATATCATTTATACATTCACTTAAAAATATACCAGCTGTTGCTCCGAAAACTGCAATTCATTGTGCAACGCTGGATACTTATTTTTCAACAGCACTTAGCACACCAAACTATCAACTCAGTAAAAATATCCTTTGTGAAGCTGAGAAGGACAACTCCGTTTTAGCTCGTTTGAAGGAATAAGTTTTGAGCGAAACTGATGGCCGTTTATTGCTTCTGTCTGCAATAAAAATTGTAAAGAATCACAATCCGTCTAGATAACACCGAATTAACCTTGGTTTGTCACTCATCATTAACTTAACAATGAATAATGAAGTAACGAATGATGACTATGGACATTCACAACAAACTCATTGTTGATTGCAATTAACACGAAATCACGAAAACACATGACTACTAATTCAGAAAAACGTGTTGTCAAACTCTCGTAAGAAAAGTCAGCTTCTGATGAATAAAGACAATGACGCAAATATTATAAATCATGTTTGATATTTAATTAACAAGAATACATCGGCTATAACATAAACAAGCACAAAATGTACATAGTTCCGTGAAGAAAAGTCCAAACCATTAAAATGAATAACTAAATCTAAAACTGTTCATTAAAATACGAAAAAGAAAAGCGGAATTGGTCAGAATATTTGAGATAAATTACGAGACTTTGTTGAGAATCATTCACTATTTCTCCTTCCTTTATGCAACCATCTCCAAATAACACAACTGATGCATGCAGCAAAGAAGAAGACGACTGAAGGAATAACAATATACAGGTACCAAAGTGATTTGTTCTGTCCACTTTCTTGAGTTATTTCAAAAGTCGTATTTCGTAATGTTGTTTCTTTGTGATTGATGGGTGTCGACGTTGTCAAATCGTTAACATCCGGGCCCTTTTGAATAAACAAAACAGTAGCATCCATTACAATACATGAAATACGTTTTGATTAATTCACAGCACAATACGGTCAATAAGAGTGATAAAATATAATTCAACACACAGTAACAAAATGTGCATTTGTACAATCATTCAGAACATCTAACACCGATTTGACATACCTTATAATGGCAATCATTCACTTTAAAGAAATGATGATCCTGATGATGACTGTCAATGCACGTGTTCCATTTCTCACACCAAATGCATTTTACATTCGCTGTTGTTGCATTCAGACATGCCTCAGATGAATTGTGTATTGGACAAATTGCTGTAAACGTAATAAGGTGATTTTATCATTTGAATTTTTAAACAGAAGTAAAGAGAATCACAATACATGCAACTATAACTCAATGACACGATAGTGATTTCAGTGTTAAGTGACTATTTTATTCACTGGAGTGTTGTTATCACAATGCATAATGCAATACTCAGTTTGCATTCAATTTCAATCATGTTCCACAATGGCATGAATGAAACAGAATTCAATATCAAGTATAAACGATGAATTCCGACTGGAAAGCTTGACAGAATTCAATGACTGTTAAAATCAATGTAAACAGTCATTGAATTCTGTCAAGCTTTCCAGTCGGAATTCATCGTTTATACTTGATATTGAATTCTGTTTCATTCATGCCATTGTGGAACATGATTGAAATTGAATGCAAACTGAGTATTGCATTATGCATTGTGATAACAACACTCCAGTGAATAAAATAGTCACTTAACACTGAAATCACTATCGTGTCATTGAGTTATAGTTGCATGTATTGTGATTCTCTTTACTTCTGTTTAAAAATTCAAATGATAAAATCACCTTATTACGTTTACAGCAATTTGTCCAATACACAATTCATCTGAGGCATGTCTGAATGCAACAACAGCGAATGTAAAATGCATTTGGTGTGAGAAATGGAACACGTGCATTGACAGTCATCATCAGGATCATCATTTCTTTAAAGTGAATGATTGCCATTATAAGGTATGTCAAATCGGTGTTAGATGTTCTGAATGATTGTACAAATGCACATTTTGTTACTGTGTGTTGAATTATATTTTATCACTCTTATTGACCGTATTGTGCTGTGAATTAATCAAAACGTATTTCATGTATTGTAATGGATGCTACTGTTTTGTTTATTCAAAAGGGCCCGGATGTTAACGATTTGACAACGTCGACACCCATCAATCACAAAGAAACAACATTACGAAATACGACTTTTGAAATAACTCAAGAAAGTGGACAGAACAAATCACTTTGGTACCTGTATATTGTTATTCCTTCAGTCGTCTTCTTCTTTGCTGCATGCATCAGTTGTGTTATTTGGAGATGGTTGCATAAAGGAAGGAGAAATAGTGAATGATTCTCAACAAAGTCTCGTAATTTATCTCAAATATTCTGACCAATTCCGCTTTTCTTTTTCGTATTTTAATGAACAGTTTTAGATTTAGTTATTCATTTTAATGGTTTGGACTTTTCTTCACGGAACTATGTACATTTTGTGCTTGTTTATGTTATAGCCGATGTATTCTTGTTAATTAAATATCAAACATGATTTATAATATTTGCGTCATTGTCTTTATTCATCAGAAGCTGACTTTTCTTACGAGAGTTTGACAACACGTTTTTCTGAATTAGTAGTCATGTGTTTTCGTGATTTCGTGTTAATTGCAATCAACAATGAGTTTGTTGTGAATGTCCATAGTCATCATTCGTTACTTCATTATTCATTGTTAAGTTAATGATGAGTGACAAACCAAGGTTAATTCGGTGTTATCTAGACGGATTGTGATTCTTTACAATTTTTATTGCAGACAGAAGCAATAAACGGCCATCAGTTTCGCTCAAAACTTATTCCTTCAAACGAGCTAAAACGGAGTTGTCCTTCTCAGCTTCACAAAGGATATTTTTACTGAGTTGATAGTTTGGTGTGCTAAGTGCTGTTGAAAAATAAGTATCCAGCGTTGCACAATGAATTGCAGTTTTCGGAGCAACAGCTGGTATATTTTTAAGTGAATGTATAAATGATATGAAACATGTTGATCTTTTAGAATTGAAATATGTACAGTTTTACTGTGGTATGTGCGACTTATATTGACATAAATAGTATATGATGTTAGTCGTAAACAGAAGGTTTGGCAACAGAGAAACAAGAGGATCGAACAGTAAAGAATGGGAACCCAATAATTTGTATAGTTATAAGTGTATCATATTAGCTGTATAACAGTCAACTAAAAAACAACACCATTTCCATTCAGCGTTTTCCTTTCAGTTAATTTGTTATCGTAAAATCAACTGCAATGACCAAGTTATACAATGACAGTCTGGTGGTTGTGAGTAAATTAAAGGTATTTACGAATTTTAAATTATATTTGTAGGGAATGATTAAAAAAATTAACAGATCCAATTATGAGCAAAAAATCCTAGAGGGTTTTCAAAAATTCTTAAAATATGAATTATTTGATTGATAATTTAATGCCTATTATTCTTGGTAAACTGTTTAAGTGTTAACAAATAGGTGAAAATAACGATAGATGGGAAATTCAGTCTTGGCAACAATGGCTGCCATTTATGAATAGATTCTCTATATCGAAGAAATTGACCGGTAATCTGATCAACATCGCGACGATCGTAAATAAAACGGTAAAAGCTGGAAAACATTTATCCAAGTACCTGCAGTCTTTCACATCACGTAAACGTTAATGTTTTTAACTACGTGTGGCAGAAGAACAAATTAAATCACAGAATAAATTAGGTTGATTATAAGTAGATTGAAATTAGATGATGATAATAAATGAATATTCTCTGTCCAGTTCATGTCAATTTCAAATTCCTCATTGATATCTATAAACATTAAACCACGAATATCAAGCATTGCTTTTATCACTAATCAACAAGAGACTGGTTATTTGGACCAAAACCATAGAATGTAAATAAAAATGGGAATTCTTAATTAAAAACTTAAACTGAACTATGTATATTAATCTTTCCAATTGTTTAAATGAATATTACTTTGCAATCCGGTCAATTTAATGCTAATTTAAATTCAACAAGAAGTTTATATGTAATTTTTAATAATTATGTTAGTTGAAAAAAGAAAATAGTGGAAGTCAAATTCCCCATGAAAATGCAAATTTAAATAAACTTACAAATTTACTGATTAAAAGTAATAAACACTAACTATTCAATGACAAACGTGAATTAAAAATTCAACGGTTGTTTACTTATTTGAAAACATAAATATTGATACAAAGGAGAACCGAATACATACGCGACACACAAGTCACTTAATTTGTGTGTGGGCTGTGATACTGATCGGGTGCCCAAATCAAAGTAGATGATTCTCTTAAAGAGCCGTACCCTGGGCCATCGACCCAAAGGTCTGATCCATAAGGCAGTGGAGCGACGTCAGGAGATGCAATCCCGTGGTAGCCGGTGACCAATAATAGGTAATACGGATTTGTTCCTTCAGGATCCTGGAGTCCTTGTACACCATTGGTTTGAAATCAGGGATTCCCAACTCCACTAGATGGACCCTCCGTATTCGCCAACCCGGATGAAGCACCAGACATTCTCTTTTCGTTCTTTCAAATTCGTAAACAACACCTCAGTCAAGTGGATTGAGTGAGTAGGACTTCGTTGTGAGTGGCTGTATAGACGTGGCCATGTGAGAGCATTTCGCATAGGTTAGTTGACTCTCACCACCCTCTGCCGTTACTCACATTCCAAATTATCATAATTAAGAGAGAAAAGAATTTTGGTCTCTATGATCAACTATGTTTGTGAAAAGACAGAAGTTGCCGGAAATGACATTATTCAGTGTTCAGTAAAACACCAAGTAATGTGGATGTATGACATTGTATCTTCAAGTTCACGTAAACCAACAAAGATAATACATGTTTGACAATGTCAGGATTAATTGGTGTCTATTTTGGAAATTCATTAATCACTACAACTTACTTAATAGATTTATGATTACCATCAGACATTACCAGACAAAAGTTTCAACTCAATGGACTTGTCATGTGGTTGTACTTCTACTGAGGTTACAAACAGAACATTGTACTGTGATCTCGTTTGCCATCGTTTTCTGCATTCAACTGAAAATTTATAGGAAAATAAAATGTGTTATATTGTGAAAGCATATGGGAAAATGTATTCACTGAACATAAAAAATTAAAAACAAATTTGTTGACAGTAAACATTCTATGAATTAACAATTTAATTCACGCTATTCAGTCAGTCAGTAACAACGTAGAACTTCATACGTACGTACATCAGTTCGAGTTGCCACATCACATTAGCACAGAGAGGCAGTGGTCGATTCAAATCCCGTAGTGCTACATGTAGTAAAATTACAAGCTGTAATCAGAAAAATTAGGGTTTGAAGATGTTATTCAAGGACTAAAATCCAGTGAAATAAATTTGGAAAGAGAACAAACAAGAGACATAAAGAATTCAGAAGATTAGAATTTGGGAGAACACAAAGAGTGGATGCACCTGCGCCATTGCAAACGATTTTGAGCCATGTCATTCAAGGTTTCTAAACATCGGTTGCTATCATCTCGCGGTCCCCAACCAGGTAGTCTACACCTACCAATATTACTCAGTCTGCTTGTCAGTGACTTCATGGACTTGTGCCATATTTTGGTCTGGTGCCTTTAGCTTTCTTTCAATCTACTCCTATACAACAAAACATCGCACATCGAGGCAGTCGGTGGTTGGGCATACGTAACACGTGTCCCAGCCATCTCAACTGATGAAGTTTCACCACTTCATCTATTGATTTGCCATCCTTACCTAGTACCCGTTTCCTAACAACTGCATTACTTACTCGATGGTCCCAGGAAATACGAGCAATATTTCGAAGACACCTATGATCAAATACTAGTAACCTACGAATATCCTCTACTCTTACCGGTCATGTTTCACTGCCATAAAGTAGAAGGGTCGAACTGCTGCGCAGTAAACCCGTCCTTTGGTTGATAGACCCATATCTCGCCTACGCCATAAATGACTCAAGCTGGTAAAAGCTAATCGAGCCTTCTGTATCCGTGCTGAGATTTCGTCACACACCAGACCACAAGGGCTGATGAGACTTCCAAGATAAGTGAAGCGGTCGACACACTCAATTACTTCACTCCCTATCATTAGTTCGGTTGTCAATGCAACCCAAACCTGAAGCAACATTGTACATTTCGAGGGAGAGAATCGCATCTCGAACATGCTTGCATTGTTGCTTAGTGTGGTCAGAAGACTCTGCATTTTGTCAGCGTCTTCACCAAATAAAACTATGTCATCAGCATATTCTAAGTCAACAAGTGAACCTCCCGGTAGAAGTCCAACCCCTGGAAATCTAGACGAGGAAAGTGTTATCTCTAAAAGTACGTCGACGACAAAGTTGAACAAGAATGGATGGAGTGAACAGCTCTGACGAATACTATTTGTGGGAACCAATTCTGATGACAGTCCGCCATGAGCTCTCACTCGACCAGTTGTGTTCGAGGAGAGAGCCTTTACAAGGTTAATGTAGTTTTTTGATACTCCTTTCAGTGACAAACACTGCCATAGAACCTCACGGTCAACAGAGTCGAATGCCGCCTTAAGGTCGAGAAATACTACCATTGTGGGGCGTCTGAATGTGTGTCTGTGTTCTGGAACCTGATGTAGTGTGAATATCTGATCTATACAACCACGTCCAGGTCGTAAACCAGCCTAATTTTCTCTAGTCTGCTCTTCACGAGCTTGGGTTAGGCGTCGAAATATTATTGAAGCTAATATTTTAGACACTATATTAGTCAAATTGATTCCTATGTGATTGTCACAAGAGGACTTTTGTCCTTTCTTATAAACGGGCACAATCAGTGATTGAGACCAGTCAGATGGGATTACATCTAGTTCCCAAATTATACCTACGACCTCAGTTAATCTCACTGCTAATACTGAACCACCATCCTTAAAAATCTCAGGAGTAAACCTGTCAGAGCCTGTTGCTCTCCAATTCACGCTATTGAACTACCCTAATTTATTGCCCACAGTGGATAAGCGTCTCACACTATATGTGGTTGAACTCCAATTATCACGGCCTTCTTGTATATTTGAGTTCTGGATTAGGAGTAGCGGATGTGTACTCCTGAAGTGTCCCATATTGAGACGAAACGACTCTCCAGTCCTTTCAAGTTTTCATTTGTGGTCTAGAAAAACACCAGTTGGTGTTTTAAACTAAGAAAATTGCTTAATCTTCACAAATTTGTCTATTCTAAAAACTAAATTGCTCAATTTGAGTACTTGAAAACTAATAACGGCAATTAGACTCATTGAATTTATGTAAAGAATCATTTCATATTATTATTGTCATGTTTTAAAATATATTTTCTCTATTTATCTCTATACTCTATTGAATTTTGTAGAAATCAAAAAACTCACATGAGATAAGCAGCAAAAGAAGATGGACTATATTTGATTCTTCAACATCAAAACCAGAATAATACTAATGATAATAATCCGCTTTATAAACAATGAAGATATGAATACAATGTCAGTAACTGAATCACATTGTTGAAGCATCACTTTATTGAACCGTCTTTCAAATAAACTGTATTCTAAATTAACTTTATTTGTGCACAATAATGTAAAAAGTAAACTAATGAGTTATTTATTTTTCCCATATTTACAGAATACACTTCATTCCTCTAGTAACAAATCTAATATGCTTTTTTTAAATAAAAAAATCAGTCTTTAATCATAACAATATGAACCAACTTATCAATTGTATCCTGCATAAAAAGCACGTGGTAACTATTAAGTAATGGATATTGTACTTTCCTGCAAAAAAATCATTTTAAAGAAGAGAATTTTACAAACAAAACTTTTTCCTTATAAAAAAGATTTATTTATTTGTCATCATTAAGATAATTCGAACGATTTACCATTGATATGAATAAGGAATCAAATTAATTTTCTTAAAATATATCTGAAAGTTGGTATGAAATTACACTGAGATGACGTATCGACTTAATGAGTATGTATTCCAATTATCATTACTATTAATGTAGTAAAGTGACAAGTTAACAATGATAAACACATTAGATCTAAAGACAGCGATCTCTTTTGTTTTTGTATTTCTATTTCTTTATCTTATTATTTTATTTGAACACATAAATATTGGTAAAAAGGTACACCGGATACATATGTGACACACAGGTCACCTGATTTATGTGTGGGCTGTGATACTGATCGGGTGGCCACACCTGGAGTCTTCTACCTAAAGGTCTGATCCATAAGGAAGTGGAGCAACATCAGGAGATGCAATCCCATGGTAGCCGATGACCAATAATAGGTTAATACACCTTTTGTTTCTTCAGGATACTGGAGTAACACGTGGTCCAAACATCTCAGTCGATGAAGATTCACAACCTCACCAACTGATTTACCATCATTACCTAATACCCTGAGTCTAACCTCACTATTACTTACCCGGTGATCCCAGCAGACGCCAGCAATATTTCTAAGGCATCTGTGGTCGAATACTAGTAGCTTACGAGTGTCTTCTACTCTTAAAGGCCATGTTTCGCTGCCGTAAAGTAATACAGAACGGACTGCCGCGCAGTATACTCGTCCTTTTATTGATAGACGGATATCTCGCCTTCGCCATAAGTGACGTAACTTGGCGAAAGCCAAACGAGTATTCGAATCCGTGCTGAGATTTCGTCCGATACCAACCCATTAGGGCTGATCAGACTTCCAAGATAAGTGATACTACATTGTGTAATGTAAATTAAATACTTATTAAATACTCTATTCATTTCATTCAACATTTAACATTATTTAGATTATAAGAAAAGTATGATGATAACTATCAAGCTCATTCAGAAAAATAAATTGGTTCTTTACTCTAAGGTGTTTTGTAAATTCTAACATCATTAATTAGCGTTTTCAATTTTCAAAATTAACCGATAGATGAAATTTGTTTGTTAACCTCTTATCATAGATTTGTGTTTTGTCCCAGAAAAATTGATAGTCACATATTCTACCAAAAATATGTTTAAGATATATTAGTAATGTAATGAGCAAGAACACCAGTGCAATAGACACTGAATTCAAATCTAGAATATAATACCACAACACAGCAGACACATCGAGTTAACGATCCCTGGATTCGACGAAAACTAGTCCTAAATATCATTGACAGCTATAATTCAACTTTTCATCATATTACTGTATCGAGGCTATTGTCTCGAAAACCACATATGAAAGAAAGGATGGGTTAATTTCAACACCGAGAAAATACAAACGATTTAAACTGCCAATAGAAAATTCTGTGGGAGAAAACAAACCAACTTCCAGCTGCAGAAGAAATTAGGAAAAGACGATGGAAATGGATAGGACATACATTACGCAAATCGTCAAACTGCATCACGAGGCAAGCCCTAACTTGGAATCCTGAAGGGAAGCGAAAAAGAGGAAGGTCAAAGAACACATTGCGTCGGATAATAGAAGCAGATATGAAAACGATGAATTACAACAGGACGGAACTAGAAAGGATTGCCCAGGACAGGGTTGGATGGAGAATGCTGGTGAGCGGCCTATACTCCTTCACGAGGAGTAATCTTGAAGGAACTATCTAAACAAATGTTAACTAACCAATGAATATCTTCTTAAATCTAATATATCTATCTATTTGCTTACTACGTATTGCATAATATAAATCTTTGTCATCCATTTACAATCTTATTCTGGTTAATCATTTTGTACCAGAAATATGATTTGAAAGTATGCCAGTACAGTGACTTGTAATTTAATAATACACTAAATATTAAAACTTGTAGACTGTTTTTGACCAACAAATATTTGAAACCAACCCCATCCCCCCTTACATTCTATTTCTACGAATCAATTTTATTTCAATACTTTTCTCCACCCAGATATCAAAAAAATTTACGGTATATTTTTGACCAGTAATTATGGTTTAGCACTAAAAACAAGTATAGATTACCCAACTCACACCGTGCGTTAACAATAAAATGTAAGTACGTCTAAATTCTACCAAACGTTTCTTCAAATAGGTCATTCTTGATTATCTTTAGGTTTAATACATACCTATGGATAGCATGGATGATGTTCACCAAATAACCGTAGAGGCTTGGATCCACACTGAGATGCTACCTTTGATGAAGGTTTGTGTATCTGCAAACGTTTCTCTACATGCCATAAGTAGTAAATACGCGGACTCAATAAAACCAGGAAAATGGAACCGCGTGTTAGACCTAATGAAGAACTGAACAATATTCATGAATATTTTACATACTCTCAACTTTGTGGGAAAGCTAACGGGAAATTTCAGAGGAATGCAGTTCGGGAATTCAGTAGAAAGTTATAGGAGACGATATAAAATAGGTTTTCGCATTCTTTTCAGAATTCATCTAGAAGGTCAAATTTTTGATAATGTATACCAGATTAGTCGCTCAAAGTTCCCAGCACCAGCGTTAACCCAATCCATGATTTCTTTTGGTGTTGGACACTGCCTGCAGGTACACAATTGTTTGTTAACTAGCAAACTACTAAGCATAACTAGTACTTATTGATTACACTAATAACGACGCGATCTATGCTAAGGGAAAATTTCATTATCATAGGACAAACTGGACGCTAACTTTTACTTGTATACGAATTGAACTGCAAAGATGAACTTAATTAGACATGACAATGGATGATAACAACAATTTAAGTTATGCACACTTCAAACATAGAATTTTAGTCCTTCGACATTGTCATAGATCACTGCAAAATTACGATTTGACTTTTGACCGAACTATTCGCTAACGCTATGCAGTGTAAGACGTCAAAAGGAAATATATAAGGATATTTCTGTATATTACTAGAGGTACTTACGCAGCAGAAATTCCTGATGAGGTCATAATCTATGAACGAACTAATCAAATTTAAGATGGGTCTTTGGATTTGGCGAGAAATTCAACCACTCATACTGCTAAATATAATATTGGTATCATAGCTGGTGTCAGTTCGCGATGAAAACATTTTGTCTAATTCCCAATCCTAACGTTCCTAGTTCCTTATATCAACATAAAACCCTTATTTAATCCTAATAAGTATGTAGACATTCCATGGTCATTTCAGAGTTGCTTAAACGTCGTCCGTAAATTATAGTCTAAATTTCTGTTGAATTTCGAAAAAGATCAACATCTCTTCATCGATATTCAGAATCTGAGCGATTTTCACAACGTTGCTGTGTTGAAGTTTTTATAAAATTTTGGAGAAGTCCTCAAAAGCCAATGAATTGTTTGTGGAAGTTCACTGGACTAGTTTAAATTTTGCGATTCGGTGTTTTCTTTATTCCGAAGTTCCCACTGAGTCTATTAATTCCTCCGAAACGTCAAAAATTTTAGGATACTTAAGTGGCACCAAATAAAATATTTTAATTTTGCAAACAATGAAGAACAATATGCCTTCAAATAACTACCTTGAGAAACCATGCCTTAAGGCAACGTTACGTTTTAAAAATGGTGCTAGTAAACATCTAGCAAAACTTACATAAAAAATTCAGCATTTCTTAACCAGTAATGTCAATTCTTGTGAAATGTGAAATTTGTTTTCATTGTCTTCATATTTCTCTTGCGGTTCTTAGCTTCAACAGTCTACAAGAATTCTACTGTTTTCGTAATTATGAATGTATTTAATTAGTAATTTTTGTTATAGTGAGCATTTTTCACAGTTTCACACAGCTTGCACAGTCTCTTTTGTTGATTGTCGTGTCGCTGTTAAACTTTTTCATTGATCTGTTATTTTCCTGTTCTCTGTTCGCTTGAAATTGATTTTGACTGTTACATACTCTGCTGCATACCCATTTCCAGTTCTATAACGGACATCTTGTATATCAGCAATCCATGTAAAAACATCGTATGAATATTTCCATTACGTAATTATCCCGTAACCCTATTATCTTTGATTATATTTATTATACTTGGAATCCTAGCGTATTTCTTTTAACTGAGGATTACTAAATCAAAACTCAAAACTTCGTATGCATTTTGTTTGTTGGTATTTGTGGTTGGATGTCTTATCAACTATCTTCGTACTTTTTGTAATAACTCTATCATCATTTCTGAACTTGATCCACCGCACTGTCTTTACAGTTGATAATTTCATTTTGGAAAGAGAGATAAGAAGGCTTCAGTTGGTTGCATACATCGCGCATAAAAGAAGATTTGCATAAATTCCGGGTCATCGAATTCAACTATAAGACGGTGGAATGTAATGGATTGTAGACAATCTGTGACTTTATCTACAAGGTCTGGGTCCCTATGGATAATGAACTGGATTGGGAAAACGAAGAAAGTGTTTTAAGTCATAAATTAGTTTATTTTAGTTGACAGATTTCTCTACAGATACTCAATATAGTGTCAACAACTCTAGCAGCTTTTGGTTAGGCAAATATATTCATTTTAAAATTTCAATGTTTACAAACTCTGGATCAGGTTATTTTTGTAAAAAAAGGTACTGAATCCCACACTTTACATCAGAATGAATCTAGGGACATTGTTTCGCCATACACCTAACACCCGACCATTCTATTAATAGGTCCGGATCTCTCATGATAATATTCATGTCAATAGATCATCGGGATGTGAAATGATCAACGATATTAGAAAACCAAAAATAGAATTCATACATAAGATGAGTAAGATACAGTTTGCAATGTATTTCTAGTTTGATGAAAGCATTCTAAGGCCAAGCCAAATTACCTCACAGGCTCACCATACCCCTGAATTAAAATACTTACCACTGAAAGCTAAATCATCTACAAAGCTCTATATCCATACCATGGAAGAACTGAATAATTCGCCTACTGATGCTGGTGAGTGTGGCTACCTGTAGGTTCCTATATCTTATTTTTTTTTATATCCTTCATGACAAGTGTGTCAAACTCCGCTTAGTAAAATTCTGCCTGTGTTCTGAAGGCATTGTTGAACAAGGGCAGCCTGACAACTTAGTCAGAATGAATGAGGTTAGGACAGATTAAATGTAGTGAATCTAGTAAAAGATTGTTTGAGCTGAACAGTCATAACATTATATCTTAACTCTTGAGAGCCAGGATGTTTGGTCGAACTGTATAAGCAAGCTTTATAGACCATTTATTACCAAACACCTACATTAACCACAACTTTTCAGCTTATCATCATTCCGTACTATTTGCCTGCGTGCAACACACAGTCAGCCCTTCACAGAAGTGGATTTCTCTCGACTAGGATTTTTTAAATCTGATAATACTTTTATCGGCTCGACTTAAAGGTAGATCTTCGGAAATCGCTAAAAAACTACAGTATGTAGCTTCTGGTTTTTATAAGGACAAAGTTTCCTCAAAAGAAAAATAAACATGTTAGGCGTAGACTACATGCCGCAGGTTCGTTTTAATTTCCAGAAAGTGTCACGTTTCATACAAATACAACTGTGTTAAGGAATGAACCCACAGGTTTCACGATGTAAGCAGCAAGCTGATGTAGTCGACTAGGATGCTCCTCAACAGGGTTTGTCGATCTTCCTATATCATAACTGTTCACTAGTCGGATAGACTGAGATATTAAGTTGTGGCTTGATCCAAGTTTTGGTTATAATGGTCTGTTGTCTTTGTGATGGATGTACGTCAATATGCTAATACTCTTGCACAATAATCCAGGAATGTCTCGGATTCATCGTACGAGTGTGATGAGTTAGAATAATACACGAAAACAAATGTTTTATGTATAATGTGTATCGATTAGTGAGCGTGTTATTATTTCACAGTTTAAAGTAAATGTATGATATTAGTGAAGATCACCAACGTAGGTGATCTATGTTAATGACTGAAGGCCAACCCGAGTCGAAAGTGGTGTGACCGATCGGTGTACGTCAAAGTCACAACTCACAGTCAATACACAATGTAGACTACCGTTTGATCGTATCCAGACACTATGTGGAATTTGATGACCACATACCAGAGACAAAGGTATCACAGAAACATATAAGTAAGAATAGCTAAAAGCAGTATAGAACGAATATTGACGTATGGCCCAGTTTGCTTGAGGAATACTGATTGGGTGTCGATGGTATCTGAATAGTTATATAAAAAAACAAACTATTTTGCAAGCCCCTCAGTTTAGATCTTTATTTGTTAGAAATATAATCACGACAAAAGACATACATGGCGGCTGCAGTTCTGGAAGCATTTCGTGCCAACAGACGTCGATTGCCACCTGGAATCCACATGCACCCGGACAGGCCATATGAAGCCAGGACCAAGCACAAAGGCAAGTTGGAGCTGACCATTCCACTTGTGGATTGTCTAAACGATAAAAAACGTGTAAAGGACAGGGCCTACCACCTCGGTAAACCTCACATGGGTGGACTACCTGTCCATTCACATAAGGATCACACAGAAAAACAGGAAGAAGCTCACGCGTTCCAAATTGAAAGCATAAATTGCTTATATATGAACGCCTCGAGTCTACCAAACAAACTGGATGAATTACGTGAACTTTGCGATGCTCATAAAGCCCACCTGATAGGAATATCTGAAACCTGGATATCTTCTCAGTTCTCGGACGAAGAGTTAGCATTACCAGGGATGACTTTGTTCCGCAACGACAGAACAACAGGAATTGGGGGTGGAGTAGCCATATACATAAGCTCTTGCTTGGAGGTGCACCAAGTTCAAAACCTCGAGTTTAACAATCTTGAGGAATCCATATGGTGCTCTGTAAGATTGTCTAGCACTTCGAGGTGTCTAGTCGGTGTCATTTACAGGAAGCCAACTGCTGACATCGAGTACGATAGTCGTATGCTGGATGGACTATCCCGCTCTACCCGTCTCGGTTTCACACATATCCTGATTCTAGGGGACTTTAACCTTCCTAGAGTCAACTTCGTGGAACACACGTATACTGGAGGTGACAACTCAATTGAAGCTCGGTTCTTCAACCTCATCGATGACTTGGGCTTATATGAAAATGTGAGGTCGGCAACTCGTTGGAGAAACAGTCAGACACCATCGTGGTTAGACTGTGTATTCACAAACGAAGAATTCCTAGTTGACAACCTCTCAATCTTGGCTCCTCTGGGAAAGAGCGATCATGCTGTCATAGCCTTCAGTTTTGTCACCAAAACTAAGCTAAGGTATCCCAACAATAACTTGCGTTGGAATTTTAAACGGCTGAATGTGCCAGCTCTACACGACTATTTACAACAGGTGGTTTGGGATGTTCACCCCCAACTCGATGTGGACGGTCACTGGAACTTCTTACTGCACACGCTCTTATGTGCTACAAACCATTCAGTTCCTCAAACGGTTCCCAAAAGCTGTAAGCCACCTACAATAATCAAGAACCGTACCCTTCGCCTGCTAAGCCGTAAAAGGCACTGTTGGGCGGAATACAAACGAACTGACAACGACGGAGCGTATAGGCAATTCAAACATATCAGGAACATATGCACGAAGGCTATAAGAGAAGACAGGCTTCATTATCAGACAAAGCTTATGGACAAATTTGCCTCGAACCCTAGAAGCCTATTCCGTTATGCAGCCTCTCTTCGTCAAGCCAAAACAGGAGTTTCTCAACTGCTAGGTCTTAACGGCCCAACCAACAACGATGGTGACGCCGCTAACCTTCTGGCGGCACATTACTCTCAAACATTTCAGCCGGCTGACATCAACTCTATTGACGACAGTTTCACCTGTAATTCCACAGGGCTTTCCGAAGTGGATCTAAGCGCTGACTTGGTGTTCCGGAAACTGCAGCACTTAGGACTAGATACTTCTCTTGGCCCGGATATGGTTCATTTTGCCATACTGAGGGAGGCAGCCTCAATCCTGGCAACGCCGCTTAGCGTGATGTTTTCACACTCGCTAAGCCAAGGCAAACTACCGGAAAATTGGAAGTTGGCTCACATCACACCAATTTTCAAAGGGGGTCGACGCAATGAACCTTCAAGTTATCGGTCGGTGGCTCTTCTGTCATTACCTTCAAAACTCATGGGTCCCTGATATGCGATGGTTTAAACGATTATCTACTGTCCTTAAACTTCTTCTCACCCCAACAGCATGGTTTCAGGAAGGGTTACTCTTGTATAACCAACCTGCTGACTGCGGTGGACAGATGGACAAGCATCCTCGATCGCAAGGGAAAGGTTGATATCATATACCTTGACTTCTCAAAAGCTTTTGATAAAGTTAACCACTTGTGTCTTATCAATAAGCTCAAACGACCAGGTATCAAACCACCTCTAATCGATTGGCTTACTTCATACCTAGGAAATCGACACTTTAAGGTTAGGGTTAATTTCACTTTATCTCAGGCTATGGAATGTCCTAGTGGGGTTCCCCAGGGCTCAGTATTAGGGCCTCTCCTCTTCTTGATCTACATAAACGATCTTCCTCAACAGGTAACGTCAGACTTACTACTTTTTGCCGATGACGTGAAACTTTGGAGAGAGATACGCAACCAAGACGATACACAGGCACTTCAGGAGGATCTGACTCGACTTCAAAGTTGGGCAGATGATAACGGACTTACGTTTAACACTTCAAAGTGTAAAGTAGTCTATCTGCGACATGTCGCAGACTACAGTTATAACTTAAGAAATTCCTCTCTAGTAGTATCCCAAGTCGAAAAAGATTTAGGAGTCCTGGTGCCCCATGATTTAAAGTCTTACGCTAATTGTGATAGAAATGCCTTCCGAGCGAACCTTGCACTGGTAACATTGAAGCGCATTTTTGGCCAGTTTGACGGAAGAACTTCCCATACAATCTTCAATAGTTTTATCCGTCCCCATTTAGAGTACGGAAATATAGTACTCCCCCCTCACTCCAAAAGGACAAGGTCACTTTGGAGCGTATCCAACGACGAGCCACGAAATCAGTTCGAGGACTCAAATCTAAGCCTCACGAAGAACGTTTCCATTCACTAGACCTTTACCCATTGGAGTATAGACGTCTTAAAGGTGATTTATTAATGGCTTATAATATTCTTAACACTTCTGGACATCCTCTTAAACACCTACTCAAGCTTAGTTCGAATAATAACCTAAGGGGTAACACCCAGAAACTGGAAACTCAACATAACAAGACGGGATGTAGACACAACTTCTACTCCTTAAGAGTTGTCAAAAGCTGGAATTCGCTGCCGGCCGAGCTAGTCCAAGCGACTTCTCAGGAGTCCTTCAAGAGGCAACGTGACCTATTCTTAAGGACCAAGGACAGTATCATACTATGATTTACCAATTTCTTTTCTTCTTTTACTGTTAACATACCTAGGTTCCTGCCTGGAGGATTTGGTGATCCCCTGCTACTAGACACGGAAGCCTGTTAAGCGAAAGCTTCTTCTATTCCGTCCACAACCATTTGAATACTTTTTGCTTTATTTGGCGCGAATAATTCCAGGAAAGTTTTGGTTTTAATACGAAGAAAATCCAGTCCAGTATTAATGTCAATAGGAAAAAACAGATCTCAGCTAGATCAAAACTGAAGAATTTCGTAGTAGAACTAGACAGTGTTTACAAAGTTTTTGATTGAATCCATAAGAACTTTCCAGTACAAGAGTTAAGGCTTTTTCAAGTAATAAGTTGACAGGCGACAACTTTGTTATCACTACATCGTTATTCGAAACTGACATACTCGGTACGTGTTGAAGTATTTCGCAGGATATTTAAGTGCTGTCTGTTAGCTTTTCTAGCTGACTCCAACCGTTTGTTTCTCGTACTTCAAGGAATTTTTCAAAATAAAAGGGATCACGTACTGGATTCCAAGGACGGTATACTGATGTTGTCACCTATTAACTTAGCTCAAGGTAATGAAATAATACATCATTCAAATGTCTGGCCATGGCATCAGAGGTACTTGGTGGTCTATAGATGCAACCGATCATAAAATGCTTCTGAAGAAAGTCATTCACAGTGACGAATATGGCATCATCTGACATTTTACAACCCTCCGGGTAAAGTATTGTTAAGAACTCTAGTTCGCGACCCAGCTATACGTCATGTTCTCAAATCACAAAATCGTTGAAAAGGAACGCAACTATATCTCCTAAATAAAAAAATTCAATGGGATTTGAAATCACAATAAAAAACTGTATTTAGTTTATACAAAAAATTCAAGAGCCTTCTCCTAGTTTCCGCTAGCTCTCATTAATTAAGAAATAGCCAGTTAGCGTGCCGTAACACAATCCTACACGGAAGATGTTTGAATTCAATATGTATTGGCTTTACTTCGTTGGTCGATCACCCCGATACACGGTGAATAAAACCAGAAGACAATGAGAAACGGCAACTACAGTTTATTCTCAGATAACACAGATCACAAAGCTATAAGGATATCGAGCGAACTTGAAGCGGAGAGGCGAATGATTATGTGTAAACAATTGAAAAGGTAAATTTATAGTCGAACTGCATAAGGGCTCAGCAAGACCAAGTTCAAGCTAATAATATGGTTTGAGTATATACATACATGGGGAGGAGGGTGAATCATCGAGTGATATTTAAGCAATTAACATCTTAGCTAGAGCATGTATGTGCTCCAGTTATCATAATGATACTGTAGTGAACAGAACACGGATGAAGAAAATCGAATGTATTTAACACAAAATTACAGGACATGCCAATAAAATCTAACAATCACAAAGTAAATGCTTAACGTGCGAAATGTCCTTTGATTGTCTCAAAATGAATCAGACTTCATTGTTCTGGCATTTTCATACATATTGCATTCTGTTTCCATTCTATGCTGTTCCATATACTTGTCTCGCTGCTGCCAGACATTCTGTTCACGACTACCATCCTTATATCTCCAAGTTACAAATAATATGACTTTATTTAAACGACGTTTCTCGCATTGAATGTCGGATCCACTAGAAACGACTAGATGATAATGAACGACTTTTGATTTGAAGTCAAAGTTTAATTCTTCCGAATCATTACTTTCAAATCCATTAGGAATTTCATCAGTGGATAATAGATCATTACGGAAATCAACATCTAACAAAATTAAATTAGACTTTGACCATAATTTGACTCAGCCGATATGTTTTCCTCATTTTTATAAGAAATTTCATCAAAATAACATGCATTATTCTGAGAACCCATATCTGATACCTTGTCATTAGAAATCAGACGAGCTAATTCAATATAAATTTCTGTCTCATAGTGATTTTGAGTAACATTCCGAATAATTGGGTTCATCGTGTCACTGCAGTTATTTTCTGAATACGAGTCCCCATAGCTTTCTCGGCTAATATCACGTGGATCATAAATTTGTTCTAGCTGAAATTTATTTTCAGAGCTAGACAGGACCAGTAGTGCTTCATTCAATTCTGGACTCCGGGCTTCATCTACAGGGTCTGGCTCTTGATCATTTCGTATTGCCACAACTTTATGAGCATTCAGAACAGGATTTCTTTGCTGTGAGCCGGAAACGTTACAAATATTACGTTCTGATTCAGGTATAAAGTGATTTGAACCATCCACTAGATATGCTTCTGAAATGTCTGTTACTGCATCATAAATAGATCTCTTATTTTCTGGTAGAGTGAAAAGTGTGCTCAATAGTTGTTGTTGCAAGGCTAACAACTTCTGCTGGTGCTGTAATATTAACCGCAACTGTTCTAAAGAAATCGCCATTTTTCTTTAGTTTTTCCCCGTCGCTACTGTTATAATCTCTTTTGTAAATAGTTTTTAATATTACTTGTATTTATTTTGTCAACCTTCCACTGTACGATCGCTTTGGTGCACGCTGATTGGCTAATTCTCATCCAATCACCACTAGTCGATAGTTGGAGAATACTCTAGTATCTTCTCATGTAAAAAACTATAAATATACTGACGTTTTCCCCTATTGTGCTTCTTACTGGCATCTTACTTCCATCTAACCTTGTTATTTGGAATATAATCTCTTTCCTGTTCAACCGTGTTCTGATTTGGGGACTTGTCGAGTGAATCGGTGTCCGAGAATACTAAGCAATAGGCATAGCTGGGTCATAACCGTAAGAAGAGATTATAACAAATGTACATAGCGTTTGGGTTTTTTCATAGTTCTGCCTGAGCGCGTTAAGCAAGTAGGTTTGATACTCAGTTTTTCTTCGATGTCTGCTCTAATGGTGGTTGCTGGAAGGGGTTAGTTCAGTGAAGTATTCTGTTCTTTTTCGTGCTGTGCTTCGTAGAAAGCAGACCTTATTCTATCGATAGCGACAGTCTCTTTCTTTCCACACTTGTTGATAATGAAGTGTTTGTTCGTTGTTTTAATTACTTGATATGGTCCTTCATAAGGTTGTTTCAGTGGCTTTTTAACAGTATCAACTCGAACGAAGACAAACTTGCATGTTTCTAGGTTTTTGTCGAGTTGTATTCGATTGTTATGTTAACGAGGCGGTATGGCTTTGATTCGTTGCATGGTCTGCAGCAGTTGGCTAGCAAAACGACTTTAGTCCGTTGGTGTTAAAGTGTTTAGGTCCACTAGTTGACCTGGTAATGTAAGGGTTGTACCGTAAACTAGCTCAGCGGCTGTACAACCTGTTTTCCTTTATAGTTGAACGGAGGCCCAGGAGTACAAGTGGTAATGCGTCACTCCATTTTGTCGCATCATCTTGTGCCATCAGCGAGCTTTTTAATCGGCGGTGAAACTTTTCGACCAAGCCATTAGCTGCTGGGTGGTAGGCTGTTGTTTTAATGTGGTTTACACCCACAAGTCTTGTGAATTCCTGAAATAAGATATACTGAAACTGGGGGCCACGGTCGGTAGTGACGATGGAAGGTACTCCGTAATTTGCTATCCAACGGTCAAGGAATACGCCGGCTACTGTTTCTGCGGAAGTATCAGCAATAGGGCATGCTTTCGCCCATCTGGTGAATCTGTCCACTGAAGTGAGGATGTGTGTGAATGAATTAGATGGTGGCAGTGGACCAACTATGTCTAGATGTATATGTTGAAAACGTTTGTCCGGCAGGGGATACTTGTCAAAGGGACTGATCGTGTGCTTCTGAATTTTGCTGTGTTGACATTGTAGGCAGCTTTCCGTCCATCGTTTTATATCTGAATTGATCTTTGGTCACACAGAACGCTCAGTAATCAATTCGGTTGTGGCTCTGATTCTTGGGTGAGAAAGTTCATGCAGTTGACGAAATACTTGTCGACGACAGGCTCGAGGGACGAAAGGACGATTGTTACCCGTTGGAATGTTGCAAATGATAGATGTGTTAGAGAAAGGTATAGGTACGTGTTTGAATATCAAGTTAGACTTCTCCTGGCAGCTTTTTATTTCTGCGTCGTCTACTTGCAATTTCGCGATTGTTTCCAAATCGATATCTTCTTTACGTACCAGAGTATTCACATCCTTTCGTGATAAAGCGTCTGCTACGACATTGGTATGTCCTTTGACATATTGGATATCTGTTGTAAATTGGGAAATGTAATCCAATTGTCGTGCTTCGCGAGGTGAATGCCGGTCGTAGGAAGTGTTGAACGAGTAACACAAAGGCTTGTGATCAGTCATTATAGTGAAAGTCCGGCCTTGTAATAAGAAGTTGAAATGTTTGATAGCTAAGTAGATGGCTAGTAACTCCCGGCCGAAAGTACTATAGCGTTCCTGAGTTGGTGACAGTCTTTTGGAGAAAAACGCTACGGGAGTAGTCATGTTGTTTACCTGTTGTTGTAATACTGCCCCGACAGCTTTCTGAGATGCATCCGTACACAAAATTAAGTGAGTTATAGGGTCAGTATTTAGATGTTGTAGCATGGTGGCTTTAGCTATCATCGACTTTGCTTTTTCAAATGCTGTTTTGGCGTCAGGAGGTAGGTGGAATGTTTGATTCTTCTCTTTCTTCGTACCTCTTTTGTCGGCTTTCAGCAAACCAGTTAATGGCTGTAACACTTCAGCACAACGTGGTAAGAATCGGTGATAGAAACTACACGTACCGAGGAAACGTCGTAATGACTTCACAGAGGTTGGTTCAGGGTAGTTAGTGATAGCTTCAGCTTTCTTCTGAAGTGGTTTGATACCTTGCGAGTCGATGTAATGTCCCAAAACTCTAAGACTGGGACTGCGAATATTCATTTCGAAGGATTGATGACAACGCCATGTATTTAAAACGATCAAAAAGGATCTGAACATGTTGGATGTGCTCTTCTAACGATGAGCTTGCAATCAGAACATCGTCTATGTCGGCAAACACGAAATCTAGGCCTCTTGCAACGTCATTCATGAAGCTCTGGAATGCCTGAGCAGCGTTTTTCAGTCCGAATGGCATCCTTAGAAACTCAAACAAACCAAAAAGTGTTATTATGGCTGTTTTTCAATGTCTTCTGGTGCCATCGGAATTTGGTGATATGCTCGCACTAGGTCGAGCTTCAAAAAATGCATTTGCCGTGTAGGGTTAATGAAAAGTTGTGTATATGTGGAATTGGGTACTTATCAGGAATGGTTTGGTTGTTCAGTCGGCGATAGTCACCACACGGACGCCAGTCTTGGTCTTTTTTCGTTACCATGTGTAGTGGCGAGGCTCAAGGGCTGTTGGATGGCCTGATAATACTAAGTTGCATCATATGTTCGAATTCTCGTTTTGATGACTGATTCGTTAGCCGCTATGAGAGTCAGCTTAGTGCTTGTTGTTTGTTATCTTCGGGAGAGATGAAGTGGGATAATGCTGATTTCTGCTCCTGTATCGACTAAAACGTTCGAGCCAGAAATGCGATCCCTGATGTGAAAGAGGCGGCTAACTTGTTGGCCAGTAACAGACGCCGCCATTACCGTCTGGCCGGCTCGTTTCCCTGATGGTCTGGCTTGTTTGTCGTAAAGTTGCAAGATTTTGTGCAACGACGTGCTCTTTCTCCATAATTCGAGTGATACCAACAAATGCCAGCTGCCCATTTGGGTGACCTAAGGCGTTGTCTGGACACTGACCTTCTTTTGGACGTAGATCTAGCAGATCGAGAATGAATCGTTGCAATAGTCGCCTGAAGTGATGCTAACTGCCGTATTAAGTGTGTTATCTGTTGCTGAATGTTTAGTGCGTCACTCATATCTTCTCTACTGGAGGATTGTACCGCGTTAATTCCGCGACTATCGGGATATATTTCCATCATCTTATCAGCCATATCAGCTAAATCGTCAAGGGTGACAGAGGTTCCTGAAATACTGAGAATTTGTCTAACATTAAGTGGTAACCTTTGTAACCACATTTGCTTAAGTAGTGTCTCGTCTAGTTTGTATGGGTCGGCTAGCTGTCTCATGTGTCGGAGAAACTGTGAGGGTCTCTTATCCCCTAGTTCACATGCGGTAAACAGTTGTTGTAAACGTTTTTCGTCTGAGCGATGTGTGTTGGATTACTGCAGCTTTTATCTTGTCATAAGGGTCGATTTCTGGTACGTTGTCAATCAGGTCACCGACTTCCGTTGCTACTTCTATAAGTAGTGCACCGACGAAATGTGGGCATATTTGCTCGCTTGCTGTTAGGTATGCTGAGGAATATACCAATCATTATCATGTTTAATCTAGTGATGTCCTTGGACTCTAAATGGGCATTCCCTATAGGCCATTATTTATTTCACTCGTTAAATATTGTATAGATGTTGTTTTCTATTTTTATGGTATGATGTGGTCTGTTTGGTTGGTATATAAACAGTGTGTTTGAAATGTAACGATTCATATCTCAGAGGCTGTGACTTTTGTTCTGGACTCAACTGGCTGGGATAGACAGCGGAGCAGGGCCAACCGGGACTCTAGGTCGTTCATTACGTGTTTACGTGTCACTGAATCGATCGATAAAACGCTGCGCATCTAACCTGCAGTCCACCCATTACAACACTTGAGAACGTATACCCCTCGCTAAAAATAGTGCCTCAACTTGTGCAGACTAAATTCTAGGGTTGTTGACACCGTATGTTGGTAACCTTAATTCAGAAATAGTATTGATTGAGTTTAAAACATTACCTTCTGACTGTGATGAATGAAGGGGGTTGGTTCGTGGGCTATCTATATCAATAAGTTTACTAGGAGAGTGCATGGTGTGAAAAACAAAATGAACTAGTGTACCAAGTAAAAAAAATTTAAATAGTATACGTCTATAATAAATTAAAGGCTCACCAAGTAATTTTAGTGGACCAGACAATGTATAAACTTGAAAAGTATCAACAAAGTTATTAAATATCAATAGTAATATTAATATATACCAGTTAACTGTTACAAATACAATAAAAATTGGGACTTTACTTAAGTTCATCAAGTTGATGCGTGTTCAGCTTTAGTCTGGTACAGTAAATCCACAATTATAAATGCTTGGTAATTCCAATCGTGTCGACGAACTCTCCAGTAGTGTAATCCAATGTAAGATATGGTATATTCCCACTCACAGTCTATAAATGTAAGTAATATTTGATTTAGATTTCAGGTAACTCAATCGCGAACGAAAATAGAACGAGGGATGTGTGTGTAGCAATGTATTTGTTAACAAGCCACAGTAAGTCACGCTATGTAGTTATACAACGGAAAGTGTCTTCAAGGTCACTCACTTAAACAACACGTATAGTCATTTAATGACAGATGTACATACAGTGAGAAATTGACAAAATAAATACAAATAACATTAAAAACTATTTACAAAATAGGCTTTTAAGGCCTATCTCCACATGACCTAATAATCTACGGTAAGTATTGGGTTTTATGTAGTATAAAGCAGTCTGTAAGAATTAATAAACCTAATATTAATGTTGAATGTTTTCAAAGTTATTCAAGTTATTAGTTTGTATTGACGAAATGTAGGTTGTTGGCTACATCAAGGATACTTTGTTGTTGATAATTTTCCCAACAATATCCTAGTCAGATTATCAAGATAAAATTGAGGACTACTAATGCTGCAGCGAAAATATATACTAATGTTTGTTTGTATTTGTATTTATTCTTCGGACATACCCTAGGTCAGTTTATCGCAAAGTGCTTCGACAGCGTCTGTAAAAAGTCCAACAGTACTGCTAAACTTATGAATAAATCACCTATCCATGAACTTCAAACAGAATTGAAATCGACTGATTATGTCAGGCCACAAGACAAACGACCTCTTTGTCTGGCTGATCTTAACCTGGTCACAGACAAACTCTATTTCCGGTAAACACGCAAACTATTGTTTATAAATAAGTAGTATAAAGTAATACGCAGAAAATTAGGGGGCAGAAAAAGTTGAACAACAAAGTGATGTAATACTTTAAATTATCAGACTGACCCTATATCTCAAATGATTTAGATGGGGCATTCATTTTTCGACACATAATTCTCATTAAAGACATCTAGATGCATATTTAAAATAATTACATGAACTAGAGAAATGCTGTCAATGGATGGTGTTATTAATACTCAGATATCATTTGATTTTCACTACTCACAGAACCAGTACAAGCTTCTTGTTTATTCAGTGTATGAAATAATTCACAAAAGGCAGAAGATACTTTGAATATCTAGACCAGGTCACAGATTGGAAGAATGATGAAATAATGAAGGAAAAACGTATTAACTACTTAACGGTAGGTACTCTACATAAACTATATTTTTATTTTCTTTCAATCAATATCTTAATGTCAATTCTAGGTTATTCACATAATTCATATAACACAATCACATGCTTGTACAAGTAGACATGGATACCTGCTAATACTAGAGTTATCTGTATATTAGTTATAAACTGTTAGCTTTCGTTAGTTTTGTTTTAGGTATATATTTACAATATTTATACTATACGAATATGTCTTCAGTATAACTTCCGACCAAACTCTTTCATGTAAGTAATTTAAACCCATTATGTAATTATGATTTTAAATGTCATTGATTGTAAGCAGCTGAGGAGAACCTATGAAATAAAATGAATTCATGCTATTCTGCTGGAATCTTTGTTCTTGCTCTTTTCAAAATGATAAAGGGAACTGTGTGTATAAAGTTTTGTTCTCATCAACATGTTTACAACGATTGAATTTGTATTTCTAGTGTCTATTTACAAATCGTTTACATCGTTTTATAGATGAAAAATCCTATGTTTAACGACTGCGATTCCCCACTGTTAAAACGTTTAGCTATTCATAACTATTGAACTGGAATATAAATATATATTTCCCATATTCTATAGTTAATATTTGATTCCAGACAATGCATCCCATAAAACATCAGTGTATGATAAAGATTTCCCAGTCGGTGTACACAGTATTTGACTCATAAAATTATTTTTTATTTAAAGAGAAATTTATTGTCATGCTATACTAATTCTTATAATAAAATGCCTTAATTAAGAGAACTGATTTACACTGAATAATTTTGTATTTGTTATGAACAAAAGTTCTCTGGCAACCAAATATCTACACCATCTAAAAAATAAATCATTCGTTGGATACCATTTTGTTTCTATTCAAATAAAACTGGACTAGATATTTATATAAAAATTCATATAATAATATTTGATTTTTATTATTAGTTAGAAGGTTGATAATTGGTACTACATTGTGTAATGTAAATTAAATACTTATTAAATACTCTATTCATTTCATTCAACATTTAACATTATTTAGATTATAAGAAAAGTATGATGATAACTATCAAGCTCATTCAGAAAAATAAATTGGTTCTTTACTCTAAGGTGTTTTGTAAATTCTAACATCATTAATTAGCGTTTTCAATTTTCAAAATTAACCGATAGATGAAATTTGTTTGTTAACCTCTTATCATAGATTTGTGTTTTGTCCCAGAAAAATTGATAGTCACATATTCTACCAAAAATATGTTTAAGATATATTAGTAATGTAATGAGCAAGAACACCAGTGCGGACAATCGATTGTATTGAACACAAACTTACAGAACTTGTTAATAAAATCTAACAATCAAATACTAAATACGTAATTTGCAAAATGTCCATCGATTGTCTCAAAATGAATCAGACTTCATTGTTATTGCATTTTCATACAGATTGCATTCTGTTTCCATTCTTTACTGTTCGATCCTCTTGTTTCTCTGTTGCCAAACCTTCTGTTTACGACTAACATCATATACTATTTATGTCAATATAAGTAGCACATACCACAGTAAAACTGTACATATTTCAATTCTAAAAGATCAACATGTTTCATATCATTTATACATTCACTCAAAAATATACCAGCTGTACTAATTCAATATTCTTTATCTTGATTTAATTTTATTCTTTCAATATTTAATCAAATATTTAACTTAATTACTATACTCAATAAATAGTAAGAGCAAAATATGGAATGATTTATTGATCATTTGGTTGGCATGGTAGACCAAGATTTTTATTTCTTATTTCAAAAATAATTGTTATATGAAAGTTATTTATTGTGAATGACTTTCTAAATGTGTGTGTATTTATTTTTCATTGTATAATGATTCCTTAAATTGTCTTGTGTATATATCAACATCTATATATAAAAAGTATCATTTTACGTTCTTCTAAATAAATCTTTATAGGTGTGGCTTAATCTTTCATTTTCTTTCAGGTTTATATTGTTAAACTAGTAAATTGTATTATGTATAATACGCACAAAATTGTAACAAACTAACAAGTAACCATAAATATTTGTTGCTTTACTTTATATCCATTCTGGGAAATGAATCGCTTAAATTTTAAAGAGAGAATTATTAAAATTAGTGCAGATTAATGTGAATTCATTTTGTTTTCTTAGGTTCTCATCAGCTACTTACAACTGATAGTATTTTTAAATTAACGTCATTATTGATATTGAAATACTTATAAATACGAAAGTGATTAGAGATGAATATATGTATCATGATGTAGTGAAGATTCCAATAGAGTTAATAAGATAAAAAATTTTGTTTCAGATAATTAAATAAAGTGTAAGAGGGAAAGTTCCAGAACATCGAACTAGTGACTAGCAATCATAAAATTCATAAATATTACATGATTGTGTAATGAAGCAACCGAAAAACAGATTAATTGTAATACAGAAATATATGAATTGAAACTAATCAATTATGAATTTTTTAGAAATGGCTATGATGTAATCAAATATTCAGAAAGAGTTTAAATGATGAATAATGCAATAAAAAATATGTAATGTTGCCAGGGTAAAGAAAAACGTATTACTACTTAGTTTTACACATATGGATCTGATTTTTGACGTTTAATTACTATAGTCTGGGCAAATTTCAGATTGGAGTTCCATTGTTTATTAATCACCTTGAAAGATTTCAGTGTATCCCCTTGATGTCATTTATCAAGGAGATATCTCTAAATGATACCACTGAATGCTTTTAATCCGCTTGACCTTTAACTTTCTGAGATACGTTCTTTGAATCGAACATAAGTTTTCTTTTCTGTTCTTCCAATGTAACTCTTTTGGCAGATACATATGACATTGCATACACAATTGGTGGTAACATGAGAGGTATACTTATCGATCTTCGACTATGTTAAAGAACATGTTTTTTTGAACAAGACAATCAGTTTAGCTGCAATATAAGTTCCAGTCAATGAAGTTTTCGGTCTTATGTTGATCGACCCTGTCACATTATCACCTTTGAATGTAAGTCGAACAAAATTAGATTTGGAAAAATATGTAAAATCTAAAGATTAAAAACCCAAAGAAACTACAGTAAAAAAAACTTCATTATATCTAATGTTTATGAACTCTATGATTGCTAGTCACTAGTTCGATGTTCTGGAACTTTCCCTCTCAAACTTTATTTAGTTATCTGAAACAAAAATCTTTATCTTATTAACTTTATTGGAATCTTCACTACATCATGATACATATATTCATCTCTAATCACCTTCGTACTTATAAGTATTTCAATATCTATAATAACGTTAATTTAAAAATACTATCAGTTGTAAGTAGCTGATGAGAACCTAAGAAAACAAAATGAATTCATATTATTCTGCAGCAATCTTTGACTTTCCTTTCACTAAGATAATAAGGGGGAACTATGTGAAATGTCCAAATTTTTTTATGATGATTAGGCACTGAATAACAAATTAGTAATTAGATTTAATTGATAAAAGGCCTGTAAAAACTGATTGTTGAGTATAGTGGAATGGATAATTTCTTGATCAAGTTACTTCGACGTTAAATTCTTCTATTACGAACTAAATAAATTACAAGTGTCTTTTAAACTATTTATTTACGTTAGCTCTGGAAAGACTACACCTTGAAAATTGTGTTCATACTTTATAGCATTCACTCAATAATCTTAATAGTTTGATATTCTCTCAGTCAGAATGGTCAGAAATGGAAAGTTATTCATTAGACTACCATCAAATATGTTAATCAAACTACGTCTACCGATTTGATAAACATATCTTGTGCGAAGAATAAATATAAATTTTTATATGACTATTTATTCGTTTGTTGCCCTCAATGACAACAGCCAAGTGTTCTCCGAACTCCAATAATTTACGATAAACATTTCATCACCAGCTGTGGTGTTCCCAGCAATATGGTTAATACTTCTGTTTGTCAATGTGATTTATTACAATTAAGCAAAGTCAAGATTCGTTCTCAAGTTAAACTGTCAATTTGTACATTTAAACTTGTATTTAAACTTCATGCTAACAAGATGATTCATTTATATAATTTGATGAATGACAGATAATCCTATTTAAGATAATTCTGCAAAGTACTCTTTTAGTGTTTAAACAAGTAATCCATTATAGTGATTAATGATAAAAACTGTTAAAATAGCTGACATTTAAAATGTTTTATTCTCAAAAATATCATGAAATTATTATTTTTATTGAGATTATGAACTGATTGATGTTAGACCACCATTGAAAACGTGGGAGCATTGGATGGCCGTTTCGTCCTATTATGGGACTCCTTAGCAGTGCGCATCCATCGTCCCGCTCGCGGGATTCCAACTCAGAGCCTTCAGTCTCGCGCGCAAACGCTTAACCTCTAGACCACTGAACCGGCATCCAACCATATTAATGTCTAACCTCAACCAACCACGGCCGTCTAGTGCTTCGAGGTTTTCAAAGGTGGTTTAACATCAATCGTTTCATAATCTCAATCAAAAAATTAATAATCTCCACAACCCCTATACTGATAATTATCATGTGCTTACTAGTGACTAGATTCGTGAGGGAATTCTCGGAGTTCTAGTGAGAAGCCGTGACCAGTGGAGCTAATCCGTGTCGGGTAGAGACAGGTATCCACTTCAGTACAATGGGAGACGGGTGCGCGATTTCGTGGATTGGTTGATATTGGACATTAACACCGTTGGACGCTGACTCAGTGGTCTGAGGGTTAAAAGTTCGCGCGCGAGACTGAAGGATCTGCGTTCGAATACCTCGAGCGGGATCGTGTATGCGCACTGTTGAGGAGTCTCACAATAAAACGAAACAGCTGTTCAGTGCTTCTAGGTTGATGGTCTAACATTAGTCGGTTCATAATCTCAATCAAAAGCTTAATAATCTATATAACCCTATACTGAAAATTATTATTTGTTCCTTTTTTAAATTAGTATCTTAGGAAAAAAAGAATTAAATCTTAACCAAGTGACAATAAAAAGTCAATTACTTTTATAACTCACATGATTTATTGTTTGTTTTTTAAATGTAATTCATCCTAAAATATGACACAACTTCATATTGTCTCTCTAAGATAGGTAACTAAAATTTCATTCAATTAAGAGTAATATAATTTATTTTATCTAGACTAAAATAATCATCTCAAGCTGATTGTGGTTATGGTTGGATATATATATATATATATGTCATTTTAGTTATGTTAACTTTCTATTTCACTAATCATACAAGGTAAACAAATACACTTTACAGTGTACATATTGATATGACACATTTCTTCTTTCATAAGAAGCATTTCCAGATAACCATAAGATCATCTATTTTGTTTGTTTATATCAAAGTTAAGAAATCTGTGTGACCTATCTTTTGATTTTATGCTATTTTAAAGTGTATACCTGGATATCATTCCTGTTTTAAATTTTCTCTTGTAAAAATATACTGTTTTATATGATAATACTCATGCCCTTGAAAATTATATAAAGATGAGGGTTTTTTTATAGTGTGAATAAAATCATCTTAAACCTAGGTAATTATCTGATCAGCTTCAATAAAATATGAAACAGGTTATTTCCTGTTGGTTTAAGTGAGCTAAAATTTGATTTGTTTGTTAGTATCAACAGTATATAACATATAGGATGGTATATTTTAAAACGATCAATCAGCAGTCAGTAAATAATATTTTCTAGATGATATTCGTCAAGAATTGAGCTTACTTGGGGCGTCATCGAGAGCCAAGGAACATTGGACAGTCATTTTGTCTTAGTACGGGACTCCTTAATAATCCTCCCTCACGATCTCATCAACAATTGCACCTATGAACTCCAGGTCAGTCGGTAAAGACTTAACCGCCAAAAATAAGTTAATTGCTAATGATACATATATCCAACTTCAATCGACTCGTTGTACAGCGTGGAGATTATACATTGTAATTGGTGGAAACTATTTCAAACTGGGTATGCTTGGATTCCACTAGCCCTGAATTTTCACTAGATTTCCAGGGACTTGTCTCTAAAAGATTCACTTGTGACCTGCGTTGAAAGAAGTAAAGATTTCCGGTTCGCTTTTCCAAAAAATCGTGAACACTCATTGTTAAAGTGTTTTCAACTAGGATAAAACGGTTGTGAACTTTTTCCTGGCATTCACTGGTACACTTATTAGGATCAAGGAGTGACAGATATCACCAAAATATTAGAATGATTTGTACAAAAACTCTCCATCTGAAACAATGATTTCCTTAGCTATTTAGATTCTAAAATAATGTAACAAAATATTTGCTGACATTGAAATTTGTGATAAACGTTTTCACTGCTAACAGATGCATAGATCATAGTTTTTAGTATATGGCTACTGAGATATTGGCTTGTCGAATAGCATGTAAATGGGCTAGAACATTGTTTATAGAGGTGTATTGGTATTGATTTACCTTACACTTTGTTCTGTTTATTGAGAAGCGAGAAATAACAGATTTAATCAAACTAACATGGATTCATTTCATTTCGTTAGGTTCCCATCAGCTGCTTACAGTTTATGATATTTAGAATAATTAATAGTAATAGTAATCACTGTAACCTGTCATAGCAGGCTGCATAATATATAACCTGTCTCAAAAAATTTCACTTGTCGTTTCAATAATTCTTGTACTTCTATGCCCTATTCAGTTTCAAGAATTTTTATGAATGGAATTGTAACCGGTGTCTTTAAATGTGTATAACGTAAAGCAACGAACGAACATGGAGACATCCGAAAGACCATTGGAGTCTTAAACTTAGATTAATTCCAACAAGAATGATTAGTCTATAAGTGTTGCCAGAATTCAATTCACAGAATCTTAGGGATATTTGATCCACTGACTGGAATTTAATTAGCTTAGTTGTGTGAATACCCAGTTTTTGACAGGAGATCAATATTTTTGCTGTCCTATTTATTACAAATAAGTTGATGCCCCTATAAAAATTTTTGCTCTGGTTTTTAGAAGGGGCATCGGCCTCGTGGCTTCCGAAGGAATTCGGCTTTCACCATGAAGCGTCATAATTCTTCTAAATGAAAACCTAACTCCTAGGGCAGAGTTTAAATGGTTTGGAATATTTTTTCTGGTAAGCGTTTTTTTAGCGAGTTAGTTTTCTACGGGATGGGGACGCTAACCCCATGCCCAACCCTCCTCCTTTACCCGGGCTTGAGACCGGCAGTAACCCTATAAGAGCTACAGGCGGAGTAGAGTACTTCACATACCTAGGAAGCATCATCGATGAACAAGGAGGTTCAGATGCAGACGTAAAGGAGAGGATCGGCAAAGCAAGGACAGCATTCCTACAACTGAAGAACATATGGAACTCAAAACAACTTTCAACCAATATCAATGTGAGAATCTTCAATACCAACGTCAAGGTAGTTCTACTGAAACTTGGAGAACTACAACAACCACAATCAAGAAAGTACAAGTATTTATAAATAGCTGTCTATGCAAGATACTCAACATCCATTGGCCGGATACCATCAGCAATAGCCTTCTGTGGGAGAGAACAAATCAGCTTCTAGCTGTAGAAAAAATTAGGAAAAGACGAAGGAAATGGATAGGACATACATTACGCAAATCGTCAAACTGCATCACGAGGCAAGCCCTAACTTGGAATCCTGAAGGGAAGCGAAAAAGAGGAAGGCCAAAGAACACATTGCGTCGGGAAATAGAAGCAGATATGAAAACGATGAATTACAACTGGACGGAGCTAGAAAGGATTGCCTAGGACAGGGTTGGATGGAGAATGCTGGTGAGCGGCCTATGCTCCTTCACGAGGAGTAACAGGCGTAAGTAAGTAAGTAAGTTGATGCCCAGTAGCTTGTTTAAAAGGAAGTGATAAAAAGCGAAATTCATCCTTTCATATAGATTAGTTACGTAAAGAATCTTTGAAAATATGTTTACAAATATTGTCATTTTTTGATTAAGCTTCCTGTCGTATCAACAAGAAACGTTGGACACAGTAGTTTGGTCGATTTCACGTTTATTTTTAGAGCAATAGACACTGAATTCAAATCTAGAATATAATACCACAACACAGCAGACACATCGAGTTAACGATCCCTGGATTCGACGAAAACTAGTCCTAAATATCATTGACAGCTATAATTCAACTTTTCATCATATTACTGTATCGAGGCTATTGTCTCGAAAACCACATATGAAAGAAAGGATGGGTTAATTTCAACACCGAGAAAATACAAACGATTTAAACTGCCAATAGAAAATTCTGTGGGAGAAAACAAACCAACTTCCAGCTGCAGAAGAAATTAGGAAAAGACGAAGGAAATGGATAGGACATACATTACGCAAATCGTCAAACTGCATCACGAGGCAAGCCCTAACTTGGAATCCTGAAGGGAAGCGAAAAAGAGGAAGGCCAAAGAACACATTGCGTCGGGAAATAGAAGCAGATATGAAAACGATGAATTACAACTGGACGGAGCTAGAAAGGATTGCCTAGGACAGGGTTGGATGGAGAATGCTGGTGAGCGGCCTATGCTCCTTCACGAGGAGTAACAGGCGTAAGTAAGTAAGTAAGTTGATGCCCAGTAGCTTGTTTAAAAGGAAGTGATAAAAAGCGAAATTCATCCTTTCATATAGATTAGTTACGTAAAGAATCTTTGAAAATATGTTTACAAATATTGTCATTTTTTGATTAAGCTTCCTGTCGTATCAACAAGAAACGTTGGACACAGTAGTTTGGTCGATTTCACGTTTATTTTTAGAGCAATAGACACTGAATTCAAATCTAGAATATAATACCACAACACAGCAGACACATCGAGTTAACGATCCCTGGATTCGACGAAAACTAGTCCTAAATATCATTGACAGCTATAATTCAACTTTTCATCATATTACTGTATCGAGGCTATTGTCTCGAAAACCACATATGAAAGAAAGGATGGGTTAATTTCAACACCGAGAAAATACAAACGATTTAAACTGCCAATAGAAAATTCACTTGACATTGTTTACTTGAATCTTCCCATTGATTTTTAGGACTACAATTGATCAATATCTTATTGACATATGTGCGTACTGTGTGTTTATTCTCGGTATTGCCTTAATTCTCAAGCATTATAAGTAAAGCTAGATATTAACAAGCAGTGGCGTTTGAAGTGAGTGGTATTGGGTTGAAGTCCCAGGGTGAACACCGACTCTGAGATACCGATACGTCCAACCAATGAGTCCCAAATAGGACGAAACGTGAGTCCTGGATTGCAGTACTAGCCACTATCCATCTTTGTTTATCCATAAAAAATTTTGCGCTTAGATAAATATGATGCTGGAGCATAAAATGTATAACCATTTGGAATTATATTTAAGCAAAAAGGGTTTTTCCATCTTATGATTTCCCTCCATAATCTGTCTTCTGATGGTACTGAATATGATGAAATCGGTGTTGTTGGGAAGCGTTAACCGTAATTCTAAGCGATAAGAACTAATAATAAAAGTGTTGTTTACAATCTGGGAAAACTGTTTCATTACATATTCGAATACTGATAAATTTCTACTCTACTAACTGTTGCTACATTATTGCTACCTATTTACCATATTCTATACACTACTTCTACACTTGAACTTGAACGATAAGGAAAAGACACAAAACATGAATAAAAGCTTTACTCTAAGGTTCATTTATGTACAGGTTACAAGCTTATTTGTAGACTTATTGTTAAATGTCAGACTGGAAACTTCTGGAAACATAGAAAGTTAGGTAACAGACTTAGTAATCATCCAATCAATTAACTTTTTAAAAGGCTTTTATGACTTGTACCAGTTAGACGAAGTGCTCTCAGCCTTTTCTTGTCTTCTGAAAATCGTAACGAGAATATTTCATTGGATCCCAACAAATAAACTTATCTTTCTTTTCAGAAATTCAAAATAGTTTCAGGCTCCCAAATTATAGCCATATGGATAAGTTGGATGTTTAATATGAAATATTCACTCCGAATTTAGCGTTAAACATAGTGATTTACTTATGATATGATCAATGTTTATAACATTTAACATGTTCATACACACGTTTTCTCTCCAGATGTAATGAATTATAGATGTAAAATTGTAATTCAAATGAATCATTATGAAAAAGCATGGTGCAAAATACTTCGGATTTGTTGACCGGACACTATTAGCAACAACCTACTGTGGGAGAGAACAAACCAGATCCCAGCAGAGGAAGAAATTAGGAAGAAGCGCTGGAAGTGGATAGGACATACATTGAGGAAATCACCCAACTGCGTCACAAGACAAGCGCTCACATGGAATCCTCAAGGCCAAAGGAAAAGAGGAAGACCAAAGAACACATTACACCGGGAAATAAAGATACACATGAGTAAAATAAACAAGAATTGGATGGAACAAGAAAAGAAAGCCCAGGACAGAGTGGGTTAGAGAATACTAGTCAGTGGCTTATGCTCCATTAGGAGTAAACCAAATGTTCAGATAGTTTTTATTATTATAGATATAATGGTATTCTTCATTAAAGAATCCTTAATTTTATAAATACACATTGTAGTTCTAAATCAGTTTTATATTTCTGAAAGGTAATCTAGTTTTATTGAATATACTTATTTGTATACAAAAGTGTTCATGCCTAAAATCATTTGAATCAGATCGATTTTTTTTTAAATATAGTTTATTCTCATTTAAACAAATATAATTCATTTTTGTGATTTCCCTCAAAATATATTGATTAATTTTAAGGTCATATGGAAGACATAATACGTTGACCTTATTTTCGTAATAGAACATTATAGTTTTAATCAATTTTTATTTATTTTAGTTTTGGGAAATTTTCAAGCATTAAAAAATGTAAAGGTTGTATTGTTAAAAAAAAAGTTTATAGTAAAAAAATGTTGACATACTGCGTAACGTGTTCTTTTTTTTTCCTTTTAGCAATTCATCTGACAGTTGCTATAGCCATTATATACTGATGGTCACAGTAACCATAATATTTTTTAAATGTTTTAAGGGTTTTCTGTTAGTAAAATGATTTTAACAAGAAAAAAAAGGTTTATCATGATGTTTTTACTTCGGAACACTTTTTGAATTGTTAAACTGAAAAAAAAATGGTTTTACAGAGTTGAAATACAAAACTAATAAACAGTTTTAGTATTTAATGATACTTTAAGAAGTTAGTATGTTGAACATAGAATGGCTTATTCAACCATATTCTACAATAAGAAGACCAGTACTAATGAAATGTAGAGATAGCTTACATTATGAGCTAACATTAGTTGGAAAACCGTTGGGTACTTGAGAATACTGAGTGGAGATTTTTACTATAGCTTTAAACTACTTAGAGTTAGATGTTATTCCATCTGACTGGTCTCAATCACTTATCGTCCCAATATATAAGAAAGGATCAAAATCATCTTGTGACAACCACAGAGGGATTAGTTTGACTAATATAGTATCTAAAATACTAGCCTCAATAATAATCAGACGCCTAACTAAGATTCGTGAACTGCAAACACGAGAAAACCAAGCTGGCTTCAGACCTGATCGTGGCTGCATCGACCACATATTCATCATTCGTCAGGTTCTAGAACACAGGCATACTTATCGACGTCCGACAATGGTGGTCTTTCTTGACTTAAAAGCAGCATTTGACTCTGTAGACCGCGATATTCTGTGGCAGTGTATGTCATTGAAAGGCGTACCTCAGAAGTACATAAACCTTGTAAAGGCTCTTTACTCGAACACTACCAGTCGAGTCAGAGCTTATGGCGAACTGTCATCTACTTTTGCAACCTCAAGTGGTGTCCGTCAAGACTATCCACTTTCTCCATTTCCGTTTAACTTCATCATAGACCTATTGATGGAAATAACATTCTCGTCGACTGAATTCTCAGGTATTGATCTCCTACCAGGAGGTCCACTTATCTATTTAGAATACGCAGATGACATAGTTCTGTTTGACGAAGACGCTGACAAAATGCAGAGTCTTCTGGTAGCACTAAGCAACAATGCCAGAATGTTTGGAATGCGCTTCTCTCCCTCTAAATGCAAGTTGTTGCTTCAGGACTGGTCTGCGTCAACACCTGAACTAAGGATAGGGAGTGAAGTAGTCGAACGCGTTGACAACTTCACTTATCTTGGAAGTCTGATCAGCCCTAATGGGTTGGTGTCTGACGAAATCTCATCACGGATTCGAAGTGGTCGTTTGGCTTTTGCCAACTTACATCACCTTTGGAGAAGGCGAGATATCCGTCTATCAATAAAAGGACGAGTATACTGCGCGGCAGTCCGTTCTGTCTTACTTCATGGCAGCGAAACATGGCCTTTAAGAGTAGAAGACACTCGTAAGCTACTAGTATTCGACCACAGATGCCTTAGAAATATTGCTGGCGTCTGCTGGGATCACTGGGTAAGTAATAGTGAGGTTAGATTCAGGGTATTAGGAAATGATGGTAAATCAGTTGGTGAGGTTGTGAATCTTCATCGACTGAGATGTTTGGACCACGTGCTACGTATGCCTGAACACCGGTTACCACGTCGTTCAATGCTATCCGGTATTGGAGATGGTTGGAAGATAATTAGGGGCAGCCAAACCAAAACGTTGCATCTGTGCTTGAAGACACTAACCTCTAGTCTGAGCCATGTTGGTAGATGCAAACTACTTGGTTGGGGTCCGCGTGACTTTCTTAACCAATGGTTGGAGACTCTTGGTGACATGGCTCAGAATCGATCACAATGGCGTCGGTGTATACACTCACTGTCTTCCCTTAAACTAAGAGATTAAAATCGCTTCATATCTTTCTTTCTACGAATTAATTCTATATTCCGGTACTGTTCCCTTATATGAAATCTTTCTCCTATATATTACCACCTTTAACCTAACCACTCCTATGAATCCGGTGTTCATCTTGCTGTGCTAATGAGGTATGGCAACCTGGACCGATGCAGATATGTGCCTGGTCCTACGTGTAGCTGATTGATTGATTGACTACTTAGCCATGCACATGACAGGGATCGAATTCAAAACCCTCAAGTATGAAAACAAGTGTGTTGGCAATAAAATTCAAAAGTTTATATTTTCAATTCCCGTTATTTTGAGATTGAGTGTAAAAAACATTTGATGTCATTAGTAAGTAATTGTCTTACACTTGATGTGATCACAACTTTTCAGTCATGGCTCCTCAATGCAACTTCGGTAACTAATCCTGCAGTTAATTATTGGTGACTACATGTGAGCGGATTTGTGGAGACCAGCTCAATTTCTCTTCCTCACGAACTAGCACCAACCGAATAGTCGTCGAATTCTAGGAAGTACAGGAAGATAGAAAGTATACTGAAATTAAACTAATCTTCATAAAGGTGCTCAGCCTAATAATTGTCAAATATTGCATTTTAAGAAAGAGAATTTCTTAAACATCAAGAATATTATTTAATTCACAACGAGACGATTATACACTTGTGTTTACAGTAATATACAGTAAATATAAGAATGTTTATTTATGAAGATTTCTTTTCTTACAGTTAATTTACAATAATAGTTCAGTACTAGTGAACTAAATATTCAACGAGAAATACACTCTTTAAGATTTAGTGCGTAACCAATTTTTAGTTAAAACGTATTTTGATTCAGTAAAATGCTCTGGTACGTCCAAGTATGAGTAGAGTCAGCTCCCCCACGCGAAATGCTCTCACATGGCCACGTGTATACAGCCACTCACAAGGAAGTCCTACTCACTCAATTCTCTTCACGGTGTTGTTTACGAAATCGAAAGAACCAAAAGCGAATGTCCGACTCTTTAATTGGGTTGGTGGACACGAAGGATTCACATAGGAGAGTTTGAAAACCCTGATTCTAAACCAATGGTGCACAAGGGCTCCAGTATCCTGAGGGAACAAAAGGTATATTAACCTATTATTGGTCACCGGCTACCATGGAATTGCATCTCCTGATGTTGCTCCACTACCTTATGGATCAGACCTTTAGGTAGAAGACTCCAGGTGTGGCCACCCGATTAGTATCACAGCCCACACATTAATCAGGTGACCTGTATGTCACATATGTATTCGGTGTACCTTTTTACCAATATTTATGTGTTCAAATAAAATAATAAGATAAATAAATAGAAATACAAAAACAAAAGAGATCGCTTTCTTTAGATCTAATGTGTTTATCATTGTTAACTTGTCACTTTACTACATTAATAGTAATGATAATTGGAATACATACTCATTAAGTCGATACGTCATCTCAGTGTAATTTCATACCAACTTTCAGATATATTTTAAGAAAATTAATTTGATTCCTTATTCATATCAATGGTAAATCGTTCGAATTATCTTAATGATGACAAATAAATAAATCTTTTTTATAAGGAAAAAGTTTTGTTTGTAAAATTCTCTTCTTTAAAATGATTTTTTTTTGCAGGAAAGTACAATATTCATTACTTAATAGTTACCACGTGCTTTTTATACAGGATACAATTGATAAGTTGGTTCATATTGTTATGATTAAAGACTGATTTTTTTTATTTAAAAAGAGCATATTAGATTTGTTACTAGAGGAATGAAGTGTATTCTGTAAATATGGGAAAAATAAATAACTCATTAGTTTACTTTTTACATTATTGTGCACAAATAAAGTTAATTTAGAATACAGTTTATTTGAAAGACGGTTCAATAAAGTGATGTTTCAACAATGTGATTCAGTTACTGACATTGTATTCATATCTTCATTGTTTATGATGCGGATTATTATCATTAGTATTATTCTGGTTTTGATGTTGAAGAATCAAATATAGTCCATCTTCTTTTGCTGCCTATCTCATGTGAGTTTTTTGATTTCTACAAAATTCAATAGAGTATGAAGATAAATAGAGAAAAGATATTTTAAAACATGACAATAATAATATGAAATGATTCTTTACATAAATTCAATGAGTCTAATTGCCGTTATTAGTTTCCAAGTACTCAAATTGAGCATTTTAATTTTTAGAATACATAAATTTGTGAAGATTAAACAAATTTCTTAGTTTAAAACACCAAATGGTTTTTTTTCTAGACCACCAATGAAAACTTGAAAGGACTGGAGAGTCGTTTCGTCTCAATATGGGACACTTCAGGAGTACACATCCGCTACTCCTTATCCAGAACTCAAATATACAAGAAGGCCGTGATAATTGGAGTTCAACCACATATAGTGTGAGACGCTTATCCACTGTGGGCAATAAATTAGGGTAGTTCAATAGCGTGAATTGGAGAGCAACAGGCTCTGACACGTTTACTCCTGAGATTTTTAAGGATGGTGGTTCAGTATTAGCAGTGAGATTAACTGAGGTCTTAGGTTTAATTTGGGAACTAGATGTAATCCCATCTGACTGGTATCAATCACTGATTGTGCCCGTTTATAAGAAAGGACAAAAGTCCTCTTGTGACAATCACATAGGAATCAATTTGACTACTATAGTGTCTAAAATATTATCTTCAATAATACTTCGACGCCTAACCAAAGCTCGTGAAGAGCAGACTAGAGAAAATCAGGTTGGTTTTCGACCTGGACGTGGTTGTATAGATCAGATATTCACACTACGTCAGGTTCCAGAACACAGACACACATTCAGACGCCCCACAATGGTAGTATTTCTCGACCTTAAGGCGGCATTCGACTCTGTTGATCGTCAGGTCCTATGGCAGTGTTTGTCACTGAAAGGAGTATCAAAAAACTACATTAACCTTGTAAAGGCTCTCTCCTCGAACACAACTGGTCGAGTGAGAGCTCATGGCGGACTGTCATCAGAATTGGTTCCCACAAATAGTATTCGTCAGAGCTGTTCACTCCATCCATTCTTGTTCAACTTTGTCGTCGACGTACTTTTAGAGATAACACTTTCCTCGTCTAGATTTCCAGGGGTTGGACTTCTACCGGGAGGTTCACTTGTTGACTTAGAATATGCAGATGACATAGTTTTATTTGGTGAAGACGCTGACAAAATGCAGAGTCTTCTGACCACTCTAAGCAACAATGCAAGCATGTTCGGGATGCGATTCTCCCCCATCGAAATGTAAAATGTTGCTTCAGGATTGAGTTGCATTGACACCCGAACTAATGATTGGGAGTGAAGTAATTGAGTGTGTCGACCGCTTCACTTATCTTGGAAGTCTCATCAGCCCTTGTGGTCTGGTGTGTGACGAAATCTCAGCACGGATACAGAAGGCTCGATTAGCTTTTACCAGCTTGAGTCATTTATGGCGTAGGCGAGATATGGGTCTATGAACCAAAGGACGGGTTTACTGTGCAGCAGTTCGTTCCGTCCTACTTTATGGCAGTGAAACATGGCCGGTAAGAGTAGAGGATATTCGTAGGTTACTAATATTTGATCATAGGTGTCTTCGAAACATTGCTCGTATATCCTGGAACCATCGAGTAAGTAATGCAGTTTTAGGAAACGGGTACTAGGTAAGGGTGGCAAATCAATTGATGAAGTAGTGAAACTTCATCAGTTGAGATGGCTGGGACACGTGTTACGTATGCCCAACCACCGACTGCCTCGATGTGTATAGGAGTAGATTGAAAGAAAGCTAAGGGCACCAGACCAAAATATGGCACAAGTCCATGAAGTCACTGACAAGCAGACTGAGTAATATTGGTAGGTGTAGACTACCTGGTTAGGGACCGCGAGATGATAGCAACCGATGGTTAGAGACCTTGAATGACATGGCTCAAAATCGTTTGCAATGGCGCAGGCGCATCCACTCTTTGTGTTCTCCCAAATTCTAATCTTCTGAATTCTTTATGTCTCTTGTTTGTTCTCTTTCCAAATTTAATTTACTGGATTTTAGTCCTTGAATAACATCTTCAAACCCTAATTTTTCTGATTACAGCTTGTAATTTTACTACATGTAGCACTACGGGATTTCAATCGACCACTGCCTCTCTGTGCAAATGTGATGTGGCAACTCGAACTGATGTACGTACGTACGAAGTTCTACGTTGTTACTGACTGACTGAATAGCGTGAATTAAATTGTTAATTCATAGAATGTTTACTGTCAACAAATTTGTTTTTAATTTTTTATGTTCAGTGAATACATTTTCCCATATGCTTTCACAATATAACACATTTTATTTTCCTATAAATTTTCAGTTGAATGCAGAAAACGATGGCAAACGAGATCACAGTACAATGTTCTGTTTGTAACCTCAGTAGAAGTACAACCACATGACAAGTCCATTGAGTTGAAACTTTTGTCTGGTAATGTCTGATGGTAATCATAAATCTATTAAGTAAGTTGTAGTGATAAATGAATTTCCAAAATAGACACCAATTAATCCTGACATTGTCAAACATGTATTATCTTTGTTGGTTTACGTGAACTTGAAGATACAATGTCATACATCCACATTACTGGTATTTTACTGAACACTGAATAATGTCATTTCCGGCAACTTCTGTCTTTTCACAAACATAGTTGATCATAGAGACCAAAATTCTTTTCTCTCTTAATTATGATAATTTGGAATGTGAGTAACGGCAGAGGGTGGTGAGAGTCAACTAACCTATGCGAAATGCTCTCACATGGCCACGTCTATACAGCCACTCACAACGAAGTCCTACTCACTCAATCCACTTGACTGAGGTGTTGTTTACGAATTTGAAAGAACGAAAAGAGAATGTCTGGTGCTTCATCCGGGTTGGCGAATACGGAGGGTCCATCTAGTGGAGTTGGGAATCCCTGATTTCAAACCAATGGTGTACAAGGACTCCAGGATCCTGAAGGAACAAATCCGTATTACCTATTATTGGTCACCGGCTACCACGGGATTGCATCTCCTGACGTCGCTCCACTGCCTTATGGATCAGACCTTTAGGTCGATGGCCCAGGGTACGGCTCTTTAAGAGAATCATCTACTTTGATTTGGGCACCCGATCAGTATCACAGCCCACACACAAATTAAGTGACTTGTGTGTCGCGTATGTATTCGGTTCTCCTTTGTATCAATATTTATGTTTTCAAATAAGTAAACAACCGTTGAATTTTTAATTCACGTTTGTCATTGAATAGTTAGTGTTTATTACTTTTAATCAGTAAATTTGTAAGTTTATTTAAATTTGCATTTTCATGGGGAATTTGACTTCCACTATTTTCTTTTTTCAACTAACATAATTATTAAAAATTACATATAAACTTCTTGTTGAATTTAAATTAGCATTAAATTGACCGGATTGCAAAGTAATATTCATTTAAACAATTGGAAAGATTAATATACATAGTTCAGTTTAAGTTTTTAATTAAGAATTCCCATTTTTATTTACATTCTATGGTTTTGGTCCAAATAATCAGTCTCATGTTGATTAGTGATAAAAGCAATGCTTGATATTCATGGTTTAATGTTTATAGATATCAATGAGGAATTTGAAATTGACATGAACTGGACAGAGAATATTCATTTATTATCATCATCTAATTTCAGTCTACTTATAATCAACCTAATTTATTCTGTGATTTAATTTGTTCTTATGCCACACGTAGTTAAAAACATTAACGTTTACGTGATGTGAAAGACTCCAGGTACTTGGATAAATGTTTTCCAGCTTTTACCGTTTTATTTACGATCGTCGCGATGGTGATCAGATTACCGGCCAATTTCTTTGACATAGAGAATCTATTCATAAATGGCAGCCATTGTTGCCAAGACTGAATTTCCCATCTATCCTTATTCTCACCTATTTGTTAACACTTAAACAGTTTACCAAGAATAATAGGCATTAAATTATCAATCAAATAATTCATATTTTAAGAATTTTGGCAAACCCTCTAGGAATTTTTGCTCATAATTTGATCTGTTAATTTTTTAATCATTCCCTACAAATACAATTTAAAATTCGTAAATACCTTTAATTTACTCACAACCACCAGACTGTCACTGTATAACTTGGTCATTGCAATTGATTTTACGATAACAAATTAACTGAGAGGAAAACGCTGAATGGAAATGGTGTTGTTTTTTAGTTGACTGTTATACAGCTAATATTGGTTTTAAAAGATAACAAAAATTTTGTTGCTTAGTTACGTTGTTTACAGTGATCTCTTCGTGGGTGTTTAAATTTTGTTATAACTTCATAACATTAAGTTGTTCTTAGAATATTATCCAGTTTCAGTTTATTTACGGATGAGGGAGGGGTTCATGTCATTTCTTAAATTCATGTCCATAAAGGAAACAATAGATTTTTCATTCGTCTTTAAATGATTTCAAACTGTTTAGTATTAATTTAGTACTGAACTGACTAACCTCATTAGTACATAAATTCCTTGAACGTATGATTCAATACTGCTTAGATTTACTTATTGGTTATATTTTGGATGGTTGCTGATCACTTCATTCCACTGAAAAAGTTAGTGACCAACATAACTCATCAGTCTAGTGGCTGATGATTTTGAAGTAAAGGATACTTGTGTTAGATCTCTTTGTGAACATCAACACGGATGCAGGTATATACGTTAAGATTAGTTCCATAAAAGTTGAACCATGTGTCCTGGATTCAATCACTAACAAAACCTAATATATAGATTTAATCCTTGTTTTAACATTGATTGTTACCTAAAGAAACTTTCAAATGATTTATGATTCAGCCCACCGATACTCATTTCATATCTTATCTACTGTTCCTGTAAACGCACCGCCAGTCTTACTACTAAATTAAACACTATTGATTTACCTATTATCGTTTTCAATGAGAAAGAAAAGAGAATAAAACCATTCTGTTGGTCAAGTTTCAAGTCGTTATTAATGGAAATCAATGTTTAAGTTAGTTTCGTAAGAGAAAATAGAATTAGCATCAATAATGTAACATTTTCTCTAAATATGACTTTGTACATATATAAACATAAGAATTTTATTTAAATGATCTAAATTTTATCATTTCACACGGTTTCACAAATATTCTATAATACTGTTGAGTTTCATTAAAATTATAAATCAATTTAAGTTAGAACACCATCGGAAACCTGGACGCCCTGAGCGGCCGTTTCGTCCTAGTATAAAACATTCACAAGGCGGTTGATGATTTCAATAAAAATCAGGTTTTCTGTTAATAGAATACAAGGGAGTGTGGAATATTACTCATTTCAAGCACTTATTACCTTAGAAGTGTATCTGTTTTGACAACATAATGTTTATTAAAATAACTTCAAAAAATCATGTATAATAAAATACTATATTTACCTTTAAACTCTCTTCAAGTTCATCACCAACTAAACTTAATCTTGATACTAATTTACCAGAATTCAATCCTTCATGAAATCCAGGCAGACTAACTGATTGTCGTCGACACATAATATTATCGAATTGAAAAGAGTTTGTTCGAGATTCTCTTACTGTGTGTGACTCATTGTAGTTGTATAAAGTTTCACGTGAATACTAAAATGAAAGAGATAAACTATTAATATAGGTGAATACTTTTCTAAGTTACTGACTTTAAAAAGTGTATTGATGCCAATACCTTTGTACTTTAGTAGGATGATATGTAGTTAATAATTTAATTGGAAAATAGTTTCAGTCATGGATCCATAACAATTGAAGGATCATTGATAACTGTATCGGAACAAGTTTAGGGAGGGATATCTGTAAAACATCCAAATATAAAATGATCACGAATTTCCTGATGACTAGTTTTGAGGTAAATTTAGAATTTTCTGTTGGGGGGTTAAATCCAAACGGGTCGTAAATAGGTTAGTTACCCTTGATGTCATCGTGTGATGATCCCGCTTTACTTTGAATCAAAGAGAGCTGAAAATGTTAATCACCGGAATTCAACTCAGAGGTTTGAATGTATCCTATTCAATGAGAGGCTTAAATAATTTGGTCCCATATGGTGGGTTCGTGACTAAACAATAAACCAAGGCAGTTGTACAGTACTTCTTGGCATTTATTGGTTTACCAAATGACTTGAGACCATGAAGAAAGATATATCAAAAGTCTGCAGTTTTGTCTAAAATTTCTGGGAATCAGTTACTGGTTTCTTGAGTATTACCTTAGAAAACGTAATGAATTAAGTACCATTGAATAATTTGATGAGTAAAAATTATTTATAAACCAGTGGTTTTTATAAACATTTAATCTGTACTATGTTATTTTGACTTATTCTTAATTTTTTCATATAATTTTACTTGGACTTTGTTTGAAAGAGTTATATATTCAAATCAATTAGTCTTTTCTTAGAAACCCCATGGCATAGCCGAGGGTGGGGAGTGTGAGCTCTCTCACGGGAAATGCTCTCACATGGCCACGTGTATACAGCCAATCACAAGGAAGACCTACTCACTCAATTCTCTTCACTGAGGTGTTGTTTACGAAATTGAAAGAACGAAAATCGAATGTTTGGCGCTTAATCCCAGTTGGTGAATACGGAAAGTCCATCTGGAGGAGTTGGAAAACCCTGATCCCAAACCAATGTTACACAAGGGCTCCGGTATCCTGAAAGAACAAATGACGTATGTACATGTTGGTGATCACCGGATACCATGGAAATGCATCTCCTGACGTTGCTCCACTGCCTTATGGATCAGACCTTTAGGTAGAAGACTCCAGGTGTGACCTCTAAGAGAACCACCTCCTTCGGTTTGGGCACCCGATCAGTATCACAGCCCACACACAGATTAAGTGACTTGTGTGTCGCATATGTATTTGGTTCTCCTTTGTACCAATATTTATGTGTTCAAAAAATAGATCAATAAAAACGCTAGACAATCGTTGCATTATGTGTTTAAGCAACAGCCTTTTATGGCTTTGGTCATGTAACTGTCCGTCCTAACTTATATCTTCGAAATTAAGAATAGTTCAATTTTATTTTTTACCCAAATTTATGATGCATTTAATGCTATCTTTTCAGAACATGCTTTAGAAATTCGTGCTATTGACAGACATATTATTGTACTATATGATAACTCATATTCTCAATTTCATCAGTACCTGTACTCAATTTTTACGCTTGAGCTATCGATTTAGTATAGGATACTTCAAAACATTTAGATTAAAAATAATATCACTTTAATACCTTATAACGGGAGAACAGTGTTTTATCAACAGTTGAGTTAATTGAAGCTAGACCACCATGGAAAACCTACCTTCAATTGACTCATGATCTCAACTATTGAAATTACTATTATATTCACAAAACCCCTTCTTATAGTGTTTTATGTAAGATTCATATAAATCTACAGCTGTGAAGCTAAGAATTGATTGGTGCTAAAAGAAATGAGACACCAAAAAATTTTTTGACCGGTCATTATTAATAGATCGTATGATGCCTTATCAATATTTATAGTATTCTGATACTTGATCATACATTTATTCTAATCCAATAGCATACCAAACACTCTCGATTTAAGAAAGTGTTCGTGTATGGAATATAATACATGTATTCTGGAAAACTTAATTACGCTTTACGGATCATGATGATAATTGAATATCTGTCTTTCTGACGGAAGATTCATAAACTTAGCAATCATACTATATATGATAGAGGGATGACTATTAAAGTTATCATGAAATTAAAGTCATTATGAGGAACTCTGTAGTTCTCTTATTTATCATTGTCCAACTGTGATTAGAAATTTCCAATGTCAACTAGTTTTTTTTGTTTCATTCCAATCAAAACGTCATACACCTGCTCGTCTTGTGGTTATTGGAAACACAACTGGTGAAACTTAATTAAATCAACTGTCTGATTATGTTTGTTGTTCAAAGAATATTCAAATACAGCAGTCAAGCATATAATTGTTATTCTAATCTGGTCACAAATTCAGTTGAACAGTTTGGTGGTTATCCAAAATTTACCTGTAGAAACTCTATCGAGAACTCAGGCTTTTTTATTCTATTAATCTTACATTAAAATAAAGTTAGGGGATCAAAAGACACATTTATCTGCTTTTAAAAAAAAATATGATGAACAATAAGTGGCGATACTCATAAACATGGAAGCTTTAAATTTTGGATTGATTAGAGACTTGAAAGTAATTTAGATTAAATGTGAATATTTTATTCTTTCTAACACATATGAGTTTAGTCAAGTGATTGTTGAAACTAATACATAATTATGTATATCTCAGTATTGAACCAATTAAGATTCCTGTCAGAAATGTTTTACACATTTTAATTATATATATATATATTCCTTGGTAAGAATTGCATAGTTAAACACTAATTTATTATTTGATTAATTTGTTTTATTCTCCGGCAATTTCGTAACTGGTTCCTTGTCCGTTCACAATCAAAGCATTTTGTTAATTTTTTTTTCAATGTTAGATATTTCCATGGTGCTGTATAAGATATTTTATGTGGGTCAACAAAGATAATAAAGTAATTTAATCAAGAACTACTATATTGAAAATCTGATTCAGAATAAAATACTCATTTCACTTTTGCCTTGTTAAAATATCTTTGGATGCTAGTTACCTTTAAGTGTTTAACACCGATTTTAGTATGCTAAGGTATTGATTGACTGAACTTTGTACTAAATATGCACATCATGTCCATATGATCATATATATATTCAGTTTTTTTTTAAGTGTTACTTGTTACCTTATGGATGACAGTTCACTAAAACTACTTGCTCAATAAGTGCATAAATGCTGTATGTTAATGATATGATTTGCCTTTTATTTTCAATGAGAGGAACTGTGTATCAAAGCTCTGTAAATAAGGGTTTCTTTGAAATCACATACAGTATGGGATTATAAATCAATGATTACTTTTATCATCAAATATTGTATTAAATATCACATTTATTGGTTTCTTGTCTTGTTTTCGAGTAACTTTATTTCATAAAGACGAGTCCAAATGACGTGCATCATAAAGATTTGATTCAATAGGGTGAATATCGTATAAGGTGAATTTCATGAGAACGAGCATCAAAAGCAAGTAGCATTTAATTTTGAAATGATTTAATTACCAGCCACAGAAAACGCACAGATGTTCAAAGAAGTTACAATTATTTGGTTAAAGCGGAAGTGTAATCAGATGAATGAACTAGTAACTATTATTTTGTAAATGGTTTATTTTATTTTGTATGCCTTTCTGAAATGGAGTTAGTGTACATAAAAAGTAACAAAGAAGGTTTGTTTTAATATTTTATTGTTTCCGAAAAGAGAACGTATTTAATGACGAGAATTCGTGAATTACGAAATACCATGTAACAAAGTGTAAGTTGCGCTGTTAAACGGACTGTGAATGTAGATAAGAGAAACTAACAGAATGTAACCACGTTTCTGAAAAAGCTAAGGTAGATGCAAAATGCGCAGTCAGCATAAGAAAAGAGAGAACTTCAACAGAAGTAACGCATGTGATTGTACTTATGGCATCTACCGGTTCTTTAGTTGGGTGTTAACTCAACTACTGCCTGTGGTGCGGATGAGCATAAAATGTGTCATGGCCATCAATTAAACTTACCAAATCTAAATTCAGATGATACATCAACAAGCTTGTCAGAATAGGAGCTGACTGCGAGAGGTAGGTGTTTCCTTCTAAATGATAGATCAGATTTAAAAACTAATTTCTATATTTCTACAACTAAAAATATGGAATTGTTAGGGGGATTTCGTCATTGATATCTTTTTGCAATATGCAAAATATATCTGTATTTGTTCATATAGATCTACACTGTTTACACTATGACGTTTTATCTCGTTAAATTATTGTTTATCAAAATAACAAGCAACAGAAGTACTAATTCGTAAGTGCACATCTTTAAGGAATTAAATAAACTAAAATTAACTTTAAATCCATCAATTATTATAACTGATTGCAAGCATTCAGCCAAATCGGTATTTCAAATATGTCATTCAAATACAGTACAACAAGGTTATTCGTTCCATCTAAGCCAATGTATATAGCTGAGGCTACAGTAACCATTTAACCATCAACAACGTTATACTACAGATCAACATTATGCTTTACACATTCATCAGCTACAAACATTTTCTTTTTTGCGTCTCCAGATGTTAAAATTACATTTGACAGTCAAATGGGGTCACTATTCTTGTAAAAAAATGAAATAAGGGATAACAAATTACTACGAAGACAATCGGTTTAAGAAACCTACAGCATGGAGAGGCCTCAACCGATTTAATTTTTGGATTGTAGTGCGCAACGCCAACAGTGTTGGGTGTAATCAACTCACTGAATACCTTCATTCTAGCATTCAGAAAGAAGGAATAATGCTGAATGAGTTGAAATTTGGATATTTCGTCCCATGAATCCAGCTACAGTACGAAAATAAGAAGCACAATGACGTAGCAAAGCACATTAAACTGGTTTTAGAAGACTATAGGAACAGATAATTGCCAGAATATTTACGCTGAATAGCACTCAGTTTGAGTTTATACATTTAGACATTAAAGTGTGCTACAAAGTTAAGAAATGTAAATAAGATTTAAATCTGGATTATTAGGTCACCTTTGTGATAGTTGTTCTTGTACGGGTCATCTTTCATACCCACTCTTATTGATACTTGTCCTTTTGTATGTGCCCTTGTTGAAGGATATCCCAGTAATACCACTAACGCAAAATAAATATTCGTATCAGTGTACTACCTTGATTATTTTATTTAGAAAAAATATATTCATACAGACAGAGTTTAACTAACCTCAATTTCATTTGATATATCATTAGGATTCATAATATATAATTCATTGGATGATTGAACAGCTGACAAACTTATTTTCTTCTTATATTCTGAATCTTTTGATGTTTTTCTTGAAGAAGATGCAGACCAAAAATCTTCATCGTCTGAATAATTAGTATTTATTGTTGATAAAGATGATGAACGTCTTCGTCGAAATACTGACCGTTGTGTAGTCATTGATAAAATACGAATTAAAATCAAATACACTGTATTCATATAATATTCCAATAAAAATCAAATTGAGATTTTATTTTTACAGTATAGATATTTACCAACATAATTAATAGAAATTCAATTAAATATATTCAATTGTCAATAATTAATGTGACATAATAAATATCTATGAAAATAATCTCCAAGTAAGACTTCACTATATTGTTTAAATGTAAACTATTATTAGAAAATATCTTCTACTTATTGACTCATAAGCAGTTGATTTTTGTATTATAAAATTTAACGGGCGATAAATAGACAGGTCATAGAGATAATTGTATATCCTAGTTATCAGCCTATTGGTTTATTCTTTTGACAATACAATCAATTGTACATATGTGCTCTTTTATTAAAGCTTAGTGATTTGTACTTATATTGATATAAAAAAAAGTAGCAACTAAATTAATGTCACATTTAAACATCCATTCTTTGATCTTATTTTATTTAGAATTTAATCCTTGAACTTTAAAATGAAAGAAGGGGAATTGTCCTTAAACAAAAATCTAAGTATTTTTACCCTCCTTGAGTTAATAAATATCATTCTGGATAATAAATCAATAATGACATTAGATAATGAATCATTGTAAATCCCACGTATCCTATTAGTAATGTTATACGATTAGTAGTACTGTAGTGAAAGAGAACACAGGTGAGGGCAACCGAATCATCTTTAATACAAAATTACATAGTTACTTGTTAAAATAGATAAACCATACTATAATACCTAATTTGCAAAATGCTCAATAATTGTCTCGAAATTCGTTGTTCTTGCAATTCCATACTAATTGTTTTCTATTCCCGTTCTTCCTTTCTTGGTGTTTCCCATCTTCTGCTGCCAGACATTACATTCCTGACTCGCGTTATATACTACTTATATCAATATAAGTAGCATGCACCACAGTACTTATAAGTTTTCGGATGATTTGTTAAAACAGATAACACAGTAATTCTGAATGCGACTTGTTTTATATAACGTTTTTTAAATTTTATTGTAAGCTTTTAATGGAATTAAGCGACTTATTAGGTTTTGGATCTAGAAAGTTGGTTGATGATTATTGAGTCTCAATCGATATAGTCATTATGGGAAACAAGTTATTTACCTACTTTATACCAACATACTAAGAGCACCTTTAAAGGCCAATGCTTAATACATTGATATGATTATCACTAGTATAAAAAAGAAATGATACAAATCGATCAGGAGGCTTTTTGTTTGTAGTCATTTAAGCAAAATATACATTTGGACAAGATCATACTATTGCATTTTACTTGGTAAAATTATATTGTTCGAAGTGTCTTGTTTTATATCAGAGATTTTTATTCACACTACTCTGTTGATAATGGAACATTTTCAACATCAGTGTATACATTAAATTGTACTCCATATCTTAAAATGATCAGACAACTGTTGAGTGTATGCTTGTTTTTGTTTTTTTCTATCCTATAAACGTATTTTTATCTTGAAGAGGATCATACTAAACTGTCAAGCGAAATTTCGGGTTATTATATTTTAATTTAATAATTGAATTCATGAGTCAATTGAATCTAGACCACCATGAAAAACCTAGAACCACTGAATGGCTGTTTTATCTCAGTTTGGGACTCCTCAGCAGTGCACAACCATGATCCATATGTTGCGTCTTTTTTTATGCACCAAACGCTCAACAACTGTGAAATTACTCTTTTAGATCCGATGGGATGGTATTTTAGTTTATTGTATTAATCATTCATAAAAAACCAAATCAATCACATACATCTTTTAAATGAACAGATATTGCAATACAATACAACAGACTATCCAAACCTATTTATTTAAAGTAACTGGTTTATATGCAAAAAGATCTACCGCAAAATTTAAACTATGCTTAAAGATCATTTCAATACAAAGGAACATGAGAAATAGGATTTTGTGAATCACACAAATGAACTAATAATTCTGAAACTTTGGTGACATTTATGATCTGGGACTCTATTTTGATTCATCAAAGATTTGGTTTTACGGAACTTCTCTTGCTGACTATTATGGTACAAACAAAACATTTCGAATTTAATTATTAATAAAGTATATATATTGTGGTGTTGGTTATTGTGTTAAGCCCATATACCTTATTCTAGCTTTTGGACAGCCCATTTTATTCATTCTACTCAAGTCACGTTTTGACCTTGTTAATTATTCGCTTATCAATCTTGACTGTTTTTATATGAGCTCATATGTGTGTGTACATTTCTTATCCCATCACTCGTCACATGTCTTTAACCTAATTTTGTGCAACTATAAATATTGATTAACGTTTGGTTAAATGGGAGTTGCCTTACCCGCCATCTCCACTACCCGTCGTTTCTCTTCTCTCTATTTCATTCGCTGCATACACACAATATATATGTATTCAAAAGTCCATTCTCGTTATTTGACTTAACTAAATCCGTTATTGATTAACGAGAATAAAGTCGATGATTATATACGAGGATAGGCGACATACATATCTCAACAACAATCATCATTATTATCACCTTGGAGTCAGATCTCGAGCCACTAAAGTGGAGAGCCCTTTCGACAACATCATCCGGTCTAAATGTCGATTAAAATAACGGGCCTCCACAATATATATTCTACTTTTACAAGAATCTAAAATTTAAACCGATAGATTTTAGAAGAACAAGATTTCATCAAAGACATCATTGTCATAAATATCTTAATAATTGAGTTACCAATAATTTACAAAAAGAAAACAGAATTCATGATCAAAATATTTCCAATATTTTCAATGCGTGAACTGGATATTGTAAAGCAGTATATGTAAACTATTTTTATACAGTGATTACATACGTAAATTTTTTTTAAAATTGGCTACTTAGATTGTGTACAACTAGTGTGAATATAACGTAAGAAAGTAAGTGAAACCAATTTTCAAAAAATACTATTCTAATTAGTGTTTGATTCAATTACAGGAAATAAATACAAATCGATACTTCTCATTCCGTCACTGAAATACATCTTCAATTAACGCATTAAGTAGATGCAATTGACTACCACTCACTGAGAGAAGACATTTAAGTGGTCTCAGTGAATACACTTGTGGTGTATGGTACTTATGTTGGCAGATGTAAGTAGTATATAACGCCAATCAGAAGTGAGATGCTTGTTAAAAGAAGATTGAACTGAAGAGAACAGAAGAGAATTGGAATAAAAACAGAATTGAAAGGATCATGAAGTATGTGAAGGACAAGTGAAGGAAGATATTCACATAATTTATTTAATGCACGATTTTCACACTTTACTTAATCACTGTGTTATTGTGCATTAAACAATAAACTTATATTCCCCACCTGACTTCTCGTTCACTGCATATTGACCAGAGACAGAATTAGTCATTTCACATTACATTTTAAATCAGTCGACCTAAGCTATACAAACACAGGTGCTGAGTTTCTTTATCTTACATATTTTATTTCTTATCTAAAACTTGATAATTATTTTTCCTTGATTTTCTAATTGACTGTTTCCTAAGTGACAATTAAAAATAAAACCTTTATGGAATTAGTTTTATAGATTTATGAACCACGTAGAAATATTGTTTTATTGTTTCGCATTCTGAATTCAATCTCCAATGAATACATTCACAGATTAATGAATGATAATTCGTGAATAGTGAAAAATGGTCTACCATTACGAATCATCAACTATCAAATTTAAACGTTAGCATTCACCCCTGTTAAAACTCTTGATTGAGTGTAAAATTTCCAACTTGAATTGACAAGTACTTGTTCTTTAGGTTACACTTACATTATGTCATTATGTTGTCACTAATTACAGTAACTGTTTAGCAGCATGTTAACAGTTTGATGTTGGAAAACAAAGTTCTATTTCTTCAACGAATATTTAGTTTCAGCTACCAGTTTGATCAATAAATGATGTCCTACAAGGTCATTAATTCATTCATTGCTTATATACAAACAAACCAACACGTCAATCACCTGAACTAAGTCATAATAAATTAACTTGAATGTCCTACTAAATTATAAGAGAAGCAATTATCTATTCATTTAAATATTGATTGACCGTTAATAAATGAAATTATTTAGTTATCATTAACCAGTAAGTTCTCATCAGTTTGATTAATTCAATAAAATGTGGAAAGTCAATCGAAATGATGAGTTACTTCTGACGATATTTTCTATAAGTTACGAATGTCTAAAGATAAGATTTTTTATATTGGGTATAAATAAATGACAGTCCCTCGAACTGATTTTCTTTCCTGAAGATAGTTATCTTCTAAAAATGCAGTCTTATAAATTGATGTGGTTACGATTTTTTTTTCTTATGATCTCTTTGGTGATTTGTAAGAGATTTTGATGACTTAAATAGCGGCCATACGTGCTAGACTGATATTTATGGGGATAATTGACAAGGGTTTGTATGTTATATGAATATTTTATTCTGGATCAACTCATAATGAGTGTAAGGATACACAGAACAGGTTTACTTAATTGAAAAGCAATCAAATAAGGTATGATAATGATTGTAAAACCATCAAATTGGATTAATTTGAAAAACAGACTAGTGGATAGACTCAATGGTATTAAAGTTTTAATCAATATGACTTTTCAGTTCTCTCTATGAATTGTTTTGTTTTTTATCAAACTGAAGAAATTCGTTTGAGTTTTTCAGCGACTTATACATAACAGTTTTATAAACAGATAACATACTCAATGTTTTATACTTTAGTTTTATAGTTCATATGGTGGCTGATATCCCTTGCTCTGTATAAACGTTTTTTTATTATACTGAATTCACAATATATGACTAAGAAGTTTCAATCATCCCTGCTAATCAGCATGGTCATATTATTATTATTTAAACAAGGGCTAACATTCATTATTATGTGTTGATATATCAAATAGTTTGTTACATATCGATTTTCATATATGTTCATTATTAAACCAACAATATATATGCGCAAATCTAACAAACCAAAAGTATATACCATTACAGATTCTGATTAAGATCATCAACCGATTGGTGTTATACCACCCTTGAAAATCTGGAGGCATTGGACTGTCAATCGCGAAAGAAATCGTCGAATAATATGTGTAACTTACTAAATCGTAATTCAGATTATGTAGGTTTATCATTGACTAACACAAATCATTTGACTTCTGTCAGGGAATATTCATTATTTTACTTACATAGTTACCTAAATTTATTTTTAACTTGAATGAAAGCATATGTTCGGAATTACAATAACTTTCATTCAAGAGATATAGGTTATAAACTGGAATCTCATATTCTAATTATTTCAGAGATTAACTAAATGCTAGTTTCCCATCAATATTTTATCATTAATTGAATACAACATCAGAAATATATGCCGTTCGAAATATAGTAAAATATTTTGCTTAAACTTGATAATCTAATTGCCGAATACAAAAGTGTACTTTATAAGCAACCTAAATAATTTTTAATATATATATATTTCTTTTTAAGAAAATAAATTCAAGATCATAAAGTAATTAATTGGTTTAAGTAACTACAAGAAGTTCCTTGTAGAGAAAGCTATGTAATTCAGTCTGCTGACATTATACATCGTAAGGAAGATCAATAATACACAAATAATCAGAAAAGTTTTGAACATAATATTGATTGTTTGAAGGGATAGAATAGTATGATGAAAAAGTGACTAAAAATGTGTGTCAATTTCATCATACTAATCGGATATTATTTAATATCCGAAAAATAAATAAACATTATGAAATAATTCATTTGATATTGTTTGCTTATATCTTCTCATTGTTGTTTAAAACTGCAATTGCACAGTCTCTTATCGGCAAATATGCATCCTATGCGAATCGTTTTAAGTCACAAGATTTATAAACAAAGATAAATAGTGGCATACGTTGGAATCCAGGATCCACGTTTCGTCCTACTTGGGACTCGTCAGCTGGATGTGTCTATCAGGACTCAGTAGCCGAGTGGATAACACGATGGCGTTTGGAGAGAACGGTTCTGGGTTCGTAGTCCCTGAGTAAAATCAACTCTGGGATGCAAGTACATCCAGATGACAAGTCCTAAATAGGACTTTAGCTTCCTTAGAGTCGAAAATTAATAACATTGTTGATGTAAGCAATCTCATTCAGATGACAACTTAACAAATATATTCTTCTATATAAGAGATACTTTTATGAAAATAAAGTGTTAAGAATTAATGAAATATCGAAATCCCGTTCACTATGCTAAGTTTCTAGGGTGTTGTGAGGAGTTATCAGGATTCAAACCTGTTTAAAATCTCAGTGCCATAGGGAGACAGTCACTGCCTAATTAATTCAATATTAACGTTTCCGACAGTAACACTAGGTAACTCAGCAAACATCAATTGACTCAAGATTTTAAATACCTCTTGCAGGTGACTGTTAGCTAGCACAGAAACTGAATTGACAAGTTTCTGTTGACAAACTAACATTTCAACGAAATTATGAACATACAAACATTTTTTCAATTATGATAGGCAAAGTATATGCGATATGTTTTGTCATCTATGCTAGGTTTAAGCAAGAATAATGCTATTACATTTCAGTTATTCAACTTAAATTCTAGAAAGACCTTTCAAGAAACAGAATTTTTAATAACCTATTTTTATAAAGGAACTAACAAATCTGCTCATGCTAGAAATTCATGTTTAGAATAATTAAATAACATTAATAGTCTAATTTATTTTAGTTACATTAAGTAAAAACAAACTATTAAACTAACAAAATAATGCAAAATATTTATTTATTTATTTATACAAAACAATTAATTATAATGTGTTTCAGTAAATCTCCAAAAGATAAATGTTATATTTTGAATCGTTTACAAAGAAATCATTATTCATCTATTAATCTTTATATTAATCGGTGTATTTCAACTTATGTTGTAGTATCAATTGCTATGTTAAGTTCACATAGTTTATTCTAGCTTTCGAATAGACCAGTTTATTAATCCTTCTTGAGTCATATTTTGATCTTGTTAATTATTTGCTTACTATATGAGCATATATGTGTGCGTTTACTCTATTCATCACATGTCTGTAACTTATTTCTGTTCGACTATAAATATCGATTCGCATTTAGTTAAATCAAACTGGTTTATATGCCTTGTCCACCGCACGTCATTTCGCTTCGCTCTTTTCTTCTTCGTTTCGTTTCTCTGATCGTTTGTTTGGATCAATGATTGTAAGAAATATATGTATTCGAAATCCATTCTCATATTTGACTTTGTTAATTCCGTTATTCATTAACCCGAGTTAAGTCGATGATTATATACGAGGATATAAAGGACGTATATTTTAACAACAATCATTCATACGATCTAACTGGAATCAGATCTCGGACCACTATAATGTGATTTTATAGGAATTTTTCAGATCTCAAAATGTTATTTCAATATAAAGATTCAAACCAAAAAAACACAAAGAAACACTTTTAGTCCACTGAATGATAGTAATCTCATCTCAAACTTTCTTCTATCATCAGAATAATAGTAGATAAACGTGAACAAAAATATTAAAAGTTCCATGATAAATCTTCAATGAAAAACATGAAACAGTTTTATGTGAAGTACCACTAGTCAGAACGACTTAAAAATTTTCAGAAATAAAAAATTGCTTCAATGGAAATGATCAGTATTCAACGAGAAAATTAAAAAACACATGATAATAAATCCCCAATATTAATACAAACTGAAAACACTGGGGAGAATGAAAATTATGAATATTTTACACAATTATTCGAAGTAAAAGACTTCAGTACGAATCTTCTGAAGTGATTTATTTCATATATTAGTTATTTTACAACCTCATATATCATAGAACATTACTCTGGTAATACAATCATAAAGGAATTGACTATGATCTAGGATAATTAGTAAAGTTCTTTGACAGTTAAACAGACTCTTCACTATATCATAGAACTTAATTAATGGTCAAAATATAATAAAAGTTTGTTCAGTATGCAGTACTGAATAGATAGAAGAAATTATTTCGAAACAAGTATAATGTGAGTTTCTGATGTGAACAGAGAAACAAAAAAGCTATGACGAACAACGGAAGTTATTTTGGGGACGTTATTTCACTTAATTCAAAGCTTGTTAAACACTAACATTTAGTTTGAATCCCAGTTTATTCTACAGACAATAAGCTTTGGTTTGATGTATGATTCACTGCCATATTCTTTTCTGTTTTAAATCTATTGTAGCTTAAATGTAACCTCGGGTACTCTATTTCTCTACACTAATGCCGAGTTTGGACTTAATTGTGTTTTTTTAATTGCTTGTACTTTGCTGTCATTTTAGTCATTTATTTATTACTGTATCTTTTTACACCAAACTGAATTGAAATTTGGAATCGGAATCAAGAGTTAATCGAGTACTGTCCCAGTTGACTCGTTTTCTCGCTTGCTTGTCAGTCAATCAGGCGATAGAATAGATTTTCGTCTCTCTATCCAAGGCAGTTAGTTTCAATTCGGACTCACGTATTTCCAGCCTCAAGGTTAAACCAGTTAGCTTGTAGCGTGGTGCCGAGTCGCGGTAGACATCACTATAAAGGAACGCGTGCCAGGATATCTATAAAATCCCCCGGAAGCCAAATATCAGAAGGCAGTTAATGAACCAAGTCGAGATATATTTGCTGGCGATCTCGTGGTATCGAAATAATACCGAGATCGCGCCAGGACACAAGCTTGGTTACTGAGCGTAACCGGAGTAAGTATAATGGATTCACTGAGGAACTAAGGCATCATTTTTATTCTTAAATTCATATACAATAAAGAATACCTGAAGACACTAGATCTATCGACCTTAGTATATGGATGCTAAATTTATACATATTTCTACAATGCTGCTCGTGTACCATTGTAGACAGAATTTTTTGTCTTGTATGAGAGATATGCTTCCACTCTCCAGTGTTTTGAACTTGGTAGCAGCGATCAAATTCTAGAAATCGTCAGAATATTAACAAACGCCTCCACTGCTCATCAGAACAAAAATGTTTGAGTATAGTAAGATATTTACATATAAAATATGTACACTGTGTTAACTTGGAATTTTTTATGTCTTTATCCTTACATATTCACTTCGTTTTTTTTGGTTGATATAAAATTACCATCATTAATTTTGCCTGTAATTTTGTTTTTCGGCTTTTCTCTTACTGTCTTAGTTATTTCTTATTCAGTCACTGGATTTCAGTGGCTACCATCTTTATTAACTGTTTTATTGATTGCTAATATTTGATTGACTGGTTTCACAATTATTACGAGGAACCAATAACGTTCCTCGTTTGTTGGAAACGTGTATTGCTGTTGGAAATTTGATTACCTAACTGAGTGAATAGGATTGGTGACTAAAATCCTGTGAAAAATATTTTTCTATGCTAATCTAAAGAGCAAGTGTCGTCCGTTTTTCCCTCACATTGACGATTAAATTAGACATTTTAATCAAAGACGTTAAATGTATTTAATTTTATGACCGTACTTGGGTAATATGTGGCGCTTGTATAAACTAATGATTCTTTTGCTCTTGATGACTGCCTGGTTTTGAATTGTAAACACGATACATTCGTTTGTGCTCACCCAGTTATTTGTGGCTTGGATTGCGTTGTTTCGGAAATTACTAGTTCGTACAATAATTCAAATACTACCAATCATCACATAATCTCTGCGTTTAATATTCTGAACGTAGAATTGTGCTGCACATGTACCAAGCCAGCTTCTAGGCTAAATAAGATGCACAAAATGATCCTCAAGCAAGAAACTTTAAAGACAAATTCCTATATTTCATTCCTCACAAATTTTTTTGGAAAATCAAGTGAACAGTCAATTCATAGTTAAGCCATAGGGAGAATCGGCTGGATAATATATACATATATGCAAATATATACAGTTTTTGAATTTAACTCGAAACACACAATTCTGGAAATGGCTCACAATTTCTTTATCTCATAGGTCGTAATTGCATGAACAAGATTAGTAGGAAATCATCTACAATAAACTGATACATTACAGTTGTGCGTGTTAATGTTCTTCTTTATAACGGAAGAGAATAATAGTACCAGCCATGATTACGTAAATAATGAAGATGCTACTGAAACATTATGCTTAAACAGCGTAACTGATATGTTTCTTTTAATGTATTTCATGTCTCCCTATACTTATTAACTAGTTTTCATTTTCAATTTCACGTCTTAAAACTGCACAGAATATTCTTGAAATTCATGAGCATACGGAGTATAAAGTGTAAAGTATAAGGAAAGCAGTCAAAGGTGGGAGCGCTCAACCCCCGAATATCGCTATAGACTTCGGGAGACTAGCGAAATTACTAATGCTGTTTGCGTATATAAAGAAAATTACGCCTACATGAGTATTCCAAATGACAGGTTAGTAAGATAATAGCTAAACAAGCCACAAGTATTCGGAGTTCGATATATCGAGAAGTGACTAATCTAAGCTGGTTAGCAGTTGCAGGAAAGGCAAAACAAAGGGCATCCAATACTGATCTGATGTGAATGCGTGACCGAGTGCCTTCAGCTAGGTGAGTCCATTAAAACTAATGCGGTCAGCATCAAATGTCGATGATTTACACAGCTATATATTTTGGGGATTTATTTACCGCTACAAAGTTATCGAGTCGTTAGTAGCATGAACTGAATTACTCCCCAGATTGAAAAATTGTTCCTGTTGTAGAATACCATTGTGGTTGACTTTTGTTGGGCCTTCATAATTAAAGAATCTCAAATCCAGTCATACCAGAAGTCAGGAATGAAGGAATTCGAAGTTATATTTGAATAGCAGTCGGTATTTCGAAAAGTGAGTGAACTATGCTAGCTAGTTGTCGTGAGGATTTGACTTACGATATACCCAATCACCATCCATTATGGATGTGTGGTCGAACGCCTTCAGCTAGTGTGTCCAGGTAAATTAACGAAGTCAGCATCAATGTCGAAGACTTACTGAACTATTTATTTCTCGAATTTATTTACTGCTAAAGTACAGGCAAAATTCGTGAAAACTTTTTTGTGGTTGTGAAACTCCTCACAGCATGCGACAGTGAATACTTTTCTGTTGATCCTTTTAACAACACATTTCAGCAGGCACTGACAAGAGAGCACTCCTTGACTACTTCTCTAATCATTATCTAATGCTATCGTCCTTCAGGCATACATGAAACATTACAAGAATCATAAATCTCCTTAAGCAAGAATGCTCTTTCTTTCCTGGACACAATTCAGAAAAAGTGAATCCTCCGCTAACCTTGTCTAGCAAATTTAACATTATCGGCCGTACAATTCAATTTTGACGATACACAAGGTCATGACCTTAAGTTGTTGAGGTATATGCCCAAAAGCTAGTGTTTTGCCTTTTGATTCAAAACAAAGTACAACAAAGACGTAGACAATGTTCGACAACGAAAAGATTTTTGATAAAAAAGTGACACGACTATAATTAACAAAGTTTCGATAATAAACTTGATGCAACAGGCTGCGAAAATATGAATCTCAGATTTTGTTGATAAAGTTTATGCTAAACTGCAGGTTAATTTAAATTGATCTAGTGTGACTTTGGATTTTGTCTAATAATAATGTAATTTAAGGAGGAATCACTTCAGTGCCATGCAAAGGTTTTCGTTATATGTACATACTAACTGACACTGTGGAGCTCAGGAAATAAACTTAGATTATAATTTTCACAACTGTGTACCGGTAGCATAATGTCAGTAGTGTTAATTCTTGACTGATTGATGCGAATAGTAATGAATCGCATTAAAGGAACAACAATGATTATTACTATTAATGGCAATAATCATTTACTTAAATGGCTCAGTTATCACTGATCACAGTACATGCATGTGGGAGACTACATGAATCTGACTGCAAAGTAAATGCTCGCAAAAATTAGCCATTCAGAACGCAAACACATCTTTTTCGATTTCCAATGACACGTGCCCTACAAATATTAGTATATTTTTTCTCAGAACTGAGTATTTTAAAATGGTATTTAGTTTGTAGCCATATTACTAGTGTTTCTTGTTAGAGGTCGTTTATTTATCTTACCTATTTTATTTCGTAATGGGATTCGATTTTATGCTCAGCTACACAAGATTCACACTGAGAATCTTAACACATCCACACCCCACCTACCTGAGAAATCCAATTATACAGTTCATCTAGCAACTGTTTATTAATACTTCACAAGCTCCTCCAAATTTCTTTCGTACGATCTCGTTTAGATTTGGAACAATGAAATTATTTATTTGTCCATTATTCAGGAGTTATAATTGTAGTCGCGTAAAGTGCTACGTCGCCTCCCTCTTCATGTTGTGTTTAAATGATTACCGTTTGTCGTTGACACGTATTTACACAGTAATTTACTACTCACAATCCTTCATTTAAGGTATTTGGAAGTGAGCATGTTGTCCCAGCAATCAAGCTGAATGCAATTTATTTAATTTTAGTGGATACGATGAACTAATTTATGAGGACCGGAGTATTCCCAGTTTAAAATACTCTTCATCTATTATTCTTTAGTTTGTGGTATATACATGTATATGTTCTTAGTGGTCTTTAAAGACCATAACCCTAATTAGGGTTATGAAAAATTGAATTCAGCTCTGGCTGTTGACATTAATATGTCTAGTGCTATCATAAGGCACTGAGATAATTATGCACATGCTACCTACGTTGAAATGTATGTTGGTAGTAGCATTTTAAATTTCACATACACGTTACGTTGTATATTGGTAAATTGGTAATTTTCCACATACATTTTTTGTCATTTCAGATGTCAGTATAACGCTGCATGCTTCAATGAACTCGGTTAAATGCCTTAAGTTGGTCACAACCAGATCAAAAATCTTGCACTGCTTAATAGAGGATAGTTTAGTTGCGAAATCTACAGTTTATCGATTTTCAACCAGACCCGGATTGATTTCAAATTCTGTAAAGACAAATGCACAGTCAAAACCGTCGTCCCTTGTTGGTAAACATGCACCACTGATTCTTACAAAATCAGCTGTAGCTCGAGCTCTGCAGCTCTTGCAAATGAATCCAAAAGCCACAGGATTACGCATTGGAGTTAGGACCCGTGGATGTAATGGCTTGTCATATACTTTGGACTTTTGTTTTGAAGGACGCCAACCCGGAGATGAAGTTGTAGAACAAGATAATGTCCGCATTTTCATTGATCGCCGAGCTCAGCTGACGTTACTAGGTACTGAAATGGACTATCAACAGGACGTACTATCAAGTCAATTTGTTTTTAATAACCCTAATATTAAAGGCACATGTGGGTGCGGAGAGAGCTTTAGTGTATAGATTTCGATTCTTAATTTTGATCTAGCACCCGTGTGTACTTCCAGATATGTATTAAATTTAATTCAATTTATTCTTTAGTAAATGTTTTCTGTTTATTTATGTTTTTATATTTCATCGTACGAAAGTTATAATACCTGGCTTATAAGAAATATGTTGACTGTTACTTAACAGATAATCACATATTTATTAGAAGTGCACTAAGTTTGTTTAGGTATTTCAGTGCTTGTTTGTGTAGTAGTTTATTGATTACAGCACAGCTCTAGTGCAAATAACCGGGTAGCATCACTACTCCTCCAAAATTGGGATTCAGAGCTGAGTGCACGAGTCCTAATATGGTAATTGAGTTTTGTAGTTTATCATTATTTATTTTAACACATATATATGTTGGTACAAGGAGGCACCAAATACATATGCACCACACATATCTCATGAGGGCCGTGGTACTGCCCGGGTTCCCAAACCGAAGCAGGTGGTTTCCTTAGGGGGCCACTCCCCGAGCCTTCGACCTGAAGGTCTGATCCACAAGGCAGTGGAGCAACGTCAGGAGATGCACTCCCATGGCAGCCGGTGACCAATAATAGGTAATACGGATTTGTTCCCTCAGGATACTGGAGTCCTTGTGCACCATTGGTTTGGAATAAAGGTTTTCCAACTCCTCTAGATGGACCCTCCGTATTCGCCAACCCGGATGAAGCACCAGACATTCTCTTTTCGTTCTTTCAATTTCGTAAACAACACCTCCGTCAAGAGAATTGTGTGAGTAGGACTTCCATGTGAGTGGCTGTATACACGTGGCCATGTGAGAGCATTTCGAGAGCGAGAGCTGACTCCCCCCACTCTCGACCGTACCAGGACATCTGGAGTTTCTGTAGTACCAGTCCTGACAATTCATTACTTTTTTGACCTTTTGCCTAGTAACAGCTTATATACTACTGATTTGAAAATTTTATCTCCGAATTCCAACAATGAATTCATCTAGGGAAATATCTCAGACTGCTCTTCGCATACAAGTAGTTTGGTTGCCAAAATCAGTTTTCATGAACTTGAGATTTACACACAACCTAACTCTGTTAAGTCAAGACACTAAAAGCATAGCTTTTCTAATCTCTGGCTCTCATTTGTATACAGTCTGAGATTTTGGTCACAACAGATTGAAACATCTCTATTTTTATCAAGTGGTTACTATGGAATCTAATCTTATTTATGATCTTACTAAAAAGTATGCTTTAGGTCTCAGTTGTTATAGACTATTTGTATTTATGTGAACAAATAAGCACATTTTATACACTAAATATACTTTATCTATCATCCAGAGTGATACACCGTTCAGAATAGGAAGCCGATCATCCTAAAATTAAACGACGTGAAGTAGTTCGAACATATCTAATCTCCCTACTTTGAGGTTTTCCCCAAATATGGGAATTTGTGCCATTTCCCTAAAAGCTTCTACAGTGGCTTCCCCAAAATAGAGAAGTTGGTTAAGGTTGAAGTTTGTACCAACTACACGTGCTGTTACTCAAGGCTGTTAAACTGTTCTGTAAAGCGACCCCACTCAGCTAAATACGTTCTGTGTTTTATTCATACTAGTATGCCCTAGTACGGCGGAGAGGGCCCATCTTTCCTTTCGAAGTGCTCTCGCACGACCACGCGTATACAACATTTGCCAGGGAAGTCCTACTCACTGCCTTCGCGTGGCGGAGGTATTGTTTACGAAATTGAGAGGACGAAAAGCGAATGTCCGGCGCTTTAACCGGGTTGGTGGACATGGTGAGTCCACGTAGAGCAGTTGGGAAACCTTGATTCCAAACCGATGGCGCACATGGGCTCCAGTATCCTAACGGAACAAATAGAGTACGAACCAATTGCTGGTCACCGGCTTCCATGGGAATGCATCTCTTGACGTCGCCCCACCGCCTTGTGGGTCAGACATTTAGGTCAAAGGCTCGGGGTGTGGCCCTCTAAGAAAACCACCTGCTTCGGTCTGGGCACCCAGATATCACAGCCCACACACAAACAGAAGGAAATGACGATACGGATAATACTATACTTGCTTCCATTAACGGTCAAAAGTTCCACATTGATGTTATTATTTACTACGTCATTTATTCACTCTCTTTTATTCCCACTTTATGTATCCTTATTTTTCGACTTAAACAGCAGCTCGCCTATGTTGGAAACTCGGTTCTATCTAAACGTTCTCGAGTCACTGCCTGGTTGAGAATTGTATGCTACCACCAAATACGAATACTGAAGCAGTTTTTCTGAAACCACATGCACCACTAAAACTGGCTGCCTTCAACGTTCGAACTTGAATGCACGTCGCACAACAGATACGGCTGGTTATATATGTCTTTGGAAAGTCTTAATATCAACGTTTGTTGTGTATCCGAGACGCTTATTCAAGACTCTGGTGATGTACTACAAATTCGCTCTCCATGTATCGCCTCGAAAGGCTTGTTTTATGTGCGTTTATCCGGGTACCCTGTGGCATCTTCGTCTGATCTTGTTGGCGTTGGTGTCGCACTAAGCGCTAGAGCTGAGGCAGCACTAATCGATTGGATCCCCATTAAGTCGGTTATGTGCTGTTAGATTAGAAAGTTCCATCAAATAGAGAAAAAATCGGCGTGAGAAATGATGTCTTTTCGTCATCTCCGCGTATGCCCCAACAGATCGCATGCCGAATGCAATTAAGAATGAATTCTATCACCAGTTAACTGTTCTTCTCCAGAAATTGTAGTACTAGCTGGAGACTTGAATGCTCAGATCGGTCGTCTTCTCTCATACTTCGTAGGTTGTTGAAAACCCGAGAAAGATTGGCTCGCGAGAAGCAGGCTGGTTTTCGTTCTAGTCGAGGATGTATTGATCATATCTTCACCCTCCGCAAAATGTTAGAACACCATCATACTTATCAAAGACCAACAATCGTAGTGTTTCTTGACATCAGGGCTGCCTTCGATTCGTTGGACAGCACTGTTCTCTGGGATTGTCTATTGAAGAAGGGTGTGCTTGAGAAGTTTATTAAAACCCTAAAGGTCCTATATCCAAACGCCTTAGGCAGAGTGAGGGCACACAACCATCTCTATCCATTGTTCCATTCAAGCAGTGGAATTAGATAGGGTTGCCCAATCTCATCATTCCTCTTCAACTTTGCCATCGATGACATTCTGGAAACAGTTCTGATGGATATAAGTAATGGTGGTATAGATCTGTTGCCTGGAGAAAGACTTTTCGACCTTGAGTATGTGGATGATATTGTCTTACTGTGCGATAATGCCCAAGCCATGCAATTCACACTTATTCAGTTGGCAATCAATGTTCGTAGGTATGGTATGTGCTTTGCACCTTCGAAGTGCAAAGTACTTCTACAAGACTGGCAGGATTCTAATCCTGTACTCACTCTGGATGGTGAGTAGATAGAAGTAGTCGAGAAGTTTGTATATTTAGGTAGGTACATAAGTGCTGGTGGTGGTGTGAATGATGAGATCAATGCACGTATAGTGAGAGCCACAGCGGCTTATGCCAATCTGGGCCATCTTTGGCGCCTTCGTGCTGTCAGTCTGGCTGTGAAAGATCCGATCTACAACGCGTCGGTGAGAGCAGTTCTGCTCTATGCTTGTGAAACCTGGCCTCTCCGAGTTGAGGATGTTAGAAGACTCTGTGTTCGATCATCGTTTTCTCCGAAGGATTGCTGACATCCAGTGGCAACACCATGTTAGTAATGCAGAGGTTCGGCATCGTGTTCGGGCGCAGAGACGGTAATCCAGCTGGTGTCACCATCTTGAAACACCAACTTCGGTGGCTTGGACACGTTCTACGAAGGTGTCCCAGAGAATTCCAAGTCGTGCATTACTTTCCGACGCTAGGACTGGTTAGAAAACGCGGAGAGGTGGTCAGTGCATGACATGGTGGCGTGGTATGTAAGGAAACTAGGCTGGGTTTCGTAGGTCCTTCACGACTGCCTCGCTGGGGTCCGAGAGATGGTGCGACGTTATCAGATATGACTCAGAATAGAAGCCAATGGCGATCCTGCTGTAACCTTTTACTTTCTTCGTAGAAAGTGGTTGTGACTTCCTTAACTGAAAGATTTCTTCTGTTTGTACTTTTCCGTTTTCCCCATTATTATTATTATTAAACTACTTCACACTAATCCGGTCGTTATTGTTCTTTTTTCTTTTACGCTCCTTACATTCTTTTTCTCTTGTCATTCTCATTGTTTTGTGTGGCTCATATATATTTGGTGCCCTCTTGTATCAATATTTATGTGTTCAAATAAAAATAATTCATACTTATATACTCGTTAAAATACTGCCCTGAACTGTACCTACCAACATGAAGAACTGATAGTTATTGGTAACACAATTGGGCATCTAGAGTTTGTTCCGCAGTAATGCAGATTTGTACGTTAAAATTGTACGACGGATTATCAGTCGGAAAACCTTGAAAAGTCAAGTCAAATAGTTAATTGCAATGGTACTCAATATGATAGATAAGCAAACTTCCATTCAATTTGATAAGTTTTATAACACATATATCTACCAACAAGATTAATGGACAACGCCCAACAAGCATGGTAAAGCCCCACAACTTTTAGTATCATTCAAGAATTAACCGAATTTTTAAAATCATTACATGCAGTAAGGTTACAGTTCTTAGAAACAAAATGCAAGACTACATAGGAGGTAAAAAAATTATCGTAAATATTAAATCAAAATAAGTGACAAGGCGAAGCTCTCAGCTGGGACTACAAAGGAAATTCACGGCGATAAATTCCTATAGCTTCATGCACCTAAAATATCGGCTGCTGGACCGGCTGGACACGATCGAGAACACTTGCGTTGCAAATCCGAGAACGGGCGTCCTTGTAAGAGACAGACCAAAACGACAGTCATGTTATCGCAGCCCAAACCATTTGTATGACAGTCAGGTGCTAGACATCGCATCATAAGTTCTTCACATACCTAGGAACAATAAAATGTGTGGTTTAGTATGAACACAAACAAGAGGTCTTATACTTTTCGAGACCTCTGGTTAAAATGGCTATATTTACCAGTATCCCAAAAGCATATTAATTCTCAGAGTATTTAGGCATAGAACGAACAATCAGTTCAGATCCTCTAATTTCTAATAGTTAACGATACTCATATATACACTCGCTCGCACTATTCATTGTATCGTAATTAATTTCTACAGCGGAAATTATAACAGTATGACTTGGTATTTTTCACTTTTTTGTGATATAACTGATGGTTTACAACATTTTTCCCCTCTACATGTACATTAAGATAATACGTTAATAAGACTAATCACGTTATTTCAGAACCAGTATTCACGATCCAAAAGAGAACTAGGTTAACACTAGAGAATACTTTATGCAATACAATTGCAAGCATTCACATACAGTATGTCCAGAGTAGAGATCAAAGATAAAAAGGAAAATCACATATTTAATAGTCCGTAGGCTATTGCTATTTATTCACGCTCAACAACCAATCATACTTTACTTTCACTACCACACATCAATTGAATTTATACCGCTTACAACATTTCTATTTTTACAGAAATATGCGTTTTGGTAGTATATCCATTAAATGTAGGAAATACTTAGAAGCTGTAGAATACTGGAATTTAACAGTGCATTGATTAATACTGGCAGTTCTGTCAAAATTAAATGTATTGTCACTGTAATCAGTGCAGATTAAATTTGTTATATTAAATAGCTGTACTTTTCAGAACACTCAGTGATAATGAACCATATTTTCATATACTGTTTGGAATACAACAGTTTTTTATGACACGGAAACTAGGTATTTTGTATCAATTCATTATAAAGGGAGGTTAACGACTAAACTGCTTCTGCTTATTGATCTAAAAAGACCCTTTAAAGAGCCTGGAACATATAGATCTTAATTCTACAGCACGTTTTGAGAAATTTCGAAAACGAATTCTTATTTCGATATGGTGCTTTAATAAAAATGTATTACTATGTAAAATCTTACTTTAGATGGAAGCATACCATAACTGAGTCGCAGACGAATAAAGCTTACAACTTCCTGATTTGTCATTACATCCCATATACCATCGCAACACAGTACAATAAATTCATCATCTTCGACTGAAAGTCGTCGAACAAAAACATCCGGATTTGCAGTTACGATTTGGTTTTCGGCAGACTGGTGTGGATTACGCTTGAAGACAAAATCTCCGAAAGCTCGTGATAGTGCAAGGTTCCCATTCACACGTTTTGCATCGACCCAACCACCAGCAGCAGAAATACGTTCTTTCTCAGCACGTAGAGTTGGTTTGTGATCTGTAGACAAAGGTTCTGCGACTCCACGTCTGCTACATACTGCACGGCTGTCTCCAGCATTTCCACAGTAAAGCATTTGATCTTTCAGTAGGACTATTATTCCAGTGGATCCAGCCAATTCATCACCTGGATTTGGAATTTTCAAAGAGAAGCTTGTTGTACTGTCATTGTGGGTTTCAACAGTACTATCTTTCACTGCCACAACTGAACCAGGAGCTGTTAAATTAACTGAGCTGTCTAATTTCGGTGCCGATGATTTAACAGAATATGTGGTCATTTCAGATTGCATCTCAGCATCCATAGAAAGAAAGGCATGACGAATAGCCTCTTTTATGTCATTCCGACCTAAAAAGGACAAGTTAACGGCTGGTTATGTATCGAGATCCTTTTAAGGATATAGTAATATCTGGTGACCAAATTATTGTTTAATTTCCACATATTCGCTTCCACTTATGTAATAAGGAAAAAACAAAAAGTATTTTACTTAGAGGTATAAGTTAGTTAGAACTGCTTCATAGCTTTGTACTACTTTATTATCCAACAGTAAATCAATTGTTCGGTTCTTTAAATTAGGATGTTTCATCGTAGTTCTACAAATGGGAAAAGTCCAAAGTCATCGTTTGCTCAATTTGTGGTGGGATAACATCCACCCAATCACACAGCTTAATAGGACTAGTTGAAAATTTCATAGTATTCCCATAAACATACATGAGTTAGTCAATCGGTTAATGCGATGACCAGCTTAGTTTTTAACCCTAATGCAGGTCACTCGAATGATACTGGGGATGTCGTAGTTTATTTTATTTATTTATTTATTTGAACACATAAATATTGATACAAGAGGGCACCAAATATATATGCGCCACACAAAACAATGAGAATGACAAGAGAAAAAGAATGTAAGGAGCGTAAAAGAAAAAAGAACAATAACGACCAGATTAGTGTGAGATAGTGTAATAATAATAATAATGGGGAAAACGGAAAAGTACAAACAGAAGAAATCTTTCAGTTAAGGAGGACACAACCACTTTTTACGAAGAGATTAAAAGAAGGTTACAGCAGGATCGCTACTGGCTTCTGTTCTGAGCCATATCTGATAACGTCTCTAGCCACTGTGTTGCACCATCTCTTAGACCCCAGTCAGGGAGTCGTAAAGGACCAACAGAAGCCAGCCCTTTGCAGCTTTCTTTCATACCACGATGTCGTAGAGAACAATATTGATGGGGATTGTGGCAGGCTAAGACTATGTTTATCATCATACGTTGCAACCACAAAGTGTTATATATAGCCATTTTAGGAAGAAATATATGAGTTTTATAACTATTGTATATTCCAGTGACATTTATAACATTACTATCAGGATGGATGAATCCAAAACGTTCCAGATAACTACTAAATGTTCACAGGGGGTAACTTTAATAACTAAAATGGCTACCGACGTGTCTAATACTGAATTGGTGTTTAGACAGATAATGAGGAACGACATAGATATACAAACATATAAGCAAAAATCTCAAGTTAACTGAAACACCCTGTTAGCGAGACAGAGACTGGATTAAATTATGCTCCATGCACGATTGCATTGGTGCTCGCTGATTGCTTAATTCTTATCTAATCAGCGCTAGCCGATGCTTGGAGAACATTCTAGAATATTCCCCTGTAAAAACTATAAATATGCTAACGTTTTTCTTATCGTGCTTCTTACTTCGATCCACCCTTGTTATCTGAAATATAATTCCCTATATGTTCAACCGCCTTCTGATTTGGGGACTTGTCGAATGAATTGGTGTCCAAGAATACTATGAAATAGGAATAGATGAATTGTAATATGAGAGAATTATAACACACCCATAAAACCTATTAGGTATACATCCTATGGTTCAAGTGTTGAGAAAGAAAATCAAGATATCAACAAAAATGTTATGAGATAAAGTTAACATTGGTTTGGTTTTACATATGTGAAACAGCTATTAAGCCAGAAATTTCAGCGTGAAAAATACGTGTACTGATGCCAACCGTTTGTGGCAAAAGGAAATAACACCACATTAAGTCCTAGCCTCGACTTTTATAGACCTCGCTTTTTCAGGCAGATTTTAAGATGGATATAATGAATGGTGGAAAGACTACGGATACGGTTTCAGAGAATAACTGGATCACAAAGCATAACTACGTGCACCTACGTCAAGCAGAGATTTATTCAAACTTTGCCTGTGATCAAAATAGCTTTCTATCTGTTCAACTTAGGTATGCATTACCCGTAAGGTCTTATACGTGATGCGCTCGTATGCTATTTTAATATTTCGCAACTCTGACGTCAATAAAACGAACAAGACGACCTCTATTCTCTTCTTATTTGCCACCTCAACAACAGTGAGAAGTTCAGCTTCGCAATGGAAGCTTATTTGATGATAGCCTAAGTATAATTAAAAAATCAGTTTAGGTAACCGGTTATATATCGGTTAAAACGATCAGAATTCATAAACTGAGTGACTGCCACCAAACACAAATCAGAGCGAAGACCTATTCAAAGTTCAGAAGCCAATGTTACGAAAATTAATTAAAAGTTTACCTGACCCTCACTTTAAATTGATATCAGCCTTCAAAAAATCACATGTAGTCCTAGTTACCAAACTTTTTGCTATATGTATACGGTATTCATCAATATACTTTTCTTTCAGAAAGTATGACAACTATTATTCATGTGAGGTCACCACAATATATGTAGACTAATTCAAGCTATTAACTACCATAAATTGAACCTGACAATTGCTACAGATGAGCAAATTACATATTTCAACGAGTACCAAATCAAAGAAAGAAAAATAGGCGCATCAAATAATTTCCTAATTAGCATGCCTTTTTTAAAATCGATCCAAGTGAGAAAGAAGACTTACTATATTCAATTTGCTCAAGGATTTTCTCGTGAAGATGACGACTTGCATGATTTGCCACTCTTGTACCTCCATGTCCATCAAAAACTGAGAAATAGGCAGCCTTTGGATCACCAGGAAGCTCTAGTAAACACATATGAGCGTCCTCCATATGTACACGCCATCCTTGCATGCTGGATACTGCAACACTATAATTTTCATTCTGCCAGCTCTTCGTTTCCTTGGATAGAACAGGAGCACATAAAGACTGACCCATTTACGCCAAATAAAGAACACTACAGTTGCCTTTCGTACTGCTTCATTTAACTAGTTATTATGGTCCGGTTCACCCCTTACACCTACGCTACATACGCTTGACGGTTGTGGTGAGACGATGTTCTATAAATGAAGAAACAGAAAGCACATGATAAGTAGAATGGAAAAATTTTAAATAATTGACGAGATGTTAATAGTGAATGAACTTAGCTGTCATGGATCCTTGCAAGACAAAACCTTTCATGTTTTCGGTTGTAATTTTCCTTTAGGGAAATGCATTAATGACGATTCTATCTATTTGAGAATGTGAACACAAACTACAGTGACTACTGGAGACCAGTCGTACAGAACATTTTCTGAAATATTTAACTTTAATGTGGTACAAACCGGTATACTTCTAAGAAGAAGATAACTGGCAGAGGAATCCCGTGGCTAATGGTTTATGGGTTATCTTTTAGATTAAGCCCTGTTTTTGAGAAGGCAATATGGGTGGGTAACGTACTGATGCTGCTAAAGCACAGTGCAGACAGTGGTTCAACGTTCAATAAGAACCTTGTTCTTACTACTACTTAATCAACATCACAGTAAGCAAACCATGACAAGCTGAGACGGAAATGAATTAATTTTGAAAAGTAGTAATGCTTTTAAGACATGTAGGTATATACATTTGACCAGTGACACAGAAAACACTCACCTTTGTAGTACAGAAGCTAAAGTTGATGTCAGTGCGAGGACTCTAGAAGTGTTACTTAGTACACTACCGAAGCAGTCGAAACACTCAATAGGTTGGAAGAACACCTTCAATAATCTGGTATGTAAAATGGAATACAGATAATTGGTGAATAATATCTGTTTTGTTAGCCTTACTAGTATACGTTTTGAAATAATGGAAAAAATAATTAATATTGCCAGTCTACATAATGCGGAAAAGATCAATCATTTAGCCATAGAATTTATCTTTCGGGTGTTTCATTTACATCTGATTGGTTGGTCATCGTTATAACTTTACTGGTATCCTTATATAATAGAGAGGTGTGTTGTTGCGTTTAATTAAAAAATGTTACAGAAATTCGGACTAACCCACGAAAAATGGGAGTTAAAAGCTTTTGTGACAATTTTATTTTCATTTAAACATAGTTAGCAGAACTACCTGTAGATGCAAGAGACTGTAAACAGTCTGTAACGTGTACCAGTTTTCGTCTAGCCAGAAGGTGCGTTGTGTACTAGGGGGCCAGAGTAGCGTGAGGGCTAAAAAATAAGTGAATTAACGACCCAGTAAGCGCAAACAATCCACCAATATTTATCAAAGACAGAAATAAACGAGGATCACTAATAATACTGTCCTCAAAATATGACAAGTTTGGGAAAAAAAAAGTACATAGTCTAGCATGCCACAAACACAATATTGTCTGCTTGATTGCTGGGACAACATGCTCACTTCCAAATACCTTAAATGAAGGATTGTGAGTAGTAAATTACTGTGTAAATACGTGTCAACGACAAACGGTAATCATTTAAACACAACATGAAGAGGGAGGCGACGTAGCACTTTACGCGACTACAATTATAACTCCTGAATAATGGACAAATAAATAATTTCATTGTTCCAAATCTAAACGAGATCGTACGAAAGAAATTTGGAGGAGCTTGTGAAGTATTAATAAACAGTTGCTAGATGAACTGTATAATTGGATTTCTCAGGTAGGTGGGGTGTGGATGTGTTAAGATTCTCAGTGTGAATCTTGTGTAGCTGAGCATAAAATCGAATCCCATTACGAAATAAAATAGGTAAGATAAATAAACGACCTCTAACAAGAAACACTAGTAATATGGCTACAAACTAAATACCATTTTAAAATACTCAGTTCTGAGAAAAAATATACTAATATTTGTAGGGCACGTGTCATTGGAAATCGAAAAAGATGTGTTTGCGTTCTGAATGGCTAATTTTTGCGAGCATTTACTTTGCAGTCAGATTCATGTAGTCTCCCACATGCATGTACTGTGATCAGTGATAACTGAGCCATTTAAGTAAATGATTATTGCCATTAATAGTAATAATCATTGTTGTTCCTTTAATGCGATTCATTACTATTCGCATCAATCAGTCAAGAATTAACACTACTGACATTATGCTACCGGTACACAGTTGTGAAAATTATAATCTAAGTTTATTTCCTGAGCTCCACAGTGTCAGTTAGTATGTACATATAACGAAAACCTTTGCATGGCACTGAAGTGATTCCTCCTTAAATTACATTATTATTAGACAAAATCCAAAGTCACACTAGATCAATTTAAATTAACCTGCAGTTTAGCATAAACTTTATCAACAAAATCTGAGATTCATATTTTCGCAGCCTGTTGCATCAAGTTTATTATCGAAACTTTGTTAATTATAGTCGTGTCACTTTTTTATCAAAAATCTTTTCGTTGTCGAACATTGTCTACGTCTTTGTTGTACTTTGTTTTGAATCAAAAGGCAAAACACTAGCTTTTGGGCATATACCTCAACAACTTAAGGTCATGACCTTGTGTATCGTCAAAATTGAATTGTACGGCCGATAATGTTAAATTTGCTAGACAAGGTTAGCGGAGGATTCACTTTTTCTGAATTGTGTCCAGGAAAGAAAGAGCATTCTTGCTTAAGGAGATTTATGATTCTTGTAATGTTTCATGTATGCCTGAAGGACGATAGCATTAGATAATGATTAGAGAAGTAGTCAAGGAGTGCTCTCTTGTCAGTGCCTGCTGAAATGTGTTGTTAAAAGGATCAACAGAAAAGTATTCACTGTCGCATGCTGTGAGGAGTTTCACAACCACAAAAAAGTTTTCACGAATTTTGCCTGTACTTTAGCAGTAAATAAATTCGAGAAATAAATAGTTCAGTAAGTCTTCGACATTGATGCTGACTTCGTTAATTTACCTGGACACACTAGCTGAAGGCGTTCGACCACACATCCATAATGGATGGTGATTGGGTATATCGTAAGTCAAATCCTCACGACAACTAGCTAGCATAGTTCACTCACTTTTCGAAATACCGACTGCTATTCAAATATAACTTCGAATTCCTTCATTCCTGACTTCTGGTATGACTGGATTTGAGATTCTTTAATTATGAAGGCCCAACAAAAGTCAACCACAATGGTATTCTACAACAGGAACAATTTTTCAATCTGGGGAGTAATTCAGTTCATGCTACTAACGACTCGATAACTTTGTAGCGGTAAATAAATCCCCAAAATATATAGCTGTGTAAATCATCGACATTTGATGCTGACCGCATTAGTTTTAATGGACTCACCTAGCTGAAGGCACTCGGTCACGCATTCACATCAGATCAGTATTGGATGCCCTTTGTTTTGCCTTTCCTGCAACTGCTAACCAGCTTAGATTAGTCACTTCTCGATATATCGAACTCCGAATACTTGTGGCTTGTTTAGCTATTATCTTACTAACCTGTCATTTGGAATACTCATGTAGGCGTAATTTTCTTTATATACGCAAACAGCATTAGTAATTTCGCTAGTCTCCCGAAGTCTATAGCGATATTCGGGGGTTGAGCGCTCCCACCTTTGACTGCTTTCCTTATACTTTACACTTTATACTCCGTATGCTCATGAATTTCAAGAATATTCTGTGCAGTTTTAAGACGTGAAATTGAAAATGAAAACTAGTTAATAAGTATAGGGAGACATGAAATACATTAAAAGAAACATATCAGTTACGCTGTTTAAGCATAATGTTTCAGTAGCATCTTCATTATTTACGTAATCATGGCTGGTACTATTATTCTCTTCCGTTATAAAGAAGAACATTAACACGCACAACTGTAATGTATCAGTTTATTGTAGATGATTTCCTACTAATCTTGTTCATGCAATTACGACCTATGAGATAAAGAAATTGTGAGCCATTTCCAGAATTGTGTGTTTCGAGTTAAATTCAAAAACTGTATATATTTGCATATATGTATATATTATCCAGCCGATTCTCCCTATGGCTTAACTATGAATTGACTGTTCACTTGATTTTCCAAAAAAATTTGTGAGGAATGAAATATAGGAATTTGTCTTTAAAGTTTCTTGCTTGAGGATCATTTTGTGCATCTTATTTAGCCTAGAAGCTGGCTTGGTACATGTGCAGCACAATTCTACGTTCAGAATATTAAACGCAGAGATTATGTGATGATTGGTAGTATTTGAATTATTGTACGAACTAGTAATTTCCGAAACAACGCAATCCAAGCCACAAATAACTGGGTGAGCACAAACGAATGTATCGTGTTTACAATTCAAAACCAGGCAGTCATCAAGAGCAAAAGAATCATTAGTTTATACAAGCGCCACATATTACCCAAGTACGGTCATAAAATTAAATACATTTAACGTCTTTGATTAAAATGTCTAATTTAATCGTCAATGTGAGGGAAAAACGGACGACACTTGCTCTTTAGATTAGCATAGAAAAATATTTTTCACAGGATTTTAGTCACCAATCCTATTCACTCAGTTAGGTAATCAAATTTCCAACAGCAATACACGTTTCCAACAAACGAGGAACGTTATTGGTTCCTCGTAATAATTGTGAAACCAGTCAATCAAATATTAGCAATCAATAAAACAGTTAATAAAGATGGTAGCCACTGAAATCCAGTGACTGAATAAGAAATAACTAAGACAGTAAGAGAAAAGCCGAAAAACAAAATTACAGGCAAAATTAATGATGGTAATTTTATATCAACCAAAAAAAACGAAGTGAATATGTAAGGATAAAGACATAAAAAATTCCAAGTTAACACAGTGTACATATTTTATATGTAAATATCTTACTATACTCAAACATTTTTGTTCTGATGAGCAGTGGAGGCGTTTGTTAATATTCTGACGATTTCTAGAATTTGATCGCTGCTACCAAGTTCAAAACACTGGAGAGTGGAAGCATATCTCTCATACAAGACAAAAAATTCTGTCTACAATGGTACACGAGCAGCATTGTAGAAATATGTATAAATTTAGCATCCATATACTAAGGTCGATAGATCTAGTGTCTTCAGGTATTCTTTATTGTATATGAATTTAAGAATAAAAATGATGCCTTAGTTCCTCAGTGAATCCATTATACTTACTCCGGTTACGCTCAGTAACCAAGCTTGTGTCCTGGCGCGATCTCGGTATTATTTCGATACCACGAGATCGCCAGCAAATATATCTCGACTTGGTTCATTAACTGCCTTCTGATATTTGGCTTCCGGGGGATTTTATAGATATCCTGGCACGCGTTCCTTTATAGTGATGTCTACCGCGACTCGGCACCACGCTACAAGCTAACTGGTTTAACCTTGAGGCTGGAAATACGTGAGTCCGAATTGAAACTAACTGCCTTGGATAGAGAGACGAAAATCTATTCTATCGCCTGATTGACTGACAAGCAAGCGAGAAAACGAGTCAACTGGGACAGTACTCGATTAACTCTTGATTCCGATTCCAAATTTCAATTCAGTTTGGTGTAAAAAGATACAGTAATAAATAAATGACTAAAATGACAGCAAAGTACAAGCAATTAAAAAAACACAATTAAGTCCAAACTCGGCATTAGTGTAGAGAAATAGAGTACCCGAGGTTACATTTAAGCTACAATAGATTTAAAACAGAAAAGAATATGGCAGTGAATCATACATCAAACCAAAGCTTATTGTCTGTAGAATAAACTGGGATTCAAACTAAATGTTAGTGTTTAACAAGCTTTGAATTAAGTGAAATAACGTCCCCAAAATAACTTCCGTTGTTCGTCATAGCTTTTTTGTTTCTCTGTTCACATCAGAAACTCACATTATACTTGTTTCGAAATAATTTCTTCTATCTATTCAGTACTGCATACTGAACAAACTTTTATTATATTTTGACCATTAATTAAGTTCTATGATATAGTGAAGAGTCTGTTTAACTGTCAAAGAACTTTACTAATTATCCTAGATCATAGTCAATTCCTTTATGATTGTATTACCAGAGTAATGTTCTATGATATATGAGGTTGTAAAATAACTAATATATGAAATAAATCACTTCAGAAGATTCGTACTGAAGTCTTTTACTTCGAATAATTGTGTAAAATATTCATAATTTTCATTCTCCCCAGTGTTTCCAGTTTGTATTAATATTGGGGATTTATTATCATGTGTTTTTTAATTTTCTCGTTGAATACTGATCATTTCCATTGAAGCAATTTTTTATTTCTGAAAATTTTTAAGTCGTTCTGACTAGTGGTACTTCACATAAAACTGTTTCATGTTTTTCATTGAAGATTTATCATGGAACTTTTAATATTTTTGTTCACGTTTATCTACTATTATTCTGATGATAGAAGAAAGTTTGAGATGAGATTACTATCATTCAGTGGACTAAAAGTGTTTCTTTGTGTTTTTTTGGTTTGAATCTTTATATTGAAATAACATTTTGAGATCTGAAAAATTCCTATAAAATCACATTATAGTGGTCCGAGATCTGATTCCAGTTAGATCGTATGAATGATTGTTGTTAAAATATACGTCCTTTATATCCTCGTATATAATCATCGACTTAACTCGGGTTAATGAATAACGGAATTAACAAAGTCAAATATGAGAATGGATTTCGAATACATATATTTCTTACAATCATTGATCCAAACAAACGATCAGAGAAACGAAACGAAGAAGAAAAGAGCGAAGCGAAATGACGTGCGGTGGACAAGGCATATAAACCAGTTTGATTTAACTAAATGCGAATCGATATTTATAGTCGAACAGAAATAAGTTACAGACATGTGATGAATAGAGTAAACGCACACATATATGCTCATATAGTAAGCAAATAATTAACAAGATCAAAATATGACTCAAGAAGGATTAATAAACTGGTCTATTCGAAAGCTAGAATAAACTATGTGAACTTAACATAGCAATTGATACTACAACATAAGTTGAAATACACCGATTAATATAAAGATTAATAGATGAATAATGATTTCTTTGTAAACGATTCAAAATATAACATTTATCTTTTGGAGATTTACTGAAACACATTATAATTAATTGTTTTGTATAAATAAATAAATAAATATTTTGCATTATTTTGTTAGTTTAATAGTTTGTTTTTACTTAATGTAACTAAAATAAATTAAACTATTAATGTTATTTAATTATTCTAAACATGAATTTCTAGCATGAGCAGATTTGTTAGTTCCTTTATAAAAATAGGTTATTGAAAATTCTGTTTCTTGAAAGGTCTTTCTAGAATTTAAGTTGAATAAATGAAATGTAATAGCATTATTCTTGCTTAAACCTAGCATAGATGACAAAACATATCGCATATACTTTGCCTATCATAATTTCTTTGAAATGTTAGTTTGTCAACAGAAACTTGTCAATTCAGTTTCTGTGATAGCTAACAGTCACCTGCAAGAAGTATTTGAAATCTTGAGACAATTGATGTTTGCTGAGTTACCTAGTGTTACTGTCGGAAACGTTAATATTGAATTAATTAGGCAGTGACTGTCTCCCTATGGCACTGAGATTTTAAACAGGTTTGAATCCTGATAACTCCTTACAACACCCTAGAAACTTAGCATAGTACACGGGATTTCGAGTCAATTACGCTAGTTGTCACACTAAAACTTGATCTGCATCATTTATTATGAATTATACTGGCATATATTTATTTATAATTCACTGATCGATCGGTAACAAATATTCATATGTTCGATATACGCAGAGATAATAATCTAACAATTACATTAATTTCGCTTATCAAATTATGCGACTTCTTAGCTTTGGAAACCCGGAAAGCATATTGTTTGTCAATTTCATGAATGACATAGTCTTTTGTTTTTACCAGTTCACTTAATTTCGTTTATTGATTAAGTTTTATTCGAATTTTATTGTTTAATTTTATAATCACTTAGTGTCATAGTCTACACGAGGAGTTATTCCACATCTAACTGTGCGAATCCTGTTGTTACTGCTCTTTTGGAAATTATCAAGAAAACGATATTTCGTTAATTATTAACACTTTATTTTCATGAAAGTGTCTCTTATATAGAAGAATACATTTGTTAAGTTGTCATCTGAATGAGATTGCTTACATCAACAATGTTATTAATTTTCGACTCTAAGAAAGCTAAAGTCCTATTTAGGACTTATCATCTGGATGTACTTGCATCCCAGAGTTGATTTTACTCCGGGACTACGAACCCAGAACCGTTCTCTTCAAACGCCATCGTGTTATCCACTCGGCTACTGAGTCCTGATAGACACATGCAGCTGACGAGTCCCAAGTAGGACGAAACGTGGATCCTGGATTCCAACGTATGCCACTATTTATCTTTGTTTATAAAGCTTGTGACTTAAAACGATTCGCATAGGATGCATATATGCCGATAAGAGACTGTGCAATTGCAGTTTTAAACAGTTTAGTAACTTCAAATAATGCAATGAGTAAACTAATTTCAACAGAATTATGTAATATATTAGCGTAGTATATTGTTCGACATACATTATAATCGTATAGCTCATAGTTCTGGTAAACTTCGTTTTTTCATTGCATTATTTTTAAAAAATGTTAATAGTGTAATTCGTGTCAACAAATACGGGAAATACATCGTTACAGAAAACGTAGCAAGGGGTTTACTTGTGTATTCTAGAAACCTCGTGCACAAACGATACAGCTTTATTTTTCAACGACGAATTTTACGACTAAACATGAATTGGTAAGTAATTTGTGAGTTTCTGACAGTAAATAATCTGATAATTCCCTTAACCGCTGGAAATTCGCAATATATTAAAACACAATTATATGAATGAAGAAAATTCTTCTCAACAATTTCTCACCGGGTTCTGAAATCATAAATCTAAATTAATAATCCATAAAATTGGCCAGATTTAAGGCAGAGTACATCATTTAAAGTTGTAATATGCGAACCAATAATTGATTGTTACATAAAATAAAATAAAATCGTTGATGTCGGAGCTGACTAACATGAAGTGTTAACCTGAATTCGTTTATAAGTGAAACGAAATTGTGAGATAATTTATCAGAATAAATTTGGTCAACATGGGGTGTGGAAGAGAGAATAATGGAATAAAAATCAGAAATTACGTAATATGTAGAATAGTATGAATCAGGTTAAATAAAGTAGATAGGGTTGGATGCTGAATAAATTTCTTAAAAAGGTTATCAAGTGTAATAATAATAATAATGTTTGGAACATAAAAATGAACATTAATCATATCATGTCACTGTGTTCTAAAATTGATTAACTAGTTGGCCAGGGTAAAAAAGCGGGTCTAGGTTTTCGATCCGAATAGCAATTGCTTCAGCCGTCTGCAAGATTCTCAGTCTGACGGAATTAGGTAGGCTGCTGTTAACACTATATATTATTGCGAAAGATTGCTCCATGTTGGCTGTATTTCCCATCTGAATTAAACGTGTTAAAATGGAGCTGTTAACGGTTTTGACTACATCTTTTCATTTCACTTATAAACTGATTCAAGTTAACATTTCACATCAGTAAGCTCCGACATTAACGATTTTATATTATTTTATCTCACTAACAATCTTAAATTCACATATTACAATTTTTAAATGATGTACTGTGCCTTAAGTCTGGGCAATTTTATGGATTATTAATTGCGTTAACATATTTTGTAGATTAGATTCAACTTTGAACCCGTGAACCTCATCACGTGAATTAAAAGTACTCACGATACAACAGAATTTGACAATCTTTGTATCTGGCTGCTTCAAGATATCCTGAACACAAACAAGGAAGATGATAATCATTGAAAGAAGCAATATGTTCGAGCAGACGTATAGAGTTGAACGTCAAACTATTACCTTAACCACTAAGGAAAGAAGAATGTCAAATGAATTTTACCCAGACATGACCATGATCCTTGACCGAGTGTTGTCACCTGACAATATCTGTTAAAACTAATGTTAGAATAAGCGTCGAAAGTCTCCATAGTTACGCCACACAACAATACGAATAACACGCGAGTTTTAACTAATCGACTAGTTTTCCTTTCGGAGTATCAATGAGCCATATATGAAACTTGAAATGTTTAGTGAACGAGTAACTCTAAGATATCAATTTAGACTGACATTAAAATTAATTGACAATCTGTTCTTGCTGCAGAATGACTTCAACTTAACGAAATTGGACTTATTATACATAATTCAACCACATAAACTTGTTTCGCAATGTTTGTTTCAAACCAAGATTTTGTTAATGATTTTAGGGCTTTGGTTGACTAATCGGTTGAATAATATTCTTAGAGTAAATAAGGTGATTGAAGTGATAATTTGTTTCAGAGGTCGATATCTATGTGTATAAATAAATATATTAAGAGTGACTATAACTGTTCGACTAAGTAAATATGGATGGAAGATTAAAACAGCCACCTATCCAAATAATATTTAAAAAACAATAGCTAGTCAAACTGATATGGAAATGAAACGAGTATCTTAAAATCACCAACTATTTCTAATTTCTGTCCTTCAGAATACATACTTAATAGACATTACATTCTTGTATCTTTCTGCATATTAATTTCTGAATATATGTTATAAAATTGGAAACATGGTAGGAGCTGATGAATTGCAGAACAATATATTACATTTAACCAAAGCGAAATAACTACCGATACTATTCATCAAAAACATAATGAGTGCTGCGTTGCAGGTTGTATACAAGTTGTTAGGTGTGACTATGCTATAAATATTATTTTCTATAAGTAATGTGAACCAAACATCGGACTAATATCGATAAAAATGACAACTTCATAAAGAAAAATTTAATAACTTTCATAACATTTGTTACATTCAAACATGAAAAGATAAAAAAATCTAAAAAGTAAACAATAGGTGGGATTTACAGGGGAAATGCATTAGAAAAGCACTAACATTCATGTTCTGTGCCTCAAGCAATACTGAACATAATCATCAACCAACTTTGCAATACGTTCATCAGTAACCTTATGAGATGGTTTGTTGATAATCTATAAGCAAACAAAACAGAAAAGACAAATGACAATCACAAAATATAACTGGAGAAAAAATCTCAATTGTGTAAATTAATTTTGGTAAACAATATCAACAAGGATGATCATGACATAAATTCATACACTAGAGGAGTTTAAATCTTTAAACACCCTGTTTAACAGAATAGTTAACATTGTTAGAAAAATCCCTATTCACGAATAACTAGAATTATTGAGAAACGAACAGATTCTTAAAGCGTTCAGTATAAGTTTTAATACTGTATAGACTACGATTACAAAGGACAAGGACACAATAGATCGCCTAAATGTATTCACTTATTAGATCTTTAATTAGATGAGAAAAGTTTAGCTACCATTCATTTTAAACCAAACAAATAGACAAAATTAATTTTGACAAATCTAACTTCGGTAGCTATCCTTATTTTAGTTCGTTATTTTCAGAAATTAATCTATGGTATTCAAAAGTCAAGTATTGTAAATACATTTTACGGTATTCAAAAAGCTTTTCAAATATCTAGGGAACAAGAAAGTCGACAAAATAAGACACTATGCAAATCTTGTTGACAACATTGAAATGTCAGTATTATAAAAACAGGAAAGTACAGAAGTACATGAAAAAAGTACGATTACCTTGCTCAAGGAACGTTGAAAAATATTACGACAAGTTTCTTTGTCTATTCTGTGAGAAGAGACATATGCCTTTAAATGATGTTTCAAGGTAGACTTTACTCTTTGCAGAGATTCAGAGCTCCAATTACAATGTGAAGGATTAACTTCACTTGGACAACTGTGAGATGTTGATGGGATAGGATTATTGATAACAGAACATTTTGCAGGTGTATTGTTATAATGTTTTACTTCAGAGTTTGTATTTGAATTTGAGGATATGAGAGGCTTGGAGACAAAAGATACACCATCTGATGTAGAAGGAGAAGAGATGGAGTTAACTGTAGACAGAGAGGGGAATTTATTGTTTACTGAGTTCGCTATATTGACCTTATTTGTGGAAAGTGATGGGACCTTGGCTACCGGAATAGGCGACATAGAATGATCCGGATTTACTTGCATATGACGAGTAGAAAAGCGGAACAATGATGCCTGTCCAGCTTCTATGTCACTGAGATAAGTTGATGATCGAGGATTCGGTTGAGAAATAGAATTGCTTGAACTGAAGTTAAAACGGATAAAGGTTTAACAAACTCATATGAAATAACACAATTCAAGTACGTTAAAGCAATTCGAGAAAAATGAACTAACAACCAGAAAATGTAGATGAAAATACTAAAAGTTAACACCGGATTATGCGAACTGGATTTTTAATCCACCAGACTGAAACTTATTCCGTATACACAGAACATGACTAGAGAAAGGGATAACTGTAGTCCAATAAACATTTAGTAGTCATGTGAACAACGTGGATTATAAGCATCCATAAAGAACACAATCTCCACATACAAACAGAAAGCATAGTGGCGTTGAAAAATTGGTTAAAACACCACTTCAAACTGAAACATACAAAAACCCAGTAGCACTAATAATAAAGTAACAATAGTTTTAAGAAACAATTCAATTACAAAATGATTAGTAAAACCTCCAAAGGATGTTAATGAGGAAAAAGTTAATATACATCTGACGATTATATTGAGCTTAGCCAATAAATTATGAAAGAATGAAAGTTGAAATCTATGATATTTAATGTTTTTATTAGCGATTACAGAATGATAAATGAATTCCAGTGTTAATATGCCACGAAATTGTAGTAGCTGAAGTGCAGTAAACAGCATCAATAAGAAAATTTAAATAATAATTAATACCGTCTGTAAGTCAAATGTCTAACTAAAAGTTCTGAATTTTTAAAAAGTACTATGAGACATAAAAACACGTGTGGACTTTCGAAAATTACTATTAGTGTTGAACCTCGAAATAGTAACTGGAAAAAAGTTACAAAACTATTTATCGGAAACTAGAGTTTATGCGTTAAGAAATGCTCTTACTTATACAAAACTATGAACATAAGTTACGTAAGAAGCTTAATCTGAAATAGGTATATTTCAGAAATTGTCTAAACATGAAAGCAATATTGATTGAAAAACGAAGTTCGAAATTCACTGGACATTCAATGGACACTTAATGATTTCTAAACGTAGTGTTTCTATCCGTCACAACGAAAATGGTTGGTACTAAAGTAAGCACGTGTACTTCGTTATTTGGTAAATAAAGTAAATTTTCCGTCACCTGTGGAGACTGAGTATATGCAAACAGATTTATTATTTTATTATTTATTATTTATTTTAACACATAGATATTGGTACAAGGAGGCACCAAATAGATATGCGCCACATAAACCATTCGATTTGTGTGAGGGCTGTGATACTGTCCGGGTGCCCAGACCGAAACAAGTAGTTTTCTTAGAGGACCACACCCCGAGCCTTTGACTTTAAGATCTGACCCACAAGGCAGTGGAGCATCGTGAGGAGATGCGGTCCCATGGTAGCCGGTAACGAACGATTGGTTCATACGCCATTTGTTCCCTCAGGATACTGGAGCCCATGCGCACCATTGGTTTGGAATCCGGTTAAAGCGCCGGACATTCGCTTTTCGTCCTCTCAATTTCGTAAACAACACCCCCGCCACGCGAAGGCAATGAGTCGGACTTCCCTGGCAGAGGCTGTATACGCGTGGCCATGTAAGAGCATTTAGAAAGAGAGGGAGGGCCCACCCCACTCTCGGCCATACCAGGGCAGAACTTTGTGATGAGTCATCGATAAGGAGAAAGCAATTGATATAATGTCTATTAAGAAACAATAACATTTAACAGAAATTATATTTTCTGAAATTGTAAAGCCTTTAATTAAATAGTTTCTAATGTTTACAAAAATATACTAATAGTGCCATCTCGTAATTAAGTACTTTAATGCAACCTAGTGACCAATTGAAAGCTGTGTATTCGTCTTCAAACCACACATTTTTATGTGACGCCTATCCGAGTTCACGAACTCAATTAGTGAGACAGGATTCGAACCTATGCCTGGACAGTTGGAAATCAAGTGATTTACAGATGAACAACAGACTGTTAAAGAAAAATATATGAGCGGTTGAAGAGTTTACACTCTTCATTGGAACCACACCCAGACATTTGTATGCAACAAGGAAAATGTTTTTGATCCCCAGTATAACGCTTAATCTCAAGGTTTAGATGGTTTTGGCGGGTTACCGTTTTGACTCGGTATGAATTTTACATTTGTCTTGATAACAACTACTAGTGTATAACCTTAAAATATGTTATGAGAAGGCATTTAATAACATGGCTAACAGTTTGCAATCAGTAAGGGATGAATTTATCCAAGATACGTACAAATAAGAGGAAAATGATATAATTAATATTATTACGCTTAACGACTGATAATTACAGATACTGTTAGCACATTCAATAACGCAACATGTTGAAACCCAGTTGACCGAGATTTCTATAGGTTAAGTCAGTTTAGAAGGAGTACTAATCCTAGAAAAATAAAATGGAGACGCGACAAAATCGTAGCTATTTCTGAACATTTGTTAAAACCTGTCACCAAAAAACTACGATCAACATATATTTTTCAACAACATCAATGGTAGTTGAAAGAAACGTTGAACAACGTTTTAATGCATGAAAAAATAAACGTATTTGAAAACATCACACGATGATCCTTTAGCTATTCGAGTTACTGATACTTTATTTTCTAGAGCTTTTACCCAAGGGAAACTATAAAGAACCACTCATTAACCATTTACATCCAAATTTTAGACTTTAAATAACTTAGCAGTAATTGAATGAAATACAATACATAAATCTAAACTTACATGGAACTAGTAGTTATGATAGGTAGAGAAGGTACGATTGATGCTTTATCGTCATCTTCGTCAACCAAAAGTCTAAAACTAAAAAATATGCAAGAACGATTATCTGTGTGCAAATAGAAGCTAAAAGATGATACATGTTAACGATAAATCAAACGTTTGGTCGGTTTTAGTAACTACGTGTGTTTCTAACAGATTCCCATCAGTCTTCAGGAGAAATACCTCACAAGTTTTTAGTCAAGTAAACTAAATCTCACGTAAAATGTTACAAAACTAGGTAGACGTTATTTGATATTTTTCTAGGGACGGGAGAGCATGATTGGGGAAAAATAAACTAGTAAACAGTAAGTATAACAATACATAATTTCGAACTAAAAACTTTGTGGAACAACCTAATCTACTATATCTTCTTATACGATCTCAACTATGGAGCCTTCAATGAATGAATTTACTCTTTACACAACACATCTAGAGATTACAGAAACAGATACAACATACTACAGCCAATACTAAATGTAAGAAGTTAATGTAAAATGCACTGTAGTTAAATTGCTTTTTCTAAAGACGATATCACTAAAATTTACAGCTAGGCAAATTTGTATATATATATATATATATATATATATATATATATATATATATATATATATATATATATATATATATATATATATATATATAAACAACCGACTTCTAAACACTGGTGACTTGTAAGCTCTAATTACTGTATAATTTAAAGATCAAACGATCTGATTAACTGAGAGTGTATGTGTATTCAGACGAATATTTAGCTCCAGAATTGGTGTTAAGTAATGCCAAAATGATTAGGTTATACAAATGGATTGCTAAAAAAAACCTACTCGCATTGTGATTCTTTACCCAAAATTGATAACTTAGGTAGACTAGATCCTATCAAGCCATTTCGAACTCGAAGTTGGGAAGAAGTTGATGGTTTCGGGCTAACAGACGATAGGGACGAGGAGAGTTTCCGCTAAATGTGCAAACAACGTACATAATATCATTTAGAACACTTTGAAATCGATAAATATGTACAAAGATCACACAAATAGAATTATTCTAGCTATTATTTGTACAGTATAAACTAAAAACGTTTTATATTTCCGAAGCTTCAAAATCCACTGGAATTTCAATTTAGCTTTAAAACACTAAGGACAAATTAACTATTATTTACCAGATATAGACTCATGTACTTCGAGTTACAAAATAAATGTGAGGGTTAGCAATGCTACCCCGTCTTTTCAAACAAATTAGATAGATCAAGGCTTGAAACCACAACTTGAGCAGAAAGTTGGACGCCTTGACCGCCGAGCCCCCGACTCAACTTCAACTTCAGTGATCCGTAGTGTAATGTTGAAGGTAAACCGACTAAAAGCCTATGGTACGCCTATAATCTCCGTGTGATGTAAAATGTGAAAATCTTAATCAAAGCGTTTTGGGAGAGATTCTACATAGCCGAGTTTATCACTGTATCTTGGTATTATTCGTTTAACTTTTGAGTTATGGATGTCGATCGGAATTATTCGTCGTACATTGACAGAAAACAAAAGATCGACTGTATGTATAGTTTTTTCATAAGAATGTAAGCTAAAATAATTTTCTATTACCAATATATATTAGTAAGTATTAAATGTAAACTGACCGCTCAGAAGAATGTAAAGATATACTTTCTTAAGATTTACTCAACCTACTGTAGAAACAACAGCATAAGTCATATACATACCAAGTGATTCGATCTGTGAAACTTTGAACTAATACGTGCAACAAGATTCCTAGCACGATAAATAAAGAAATCCATAAAAAATGTCTGTGAAATCGCCAGAATTCTTAAAATAAAAACTCGAAACTGATCTTCAAGAAAATTCATACCACTTTACGTGTTTATGTTTACTGAGTCGTCATAGTATAAGTAATAAAATAGAGAGTAAATAAAAAATTGAGGTTTGATGTCCAATTACTTAACATCTCATTTTGTTGCATAAAAGCTTGGAGACGAGTACATCCATACGACTCTGGTATAATTTAATTTAATCAAGTGTGTTAAACCTCATTTGTTCAAATAACCAAAGTGGGCTGAAATTTAATGCATGATTCGAACAAACCACTTCTGTTCTACCTGAACACTACAATACTGAATAGTGATGGACTAACTTTCTCATTTGATGATAAATCTTTATTGAGAACCAACGACGAATATCGTCGCACAGTTGAGACGAAATTTGTAGTATGCCGATAATTATTTCTTAAACAATACATACATCAGTATATTTGTTTAACTCACTATTTTTTTACGCATTGTTTTGTTTCTCGAACGCTTAAATGTTCTAGATTTGAGTGACCTTTTCTTGACACGTTTGCCTTTCGCTTTTTTAGATAAGCGTCTTTTGGTTTTTCTCGTTGTTTTACTCTTTTTCGGTGGGTTTTTCACAGCAGGAACAAAAGTTTCATCGAAATTAGAATTTTCTGAATCGGATTTACTGTGAGTAACTTCAAATGTAGAATCTTGAATGAAATCCATGTGAGAAGACTCCGAAGTCCTACTTATGCATACATCCCCATTAAGACTGGTAGTACTCGTTTGGATGACAGTATTGCCTTCCTGAACTCCATTGGAATCGTGCGAAGATGACGGGCCCGCTAAAACAGGAAACTCTTCCACTTCTGACTCACTAGGAGATCGTAGTAATCGAGAACGGTGACCAGTAAGTTTTGTGTTACGAAGTATAACTCCATTCTGATCATCTGAATCCGAATCACTGCTGGATAGTATACGCAGTCTTTTACGGGATGGCTGGATGAGAACAAAAGTATAATCACAAAAATAATAATAGAGGTATGAGTTAGGAAATAATCACAAACCAGATAAGATGCTTAAAATCAATGCTGTGAATGTAACAGTTTATACAGGTACCTTACTTCCTTAAAAACATTTTTTTAAACTAAATATATTACCAAACACTGATGACATCAAATGATGTTTTTTTGAAACAAACAAGATCTAGAAACACCTCGATAGTATTTCAGAGGCGAAAGAGAACCTGAATTTTACAGGTGCCGTTTCTGAAATCATGCTTTATTAAGTTATAAATGATTTCAAAGCAAGAAACAATTTAGCTTGGTTTTCTCTGCATGGACAATTATCACTAGACGTACGTAATTTTTCCTCAATCTCACTATTGGTAATCAAACAGTTCACTAAGTGCGTTTATGCATTGTGGTGTACCATGGTGCAAGGGCATCTTGAAATATTACTTCAAAAGAATATATACACGGTAAAATCGCGTTGTTATCATCATGAATAATCTCTGCAGATTGTCACGATAATAAAAACCATGGCTGAAAATGTGCAGTGGCTTTCAATAATCAACATCTGGAAGTAAACGTTTTACCACTTTTTCTACAGCATATAATGCCCAGTTATCCACCAAGGAGAATCAGTCCATGTTCTACTTTATTGTGCGCCTAGATCATTTACTCTTGAAACTCTCACTTACTGGTGTTTAATTTAGATCGAAAACGGAGAAATATCAGCTGTATTCACAACCATTAAGAGATGTGGATTAGTACCCACCAAGATGTTTTTATACCATACTATGAGCCACACATGTTTTAAGTTTCAACAAAACCACCCTATCTCCAAGACTGTCACTGGATTTAATTTGAACCTATACTTGAGGAGTTGCATCACCATAACTTATTGATTGGTTCTCATATAGGAAGACTTACAACTGCTCAATATAGTTCTACTAGGTCAGTACAAAACATCAAACCGAATAACATGACAATTTTTACTTAGCTTATTTTACCACTATTTTACTCTGCCCCCTCTACAACAAGTTATGTGCAAAATATTTTTTGTCGTACCAGGTCTACTAAATGAATCAATTTTTTTGAAATTAAAATGAATTAAACAGATAGTTAATTGAAAAGAAAACCCCTTTGATATCAACTAAAGCTGAGTTTGCCATTTCTCACCAATTCAGGTTTCTTTTCCAAAAAACGACATATTAGCTATTGGTACTATTTGAATGACATATTAGATAAAAATTTTCTAAAATGAGACTAGGTTTCTCACCGATTCAAAAACCTTTTTTGTGATAACAAACTACTAAAATCACAATTCAAAGTAAAAAAGATAAACTATTTTCTAAATATTACCTCTGACTGACCATGACCTGATACTTGTCCATTACATTCTGACCGAACAATATTATGCATCTGGCTTCTGTGGTGAGAGTTCGAATAACTTGGAGGACGCCCCAACCGGATACTGACAGGTTGACTTGTCTAAGAAAAAAAACTAATAACTAATAACACCGCATACGAATAAAATTATGGTTAAGTTTTATGGTAGAAAAAACGTACAATAGTTTTGTTTAATGAAAACAGCTTACCGAAGATGATATTTCGAAACAGATTGTCGTCTGACTGTTAGCTGGACCAGATGGACTTAAACTAGTAGATTCTGATGCAAGCTGATTTTGAACACGTTGTCGTTGACTACGACGGCGTCGCGCTCGAACAGAGGCCTCTGATGTTATTCGTTCACTTAGGTCAGCGATTAAATCCTGTAATAACCGACGTCCACGATGACGTCTAGTAGCCTGCTCTTCAAGTCTCCTTTGAGCAGCAAAACTAAGCTCACGTGTTAAATGGAGGTTTTCTGAACTAGAATCTAAGGAAGTGTTCAATTCATCGTGCTCACTCTCCTCTGCCTCAGAATCAATTAACCTTCTCCGAATACTTCTTCGAACACGTCTATTAATAGCTGTTGTTGGCGCGACATCGGTAGCAATTATTTCGGGCGGGACAACCCCCTGTCGAAGACATTCTGGACAAAACCAGTCTCCATCTGGGATGGATGAGAGTGGGGTTGGGAGACAGTAAGTATGATACCCTCTATCACAGTGATCACATAAAAGCAAGTGTGCTTCATCATCTGGACGATGACATACCTCACAGTTAACGTCCAATTCCAATGGTGGTGTTTCTGAAGGCTGCTGTTTAACAGGTGGCGCATTAACCTATAGAAACCAGTAGGAAAATACGATGACATAATATCAACAAAAATATCATTAAAATAATAAGGCCATAACTATTTCTAAGCATATTTTGTGTCACTTCAGTGGGAGTGAAATTTTCTTGATAACAGATAAGTGACTAGGGGGCGTTTTTATGGTTCGTGCGGAAAATGACCGGATAAAAGTTGTTATCAGTTTGCAACTATATGTACGGCATATGATTTGGATTACATTTATGGAAATTCCACAGGAAGCAGACTTATTCGATTAAAAATGGACTAAAACCCTTTTTTACTGTTGAATTAACACGAAAACCCGGTAGAGCGTTAAAATACTTCTCCAGAGAAGGCCTTCATGGAATGATAAATGGAGGAGTTTCTGCAGCTGTGCTATCATTAACCGAATGATAAAGTCAATTATTTTGCTACAAGAATCCACAGTTCCTATGCTATAAAAAAGACAAATGTAATAAAATTACGCGTCTAAAGTAAGGGTAAACAGACCAAAACCGTCCTGGTGAATGACTGACCTCTGTATGAAATGTACATATTAACGTTGATGTATCTATAAATCTTAAGGATGACCTTAAGCTTCCTGGAAAGAATCTCCAAATCATCTTTATGACTAGTGTCTCCAATGGATGTAGAATCATCAACAACCTAAGGGGCAAGCTTTCGTAACTAACTAATGCTGGTTATTCATAAACAACGTAAGATCCGATGTGAACATTTATCAGTCTAAGTTGCCACATTATAACAACAAGAGGAAATAAACAAGATGGATAACAGTAATAATAATATGATAGTAAGGATAAAAGCGAATGGAAAGTATGGTTTGAACAGAGGAAATGAAAGTGACCAATGAAAGGTCTACAAAAAGATTAAGACCCAAGGTATGGGAGAAAACAAAAGCTGAATAAACCGATTTTGGGTTAACAGACTTAACACATACAACCGCTGATTAAGATTTTCCTGAGGATTCCAACCTGAAAAATTGCATTTTCAAACACAAATCATACAGCTGGTCAGTGACACCACAAAGTGATTTGATCAGTCTACGGTAATATAGATAAATCACGACTACACTCCGATATTAGGATACCACAAATCCATTATTTCCGAGTACCAACTACTCCAAAACACAAATCTTGTAAGGAAAACTCATATGGTAGTAACTAAATAATAATTTGCGTTCGAATGTCACTAGATACATATTATACTCAATGACTGTTAGCTAAGAAATTATCATACTGAATGGATTCAATTGTCTATACCGAAAAGTCAAATGAACGAAAAATCACAATGAACTAATCTACATGAGTGAAGGCGAACTTCAAATCATAATATGACTTCCGGATGGAATTCTAAGTTACACGCTATATTTTGTGATTTAGCATCTCTATGTCATTTGTTAGTGTGACTGCCTATCTTTTTCAACCAACCCTTGTACTATACAGCATTGTGTCGTCGTAAGGGGTAGTAGGGTATGGTTAATGTGTGTCCTAGCAGAAAGTCCATAAAAGTTCATATCATTAGGGATACTGGAAACATTTGCATTTCCCTAAAATTCACGGACCATGTCACACAGCTGTGGGTTAAAATAATCGCATCCAAAAAATTATCGTGTTATATATCCACTTGTTCTTGGGGAGCCAGGTCTGATTAGTTATTCAGAAGCAATTTAAAACGTGGCAGATATCCATAAGCTCACATTGCCACATAAAGTTTATTGGTTACCCGATGAGCACTTTATACGAGAGTTTAGTTAAATGGTTAAAATGGTTTGGCAGTGGATACAATCTAGGAATTAAGCTATACGAACACGTCACTAGGAGTCAACGGTTAGGTGGAAAGGCATTTCTAAAGACGGTTTGCAGACAGAGCACTTAAACACGGAGAATCCCGAACTGTGCACAAAAGAAGATTGTTTGACTATTTCTCTGAATAAGGTTGTAATATAGTCCCAAGAATTACCTTGTTTAATAATTTTTATTTATTTGAACACAAATATTGGTACGAGGGGGACACCAAAGACATATACGCCAAGCAAGCTACTTGATTTGTGTGTGGGCTGTGATACCGCCCGGGTGCTCAGACCAAAGTAGGTAGTATTCTCAGGGGGCCACACCCAGAGCCTTCGACCTAAAGGTCTGATCCACAGGGTAGCGAAGTAACGTCAAGAGATGGAATCCCATGGTAGCCGGTAAAAAACGATTGGTTGATAAGGTATTTAGTGCCTCAGGATCCTAGAGCCCATGTGCACCACTGGTTTGGAATCAGGGTTTCCCAACTCCCCATTGGGTCACCGAGTACAATGCAAGTAATTCTGGCCTATTATCAAAAGGTGTTTTCTTACAACTAAAAAACAAAAATCGTGACCTAAGATCTGGTGGCAATAATCATTAACCTTGAACGAAGACCAATCGAAACCGTAAGTGTCGTGAATGGCATACATGGTAAGTTAGTTATCTATTAAAGCCACATAAACCCATATACTAAAAGACACCGAAGTAAGACACACTGAGCAGTTGGCACACTAATGTGTTACTGAATCAACATGATTTACGAAAAAGAATACTCGAATAACCGATCACATATATGGCTTTATATATATATATATGGCTTTATATATTTTTTGACAAAAATACGACATACCCGCTTTATTATGGGGCCCCCAACCCAATCAGACAATAAAATCAGTTCATAAACGCCACGATCCAAAGGACATTCATGCCGTACACGTGACCACTCTTTTAGACATGTGTAGCAAAACGCATGATTGCATGATTCCGGAGTAGCAACAGGCTTTCGAATCCTCTCGCAACATATCGGGCATTGGTGGTTCTCTTTAAAGGACGTTACTGTGAAATTTACAGAACCAGGTGTCTTGCGGATTAATATTTCACTGAAGGATAAGGAACAACCAGAGACAGGACAGGCGAATCCCGAAGAACAGTCAAAATCACTAGCCCAATCCTCTAAGCAATTAATATGAAACATATGAGAGCATGATTTCGGTGTGCAGTTTTCGCCCTTTATACTTCCACGACATAATTCACACAAGTAGTCACTTTTCTTCAGGTTGAGGAAATCTAACATCTCAATGTAACTGAATAATCATATGTGACGCCGGTGAGTGCGATCGTGTAACGGCAAGTTCGATTTATCGATTCAATTTCTTCAATTGGTTTCCGAAGGGGATTGAAGGAATATAGTGGTGACCTGGTTCTAAAGAAATAAAAAAAATCTGATTCATCATTTTTTGCAGAACATTGTAGAGCAAGATTAACTTCAATATGGTGTCAGTCAAATAACGTTCATCCCACCTATAAAGAAAAGTGATCATATGGTCATCTTATTCAAGCTCATGACTGATATGACCTATCAAGCAGTTTTTCCTGCTCGCCCTGATTTATAGAAGGCGAATATTAAAGCGATCAACACTTTAATCTTGTCTTACTTGAAACTTGACTCAGATATATCAGTATAGAGGCATTGACTCATTTTCTGTATTTATACCACCAAATAACCCGACCATTTATACCCTCGATAGCCTTAAAAAGGAAGAAGCTCGGTCAGTCATGGACAAACCAAGATATGTGATTATTACTACAACAAAAGTAGAAATGTCAGAACGTCGTCATCAGCATTGATACAGAAATACTATGGGATGATTCAAGATGGTCCGAAATAACTGTATAACCGCAATCCGGTTAGCTCAACGACAATGCAAATAGCGGTAAGCCAAAACTATATTAAAGCAGACAAGATGGCTGTTCATGTAGATACATCACAGAATACGGACGTATCATCAAATTTCCAACGTAAATAAAATGGGGAAACGATCTGTGAAATAATGGTTTAGGTCGGTATTAGTACGTTTAGATTTTCTACCATAACAATAGGCCTAATACCAAACCAGCAGATTTGTCATGATGTAACTACTTAATTTATAAGATTTAACGTGGAAATCACATCACTATCTATACCGACTCATCCTACTTGGCAATCAACAATATGATGTTTAGCAATTCTGAAGAATGCATTTGAGATGCGAAAAGAGTAATCTATTCAATGTGAGTAGAGATCTGTACAACTTGTCGCGAAGAATTTTTTTACGTTAAATCTATTGGATAAACTAAATTCTGAAGATAATCCAGACAAGTTTTCTTACTTTGCCACATGATTCACTTCCTAACATCCATATATATTTCATATAAACCCGACACGGATTAGCTCCACTGATCACGACTTCTCACTAGAACTCCGAGAATTCCCTAACGAAGCTAGTCACTAGTGAGCACATGTTAATTATCAGTATGTGGGTTGTGGAGATTGTTAAGTTTTTGGTTGAGATCAAACTACAACAAGTCATGCATAATGGCTTCTGGATATTATCATAAAGCATTGTCATGACTTGGCAATCACTTAATATGATCGATAAAGTTGGCGACATTAACAAAAACCCGGTCGATAGATTTTTCTATGGTATCATTACATAGCGTTGTTTTCTCATGGTTAGCTTTATGTTTTAATAATGATTTTAATATGTTTCGCTATTGGTTACTTATTCAGTAAACATCCTCAAACTTTGTCAGTCCAACTAGAAATTTCACGACACAATCGTAATCATCAGCATGACCAGTCGAGTAAACCACCTGAAAACTGGAAACATCACTGTCGAATTTACCTTAACACTGACTAAGGTTCAAGCTATAATCAAAAACATGAGTTGGGAGTTGTACTCCTCTTGGTTACAACTAATGCTCCCCTTGATAGACACATGAGCAGCACTCCCTGTTTATCATCCTCTCGACATTTATCCAGCAAAAGCATCGCACGACAACATGTAACCTATGTTTGTGGCACAAGCTTTTTCAACTTCAAAAGCTTGTAATCTCTGTATTCCAAATAATTTGACATCTACCTTGTACTTACAACCAACTTGCATGAAACATCACCCGGCAAGTATGAATGTAAATAATCAGTTTATTGCACATCAAATAAAGTCTGTCACGGATCCACTCATATTTAAATGAGTGATGTTAGCTATCTGTCCGAAATTAACATGTATTGGTAGTTGTCCTAAATCCTGTCACGGTTTAGCAATAACGAAGTCCATAAAATCACCCGGTCATTAAGTAGATCGAAGTCAACTTAACAAACTAACTGTGACACCAGTTGAGATTCTTCCGTTACACAATTATACTTCATACTCTCCAGTCAGCCTATTAATGAAAATCAACTCGTACGAATAGCGCACCGACGTGAACATTAACTGACTTTCTAACTCAAATCAAAGTTAATACCATTATCAGCCTTTCTATATATCATTGATCGTTTTCCTATGAATAATCACAAAATACCTGTACTGCCAATAAACTAAGCTTCTGATCAACGGTTATGGTTATGCATTATAATATGACTTGTAAGAATGTCCCAATGCTAAATCATTGTTCATTATCATCATTCCACCTCGTTTACCTCTTAAATAATCTTCATGTACATCTGCATTTTAGGCATTTCAGGAATTAAACAAAACGTGCCGGAATTATTACGCGTATTTCCTAATCAATTGCTACCACCTTCTTCTTGATTTATCTTCCTGTTTATCAAAACCCGGAGGATTCACAATGTTCTTTTGATAAACTTCGACGCTCGACAATCACTACAGTTGGTGTCGAATCAACGTAACGTTGAATTTCGCGAGATAGTAGTGTAGTGGCATTGGTTCGTAATCACACGATCTTCGAAGGTGATCCTTTAACTTCTGGGAAGATTTATGTTCAACATGTAACACTACGAAAAAGTAAAACATTGTAGACTCTGGAAAAATAAGCTAAAATAGCTTAGGTTGGTCATGTAGGCGCTGTCATTTTGAGTAACCATTGCTTATTATATCAAATATTACACTGTTTTCCCAGCTCAAATGCATTCTTCAGAATTGCTAAACATCATATTGTTGATTGCCACGTAGGACGAGTCGGTATCGACACTGATGTGATTTCCACGTAAAATCTTATAGATTAAGTAGTTGCAAATCTGCAAGTTTGGGATTAGGTCTATTTTGCGGTAGCGAAGATAAATGTACTAATATCAGCTTGGGCGTAATTCCGCGAATGGACACTTACCAAGTTAGGTGCTAATATGCTTATTAAACTATAAGAATTACGGTAAAATCCAAACTTTGAGACTGAGTTTAGGCTGCAATCATTTGTATAATAGGTGCCTCGGTTATTTTGGAAGGCATACAGGAGCAAGCTACCCGTGTAATTCCAGAACTCCGGGGCGCATCATAGAAGGAATGGCTAGAACGACTAGGCCTCTTTACTGCTTTCTACAGCAGATTAAGAGGTGATCTGAAGAGATAGTGTCTACCCCTTGAATTGAGTTCTTTAGAGGAGGACTAGACACTCTTGGAAGCTTGTTGGTAGAATATTGATATAGACCACAGGCCTTCTGTTCTTAATACACAAATCGGATATCTGAATCTATTAGTGATATTGATGGAAGGTCCATTGACCTTCACTCATTATTGTAATTTGTGGCACTGTAATGTCCCTATGTCACTATGAATTTAATTACGGACTGTGTTGATACTAAGTGTTCTGGTAGAAAATTCCAGTTATTTACTATTCGGTGTGAGCAACAGAACTCCAGACAGACGGTTTGGTCACGATTTTTGAACTCTCTCAGAATGTCCTCTCAGATGATTAGTAAAAGATGTAAAGAAAAGAAAAGATGTATACGTTATCGCAGTGTTAGATCGTAGCCTGCGGCAAGATAATGGAAATTGGCGATAACACCTCAGTTTGTCATCATAGGCCACAGAGACATTTTCACATTTTAAACCCTCGTCGTTAAGCTCGTTCTGACATATCCGCCTCAAACTCGAAACAAGGACTCGCTGATTTAATCCCAGATGCGGTTTCACGAAGGTCGGGTACAATATACTAAATATTTCTTCATTCAAGTAATCATCCTGTGCCACTATTCCATCTGACATACTGTGTATGGGTCTCCAAACCCTTATGTCATTACAAAGAGTAGAACAGATGACTTTGCCGATGGTTATTCATTTACATAAAGTAAAATGGAAGAAGACTAAGAAAATTACATTGGAGAACTCCAGCGCTTAAAGGTTACCACTATGAGAGTGCTCCATTTACACTTACTGGCTGTCTCCTATCATTGAGAAAGTCACTTATCTGGCTTTTGATCTCATAATGGATTCCAAAACTTTCTACTTTTCATATAAGGCCTGAATAAGAGTCTTTGTCAAAAACTTCAATTGGACCTGTGAAAATTACATCGACAGGAATTATCAGCTTACGGTTATGGGGATTACTGTTTTTGAGTGAGATCGTGGATTTGTTGAAGTTAGAAATTAACACTGTTGGTCGCCGACTCAGTGGTCTAGAGGTTAAGCCTTCATGTGCGAGATTGAATACCACACATGGGATACGAACCGTGTGTGGTATCGTGGATTCGCATTGCTGAGGAGCTCCATACTGAGACGAAACTAAGTTCAGTACTTCCGGGTTTTTGTTGGCAGGTTTAGCATCAATCGGTTCATGACATCGATCAAAATCTATGGAAACATTTCTATCTTCTGTTGTAGCCCGAACTTCTCGTCCAATAAGCAGATTTGTCAACACGAAAGGCCTTTCCGAAAATCGGGCTGTTCCCTGAATAAAAGATTGTGCCCTTCCACATAATTTGAATGAACCATCCAAATGATCTTTTCCATTAGTTTCGCAACTGCGTTGGCTATATTATTGGGACGATAGCTACTAACTATATGTCCACTCTCTATCTCACACACCGCAGTGATCATTGCGCACGTTCAGTTTCTTGACAGTCCGGACTGCCGCAGAGACATGTTAAATGGTATGCTTAGAGGCTGCATATTTCTTAGTTGTGTTTGTCAGTGACAAACCTTGATAAGGGGTGAATAAATGTAGGGATTATGGATGTCGGCTGAACTGCTAAACGAATTTACCTCATGATTTATATTATTTTTATATTCATTTCGGCAAACAGATGTCCAAACAAACATGTGTTCAGTATATATATATATATATATATATATATATATATATATATAACTATTATTTTGAATAATCCTAATAAAGTCAATAGAACTGACAAGGATATATTGTAAAGTGTGAAAAACGATTAGGAATATTAGGTTAATTCACTTGTCATGAGGTTTTTCTGGCCTCATATCTACTCAGAATATGATAAATTTACGTACCACTGTATTGTAATCCAGCTCTCGTCACAAGAACAAAAACTATTTGAGTTATACACTTTAGGTTAAAGATTCATGTCTATACATCAAAGTAGAAAAATCACTTCTTCAAGTCATATATAATTATAAAATTATGACGACTGTTTCCATGGTAGACATCTAACTATTACCTATCACATCTTGAAAATTTTAACAATTGTACATTTTCTGTTGTTTTATGTGCATAAAAACTGCCACAGTATTCAGGGTTTGACAACGTTTTTGTCCGTAACACCTTAATGACTGAGAGTTACCAACTTATTCTAATCGAAAGACAGAATGGAGTTTAACATTATAGTTGAAAGTTAATAGTATGTTGTAAAGAGTTCGGTCATAGCTGTGTAGTTGTTGCAAGGGATACGTAGCATTGATGTACCCAATAGTGATTTAGTGTTTATGCTTGACGGAACAGTTTAGCCGTTTGATGAACGAAACGTTGAAAGTATTTAAGTTTCAATCGCTGGGATTATTTCAAACATAATGTTCACATACAATGACTTTTCTAAAGTCGGCGCTCAATACTAGTTCTAACAATGAGGAATATTCGTTTGACTTCAAACAGGTTGTTAGGTAGTTCAATTTTCCATTGTTATATTATCTTTTACTTTCAATTTGCAAATAGTTTATTTTCACTGTTTAAGCAGATGGATGAGAACAGTAGTGGTAGGGGCTTCTGCATACACCGTCTGCGAGCGGTAAGAGAGAGAGATAATGATGAAACATTTTGTTCCCTCACTTAATAATGTATGATTATCAGACATCTGAGACCGAGCAATATTGGTAAGTGGACTACCTATTGAGTTGTAGCGGTAAATAAATCCTCAAAATAAATAGCTCCGTAAGACTTTGAGGTTCTGGGTCTAAAGAAATACCATCATAAGGAGTGGATCTCTACAGAAACACTGGACAAGATCAAAGAAAGGAAGAACAAGAAGGCAGCAATAAACAACAGCCGAACACGAGCAGAGAAAGTCCAAGCACAGGCTGAATACATAGAAGCAAACAAACAAGTGAAGAGGAGCATTAGAGCCGACAAGAAGAAATATGTGGAAGAACTAGCAACGACGGCAGAAAAAGCTGCTAGAGAAGGAAATATGAAACAGCTTTACGATACAACGAAGAAACTAGCAGGGAAATACAGTAAACCAGAGAGACCGGTCAAAGACAAAGAAGGCAGGACAATCACCGAAATTCAACAACAGTGGAACAGATGGGTAGAAAATTTCGAGGAACTCCTGAATAGGTCGGCTTCAATGAATCCACCGGACATCGAAGCGGCACACACAGATCTTCCCATAGACGTCAACCCACCAACGAAAGAAGAAATCAGGATGGCCGTCAGACAAATCAAGAACGGGAAAGCAGCGGGTCCGGACAACATAACAGCTGAAGCACTAAAGTCAGACATCAAAGCAACTACGAACATGCTTCAACTTCTATTCAAAAAGATTTGGGAAGAGGAACAAGTGCCGATGGACTGGAAAGAAGGGAACCTCGTCAAGATTCCAAAGAAAGGAGATCTGAGCAAATGTGAAAACTATAGAGGCATTACACTGCTGTCAATACCAGGGAAGGTCTTCAACAGAGTGTTGCTGAACCGGATGAAAGATGCAGTAGACGCCCAACTTCGAGATCAACAAGCTGGATTCCGTAAGGATCGATCATGCACAGACCAAACTGCAACACTGTGGGTCATCGCCGAACAATCAGTTGACTGGAACTCATCACTATACATCAACTTCATTGATTATGAAGAAGCATTCGACAGTGTAAATAGGAGGACATTATGGAAACTTCTTCGACACTATGGAGTTCCTGAGAAGATTGTCAACATTATCCGGAACTCATATGACGGACTACAGTGCAAAGTCGTGCATGGAGGACAGATGACAGATGCATTTCAAGTAAGGACCGGATTCAGACAAGGCTGTTTACTCTCTCCATTCCTCTTTCTTATGGTGGTCGACTGGATTATGAAGACCTCGACATCTGAAGGAAAACACGGAATTCAATGGACAGCTCGAAATTAATTAGACGATTTGGACTTCGCAGTTGACCTAGCCCTCCTATCGCATACACATGAACAGATGCAGATGAAGACAGCCAGTGTAGCAGCAGTATCTGCATCAGTAGGCCTCAACATACACAAAGGGAAAACCAAAGTCCTCAAATTCAAAGCGGAAAACAACAATCCAATCACTCTTGATGGCGAAACTCTGGAAGATGTAGAATCCTTCACATACCTGGGAAGCATCATCGATGAACAAGGAGGTTCAGATGCAGACGTAAAGGCAAGGATTGGCAAAGCAAGGACAGCATTCCTACAATTGAAGAACATATGGAACTCAAAACAACTTTCAACCAATATCAAAGTAAGAATCTTCAATACCAACGTCAAGGCAGTTCTACTGTATGGAGCTGAAACTTGGAGAACTACAACAACCACAATCAAGAAAGTACAAGTATTTATAAATAGCTGTCTACGCAAGATACTCAACATCCATTGGCCGGATACCATGAGCAATAGCCTTCTGTGGGAGAGAACAAACCAACTTCCAGCTGAAGAAGAAATTGGGGAAAGACGAAGGAAATGGATAGGACATACATTACGCAAATCGTCAAACTGCATCACGAGGCAAGCGCTAACTTGGAATCCTGAAGGGAAGCGAAAAAGAGGAAGGCCAAAGAACACATTGCGTCGGATAATAGAAGCAGATATGAAAACGATGAATTACAACTGGACGGAGCTAGAAAGGATTGCCCAGGACAGGGTTGGATGGAGAATGCTGGTGGGCGGCCTATGCTCCTTCACGAGGAGTAACGGGCGTAAGTAAGTAAGTAAGTCTTTGACAATGGATGTTGACTACATTAGTTTTGATGTACTCACATTGATGTGGCATCCTTATTGGTGAGCCTAACGTGGTCTCGTACACCAAAATGTAAACTGTGAGTCTGGTCCCTTTTCGGAATTCTGTATATCGTTGCTTGGTTTTAATTTTTCACATGTTGTGATATTTTTTCCCGTGTTTTTGATATATATATATATATATATATATATATATATATATCACTCGTTCATTCTCGTAGTTCATACTTCACCATGACGGGACAGAAAACCATGGTACCTATGTTAAAGACTATGTCTCCATCTTTGTTTCAACTAATGCATTTCTGGCCAAACAACTTCGAAGCCTGGTTCTGCCATGCAGAATACGACTTCTCCGGACACGGCGTGAACGACCCACGTGCACAATTCCTCGCAGTAGTCAGGGCAATACCGCGCGAATTCAACAGGTACGCAACACCTAGCATGTTTACTAGTGATGTTTCGGAACCCTACGAAACACTTGAACCATCTATTCTTAAATGCGGATACCTAACCGATCGGTAATGGTCAGACCATCCACTCAATAACATCGACCTGCAACACGGTTCTGAGACAGACATGTTGCAAAGAATGAGAAAGGTTTACGGCCAAAGAACCTTCGATGATGACCTATTCAAACAAATTTATTTATCCAAACTTCCTCAACAGGTGCAAGTCGTACTGATCTCGTTACAAAACAACTCTGCATCTGCCGACCGCATCTTAAAAATCACCAAATCTTCCAACGCCGAGGTTTTTCAGTCAAAGAAAAGCCTCAAACGACCTACAATGACATAACAATCACATATTCTAGGAAGTTCTAGCTTCTTGTTTAATTCACCCCAAAGCATCCTGTCGTTTTTGTCCTGCAGACTGAGAGGAAGGTCAGGATTATCAACGAGGTTCATGATAATGAGAGAGTCGTCACGAACTGTTGTTAATTTACCAGGTTTCACGGCGGATTCATGTTTAATGACTTGCTGTTTGGAGGTCAGTGTGCGTTTACGAGGCTTGGTCTCTTTTTTGACCGGACGAACAGTCTTGGGAGTAGACTGTGCGACCAAATCACCAGTTAATTTCCGTACAGCAACACTTGGGTTGCTCGGCTTAGGCGGTGATGCCTGGTTTTTTGGGCTTTCTTAACTTCGGTCGAATCACCTACAGGGTTTTTGGGAACCACTGTTGAGTTCAGGGACCCTGAGCTGGGAGACCCGAGTTTGCTTAGGGAGTTTAATACCTTCGACGTAATGATGGTGCTGAGCCTCGACACGTCATCATTAGTGTTGATGGATGTTCCATCGATGGTATACCTATCGACATCAATATTGACTTCAATATGCCCGAAATTTCTTGGCTGCCAGTCAAAGCCCCGAGACGTTATGAATCATTTATTGAATGTCTAGAGCTCGGACAATGGACTCAGTATGTCGATAGCCCTACCAGATATCAAAACATCTTGGACTTAGTCTTTACCAGTGGCCTCATCCCCAATACTTTGTATATTGGAAAAAAGTTCCCAGGTAGTGATCATAACATTGTCATATGCAGCCTTAATCTAAAAACCACAACCGATAGAAGCAAAACCGTAACACTTCGTAGAAACTATCGCAAGGTTGATTGAAATAACTTCCACAATTACCAAAGAAGCACTGATTGGGGAACTTTCTTTACCTCAAACAATACCGACACATTAACCAATATATTTTATCACAACATCAAAAGTATCATCAACAACATCGCACCTTTAAAATACTGTAAACCTGCGTTCTCCAAAGATCTCTATATACCGGTCAGTACAAGAAGACTTCTTCAAAGACATTATACTCAATTCCACAACTTAAATGACTTTTCCTCTTTAGTAACGATGACAGAAATACTTGTCCGAACAGAGGAAATAAGTAAACAAAAAGCAGTAGCACAGGAAAAACGTGCACTCACCATACTACTCTAAAATAAACTTAAACGCTCTAAACCGAGAGGGAGTATATCCATTAAAGGAAAACAAGTATACGAAGATCCTAAACTTGTCACAGAATTATTTAGTGAACATTTTGGTTTCTCACTAACTAACGAAAAACCATTTAATGATTCAGAACCAATCCCAGTAGCTCTCTGTGAAATTACTAATGTAGAATTCAGTGTACAAAATATCTCCAAGGCAATCAGTACATTGAAACACTCATACACTGATGGACCAGATGGTATTCCATCTAGCATGCTAAAACGTGGAGGTGATGATATGTGTGTTTTGCTTCTCAAACTATTCGCGATATCACTCTCTTCAGCGTGTTACCCCACTGCCTGGAAAACTACACATATCATTCCCAAAATTAAAACAGGACCTGAAGCAAACGTTGAAAATTACCGGCCTATAAACATAACTTCAGTGGTATCCAGAGTGATGGAAAAAGTAGTTAAGGCGGCTGTAGTCCAACATCTAATAACTAATAATCTCATCTCGACCTCCCAGCATGGATTTCTTAGGTCCAGATCATGCGATACATGCCTAGTAGACTACCTGAATGATATAACTATGAAACGAGACAGCGGACTCCTTGTATCAGTTCTATTCCTAGACTTTAAGAAAGCCTTTGATAAGGTCCCACACAAAAGGCTACTCGTCAAACTAAAGTCCTTCGAGATACACAACCCACTGTACTCATGGTTTGCTTCGTTCTTAACAGAACGTAAACAGATGGTAAAATACAATGACTGTCTCTCGTCCCCCAGACCAATCACCAGTGGAGTCATCCAGGGAAGCGTATTAGGTCCACTTTTGTTTCTTATGTATATAAACGATATATGTAACACCATAGAATTTGGAAGACCATACTTATATGCTGATGATCTCAAAATAGTATACAGCTATAAGCCTGAGACACTAAGCGAAAGTGTATCCCAGATCCAAAAGGACCTCAATAACTTAACTATATGGAGTGAAAAATGGCAATTACCATTAAACCTCAACAAGTGAGGGATCATGCACTTTGGAAAGCATCCCTATAAACCGCAACTTCACTTAAATGAAAGTAGAGTCCAAACACTCGAATCAGTACGCGATTTAGGAATTAATTACACAGGAGGCCTGAACTTTGAAGAACATGCCTCCTCTATTATTTCTAAATCTAGAAGGCTAATTGGCTTTATAATGAAAAACTTTTTCACAACAGAGGGTAAACTGACTCTCTACAAAATATGTGTACGACCCTCCCTTGAATACTGCTCTTTTGTATTCTCTAATATGAATATCACAGACAAGATAAGAGTAGAAGATGTTCAAAGACGTTTCACACGTCAACTACTAGGATGAAACTCGAATCTTGACAGTACGGTACAGTTTATTGTGGAACAGGCTGCCAATGCCTATCCGTAATTGTGATACGTTTATCAGATTCAAAAGGCTAATAACCCTATTTCTAGACTCCAAAGAGCTTTAAAATTTCCTTAAACTCCGGCCGACCAATGAGGCACTTTATTACGGACCGCCTAGTATCTAGAAAGAACAAAATTATAACAAGTCCGACTGTTACTAATATGAATATAACCAAATCACAGAACATATGGCTTATCCTTTCCTATTATTCATTGTTTATTAATCATGACTTCATGCTCCTAACCCTAGCTTTCAGTTCCCAAATCTCTACAGGTTAAATGTACATTATTCTTCCTAAAAGTCATGCCTTTTTTTTATTCCACTGCAAGTAGACAGATAGCTCAATCTTATGAATGCTGATCTACTAAGGCCGACCATTCAAAGTTCAAAATTTGGCCACAACGTCTTGTGAGTTTCTCAATGTTTTATTTGTCTTACCCTGAAATTTTTTTCCCTACGATTTTATACCCTCTCATATCTTTTGATTTGCTATTAGTCCTTACTTCTTTAAACCATTAGTTATTTTCATAGCAGTGTGATATACTATGTGGACATCTAACCCATAAAACAAGTTTTTTAACTATCTGATTTGCTTGTAACATGGACCTAGTAGAGACAGTGTATTCCAACTATGGGCTTTGATTAAAGCAGTATTCATACTTACCACAAACGTAAGAGAGCCTAACATCACAAAAGGAGGGAGGGTGGCGTTACTGACCAGCAAACATGAAGGTGGGGAGATAACTTCAATCCACCCATGTCTGTAGGGCAGAACATTTTGTTTAATTACGGCTCCTTATGGTTTAGTGGGATGCCACGAACTTATGGTATTGAAGCTGATCTATTCACGCAAAATACCTCTTTAAGTCGTGTTACGAACGTTGAATTGGTTTCACTTCCTACCTAGAAATCCTATTACAAGCAAACTAGACAATTCGCTAATATACGAAGCCTAATCAAGACCCTATAATAACTGGGGGAAAAATATTTTAAAAAAAAAACGAAAGAGGCTCTAATAGCTTCGATATTAAAGGGAAGACAGCCAAATGTATATCACAATACTGTTTCTAGCACTATATTTTATTTTATAATCACACATAATGTTATACTCTCAGCTCTTTTCCGAATCGCCCCCATTTGTCAGTTGTATGTCCACTCACACCTTGTCAACACTTATTTTCTTTAACCTATTAAAATGCTCTTTCTTAACATATACCTTAATAAAGGAAAATTAGACTGAGTAATCATACCTTAAGCATTCTTTCATGAATATTGGCTACTCTGCCTCTCGTGTTTTCTTTTACTTGCTCCCTCTTTCAGCCCCCTTGAGATATGGAACTGGTGACTTCATCCTGCACCATCCTTAAAGCCTTGGATATCCCAGAAGGAAATAAGGTTGCGATTTTTAGAAGCCCATACCTTCAATGGACCTATTCTTGACCATCAGTCGCACATTCGCAACGCGACTTTCATGAAGCGCGCCAACTGTAGTACTGATTTAAACCATCGACATTCATATCTTATAAATTATCAACCCAGCTATGTAATTTATTGCAGTGTATATTGTATCATTTGTATCAATTTGATCTTGCCTGTAAACTGGCATGCCTCATGTAACAAACTGTTATTTGAGAATAAATTATTATTATTATTATTATTATTATTATACTCCACAAAGAAGCACTTCACGTAAGCGATCTGTCTCTAAACCACGAGAGATGGATAACCCCGACTGGTGTTGCTATCATAACCCGTATGGAAAGTCCTCCAGAAATTGCAGAAAACACTGCAATTTTCTCAATTCAAAACCGGCTGACACAAAAAACAATTCGTAAAACTTCCTAACCGGCACGCGTTAACGGCAACCTCAGCCGGAAAACATAGCCGTCTGTTATACGTCACAGATGTAATAACAAAATTTCACTACCTCATTGATTCTGGCTCAGAAGTTAGCGTTTTTCCGGCAAATTCTTACGACCGGCTTCACGAATCAGTTTTAAATCTACAGGCGGCAAACGGAAAGCCTATCGCTGCGTATTGCAAAAGGTACATTTACCTTAACGTGGGTTTACGCAAACCCATTCACTGGATTTTCGTCGTTGCATATGTTTATAGGCCAATCATTGGTATAGACCTCCTACAACACCACAATTTACTTATCGATACGTGCAAACGGAGGCTAGTAGACGGAAATACTAATTTATCTGTTTGCGTAACTTCTCTTTCTGGTTGCAGAATGGCTCCTGTCACAGTTAGGCACACGATAGCTCTATTCTGTCAGCAATTACTCCGTTGCATATGGTCCTTAAAAGGACTTCAACGATTGGCGTCCAACTGGTAATTATCGGCGATTGAATGCAAAACAAATTCCCGATCGTTACCCGTTGCAACACATACACGACTTGACAGGTACAACTGTCTCTTCAAAACTCGACTTGGTTAAAGCGTATAACCAAATTCCCACGGCCACTGACGATATTCCAAAAACCACGATTGTAAATTCCTTCTGAATTTGACACCTAGCCGAAGAAATGCTGTCTAAACTTTCCAAAGGTTCATAGATGACGTTTTTCGAGGTCTCAACTTCGTACATGCGTATGTTGATGACAGTTTGCTTGCGAGTCTGGGCAGAGAATTGCATCTTCAGCATCTGGACCTTGTTTTCGAACAACTACAAGAACTTAGCATTACTATAAATACTCAGAAATGCCGAATCGGAACTGAATCATTAGACTTCCTAGCACACATTATTGATGCGCAAGGTATCCGGTGCGAAATCTGTCAAGTTGGACGAAATCGCAGAAAAAGCATTCTCCACAGTTAAGGAACCCTCCGCTAAGGTAACGATGCTAGCACATCAGTACACTCGAGCACCTATTAGTATCGCAGTAGACGCAACCAACTCGGCAATCGAAGGAGTCTTACAGCAATGGGTTAACAACTCTTGGCAAACTTTGGCATTTTTCTGTAGACGGCTGCTCGATACTCAATCGACGTATGTCACATTCTGTAGGGAACTATGTATTGTGCTGATCGGCATTTTCAACACTCGATTGAAGGTTGAGAATTCACTCTTTTCACTGACCACTAACCTCTTACTTTCTCTTGAAACTCATTTTCAGACAAGTACTCACCACGTGAGTCTCGACAACTGGACTACATTTCGCAGTTTACGTCAGACAAACATCACATTTCTGGAGCAAACAGTGTAGTCGCAGACGCCTTGTCTCGAATAACTTCCTTGAACAGTTTTCAAGGAATCGACTTTCTTAAACTCGCACAGCATCAAAAAAAGAAGACACTGATCTTCAACACCAGTTATCCTCAGCAACCCTTAAACTGTGCATCAATTAGATGGGAACAGGTAAGGAAACCTTACTTGGTGACACATCTACATGTAGGGATCGTCCAATCTTGCCAAAACATTATCGACACAACGTCTTTAATGCGTTGAACAAACGTTCCCATCCAAGTGTTCGTGCAACCATCAAGCTCATAGCAGAACGATCTTGCTGGCCTGGTATGAATAAAGACATGCGGGAGTAAGCACGCTCCTGTGTAAGCTTCCAGAAATATAAGGTGATTAAACACAAAAAAATGTCCCTTAGTCTCTCCCAATCCCAACGCTCGTTTCGACCATGTTCATTTGAATTTTGTAGGACCTTTACTAGCTTTAATGGATACTCTCATCTCTTAACTAGTGTAGACCGTTTCACTCGATGGCCAGAAGCAGTAGCTATCAAGAACGTTACTGCTGAAACAGTGGTCCGCGCCTTCGTCGAACAGTGGGTAGCAAAGTTTGGCTGCCCTTCAACCATCATTACAGACCGCGGACGTCAGTTTGAATCTGAACTATTCCGTCGTCTAACCACACGTTTAGGAATCACTCGCTTCAGAACGACCGCCTACCACCCACGAGAAAACGGGTTGGTAGAACGCTTTCACCGACAACTAAACGCTTCACTATCAGCTGCAAACGTTTCACAGTGGACTGACGCTCTTCCACTCATTTTACTAGGTATTCACAACGCAGTGAAAGCTGACATTTAATACACTGCAGCTCAGCTCGTTTATGGAACGACACTTTGACTTCCATGAGAACTAGTAGATCCTTCATCCTCTTCAATGAACATGGATCTAACCTCCTACACGAACAGGCTTACAAGTGCAATGCGTTCAGTTAAACTCGTTTCTTCTCTACCGCAATCAACTTATGTTTTCATCCAACCTGACCTACGATATAGTACACACGTCTTAGTTCGTCGAGACTCACATCAACGACCTCTCGAATCAGCGTACGAAGGACCCTTTAAAGCTTTTTAACGCAAAACCAAGTACTATATAGTCGATAAGAACGAATTAACGATAGCATCAACTTCGACCTCATCAAAGCAGCGTATTTAGAAGGAAGTCCTATTCACGTCGATTTTCCTTCGGTACAATCGAACGACACAGCTCCTACACTTATAATGCCTCATTCGACAGCCAACACACACAATGATACTTCGGCAGTATCAAAAAATAGACTTAGAACAACGCATTCTGGAAGAGGTGTAAGATTTTCAGAACATTTGAACGATTATTGCACGCAAGATACTAGTTGACATTTTCTGTCATCTCTATTTTCCTTTCTACGATACATAATTTAAAAAAAACATTTTTATCATGCTTACATATTTTTATTTTTATTTCGAAAAAAACAAAGCAAAACAAAAGAACATATTATAAGAATCTTTTTTCTAAGCTATTACGTATGCATGAGTTCGTTTCCCTTTTTTCGCTCGCTTTGTATTTTTACGCGCTTACGAGTGTATTTCGACATGCACTTACATATTTTTTTCTTTTCCAAGACGGATGAGAAAGAAGAAAAAGATTGACGAAGTCTATGATGAAACGAAATTTTCATTATTCCTTGTTTCTTTATTACTGTATTGTACTACATGGTCTATTATAATAAGGAAAGACGATCAGACGCTGCTAAACATAGCAAGCTATCAGAAGAGTGTTGTCCAATGACATGCTCGTTAGGTTTAAGCTTCTGGCTGGCCATGTCTTAGGGTCACCACTACCCCACTAGGAGGGGGGTGATCTGTAGCGGTAAATAAATCCCAAAATAAATAGCTGTGTAAGTATTGGACTTTGGATTCTGGCCACACTAGTTTAATGGACTCACCCAGCTGAAGGTGCTCGGTCATGCATCCGCACCAGATCACGAGTGGGAACGCCGTGCTCAATATCCCCTGAAATCACTAGTCAGATTAGATCAGTCGATCCACGATATATTGATAGCCTATCAAATATATCTTCGGACCTCCTTGCTTCTGTCTTCTGATTTCAATTGGTGGGTACGATTCATATTAGATAGTTCTCATTAAAGCGTTGTCAAAACCCAAATACCTATGGCATTCTCAACATAGTGTTACAGTCATTTTACCGAGTACCTTGTAATGATCAGCTGTTTTAGCTTAGCATTAAACAAACGGCTGCAGAAATAATCGAAAGTCTCTAAAAAATTTACAGACTTATGTTGACTGGATGTACTCCAGCAAGAGCATTGAGCTATTCCGGATGGCCAACAGGAATAATTACACAATCGATTAATAAATGAGTTATGAAATTTTCACACGGTTTAAGGTTGTGATCGTTACATAAGACGGTTAAGTCGAATCATACATCATTTCATTGGTAAAGTCAGTAGAATCTAGACGCTTTCACGTAGGAACTTCTAGAAGCACACTTAGCTAATTTTACAATCGAGGAAACTTTCTAATCACGTTCCAAAAATAGCTAGACAGTAAGAAGATTCTGTTTAGTGGTGGCAGTTTGGTATCAGTGAAACCACTCGAAATGAATATCTTAAGAAAAATCATTTTGATAGCCCTAATGATAAATTGAAGAAACGAAATAATTTTAAGGACTAAGCGTTCATGAAACCTGAAGTGAGTTTATGCCATATATCTATCTCAGTACCTTTTAAAAATACGACAGCCAGCCGAAATATACTTATAATTGTAGGGTCAAGTTTGTTTTCCTACATCATTATGTTGTGCTCTCATTAGGTCAAAGAATACGGTTTTTCAAGGTTAGGCAATGTCGATTAACTATTCTGGGAGGAAGGTAGTTTCTTTGTGGTTATATTGTCATAATATTTTATTTTAAATAATTTCCTATGTGTCTGTATGACATTTTTTTGGGATAGGATTAGTTGATCCGTAAAGCATGAATAGTCGCAGCATATTCAATAAACCTTGAGTACTATGAATAATATATGGTTTTTACTTATTTGGAAAAGACAGAAAACCAAACTCCGCACATCATGTTTGTGGCATAAACGTTTCGCAGCCTCGAAAATGAGCGATCGCAACTGGAATTTTTCGTTTGTGTCTCTTTCTACACTTAAGTATTATCAGATATATGAAGCTACTACATCTTTATAATACTTACGTTAGTATGATTAAATTTAATGCGTGTGTGAGTTCTGTTGCACTAACATAAAAACGATTTGAAACTCATATATACTCATGGTCTCGTTTTTCAATAGGTGGATATATTCCAGCATTTTCTTGCTCGTAATCCTCATGCTTAAACATCTTTGTTTTTGATATGGTAGTAAAACTAAGATATCTATAAAAATAAAGGATGGATTTTTTGCAAGTCGTCTAAATTGAGGCGTCGTTCGTTCGCATATCCGGTTTTCCTTGCTGGCTTGGTTGTTTACTCACACTGAAACAAACGGATTTTTCTCGAATGATGATAGATTTAGAATTTTTTACAAACAAGGAAAAACGCAAGCTGGTACGTTTAGAATTTTTTTTATGGAATCTGATTCAAAAGATTCAGTAGTAGTGAGATAAATATAAAGTCTTTCAAAACTATAAAGTATTTGTATGATAAACAACGTAAAATAACTTAATTATGAAGGTTTAGGCAAAGAAAAAGCGTCTAGATGTATTTGATAGATTTACAGTTTAGGCACTTGAAATGCCATCGTAGGATAAAATGAACCTCTGAACACGAACTAGAAACTCTTCAACCCTTCACCCGGTTCACACTAAAAGTCATGTACTTTAGAATCAAATGCAATGTTTTTTATTTTTTAAGATGTTTTTTTCATTACTGTATCGTCTTCGCGACTTATGTCAAAACAGTCCATCAATTTCAGTTGACGAGGTCCTATAATAATTAGTGATCTAAGTAAATTTTACACCATTAACTTAACAAGGTTTCATTTTTCATGCAAGCGTGGGCAGTATCCATAGCGCTAGTGAGAAATCGTTATTTAGTAAAGTGATCTTATCAATGGTCCTACCTAATCGTTTCATGTTGAAAAAGCAATCTTGTTTTCGATATTTCGAAGCATTTTCCTAAGGAACCTTGTATCTCTCTATCATTCAATCTGAAGTTTAGGTTTACTAATGAGTGATTTAATTACCACTGGAAATGTTTCCATTTTCTAGTGAATCTGAAAAGTACTGTCGTTTAGCCAGTGATCAATGATTTACTTTTGTAAAACATGTTTACATGAAACCTTTATTATTTGTAACGAAAAGACCGAGGTTTAGTCCTTCCTGCGTGCTCGAAATTCCAAGGTTCAAAAATTCAACTTGAAACGACTGATATACGAATTTTCATAATGTAATCCAATAGAGTCGGAAGAAATGTGTTATTCACTCACTCTAATCGACTGTTAGGTTTATAAACATCGATTGATAAATTGACTTGTTAATTTTCTGTTGGTAGCTGTCAATAAGATCTGTCCTACCAAGTACATTGGTAGATAGCTGAAGTCTATGGATGTCTACTTTGCCTAGAAGCCTTATCTTATAGCCAAAAATCTCTTTCAAGGTCTACTCTTGTATCTTTTCGGGAAATATGCTTTTCTAAGAGACATACTATCATCCTCTCCGTTCGGCCTTTGATCTATGGATGTGTCAAGAACAAATTCACTCTTTTGATCGTACCAATATCCATCTTGACATTTATTTGCCCTTGCGGGGCAGGTTGAATGTAACGCTTCCTTGATGTCAAAAGAAATATATAAGTCGATAAATAGTTTAATTCTGGACAACCTTTTTATTCAGTTTACATTCTCTCATCACCATCTTTCCTAGTTACCTGTAGGGTTAATCGAACTGTGTCAAGTGAGGTACAAGTAACGTTTCACGCACCTCAGATGCTTTATCAGCTCACTAATTTAGGTCTAAACACCGTGTTCGAAACCAACATGTCCAGCATTTTACCCATTAATTGTTTCAACCTTCCTGCTCTAGTTGATGATTGCAACTGACTAACTTTTTATTTCCCATACTTAATAATTATCATTATTATTTTTGATTATGCTATAATTACTACCTAACTGCCATCGTAATATCTAATTTTTGTCTTCCTCTTCATATTCATCGAGTGATCAAAGAATTAGAGAGTACGTTCAAAGGTTGCTGTGATTACTTTTGGCGTAATAATATTACATAAATAACTCAGCGTTAGTAGAGTGAAGACAAATGCTTCCAGAGGAAAGTTTGAATAAAAAATAAGCAGTTGATTAGCATAAATGGGTCTAAACCATATTTGAGTTATGAATTTTCTGATAAGTTTTTTACGTAAGATAATCTAACTTTATTAAGTTATATAATGCTTAGGTTCTTAGTTGTATCATAATAAAATACCTTCAAAGCGCCATAAGACATTTAATCACTAGGAACACAACGACGAAATTGGAAGTATTCTCTCTGTTCTACGAACTTTGTAGTCTTATTAGTTTACTGAATATATGTTTGTCATCCTTTCTTTTCAACTTTCAGTCTTAAAGCTATCGGGTTAAACACATGTGTACATGACGAATGAAATTGTAGTTTGTTCGTATACCGACTACAAGGTTCTTAAGTACTTTGGTTTAGTTTAGCCAATAACTATCACGCACATGGTCTATTACTAGACGGCGTCATTCATTATATACGTTTCGCATAGTTAGCTTAAGTCAATTTTTTGTTAATTTTTAACCGTAAACTATTTGTGTTTTTATGAATGATTAACCACAACTTTTTATTAAAGAACATGGAGTCATGTCCAATGAACTTGACTATAGTAAGTAAAGCAAACGGTCATTTTTATTGATCTTTTATTATTTAATAATGTATGCACGTAAACGCACATTTATGTGCCCTAAAACACTGTTGGAAATTATGAACACTTCCGACGCAAATTTAGATATTACATTATGGTCTTTTTGGATTACTATTTTCCTCCAGTCAATGAAACCACTTAATCAACTAAAAACTATTCACAACGAACACTATGCCAAACTTCAAAGCAAACACGCTTCAGAAACAGAATTACTAGATGATATGAGGTTAGTTGGGATCGGATTATATTTATTCCTGCATTTTATCCTTGTTATTTTTAGAACTGAAAATAATCGTACCTGAATAAATCATTCACATATTCGAAAATGAAAAACTTGTTTCACCTTAGATTGTACCTTATCTTGGAAACACATTGACCGTGAATATCTGTGTTAGCTCATTCTTGAAACTGTTAAACTTGCGTTTTATCCATATTTCTGATAATATTCTTCATAACATTGTTCGTAAATAAATATCCTACTTTATTTTAACAGCACTGAGTCGGGCACAAGGGATTAAAGGAGGCAATTTAGTTAGCGTCAGTGTTCATGATAAAAATTGAGAGTATGACAGGCTGTTCAGATAGAACGGGTTTCCTGTTGGTTGATTTCGTATTGGTAACTTTTAGAAGCTTCATTTACCTGTTTACAAAGCGCCTCTGATTGTCTAAGTATTTTGAGTCTTAGGGAAGGTGTTTTTTTAAACATCTAAATTAACAAAATAGTGGACTTTATTTTAAAATTGGCATTTTGATTACATGATTGACTTTTAGTTTGAGTCTGATAATGTTCTACATTACATGCAGCATAGGGTAAACGTTTGTTTGACTGACTGAGTAACTGCATGCTAAGTATTTAATAGCAGTAGCTATTTTACTGCGATAAGATTATTTTTTGGACTAAGTACTCTGTTAACAACGAATGCTACTCGTAATTAGCTTTTGGTTATTTTTGACAATTTCGCATTTCAAAATAACTTTCAGAAGAATTTAAAGTTGAAATTAATCCTCTGACTTACTTCATTTACCATGATCTCGTCAAATAGTATCTACGAATTCATGGTATCTTGTCCAGTGTAATTAATATATTTGACTAACTTTCTATTCATATTCAAATAAAATGCTTAAAACATGTAAAAAACGCTAAGATTTACTGCTCCATCTATCATAGGTCTTGATGGCTTTTCAAAAAATGAAATAATGAATTTTTGGGAAGGGGAAAGCAGAGCTATTCAATGAGATACCATAACAAGACAATCAATAAACTGCTTATTTTTGAGTTCATAACAAACCCAATGGTTAAAAATATGACTCTTAGAAATGTATTAGTAACGAATGAACCTTTTACCCTGGAAACGTTCTCCAAGTTTATTACATATTACGTACATGTATCAGAAGTTTCTTGTTTACATAATTGTGGAAAAACCATTCAGCATTCTGGTGTTTATTTGATGTGATTAAAGTTGGAAAATATAGTTTTTTAATCTCTACGCCTGATTCACAACTCTAAACGTGATTATTTCAAGTAACTAACATTGCTTGATGTTATGATTCCCAACGAATTGTATATTTATATAAATATAGTCATCAAATGACAAATTATTAAATCAGGGATATTATAACCTAACAGACTATGTTTGTATGTAATGTCTGACATACAAAGATTATGTTATAAATTCAAATAAATTTTTCAGAAGAATTATGATAAAAATGAAAGATCAACTTAATAATATTGTATCTATTCCTTGTGAATTTTAACACTTAAATGGAAATAAATGATTTATTTCAACAGTACGTCATTTATGCATAAATTTTATATTTTCAGAATGTATTGTAAACAAAGGGCATCAATCGAACGTGAATATGGTCAGTCATTACAAAAACTTGTGAATAGTTTCCTTTCAAAAAAAGAATTTACAACACAATCATCCTATTCATCAGATAATGATAATTTACTGTAAGAATTGTCTTATATATTTTCTTTTACATGGAGTCAATATATCAAAGTTGCTTATTGTCGTTGTTATTTTTATTACTCTTATTATCATCACCGTTTTTTAGTCCCAATAAACAACATAACGTTTGGCATATATGGTATTCATTGTTAGCCGAATCGAATAATTTGGCATTATCACATTTACGTGCATCAGATAATCAACAAAGATTGTCTACCGAACTCAAACCACTTAAATCTCAGCGTCTGTCAGTCAATAAACGTGTATTTGAACAATTAAAAATCCTCCAAGTAAGAATACTTAACTTCTTATCATATCGGTAGTTTTTTCTATTTTATTACTAATTTTTGAATTAACCTCCAATTTAGTTGAAAGCTTACTTGGTGAAAAGAAATAATTTCATTTCAACTTGCCAAAATACTATCAAAAGTAGCCTTAATCGTGAACACTAACATTAATGAAGGAATTTATGCAAATCAGAGAGTTCTGCATAGCTTTTTTATCCTAATTTGGGATTTATTGGCAAGTCATACTCTTGAACCTAGATTAGGTTAAACCTAGAACTTTCAGGTCCCACTTAGTCCGAATCATTCCTCAACTTCATCCAATCTATGCTATATCAAGGTTCTCTTTCAATGTCACTAGTGGATGACTACTATCGGTTGTTCCAAAATCCACGGGTTTTCATTTGATTTGACTAGTAGTGTAGTAAGTTATCTGTTAATAGAAATCTTATCCTGGAATGAGTATCCATGTAAAAATGCACGTGATAGCAATATATTTTAAATGGTATTTAAAAAAAATGGTTAGTTTCCTAAAATCAAAATATTTTTGTTTTGAACTTACTACTTCTCATTCTTTGCTGTGATTAGCCCATTTGTTTTATATGTAAACCTTTTAGAGCATAATTATACTAAGTAGTTATATTAATTACAAATTATACTTTCTTTTTATCACTCATCTTTGTCCCCGTTTAAAAGCACTTGATCAATTTTTTAAGCCGTATGCTTTTTCAGTTGCTCGATAAAAAAACTAATTTATAATGAGCATTATACATATCTGTCTGAAAATGCTCATCATATTAAAAATGGATGTATAAACGAAAAGTTTAATTGTGAATTAACAATCGCCAACTCATATGCTAAAATTTTAAAAGATGTATCTGCAATATAATTGGCTATTCTTTTGAATCATTAATTTAGATTCCTAACTGTAAAACTTAATGACAATATATTGTAATGAATATTATTATTCTGTATATCTGAGTTTTAATACATCTTCTGTTTATGCCGCAGATAAACGTAGCACTTGCATATTCAGAGTAAATTTAGAATTGGTGGTCATTCAGTAGACCTTCTAGACAAAAGCCCGATGACTTATTTGAGTCGAATCATTATCTCTCTTTTTTTTGAATTTATACCATTGATAGAGAATCTCCTGATCAAGGTTATCACAGGAACTATAAATATGCTAGCAACTAAGTAATAAGTTTGAAAAAATATCAAGATTTACTTCAGACGGCAGTGTTACCTATAATTTGAGTCCATATAGCTGTTTTGAAGTGTTATGAAACTTAATAAACTAGTTTTCTAATTCATTACTCATAAAAATTAAGGAAAATGGGCACAGAACTACTAAAATATTATGCTTGGGTACTTCAGTTTATTCAAAAGGTCACAGAATGTACTGATACTTGAAGTTTAATGTTTATAATAGTTAGAAACCCTGCCTTAGACTTTAATTCATGCTAATATGTGATCTGAATAATCTAATCAATTATATTTCTAGTTACTGCAAACCAATCTTCATAAATCGTTCAATGGTTTAAAATTGTGATTTTACGCTTACTAAAAATGTTTATAAAGGATTATGATTTCGCGATCTATTAATTCTTTACAGTCAATGACATTGATTACGCTTGAGCAGCTCAATATGTCACAAACCATTCACAGTGGATGTTTTATGAAATTTCAATTAGTCTTATTTACTTCAAATTATTTTTATTATACCGGCATGTTTAGTCATTGAGATACATACAAAATCGCCTTTACATGTTACATTGCTACTTCATATAATTCTTTTCCAAGTTGAACTGTTTTAGAGGCAAACCATACTGTGATGAACAAAGGAATGAGATGTGGAAAATTAACTGATTATTCAGCGCGAATTTACAGAGTGTGTTCATAAAATATAAAAACTACAATAAACACATCATTTGTACATCTCTTAGTTGTTCTTTATATGCTTCATGATTCTTCCCGATCTTCTGTTGGCAGGCATTCCACATCCGATTGCTGCTACACACTACTTCCATCTGTTAGTATAAGTAGTACGCAATGCAATAACAGTTAAAGTTTCTCTGTATCAAATTGTATCAACTAGGGAAACAAAACATCATATACAAATGATGATGACTTTCCTTGGTTATTCATGTTAATTTGTAATTAGTTCTTGTGTTGTTTTCTTTTCTTTTTTAGGGAGATCTAGCTGCATGTGTTCAAGAAATGGTGAAATCTCATAAAGTTTATGCAGAAGAAGAGAAACAAGCACAAGAAACTCGTTTAAAAACATTGGCTGCTAAAGAAAAGTAAGAGTTAGAATTTAATTGGTTCTGACGTTTTCATTTATTAACCAGATGTAAATGAAACAAAAAACAATTATAAATGATTTTAAATAAACGTATTTAGTTCAATTTCAATTTTTAGCAAATCATTCCATAATAAATTTAACATTTAAGATGGAATTTATGATTGTTTACTGTTTTTTAAGACTTGGTACTACTTCACTAATAAATTTGACGATCCCATCAGAAATGAATACAGTCATGATTATTTATCCAATACTCAGGGAACATTAAACATTTAATGGTGAATCCTCTGTTATTTTATGTTCTTAAATTTGTCTAACAGTTTATTATTTTTGTATTATGCAAGCTACAACCCTTCATTACTAACTTCTAAAAATCAAATCTATTACAATTAAAAAAGCATAATGCATAATGTTTGATCAGAGTAATAAAATTAAAGTTGTTCAAAATAGAAACGTACAATTAATAAAAAAGCGTAAATGTGAAATCAACTCAAGTCATTAAATATAATAAACTGAAATTAAGACAGAATAAATTCTGACTTAGCAAGAAGAATTCGACACTGTTTCTATACTAACAGGTTTAGCTGTAAATTAAATTTAACCTAAACCTCTACTGGTTAAGCCTTTTTTAGCGAGTTAGTTTTCTGCGGGATGGGGATGCTAACCCCATGCCCAACCCTCCTCCTTTACCTGTGCTTGGGACCGGCAGTAACTCTGGAAGGGCTACAAGCGGAGGACTACAACAACCACAATCAAGAAGGTACAAGTATTTATAAATAGCTGTCTACGCAAGATACTCAACATCAATTGGCCGGATACCATCAGCAACAGCTTTTTGTGGGAGAGAACAAACCAGCTTCCAGCTGAAGAGGAAATTAGGAAAAGATGATGGAAATGGATAGAACATACACCACGCAAATCGTCAAACTGCATCACGATACAAGGCTTAACTTGGAATCCTGAAGGAAGGCGGAAAAGAGGAAGGCCAAAGAACACATTACGTAGGATAATAGAAGCGGATATAAAAAGGATGAATAACAACTGGAAGGAGCTGGAAAGGATTTCCCAGGACAGGGTTGGATGGCGAATGCTGGTGAGCGGCCTATCTTCCTTCACGAGGAGTAACAGGCGTAAGTAAGTAAGTAAACCTCTACTATACAGATGGAAAGTAAACGTACAGATTTTAGCTTATTATATTTAGTTTAGTAAGTATTACTGCTACAAGACTAAAATAAATACTTTTATATATTTTCCATTTGACCATACTAAAAGTTTCATTAAAAATCGTATAAGACTTTCCTTATAATAACTATTGATTAGTTTGTAATAGAAAAAGTGGTTTTACCTATAATGAATTTCTTAATATCCAAAATTTTCAAAAATCATCTTTTCTTAGTAACGTTAATTGTCAATAAAATTCAATTTTTAGTGATTTTCACTTTACATGAGCTTATAGTTAGATTTGATGTTTCATTGAACATCTCTTGAGATATTCAGTGAAATATTTTAATACAGCTTGGTCAATGAAATAATCATCTTCTAAGCAATACATTCATTTGTAAACTAGACATCCTTTTTAGTTCATGTTTGTTGTGTAGATATGTGAAGGACTACAAAAAGTGTATGAAATGTGGATTCATGTACTAGGCTTGATGTAATACTTTTTTGTTTGAATTGCTAAGATTACTAATTTACCATCATAAAAAATGAGAGGAATCAGTAGTTGAAGTTATATAACAGGGGTTTAAACCAAAGTATGCTAACCACAAAACTAAAGTTTCGATAAAGTAATAAGAGGTGTAACAAAACATTTATAGGATTTTTATAAACCTTAAATGTATTTAAACGATATAGTGTACGAAAATTCTTACTGTTCGTTCTTCTGGTTGACCAAACACTTGATGGATAAGTAATTTTCATATCTAATTATTTTTTTTAAACAACAATAACGAAATATTTTTTAAAATAATGATGAAACAAATTCATTATTAAAAGTAAAAGCAAATCAGATCTGAGAAAAGAAACCTGTTTTTTTTCTAACATGTAATTAATATGTTATACTTACCAAAGATTTATTATTTTTAAAATGGTTTATTCAATAATGATTTAATAATAGTTGTTCCACTTTAAATTTATATTCAAAGAATTCAACGTCGATCCACTGATATATTCCATTCCATGGCGCAGTTGCATAGGAATTATGATAAGGTAAGAAACGTGTTTGATGATATTTCCGCGTTTCCAATTATCAATCGTTTAACTGAATTAATATATATATAACTGTACACTTCATGAGATGACATTACTTTTGAAGACATCCTCTTTAATATGAATAATTGCCATTTAAAAATTATTTATAAACATCTCATGTTGTAATTTGACGTTATCCGTTTGATAACTTGGAATATTTTGTTTTTTAAAAGTGCAAAATTAATTGAGTTACTTTTTGATAAAACAAAAAGCTACTCATTCTTCCTTAGTTATTTAAAGTTCTCCCTCTGATATCGACTCACGTTAAGAAACCATTTACTAATTGGACAATGATATTCACAGAGCAAATTCCTTAACGTCAGTTTCATTCAAAAACATTCTTAGAGACTTTGTATTTGAGTATTTTTTATACCAATGGCTCAAGCTATCCTATCATACATTGTTTTATCCTTTTAGCTCCTAGGTAAACGTCAGGCGTTTGATTCCAGATCAACTACTGCCAGAAATGAATATCTCTTTCAACTGACCGCGATCAATGCTCACTTGAAACATTACTTCAGTGAAGATTTACCTGTTTTAGCAAAGGTAATTTTTTAAAATAATAAATAACTGTGGTTGAATAACACTTTATAGTTGAGATATTGATCAGTCGGTTATAGTCGACTTAAATTACATGTTAGCATCGTGAGATAGAAGCTTTACAAGTTATCAGATTATATAAAAAATATTTTCAAATATAGAGCATAGATAAACACAAAACATATTCTTCTAAATGAGCAAACGAAACTGAAGGATGAAATGTATACAATCACAATGAACTCGACATTTAAGGGAAGTTATAAAATGAACGAAAATACGTCACTAAGACTACTTTTATGCTGTGTCACCAAACATCGTCAACTACAGACTACAGCTATTACGTGGTAATCAACCAGAATGTTTTCATCTATGGATACATCACAGACTAATGGTCAGTAACTTTGTGAATTGATACCATTTATTACTCTAGTCACCTCTAGCTTTAATTCAGCATACTCCTGTATTATTCAGCTCAGTTAGTGGATTTATATATAATCATCAACTGATATAATCAGTAAAATATTTGATAATTTGTAACAAGTAATCTAATCCGTGCATAGTTCTTATCATTGACTTACATATACTGAAAAATCAACCACCAAAAATCAAAAGGCACCTACGTTATATTATAAATGATTTTAACAAAGAAAATATCACAGTCAACAGGATAAATGTTGATTAAATTTATAAGTCTTAATAATGGGCATGGATTTGTTTAATCACGTTAAATGTTTAAGTAATTCATTTCTAATCCGTAAAATGTGATTTCTTATTAATATTATGTATGAACTTAACGCCTGACGCTCATAAAACTGTTCATTCAAGTTTCAACAGAAGTTTTAATCAAATAGAAAAACAGGGGCCATGTAACATAAAATGTGACTACTTGTAAGCTTAGAGTTTAAGAAATCGAAATTTTTATTAGAATAGCATTTCCTAAAGAAATAAATCTAAACGTAGCTACTGGTTTTTTAAGTGTCAGATACACTTAGTTTCTGAGGGATTGAAACGAGAATTGTGGGTGAAATTTCCAATAAGTTCAATTTTGAATAAAAGAAATGCAAAACTGCAAATGAGAAAAATGACAGTCAGTTTAACTTCATTCAAGAAGTCGTTCAAAATGTTCACTAGCGTAACACTATTATAAGCATGTGTTTTGCAACAGATTGGTATGTACACCACGATTAAAAATTCAGAAAGATAATATTTTTTGTTAGTATTTGTATTAATCTACACGATTTAAACATAACAGTCTGAATTTTCGTTACTTTTTATCTCTGAACACATAAATCTGTATTTAATAAATAAGCTATATTATGCATAATAACTAGTCAAGTGAATAGGATTACATGACTATGTATAATGTTGGGTGATGGTTGCAATGATGAAAATGCAATTCGATTATTAAGTCAAGCTGTTCAAAGACTGACTATGCGATAAGTATTGTCGGTAGAAGATTGTTATTCATCAATGTGATTCTATCTAATATGATACATTATTTTGTTTTATTATCGACCTTAGGAAGTATTAAATTAAAATGTGAACTTATTGATTTAATAATGCTCCTACTGTTGATTTCACATGTTTACATAGACTTTGGATGGAGAATTATATGAAAAATTAGGTGAAGTGTTTACAACTCTTTGTGAAAATGAAATTGAATTCTGTACAATTACACAAAAGCGATTTGATAATCTTTTCAAAGAATCCTCACAAGTAAGAGTTCATCAAATTAGTTTATTATTCTTTTATAAAAAAAATTCATAAATCATTTACTGGTAAGTATTTCAAGTTTTCCTGATGCTATGAATAGTTATGAGAATATTTCAATCAAGAAATCATATTCTATCTCCAATCAAGAGATGTTAATATCTTTGTCAAATATTAAACACTGTTTAACTAAATATAGGTGATAGGTAAGCTATAAACTGGGATATTTATGCTTATCAACTGAGGTTCATTTCTAGGACGTACCTCATGTAAAAAGCAAGTCGATATTTTCTCTCAAGTTTGGATAAACCTCTTATCATAGCAGAACATAGAATAGGTTAAATGAATTCGATTCAATCCAAAGTAGTAGACTAGTACTGTTACGTCGTAATGTTAAACCACTTAGATTAGGAGTGTTTCAAACTTTTAATCCACTTTCAACCAAAGCTGTACGTTGATTCTATATTTAAAATAAAACTGTAAATATTTTGACACAATATCTTATCTCACTGAGTTCTAAGTGATAGGGGTAGCAAATTTAAGATTAGGGATTTAATTACATTATATGATGAATTAGATCACGTAAAACATTCAGTGGCGGTTGACAAATCGATCTTCAAATTATTTTAAGACCATTAGTTGAATCAATATAAACTGTTAAAAAGTATGTGATAGAATAAAAGAGTTCTTCAATATTACTTGAATTTCAGTTGACATGTAATTTACATAGGCTAATCATTAAAATGTTTTTCATAAACAGTTAGATTCTAATTGTTTGACATTTTAAAATCCATAATTATTTTAATTACTGTTTAGTATTAAATTTAAATGCTGTACAACTATTTAGTTGAGTTTACTTTATTCTTTTAAAAGGAAACTCTATAAATTGTAAACTTAGCCGCATAAACAATATTGGTGACTTTAGTTCATATAAATTTAATTACAAATGAAGTTTAAGTAAATGAAAAAAAATATAACTTAGGAATTGTGGTTTCTTGAGTTCTCTGAGTTAGATTTATTATTTTAATCTTTAGTCTTATTACTCAATTTGTATAAATTTCAAGACACTATACTGTGTGATGATTTTATTATTGAGTGGATCTGGAAATTAATAATGAACTTCGTATTGTTCATTAGTAAGAAGTTACCAGCCAACGAATCATGTCATTGGATAGTTCAGTGTTATACGTTTACCAAATACAGGCTTTTTTTTACTTGATTTTAGACCACACTGTTCACGTAAGGTCTACTTTTTCTATTCCCTAGATTTATCAACTGAATTGGACAGAGAGGAGGTTGAACCTATAACTTATTTGTTAAAAGCTGACCATTTTAACAACTCAGTCAACTCTATTCTACTTAGTGGTATGAATAATAATTTACAACACTCATATCAGTAATTAGCTTTTTCCATTTAAATAAAACTTTGTGAGAAATAATCATTTTGTAGTACTTATTTCAATTAAAATCCAAACATATAGCTCTCTCGATATGTCTGTCAAAAATATTTAGACTGTGTAGCCAGTATTTAAATGTTCACAACGTTAAATGATAGAGTGTGAACCATTTACTTTTCCAACTATAATTTAATTATTTACTTCACTATCTAATTGTTTTTCTTCCTCATCGATGTCACAATAACTATTATCAAATAGATCAATCGCACGAACGCTTGGGAAGATTTTCTAAAATTATCACCACTTTTTAATAAACCCGTTCAATATCAGTTTGAACCAATTAAAGGAGACGAGGTAAATGTAAACCAATGGATATATCTTTTACTTGTTCATATTTTTACAATTGAACATTATTCAATAAACTTTTTCTATCTGATTGGTTTTAAAGGAATTTGTTATGAGTAAATGTTTCGATAGGTCATTTAGACAGCTGTCATGACAATACCTCTGATATTTCAATATTAATGGTATTATAAAGCATGATCCATTACACGTTCAATACGTTTGAGGCAAAATTTTCTGTACAATGATTAATATGAGATTTATAATTAATGTCCAGAAAACATACCAATATCTAACTAAAGTTAACCGTGTGAACATTATATATATTGGTGATCAGGTTATAGAGTCATCAATGCCATCCTTAAAATGTGCAATTCAAACACGTTGCTTATGGTATGAAATGGTTTTTGTAGGAAAACAATATCAATAACCATATATTAACTCCGAAGTCTCATTTTAAATGTGATATAGTCTTGTTTACACTTTTCTGAATAAATTATACAGATTTTCGATTGAATATGATAACAATATAATTGCCGAAACGGAAATTAAATTTAGTCATTTTACTTTTCAAATTACTGTCATAACTGGATTATTAGTCAGTCAGTTATAAGCAATTAGCCACACTACATCAGGATAAAAAGGTGAAGTTATCAGTATTTGTATCAAAGTAGTAGAAACAGTGGTATCATCACTGGTAGAAAAGTCAGTCAGTCAGCTACACCGTAGGACCAGGCACATACATGCATCGTTCCAAGTTGCCATATCTCATTAGCACAACAATATCAACACAAAATTCATTGAAACAGTTAATTCAGTGGTAGTAAAAAAAGACTTCATATATGAATATAATACAGGGAGAAAGAACTAATTAGTAGAAAGAAAGGTATAAAGCAATTTTTATTCCATGGTTTAAGGGAAGATAGAGAGTGTATACACTTACGCTAGTGTGATCGATTTTGAGTCGTGTCACCAAGAGTCTCCAACCATTGGTTATGATAGTCACGTGGACTCCAACCAAGTAGCCTGCATCTAACAATATGGCTCAGACTAGAAGTCAGTGACTTCAAGGACTGATGCTATGTTTTGGTTTGGCTGCCACTAACTTTCTTCCAACCGTCTCCAACACTAGTCAGCATTGCACTTCATGGTAATCTGTATTCAGGCATAAGCGATACGTGGCCCAACCATCTCAGTCGATGAAGATTTACAACCTCATCAACTGATTTAACATCATTCCCCGATACCATGTGTCTAACCTCACTATTACTTACCCAGTGGTCCCAGCAGACGCCAGCAATATTTCTAAGGCATCTGTGGTCAAATACCAGTAGCTTACGAATGTCTTCTACTCTTAAAGACCATGTTTTGCTGCCGTAAAGTAAGACAGAACGGACTGCCGCGCAGTATATTCATCCTTTTATTGATAGACGGATATCTCGCCCTCTCCATAAGTGACGTAAGTTAGCAAAAGCCAAACGAGCTTTCTGAATACATGGACAGATTTCGTCAGACACCAACCCATTAGGGCTGATCAGACTTTCGAGATAAGTGAAGTTGTCGACGTGTTCGACTACTTCACTACCTATCCTTAGTCAAGGTGTTGACGCAGGTCAGTCCTGAAGCAACAACTTGCATTTAGATGGGGAGAAACGCATCCTCAACATTTTGGCATTGTTGCACAGTGCTACCAAAAGACTGCATTTTATCAACGTCTTACCAAACAGGAATATGACATTTGTGTATTTTAAGTGGATAAGTGGACCTCGTGGAAGGAGATCAATGCCCAAGTCGTCAGTCGATGAAGTTTTTGTTTCCATCAGTATGTCTATGATGAAGTTGAAGAAAAATGGAGATAGTTGACGCCCTAATGGACAACACTTGATGTTGCAAAATTAGTTGACCGTTCTCGATAGGCAAAAGAGATTACAGATAGAGAACATTGTTCTAGAAATAACAATTAATTCTCGAAATGAATGTTACCTAACGTCTCCAACATTTAGTCACGAAATACCACGGCTTCAAACCAGATGGTCTACACTCATTAACATTGCTTAAACCAACAGTTAATAACTTTACAGACTGATACTGCATTCTAGTTTGTTTGCCCCTCAACTCGCTTAGCTATTTAGCTCCCTATCATCAGTCCAAGAGTTGACGCAAACCAGTCCCAAAGCATTATTTTACGCTTATAGGGAAACGTATGCATCCCAGTCGTTCTTATGTTGTCTCTCTAAGCCACCAGAAAACTCTGCACTTTTTCAGTTTTCGACTAGTGACTTGCAGGTTTAAAATCTATCTAACATGCTCTGTTTTGCGTAGCTTGTAGCATCATTTATTGTCATACAAATATTAAGGTTTAAACCACAGTAAATGAACCTGCAATAACTTCAAAGTGCACAGTCAACTTCACGATCCACGACTATCCTCTGAGTATTTTAAGTCAGCAAGTGATCTCTCCTGATAAGAGAGGCGTTATTTGTGAAAATACTTATATGCCAAAGATATATTAAGATGAAGTACCTTGGATCATGGATTGAGATTAATTTGAAAAGGTTTTCAAAGACCTAGAAATACTGTATAGTTATTTTTTCTGTATAACATTCTGCGATCGTACATACTGATAACATTTAATGAAAGATAATGGTCTAATTACAAACCAACTGAAACTTAACAAAAAATTCATGCTCATTTTGCAACTTTACGATTTTATCTGCCAAATGAAAAGAAAAATAGATTAATATTACAGTGGTCATATACAGTTACGTAATGAAGATAAAAAATGTTCATTTTATTTGATGGATTGTTGAACGAATAAAATGTGCTATGAATAGTTTATTCAAGTGACCAGTGTGTTATACAGATTGCATAAGGACGAGAAGAAACAAAACAACATATTAATAAAATGAAGTTGGATTGCAAACACTTGCTGAGTGTAAAAGTCAGGTGATTTTTTGCTGAAAAATATGGTATAGCTACGGGATGAGGGCGTTGTCTATGTTTATTTGTGTGCGAATACCCATTACTACTACTGTAAACAAATTTATTACCTTTTCTGTCTTGTTACTTTGCATTAGAATTTATAGGTCAGTATTTTATTAAATTATTCTCATCCATTACTTATTATTTAAATTTAGACAACAAAACTGTGCTCAGCTACAAATGAAAGTAATTTGGAACAAATCGCACGTAAACTTTCAAGACGATTGGTGATACGCGAGAGATGTATAAAATCATATGAGAATGAAATGAAAATGTTACAGGCTGGTTATGTTACTCCAGTGTCTAGTATGATGACTGGATCTAATCATCAAATACAACAACAACAACCAACTAATTCGGTGAGTTGACCAAATGTAATGTGTCTGTGTTAGTATTGATTTTAGCTTTTTTTTTTTATAATACAGAATCGTTAATCATGTGATCAGGTACTCGACCAGGGTTCACTAATTATTTTACTATACTTTAAACAAATTTCTATATTTTCCATAAGTCTTTAAATACTTCGTTCGGTTTTCTACTTAATTTATAAACTTATGCATATTTATTTTATTGAATCTATGTATTTTTATTAATATATTAAAGATTCCCATTGTGAAAATTAGAACAACACATATAAGCGAACAATTGTTTTCAATTAGATCGTCATCAGGCTTTACTCTAATATACATGATTATTTATACGAAAATTTTTAAACCAATCAAGGCAATATGAGTCAATAATCACAATGAAATAGAATAGGCCACCACACATAATAAGTAAAAATACAAGTTGATAGTAGGAAGACAGGTGAACTGATAGTAGTATGAATAATAAAATACGGTAACAAAAGTCTTATCAATAGTTAAACGTTGGTAATAGAAGGTCGAACGTAGGTAAATAGACTTGGAATAGTCATCACAAAACATTAGAATCATTACGTAATAAGAAGTGTGGTAATGATTAGATAGTGAAGAATACAAACGGAAAAAGGAGGAAAATGACAAACAAATAATGAATGTGAAAATAAGGTTAATGATAACAAAATTGAATAAAATAAATAAACAATAATAATAAAAATTTAAAAAATCGTTTGTTGAGTTATAACTTGCCATGGAAGGGATAGGGTGGTTATGAATTTATTCGTTTATATGTGCTGATATATATATATATATATATATATATATATATATATATATATATATATATATATAAACTATTTACTTATGTTCTAATTTATCGTTTCTGCTTGTATAAGTTGGACATTTATTAACCAAAAGATTGAGAAGTTTCAATTCAGTAAATGAGTTGTAGCTAGCTGTGGAATGTAGGACCTATAAAACGTTAGACAAAAATTTACGGGAAATCAATGAATAATTAAAATAACCCATAGTGTCATTGAATAAGAAAAAGAGAATTCAGCGAAGAAAATTTTCTTTTCGACGAAATCATTTACTTTAGCTGTACATTCGTATATATAGTTAAATATGGAAAATGTATGTCTATAGAAGGATAGAATGGATTGTATCAAAAAGTGGATTCGACAATAAATAACAAATGAGGTTAGTACGTTAACCTCATTTGTTATTTATTGTCGAATCCACTTTTTGATACAATCCATTCTATCCTTCTATAGACATACATTTTCCATATAACTATATATACGAATGTACAGCTAAAGTAAATGATTTCGTCGAAAAGAAAATTTTCTTCGCTGAATTCTCTTTTTCTTAAATCAATGAATATGTACAACAGAAATATTCTTAGGTTTTTTTTTATCTTTAGTTTCAGTGAAACAAGTTTAACAATCACAATCTGATGTTGATTTGTTTCTTCTTTCTTCTTCTATTTTAATCCTGATTACACTTTATCTTCACAAGTAAAATTTCATTATATTATACAACTATTACTGTGAATAATGTTTATTTCGTAAATTTCATTTCTTATTCTTAAAGTTATTATATTTATTTCTTTATAGACTTATTAATAGTTTTAGTAAAATTAACTGAAACTTTCAAGAAATTAATCTAAAACAATAATTTAATAAAAACTCCTTTGTTCTTCATCAAATGTAAAATGATTAGTATATATTTTTACAGTATTTGGGCGCCGAGTTGATGTGAGACATTAAAGAGGAAGAATGTATTTGTAAAATCTAAAAGAATGAATTTGAAGTAAATCCAACGTTTCGCCTGGCAATCTGATCCAAGCTTTTTCAAAGAAATATTCTTGAACGTTGGATTCACTTCAAATTTATTCGCTGAGATTTTGCAGATATATTCTTCCTTTTTAATGATTACTATAGATGCTACGATTTTGTCGTTAGAATTCATGTTTTATTTTTTTACCGAGGAATTTCTAGGTACATGCTGATAAATTGTAACCCAATTGATTTTCTATTAAAACGGTGTATTATTACACAATAATTAGTGGATTATTATCATATCTACCTGTGGACGTTGACGTTCTTCGAACTGTAGATATATGAAATGAGATATCTGTATTATTTCCAAGGTTGCTAACATCACGAAAGTTAGATTAAATTTCAAAGCAAGTGAGAAACTCATTAAAGTAAATTGTTTAAATTAAGCAAATGAGGAAAACTGACACTACAAATAGATAAATTAGTAATAAGGATGATTCGTAATTTATATGAGTACTATTATACTATCTTTAGACTCAAAACAAACCAGCTGATTTTTTGAAATGTCATCCCTTGAGCTGTCGACCTGGTCTTCAAGCCAAAGATGATAACACATTATTACAGGATATGTTTTCATCGTAAGCAGATACTAAATTAAGTTCATACTTTATTTCTTCTAAGTAATTTTAGCCCATTTACTTTACTAGCATGCATTTAGATTTTTAAGAATACTGTAATTAGAACATTTATATGCAACAATTCAGTTCAAGCTCTGGACTCTTGATTTACCTCTCTTATTCTTAGAGTGTAGACTCTTCCAAATGAAAACAGTAAGTAGAACATATCCAGAATAGACTAAAAGTTAGTTCTATTACAATATTACTAAAGAGAAATTGTATCTTATCTACTTTCGCCGGTGTAAAAGTGTTTGGTTCAAATTAACTAGACATATATACTTTCTAGTTTTTTTATTTTGTAATGTCTGAGGAATTTACGTACGTGGAACTTTCTTTCACAGGAAACGGAAAATAATAATGAACTATTAGCATTCAATCAAGAATATGTTGAGAATAAAGTTGAAGAATTACAATTTGCTATACGTCGTGAAAAGGTACAACATTAGCTTCCTTTTTTTATGTGTTAATATTTGCATTATTTCTCAAACATATTCAATTTATCTAGAGATGACCTAATGATTTCGCTGGATAACCTTTTGTGTGTCTTACAAGAACAGTCGATAAAGCTAGGGGTTCATAACATATGGGGATTTGTGGAAATTGTTGAATCTTAGTTTGCGTCACAAACTGACGTTAATTAGAAAACCACTTAAAACCAGAAAGTATTGGTTAGCTGTCCTATCCTAGTATAGAATTCATCAGTAAAATGTATCTCTGAGTGCGAAGCCATGAACAGTAGATATGTCAGGAATGAGATATTTATCAACTAATGACATTGGATGATAATTGAGTAACGTCTCATATTAGTTTAGGTTATAAATGTTGTACAACTAAGTAATCTTAAGGTTAGGGGCTAATTTCAAGACCTGAAAATTCCAGGTTCGATTCCTGATGTTGTTTTTAATGAGTGCTGCTGAGACTTTCCATAGTAGTACGAAACAGCTGTCAGGGGCTTCTTGCTTCACGATTGTTGTCCAGCTAGTATAAATCCATGATAAAGACTATAAAACCAGATCGCACTAGTTATCACACCTGTGAAATTTATCAACCAATTTGTATTATGAAGATAACCTGCGTATTGGACTAGCATTATCTGAACAATCGGTGAAAAATAGGGAGCACTGAATACCAACTCAACAGACTAAAATTAAAGTGCTTCCCACAAAGCTATATTAGTCCAAATTTTGATCCTCAATTAAGTTATGCATGGTCACTGCTGAGTAGTTCGGTACTAAAATAAAACTGCTGTCTAACTTCATTTTTCAGTGGACGTTCAATCAAAGTAACTCTCTTCAAGTTCGACATTGTTCAACAACTTTTCATTCTGTATATTTGCAATAATTAGAAATAACTCTTAAACAGTGGGGAGATGGCCTAATAGTCAAACCATTGATGTTTTAATTAGTATGTCTCAATCTTGAACTCTGTTTTCTTTCAATTTCCTTTGGACAGCAGGGTAGTTTAATTAGTCCAAATATAAATAGTTTAAATAAATAAAAAAATACACAAACACGATTGTGCTCCAAAGGTAGTGAAGCTAAAAACCTTTCTGACATTAGCTGTAATCTACCGAGAAGCTTTTATAGCACTTACTTTTATAAACTTCAGTAATTTACTGTTAGATACGGTTTCCAACGAGTAGATGTTAGTTCTATTCACCAATTATCCAATGTAATTAATTGTCTCCTTAATTATTTTCTTACAATATATAAGTAGTAACTTTCAACAATTAAATAACTTATGGCTATCGTTCAAAAACTACGATTAATAATAACTTCCCTTTAGAATAATTCTATATCATTATCTATCGGTAGGATGTCAAAAGAAGTTTTCAAAAAAACTTATTGGTTAATTCTTCTCATTGTATAATAAAAAGAAATAAAATAAATTCCCACTAGACCAAAAATATACTTATGACGATATGTCGTCAAAATAGAAATTCATTAACAGGAGAGATTATATTGTAAATTCAACTTTATAAATACTTAATAAAAAGTTAATATATTTTTGTCGACATTGAAGAGGAAGGATGTCGACAGTCTAAAATAAATTTCATCTGGTACTGCAATATTTTCAAATTAAAAATAGAAACTTAAAAATAGTATTCCATAAAATTAAACTAAACAATATTATTTAATGCTAAGTAACTAATCAGTTTGATTAATGATATAACTGTTCTTTAATCATCAATGAGATAATAAGAATAGCACTGCTGTTATAATATTATTGATATAAAATATTTAAACCAACTAACGACTGTCTAGTAGCCCTTTGTCATCCCACTTTAGTCCTTATTCTTGATGGAGTTCTATCGACCGCGTTGCAATGTTATCACTAGTCTACTTCAATGATAACGTTTATTTATTTTCTAATCAATACAATTCAATTGCTTTTGAACGTGACAGAGTTATCTCTTTAGGCACTATGATTGTACTGAACACAAGAAAGATGTCCTAAAACTTTAAAATATTTGTAATCGTTCTTGATCATTTTAAAAAGTAAATAGAAAAAGAACTGTCAATACTGATTTCAATTCACAATGGGTTATATGCATTCTTGTCAACTGCTTAAAACTATATTAAAATTTACAAAGCGTATTGATTGAGATGAAATGATACATAAAGTTTTGTATTTGAAATTATAAAAGTGATTAGTAAAGTCGTTATTGTATAAAAACATTAGAATGTTGCTCTGGAAAGTGTAAAAACCATCAATTGACCAGAATCAAAAACTGACAACATGCATTATTGAATTATTATGAAATGAGATTTAGACACATCTGAAAAATTAAGGTAAGAGAGAATCATACAATGACCTCAACTATATTCTTGAAGTAAATTTGATAACAGATAATTAATTAGTTACATAGAAAATAAACCTCCGAAAAATTCAAATTACTAAGGCAATAATGATCTGACAGTCGTTTAAAACTAAACTTATAGGCTTAGTTTGCAGCTTTTAGTGGCAACCATTTAAATGAAACTGGATGAAATAACACCGTTTTACTATTAGAAGGTACTGCTTTTCATTTATTAAAACTGAATAAATATACTCAAATCGGTTTTCATTAGAAGTATGCTGTTTGTATGCTAACTGTTATTCGTTTTCTAGGAAAATAAGATTTTCCAATGCTGTACCAATTTCAATATATTTTTTTAACCAAACATTTATTAATCAATTATCTACTTGTCACATATTGGAAGAACATCGGTAGTACTTTTTACATAATAATTCAGTCAGAATGTTGTTGTAAAATTCTAAACAAATTTCTGTGGAATAATTGGCTTATGAATTGATCAACATAATAAGAGTACAATGAAATTTAACAAGTAAATATTTCTTTTCTGCAGAGTTAAATAATACTCGTAAGGAATGTCATACATGACTATAACGTCGGAAACTCTTAATGAACTTGGAAATTTTTTCAGCGTGTTTGTTGTTATCGAATAATTGACATCATCACAGATTCGAAAAACACCGTTTTAATCTGTTTTATCATCGTAGTAATATAAAGGACTACAAGGTGTATTTGTTTCAGTCGTTATCTGATAGTAGGATGTAATTGACCTTTCCTATGAAACTCTTTTATTATCGTTTATTACTGAACATTTCGATTTTGGAATAAATAATATGAATTCAGTTATTCGCTATTTTCTCCTTTTATTGTATATATATTTACTAGTTGTATGTATGATTATCAGTCTTACAAATTTCTTAATAACAATTCAGTTGATTTAAATTTTATATTTACAATTCCTTACTAATGCATTTCTCCCTAATATTTAGCACATAATAAAGAGTTTTCTCTTTTCCGCATTTCTATTTCCTTGCAGATTGAACAAGTAAAAATTGAAGCTTGTCTATCATTATTACGTAACTCATCCAGTAGGTTAAATTGGTTTCTTTAAATTATACTTTCTTTTGTGTAAAAACTTAGCTTGCATACAGAAATGATGAAAATATTCCCAAGATATTGTAAAATGCTAATGATTACTTATTTACTTACGCCTGTTACTGCTCGTGAAGGAGCATAGGCCGCTCACCAGCATTCTCCATCCAACCCTGTCCTGGGCAATCCTTTCCAGCTCCTTCCAGTTCTTGTTCATCCTTTTCATATCTGCTTTTATTACCCAACGTAATGTGTTCTTAGACCTTCCTCTTTTCCGCCTTCCTTCAGGATTCCAAGTTACGGCTTGTCTCGTGATGCAGATGTTAATGATTACCATATTCAAACTGATCATTCCTACATTACAAATAGAAGCTGGTGCCTCAAAATCTTAAATACCGATATTTAACGGATAACTATGATTTTGTATCATTTCATTTACTAGTTAAAGTGTCTATTTGTTTTGTAAATGGGAGATATACACTTTTTCGTTTTTATAAAGGAAAGCAGACATAATGTCATAGTACCCAACCAATACTTCAGTGGGTCCTAAAACATACCTATAGATATATGAGTAAAAGTTGAATCACAGATTATTAGTTTGGTTATTTTCTGTGATTTACATGAAAAAAAGTACAAAATCTGTAATAGTCAGAGTAAAATTGCAACGTATTTAACAATCGGACTGTATGTTTAAACAAATTACGGATTTGATTAGTAGTTTAAAGTTAAAAGTGACTTTTACTTATGCTTCAAAAAATTTTCAAAACTATTCTTATGTTAGTATAAAACATGCCCGAACTATTTTTACTATATGCTGGAATCTCAGAATATGCTCAAGTCGAACGCAAGAACAGGTATATATAGTATATCAGGCTGTGGATATTGAATGTTTTTCTGGTCACATATTTTCTTATTTCAAGTATTTCTTTACGCCGAAGCTAATTACTGGTTAAACACAAGTTGGTAGGAATACAAGAGGTGAACGAGTGAAAACTAAAATATAGCATTAACTCATTAGGCTGTCAACTATCAGTTTTAGTTGTCGAAAATTTTAATTTCACTCTTCCCGTTCTGTAGATTAAGAAAATAAGTTATTGAGAACACCATACCATCACATGACTCAATATCAATCGAAGTAATTTAAATGCATATTTTTCTTTTTCTTTTCTTTTTATTCTAAATGAGAATAGTTTTATACTTTAAAGTTATTTATCATCTCAACTCAGATGGTTTGTGTTAGTTTAATATCCTTGCATTTTTATCAGTTTTTTCTGTTCTGAATTGTGATAATTCAGATCAATTCATTTTCCTTCGTAATACAATATTTTTCAAATTTTTTTTTATCTATCATTGCTATCACGTAAAACTTCTAAGGATAGGTGAATTGCAAATAAGTTTCTCTATTTTTGTTTTGTCTGGATACCGATTAAATGGTGGATTTTCTTTAACATTGACGGTATTAGAAAAGTGTAGCAAAGAACTTCTTCAATTAGCATCATCTGACTAGTGCACAGTCTAACCATTGATTGATCTATTCAATTATTTTAAGATACAAAACTCTCGCCTATGTTCTACTAACTTACCGCACCTGTGATGCTGGTGAGATGTTCGTTTGTTTATCAGAGGTATAATATGCTGTACAGAAGTCCTCTTATATTGATTCATTACTTTTGAAGATGAAATATAAATGGCGATCATAAATGTTTTTTTAAATACCACCTGCTGATGGTAGAACCATTGAACGAGTAACAATGAGTTTAATCGTAGGGAATTTGATAGACGTGGTCAGTTCGTTGGCATGTGGTAGAATTTTCAGTGACTGAGGTGGCTATGAATAAATAAACAATATCTTAACTATCGTACAGTTTGAGTTGCAATTATTGCTAGCGTAAGGACCTGTTGATCGAACAATATTGAACAGAGGTGTATCCGGTGTTTAAGTGTTCCGGTTCATGTCTATTGGTTGTAAATAGTTGGACACAAATGATATGGCAGTATATCGATAATACTAATCCACACGTATCTGATTCTTGTTTCCCTCTTCACAATGATTCCTAATGTTTACACCTTATATTTTTCCAATTCTTTTCCGTTTTTTCAAAATATGCTATAACTTTTGCTTGATACTACCATTTTTACAATGTGATTTCTAATTCACTGGTTTCCATTCTATTAATTTCTTACCTTATTGTGTTGATGTAAAATGTAGTGAATTCAACTGGTTCACATGTAAGTCAAGTCCTATTTTATGAATGACTTACTGACTGGGAGTATCAAGGCTTATGGAATAGTTTGAACTTCAAACAAATACAATTCAATGGATCTGACAAAATAATATCTGTTTCTCGTAATAAGCATGGTCATTAGTAACTGTATTTTATACATGTATTACCTTTATTATTTTCTTAAAAATTCTTCTCTTTTGTATAATATTCTTCGGAAACCTTTTCACATAGGTCAGATAATTAAATAAAAGATTGTAGTAATAAAAATATTTTGCTAACCCCAAGGATTATCTAAAATTCGTAGCCAAATATAATGAAAAATAGATCAATCGATAACAACTTCTTGAAGAGGGTATATATATATATATATATATATATATATATATATATATACATGATACGTATAATTGATTGGGGGATGATAGCATGGAGTTTACTGTTTCATATTTGATGTCGAAATTAAATACATGCAAAAATATATTTCCGTGAAAGGAATTTGGTCATTAAGAACATGAATTTCAGCGAAGGGATCTCTTTTCAACCAATTCATTATCAAACCGTACAATTATATCTGTATAAATATGAAAATGTTTTTGGTATTAATTTTGTGAGGGCATATGAACAAAGAATAAGCATATTGATGTGATATAGAGGTTATAATGTTAGATTACGAAATGTGAATAGTGACAATTAAAGATTGTGTGTTTTGTAAAATTTTTAAGTTAGCAAAGAATTAGGAAGTGAACAAAGTTTTGTTACAATAATTAATGGTAATAGAGGGGTTAGATGAATAATTGACTGTGTTCAGTAGGATTACTAACTAGCATATTGTGTAATGATACTTATTTACAAGAAATAAGCCAGTAGATGATTTTGCATACTTCTTGTCAACTTAGAAATAATAAGCTATACATTCGAATTTATATTTGTTCGAGTCTATAGAAAGACTTGAATATTATTTTCATCTTTCTATTCTTTTCTATCCCACTTTTCATTACTCAACATTTTTTTGATAATTAAAACCCCGAATCAGTTTGTAATGTAATCTCTTCTATCCTTCCTTTGACTCATAAAAATAATAAATAAATATATGTTAAAACGAGAGATGATGAATGAATTCAATACATTGGATAAAATAACAATAAAAATTCAACGTAGTTAGACCAACACTTACAGTAAATTTTAGAAATAATAACCAATCCTCGCGTCCAGAACCAATGTCTATGTACACTTTTATTTTTATCAGAAGGGGTTTTGTGGATATTATAGTAATTTTAATAGTTGAGATCATGAACCGATTGAAGCTAGACAACGATGGAAAACCCGGAAGCACTTGACGGCCATTTCATCCTATTGTGGGACTCCTAAGCAGTGCACATCCACAATCCAGGTTTTCTATGGCGGTCTAGCTTCAATTGGCTCATAATTTTAATTATTAAAATTAGTTTTCTTTTTCAAAAAAACAACAACTTGATCTATTTGTGTCATTCATATGTTTTTGTTAACTCAAAATAATACCCATTAATTTTCAAATAACGATATTCCTCTTTTAAAAATCCATCGAAACTATAATTAAAATTTAAAAATAATCCATACAACAAACTTTCTATTTCCCATCAAATTGAAAACATTGTTTTTCTACTTATTTGTTTGTAGAATGAGATCTGGTTTTCAACCAATATTATTGAATATATATATATACCCATTTAACTAATTCATAATTGTCCGAATACTATAGTTACAATGAACAACATATCGAATTTTATTCTTTTTCAAAACGTTTCTATTAAAAATAGTTACTAGCAGTCCAATTAATAAAATCAAATACTTCAATCTAACATTTTCATTTGCCTGAATTTATATTTTTCTTTTTTTTTTTATAATAAAAACTGTATTTATTCTGCTTAAACAATCATTTTAATCTTCAGTATAAAATTTGTTTAAATATCTATCTGTTGTTTATTATCATTTAATTATCTTTTTCTGTTTGTAGTTGATATAAACGAGTTTATTTCTGAAGCTCGTATAGCCGCGGAAGCAGCAGCTGTGGCTGTTCAATTAAATAATAATGATCGAAATAGTGGTTTGTTAAATCATTCTACACCCAGTCGGCGATCGATTATTCGACCTTTAGGTGAAGGAAGTAGTGATAGTGCAGCTAGTAGTTCCGGTGTAAATCAATTTATTGATCATGATTCCAGATTATTAAGTGATTGGGATCAACCTTATGCACCGTATGGATCTGAGCCTTTAGGAAGTAATACAACAACTTATCCTTTTCAAAGAAGTTTCAATGTTGACGATAATGATGATAATGGCGATGTCGAAGTAAATTTTAGGAAACAAACATATGAAGTTTTCTTTAAAAATTTGTTAATTTGTTTTTGTTGTTTTACTTTTTCGTCATAGTTACCATTTTTCGATTTTTATTAGTTTGAACATTATTGTTCAGTATCGCAAATCATAAATAAGCTTAACGTTATTTATTTATTTATTAATAATGGCTTTATAAGTACTATATTTTCGGTACGATATAGAATTCTCAACACTCAGTATTTCAACAGGTTTCCTTAAGTTACTGCTTGATTGATCCTGACGATAAATATTGAAATTCTGTAATGATATTGAGTAATTATCTTGTAAATCATTTAACCACGATTCTTGAATTGTGATTACACCACAATTACGATACATGTTTAGACTTAATAGGAATTGAAGGTAGTCCACCTTGCCAGTTAGATGTTAGCAGTTTAAGACTCGACATCTGAATGATGTTCATTCTTTTCAGTGCATATTTCCAGCCACCACAATGTCCCTAGTTGTACATTTTTGTAGCTTGTGCAGGAAAAGCTCGTAAACTTTTCATAAATTCACCTGAATAGGTTGTGCAATTAATAAACATAATGATGTGTTAGAAAAAAACAAAGAACAGATAACTCGTTAAAATATCCAAATGGCAGGAACAGATAGCCCAGATATTTAAGAAGGTCGTCTTCATATATATATGCAAAATATTTTATGAATTTCTACAGAGATAGTTATACAGATAATAATTAATTTAAATGTTCCGAGATACACACTACTGGTACATGTTATTATAATTTCTCTATAAATTATTGTTACAATAATATAAACTATATAATTCAAATCATGTTATCAATGGATCACATTTATGTTCTCTTTATCTGTTATTTAATATTTTGTATAAAATTAAAAATAGCTATAAACTGAATTTTTTCTCACCAAAATAGTTTACTAGTATTTATAGTCTGTTGAAATAATGTTCCTTTCAAGAATCAGTTTCAAGATGTTTAAATGTTACATTGAAGTATTTCATTGATAGTTTGGTTATTATACTGTGACTATCAATATGAGGACCATTATTTAATCAATCACCCGGTTTCGACATATGGATTTTCGAGGTTAGGACAAGTATTAGGCATTACATTTTAGCGGCTATCAAACTTAGCACTAATTGATAAGTTTAACAATCAGAAGTGTAAACGTCATAAATCATTCGTTGATTACATGACTTCATGTATTAACTGATAATTTTGATGAGTTTACGTTTATTCGCCCAGTACCTCTCATCAGTGTGCTAAATATTGCATAGTTCAGTTACTTAAGGCATCATCACAAATGATTTAAAATGGAGTTAACTAATACTTATGCTTCACTGTTCTTTCTGTACAAATACAATCTATCTTATACCATCTGAATGTATTTGCCTTCTGTGTTCCCCTCTACTGCAAGAATCGTTTTTTCAAATGACGATTATATCTACATTCATTGAATAGTATAAATTATATGTTACGCCCATAATGTAAATATTTCAAGAATCAGCAGTTACTTACTGTAGGAAAGAAATTTGAAAGTTATGCGTCCTGCCACTGGGATGATGTAATCTCAAATTTTTCATTATATTAAATAGTGGTAAATGTTTGATGAAAAACCTCAAACCTAGACTTCGTGTTAATCAGTATCCCTTACTGAGTTGTACTTGCAATTTATATGATTTAAACTCAGATTATTCCGCTTTACAATCTGAGACATTGCCACTGATCTATTCCGTCTTAACACGCTATGTCGCGTCATACAGACTAGTGATCACATTGCAACTTCATCGATGAAATTCAATCAATGCCAGCAGACTCTACAAAAATATCAGTGGTCACTACTTCAACTGGCAGTTGGCTGTAGATAATAAAACTTTGACAATCATATTATCCAACTGAGAAAACTCAGAATCTCCAAAATAATTTACTAATGTGATTCTAGTTTTTCTTTATATATAACATTTCTCAGTTCTGATCATTAATTCACATTTATTTACCTTGTTGACGTCTGTTTTCTTTTGTTTTTGTTGCTTGTTTTGTTTCTTTCAGTCAACTAATCGACTTTATAGAAATGGGATTAATAATTGGTCATCTACTTGTAAGTAAATCTATCATTTTACTTTGTTGTCACGTTCTACCACTATAATATTTTTAATTATCACGTCCACTAAATAATGTTACACTGCCAGATTTCAATTCTCTGTGGTTCATTAATTAAAATGATAGCCAACCACTTGAACATTCAAAAATGTTCATTCTAAATTAAATGTTTAAATTAAATATGAAATGACCTTATAACTTTGTTATTACTCAATAACCATTTCATTCAAAAAGTTCTTGTCGGTGAAGTGTATTGGTCTTTAACATGCACAGTACCAAATAATTCATTGTAATACACGATATCAACATACATGTAAAGAAAAATAGTAACTACAATGTAATCTAGTGTCACAACACAAACCGCTTATAAAAATACACTAGATTTGAAGTATCATCGCTAAGGTTTGACTTGATACTTCCAAACAAATTGAGCATTTGCTAGATTATTAAAAATAAAAATGAATTCACAGTAAGTAAAAAAATATTAAAATTTCTGACGTTACTTGACTCATTGTAAGCCATTGCCTCAAAGAATGATTATTCCAAATTTGATCAGTAAGATTCCTTCATGCTATATATTGAGAAAACCCCAATTTTGCTATGGCTAGAGATCCTAATAGATACCACGTACTATATTCCCTATTAGATCGGTTACTTAATCCACAAATTTACACACCAACTAATGAACAAAAACCAAGACCTTAACGCTTATAGATCCTCGAGCCACTTTTAACTCTGTAGACAATCAGAAGTTGATGACAAGAAGCAGAATAGTTCTTTATTGTACCCAATTCGTTTATGACTCAAAACTCATACAATGCCAGGCCATACAGGACGGAAAATAAGAAGTCCAACATTAAAACCAATCAACTCATTAATGGTAAGGGGCGAAGCAAAGAATACATTATCAGTTAGCAATAACTGGGGAATATTAAAGCAGTCAATAGTTTTACTGAAAGCTTATAGTAAGGGTAATAAAGAAATGTAACCATACAGCTATTTACCAGTTGTATAATAAATGTATAAACAATAATTTAAATAATAGCTCTGGAAATTTCAAATTCCTCAACATTTATCTTGGTAAAACATGTCTTCTTTTATGAAGAATAGTAGGAGTGTCCACGTGCTTTGCATCTTCGATCTTTTAAAACTAGAAATGATTTAACAAGAAGAACATCCGTGGTTAGATCCCAATAAATGTTGTATAATTCTGAGTTACCAACATTTTCCGTCCCCACGGAAAATTCTATGATCCTCCCTTAATACGATGAGCTCACCTTTTATAATCTGCCCGTTTTTTCTTCTTACTTCTATATTTTTTTTGAGGTAGGGGTTCAGGATCGCAGTGCTTTTTGAATATTTTATTAATTTCAAGTGGGGTTCATTTACTGAATATTGTGTTGTTAGTTCCTCCAGTATTGCTGCAATTTCATGTACATTTAATATATCGTCTTTTTGTGAGCTTAACAATTCACTAGTTGTACATTCTGCTTTCGAGACACAACTGGGTTTGAGCCCATCATAGGATATGTTTCTGGAACTACCATTAATGGAATGCCAGGTAAAACAGGTACAACTACTGTATCGTCTAACTTACTGCTTGTCAGTGGTTCTTGCAGTCCTTCAATGATATATTTATTTATTCTGCAGACATTTTCCACCGAAAGTTTCATCTTCAGTATTCATCCCTTTTTAAGATTATATTACTAAAATTAACTATTTCCCAATTATAAGTAGTCCTTTTATCCTTGTGTTGGTGATGAATTGATCTCTCCTCAAACCTAACGAAAAAGACATTTAGACTTTGAATTATTCTTCTTTATACCAAAAAGTCACTTTATTCATTAAGTTACAAGTAATTTCTGAAATAAAGAAAAATAAACTGGGTACTTTGATAACCTATCCTAAGTTGTATACAATACGATGTTGGTATACTGCATATAACGATAGATCGCTTCACCATTTCGTGTTTGCTTCCGTAAATGTCTGTTAACATGGTTAATAGTCAAGATACATATTACCACAGGACTTTAATTCGTCACTTTTACTACTAAACACTTATTTTAAACGATTTGTTCATCACAAAATCGATATTGTCACCTATCAGTATATTTGTTTAAAATGGAGAAGTCTATCAATGACGCATTTTTTCTTCTCCATATTTCATTAGTCCCTAGACCATCAACCTCTGGCCAAATGGATAACTCCACTGATAAAACTCCTCATCCAACTTATAGATCATCATCTCAGACGAGCACAAAATTGAATTGTTTAAATCAGAATAATTTATTTCCAAATAACAACGAAACGCGTGTAAAACACGATTATCAAAATGTTTCACAAATCAGTTCACGAACTCATGATGACATAACTGTTCATAGATCAACTATTAATAATGATAACAATAGTAATAAAAGCCATCCAAATGATACATTTAATCGATTTTCATCTATACGTATTGGTAGTTCCAATAATTTAACGAATAATAAAGACGATATAGATTTTGAAGTCATATGGTCTGAAAATAATCGTTTGCGTCGAGCAACTGTTGTACATGAATTTAGAGCTAAAAAACCCAATGAATTAGATCTCGTCGTGCATGAAACTGTTGTCTTATTGAATAACGAACCTCAAAATGGTTGGATAAAAGTACGTTATGCATTTGAATTATACAAGTATCAAGTTATTTATTGAATTATTTATTATTATTTATTAGTAGTAGTATATCAGCTCTCAAGTAATGTAAACCAGCTAAAGTTTTAAGGTTTCGCATACTTATAGACAACTGGTAGTATTTTCTTGAACTATTAGACATTCTGCAAGTTGATTATGTTCATTCGAATCTTACATCAGATACATTCTAACACAGTGTATAATGAATAATATATAACTCAGCGATCATTCACCAATAAATAAGGTTAAAAGAAAGGGAGTAGGATTTAAAAATATGCTACAGTTAGTCAAATATTTTCAGTAATTTAAACATCATTATGAAAGTTAGCACATACCTTAAACTATTCGTCTAACCAGTTATTAACAGTATGTTTATAAGAGAAATAAGAATTACTTATTTATATCGGTTACTCCCAATGGAGAACAGGCCGCCGACCAGCATTCTCCAACTAACTCTGTCCTGGGTCTTCCTTTCTAGTTCTATCCAATTATTGTTCATTCTTCTCATATCTGTCTCCGTTTCTCGGCGTAATTTGTTCTTTGGTCTTCCTCTCTTCCTTTGGCCTCTAGGATTCCAAGTAAGGGCTTGCTTTGTGACGCAGTTGGGTACTTTCCTCAATGTGTGTCCTGTTCACTTCCAGCGCTTCTTCTTCCGCTGAGATCCTGTTTGTTTGCTCCCATAGTAGGTTGTTGCTGGTAGTGTCCGGTTAACGGATTCGAAGTATTTTGCGTAGACAACTGTTAATAAACACTTGTATCTTCGGGATGATGGCTTTCGTAGTTTTCCAGGCTTCCGCCCCATACAGTAGAACTGTCTTTACATTTGTATTGAAAATCCTGACCTTGGTGTTGGTTGACAGTTGCTTTGAGTTCCAGACGTTCCTCGATTGTAAATATGCTGCTCTTGCTTTACCGATACGCGCCTTCACATCTGCATCAGATCCACCGTGTTCATCAATGATGCTGCCCAGTTATGTAACGATTTTTACATCTTCAAGTCTTCTCCGTCAATTGTGATTGGATTTGTGCGTGCTGCGTTGTACCGGAGAATCTTGCTTTTTCCTTTGTGTATATTGAAACATACTGCTGCTGAGGTTGCCGCTACACTGGTCGTCTTCTCCTGCATCTGTTGTTGTTTGTGCGATCGAAAAGCTAGATCATCTGTGAAGTCTAGATTGTCCAGCTGCATTCTAGCTGTCCGCTGTATCCCATGCTTCCCCTTAGACGTTGACGTCTTCATGATCCAGTCGGTCACCAGGAGAAAGAGGAAGGTTGAGAGTAAGCAACATTGACTAAAACCAGTTTTTTGCCTCGATCGATTCTGTCAATTGTCCTCCATGCACGATTTCGCAGTTTAATCCATCATAAGGATTCCGTATGATATTGACTATCTTCTGAGGCACGCCGTAGTGTCGAAGAAACTTCCATAGTGTTGTTCTATCCACTCTTTCAAACGCTTTCTCGTAGTCAATGAAGTTGATGTAGGGTGATGGATTCTATTCAATTGATTGTTCCACAATGATCTGTGGTGTTTCGATTCGGTCTGTACATGATCGATCCTTACGGAATCAAGCCTGTCAGTTCCGAAGGTGGGCGTCTACGGAGTCCTTCATTTTGTTTAACAGTACCCTGTTGAAGACTTTTCCTGGTATTGAGAGAAGTGTGATGCTTCTGTTGTTCTCACACTTGCTGAGATCGTCTTTCTTTGGTATCTTGATCAGGTGCCCTTCTTTCTAGTCTGTTGGTACTTGTTCTTCATCCCAAATCTTGCTGAAGAGAATGTTTTTGAATGTGTATGTTTATAAGAGAAAAATAGGAATTACTGGATTCTTATTAAATACTAGTTTATGTTTCCTCAACACTTGAATACATGCGACCTATTCAGTGCAGGACTTTTGAACCTCCTTTAATTGTTCAGGTATTCGACTTTGATGTGTGATATACGCCAATGTTTAACAACTATCTTCAGGGATTTTCTATCTCGTTTTCAGTTTGATTAAATCTACCAATCAAGGTTTATAACTATAATTTCAGGAAGTTAATCATAAATTTATCCACTATTGAAATAGATTGTAATCTACTAAAGTACTTTATAGTTTTTTTAAGTTTGATAAAGACAATCCTCTTCATGAAGTGGTATCATTGGGGAGACCATACATGTTCATATCCTGTATTTTGCATGGGGTCATTGATGTGGACCGCTAGAGATTTTCAAAGCAAAACAAAACAGCTATCCAGTACATTGTGATTTTCATTGGTTTCCTCTTTGACTTCGGAGTAGAATAAATATTACCTTCAAACTATATAAATCTCTATACAAACAACCTAGTAGACTATAGTATCTTAGTCAACATTATTTTTAGTATCGTAACACATCTTTTCGTTGTACTGAGACTTAGGTATGCATGTAAGTAGAACTATCAGTACTTATAGTCTCAATTGTAAATGAAATGTCTATTACTTTTAATATGATTGGTTAGTTGGTGCATGAATTAATAGGATATTCCATTTTATAGGCTGTTTTATTCATTGTTACTTCCTGTGATAATAAAGTAGCTTATTGAGAATCAATTTAACATCATCATCTTAAAACTTTGTTTTTGAAAATACATAGTCAGGCTAGACATATAACGTAATTACTCTAAATGCCTATCAGATATGAAGTATATACCTGATATTGAATTAATAGATTTATTAGCCACTATATTAAAGCAGTATACTTGATGTTTCTTTAAATAATATTCATCCTATATTTTTTATCAACCTTGTACTGAGGATTCTTTTGTCAGTTCCCCGAAATTCACTTACAGTGTCCATCAAACAAATCATGTATTATAATCACAGCAAATAGCTCCTTTTCCACAACCAATCTTTTATCATACATATATGTGTTAAATTGTATATTTATAAATAAGTATTTTCTCATTACGTTTCGTAAACTTGGATGAATATCAATTGTTTTTATTTCGTCTGTTATCAGTTTGGCATTGTTAAATACCGTTTACATATTTTTGTCTTATGAAATGAGATTTATAATTAACGTTGTATATTCATCCTGCTTCCTTCTAAGTGTTTGTATTCATTTCAACTTCAGGTAAGAAGTTTAATAGATGGAAATGAAGGTTTGGTTCCGATAAGCTACTTAAAACTATCTAACATAGATGTGCCTAAACACAACTCAAAAATCATTATGAACGGTGATAATAGTAATCAAAGTATCTCAACGCTGCATACTAGTGGAAATGACATCGTCCATTCTAAATTAACTAATTGTTCCGAAGACAGTGATCAGAAAAACTCTAAGAAGCCTAATCAAGTGGATCCTACGTTTTTATCCCTTCCTCCAGAAATAGATCCACCTCGACTTTTATGCACAGATGGTACGTTTAGCTTATGGAGAGCTTTATACAGTTTACTTGAATTTACCATTTTTCACAAAAGTCATGTAGAATTGTAGAACAGTTCAATATCTCTGGCTGTTTTTCCTGTGAATTCGCTAATGATATATATTGATATCAGTTGCCATATGAGATTTTAAATGTTTATTGTAACTGGTATTTCGTCTTATTCCTAATCGACATTCATAGGAATTATAATTGAATAGTCATGAATTTGACCATTTACATCCTCACATAAGTTACGGTCGCTTAATTATACAATCTGCTTATGACTACTTTACCATATGCCCATCAGACCAACGGCAATCTCTTTAGCTAATAGAGCAAAGACCGGTACTTCTAACTCCTATGAATCTGCCCCACTCCCTCTACTCTCAGTTGCCAATCTGAATAATAAGATAAAAAGCAGATCTGCATTCTACTATTATATTTTCTTTATGACTAAAAAAATCACAGTATTATTTATGCCATTTACATGACCACTCTTTCTATCGCTTTCTCTAATTTAAAGAGTTCATTATTATCTAGGGAATTCCTAAAGTTTATTTATTTAAAAACCTATTAATATGAATTTCAAAGTTCCTGGAATTATAAAACTTTCAACGCACTCGATATTTTACTCATATGAATGTCGGAAACGGTATTAACTGTTCAGATTGTCATAGGTTATTACTTTGAAAAGTATTTGATGCATACAAGCATGAAACTATATCAAACTACTGATAGTTATAAAATAACTACTAGCCAAGTGTTTCATTTATCCTATTTAGTGTTCTTTACGTAATTAAGTTATATGAAGATTATGATTTGAATAAATCCTCTTAGAGGCTTAAGCTATTTTTGAGTTTGCTTGTCAGTGTAATTTTTAAAGGAAATAAACTCTGGAAATGTTTAAGTATTTTATCTCTAATTGTTTATTTCACAGAAGTTTCTGGTCATGAAATGTCCAAACCACCTCTTTCTGGTTCTTTTGTAAGAAGTTTAATCGATTTTCGCGGAACTAATCCAGATGAATTAAGCTTTAAAGCTGGTGCAGTTATACGTGTGATTGGGCGTGCTCCTATTATTAACGATCTAGTTAATAATTCATCAACAGCAACCAGACGAGATCAGTTAACTTCAATGTCTGGCTATAGCATTGATGATGGTTGGTGGGAAGGTGATCTTCTAGTGGCTGAATCAAACAAAAATGATGAAGATCAACAATTTTATTCTATACGGGGTGTTTTTCCATCAATGCTAGTACAATCACTTTCATCTGTTGATTCTGAGTTATGGACGGTTCGATGGAATAATATTGTACCACTGCCGTTAGGTATTTAATGTATCCTTATGTAATTTGTCTAAAACGTTTTAATAGATATTTTAACTATCTACACTCAAGCAATCATAAGATTACTGCATCATTATAGTTTTTTTCGACCAATGATTTATGAAATTTGTCTACTAGTTTTATTGGTTGAATAATTTAGTTTTTTTTGCGATTAATATTACCGATCGTTTAAGAATAACTCATCATGAGACTTGATATTTTTTTAATTCAATGCCAAGCAAGAATTAGTGGTGAACATTATAGTTGCGAACTAGAATTAGACGCCTCATGAGTTTTTAATGATTTTCCGGCTGCGTCGAGAGTGATCACAAAATTAAATAAACTACTCAATCAAACAGTTCAAGAAAGTAGTGAAAATTGTCTCTAGTAAAATGAAATGTAGTGTTTTTCAATAATAGCCTTTTATCGATCCGTTAAAACTCATGAAGGTAAATGTAATACTTTGAAGTGTAATAGGTTTATTTGTTCAGTTAACTTTTCGGGGTGTCTGAATGATATATTTTCATTGTATTTTCAAAGAATTGTTTTACTTATTATAAGAAATTTATTCATTTTTCAGGTAACTCATTGGAAGAAAGTGATAATTCTGAAAACCAAAATAATAGCAATAAAAATAACATTAGTTCTTCTAAAATTAGTGCCAAACAGCTCCATACAACTATAAATCATCATAATAATAACATGGTTAATAACTGTTCTGTTGATGTTAATAAATCAAAAAAGAGTTGTCATCCGATAGATGAAGAAGACTATATACAACTGCATTCAAATGTATTACCGTCATCTCAAACAGTTCAAGTGAAAAGTTCAACTTGTCAAATTCATTCTAGTCCGTCAGAAAGTATTAATTTGCCACATAATTTGTTGTCTGATGATACTAAACATTCAGCGCCTAATAATCCTGTTACAAGTCGACATCCTCATCAAAACTCTCAATGCTTGCATCATCGTCATCATAATCGGCATCATGAGTACAGCAAAACTGATGAGGTGAGATAAACTAGTTTCTATATTCATATTATTCAATTGAGTTTTCCTTGAATATCACAATCTGCGCGCTAAAATATTACCTCTCAAACTAACGATCACTTCAAGATTAGGTAAACTGAATGTCCAATTTCTCTTTACATTGAATAACATCAGTCGGATAAAATATTTATATTTTCGAAGCGCACACTCTATCAATGAATTACATACTCCATTTTCGACTATTATTAATCTCTTAATTCATTGTTTCTCAAGTTAAAACGAATATACCACTGCTGAGCTATAAAAGACAGTGTAAAGATGATAGGAAATAGTAATACCGTAATGTAACTCACTAAAAATTACAGATGTATAAATGTAGCTTTAAACTACACCCCAGATATAGAAGGCTACTCAAACCAAAGTAGGTTAAGTAGGGTTTAAAACTTTGAATATGCATTAGATCGAATACATCCTCTTTAACCACTAGTCTACAAAGTTCTACGAATATAGTAAAGGCTATATTCAAGAATGTGATGCTAATTATTTTGTCATTTCATCAAAGAACCATCAAACATACAAAATCTAATTATACGTAATTACAACTTAATAATAGCTTAAATCTTTGTAGCTACTGATATCATCATAACAAGATATGTGTTTGATAATACAAAATCTAGACTGTTTCTTAAGTGATAAGAGAATATAGAAATCATTTTGATTAACATCCTAATAAAATTTAAACATGAGTATGGGTTACCTTATATAAATTAGGCTGAAAAATAACTAAACCATTAATATCATATGCAAGCATTTAATCCCATTCTCAATAGTGAAATAAGATCAAAAGTGATTCTTGTGCATATAACACAAAATATCCATTAGAACAAAATAAACACCATGAAATTGATATTTCTAAAAATAAAATCTTATTATAAACTTGTGGACAATAATATATATATATTCAACAATTCTAATAATATAAATACTTGAATAATTATTTAAGTGAACAAGATTGTGTCATCCATTACATATGAGAAATTATTTTTATTCGATGATAAAATTAATCACGAATGTTACCAAGAAAACAACTTGTGATAATTCGGTTAAACAATTTTTATTTTGATGATATTAGCATTTTAATTGATACAAATGATTCTGTCGTTATTATTTATAGAGTATGGTAATGGATAGTAAATTGATACAGCGTTATTAACAAATTGTTGGAACATTTTTATGTACTTGAAAGAAAATTGTAATGAACGGTGTTGAAGTAAAAGTAGTTTTCAGCTGAGTAGAATAGCAATTGGGTTTCGAATAGGTGTTTCTCAAGGGAGTGAAAATGAAGTCAACAGATGATGACAGAAACCTACTGAATAGTATGGGAACTTAGAAGCAAAAGGATCAGAGTGAATTATAGGATTGAACCAATAAATCGCTAGAACTTTGTCGTGTACGAGGTTTTGGTCTATAATTCATTTCATCTGCTCCGTTTGAAGTCATAAACAATTTTTAATGATATTTAATTGGACTTTTTATCCAGAATTTGAGTAGTTTAATGATTTTGATTCTATTTTCCATATATAACAAGAACGATTATTTGAAATGTGTTTAGAACAAACACATACCTTTTATTCGATAAAATCTGCTCCGCAAGAGCAGATAAAATAATGAAGACACATTGAAATGATCCAAAGAGGGAGTTTGTGTTTAGAATATCATGAACATGTTCTCAAAACAAGTTACGGTAAATACTAGCGATGATCATAAATACATTTAAAGTTCAGCTAAAAGCTAAGTTCATGCATCCGTACTTTTTTAGTGAGTTACATCATGGTATTACTATTTCCTATCATCTTTACACTGTCTTTTATAGCTCAGCAGTGGTATATTCGTTTTAACTTGAGAAACAATGAATTAAGAGATTAATAATAGTCGAAAATGGAGTATGCAATTGATTGATAGAGTGTGCGCTTCGAAAATATAAATATTTTATCCGACTGATGTTATTCAATATAAACAGAAATTGGACATTCAATTTACCTAATGTTGAAGTGATCGTTAGTTTGAGTGGTCCTTTTTCAGCACGAAAATTGTGATATTCAAGGAAACCTTTAATGAATGCAAGAAAATACGAAAATGAAATCAAACTTTAGGAACATCTGCAAACATTTAGGATTAACAGCATGTAACATATCAGAGAAATCAACTGGTATAAGCTTCAAAATAATTGGTAATAACATAAACCATCAACTATTGTAAAGTAGTATATTATGATACATAAAAAAATAAACACGAAACAGTTTAAGTTTAAAATCCAAAACAAATTATCGATGCTTATTTTTATTTAATCATGACTCTCTAGTCATTTTAAACTAAAATAATCTGTTCCTTCATCAAAACTATTTTGAAACTGGATATATTTCTCATAGATATTACTTACATAACTTTTGAAAACGATTCCGTTTTTACTCATTATATTGGTTGTTGCTTTTCTACCCTTTGTTTAGGTGCCAATAGCTGAGGTTTGAATAGAATTTCATCTAATTTACAAACATGATAGCAATGCATTTATTTTTTACACTTTTTATATGAACTTCAGATATATAAAGTAATATGAAATTGATTGTTTCCGGCTTGACATTTTTTGTTTATTTTCAGTTTGTTATACTTTCTGTATACTTATGTTCTTTTTATTCGGACAGTATTTTGTGCATATTTGTCCCTATGCTAGGCATTTTACCTAGGAATGAACTTATTTCTATTTCACAGATAATAATGAATTGAACCACTGTTTTTATTTGCAAACCTCCTTCCTTTAAACACTTGATGAATGCATCATAATTAAACCTTATTACATTTGATTGTTATCTCACAGACCTTCATTTTTGTCTGTATTTTGATGATGTAACTTTTTATTTTGGGTTTAGTCCTATTATAATAAGTTACAAAGTGATTGGTAGAGATTTTGCTGTAGTCACCAAAACACTAAAATATAGTGAAAATATCCATCAAGTTAGAAAACAGTTTAAATGAAAAGTAAAGTGTTGTCGTATTCAAAGTTTTACCAAAGTGTGTGAGATATCGTGTTTAGTTTTCAATAATTGATGTCACGAATTGTCTGCATACTAGAATGGTGCAGTTAGTTTAATTTAAATTCTATTTTCACAACAAAGTTACAGTTACACAGTTTAAGTAAAGTCTTCCACTCTGATAAACAATTTGCTCCTAGAAAGGAACTTTTGTTCTGAACTTGATTGCTTAATCGTTTAAGCATGATATAAGTCAATCTGTTTGTGATGACTCAGTACCCATCAACTTGATCTCATTGATAAAACACGTACGATCAACTCTCTAAAAACCTTTAGGAAGTAAAGATACAATGTATCTATCGTACCCATTCAATCACTGACGGTGGTCCATCTATATACAGCAGCCATTAGTTTCATGATAAAGGCGTGACCCTACCTGAGGCCATGTTATTTGAGTGAAAGGAAACTTATGGAAAGCAAGTACTTAAAAAGTCCATAATAAGTCAGAAATTCCGTAATTTTATTGGGTACGGAATGTAGGGTCATCAGACTTAGTTTTAAATTTTGTATTGACACCCTCCTTTCAAGGCTGTGGTGATGTGCTCGTTTACACTTATATGGGACTAGACTTTGATTAGGGGGGTACTAGAACATTCGGGAAATTACCGAGTGTGTTAATGTCTGGAACCTCCTTAGCAAGTTATTGATACCATGTATACAGTCAGAATGATCGGTTTAGTTCTCTGTAGTGTGATCCGGTCAGACCCATTTAACTTTGTGTAATCGCTCACGTGGGAATATTGTGAAGTTTTCAACCATTTTGTTGAATGCACATAATTCTGCAAATCTCTAATCATTCTCGATCCTCTCCCCTGGTTCATAACTTCGAGTGATAACATCAAACACAGTGTCGTCCATTCAGAATTTGGCATTTACGTCTCTCATCAGGATGTTCACACCGTTTTCGAAGCTTTTCTTTACGATCGAATACAAATTCTCATAAAACATCCTTATGGTCGTCGTTGCTATGATTGGTAGGTGCATAGCATTGGATTAAATTCGTTTTAATCCTTTATTTATTCATTTTAAAAGTTGTTTCAATGATCCTGTTTTAATGGGATTCCCACCTCATAACTGCTTTACGGGCTTCTTTGGACAGCATCAGTGTGTTCATTATAAACGTAGATGACCTATGTCAAACGATCAGAGGCCTACTCGAGTTAGATGGGAATGTTGTGACGAACTAGCTAACTTTGAAGTCACACCTCATTGTCAGCACCTTACGTGGACTACCCCGTTGACGTATCAAAGTACTCATAGATGCTTTGAAGACTATAAAACACAAAGGACGTCATTATAGAAATATATTAGTTTTAGTAGATACAAGCGAAAGTATGAACACCGCCATATAGGCCAGTCCATGGCATACGATTAACTGATGCATGTTGGTTATCCTTGACGAGGATGGATGATTTGTTCGACATTCAGTGACCCAGCTGCTGGATGATTTGGCTAGGGCTCAGTGACATTTCATTGGCCCTACAAATGTAACTCCCGGTTTGAACTGGGTTAACATGCTCTAAAACAAAGCCATCAACTAAGCAAATCGGGCTGCGACAGATGACACCGAGTATAAATATGCCACATCTGACAGCCAGCTCGCAGCTAATGACTTCACAAGTTCCACTATCATGGGATTCGCAAGCAAAGTAGCAGATATGTGTATTATTGGTTATAAAGGACTCCACCTTCTTTCCTACATCTATGTCTACCACACCTTGGGTAGTGATATCAGGGTAATTCTGAAGTGGTTTTTGATTCACGTACTTATCAAGTCTGCGTTACAGGTACAGTGAGTGGCCTTTATTTTCCTACTAGTGCTCCAATATCATAGAATTTATTTCTTAGACTACGAATGTTGGTATATAAAACTCCTAGGGAGAACGACCTATATACAAAGGTCTTTGTAGCATCCTCCTTTAAGACCTGACTATTTAAAGACACACTAATCGAAGATCTTCCTGACCATTTTGTCGAAGGGTCTTTAGTGGCACTTCACTCCTTGTTAGTTTCATTAGAAATTTTAATTTTCCGTCAATCGCAGTCGAGTGTTCAACACGTCCCGTAATAGCACGCACTACACTGGCACACTTTGTTCAATGTCAGTACCTTTATTACCATCACAACCATTATCATTTCTCTAAAAGGCCAAAACAAAAAAGCTCAGTAAGGTCATATTCTTACAACATAACATACAAAACGAACGACAGTTAGGCTTCAATAATTTTTTATACGCAGTCGGACTTAAAGAGGTACACATCTCATGGCACTTTGTACGTACCTTACGGTATTCCTTCCTCCACAAGGAATAAACAATTATGCTGTCCATATTTATAATACTTCCAAATATTGTAGTAAGGTTAAGAAGGTTTAGAACACAATATTATAACAACACGAATACAAATGTCAGAATCAACGAGAAAGAAAGTACCACAAGACAGAATTAGGCAAATCTCAAACCTTAACCGAAATATTTCAAGTTGAAGTAGACTAAAAATGCTTTTTGATGCAACTAGAATACAAAAGAAAATATAATCATAAGAAGTGATAAATTACTGCACCTTTTTGAAACATAGGGTTTTGAAGATCAACGTAGTTTCACTTCCAGCATTCGAACCTGGGTGGGTGTGGCCAGAATGCAATGTACCAACCACTAGACCACAGGGACGATAAAGTGGACCAATATGTTAGACCGGTCTGTTAATTTCCAACGCATCATTAGTTTGTACAAATGTCACACAAGCCCTCATTGTTCCTGCCCTCCACAACAGATAATTTATGAGAATACTCCGAGAAAGTTCGTGAATCGTGAAAAATTTCTTATCGGTTGCCTTTCGCCTTTCCCACAGTTTCGTCAATGAATAAAACTTATAAACTCTACTCGTAATTAAACCCAAACCTGCAGAGGCACTTAAAAATACAGATTAGCGGAAAATTGCTTTCTACAGGACTATCACAGAGCACCTACTTTATTGTCTTTCCCAAACTAATTTTTTTGCGCGCTAAGTAAAGAGGACAGTGGTATTTTTCCTCAAGACTACTATTTTCACTTTAAGTGAATTTTTTTCAGTTAAGGTATTCGACTAGAGTATCGTTTACTGCTTCTCAATTAGTTTATCGTCAGTACTCTTGAGTACCTTACTTTCTACTGTATCTGTTAGTACTTTTGATCCTAACAATCTAAAGTTCTCCACTTTTTCGGTCATAGATCATTTTTTGTCTCTGAGCATTATTGCATCTCACTCTTTTTTTTAAAAAGCCTCTTTTTAATGACTGGACAGTGTAAAAAAGCAGTTGCCAACGTCCGGGTTGTCGTTATCCTGTTGAAAGAGGCATACAGTGCGATGAGTGCAAAAGCTGGTACAACAAGGTTTGCACAAACTCAATGCCTGCGCCTTTCAAAAGATTCAGTAAAAAGGGTTGCGTTTGGCTTTGTCAACAGTGCTGTTCGGATGCAAACAGCTTGTTAACCGAGGCCATCTCACTGGTAGATTCCGCGAAAGTGTTTTAGCAAGCGTAGTCGGGACACAGGAAACAGCACTTGATCTGTCGACACACCAATCGACATGAAGCAAAATAAAGTTAGTTCGATAATAGATGACTCACGCTGGCCAAAGAAGGAAAAACAGTCTCCGAAGGGGCCTGGTCTATACAAAAGCCTAAGGAAAGTAGGTTCTGTTCTTCTCCGTCTCCCAGACGGGTTCCAACAGGAAACGCCTAGGAGCCGCAATCGCAAGGCTCGATCGGTTTCAAGCGGTAAACATAACCTGACCTCTCAGGTCGTCGACAACCCCTCATAATCCAACACTAGGTTTGACGCAACTGTTGTTGCTTCTCCCAGCTTCGTTGACGAATGGGCACAAGTCGTAAGGAAGAAAACAAGTAGCGATATAAAAGGTAATCCTACCCCCGCGAAAGTAGTCGTAAAATCGAAAGCTGATCATAGCGACAGATATAATGCTTCGAATTATTTGAATTATAGCACAAACCAAGAGTCCAAGAAATAACGCAATTGAATTAAGAAGTATGACACAAGCACAAACGAACATATTGTATTTGGAATTCGAAATCGTGCAATCAACAAGTACAAAAGTATCATTAGTTCGTTCAAACACCACATCCGCCACAGCTTAAATTGGAGTCCAGGTTTTTGTAATCAATCGTACGTCTTCTTCTCAAATTCATCCTGAGCTTGTCTGAAAAAGGAAAAGGATTGGAAAAGGATTCTGTATAATCTAGAATTTGCTCATTAGCATTAGAATTAACAACAGAAATCGGAACAGACTCACCTGGTTCCTGAATATGTATTTGATCAACATGTTGACTGTGTGTACTTAAGTAATTGATGTCTAGAATTAGCACCATCGATTTTCCGACATTCTTCAGAACAATACCCGTAGATGGTCGAAGATCATTTCCCCGATAGTATGTAACATCTTCAGACTCCAAACATCTCATATTCGACCGAAGAATTCTTCCTTTCAATAGCCTTGCTGGAGTCTCCTTCGTCACCGAATGTCTGGCATTTCCATATTGCAATAGAAAGGTATCTACTCCCCTCTCCAGCTCATTAAATGTTGAGGCGGCTATAGAATCAATAGCAGTCTTCAATGTCCTGACAAAATTCTCTGCCTGACCATTAGAAAAAGGATGTCTGGGAGCAGTAAACAGATGTTTGCACCCTATACCGTTCAACCAGGTAGTGACTGCATCTGCAGCAAAGTGAGAGCCATTATCAGTGACTAAAGCCATAGGAACCCCTTCTCGATTAAACACCTTTCTTAATGCATAGATTGTGAAATCAAAATTTGGTGAAGTTGTAAAAAACTTCAGGCCACTTTGAAAAAGAATCAATAACAACTGGTGCATAGTATTTACCAAGAAACGGACCACAATAGTCAGCATGAATTCTCTGCCAGGCCTCAGACGAACTAAGAGTCCAAGAAATAACGCAATTGAATTAAGAAGACACAAGCACAAACGAATGTATTGAATTTAGAATTCGAAATCGTGCAATCAACAAGTACAAAAGTATCATTAGTTCGTTCAAACACCACAACAGATCAGCTATTTTTCATAGAATCAAGGAGTGTAAGAGCTCTGAACCTAAAGCTCGTTTTGAGCATGACATTGTGTTGATTAAGCAGCTGCTTAATCAACTCATGCTTCAAAATATCACCCGGGTCACCTTGATAAAGGTATAAAGACTAGGGAGTCTAGCGAACTTGAAACCAAATCATTCCAGACTGCTTAAAGTAGTATTCAACTCTTCGAACGAACGTGACCTAATTTTACAGAATGGACACAAATTAAAGGGTTCAGAAGTCTTTATCCGAAAGGACTTACCGTTGGCAGACCGTGTAAAAAGACGGGGAACCGAAAAAGAACAGCTTAGGTTAGACACTGGCGTAAAGGACCTAAAATGGTAAATTTTCGGGTTGTAAGGCTTCGATTACTCTGGGTGAAGCATGGAGCCACTTAAATAGGCTTCGGATCTGCTACACTAATGCCCGAATCTTACTCAATATGCGATCGGAACTAGGTGTACAGATTGACTCTACAAAGCCAGACATAATCGCAGTTACAGAAACCTGGCTGACACAGGCTATAGATAGTATGGAACTTGATTTCGAGGGTTTTACGGTAGTAAGGGCCAACAGAATACAAAAGCGTAAAGGAGGGCGAGTAGCTCTATTCATTAGGAATGCTATCCCATTTGCCATTATCGACAGTGTATCACACGAGAGTGGGACGTGTGAATTAGTTAGTCTTCGCCTAAAATGCAAGGGACAAGAGCTGCTGATTGGTTTGGTCTATCGCAGTCCAAGCTGTGAGGTAAATGAGATCCTGTTAAGCAGTCTCAATACTTGTTCCCAAAGTGGTCGATGTCTAATCCTAGGGGACTTTAATGAACCTATGGTGGACTAGGAAAATCTGCGAACTGAATCGTCGGAGAATTCCTCCGAGCAGGAACTAGTTGATGCGGTTATCACATGTGCCCTAGTGCAACATGTAAAAGAAGCGACTAGGTACGACCCAGACACCGAATCATCCTTACAAGATCTGTTACTAATTCACTATGTGGATGACGTTGCAAACCTCCATTATATGCCACCCTTAGGTAAAAGTGATCACGCAGTTTTAACTTTCGACTTCCATATAACTGTCAAACACAAGGACGCGTTAACTAAATCCAGACCTAACGTCTGGAAAGCAAATATACCAGATATCATGCACTCAGCATCGTTAGTAGATTGGACAATAGACCCAGAGTCATCAATTGAAACGGCCTGGGACGCATTTCGAACTTCATACTTAAATGTTACCACACCCCACATCCCTTGGACTATAGCATGGGGGTCGAGAAACACCCCACCATGGTTCAGTAGGGAGGTCCGCATCCTTCTCCGTAAGGGAAGAAAAATGTGGGATAGATTTAGGTTACTGGGGACCGATGAGACAAAATCTCAGTGTCGAAAAGCTCGAAAGGCCTGTGCTTCGACACTCCGTAAGTCTAGAAAGTTGTACGAAGAAAAAATTGTCAAGGAATCCATAGAATGTCCAAACGCTTGTATTCTTATATAAATCAAAGGACAAAGAGAAGAGGAAATATTTCTGCTCTATGGAGAGACAGTACTGCCGCGTCACTAGTGGAGGACGACTTTGGTAATGCTCAAGTGTTCTCAAACTACTTCAGCAATGTATAAACCACAGAAGCACCCTTCCCATCAGCGCATACAGATCCCCCCACACATACACTGGATAGCATGACCATTAAAGAGCTCGATATCTTTGGTCTGTTAAATAAGCGTGACATAGGTAAATTCACGGAGCCCGACGAATTACATTCTAGGCTACTAAAGGAATTGTCTAACTTCGTTGCGAACCCTTTCAAGTATATGATTTAACCTATCCGCTACGCAGGGTCGTTTACCAAAAGAATGGAAAAATGCCATAGTAAGTCCTATCTTTAAAACAGGTACGAAACACAAACCTGAGAATTACCTCCCCGTTAGCCTAACTAGTGTGGTTGTTAAAACCTTGGAAAAGATTATTCGGAGTTGTTTAAGTAGCTCGATGAAAACTAGATCTTTTCGAAGAAGTAGCACGGTTTCAGAATAGATTATTTTTGTCTCACTAACTAATTAGTCGCTCGTGAAAGCTGGTGAGCTCTTAAGGACCATCCGTCCGTCAAACCTTTCAAAAGAAAGTTGGATCAAATGAGAGACCACCATTGCCAGGACTATCACAGGCCATCAAGCCTCCTGTTTTTCCAAAACTGAAACTGAAACTAACAATTGTACGCTGAGAATGTCCTTGATCACATATTCGGAATTCCTCACTACGCTTTTAGAAGTAAATTTGCAAGTAATAATTATGCGACGTTCTTCTTGCTCATTAATCTCTCACACTTTATCTAAAGTCCTAATGTCCTTTGGTGAGAATATAGTTCATGGGTGAAGTAGTATGGTTTACGATAATAGGTCTTGAATTTCAGTGCGAGGTTGGTGTTGATTTTTGTTCTTGTTGTGATTATCCTTGCTTTGTGTACTTGTTGCACCAAAAAGCATCCTCGATCTACTTAAACTAAAAGCACTTTAGTTAATGTTTGAATTTTTTGCTAAACTTTGTCCCGTGGTGCCTTTTACTACTCATTGACTGACACTCGTGTTCACATTGTGATCATATTGTGTTTTAAACCTTTTTAATCAAATTACAATGGTTAGTAAGACTTATAAATGTGGGAAAGCAAACTGCTTGTTCCCCATTGAGGAAAGAATGCAGTGCGATGAATGTAAAAAGTGATACCATTAGATGTGTACACGTCTAAGTCCTACGGCTTACAAAAGATTCTCGAAGCCTAACTCGCATTGGCTTTGTATGTTTCGCTGTACAAATAAAAAGTTACCGATCCGTTAGCATTAACGAGGAATGAAGTGCCACTTGATATTGGTAATCATACACCTCTATTAGAAATTGAAGACCCGGATAAAACTGTCACCGTTCCAAATAGTCCCAGTGCGGCTGTCCTGAGTGATGATAAATGGACTTCAGTACGGAGAAAAAGAAATGGGAAGAAAAAAGCTGTGGGTGAAACGCAGCTGGTTACTAAGTCATTGGAAGAGACGGTATCTGAAACAAAACTCCACTGCGTGTCAAGACAGACTTCTCTGAGTGGTAAGTCATTTTTCATAAGTTAAGAGAATCTTCCGATAAGGAACCAAAGGCTAGGTTTGAACACAAATTCAGTCATATTAAGTCCTAAATAAGCAATTTACTCCCAGATACAGTTTCAGGAGTTAGTATTTGTAAGCTTTATAGAATAGGACAAAAGGTGGATTCTGAAAGTCATCAGAAAAACCGCCTCTTGAAGGTTACATTTACCACGGTTGAAGAAGTGAACCTGATTCTAGGCAACTCACGTAAACTGATCCCACAAGATACGACTTAAGAAACTCTTCTCTTAGATTTAGTCTTCACACACAGTGATGACGGTCAAATGACTTTCTTCCCACCCCTAGGGAGAAGTGACCATGCAGTCATCTTATTCAAATTCATGGCTGAGATTGCCTGTCAAACAGTCGCGCCGGCCCGTCCTAATATATGGAAGGCAGACATGGAGGCAATAAACTCCGCAGCATTGGCCGAAAAACTGAGAAATCGACTTCAAGGCATCAGTACAAGAGGCATGGACTCTATTCAGGCAATTATACAATTGGGTAACTCAACCATACATACCCTGGACTGTCCCAAATAAAAAGAAGCACGGACATCCCTGGATAGGTCGGGATATTCGACGTTTACTAAGACAAAAAAGAAATGCTGCGATGTTGCCATCCGCCTTGGCAAAACAGGTACGATGGAACGCTACAGATCGATAAGAAACGAGTGTATAACAAAAATTTGGGAAGCTCAAAGAAAATATAAAATGCAGCTGGCATAATCTGCACTCAAGCAGCCCAAGAGAATATTCTCGTACATAAACTACAGAACAAGGATGCATCATTGGATTCCCAACCTAATTAAAGTAGGAAGTGAATCTAAAATGATAGAGGCAGATCAGGAAAAAGCAGAGGCTATGGCTGACTATTTTGGTGCAGTTTTCACTCAGGAATCTCCTCTAGAGGAAGAACCAGACCAAAATACAGAGTCAACAAACCAGCTGCTCACCGTGGACTTCGACCAAAACGATGTGCTTAAGGCTCTTATCACCCTAAACACGGAGAAGTCAACAGGACCAGATGAACTACACCCCAAAATCTTGAGACATATTGCCCAATATATCGCGGCCCCACTGACTGTGATATTCAATATGTCACTTGACCAAGGTGTGTTACCTATGGACTGGAAGGACGCAATCGTCACTCCCATACATAAAACAGGTCCACGACAAGTTCCATCGAATTACAGACCCGTAAGCTTTACCAGTGTTGTAATTAAAATACTGGAAAGAATAATCAAACGGACTATAACGGCATTTATGGAAACCAATAACTTGCTGAACTTGGTACAGCATGGTTTTATTATTATTATTTTTTATTATTTGAACACATATATATTGGTACAGGAGTGCGCCACACAAAACAATGAAAATTTAAGAAAAAAAATGAGGGACGTAAAAAAAACAATAATGAAGAGATTGGTGTAAGGGAATGTAGTAATAATCATAGTCATGATGAGGGAACGGAAAGGTATAAGCAGAAGAAATCTTTCAGTTAAGAAGGAAACAACCACTTTTATGAAGAAAGTAAAAGGTTACAGCAGGATCGCCACTGGCTTCTATTCTGAGCCATATCTGATAACGTCTCTAGCCACTGTGTAGCACCATCTCTCGGACCCCAACCAGGGAGTCGAGAAGGACCGACACAAGCCAGCCCTTTGCGGCTTTCTTTCATACCACGACACCATGTCATATACTGACCACCTCTCCGCTTTCTCCAACCAGTCCCAGAGTCGGCAAACAATGCACGACGTGGAATTCTCTGGGACGACATTCGTAGAACATGTCCAAGCCACCGACGTCGGTGTTTCAAGATGGTGACACCAATTGCATTATCTTCTCTGTGCCCGAACACACGATGCTGAACCTCTGCATTACTAACATGGTGTTGCCACTGGATGTCAGCAATCCTTCGGAGAAATCGATGATCGAATACAGAGAGTCGTCTAACGTCCTCAACTCGGAGAGGCCAGGTTTCACAAGCATAGAGCGAAACTGCTCTCACCGACGCGTTGTAAATCCGACCTTTTACATCACGAAGCCGCCAAAGATGGCCCAGATTGGCATAGGCCGCTCCGGCTTTCACTATACGTGCATTGATCTCATCACTCACACCCCACCAGCACTTATATAGCTACCCAGATACACGAACTTCTCGACTACTTCTATCTGATCACCATCCAGGGTGAGTACAGGATTAAAATCCTGCCAGTCTTGTAGAAGTACTTTGCACTTCGAAGGTGCAAAGCACATACCATACCTACGGACAGCATGGTTTTAGAAAGGGTCTGTCCTGTACAACGAACCTCTTTATAGCAAGGGAGTTCTGGATTAATGCGCTAGACAATGGAAACTCAGCGGATGTTGTCTACATAGATATCAGTAAGGCTTTTGACAAGGTGCTAACTAATAGACTGCTATTGAGGTTGGAAAACCTTGGTATTGCCGGACCTCTTTTAAAATGGATTAAGGATTTCATAGTAGGTCGTGGAGAGAAAGTAAGAATAAATTCCAAGTGCTCCATCTGGAGACCAGTACTTAGTGGAATACCTCAAGGTTCCGTCCTAGGTCCTTTACTTTTTATAATGTATGTTAATGATCCTCCAAGTATAGTACAGTCTCCAATGTTATTATACGCTGACGATGTAAAGATCGGGCAAGTAACAACTGGAGACACAGACGCTTCAAGCAGACTTAAATAATATGATTAACTGGTCTAAAGAGTGGCTGATGCCTATCAGCGCGGAAAAGTGTATCTACATGCACTTTGGATATTTAAAGTTTATTAAGTACAACATAGGGAATTGCCATTATCCGGTCTCATAAGGATCTAGGGGTGACAGTGAGTCATGATCTTAAGACGACGGCCCATTGCCGGGAAGTCGCAGCTAAGGGATTTCGAACAGTCTGGGCTTTAAAACGGACATTCACTAAGTTATATTCTACCATGTTCACCACAGTTTACACATCCTTAGTGAGAACCAAGCTTGAGAACTGCGTTCAGTCTGCAAGCCCCTGTTTAAAGGGTGACTCGGATATCCTAGAAAAAGTACAGAGGGCAGCTACCTGTGCAACTCCAGAACTCCGGGGTTTATCATACAAACAGCGGCTTGAAAAGCTGGACCTCTTTACTCTGTCCTATCGCAGATTGAGGAAATCTAATTTTGATGTACAGAATACTGAGAAATGATTTTGGACCTAACTTATTCTCTTTTTCTCCCCACTAGATCAGGACATCTTAGAGGACATAGCAGGCGAGTAGAAAAGCCAAGAACGAACAAAATACCCGTGGCATACAGGTTTTCACAACGAGTCATCAATACTTGAAACCTGCTACCTGAAGCAGTGGTGTCCGCACCTTCAATCGACTCTCAAGAGAAGACTGGACACTCACAGAAGCATACTAGAAAAGGAATAACATAGGCCGTAGGCCTTCTGTCCTTACCACACAAATCTGAGTCTAGTCAGTTGGTGGATATTTTGAAGGACGCTTTAGAGTCACTCAAAGGTCCATAAATTATAGTCTCACCAAAAATTATTAAGGTCACTTTAACGTCGCTAAAAGGTCTTCCATAAATTATAGTTACTGAATTTGCTTGTTCCTTCCCTTTTCTGTAGTTCTTCGTCATTCTTCCTCGACAAGCGTAAGTTTCTGGCTTCACTGTTATGAACAGTTAGTCAACATTTACAAGAGTTCGTAGAAAACTTAGTTTCTGATATGTAAGTTAAGGGATCCCATTATATTGTGCATTTGTTTGAAAACAAACAAGTGTTGTCTGTGTGTATTGATATTTAGAATACAGACCAATGGGATCATGTTCAAATTACGAATATTTGTGCCTTGGCCGAACGAAATATTGTTTGTAAGCCGATCTCAATCTCAATTTTGGGAAGACTTTGGGGGATTTCGGGATTTTTCATTAAGTTGTAAGAAATATTTGTAATAAGATTCTGGGAAAAATCGCTTAAGTTTTGGGGAAATTTCGGGTATTCCCCAATTTAGTCAGATTGGGATACAATGCTCATCGTATTCATTTGTTTTTCCTAGAGGAGCTGAAATTTGTGTCAAGAACGAGTGCTTATGGCTTTTTAAAGTTTAATGCATGTGGAAAGCCTATGTCACTACTTTTTTGTTGGTTGTTTATTAGTCTACTTCAGAAAATCGATCGTTTCGTCCGGTCATTTTCATGCCATATTCATAGCAGTTTTAACCGTTAAATACACCCCTATATTTTGGATTTCGCATATTGGGATCTTATTTGATACTAATAGTTATACACCACACCGTTCCTAACTTTTCCTTTGTCTCAAGTTACGTTTGTTTTTTTAGGTTTTTATCTCAATTATGAAATGTTTGCCTCTCAACCAAATATTAAACCAACACATATTCCTCCCATTATGGAATGCCCACCAATGCCTCATCCAGCAATGAATGTGAATTTTCCAACATTTTATTCTGGCAGTTTCGTGCAGAATAATATCTCATCTCTTGCACAGGAGAGCTTATATGAAATTCAACGACTTAGACTACTCCTGACTAATTTGTTGACTTCTATACAATCTGATGAAAAAGATCCTGAGGAAAAAAATAAGATTGTGGATGAAAATTTTATGCTATTCAATAGAAATGGTAGTACGAAGTGTGAAAACATTCCTAGTCCTCTATTTACAACTGGAGAAGGAAAAACAAACGGGATTGTACCTGAATGTCGCAACAACCTCCCTCAAACTCTTGGTACGAAGAATTTATCGTGTGAAAAGTTGGCATTGCACAAAATAGTCAATCAAATCAGGTGAGAAGAAGACTTGGAAAATTGCCTAAACACATTAGATTCTGAACATGATGACGAGTGAAAACAAATCAGGTCTAGGTTAACCAAAAGTCTAAGGGACGACCGTGAACAGTGGCGGGCAACGAAAGCAAAAGAGATGGAAAATGCAGCGGTTTTAGGTAACACCATACAGCTTTTCGGAGTAATAAAAGAAACTGGAATTGAAAAGTCAGATGTGAGACTATCTCGGAAAAATACGACACTCTTATCTGCCCTCAGCCCAGACGCTTAGATCGATGGGCGGAACACTTTAGAGAACAGTTTAGCTAGTCTTCAGCTATTCTACAAGTACCCACCATTCCCAAACAGCCTGAATGGAACATTGACGTACGTCCCCCGACTCTAATTGAAGTTCAAAAAGCTATAGCTAATCTGAAACGAGGGAGAGAAGCTGGTCTAGGCGGGTTGGCTCCAGATGTCTTTAAGTATAGTGATCCAGTTTTAGCGATTAGGTTGACTAATATTTTATCTAAAATCTGGGAGTCTTTTGGTAGCACTGTGCAACAATGCTATAATGTTGAGGATGCGTTTCTCCCCCTATAAATGCAAGTTGTTGCTTCAGGACTGACCTGCGTCAACACCTTGACTAAGGATAGGTAGTGAAGTAGTCGAACACGTCGACAACTTCAATTATCTTGGAAGTCTGATCAGCCCTAATGGGTTGGTGTCTGACAAAATCTGTACACGTATTCAGAAAGCTCGTTTGGCTTTTACCAAGTTACGTCACCTATGGTGAAGGCGAGATATCCGTCTGTCAATTAAGGGACGGGTATACTGCACGGCAGTTCGTTCTGTTTTACTTAACGGCTGCTAAACGTGGCCATTAGGGGTAAACGATACTCGTAAGTTGCTAGTATTTAATCACAGATGTCTTAGAAATATTGCTCGCATCTGCTGGGATCACCGGGTAAGTAATAGTGAGTTTAGACATATGGTATTGGGGAATGATGTTAAATCAGTTGATGAGGTTGTAAATCTTCATCGACTGAGATGGTTGGGCCACGTGTCACTTATGCTTAAATACCGATTACCATGAAGTGCAAAGCTGAGTGATTTTGGAGACGGTTGGAAGAAAATTAGGGGCAGCCAAACCAAAACACGACATCAATCCTTGAAGTCACTGACTTGTAGTCTGAGCCATGTTGTTAGATGCAGATTACTTGGTTGGGGTCCACGTGACTATCGTAACCAATGTTTGGAGATTCTTGGTGACATGACTCAGAATCGATCACACTAGTGTAGGTGTATACACTCCTTTTCTGCCCTTAAACTTTGAGATTAAAAGTGCTTTATATTTTTCTACCAATTAATTCTTTCTCCCTATATTATATCCATATGTGAAGTCTTTTTTTACTCTCAATGTCGATAGACAAACCATGAACAATGGTATGATTTAGCTGATTATCAGTTACTCACTAAATCAAGCCTTAGAACAAATGCATTGATTCGAAAGGGCAACGCTACCGATGTGCTGGACAAAGCCAAGTTAATGTTCTGCTAACATTACTATATTCAAATCTAATCTGTAGTTCACAATTAGAACCAATGCATCATATTAGTCCTTAGTATTTCAACCTAAGAGTTGCAATATGAATATAATGTTACGTTTTAAACTGTTATGTTTTTATATTTCTGCACAAAATGGAACATATAAGGAAGCTCCCGAAACCAATGATTAGTTTATATATACGTCGAAACTACAGGTACCGCTCACGTTTTGATTAAACTTAATTTTGATCCCCATCTATGTTGTAAAATACCCGAGAGAATATGATTCCACTGAGGGCTTTGAAAGTTCTTAAATGTGTTGCCAATTAGTTGCTTCAAACATATATCTTTCCCAAGCCTTTTATTTAACATACTTGTTTTTTATTTTAGTGATGTTTTTAATAATTTGGATCACCTAGCCAGTCGAATGCAGGTCAATCGGTTATCTGGTCGACCTAGTGACCATGGTTTACAAAATGCATTATCTCTGTTTAACACCGTTGAACAGTTAGAATTTAGCCGTAATAGTTGGCTATATGAATCTTCGCTATCTCAGTACATGGGGACCGATGATCACGGGAAAGAATCCGATTGTCGTCGTGTTGACTGGCTTATGGATAGAATCGAAGCGGAACGTTGGAGTCATCGATATTGGGGACGCACTCGTACTGTGCTTGAAGGTTTACTGGCTTGCTCCGCATTCAGACGGTACTTTTGATTTTTATCGTTAATAATATATTAACGTCGATGTATCCTGAGTTTCAGTTAATTTTTCCAACACTTTCGGATTCTGCTTTCTATTACTACATTCTGCTAAGCGAGCACATTACGTAAAATTTGCTGTGACTTTTCTTGCTATAAACGACACGTTTATTTACACGTAAAACAGCGAAGATATAATAATCTTATTGATAGACATGAAACTTAACTATATCTGGCACTTAGAATTTGTCGATAAAATAAGTTTCATAAGGTTAACCTTGTCTCATATGATTTGTCTATGTTATGTCATGTTAACTGTATTGGAGGTAGAATAAGTCATATAGTGTCTGAATAAACATATAATGTCGAAGTCATTAACTAATACTCTGGGATACTTTAAAGCAATTATTCCATTTTATCAATTTTGATGGAGCAATGAGGAGGTGGAGTTGATCTGAAAAACGTGACATATTTGGGCTATACATTTCGAACAATTTAGTCATATATAATGCCCTGTTAAGTATATGTTGGAAGCATTTTATTCGATCAGTGTTAAATAGAAGCTTCTCAGAAACATCTCAAAAGTAAAGTCACATGTAGCATTTCTGACAATATGACTACAGATCCTGCAACTACACTTAGTATATATAATCTCAGAACCTCCCAGAATCCCAAGACCATCTGAAATGTTATAAATACATAAACTGGCCTTGCAGTGGAGCGTTCTTTTCAAACCTCGCATCCTATCTCTATTGTTCAAGTTGTTTAGATTTAGCCAGGGGTTATCAACAGAGCTTAGGAAACCAATTTAAGCGTCCGACCATAAGACCTATCAATAAGCAATACACTTGCCGTCAATAATAGGTTGTATTACTTGGTTAACCACATACTATTCATCATTGCATTTGACCTTAGTTACAAGAAACCATCATCAAATTAATCCCACCAAGATTATCAATCGAATAAATCATCTTTAATTCATGCTAATGTTGACGTAAATTGATGCAATCTATCTATCTTATAGCTCTCATTTAAATACAGATCATTCCCGCAGGCGAACGGATTTTCTCAATATAATCAATCGAGATTATGGTGCTGATTTGGAACATTTACTCAATGAATTAAATGTTAATTTGCCGGACCTCACTATAACGTTAATTGAACCATCATCTGTCGTATCCGTAGCACATTTAAGAGTAAGTATAAGGAAATTTATTGTTAAACATACTTTATGTAGTGGTATTTTTATGGCCATTTTCATCAGTGGTCTTATGGAGTAACATTTATTAGTTCCTTATGCAAACATACAAATACAGTTAATTGGTACTCCACACGTTATTTCACGTCTTCGACATACATTACTGTGTTTTCGAAAGTTTATCTTCAAATTACATACAGATCATCGGAATTGTGGAGCACATTTCAGTGATTGCAATGTAATATTTCAGAAGAACGCAACTCCACTTCCGGATTAATATATCAATTTGCGAGTTACTTATTGTGTGTGCTAATATTGTTCAAGTATGCGAACCTCTGTAGACAAGTCGAAGTTTAATTTAATTGACTCATTTACCAGGAACTTGGCTATAAATTACACTAAATGTGAAGGCTAACGAGAAAGCTCTATTTCGGATTAGACGAAGTAATAATGTCGTCCCAATGAATTCCATATTGTGCATTATTTGCCGACATTGGGACTGATTAGAGAAGTGATCAGTCTATAACATAGTGCCGGGTTATAAGAGAGAACTGGTATCTGTCGGTTCGAGAGATAATCCAACACAGTGGCTTGAAGCTATCAAACATGACGATGACGATCCTGCTTTAACTTGTTTTTACTTCATAAAAGTGAGAAGAACCTCTTTAACTGAGAGAATTCCTTCTGGTTATATTTTTCCTAACTGAACTGCTCACTTCACTATTTTTGGATAGAAGTTATGTACCTAACTAGGAAAATCCTTCCCTCGGTTATGCATGTCAATGTACAACATCAACCTCTTGGTTATGCAAAAGAACTTGTGTCATGCTGTATGCATAGTTAATGATGATTTAATGGGTATTATCTAGACTTGTTATCATCTGTTTTTAATAAATTTATTGCCACACTCCAGGAGGTAAACAAACTTTATTTTACATCAGAAAACTTCGTAGTGTTAATTAAGAAAAGAATTATTACGATTACTTTATTCTAAAAAGTACTTCAATTTTATTATGAAAACTATCCTAAAACAACCATTAAAATTCAACCCAACCTCAGTTTCATGTCATTTTGTTAATCTCTTTATTGTCTTTCTAAAGGTTGGTGAGATAATGCAGTGCTTTGTGACTTTTCGTCAGTTGAATCCAGAAAGAATTATTGTTCGTGGAGTATCGGAACCGATGATTATAAAAACACACTCTGACTTCCCGAACAACAATTTAAATATTGAGGAAAAACCCTTATCCTTAGCAACCGACGAACTATTATCTGATTCAGGTCTTGATTCATTGCCGAAAATTCGTGATACTGTTGTCTCTTTACTAAGTCCTGACTCGAAAGCTCGATCACTTCCAGACCATAGACAGCAGCGAAGCTCAAAACTCATCCGCTTTTGTAGTATACATCAATCGAAGCTGGATCTTTTTACACCAAGTCGTCATCCATTGTTTCGGCGTATCACTTCCCTAGCCCAATGTGCCCTTCTTCATTTTTCTAATGAATATAAACCTCCTTCTGCCATTCGTGGGTTTTGTGCTTGGCTTCACAGTTATCGCGACTTGTTCAGTGCCCCATGCTGTCGTTGCGGTCAGCTTCTAGGTCAAAATGTTGAACTTCCACTTTGGCGTAGTTATCCTCAAATGAGAAAGGATAATTCTCGATCTATGGAACCCCAACATGAACACTGTCAAGCCATTATATAAACAATTGTGTACTTCCTTGTTTTCTGACTTTTTGAGTACTTCCTATCATTTGTATAGATAAACTCTACAATTTAATATACCCTGGCTGTAACTTGAGCGAAATGGTAATTCCCATACACTACACCACCTTTTTAATACATATAAGTTATGTACCAATAATTTTGTTAATGTGAGTTTTATAAAACTAGGGGATTTCAGCCTACACGATGTACGCCACGTCCGAAAAGCGATCTACCATCTAAATCAGTTGAAACAAGCTACATATTAGTAACTAATTAACAGAAATTGGTGTCAACTACCTAAAGTCGGCTGCGTTTACTTGTCAAATATATGAAAGGTTATCTCGAAAATTTGGAGTATATAAGTGTAATGACTAGAACTTAGTAAAATTCCAATAAGTTACTCGCTTGATTGTAAGAAAGAGTGGTTGCAGGCGTTGAATGTGACTAACCTAACGTTCATAATTGAAAACCGTGGCTTATCAGTTCTTAATAAATCTAGAATATAAGCTCGGTTTTGAGGCGTATTCTTTCGTTTGATGGAGTGTCAATAAAATAGCAGTACTGAATAATGTTTAACTCTGCATGATCACTTCTATTGTATGGAATCACACTGATTTCTGATCTTATTAATCATCATATAACACTGGCTGCTAACACCAAACACGTTAACTACAGCTGAATTATTTGACAGTTTTAGTAATGCATATGAGTCGTATACTGAATCCAAAAATTATTTTTCATGTAGTTACTTATCGAGCTGTTAAAGCCTGATCACTTTATACAAACGAGTGATTTGTATTACGTTACGCTACCTTGATATTTCGCGAAATTAAGGGACTGTCATTATTTAAGGTCATACATGTGTCTGGTGCTACTCAGTTAGTTGGGGCACTAGGACTCCCGTTCTCATATGGTGGTAATCTACATTAGTGTCATTTGTGCATAAGTCGTTTGGTCTATGTCGTCATATTAAATACGCTTTTGCACTAGAGGTATGTCCCATTTTTACTATTTTTGAACCCTAAGCTATCTACAATCAGATAGTGTTGTGACTTACAGAAAGCATAGGCCGTTCACAACATGAAAAATTATTGAGTTGAGATCCTCCACATTTATGGTTCGGTCTCCATTTCTGATATGATTTATTTGTTGCTAAGCCTTACACAAACAAAATCAATAGGTTAATTGACACGAAGTATCTTTAGTGTTACAGAAAGATACAGTACTAAAAGAATGGACTAATTTTAAAGATAGTAAATTATTTGTTAAGCACAGGTTTAGGCATATCTTTGGACTGGATTGTGTATATGAGGGTTAGTAGTGTAATCCCACTGACCAAACAATTAGAAAAAGTGGATATGTAGTCTGCGATCAGTTGGTTGAAAACCGAATGCTTTCATTATTAAGCCGACTTTACAAATTTATAACAATAAAAAATACTGCTAAATGTTGGGAAAGCTACACTTCTACTGCATACAAGATATTGATTTACAATCTCATCATTTTGCTTTGTTTGGCAGTTTCCGTCTCTAGTTTTTTCTGTTTGAGATATGCTTCACGATCTTGGAGGAAATTCGCATATCCACTGGGTGTGTAGTCAACTTTTCCAGATTCGATGTCATCTTGTGTTACAATCTCAATACCCAAACGATGTGCTGTACCAATTAACATTTTACAAATATCTTGCAAATCCACTGTAAACAAATGTGGATCTTGTTTTTTGAGCTCAGCAATGTGATAGATATGTTTAAGAGAAAGACGTCCACACACTTCAGTACCTAAAATGTTTAAAAAGGCATCTGTGCACAACTAAAAAAGCATGGGTATATAAGACTACCTGCAGTTATAATACATAAATTTAGATTTCAGGATAAATTCCTTAAATTTACAACTAACATTTAGAACTACACAAAAATCCTTGGATTTTGGTGGCGAATTCAATGACATTACACTTATCTTACTGAAAACACCATAAAGTAATTGAGCATTTTTTGGTCCTGATGCCTGAGTAACTTAAATACTTCAGCTAACTTTAGTGCAATACGTCTAAATACATATTGCCGTCCACTTCTATGCTTTCAGAGGTGAAACCAATATAAATAACCACGGTCTGCTTGTATGATCACATATATTCAAAATCAAATAGATAAAGTAGGGTATGGTGCTTAGTACGAAATTCGAGATTGAGCGAAAGTATGGGTGCATCCGAGCCACTACGATAGATCGATTGGGCGATGTCACCTAACAAATATAACTATTGATTGTGATTATCTTGAAGTCGTTAATCTAGAGATGTATTTTTTCTACAGCGATCGATCTCTTTACCTACTGATGGTCAAGGTCCGGTCATTCATCTGTAACAAATCCCAATTTCAGCCAACATAGTGGACTAGAATAGACTGTGTTTGTGCATACATGACAACCTTAGTCACCGGGTGTTTATAGCTTAATTGATCAGCTAACCATTTACAAAACCCTACTATTAACCTTAACATTACTTGATCAGTGGTCCCAACATGATTCGAAGACCTTAATGATCAAGTGTTTGCAACTAACTCAAGCTTTCGTAGACTGTTATACAACTGTGGAATAATAAAGTACGACGTACTGCCCATCACAATCCCCTATGCTATAAGTAGGCAAGGAACAAACAAACTTTTTGTCACGCTGCACAAAGTTACGAATATATCACCAAGATAGCTTGATATTAAATCCGAATGCCCAAAGTAGAGTACATGAAATGGAGACTAACCTGGAGAGGAAGCACCTTTCTTAGCTGCCGCAGCCATTCTTAGCAAATGCATAGATGATGGGTGACTGATGACTAAGTCGTATGATCGATCGGCCTAAACAAATGATGTTTAAACGTTGGTTACCTTGACCGATATAAAACACGGCATTGGAGTTCCCTCTACAACATCTTTCGTTCTTTCATTGAAATCTTTACAGAAATGAGCAATGTTCACATTTCGCTAGCAAAAATTTGATTGTCTTTTAAGCAGAATGAACTTACTTTACCTAGCTGTGGTCCTAAAGGTGGTGCTGGTCGGGCTTGCTGTGCTGGTATAATTAATTTTAGAAATGGTGGATGAACTATAGAATCAGCCACTGCCTTTGTTTTGCGAGTCACTTTTGCAGCTACCCGAGAAGCCATTTCCTAAAAAAATCACAAAACCTTGAAGTCGTTGTTAAAACATTCTTCATGAAACTGATTTACGTGAATACCTACGGCACATCTAAATTACATCAACTGAAGACAATTTTTCTTAGACGATAATGAGCTGTTTAAACCTGTTGTTGGAAATCAAGTCACTAACTTAGTGAATAACGAAGCTACACTTAACTACAACTACAGTTGGTTTTATTATTATTATTATTATTACCACATCCACAACATAAAGGATGTATTTAGACCACTATATGACGAAGCTACATTGTTATGATAAGATAATGAATCAACGATTTGGTTGTGGACATACAGTGACTGCTCTTATCAACATACTATTGCTGAAAGATACAAAGACCTGAATTTTGTCTTTCAAATTATTAGGTGATAAGTACAATCTTCCTCCAAAATCTGAAGCAGAGTGAAGATTTGGCCACCATACTAATATCTCCTTGATCTCAAGCTAGTTCCAACTGAACATTGGACTAAAGTGTATAGGAGGATTTCAGAGGTCATGTTAGTCAGACCTGGTTCTGGTGTCTGCCATCTGTTATTTGTACAAACCTAAATAACCAAAGTTAGGAGACAGTTCGAGAAAATTTTCTAATAATAGTTTAGCTAGTAAAATCTTACAGCAGAATTCGAAGTGGACTGGTAAGTCATCTCACCTTGGTATGTGTTAGCTTAGTCACAGTTTTCTTGAACTCGGTAAGATTTACAAATGTTCAACATGTTCCAGTTCGTTTGTAAGCAACTATGGTAAATGTACACTACGCGAAAAACTTCTTAGTGCTCCTCTTATTTTATTTATTTAGACATAAACATTGATACAAAGGAGCACCAAAATTGTTATGTAACACATAATAAAAGTGAAATTGTTAAGAGATAGGAGCAGAACGAGAGTACCATAAAAAAGGAACAAAAGTGAATTGTAAATAGTAGTTGAGAGCGAAAAAAAAGTAATGAAAGAAACAGTTCAGTTAGGAAAAATATAACCAGAAGGAATTTTTTCAGCTAAAGAAGTTCCTCTCACTATCGCCATGGGCTTCTATTCTGAACCATGTTTGATAGCCTCAAGCCACTGTGTTGGACTATCTCTCAAACCGACAGATACCAGTCCTCTATTATAACCCAGCACCATGTTACAAAGTGACCGCTTGTCCGTTAGGGAGGAAGAATGTATTTGTGAAATCTCAACGAATAAATTTGAAGTAAATCCAACGTTTCGCTTGGCAATCTGGTTTAAGCTCTTTTCAAGAAAATATAATCAAGATTATCGAATATAAACAAGTACATAGTTCTTCGGTTAACTGTATACGAAATAAGTGATATGACGGGATGAAAAGTCAAAATTAGATTGACTTACTGATTATAATTTTTGTTCAACATTAATTCCGTTTAAATTCAATGTGATGATTACTCAACGTAGTAGTATTTGTTTTGTTTTCCCGTATAACATTTTATTCTGTACTCATTGCAGTTGTTTTTCGTGCTTCTGGCTTTTTTGGAATATATTTCCCTCTTCCGAACTTGAACTACTTTCTTTAGTTAGCGGGGCTGGGAGACGTTGGAATAACTAGCTTATCTGTCATTGTGTTACAGAGTCTTCGTTCCGTTCTCGGATTAGGTGAACTCGAAATATCTTTAAACATAGCAAATTTGGCGACGAGGTTGGCGCAAACATGGATCCCTCAAAAGTGGAATTATCGTTTGAGCAGCAGCTGAAACTTATCCAGATGTTAGCAGATACAAAACTTTTGCCTAACACACGAACAAGCATTTCTAATTCTACTACTACTGCACCTTCATTTGATGGTATCGCGTGCAGTATCTGTGAGTTCCATTACGATCCTGAACCCAATGTCACATTTGGTATGTGGTTTCGGCGTTGCGAAGACTTATTCAAATTTGATTTTGCTAATCAAGATGACACTTGGAAAGTCCGTTTGCTGCTTTGGAAGCTGGATCCTAGTGAACTAAATAGATACTGTAACTTAATTCTGCCTCTAAACCCAACTGACCGCTCATTCTCGGACACCTTCCAGTCATTGAGTTATTCCGACGCATCCCAGCCCCGCTAACTAGAGAGAGAAGTCCAAGTTCGGAAGAGAGAAATATATTCCAGAAGCAAAAACCACGACAAGTCGGAAATACACTCATTTATATATTGATTCATACACTCACTTTTGATTAATAGCTGGGATGAAATCACATATATGAAAAATCATTAGTTATGACAAATCATATGCTCAGTATGGTTCATGTTAACTTAATACAAGAATATCGTACAGAATAAAATATCATATGAGAAAACAAAGTAAATACTACTACATTGAGTAATAATCACATTGAATCCAAACGGAATTATTGTTGAACAAAAATCATAATGAGTAAATCAATCCAATTTTGACTTTTCGTCCCGTCATAATAGGTTATCGAATCACGTTAAAAATGTCTAAATTAGGTATTTTCTTTAGCGTGTATGAGACGTGTGGTGTGAAACGAAAAGTTATAAAGAAACTGAAATGAATTTATTTATATTCACTTTAATTATGAATATTTATATCAACGAAAATAATGGGTTAATACGGTCAGCCAGCTACAACATAGGACCAGGTACATATATACATCGGTCCCAGTTGCCACACCTCATTAGCCCAACAATATAAATACCTAATCCATTGAAACAGCTACTTCAGTGGTAGTAAAAAAAGACTTCATATATGGATAGTACAGGAAGAAAGAATTAGTTGATAAGAAGAAAGGTATAAAGCAATTTTAATTTCACGGTTTAAGGGCAGAAAAAGAGTGTATAAACCTACGCTATTGTGATCAGTTCTGAGCCATATCATACAGTCTCCAACCATTGGTTACGATAGTCACGCGGACCTCAACCACGTATTCTGCATCTACTAACATGGCTCAAACTGGAAGTTAGTGACTTCAAGGATTGTTACGATGGTAATAAGGCGGTGACTCAATATCGTAAAGGAATTTCAGTAGAGATCAGAAGAATCCCAAATCTTCAAAATGTAAGAGTATTACTTTAAACAACCAATACTCTAAGAAAAAAACTGGTAAGAATCGAAGACTCAATACACAAGGAAGAACAACAAAATTGTGTTTATGAGATCAAATGTAGAGATTGTAATGCTATATATGTAGGTGAGACATCATGATAACCGAATGTGAGGGTGAAGGAACACAAATTGCTTAGAGCACATTCCTCAATCTTCAGATAATATAAAAACGTTTGAAAAAAATCAGCGTTTGCATTATACTCAAGAGAGTTGGGTTACAATAACACATTACTTATTTATTTATTTACACACACAAACATTGGTATAAGGAGGCACCAAATAGATATGCGCTGTTTAAGTTATTCGATTTGTGTGAGGGTTGGGATACTGCTCTGGTGCCCAAACCGAAGCAGGTACAATGACACAAGAATCCTTCATAAAAGTTCTCTTACAAAGAAAGACTAACAGTTGAAGCCATACACATATGGGCAAATCTAAACGGTATTAATAGAAGAGATGGAATAGAGTTAGATGTCCCTATGGCAACCGATAAACCTGAAATCCCTATTCCATTTTATCTATCTCGTATCATCTGAATAACAGCGATTGCATTCAACGATTTTATTCAGTTGTTTTATTGGAATATGTTAAACAATTAAATGGGACAAAAAAATAACACAAATATTCATTCCTTCACTTTCGTTTTGTTTATTTATCTTCACTTTAAGCGTGCTGAGACATATTTCATTCATATCATATTTTATTTATTTGAACACATAGATGTTGGTACAGGGTGGCACCAGATACATATGCGCAACATAAATCTGATTCGATTTGTGTGAGGGCTGTGATACTGCCCGGGTGTCCAGACCGAATCAGGTGGTTTCTTTGGGGGGTCACACCCGGAGCCTTCGACCTGAAGTTCTGATCCACGAGGCAGTGGAGCATCGTAAGGAGACGCAATCTCATGGTAGCCGGTGATCGATAATTGGTTCATACGCCATTTGTTCCCTCAGGGTACTGGAGCCCATGTGCACCATTGGTTTGGAATCAGGGTTTTCCAACTCCCCTAGGTAGACTCTCCATGTCCACCAACCCGGTTAATGTGCCGGACATTCGCTTTTCGTCCTCTCAATTTCGTAAACAACACTCCCGCCACGAGAAAGTAGGATTTCCCTGGCATAGGCTATATACGCGTTGCCATGTGAGAGCATTTCGAGAGGGTGAGCGAACTCTCCCCACTCTTAGTCGTACCAGGGCATTTGGGGGCATTCATATCATATATAAACATTGCACGATTTCTTAGAAACTCACTGATAATAAGCGATAAATAGTGAATGAAATTCCATCTCACACCTCATACCCACTTACAAATACAAACAATCTGTTGTCTTAACACACTTCGTTTCACACCACAAATCTCATACGCACTAAAGAAAATACCTACTTTAAACAATGTGTAACATTGATTGGATGACCTATTTAGTATATAGTTAACCGAAGAACTATGTACCTGTTTATATTCGATAATTTTGATTATATTTTCTTGAAAAGAGCTTAGACCAGATTGCCAAGCGAAACGTTGGATTTACTTCAAATTTATTCGCTGAGGTTTTAGAAATACATTCTTCCTCTTCAATGCCTTACATTAAGTCGGTGCCCGAAGTCTGTGAAACTATCCATTCAAACTTAGACGGACGTTCTTGTATGACCACACCTTCACTCTTTCTAACCAATCCCAGCGTTGGCAAATAATGCACGAAGTAGAATTCTCTGGAATGACATCTGTGGTACATATCCAAGCCACCGAAGTCGGTCTTTTAAAATGGTGATAAAATCAGATGATCGTCACTGTGCTTTAATGCAAGTTGCGGGACCTCAGCATTACTAAGATGGTGTTGCCACTGAACGTCGAAAATCTTCTGGAAACAACAACGAGCAAACATGGTCACTGAACATCACTTTACAACAAACAATCCCAGAATACAATTATCTCCAAAGAATTAAAGGTGGGTATGATATCAAGAGACGTAAAAATTGCTAACTTGCAATAAATGTGGCAGTGCCTTAAATTTTACGGGCGGCGGAAATATGATCAATACACCGTCGACCAGAATAAAAGCAAACCTCTTCACAAGTCAATCCTTTAAGAGTCCTGAACAATCCGCATAACATGATGGAAGGCAGTAGTTTGAACGCAATCAGAAGCAAATTTATCTCCCGATAGTTGTTGTATGGGTGGTGTAAACCGTTTTTAAAGATGGGAACAACTATCCTCCATTCTAGGATATTGGGACACTTTAATTCCCGGTCTGCAGTTCGTTGGAGCGTAGGTGCAGATAATGATAAAGGCAGTTCTTCATACCAATTTCTTCTTGACGGAAATTTCTGATCTAACATTAGTGTAAACTCGATTAACTTTTACTGATTCAGTGCTCTGGAGCTTAGTATGACAGATGGAAAGCGAATTTGTAGTGCTTCACTGGAGTCTTGAATACGGGTCTCAGATAGATAACAGACATCGGTGTTAAGACTTTCTGCAGAATTCTTATTCGGTAATAGAATTTAACTTACGACAAGTCAGTGACTTTAGATTGTTTGAAAAGGACAAGGTTTCTACCATAGGCGAGCTGCTGTAGACATTGAGAAATAAGATAATATACAAAATAGAAATAAAGGGATAGATAAGTGACGAGTATTCACAAGCAGTTTTCAGTGCGATTTACGAGTGGGAATTAAAGCATGAATAGATTTTCTAATTGTAGTTATCATTTAGTTTATATGTGGGCTAGGATACTACCCGGGTGTCTATACCGAGATGAGTGATAGTTTAAACGGCCACTTCCCGAAACATTGTCTAGAAGACGAATCCACAAGGCAGTGGAGCAACAGCTAAGGTTTCTGATGGCGTAAAGGAAATACCTTCTACCCCTGTCCAGAAAGTAGTACAGCTTCAACTTCAGACCTTTACTGCGATGTTAGTTGTTTACAAACCGATAGTGATTTATTTTGCTGCATGACGAACTTATCTCATATAGTAAAATCACAAGAAATAAGCATTTAGTACATTTTAAGCTAACAAGCGATTAGTTACGGATACTTACTAACACATCACATAGAATGCGAGTCTGATGGCATTCTGTTATATTCCTAATGAGCTAGTTTTTAGTTTCAAAAAAAAGCAATAGTTAGTAAGGAATACTGAGGAACTTAAGAATCATCCTACAAAGTATCATCTGGGACGATTTTCTTGCTGTTCATGTGTTTTTTGAATTTACAACTAAGAATCCCGTTTCCTGGTTTGGAAGGATTCTGATGTTTACTCCAACGTCATATACAAACTCGTATTTTATCCTCAAAGTCTGGGATATTGGGGAACCTTTGAAATTTTTGTCGCATTTCCCCAAAATTTTATATTATGGCTACCAAAAAACTAATTAAAATTTTCCTCAAGATTGGGAGATTGCGACTGAAACCTTACTTTTGGGATGGGGCAAGAAATTATTCTCATTTCCTTGAGTTGTATCACATACTTTAAGAAATGACTATTTCTTATTAACCCACAATCATATGGTTCAATTTATTGTTGCAGTCGCATGTCGTACTTATTACACATGGGATTACAAGTAAAGTCTTTAAAGCACTGTCTTGAAAACTCATTTCATAACTTTAGAATATCTGTCATTGTTTTGAATGACTGGTAGGATATATGACACAGAAAAAAGTTGTGATACTATTACAAGTAACGTACTACATAAAAAATTCCCTTAACAGGTCGATGAGAATATTCCCATCTTAAAAACAGAAGAACGTGACAAACTTTTGGATGTATGGCTCTACAAAATTCAGAATAACATCAACATTGGCTAGTAAAATGCTAATTACACAAGCATGAATCTAAAACAGTTCAATTAAACCTGGATCGACGGTAATTCACAGGTTTTCCATTTCGAACCGATATCAGTTACGATGCAACGAAGGATAACTTAATAGTTTATCTTTACACTTGACTTCTAATGATCTAGTTCTCACTTTTTCGACAATCGATTTACCTAGTCAAGATTAGTGGCAAACCTAGTAATAAATTTCTTTACAAGATTTCGTCTTGCTTGATATCGACGCGATTATTTTAATTTGTTGATATATTTGTTGATACACATACTTGGGTTATACACACTACGTAACGCACGTTACAAAATTACCCCAGTTTCATTCTAATATACAATAAGTTTGTGTGGAGAAAATGTTGACCGATTGGCACATTAGAGCTCATATGTGACTACTCCAAAGCCACGATCTTCGATAGTGTCTACTGTTGCCACTCTATTGTATCGGTACAGCTATATCCAGATATAAGCTGTGTCTTAAATATATGTAGTGGGAGGGAGAATGTAGAAGAGCAAAGAACATGAAAAGACTTTAATGGATGACAAAGTAACCACAAAGTTTAAGCTCACTTTCTGGAGTGAAGGTAGAAGGTGGAAATAACACAAGATTTGGACTGAGAGAATCCTACTATCAAGACATGAAGTTTCCCAAATGAGTTAAATCATTGGGTCACCATTGAAAGACGACTTTTTTATAGATCTTCTGTGTCTAGTAGCAATCGATCCGGGCTAGGATCTATAGAAAATGATGGTGTTTGAAGTGCTGAAGCTCACGAAGTGATTCGAAGGTAATCTCAGCCAAACAATTAAATCATCGAACTGTCAAATGTCGTTAAGGAATGCATCAAGGGTCTTTTTACAGAATGGTTGAGCTTGACTACAGTATCTACCTATTCCAGACTATGAACACATATGCGCTGAAAAATAGAGCTGAAAAGTCTCACGCCTCGGTTCGGAGGGTACAAAACTTTCAAGTGGATAATAGCACTTTCGTGACCCTCAGGATTGTAGAAATGTAGTAAGTTAATCTGGAACTGGAAGCAACCACAATTTGATCGGTTTCTGGTGTATGTAAATTTTATTCTCAAAATATTCGCCCAGAAAATTATGAGTGGGTAAGTTGCGTAATTTTCAGATTAAACCATACCATGTGGTTGTCTTTCAGCCTAACCTACCGTCACGTTCTGCTTAGACTCCTTCCCTTACATTAAACAACTGAAGAACGTATAGAATTTTCAAAATGAAAACATATCAGAACTGTACAAGAGTCGATTGGCTACAGTATACACCAGTTCCCTGAAGTGCATAGCTGAATCCGCATGATCGATACTTGACCTTAAGGTAGTTCGGTATATAATCCAAAATATATTGTTCAATCTTTTGTGGTGTTGATCCGCTCAACTTTACAGATAATTTTTAAGGGCTCAGTGTTAGTTCACGAATCATATATTTTGTGTAATATATTGATTTGGACTGCTAAGCACACTCGATCAGATTTTTGTTGGAGAGTTAGAGTCACGAGCCGAATATGAAGGACTCTGGAGTATTTCACATGTGATAAGGAAAATGAGTGTAGAATAGCCTTTCTAGATGTTCTACTTACAAGGAGAGAAGACGGGTCGCTAAGAAAACGAACACGGTCGTGCCAATATACAAACTTTCTTAGTTTTGTTCCTCCGCAATACAAAAGGAACTTTATTAAGGCACTGCATCATAAAATCAACACCTTATGCTTTCTAGATACGGTTGAAGGGGAAACAAAGAAATTATACACGATCGTGAAAGAAAACAGATATCTTGAGAAGTTTGTAAATAAAAACGTAGCTCATAAAAGAGAACGTAGAGAATGCATAACCCTAAATAAAAAGCCTTTGTTTATACGCCTACAATTGAGGTCGATGCACCGAGTGAAATGCTTAGACTTACGTTAACTAGATCAATTCAAAAGACTGAGGATGATACAGATATTCAGTGTTTGACAACGCTTCTACCAGTAACACCTTCTGATATACTTTGTTCCCACCGAGAGAAATCAAAAGACAGAGTCGAGGAGATCGAAAGAGTGTATTTGGCGATAACCGATATATCGGGAATCTCTGATCTAATCTGGCTAGTAATTGCGGTTGATGTTGAACACAGCGTTACAGCACGTGATCTGGTGCGGATGCATGACCGAGCGCCTTCAGCTAGATGAGTCCACTAAAACATATGGTCAGCATCCAATGTCGAAAACCTACAGAGCTATTTAGTTTGGGGATTTATTTACCGCTACAGATCACTCCCCCCATAGTGGAGCAGTGATGACCCTAAGATGTAGCCAGCCAGAAGTGTAAACCCATCGAGTTTGTCGTTGGTAAACACTCTTCTGAAAGCTTACTAAATTTAGCAGCGTTTAATCGTCTTTCCTTACCATATGGGACTGTTACGGGAAAACTGAAGACATTTGGCAAATCAAAACCTTTTATTGTACATTAATAATTTACTGTGTTTTTGGATGTAATTGTTTTACTTAACTTTGAACTTGTTTGTTTATATCATTATTTCGGACATTTTGGTTTGTCCTTGGTTTGGTATTTTGGTGCTCTCTCTATCTTTGGTTTGGTATTTGGGAGTTTTGCTCCGGGAACCTACAAAATTGAAGGTTTGTTTTGTAATTATTATAATTATTGTTGTTAGAACGACATTTGGTCGATTATTTGTGAATTACGAATAAATTTGGTATCCAAATTGGAGTTTGGTTCTGTTATTAATTTGGGTTCGTAATTTGCAAGTAGATCGATAGTCCGTACTTCAATAACTAGAACGAGCAAAACTTGGACGTAACATAAAGTTCTTCAATTATTGGTTCTGTGTTTATACCTTGGATCGCCTGGATATTTGGATTCAATTTCCTGGTCCTATTGGTCGGTTTCGTGTGGATTAACTCATAATTGTTTTGGTAATCGATTTCTTTGGAACAATCAATACGATGGAAACGCGGAGCAAAAGGTTGAAGGAAAATGACGAAATGGATAGTAAAATTTCTAAAGCTGTTTGTGGTATGTCTGATGTTAATGATGATAAATGTGATGATGTTAGTATTAATAGTATGTCCTCTAGCCAGCTAAGTGCTTCTAGATTAAAGTTAGATAAGGCATTACTGCAGAAAAGGAATTTAGAAAAGAGACTTGAATTGGAACGGCAACTTAAGATGTTAGATCTTCAAGAAGAGGTTGATATCGCCGAGCTAGAATGCAAGGCCGTCGAGGACGAAGAACGATTACCTGTAGATAAATGCTAAAGTGGAAAATTATTTGGATTGTGATACTGGGTGTAATGGTCACTCAGGGAACGTATGTAACATCTCAAAGGTCGATTGGGTTGGCGAACTGAAGGACACGTTACATACAATGGTTAGTAACATGGTTTTACCTAAGATCGATATGATGTATTTTGATGGGCAACCGGGTCAGTATTACCGTTTCATCAGTCAGTTTAATAGCCTTATACAGAGTAAACTGTCAGATAAGAGCCAATTGCTGTCGTATTTATTATATTATTGCAAAGGAAAGGCTAGAACAGCAATTGAATCTTGCGTTTCTTTGCCCAGTCATTTAGGCTATGATAGGGGTAAACGAATTTTATATGATTTATTTGGTAAAGAGCATCTTGTTGCACGAGAACTAATCACTGAGTTATTAAACCATAAATCTGTCGGAGGATCGGCTGACTTATTAACTGACTTTGCGATCAAGTTACGTAGTGTATGTATAACGTTGAAGGAAATGAGATACATGTCTGACGTCAATTCTACGGCTAATTTGGAGATAATAGTTTCATGCCTACCACTAGAATTGCAGAATAAGTGGGTGGAAGTCGCCGATAAGATTATGATGCATGGGAAGGAGCCGAGCTTTGAAGAATTTGTGGTCTTCGTAGAAGAGAGGGCCAGAATTGCCCGAACCCGTTATGGTAGATTGGTACAGTGTAACTCAAGGTTCGGTAAAAGGAATTCTGAAGGCCAAGTGGATAGGAGATCACGCTTTCATGCAATTAGACGAGACCCAAATAACTCAGTCAAGGTACCACATTGTGAAATCTGCGTAGGTGATCATGAGGCGACAGATTGTCCAAGGTTATCAAAAATGAATGTAAGGGAAAGGAGGCAGGAGGTAAGAAAAGGTGGTCTATGCTACTTATGTTTTAGGAAAGGTCACATAGCTCTGTCATGCAACTCAGGCTTCAAGTGCCACGTTGAGAATTGCAAGGTCAGGCATAATTCATTATTGCATATTGATAGTATTGATAGTCATATGGTGAATTTAGCTAAGGATTGGAACTCCTCAAAGGTTTGTTTGGGTATCGTTCCAGTCAGACTGTACGGTCCCAAAGGATGTTTGGAAACATATGCACTTCTAGATAGTGGTTCGTACACTTCTCTTGTATGTGAAGAATTAATTAATCAGTTGGGTATTAAAGGTAAAGAGACTTCGATAAAGGTGGCGACTGTGAACGGGACTACCAATTGTGAATGTTTGGAGGTAAATTTAGAGGTATTTTCACTAGATGAACGGGGTTCTATAAAGACCAACAAAGTTTACACGACCAAGAAACTTCCGATCGATCATGCAGCACCTTTAAACGAACTCCAACTGAAGCGATGGAAACACCTAAGGGACATAACCCTCCCGAGGTTGCGAAGTAATTTTGTAGGAATATTGATTGGGTGTGATGCTCCGGATGCACATTGGGTCTTGGAACAACGTCTGGGGGACAGGAAGCATCCGTTTGCTGTGCGTACTCATCTCGGTTGGATGATTATAGGTCCTAAGGGAGTATCAAGGTCTCTACATCAAGTTCAATGGTGTCATTGTTCCGCTAATGATATTTTGCGAGATTTAGAAAGATTATATAATCATGAGTTCGAAGATACAGATGCGTTTCGTAATGGATATTCTGTCGAGGATAAAAATGCTCTAGAAATAGTTAGCAATTCGTTTAAATTGGAGGGTGGTCATTTCCAAGTTGGTCTACCATGGAAGTATGATAAGCCAAGGCTACCGAATAATTTGGAACTAGCTGAACGCAGACTAGAATGCTTAAGAAAGAGGTTTATGAAAGATAACAGTCTTTTGGAGAAATATCAAGTTGTGATGAATAAACATTTAAGTAAGGGCTACATCACTGAAGCTAGTAAAGAAGAATTTGACCATGATGCTGTTTGTTGGTATATTCCTCATCAGCCTGTTATCAACCCTAAAAAGCCTGGAAAATTGAGAATTGTTTTTGATTGTGCGGCTGTCTATCAAGGTTGTTCTCTTAATGACCAGCTTTTCAGAGGACCAAATACTGTAAATAGTTTGATCGGTGTACTTCTACGATTTAGATTAGGTAACGTAGCATTAGCTGCTGATATTGAAGAGATGTTTCTTCAAGTAAAGATCCCGAGACAAGACAGGGGAGCGTTTCGTCTATTGTGGTGGGAAGACGGTGATATAAGACGAAAGCCTAAGGAATATTGTTTAACAGTTCATCAGTTTGGAGCCGTGTCGTCCCCTTTTTGCGCTAATTTCGCTCTTAAGAAGACGGTAGATATATTCGGTAAGGAATTTAATGAAGATATCCAGGACGTCGTAGATAAGAGTTTCTATGTCGACGACTATTTAGCCTCCATTGACAACGTGCAGGATGCAATTGAGCTAGCAAAAACCCTTGCTTTACTCCTCAGAAAAGGTGGGTTTAGACTTACGAAGTGGATAAGTAACTGTTTACAAGTTCTCGAATCAATTCATCCAGAGGAAAGAGCAGAAGCCGTAAGAGAGATTGACTTTGAAAGGCTTCCTACGGAACGCACATTGGGATTATTTTGGAATACTATGGTTGATTCGTTTGAATTTAAAGTTCGCATACCGAAACGTCCCCTCACTAGGCGAGGTATATTGTCGAGTGTAGCCTCACTTTACGATCTCTTGGGATTGTTAGTACCGTTTATACTTCCAATGAAGCAGTTACTCCAACGTTTAGGTAAATTGGGACTAGCATGGGACGAAGAGATTCCAAATGAGGAAAGCAGACATTGGTTACGGTTTTTAAGTGAATTTCAGGGGGTTGAGAACGTTAGTTTTCCACGTTGCGTATTGCCTATGCAGTCAGATCGCTCGCTCCTGGAACTTCAAATTTTCAGCGATGCCTCGGAAACTGGATATGGTGCAGTGGCATACGTCCGCTCTCACACCCATGACACTGAAGTACGTTCTCGTCTTATTATGGCTAAGGCAAGAGTAACCCCTTTGAAAGTTCAAACTATACCGCGTTTGGAACTTACGGCTGCAGTGTTAGCAGCTCGCGTGGGGTCCCAGTTGCAGTTCGAGTTAGATGTTAAGTTTGCAGAGTTCAGATTTTGGACGGATTCTATGATTGTCTTACATTATATTAGAAATGAGAAAAGCCAGTTTAAAACATTCATGGCAAACCGGATTTCGACTATTCATAGTCTTACTAAAGTGGACCAATGGAGATTCGTACCTTCTAATGAAAACATAGCAGACTTCACATCCAGAGGGGTCAAGTTCAACATCAATGACGTCAAGGTATGGGAGGAGGGTCCACACTTTTTGAGGAAGCCAAAGGACTGTTGGCCTGCTGCTGATATACGAGGTCCTGATCCCCATCTCTTGGAATTAAAGAAAGCTATGTCCACGCATGTATTAGTTGAAGAATCCTCCGTCGATTTACTTATTAATTACTATTCAGATTGGACTAAATTACTTAAGGCTGTTGCATGGTTAACCCGATTCAAGCGATATCTATTGATCATGCGCTCTGGTAGAACAGATCTGTCTCTACAGGTGGGTATGCTCAGAGTTGATGAATTAAATTTAGCCTGTTTAGATTTAATTCGATATGTCCAACGCAGAGTATTTCGGAAAGAGATTGAAATATTGTCGTCTGATACCATTAGCAAGGCGAAAATAAAAAATTCACCGTTACGGATCTTAAATCCAATGATGTTAAACGGATTATTATGTGTTGGTGGCCGACTTCAAATTAGTTCCTGGCCCGAGTCGAGGAAGCATCCTATAATATTACCATCAAAGCACAGAGTTACAAATTTGATTCTACAATATTATCATATTTTGGAAGGGCATGTTGGAGCCACACAGGTAATGGCAACAGTTCAAGAAAAATTTTGGGTGCTCAGGAGTGGTGTGACCATGAGGAGACTGATTAAGGATTGTGTTTATTGTAAAAGGAGGAACGCCTGCCCCATCCAACAACTGATGGCACCACTACCTCCGAGCAGAATAGAAGATGGTGAGTATCCATTCTTATCAGTCGGTGTAGATTATTTTGGACCCATTATGGTCAAACATGATAGACGTTACGTGCCTATAGGTAACCCTCGTACTATTAATAGAAGAAACACGAGAAGTTGTGAGTACGTGTTTATTTCGATCTTAGCGCAGTCACAGTGGAGCGTGGGATTATCTGTTCAGACAAACAAAGGCTTTCAGCATTCAATATAAGATAATAAGGAATATAACGCTTATACAAAATAGGGAAGTGAATGAATACTTGAACAATACTGTTTTGGCATATGCTTGGTTGTTTGGGGTCAACTCTTAACCAACCAACCTATGCTGTTACATTAGCTTCCCCCTAGAATCGACTTCCGTAGGAACGTCGGTTCGATTAACCTATCTATCAAAAACACCTTAGTTCTATTTCTCATTCCAAGGGAAAGTTATCAACTCACTCAATGTTTGACTTACAATAAGTGGCAACTAACGCTGTCAACGGTAGTCCATGGATGTCTCTTCATTTACTAGCTTGTCATCTTATTTAGTAGCATGTGATTTCTTCTACAACTATAGCTGACGGTTTACTGAGTGCTTTCATGAGAAAGAGTGTTAAACTGTGGAATAAGAATATCTGAGGAAGTGCCGCGAGCGGGCTACCCAACACCATGTTGGTGAGGTACGATTTTTCCATGCTCAGACCGGCTATCAGGTGTTTACTCACCTGCCTCTTGAGTCGCCCTCAAGTAAAAAGTAAAGAAGAATCTACTTCAAAGGTAATGGTGAAAACCAATCAAACCTAAAGAACCGCTCCACTGCCTGCATCAAAATAATAAGATACAAAATGGAAATACATAAACATAATTGATAATTGTTCGGTTCCACGTAAGTGTTTGGCCTCCAGAACGGATTGGTATTCTGGAAGAAAATAGACATAATGTAGCCATCTTGTGTACGAAAAGGTATGAAAACAAATAAAATCCTTTTTTATAATGTATAAATGTAAAAGTGTAAACTTGCTAGAAGTTGGACTCATTGTCAAACCCGTTCAAATGTGTGACCTTGGGACTGTGACAACCGCCTTTTCTAACCAGGTACGTAACCAAGGGTGCATAATTTTACTCCATAAAACGGAAGAGAATATACGGTTAAAGAGGGGAGAAAATTGTGTAGAGTATGAGGATCAAGTACAGTTGTGTCAAATACTCTTTTCTGGTTTGATTTAAATATGTATGATATACTGAGGCAATATTTCGTCAATTAATCAAAGTAACGAATTTGTCTGCACCTTAGAAGTGTGTAAGTCCTATTACTCATTAATATTATGAATGAATAATTGGTAAAAGGAAAGATTGCAGTCACCCCTCGTGGTCTGATGTGGCCTAATGGCTAGGCACGCGGTCTAGCATTCAGAAGGGCTGAGGTTCGAGTGCGTGTGGGCCATGCGTTTTTGTTCATCGAGACCCCCTTCAATACGATGTTTGTTGGCCATAAGTTGCTCAGATATGAGAGAAAAATAACAGGAGGACTGGTTGATATATCAGAATGCCATATTGGAACAGTACACGTTCTTTGTTTGGATTACTAATAATACTATAGAGAAAAAAAAAATCTACAAGTTTTGTAATTTCCATTTTACGTTATACTTAAACCGAGAGAAAAAGTATATATATATATAAAAGTTACTGACATAACATGTCTTTTTTATAACGCTAGTGTTAAGTTCCAGGGTTTTGTCAGGACCACTAATAATAATAATTTTGGATACTCATAAACGTCATCGTTCTTTGTAAGTGCATGTGGAAAATACACTCGTATGTGCGTAAAAAAAAGGAAAATAAACTCATGAACACGTAATAGCGTTAAAAAAATTGTTTTTGTTTTGGTTATTTTTTGAAGTAGAAATAAAAATATATAAGCATATTAAAAAATTTTTTCTTGAAATACTTTAGAAAATGTCGAGAAGTGCCTTACGTGCAATAGTCATTTAAATGTTCTGGAAATCTTACTCTTCTTCCAGAACGTGTCGTTTTAAGTTTATTTTCGGATACTGTCGAAGTATCATCGTGTGTGTTGGTTGTCGGATGAGGTATTATAAGTATCGGAGTCGTGTCGTTCAATTGTACCGAAGGAAAATCCACGTAGATAGGATTTCCTTCTAAATACGCTGCTTTGAGGCGATCGATGCTGATGCTATCGTTGGTTCCGTTCTTATCGATTATATAGTACTTCGGTTCGCGTTGAAGAACTTTGAAAGGTCCTTCGTATGCTGATTCGAAAGGTCGTCGATGCGAGTCTCGACGAACGAAAACGTGTGTACTATATCGTAACTCAGGTTGAATGAAAACATCAGTTGATTGAGGTCGAGTGGAAGCAGGTTTAACTGAACGCATTGCGTTTGTAAGCCTGTTCGTGTAGGAGGTTAGATCCATGCTCATTGAAGAGGATGAAGGATCCACGAATTCTCCTGGAAGTCGAAGTGTCGTTCCATAAACGAGTTGAGCCGCAGTGTATCCAATGTCAGCTTTCACTGCATTGCGGATACCTAGTAAGACGAGTGGAAGAGCGTCGGTCCACTGTGAAACGTTTGCAGCTGATAGTGAAGCTTTTAGTTGTCGGTGAAAGCGTTCTACCAACCCGTTTGCTTGTGGGTGGTAGGCGGTCGTTCGGAAGCGAGTGCTTCCTAATAGTGTGGTCAGACGACGGAAAAGTTCAGACTCAAACTGACGTCCGCGGTCTGTGGTGATGGTTGAAGGGCAACCGAAGTTTGCTACCCATCGTTCGACGAAGGTTCGGGCCACTGTTTCAGCAGTGATGTCCTTGATAGGTACTGCTTCTGGCCATCGAGTGAAACGATCTACACAGGTCAAGAGGTAAGAGTATCCATTTGAATCTGGTAAAGGTCCTACCAAATCCAGATGAACATGGTCGAAACGAGCATCGGGAGTTTTAAATGAGCCTAAGGGACATTTATTGTGTCTGATGACCTTAGATTTTTGGCAGCTTACACAGGAGCGTGCCCACTCCCTCACGTCTTTATTCATACCAGGCCAGCAAAAGCGTTCTGCTATGAGCTTGATGGTTGCACGAACACCTGGATGAGAAAGTTTGTGCAATGTGTTGAAGACATTGCGTCGATAATGTTTCGGAACGATTGGGCGATCTCTACCTGTAGATGTGTCACAAAGTAAGGTTTCCTTACCTGTTCCCATCTGTTTGATGCGTAGTTTAAGGGTTGTGGACGATAACTCTTGCTGAAGATCAGTGTCTTCTTTTTGAAGCTGGGCGAGTTTAAGAAGGTCGATTCCTTGGAAACTGTTCAAGGAGTTTATTCGAGACAAGGCGTCTGCAACTACATTGTTTGCTCCAGAAATATGTTGAATATCTGAAGTAAACTGCGAAATGTAGTCCAGTTGTCGAGACTCACGGGGAGAGTACTTGTCAGAAGGAGAGCTTAACGAGAAAGTGAGCGGTTTATGGTCAGTGAATAGAGTGAATTCGCGGCCTTCGATATAGTGTTGAAAATGCCGTACAGCACAATACATAGCTAGGAGTTCCCTACCGAATGTGCTGTATCTCGATTCGGTGTCTAGCAACCGTCTAGAAAAAAAATGCCAAGGGTTGCCAGGAGTTGTTAATCCATTGTTGTAAGACTCCTCCGATTGCCGAGTCGGATGCGTCTACTGCGATACTAATGGGTGCTTCAGTGTCCTGATGTGCGAGCATTGTTGCTTTAACGATCAGTTCCTTAACTGTGGAGAATGCTTTTCGTGCGGTGTCGTCCAAATTAATGGATTTCGCATTTCCACGCAGTTGGTCAGTAAGAGGTTTCATAAGTAATGCGCATTTCGGTATGAAGCGTCTATAGAAACTTACCAGGCCGTTAAACGTGCGTAATTGCTTGACGTTGGTCGGTTCTGGGTAATCCAGAATGGCCGCCACTTTGGTCCTAAGAGGTCGAATGCCTTGAGCATCGATAGTGTGTCCTAGGAAATCTAACGAATCGGTTCCGAATTGGCATTTCTGAACGTTTACAGTAATGCCATGTTTTTGTAATCGTTCGAAAACAAGATCCAGATGCTTGAGATGTGATTCTCTGTCCGGACTTGCGATTAAGCAGTCATCAACATACGCATGTACGAAGTTGAGGCCTCGAAAGACGTCGTCTATGAATCTTTGGAAAGTTTGCGCAGCGTTTCTTAGACCGAACGGCATTCGCAAAAATTCATAGAGTCCGAAAGGAGTTATGATAGCTGTTTTTGGTATGTCGTTTGTAGCCATAGGGATTTGGTTATACGCTTTAACCAAGTCGATTTTCGAAAAGACAGTTGTACCTTTCAAGGTAGCTGTCAAATCGTGAATGTGTGGCAACGGGTAACGATCGGGAATGGTTTTTGCATTCAATCGCCGATAGTCACCAGTTGGACGCCAATCGTTGCTGTCCTTTTTAGGGACCATGTGCAACGGAGATGCATAAGGGCTGTTTGACGGTCGTATGATTCCTAAGTCTATCATATGATCGAATTCGTTTTTCGCTAACCTCAGCTTTTCAGGAGCTAGTCGTCGTGCTTTAGAGAATACAGGTGGTCCTGTAGTCGTGATGTGATGTGTAACATTGCTGGTTACACACGGTAGTTTCGTTTGAGCTTGTTGTATCCCAGGGTACTTGTCGAGTAGTGGTTGATAGAGTGGGTCTATCGAATGCTTAACTGTGACTGGGGATAATCTACAACCAGAAAAGGAAGTTACGCAAACGGATAATTTAGTGTTTCCATCTACTAGCCTCCGTTTGCGCGTGTCGATGATTAGATTATGATGTTGTAGAAGATCCATACCAATGATTGGCATAGAAACATCTGCAACAACGAAAATCCAATGAATGGGTTTGCGTAAACCCACGTTAAGGTAGACGTACCTTTTGCCATACGTGGCGATCGGTTTTCCATTTGCCGCCTGTAAGTTTAGAGTTGATTCGTGGAGCCGGTCGTTATGATTTGCTGGGAGAACGCTAACTTCTGCGCCAGTGTCGACGAGGTAGCGAACTCTCGTTGTCACATCTGTGACGTACAACAGACGGCTATGTTCGCCGGCTACGGTTGCCGTTAACGCGTGCCGGCTTGTAAGTTTCCCGAAATGTTTTTCGAGTCAGTCGTTTTCGTGTTGGGAAAATTGCAGGGTTTTCTGCAATTTCTGGAAGATTTCCCATACTGGTTATGATACCAGCACCAGTCAGGGTTATCCGTCTCTCGTGGTCTAGAGACAGATCGTTTACGCGAAATGCTTCTACGTGGACTGCGTGAGCGACTACGGTCGTTACGAAGATTAAGATAACGCGTGAGTGTATGACATAACTCGGTTATGTCATTCTGAGTCGCGTGAGGCTTTTCTTTGACGGAAAATACCTCTGAAGTAGACGATTTCGTTATTTCTAGAATACGATCGGCAGATGCAGCTAGCTCGTCTAAGGCGTTGTTCTGAAATGAGACCAGAACCGCTTGCACCTGTTGAGGAAGTTTAGACAAGAAAAGTTGTTTAAATAGACCTTCGTCGAAAGTCCTTAGGCCTATCACTTCTCTCATTCTTTGCAACATGTCAGTCGCAGAACCGTGTTGCAGGTCGATGTTATTGAAGAGTTGATCTAACCTTTGTCGATCGGTTAGGTCTCCTCGTTTAAGAATCGAACGTTTTAGGATTTCGTAAGGTTCAGAAACATCACTAGTAAACATACTAGGTGTTACGTACCTGTTGAATTTGCGTGGTAGTGCCTTGACTCTTGCGAGGAATTGTGCACGTGTGTCGATCACGCCGTGCTCGGAGAAGTCAGCTTCTGCGTAGCAGAACCAGGCTTCGATATTGTCGGGCCAGAAAGGCATGAGTTGAAACGAAGGCGGGGACAAAGTCTTAAGCTTGAGTACTTTGGGTGTCTGTTCAGCCATGATGAAATATGAAGTACGATAATGAACGAGGGGAAAATATATTTATATCCAAGAAAAAACACGAGAAAAAAATCACAATGTTTAAAAATAAGGTAATGATATATAAAAATCCCAAAAAAGGAACAGACTCACAGTTACAATTAGGTGTACCAGATCACGTCGGGCTCACCAATGAGGATGATACAGGTATTCAGTGTGTGACAACACTTCTACCAGTAACACCTAATATATTTTGTTCCCACCGAGAGAAATCAAAAGACAGAGTCGAGGAGATCGGAAGAGTGTATTTGGCAATAACCAATATATCGGGAATCTCTGATCTAATCTGGCTAGTGATTGCGATTGTTGTTGAGCACAGCGTGACAGCACGTGATCTGGTGCGGATGCATGACCGAGCGCCTTCAGCTAGATGAGTCCACTAAAACATATGGTCAGCATCCAATGTCGAAAACCTATTGAGCTATTTAGTTTGGGGATTTATTTACCGCTACAGGATTACTAATAATACTATAGAAAAAAAAATCTACAAGTTTTGTAATTTCCATTTTACGTTATACTTAAACCGAGAGAAAAAGTATATATATATATATATATATATATATATATATATAAAAGTTACTGACATAACATGTCTTTTTTATAACGCTAGTGTTAAGTTCCAGGGTTTTGTCAGGACCACTAATAATAATTGGTTTAACGTTAATATAGCTATGATAGTCATATCGTTAGTTCAATGTTATGATTACTTAAGAGTTCCTTTATACGTTGTGTTTAAAATTAGGTATGCGGAATCAATGTGGCTAACATAGTAACCTTACAGTAACGCACTGTACTATATCTCCACGGTTATTGATTCTTAAATGTCAGAATTTAAAAAAAAATCTGAATATTGCCAATAAAGATGGGTTATATGATCACACTAAAAAGCATGCTGCAGGAAAACTGGTTAAGTCATTACATAAGTTTCCTAAACATGAAAAAAAAATGATGAGAACTTTAATAAGTACTTGGCCATGGTTTAATCCAAAATGTTTTGTCTAGAAAACCACTTATTAATAGTAGTATTAATCGTATCAAGCTACTAAACATATCTTCGACCGAAAACTTTTAGAAGTAGTTCATATGGTATATATGTATAGCCAGTCTACGTGAAAAATGTATATAGATATATAAGAAGTACAGCCAACATAGTTAATTAACCAGAAAAAGAAATTATAAAACTCGCCTGGGTTGCTTTTTGATATCGTTGTATTTGCCAGTGTTAGTTGTATGAGTTTGATTAAAATCCTCAGCCATCGTTTCGGAATACCTAGCTTATGTGTCCAGTATTTTAAAAAAAATATTTAACATAATACTTATATATTAAAGGTAAAAGGTCTGGGGAGTTGTAGGTGAGGCGGAATGAGGAAAAAAAAAATTTTTAAGTAGATGCAGGGTCTGATTAGCTACGTGGTTAGATTTTATCCTGCAGCCGAAACTGTCAACATCCTTGACTGACTAATTGGATGTGCCCAGTGAACCGTTTTAGTCATTTGTAAAGATTTATCATCTTTACATTTCGATTCCGTAATGGATTTGTCAGTTAAACGATCTAACAATACGTATGGTGGTTCATGATCTAGATAAGCCGGCTTTAGCCTATCAATACTTATTGAGTCGATGTTTCCATGTTTTTCTATCACGAAATATTTAGATTTTCTTGAAACGACTTTGAAAGGACCTTCAAATGGAGGACTGAGTGGTGATTTTATTTTATCACATCTTATCCAGACGTGCGTGCAATTGCTTAGGTCTTTAGGTACATATACGGCGCGCGATTGTTCGCGAGTATTAATTGGTTTAAGTTTGGACATATGGTCCCGTAGTTGATCTACGTAATTTTCTAAATTAAGTTTTTGACTATTAGTATTAGGGTTAATAAATTCACCTGGTAGTCTCAGAGTTGTTCCGAAAACCAGTTCCGCAGCTGAACACTGTGCGTCAGTTTTGACAGATGTTCGTATTCCCAACATAACTAATGGTAGGAATTCTGTCCACTGATTGGGGTTTGAGTGAGATATAAGGGCAGTTTTTAGCTGACGGTGAA